>CM071926.1:104430667-105749000 GCA_016081115.2 Rehmannia glutinosa
TTTATAGGAAAATTTATTTATTCTCAGATTTAATTTGACGATTCTCAAATAAGATGCTAATATCAAAGAATTCATTGTCACTTGTATGACGTATGTGTTGCAGCACAGGATCAAAAATTAGTAAGAACAAATAGAGAAAATATGAGCAGAAGCCTTGTTTCAATACTTCATAGGAGTAATGTGGTAGTTGATTAGTTTTGTAATGCAGCGTAACTATGAATGAATTGTGTATTATTCCAAGAGATACAAGTTACACTTATATACAAGTTGGAGACAACCAAAACAAGGAAAGTAAATCAACAGGCTAATCTACGGGATTCTAATAATCTTCTAATTGATTCTAATTATCTCCTAAACAATATACCATATATACATTAACACTCCCCCTCAAGCTGGAGCATATATATCAATAATGCCCAGCTCAGGGGCAGAGCTAGACGTATAATTTTGGGGGGGCTAAGTAATTATGGGGTGGCTAAATCACTAGAAAATAATTATTTAGTACTAAACATTAATATTTTAAAATAAAATATACATAAAAAAAAACTAATTTTCAAAAAATTTGGGGGGCCAAGAGGATACGCCCCTGGCCCAGCTTGTTACAAATATTGTTCATTCGTACTCCGCTCACTGCTTTAGTAAATATGTCTCCCAACTGGTCTTCGAAATTGACATAGCCGTGAGACGAACCCTTCTTCGACTTTATCACGAACAAAATGACATCTTATTTCAATATGCTTGGTTATTCCGAAATACTGATTTGATGCAATGTGAAGTGCGGCTTGGTTGTCACACCAAAGTTTAGTGGAAGAGAAAGCTCATAACCTACTTCCTTAAGAATCGATGTATCCATACAATTTCACATACCGAATCAGCCTATGGATCGATATTCCTTGATGACTCCATGAGAAACAACATTTTGTTTCTTACTCCTCCATGAGACTAGATTACCTCCCACAAAGATACCGCAGAAGTGGATCTTCTATCATCTTTACAACCTCGCATAGTCGGCATCAAAATATGATTCAATTAACCCGATAACATTCCACTTTCAAATGACCATGTCGCCCGTAGAATAATCCGCGTCCGAGGAGCCTTTCGGATAACACAAAATATGTTCAAGAAGTGCCCAATGACTAACAAGAGGAGCGGAGACATAAATCGCTAGCAACACTTACCGCAAACGCAATGTCGGGGCGTGTTACGAAAAGATAATTCAACTTCCCCACAAGTTTTTCGACTGGCTCGGGATCATGGAGCGGGGCACCAAAGTTTTTCAAGTTGCAAGTTGGGAGCCATTGGGAATGCTGAGGCAGCCCCTAATTTCCCGTTTCCTTGAGTAAGTCATTGACACATATTTTCTACCGAGAGGAAGATTCATCTCTTGCTTCTCATTATTTCCACTCCTAGAAAATACTTGAGCGATCCCAAGTCCTTTGTCCTTAAAGTGGGAGTGGAGGAACGACTTTAGCACTTGAAATCCCTAAGACTATCATTCCCTGTAATTACAATATCATCAACATAAACAACCAAAAAATTATCCCATGCTCAGAGCACCCGTAAAAACACCGAATGATCGTTTACATCTTATTAAGCCATATTTAGATGATTCGATTAAAAATGTCGAACCAAGCCCGGGACTCTTTCAAACCGTATAAGGATTTGCGAAGATGACATACTTTCCCATACTCCCTGAAAACAAAACCGGCGGTTTGCTCCATATAGACCTCCTCTTGAAGAAAACCATGAAGAAAATCATTTTTAATGTCTAATTTGTGCGGGAGGCGATCAAAAGTGCTACAAGAGATATGAATAACTCAATGGCAGTGAGTTTGGCCCACGAGAAAGAATGTCTCGAGTAATCGATTGCCATACGCCTGGCAAGCATAGCCTTTAGCGACAAGTCGGGCTTTAAGACGAGCCGAGAACCATCGAGTTTACTTTTAATCAGAACACCCGTTTACACCCACCGCCTTTTTTGCCAACGGGGTAAGTCTACCAAAGTCCAAGTGCCATTATGGTCAAGTGCATTCATTTCTCAACCATAGCAAAGACGCCAACTTAATGGGCCAAATCTTCACCAACAGTTTTAGGAATAGAGATAGAATCTATTTTCGCAATAAAGGAACAAGAAGAAAGCAGACAAATGGTCATAGGAAACAACGAGAAGAAATAGGATAGGTACATGTTCGTTTTTCCTTTCCGAAGAGCAATGGGAAGATCATCAAGAGGATTAGAAGGTGGTACGGGATCTTCCACCAAAGAGGCAAGGGCATGAATCGCTTCAACCGTTGGAGTTGGTTGTTGGCGTCGAGTGTAGACCCGAGTAATCGAGGTCGAGGAGTCAAGTTGAGACATTGGGAGGAACGACGAAACAAAGTAGACCAAGACATCATCATCCCCCTCGGACGATTTGTACCACGTAGAAAAGTATGGGAGTTGTTCATTGAATGTAACATCCCGAGACACAATATAGCGATTGAGTGTAGGAGAAAAACAACGATATCCCTTTTGAACAAGAGAGTACCGAGGAAGACACATTTGAGTGACTTGGGATCTAGTTTGGTGAGATGAGGTCTTATATCATGAACAAAGCATGTGCAACCAAAATCTTAGGTGCGATTGGGAAAACAGTTTTGTCAGAAATAGGATAGAAAAAGGGACGACATTGTCTAAAATCACTGATGGCATACGGTTAATGAGGAAACAAGCGGAAATGAGACAAGATCGACCCAAAATGGTTAGGAACATTCATGTGAAACAATAAGGCTCGAGCAACCTCGAGGAGATGCCGATTCTTTGCTTTCAAAGAACACCATTTTGAAATGGTGTGTCCGCACAAGAAGTTTCATGCAAAATACCATCTTTGAAGCATATATGACCAAATGAAGTAGACAAGAATTCTTTAGCATTGTCACTGCGTAGCGTTTGAATATGTGTAGAAAACTGAGTTTGAATTTCAGCATAAAAGGAAGAGAAATGATGAAATACTTCAAAGCGACTTTTCATAAAATAAATCCAAGTAACACGAGAAAAATCATAATAAACGTAACAAAATATTTGAATCCGGACTTAAAGGACACGTAACAAGACCCCAAACATCGAGTGAACTAATCTTTAAGGGGACGCAGCCGCTTATTTATTCTGGCCTTAAATGTACACGAGAATGTTTGGCAACCGGCCACGACTCACTCACAAAATAAAAATGATATAGAAGACAACTGAGGACATAACTTCTTGAGACTTTGGAGAGAGGGATGGCCCAGGCGAGAATGCATTTCAAGTGCGGACGATGAAGAGGAACCAACAAGAGACTTCGGTTCCGGAGTGTCGAGAATATAGAGGCCATCAGATTCACGTCCTTACCAGGATGCTTCCGTCGAAAGATCCCGAAAAACACAAAGAGTCAAGGAAAGAATGTGATGCTACGGTTGAAGGACTTGGTAAGCTTACTGACCGAAAGTAAGTTGAAGGAAAAATTAGGTAAACTCAATACAGATTTGTAATGAAATAGACGGTGTGAGGTGAATAGAACCAGAACTAAGGACACGGGGGGTAGATCCATCAGCAATAGTAACGTGGGTGGATTGTGCGAGAGGATGAAATGTGGAGAAAAGGTTTGAGTTACTCGTCATATTGTTCAAGCACGAGAATCGATGACCCGTTTAGATCCTTTAGAGACAAGACATGTAGCGAAGTTATACGTATCGGCAGAAACGGCGAAAGGTGGTTGAGGTCCACATCTCGACATACTCCTCACTCGAAATCGTGACCATATCGAGGAAGATGATGCAACATAGGCAGACGGACTTTTCGAGGTTCTTAGCGCGACAAGTTGCGGGCAATTATACTTAGTGTGCCCATATTCATGACAGTAAAAACACTCCACCTCATCAGACTCGGAAGTGCGAGAACCACGAGACGTTGACCCACCTCGATTACCACCACGAGAACCCCGACGAGAATCGCCACGAAAGCCACCACGAGCACCGCCACGATTAATAAGAGCATTAGGTTGAGGGGTGGGATGTGGTGGCTGAATATCCTCAGTAGAGATGTTAAACGGGTTGGCCCTAGCCCTTATTGGCGGCCTGGCGGCTTTTCGGCTAAACGGTCTTAATTAAATAGGTGTTAAACGGTGACAATATTGGAACCTAATCCAACCCTGGCGGCTTCGGGCTAAACGGCCACAAACGAGCTATAGGTCAAAAAATTAAAAATTATATATTTAAATTTAAATTTTAAACTCGAATATATATAACATTTAAGTTTAACATTTTAAGTTAAACTATTCGTCATAAAAAATATTCATGCAAAGTTTCTAATTACATTGCATTAACAAACTTATAAAATTAAATATTTTATGATCTAAATATTGAAAATAAAATAATAATAACTAAAGCTACCCATAATTAACACTTTTTTCTGTAATTACTCATATGACTATAAGTTAAAATTTTCAGAATTAGATATTTAAATCTAAAATTTCAAACTTGAGCATATATAACATTTAAGTTTAACATGTAAAGTTAATCTATTAATTATAAAAAAAAAGTCATGCATAGTTTATAATTACATTGCATTAATAAAATTTATAAAGTTAGATTTAGCACCATTTAGAAATATAACTTATATCCTAAATAATCTAATAAAACTATGTGACATTTTCTTATTCAGAATAAAAATGGAAAACTAAATTAAATAATAAATAAAACAAATAAAAAAGAAGTTTTTCAAGAATTTATAGCATGTTTAATAAAGTTAAACTTAAAGATGAGGGAGATATGAATTTGAAAAATAAATTTACTAGTAATAGGTAATAAAAGTAGATATAAAATATTAAAATTATATTATTTTATTAAAAAAAAAAATAAGCGGGCTAGCCCTAACGACTTCGGTTTAAGCGGTCCCGGGCCAAAAGGCCCTGATTTAAATGGCCCAAAATAATTCGGCCTAACCTGCTTTTTTTTCCGGTTTAAACGGTCCGAGCCAATAGCCGCGGCCTTTTTAACATCTCTAATCCTCGATGGGAGAAAACGAGAAAAGGACTCCTGCAATGAAGGGATAACAAATTCAGAGAGAAGTTGAGACTTAAAAATGTCGAACTCAGGACGTAACCCAGTCAAAAAACTCATAACAACCATTTGTTCTCATTGTTGTTGCATGGCCTTCACATCTGCGCTCAACGGAAGAAGAGAATTGAGTTCTTCATAAACTTTATTGAACTCCATGACATAAGCAGTGGGATTTTTATCATAGTGCTCCCCCGATGAAAAGATTTACAAAGCGAGTAAATCCGAGAAATATTACTGTGACCCGAGTGTAAGAAAGCCAAATAATCCATAAGCTCCTTGACAAATTCACAATGGTTGATTAAAGAGAGTATCTCCGGCTCAATAGAATTCCGAATCTGTACAAATAGTTTGGCATCATCGTGCAACCAAACCCGTTTTGCATCATCCATAGGAGGATCAGAGTCAAGATGGTCGTCCTTGTCAATACTTCGCAAATGTACAATAACAGTTTTACTCCAACCAAGATAATTGGAGCCATTAAGCTTAACATCGGTAATCTTATTCAACATGGGAACGACTTCAGACACAAGTTTAGTAGTGTCAACCATTATAACAGCAAAACACATCAACAAAAAATGGCCAAAAAACCAAATCGCACATCTGAACAGGAATGTAAAATCGAATAAAACAGACCAAATCACCAAAAATCCAAAAAAAAAGCCAAAACGTGCACGAAACACCAAAGCAAGATAAGAAACGAGGTGCCCAATGAAAACCAAGTAGATCGACGCCCAAGAGTTCGCGACTCACGCGTCTCCACGCGCCCGCGCGTGGGAAGCCGTGAATCGCTTCTCTGCTGCGTGTGAGGCACACGCCGCGATCGTGACCGGCTGGGCTTGGGGTGGTCGCCGGTGGTTGCTTGAAGACGGAGGGAGGGGCGGTGAGGTCTATATCTCACCCGAAATATGCACCCAACAGCCCTAATAAAACTCCCCTGTTTTTTTTTTTTTTTTTTTTGGAACAAAAAGAACTACTGCGAAAAATATTTCAAAAAACCTTAATCTGGCTCGATACCATGTAATGCACCGTAACTATGAATGAATTGTGTATTATTCCAAGAGATACAAGGTACACTTATATACAAGTTGGAGACAACCAAAACAAGGAAAGTAAATCAACAAAGGCTAATCTCGGGATTCTAATAATCTTCTAATTGATTCTAATTATCTCCTACACAATATACCATATATACATTAACAGTTTTATAGCCGACTTGTCATATCAACCTTTCATGTTGTATGTTTCACAAAAAACAAAAAAAAAAATGAAAGGGGAAGTCCTATTGAGCTAATAGTTATTATTGACTCAGGATGTAGGCATTGTCAGTTCGGTTTTTTGACCAACTGGTTTGCTCCATTGAACCGATTACATGCCCATCCAGCGGACGAAGTGTAGTAGTTTCTTACTATAGAATAAAACCATACCCTCCCTCCCATAGTTCAGTCTAATACTAGACTCGTTCAACTCCATAAGTATGCATAAAAACTAGGAATCAGCAAATTCCATTCCATATCATGACGCCTTTGCTGGCAGCTAATACAAACTGACTTTTTTCAGTATACCACTTTAATAGCCATTTCAAATTCTTGATAATTTCATAAAACATCTAACAGGGAAAATATGAATCACACAGAGTCTTATTTAACCGTATTCTTTTAAAGGAAACATAGTCAAAATATGTCATGTTATTACACCGTCATCATCAAGTATTTCATTGTATTTCAAGAGAATCTACAACGACAATGATCAAATAAATAATTTTCATATTCTACAACAAAGTCTGCACATAAAGAGTGACAGACGCAGACAACATTATTTCGACAACATAACTTTAGCACTGAACTTCTTCATCATTTATTCAAACTCGCACCAGCGATTTTCTAGTGCTTGCATACATGTATTGACATGAAAAAAAAACAGTAAATTTCACAACACCAAAATTTCAGCTGAATTTTAACCTAACAAAAACTTACTCGGGTCCTTTCACTCTGTTTTTGTTCCCATACACTAATCCAGTCTCCTGCCAAAAAAAAAAAAAAGAATCCAAGAAAACATGAATTCCCAATTCCATCAAATAAAAATCTCGCCACAAAACATGAAATTCGACAACAGTAACCTGGGGATCCGGAATTGGTTTTCTCTTTTCAACATATCGATAAGGGTCAGCTGCTGCCAACGCTGCTTTTTCCTAAAACAACCCAAAAAACAAATCAAATCTAGAAAACAAAAACCAAATTATACACAAATAAAAACCGAATTATTATTATTATTTAAAAAGAACACGAATTTTTGCCTCTTGCTCTCTTCTGAGCTGCTGCGAAGGACGGACCCATAGGAAATAAGCTAGGGATCCGGCGACAAGCCATGAAGCTAAACTACTGCCACCTCTAAGACCGCCCATTGAATTCCCAACAAATGACCTCATATTCCCGACTGCTCTCTTCCAACCGCTCGCCATTTGCGAGGATTTTTCCGTCAATATACGATTTCAGCTCTGCTGTTTATTTATGGATTTTCAGGTTTTGGTGAGAAGATCAAAATTTCAATTGAATTTCTTTCTTGGTACCCAATTTTCTGTTTGAGAGTGGTTGAATAGCAAAGAATGGAAACTCCCTTTCTGAAGGAGGTGAAATCCGATTAATTCTGCGACTGGCTTAGACTCTTGACGTGGCGTAATATTACAGGATGTAAGTGTTGTACCTTGAGTCGTGGTCTATGAACCTTAAGCAATGCTCCTGTACGTTAGTCAGTCAAAGGTTTTAAACCCAGGTAGACCAAGTATCTGAATACTGACTCCAAAATATTTCTATGGGCCCAATCCTGGAAAGCCCGTGGTCTTTTTTCTAATAGTGGACTTTGTTTGGGCCTTGTATGTAAGGATCGTTTGTTGATTCCTTGAGTTGCAGCAGCCCATGAGGTGATCCTTATGGAGTCTATCATGCCCCGGTCGGAGGATAAATGCATAATAGCAGTTCGAGACTTGGATTTTATTTTGGGATAAGGACACAACTACCCAACTTTTCTGGATATAAGACAGTAAAATACACTTTTCGGTGATTTTTGACAAAAATACGTTTTCCTTTTCTTGGACAAAAATACGCTCCTTCCAAAATTCCCGACTTTTTACATTGGTTTATTTGTTGTTTTAACTTTGTTGTTTTTAACATGTGTTTGTTGTTTTTTGTTGTTTGAAAGATGTTTCTTAATCAGTTTCGGTGAAAAAAATAAATTTTTCCCCGTTAAATAATCCATTTTACACTTGAAATCTTATAAAACAACAAGAAATATACACATAAAACAACACATATTAAAACCAAACAAATTTGAAAAATAATATAGAAACAACATGAGTAAAAAAAAAATTCAATTTTTGATCCAACGCATTTAAAACATAAAACACATAAAAAAACAATAAAACAATATAGAAACAAACTAGAAACAATATAGAAAATACCATATGAGCAAAAAGAGCTTAAAAATAGGTACAAATTGTATTTAAACATCGAAAACTACGTGGAAACGACAAATAAACATAAGAACAATATTAAAAACGGTATGGAAACAACCTAAAACAACGTAAAAAATATTAAAAATACCACATGAATAAAAGGAGCTTAAAAGTAGGTAAAAATTATATCTACACATCGAAAACTACATGAAAACAACAAAAGAATTATTCGAACAACATTAAAAATATTATAGAGCAACACAGAAACAATAGAAACAATGTACAAAACAATACATGAACAAAAAGTAGCATAAAAATAGGTAAAAGTTGTTTTGAAACATCGAAACAACAAAAGAAACAACTAAGAAACAAAAATGAAACAACAATAAAACAAATTTAAACAACATCGAAACAACATATATAACATATAAAAGAATACGAGAACAAGAAAAATGAAAAAAAAAGTAAAAATAATCAAAAAATAAGCTGGAGCATAAAAAAAGGAAAAAATAGGTATAAAAATGATAAGAGCGTATTTTTGGTATTTTTTTCAAAAAAGAGGTATATCTTTGGAATTTTCCTTTTATTTTCGTAAACTCAAGTATGTTTGGAAATAAATTATAAAAATCAACAAATCTTCTCTATAAAAGAAAATTCATCATTAAAGTCTTGAATTATTTGAAAATATATCAATATAAATTTGAGCTAGTCTCTTGTCGGGCTAACTAACGGATCTAGATCCGTTAGATGGGTCAAACTATCATATCCATTTCGTGCCCGGATCCGCCAGCGGTGAAAAAAAAATAGAAACAAGCCCCATTCGGACATTCTCGCGATTTGGAGCCCTAATCCCAACTCCTTCCTCCTTCGACACAACCACTGCGACGCGAGCCACATCCCCTCAGAATACAATGGCCACAACGGCGCGAAAAACAACACGAAGGGGGCGTAAAAAACACCACATCACGGCGCACCAACCGGTACGCACCTACAATGTGTGATATTTCCCCCTTCCGCCATCTCTGCGAACCGACACCACCACCTCCATCGACCATCACCTTCGTTTGCACAACCATCACTCTATGTGTTCGCGTCGAGCTGTCGTGTTAGTGCGTGTCTACATTCCAACTACTTAGTAGTTAAATCTACATTAGGCAAAAAGCTTAAGAAGGTGAGACAATGGAGGCCGAGACAACTTGAAGAATGACGAGAGGTGAATGTCGTGTACTTTTAATTTGATTGTTTTAAAAAGTATTACACGTCGCATTCGAATGTATTAGTTGTATTAAAAAAATGTATTAGACGTATTAGACTTTACAGCTGGGTTGAAAGCCTCCTGTTTTATAATTAAAAAGCTTAAATTTGTGTATTAGTATTAGACATTGCATTTCAATGTATTAACTGTATTAGAAAAATGTATCAGACTTTACACCTTCGTGTAAGTCTCTTGTTTTATAATTAAAAAGCTTAAATTTGTGCATAAGTATTACACATTGCATTCTAATGTATTACATGTATCAAATAAATGTATCAGACTTTACAGGTTCGTGTAAGTCTGTTTTATTCTTAAATGTCTTAAATTTGTGCATAAGTATTACACATTGCATTTAATGTATTACATGTATCAAACAAATGTATCGACTTTACAGGTTAGTGTAAAGTCTCCCGTTTTATTCTTAAATGGCTTAACTTTGTGCATAAGTATTACATTTGCATTCTAATGTATTAAATGTATCAAATAAATGTATCGGACTTTACGGGTTCGTAAAGTCTCCGTTTTATTTTAAATGGCTTAAATTTGTGGATAAGAAATAAATCGTGTTATTTCTTAGTTGTTCCTAACTTATATTACTTTTAGGTGTAATAACACTAATGATTCGAGTGATGATCATGAAGAAGGGAATAATGACACAGACCAGGGGGACAACATTATTCCAACAAATGCTGCTGAAGGTAAAAAGTCTGATATAACAACTAATACATTGCAATGTAACAACTAATACATTTATGTGTAACAACTAATACATTGCAGTGTAACAACTAATACATTCCTTACCTAATGATTATTTTCTTCTATTAATTATAACAGAAGACTTGATTGGTTGTCTTATTGGTATGAAGAGGAATAGTGTTCAAGAAATATATACATTGTATCGCAATCATGCTCGACAGCTTGGATTTAGTATTCGTAAAACAACTACGAGATGCAATGATGTTGGTGTTGTGACGGAAAAATATTTTGTATGTTCCTACGAGGGATCTACAAGATCCAGAAACAACATTGAGAAAAAAAAAGAAAAAAAAATTTATATTACGAACGAGGTGTAGGGCATCATTGAGGACAAAACTCGAACAGTGATGGTGTTTATGAAATTGTTGACCATAGTATGTTGCACAACCATGAACTCACTAGAAAAGAGTGCGATCATTTGCATCGTTTCCCCGAAGGGTGATTACCATCGAAAAGCCTAATGCTATTGGGAGATGATTTCTTCCGACGGAATGAGAGCCACTGAATCTTTCCGATACATGGCGGAAGATGCGATGGGTGAAGAATGTATTGGTCATACAATGAAGGACCACTTGAATTTTGTGAATCGTTTCAAAATGAATGCAATTGAGGTAGGCGATGCACAAACGCTGATTGACATGTTGTACCAACAAGATGCTGAAGATCAAGACTTCTTTTTCAGAGTTAAATTAGATGATATGGGAAGATTGTGTAATCTATTTTGGAGGGACTCAATGATGAAGGAGGATTACAAGATATACGGTGATGTTGTTGTATTTGATACGACATATTGAACAAATCGGTATAATTTAATTTGTGCCCCTTTTGTTGGGATTAATAATCATTGGAAGAACGTGATGTTTGGTTGTGCCTTCATAGCGGATGAAAAAACTGAATCATTCGTTTGACTTTTTGAAGTTTTTAAAATATCAATGGAAGGTCAATACCCTATATCAATCTTCACAGATCAAGATCTAGCAATTGGAAATTCAATTGAAAAGGTAAAAAAATACGGTACAATTTGCACTTCAGTTAATGTGTAATACTTTTCTTTGTTAATGGTAATACATTCCAATGTCGTGTGTAATACTTTTCAATGTCATGTGTAATCTTTTGAATCGTACTCTGTCTTAAAAGCGCCTTTGGACTTGATTTATATTAAAAAAATACACTTTTTTGTTTATATGTAATACTTTTCTTTCTTAATACTAATACATTCATTTATTATATATAATACTTTTAATCTGTTTTGTTTTTTTTTTTGGTGTAGGTTTTCCCAGGAACGCGGCATAGGTTATGCTTATGGCACCTCTACCAAAATATTGTAAGCCGGTTCGGGAGGTTGAAAGGCGACAAATGCTTCAATAACGCATTTACCAAGTGTTTATCGGAGTGCACAACTGAAGCAGAATTCCAGGACTGTTGGGATAAAATTATTACAAGAAATGTGTTAGAAAGCCATCCATGGTTTAAGTGGTTATTCGATTTAAGAGAGAAGTGGTGTACATCATTTAACAAAGACTTTTTCTCGGCTAGAATATTGTCGTCACAGCGAAGTGAAAGTACAAACTATGCCATTGGATTTAATGCGAAGAAAACAACCAGTTTGACTGACTTTTATGGGATTTTCAAGGAAACAATTAAATGTTGGAGGAGAAATGAAGCAAAGGATGAATTTCAGTTGTAGGTCCCAAGGGGTGTGAGTGTAAGGTTTAGAAGGGGGGGTTGAATAAACCTTACCAACTTTTCGATTTAGTCCTTTTAAAATGTTCAGAGTTAATACTTCACAGCTGAGTCCTTGATGGACGGCTAAGTTAGTTAATCGGCGAGTTAGTCACTCAGCAGCTCGACCAGTTGATAGAATAACTTCATTGTTTTGACTAAAGACTTAACTCGATCCGTGATATGTTTTCGTGGAAGACTTAACACCTTTGAATTTGGTTAAGTTTGTTTTAATACTAGGTTTTAGCACTTGGTTGATTATCAATTGGATAGCAAATTAATCGTGAGATATAAAAGTAATATCGAAATTAAAAATCTTGAAATGTAAATGACACAATAAGTTTTTATAGAGGTTCGAATATGGGGTAATTCTTCTACTCCTCTCTACTCCAACTCTGGAGGAATCCACTAAGTATTGATCAATATACGAGTGGTTAACGATCCCAGATACAAGTCTTGATCACACGAGATGACTTGATCCTTTGGGACTCGATCGAGATGCCTTGGCCACCAGTGGCTTCTCGTGCGACTCTGACTAACTTCTTCACAGGCGTGCGCACTTTGCTACTATAGCTACTTGCTCAAGCTTCTTGGATTTGATCACGAAGCCCTCCAAAAACTTCGAGACTGGTTCGACCTTGAACCTTCCTACAATCCTCCGTGGAATGTAGACCCCTTAATTCTTCAAATATTTTCCTCTTCAACTGATAGAAGTTATCTTTCCTTCACAGGTGAGTGTTGGATTTATTTCCTTCGTAATGTAGGCTTGAGGATTGATCTTATATGACTTGAGAATATTTTTAGTTATAGTTCGAATGTTAGCTTGAATGTTCGTGGTTCAGGTAACCTTCTCTAAGAGTGATTCCTCAGCCTTTTATAGTGATCTTTTTAAAAATTTTGCCCGTTGAAGAGATATGCTTATTTTTAAAAGACACTTGTGGTCGTTGGCTTGTCTTGTTGCAGTCCTTGGAATTGCCACTTCCTCGTATGAATGATTCTTGACTTTTGAGTTAAGCACGGTGCGGTGCTTCCCATTGGTTTATTCCTTTTGCACGCTTCGGGATCGAGCACTTCAAGAAAAGCGATATGGAGGTATTACTTGTTTAAGTAATTCTCTTGACTTCTTTAACGGATCTCTTTCGATTATCTCGTCTTGATTGTATTTTCTTAACTTCCCCATTTGACTTGAGTCGACTTCCAATCATTAGATGACTCTTACATCATTTCAACTTGAGACTTGGTGTTTTGAGTTGACTTGACCGATACTTCACCCGAATGTATCTCACCGCACCTTGATCGAGTTCCTGTCTTCTCTTCCTTGCCACACTCAAATTTGCCTGCTGTGAGTCTTCCTTCTAGTTTCTAGTTGTCTTCTTGCATGTTCACGCATAGGTGACTTGACTCGGCTTCGACCAACCCTATCTATTACAATACAATTTACAACGAGAAAAATGGGGTGCCAACTTTCTATTCTAAGTTTTACATGGCATTCATCAAAATCTAAAAATTAATTTCCCAACAATTTCCCCCTTTTTGATGATGCCAAAACTTAAAACATTCATACAATAAAGTAACAGCAAAGATACGTCTGAGACAATGCGGAATCCAGAATGTATGCATAGAATCAATCTTTTATTGATCATATCATTCTTGTTCTTTACACAGCTGTTTACATAGTGTATCAGAGCATAAAAAATTTAAAGTAACTATGTTGTTCTATATCTACACAAGTATAGAAATTGAACGATTTTATTCGATGTACAGAAGACTTACATAAAAATGTTTTTGCATAGTAAAATGCATGAAGGGGTGGACAACAACACTTCATCTCCTTCGCCGCTTCCCTTCATCTTCATCTTCTTGACTCTGTCATCTTGACCTTTTTCTCTTTTTCTCATCTTGACCCTTCTTTTTCTCATACGCCTTTACGCGGCTTTATCTCTTCTCTGTCTTTCTTGTCTTTCCTCCCATAGCATTGAGTTTGTCTTTTATTTTCCTCTCCAATTCTCTTCACATACTCATCATTGTTCTTAGCCACTTGCGGGTTGGCTACTTCGTCAAATCCGGCCCATAGATCCCTCCTTTATTGCCGGATCTATGTACTCAATGTTTTTGGGCGAGAGATCTAGGTGCGAAACCTCTTCCTCCACCATTGCTTCTTCCTCTTGCCTGGGCGTGTATTATCTTTGGGGCCTTCTTTTTCCCAATTTGAGTGACTAGCGGTGACTAGCGAGTGATTTGCCCGATGAGTCTCTGTTGCTGTCGGCTTCTTCACATAGTTTGAGACCTTTTTCCCGATACAAATCCCAGGCTTGAGCCATGGACATATTTGCGAAGTAACCTTCAGATGCTAGCGTCTTGAATTCATCAACAGATCTTAGCTTGGTTCTGGCATCTGAAATGGCATAGGTGTCTCTGTCTGTTGGAATGCCTCCATGTTGTTTCGAATGTTCATAACTCGGCATCCATCTTTACTTCCACTTCCTTCATCCCCGCCTCAAGTCGTCTTTCTCTTTTCGGCCATAGGTGTGCTTTGTGTTGGAGTGGCGAGTCATTTGAGTTTCTTTGATGATATCGGTTTTGTGACAAGAGACCCTGAAACAAGCTAGCAAGCATGAAGTCTAAGCGGTGATAGGCCGAGTTACGCTTCAATCTGCTGCGGAGTATCTTTGCCGGAATTCGAGCGGGTGGCGTTGGATTCGAGTGCTACCAAACTTCATCTCGGCCATGAGACAACTGAACTTTCAATCCATGTTCTCCTCTAAACGCATGAGCTCTTTCTTATTATATTCACACAAATTTTGTATTTACGTGGTGTGAGATTCATGCATTCGTTCGATGTGCTCTTGCATTCTTGTCTTTGCATCGGCATTCTCGGCCCGCCAGGACTAGCAACTTGTTGAACAATGTCCTGAAATATCGAGCTTGTTCCACGCGCGCATTGTCTGCTTCTATTGCCACCATTCCCGGATCGACAATTATGCCTCGCAGGTCGGCGATGAGGTTTGCATCTCGTTATCCACCTCATGTCCGGTGAGGCCTGGTGCCTCTCCATCTTTTCAATCTCTGCAAATATGGCTTTGAAAACTTCCCGAACCTCATTTATTATTACGTCTCACCGGTGGCGGCCAAGCGTCAAAGTCATAGTCTGGAAACAATGGTGTCTGTGGGAATAACAGGATCGGAGTTTATGGAAGCGCTCTCGATCTCTGGCGATTCTTCAAGGAGGTCAGGTACCTCCAGAGAGAAGGGAAAGGATTCTACAAAAGGATCATCACGGGCAACGGGAATCTGCTCAATGACAACTTATGCTTGTGAAGTCTCGGTGGAGTCGATCCTGCTGCTGACTTGGGAGCCCGCGCGATTGACTCTGTTTCACTTGTGGTCCTGTGGTGAAGTTGACCCAGCTTGCTGAGCCTCAGCTGTCTTAACAGCTTCTTCGGTCTCAACTGGTTTTTCCACATGAGTTGATTGGTCATCGGCCATATCAGAAGCGTCATCGGACGATGATGAGATTTCCATGGGTGGCTCATCATCAAAGTTAAATGTTTGGCGAGTAGTCTTAAGGTCAGACTTGCTCGTGGTTGGGAGAACATCCTCGGCTGAGTCTTTTGGATCGGCAATAGGGGATGACTCAGCTTCATCCTCACCGTCGGATCCCAGAAAGGTTACATCAGGATTATCCTGGGAATCGTGAAGAGCACTTATCTCCTTTTTCGGATGGGTCAATGATAGCGGGAGGGATGTTACGTGCGTCGGTTTCTTTACCCCGGAAGTCTCAACCTCCCGTTGGCCTTCATTACCTCCTGCGATCTCAATCTGCGGCGAGGCACTGGACGATCCCTTCGACGATGTCGGTTGTCTTGGGGTCTTTCGAGGTGGCATCCACCGGAGTCTCAACTCCATGGATTGCACTTTCATTGCCAGTGTTAACTCCCGGGGGCGATTCCTTCCTGTGCCTCGACCGCATCGGCATCGTCATTGGCTGCGGAGAGCGATTGGCACTTTTGAGGACAGTCTTAATCGCGAGCCTCATCGATGACAACTTGCTTTGTGTATTCGATTGTTGTTCCTTCTCCACTTCGCCTCCGAGATTCATTGTGGAGTCACCGCAGATCCATCCATCCGCCGACCTTCTTTGTAGTGGAGGGAGTTTCCCCCTCGGTGGCTCACCAACCGAGTGACTTGGAATGGGGTCACTCGTCTCCGGACTCCCATTGTTCCCATTGAGTATTCAACCATTGGGGCGGTGGTAAGACACCTTCATTAGGGGTTGGCTCGATTGGGGTCCCCACAATACCGTTTCATCACCATTTCCTTTAACACCTTCCTCCGAATGAGTGGGAAGTGGTGGCGAGACAACAAACGATGCAATATCTTTGCACCACTCCCATAGGATCAATCTCCGGTGTGATTTGGGGCTCCCCTGGTCCCTCCATCATCCTTCGCTCATGTAGGATTACGGATTCTTGCACTTTGCTGCTGCGATTGCAACTCTTATGGCGGCCAGTAGGGTCCGATCCTCATCACTGTCGATAGGGCGTCAAGGTAAGGATGTGTATGATCGGTGGTGCCGGTGAGAGGGCGAGATCTTTGGCCTTCTCACGTGCTTCTGCGTCCTCAGCTGCTCTAGCCCATTCGTTTTCTTTCCGAATCTGCAGTATATTGATACAATTATACTCGTCAAGGGCTTGCAGCACGGTGTCAACCTCAAGAAACCTAAAGAGTTCTTCTTCTTCAGCAATGAACTCTGGTCTTTCAAACTGCACTCTGGATAGGCTCAGCTTCCATTTTCTCCACTCTCGCAGACGATTTTGGATTTCTGGATACAATGGAGAGTACATGATTACATCGTCTTCATCATTCTCTTGCTGGCCCTCGTTTCCAGGGATTAAGGGTAGCAAACTTCGCTGCTCGACATCCTCAGTAGCCTCTGTTACAGGCGGAGACACAACCTTGTCAATAGGTGATTCGGATGTCTCAGCCATTCCTTGTTCCTCAGTTGTTCTGTCTACAGCTGGGTCATCGAGTTGCCTCTGCTAATCGGCCTCAGCAGACTTGGCCGTTTCATTAATAACTTCCGGAGTCTCGACTTCTCCAGCAGTCTCGGGTATCTTTTCCAGCTGAGTGGCAGACTCAGCTGTCTTCTCAAGCTCGGAGAGCTTGGAAATTCTTCTTCTTCTTTTTGTTTTCACCAGAGGGACATCTGGTTCCACTTCCTCCGGTTCGTTGAAGGTAAATGCCTTCGCAGTTGTCTTAGAGGCAGCTGTCTTCCTTGTTGTGGCAGTCCTCTTCTTCTTGTTCACTGGAAAAGGGATTAACAGTTCCTTCTCCACTACGGCTGCAGGGGCAGGAGACACGGCTGCGGGGGCAGGTGACTCGGCTGCAGGGGCAGGTGCAGATTTCTTTTTCTTTGCTGCAGGGGCATCAGTCTTCTTGGCAGCTGCAGGAGCAACCTTCTTCTTTGGAGGAGAGGAGACAGTTGTATCTTCAGGGTCAGCTGATTCCCCCTCACTCGTATCAGCCCTCTTAGCGTAAGCTCTCTTCTGTGCGCCGGAGAGGTTTGATCAAAACATCCTCTTGTTTACATGGAACGCCTTTCCATGTCGAAGAGGGACTCCTTTTACTTCCATCATTCGGCCAATCACCAGGCCGTATCCCAGGGAACCTCCAAACGTACCACCCTCCTCGAAGGATTTATTCCCAATATTCGGCAGTGCATTGTATACAAACTCAGCCTATTCACCTTCTTTTCTTCAATGATCGCGGCCATCACGATCAATTTAGCTTTGACACATGGTCAAAGCTTCCAAATTTGATGTCTATGCATTTGGCAACGATGTCCAACAATTTGTGGTAGTCCTCTTTCAAAGCAGACTTCTTATTAGTCAGATAGACCACTTTCGCAAGACACGATCGGACTTGGCTACTTCCTTCTAAGCGACAACCAGGTCAACATCGACTTCATAAATCTCCTAAGGCACTCCTTCCGCCGCAACAAGCGATGTTCGCGCCAGATCCTTGGCGATAATGGTGAACTCTTTTCCATGAACAGAGGACTTGATGCCCTCATCGTGAACTTCGAGCGTTCACGTGAGAACTCGCGTGCGACCTCTTCCACGTAGGTCATTGAAACTCCATCGTCAAAAATAGTTTTAATCCAGATTTTTCCAGCTTCGTGCTATCTTCTTCACAAGGGTGTCATCGGACCCTGTTTAAGCATGCTTGTCGAAATCCACAGTAGACCCAGTGTGGATTTGCTTTTCCAACTTGACGAAATCATGAGTAGATGCCATTTCTAGATGTTTTACCGAATGAAACTTAGAAAATGACCTTGAGGATTTGTAGGGTTTTGAGAGAAAATTTCTTTCTTTTGCCTTTGAGAGAGATGAACAGTTTTGGTAAAGTGAGAGAGAATCGAATGAAATGGTTTAAGTATGGGTCATGAAAGGATGCGCGGGTGGTTTTTGAAATTTTGATCAAAATCAACGGCTTAGATTTTGCACGCCGATTAACCTTTAATCTCTCGTATTTAATGCGGCAGCATTTATATCCAATCATAAGCTTTGTGTGCAGCTTTTGACTATACACGTCATAATTATGCTGACGTCATACTTAAAAAAAAACATTCCCGCTTAGTAAAACGCATTGCGTTTTTGTCACTTTGCTCATAAATGACTCAACTTATTCCTTAGCTGATTTAACTCTTCTTTCTTTGCACATAAATACTCGGTTATCGCCTAACTCGATGCGGTGATTCTCTCGATCTGGTGATTCACTTAGGCGATTTAAGAGTTCACTCTTTTTCACTTTTCGTGTTTCATCTCTTTTCTTTGAGTCTTCTGAGTATCAACTCAGCTCAATTAACCCCAATTCATGTTTGAGTTCTTCAAATCTTGATTCATATAATGGTTTTGTGAATATGTCAGCTAATTGCTTATCAGTTGAGATATATTCCAAGGTGATGTCCTTCTTTTCAACATGATCTCTTATGAAGTGATATCTGACATCAATGTTCTTTGTTCTTGAATGCAACACAGGATTTTGAGTGATTGCAATTGCACTTGTGTTATCACACATAATTGGAATTTCCTTTTCCTCAACCTCATAGTCTCTCACCTTTGTCTCATCCATAAGACTTGGGCTGTGGTTTGCCCCGCACTATGTATTCTCGCTTTGTGGAGGTAGCTATTGAACTTTGCTTCTTGCTAAACCAGGAAATTAGCCTATTTCAAGCATTTGACATGTGCACGAGGTACTTTTCTGTCAATCTACATCCAAAGATAGTCGAGTTTGAATCCAATTAGCTTGAATCCACCTTCCTTTAGATACCATAAGCCAACTTCTTGGCTTCCTTTCAAATATCTCAAGATTCCCTTGGCTGCAGTCATGTGGCTTTCTTTTGGGGCAGATTGAAATCTTGCACATACACCTACATCAAAGGTGATGTGTGACCTGCTTGCTGTGAGATAAAGCAATGATCCAATAAGTGCTCTGTATCTTGTTTGATCTATAGGATTGCCATCTGTATCCATATCCATTTTGACTGATGTATTCATTGGTATTTTCACAGAAGACTTCTCTTCCATACCAAATTTCTTCATTAAATCTCTAGTGTAATTTGTTTGACTTATGAAGGTTCCATCCTTCAGCTGTTTTACTTGGAGTCCAAGGAAGAATGTCAGCTCTCCCATCATGCTCATTTCGAATTTGCTTTGCATGAGATTTGAGAATTTATCACACAGCTCTTTGTTTGTGGATCCAAAGATGATGTCATCCACATATATTTGAACAAGCAGTATACTCTTCCCATCTTGAATTTTGAAGAGTGTTCTATCCACTTTGCCTTTTGTGAATCCGTTCTCAGTCAGGAATTGTGATAATGTATCATACCATGCTCTGGGTGCCTGTTTCAATCCATATAAAGCCTTTTTGAATTTGTATACCTTATCTCCAAGAGTCTTCTGCTCAAATCCTGGAGGTTGTTCAACATATACTTCTTCTTGTAATAACCCATTAAGGAATGCACTCTTTATATCCATTTGATATACAATAAAGTTCTTGTGAGCTGCATAGGCAAGAAACATTCTTATTACTTACAATCTTGCCACAGGAGCAAAAGTTTCATCAAAATCTATTCCTTCTTCTTGGCAATACCCTTTGGCTACGAATCTTGCTTTGTTTCTCACCACAGAACCTTCCACATTCATCTTGTTTCTGAACACCCATTTAGTGCCAATAACATTTTGATGGGTAGGTCTTTGAACCAATTCCCACACTTTATTCCTCTCAAACTGATTTAGCTCTTCTTGCATGGCTTGAATCCAATGTGTGTCATCCAATGCTTGTGACACATCTTTTGGCTCTATTTGTGAGATGAAGCAAGTAAACATTGCTTCTTTTGAGTTCGATCTAGTTTTCACACCTTCTCTTACATCTCCAATGATTAGTTACGGTGGATGGTCTCTCGGCCATCTTACACCAGGTTGGAGTAAGTTAGATGGACTCGATCGTCTTGCGTGTGTTATTTTGATCGACTCTCTCATCATCATTTAGGCTGCAGATTTTCCAAATTGTCTTTGAGACTCAAACTATCTCATCTTCATCCGGATTTATAATTCCGGCTTGAACTTCAACATAGGGACTCTTCGCATGGTTGGTTGATTCGACTTATCGGTGACTCTTCAATGTCTTCTCCATTTACGTTGGGTAAATCAATCACCACATGGATGGATTCTTCGTAACCATTGTCTCTTGTTGAGCACTCTGTAGGCTTTGCTTTCCGTGAGTATCCTAAGAAGATACCTTCATCGATTTAGCATCAAAGGCCTTTAAATTATCTTTGCCATTGTTATGGATGAAGCATTTGCATCCAAATATTCTAAAGTATGCAACATTTGGCTTTCTCCTGTCCCAATCTCATGGAGTCTTTGTCACCGTTTCTGCTTATCATGCTTCTATTTTGAGTATAGCATCTTTGTGTTTATTGCTTGACCCAAAATCTTTTAGCGACCTGCCTGACTAACATGGTCCTTCTTTGCTTCTTTGAGAGTTCTATTCCTTCTTTCGCAACTCCATTCTTCTGGGAGTCCTTTGCTGCAGATAATTTATGACTAATACCATTTTCAATACAAGATCTTGAGTTATTATACCATTGACAAACTCGGTTCCTCTATCGATCTTATTTTGATAATGGTTTTACTCTTCTCATTTTGTATTCTCTTCATCAGTTGTGGTAGTTTCTGCAGAGTTTCTTTCTTCTTACACATGAATATTGTCCATGTATATCTTGAGTAGTCATCTACTACCACCAAGGTGTATTTCTTCCCACTTATCTTTGGCTGGTTCAATGGACCAAATAGATCCATATGTAGCTGTGCAATATTCTTGTTGAAGATGGACATGTCTTTTCTTTGAATGATGATTTGATCTGTTTTCCCTTCTGACATGCATCACATATACTTTCCTTCTTGTATACTGAGTCTGGAAGTCCTTCCATAAGATTACTTCTAGCAAGTTTGTTAATAGTTTTAAAATTCAGGTGACTCAGCTTCTTGTGTCATAGCCAACTTGATTCAGCTGTGCTCTTTGCTAGCAGACAAGTGCTTGGTGTTGCAATTGACCAATCTACCACATACATGTTCTTTTGTCTGCATCCTTGCAACACTATTTCATTAGTTTCAAAGATCCTTGATTTGGCATACACCCATATTGAATCCAACATTGTAGCCTTTGTCACGAGTTGACTTATGCTTAGCAAGTTGAAGTTGAGGCCTTCAACATATGCAACATCTGTAATTTCTAATCCATTTTTCTTGATGGATCCAATGCCTCTTATTTCTCCTGGAGCTTCATTTCCTCCAAATATGACTTTTGCGCCTCTAACATCCTTGAATTTTGATAAATTTTTCTTGTTTCCTGTCATGTGTCCGGAATGACCATTGTCCATGTACCAGGTTCCTTGGTACTCACCGCTCCTTGAACTCGCAATCAAGGAAATTAGGTTTTAGGTACCCATACTTGCCTGGGTCCCGAGGGGTTAGTATTGTAAGATGATCCAACCAACCTATAGCCAATTGATTTGACTCTAAGGGGTTGCCATCTATCGATCCGTAATCATAATTAATTTTGGCAAATTGCTTGGGGTTCTAGGTTCATACAAATTGTCTCTTTTGTCGTATGCTGTGTATGTGTTTTAGCAATTGCCTTCTTTGGGTAGTTGTGATATCTCTGAGTGTAGCGCTGAGGTGCATATGTGTCTTGATGATAGCTCTTATGCCTTTGGAATGGCCTTTCTTGAGTTCTGGCCTTTGCCACTTAGGCATATTCCATAGGTCTTTCTTGATAGTTCACATTTTTCCAATCGGCTTGGCTTGGGTATTTTCTACCATTCCCATCATATGTGTTTCTTTTATAGAATTTACTGGGGCTTTTGGTAGCTCTGTTTCTTCTTTCTGAGTATCTCTGTTTGGAGTTTGCTTTGAGAACTCGGTGGATTTCTTCTCAGCTGTCCTCTCAGCATATTCAACTGGTTGTTTTCCTTTTCCTCTATAACCAAGGCCAATTTGCTTGTGATTGTGCTTTGGAATAAATGTGTGTGCATCGTTTGGAGTTTTGGATTTTAGAGATACTTCATTGCTTGAAGATCCCTTTTTCAAAATCACTTTTGGAACTTCACATAGCATAGAGGAATTAAATCCTAAGCCTGTCTTGTCTCCACATTCTCTTTGACTCATAATAAGATTATCCAATGATTTGGATGCGTTAGTGAATGAGGCTATCACATTTTGAGGTCATTCTCCCTCTTTTCTATAGAAGCTATCTCTGCTATTAACTTAACATTTTCAGCCTTTAGACTTTTATTCTCATCAGCTATTTGACTTAGAGTACTCAGCTCCTTAGTCAGCTGTGAGTTTTGGCTCTTAAGTAGGCTTTTTTCCTCATTTAGTAGTGTGTGTGAGGATTTAATGTATTCAAAATCTTTCATCATTTTCCCTAATGAATCATAAAGATCAGTGGGTGATGAAGTGTGTGTGTCACAATCACTATCACTAGTATCTGAGTGTGATGAGTTAGAGTGTACCTCATCTTCTTGGTCAGGTTGGTTTTGTTCTTTAGCCATTAGACAGATCAAGGCTTCTTCTTGAGAGTCACTTGAGTAGTCAGCTTCACTACTCTCCGAGTCTGCTGTGTCTTTTGACTTGACTGTATCAGCAGTCTCTGCAGCCAACATTGCCTTTCTCTTTTCATGTCTTCTTTCCCTGAAGACTTTTCTTTCCTCTTCATTCCTGTATTTGTTGACTACAGGATATGGGCATTCAATGGCATAGTGCCTGGGTTGCCTGCAGTTCCAGCATAGATTTTCAACGTTTTGATCAGTTCTTTCCATCCTTGGATTGTCTGCTCTTTGATATTCAATTTTTTGATGCTCTGCTCTCTTGGGTGTTCTTTCTTCCCTTGACTTGGAGGGAACTGAGTGTCTTATGGAGGATTCACCTTTGCTTCTTTTGTAATTCTTATTGAAGAACTTGTTAAACCTTTTAACCATCAGTGCAATTTCCTCTTGGTCAATGACTTCTTGGACCTCAGCTCTCTTGCCATCCTTAACAATTAGAGCAGTTGTTTTGGGCACAGCTGTTTCCTCTTGGTCTTTTCTTCTCAGCTCAAATTCGTAGGCTTTGAGATATGAGAATAACTCATAGTTGGATGTCTTCGATAGGTCCATGGAATGTCTCATGGCCATGACTTTCATATCCCACTCAGTTGGGAGACTTCTTAGAATCTTCATACACATTTTCCTTCTGTGTATATTCCTTTCCAAGTGCGAGCATAGTTCATTGGTAATTTACGTGGCCGAGCATCCAACTGATCCAAGGTTTCTCCTGCAAGCATCTTAAAGTTTTCAAATTTTTGTACAACAACAGATAGTTTATTTTCTTTGATTTGCTCGAGCCTTCGCAAATCAAGGTTAGCTTGTCCCATTTCTTTTCTTTGTTTTGCATGATTTGACTTTGTTGAACATGGCTTTGTCCAAAGTTTTGTAAAGAATGTCCTTGGCCACATTGTCCAAGTTATATCTTTTCTGTCATCATTTGTCCACTCGGCTCTTGGTTTTTCAACCATCGGCCGTCCGGGAGCAACATCCTCTTCTCCTTCTTCACCGCAGCAGCTCTTCTTCTTGCACTGTGTTCACTTTTAAGATTTGGAGTGGCCCATCTTCTATCACTATCCACATCTCATCGTGTAATCTGATAGATGAGCCTGCATACGAATTTTCTAATCATCAAATTCTTCAATTGTAAACATAGGGATGCGTGTCAAATTTGCTTCCATGATAATAACTTTGTTGAATAAAAAAAGTTTTGAAAGATTAAGTACTAAAACAAGCTTTGAAAAATTTGGAGATCTAGTTCAAGAACTAACCGGTGGAAGGCTCAATGAACCAACCGCTCTGATACCACTTGTAGGTCCCAAGGGGTGTGAGTGTAAGGTTTAGAAGGGGGGGTTGAATAAACCTTACCAACTTTTCGATTTAGTCCTTTTAAAATGTTCAGAGTTAATACTTCACAAAGTCCTTGATGGACAACTAAGTTAGTTAATCAAAGAGTTAGTCACTCAACGACTTCGACTAAGTTTGTTGATAGAATAACTCAAATTGTTTTGACTAAAGACTTAACTCGATTGTGATATGTTTTATTGGAAGACTTAACACCCTTGAATTTGGTTAAGTTTGTTTTAATACTAGGTTTTAGCACTTGGTTGATTATCAATTGGATAGCAAATTAATCGAGATATATAAAAGTAATATGCGAGAAATTAAAGTACCGAAATGTAAATGACACAATAAGTTTTTATAGAGGTTCGAAGATGGGGTAATTCTTCTACTCCTCTCTTCTCCAACTCCTGGAGGAATCCACTAAGTATTGATCAATATACAGTGGGTTAATAACGGTCCCAGATACAAGTCTTGATCACACAACTACTTGATCCTTTGGGACTCGATGGAGATGCCTTGGTCACACAATCAAGCTTCTCGCACGACTCGAGCCTTCTTCACAGGCGTGCTTTGCTACTACAGCCCACTTGCTCAAGCTTCTTGGATTTGATCACGAATCCCTCCAAAAACTCGAGACTGGTTCGACCTTAACCTTCCTACAATCCTCCGTGGAATGTAGACCCCTTAATTTTCAAATATTTTCCTCTTCAACTGATAGAAGTTGTCTTTCCTTCACAGTGAGTGTTGGATTGATTTCCTTCGTAATGTAGGCTTGAGGATTGATCTTGAATGACTTGAGAATATTTTTAGTTATGATTCGAATGTTAGCTTGAATGTTCGTGGTTCGTAACCTTCTCTCGAGTGATTCCTCAGCCTTTTATAGTGATCTTTTTAAAAAAAATGCCCGTTGAAGAGATAGGCTTATTTTTAAAAGACACTTGTGGTCGTTGGCTTGTCTTGTTGCAGTCCTTGGAATTGCCACTTCCTCGTATGAATGATTCTTGACTTTTCGGAGTTCGACACAGTGCGATGCTTCCCATTGGTTTATTCCTTTTGCACGCTTCGGGGTGAGCACTTCAAGAAAGGCGATATGGAGGTATTGCTTGTTTAAGTAATTCTCTTGACTTACGTAACGGGATCTCTTTCGATTATCTCGTCTTGACTTGCATTTTCTTAACTTCCCATTGAGTTTGAGTCGACTTCCAATCATTGGATGACTCTTCATCATTTCAACTTGAGACTTGGTCTTTTTGAGTTGACTTGAGTGATACTTCACCCAATCGTATCTCACCGCACCTTGATCGAGTTTACTGTCTTCTCTTCCTTGCCACACTCAAATGCCTTTGCGGCGAGTCTTCCTTCTAGTCTCTAGTTGTCTTCTTGCATGTTCAGGCATAGTTGACTTGACTCAGCTCGACCAGCCCTATCTATTACAATGCAATTTACAACAGAAAAATGGGGTGCCAACTTTCTATTTTAAGTTTTACATGGCATTCATCAAAATCTAAAAATTAATTTCCCAACATCAGTGTTCAAGGGCGGCTCCTACATCTGTATTGCCATTGACTGGACTATTGACACATGCTTCTGAGGTATACACATTGACACTCTTTAAAGATTTTGAAGATGAACTTTTAAAGTCAATTTGCACTTCTTGTACAATGTTACATTTTGAGAGCGACATTATGTTTTATACTGTATCAAATGATGATGGAGTTGGTTCATATACAATGACATTTTGTACTGCAACTAAATTGATAAGTTGCTCTTGCAAGAGATTTGAGGAATGTGGTTTACTGTGTTGTCATTCGTTACGGGTCCTTCATGTGAATTCGGTGACTGAAATACAAAATTGTTATATCAAAAGAAGGTGGACAAAATTTACAAAAAAGGACTTATGGGATAGATTAGAGGAATTGGACTGAGTAACAGGCCTAAGGATTGCATCCCTTGGTGTCATGAAATGGCGCACAAGTATTATAATATGATATTGAAATGCCAAGAAAATGAGGAAGCAAGAAGAATCATTGAAGATGGTTATAACCGGGATTCTATGGCAATTGATGAAT
Source organism: Rehmannia glutinosa (assembly GCA_016081115.2). Classification (NCBI taxonomy): domain Eukaryota; kingdom Viridiplantae; phylum Streptophyta; class Magnoliopsida; order Lamiales; family Orobanchaceae; genus Rehmannia; species Rehmannia glutinosa. Next base: position 104,457,489 of record CM071926.1, read on the forward strand.
TGATGGCTGCTACAATGAATTCTACAGCTGAAACTGAGATTTCTAGTTCTTCTACTAGTATCCTAGATCCTACTCGTTCAGTTACAAAGGGCAGAAAACAAAGAGCAAAAGGGCATTTTGAAAAAACAAGAAAAAGAAGAGTGCTGACACATCAAACACAAACACATCAAGGGAGTTCGGGTCCAAAACTCCTAATCCTAGACTGTTTTAGAATATATCAGTAGAGAGTGTTTTAGAATGTTTGATTATTTGTACTCAAATCTCTGGTAATACATTGTAACTTATCTCACGATACTTTTGTTGTTTGTGTGTGATACTTTTTAACATATCTCGGTTTTATTGTTCGGGGATTATTTGTTATTGAACAACGTAATACTTGATCATGGGACTAATACTTTTCAATGTATCTCACGATACATTTGTTATTTGTGTGTGATACTTTTTAACATATCTCACTTTATTGTTCGGGGATTATTTGTTATTGAACACTGAAATACTTGATCAGGGGACTAATACTTTTCAATGTATCTGCTGATACATTTGTTATTTGTGTGTGATACTTTTTAACATATATCATTTTTATTCTTCAGGGATTATTTGTTATTGAACACTGTAATACTTGATCAGGGGACTAATACATTGTAACGTATCTGCTGATACATTTGTTATTTGTGTGTGATACTTTTTAACTTATCTCTTGTTTATTGTTCAGGAATTATTTGTTATTGAACACTGTAATACTTTGATCAGGGGACTAATACATTGTAACGTATATGCTGATACATTTCTTATTTGTGTGTGATACTTTTTAACATATCTCATGTTTATTGTACTGGGATTGTTTATTCATTTGACTTAATGCATCTTAAAACACATACCTAAACCTATAATACTTGCAACTGCTTGTAAAACAGCCCTCAGCAAGAAGTCTGCATAAAAATATTACTCGTTTATGTTAATACTTTTATGTTTCACATCTAATACTTTTCTTTTCAACAACTAATACATTTATACGGAAAATATTTTTTTTAAGACAAACACATGAAAAAACATACATATATTTTCAAGTTTCAATACTAATTCCTTAGTTGTACTTCTAATAATCCCTTGTACCAACCATCTTTTCATACATTTACACGAAACTACTAAAATCAGTGCTAATACTTTTTACATTACATGATAATACATTTACACATAATTACTAATACTTGCCTAAAATATTCAAATTATTTTTTGTAACATTCAAAAAATCCAGCCAGAACACAATCCCCTGTACCAACCATTCTCTACATCACAAACACCCAAACATTCTTCAGAACCTGTACATCATAGAAACATTATGTTAACAAAAAATATCATTGTTAAACTAATAAAATTGATTCTAGGTTCAATAAAATCTTACTTGTTTACTTCATCTCTCTCTCAAAATCAAGAACATCTTTCTCAAGTTGAACTCGTTTCTCATTCAACGAGTTCAACAGAATTCTAGAACAGAAAGATGCCCTTAAAGCACGTCGTACATTGCGCTACAAAAAAAACACAAAAAAGAAAGGCATGAAAAAACAAATTCATACAGGAAGGGATGAATATAAACAATATTTGTTTCAGCAAGAATCATACCAGTTTCAAATCTGGCTTTGAGTAGACTTGGCCAATAAAATTTTCCATGTGGTGCATTAAAAATACACCACAGTCCACGTTGTTCGCAAGGGCTTGCCAGCTGAAGGGAACATTTTCCTAGGGAAAACGCTCAACCTCCTAGGCTTGTGGATGTCTTAGTTCTTTCGCCAGTTCAGAAAAATTATTTTGCTGGATCAAGTGAAAAAAAACCATAATAACATTAACTAATTGTGTAACAACTAAGACTTTAAAATATACTAGCTAATACATTGCAGAGTAAAAACTAATACATTTCAGTGTAACAACTAATACTTAGCACAACAGTCCCAAGTTTCTTGTACTTTTCGACAGCAGCCTCGTGGTGGACCAAATTGTCTAGATATTGGACCTTCCCATCAACAAAATTAATGACAACAACCACAAAATGGGCTTTGAAGCAAATTGGGAAGAAAATCTACATTTTTAACAAAAATAATAATATTTAGCTAATACATTTAAGTTTAACAACTAATACCTTATAGTATAACAACTAATACTGTACAATATAATAGCTAATACATTAGAAATAAAAATGATTTCTTACCAAGTCAAACCCGCTCAAGTCTATCACACTTACTGCTCTCATCCAGTGCATCCAACAATCTCTCAAACTTTCTCCCCAATCTCTGCCAGGGATTTCGTCAGCCATGTTTCCTATGTATAACTGTTGAAAATAAAACACAATGTTAAACATGCCATTACTTAATGTAGAGCATGACAATACATCAAATAAAACAACATTGTTTGCTTACAAAATGCTGAGCATAGAAATAAAAACATTTCTTCCTCTTTGCATCCACAGTTCTTCTATTGAAGAGCAATGCCCATGCATCAATTACGCTGATGTGGATCAGACTTTCATCGTTCAACGTGCGTATATCAGCCAATGACACGTAAGAAAACCCACCATGTGCAAAAATTGGTTCATCTCGACTGAAAAAAATAACTTACATCAGTTAATGAATAAAAATATTATTCAAATAACATAATCAGAACTGGTAGTTGAAAACATTACTTACTTTTTCTTTCCTTTATGATTGAAGAAACAGTAATCAACCACATCCTTTTGCTTTCTTGACAACACAACACCAGTAAAATTCTTGCTGTGATTTCTCATAAATGAACACCTGAAAGCTTTCTTCTCACGGATGGGCCACCGTTCAGCTGTTTCCACAAAACAAATGGTAAAGTATTAGTATCACAACTAATACATTATAGTGTAACAGCTAATACATTACAATGCAATAACTACTACCTAACAAAGTAAAAACTAATACAGTTTAGTGCAACAACTAATACCTAATAGAATAACAACTAATACCTAACAGAGTAAAAACTAATACAGTTCAATCCAACAACTAATACTTAATAGAATAACAACTAATACCTAAAAGAGTAAAAACTAATACAGTACATTGTAACAACTAATACCTAATAGAATAACAACTAATACCTAACAGAGTAAAAACTAATACAGTACAGTACAACTACTAATAACTGATTCAGCAACAACTAAATCCTTCTCATTCTTCTCCTCCTGATCATCCTTCTCAAGATATGCAACACAATCATCAATGGCATCTTGATTCACATGAATTTCTTCCTTTTTATCCTCCAAATGTTCCTTGTCATCCTCATCATCCTCTCCCTCTTCCTTATCATGTTCCTTCTCATCCTCTACCTCTTCCTTTTCCTCAGGTATTACATCGTCATGCGCAACAGCAGGGACATCTTTATTCACCCCAGGTATAACACCCTATTCCGGGGTCAAAATCTCAAAGTGCGGCATGGAAAGGTCAATGAATCTCTTCATTTTTTCAAATTTCCTGACAACCTCGTCAACATATTCATGCAGCTTTGCACTTGAAAAAACTGTTGAGTCTTAGACAACTCAACAGCTGGAGACAATGAAGTCTCTTTTCAGCGAATTGTTCCTGCAGCTTACTAACCCTTTCCATGTGCGCGTGAAATATGACATTCATGTCCCTCCTAAGCAACATGAATAACTCGCTCATTTCCTGAAAAAAAAAACATCAAAAATTATTAGAAAACTACTAATACTTTTAAAGTAAATAATAATATATATAACAACATTTATCTTACATCCTTCGCCAATTTGTGGATCTCCTCATCCACCATCTCACCCTTGGGCAGCTTGTACTTGATCAATTCAATCAACTCACAGTCCTCGCTCTCATCATCATTCTCATGTTTCTTTCTCTCCTCTGTCTGCCCTTTCTTCCCGTCCTGCCCATCTTTTACTCGCTCTTCTTCCTCACAAATATTTCCCTCGCCAAGAGGCTTTTTCCCACTCTGACCTTTCCTGCGAGACACGGGATATGTGTCTGTCAGGAACTCTCCCTGTCCGAATTCACCGACTGCAACTTCTTCCGCAACCCTTTTCTTGATTCTGTCTGTGTTCCAATGATGTATCAATGGTAGGGTTGTGGGTTCCGCACGACCTTGCCATTTCAACCGATGAAAATACAAGATCTGCAGAACCAAAATGCAGCCGCTCACATTCTTAACACTCCCTGATTTATACTTATTAACAGCAACACACAGCCTATTAAGCACATGCGTGCACCAATCCAACTGTTTTATTTGTTCCACCTCAACAACTGAACGTAAAACACCAAAGTCCACATTCATGTTGGCACTTGGTGTTAAGAATGAAGACAATGTAAATAAAACAAAAAAACGTTTAAAGTCATCACCACCGTCCACCATACTCTCCATAATAGACCTAAAAGACTTCAAACTAACTTCTGCCTTAAACTTATACATAGTGTTCCAATCAGTCATTAGGAGCTAAACTTTCATTATTTCTTAAAACGTCACACCCTTCATTCCTTGGCAGAAGGAAACAGTCACAAATATCCTCCACCGTCACAACAAAACTCCTATTTTGATCAATCCTAAGAAGCTGGCTTGTACCATTGAAATTGCTAATTAACCACCTCAAATTTTTTGTTGGGATTGCATTCACCCTAGACATTTTCAGCAGACCTCCAAAACCAATGGCTTCAACGTCTCTCTTTTGAGCATCAGTAAGATTGGATACGACTTCACACAAACCTCGAGGTCTACATTGTGTGACAAAATCACTGCAAAAAATGTGGAAAAAAAAATCAGTGCTTATACTTTAAATTGCAGACACTAAAAACTGTTAAAAGAGTATAGTACATATTAGCTCTTTTTCTTTTCAAAGCAACATTTTTCTCTTGGAGCTGCTTCTTGGGTGGAATATATTCCTCACTTGAGGAGGATGGGTCCTCGTATGGAACAAGAGCTAATGGAGAAATATCATTCTTTTTTGACCTCTTCACCGGTCTCTTCATACGCACCATTTTGTTACTGCAAACACCAACAACATAAAACACCACAGAAATAAAAAACTAGCACTATTCAGACGATTTAGAGTAATCAATACATTTCAGTGTAATGCCTAATACTATTCAGAGTAAGTAATACATTTAAAAGAAACCAGAACAACAGCACATAGGCAGGACAAAATGGTTTTGAACTAATACATTTCAGTGTAACAACTAATACAATTGAGAGTAACAACTAATACAAAAAACCACCAATAATATACACTTTAGTACATGCCATAAAAAAGAGAGAAATCATTACCAACACTTTACATAATAAACACAAATACTATTCAAACTAACTACTAATACATTTAAAAGAAAACCAGAAAGACATAAGCAGGACACTATGGTTTTGGACTAACACATTTCAGTGTAACAACTAATACAATTGAGAGTAACAACTAATACAAAAAACCACCAACAATATACACTTTAGTACATGCCATAAAAAGAGAGAAATCATTACTAACACTTTACATAATAAACACAAATACTATTCAAACTAACTACTAATACATATAAAAGAAAAAAACAGAACGACAGTACAAAAACAGGACACAATGGTTTTGGACTAATACTTTTCAGTGTAGCAACTAATACAATTGAGAGTAACAAGTAATACAAAATACAAAAAACCACCAATAATATACACTTTACTACATGCCATAAAAAAGACAGAAATCATTACTAACACTTTACATAAATAGTATTACTATTCAAACAAACTACTAATACATTTAAATGAAAAACAGAACAACAGCAAAAAAGCAGGGGACTGTGGTTTTGCACTAATACTTTTCAGTGTAACAACTAATACAATTGAGAATAACAAGTAATACAAAATAAAAAAACCTCCAACATAAAAAACAGGGCAAAACCTTGACAACAGAAGAAAACATATACAAAGATTGCTAATACTTTACATGATAAAAACTAATACAATATGAACTAACTACTAATACATTTAAGAAAATGTTTGTATAACTTAAATGTTCAGTAACAAAAACACATAAACAAACAGAAAATAACAAAAAACCTACCAAAAACCAGAAAATAGGGTTTGGAATTCGAAAATATCAAACAAATCACCACAAAACTTTAAACCCTACGGACGAAACTACCGTTTTCAAAGTTAAACCCTAGCATGAATCAAACATTACCTTATTTGACGAACACGAACGATATCTGTTGTTTTCAAACAAACACGAACTTCGAAAACCGCGAAGAAAATGTGGTCTTATGTCAAACTCGAACGAAAATGAATGAAAATGCTACAAGATTTCGAAAACTTCACGACCAACGCCACCAACGAACGTACTCTTTCCAATTCGAACGGACGAACTCTGTCTAAGAGTTTTTTGCAATGTTGAGAATTGAGAAGTTGAGAAATGAGAAGTCACGTTCACCTATCCAAGTAAATGACGGTTCAGTGATTTGCCCACTGAAATTGAAAAGCCACGTTCAAATCACAAAATTGCCACTACGCGATCAGAAATTACAAAAATGTCACTACCGGGCGAAATCACAAAAATACCACTACTGGGTCGCGGATTCGGGTCGCGGATTTGGGTCACGGGTCAAATCCGTCTAACGGTTCAGACCCGTTAGACGGTCTGATAGGAGTTTTTGTGTATAAATTTATATTTATTTTGTAAAAATAATACATGTATGTGTAATTTATTGTAGTATAAATTACGTTATTCATCTGAAAAACTAGAAAGCATAAGTTGCTTTCATATAGTCTTACTAAAACATGCATGAATAAATTAAAAAACAAGTAACTATTTCAATAATAAATGCTGGAGATTTTATCACATTACCATTTATGGAAGATATATGCAAAATTCAAAGGTCTAACAAAAAAAACCGTGTTTTCTTAAATTATTTTCAAATGATAATTATTTTTATAACAAGATGATGATTGTTGACGTCCTTTTTGGTCAACGACGCGTTCTGTGTGAAATATCAAATTGAAATGCTGGATGGACTAAAGAGAGAGATTTCATTGAATTTTTATTGAGAGAAGCCGAGCTGCTAACCTACTCAGTTATCAGCTTGAAGCATTTATTATTAGACATGTGTCTATTTTTTCATCATAAATGGTCTTATATAGGGGGAGGGTTATATAGGACCCCCCTATTATATGAGTACATTGGACCAAATCCATACCACATATCTACCTATTTCAATGGTTATTATTAAATCTAATTAATGTTAATAAAATATATGATAAAGTCAAAATAGGGGCAAATTAGTCCACATAAAAATAGGGGGTTGACTAAATCTAGTAAACCCCATGAAAATAGGATGAGTTACCATCAACTTAGCAATCACAATCCACCGAATCTGTTGCAAAAATCGTCCAATCATCATTCCAATTTTTTTTTATACTGTCCATTTTTACTGAATCCAATTAAAGTTTGATTCGCATTTTTTTAAAACAAGCATTCGATTCATCATTCTAATTTTTTGTTTACCCAGACAAGTTGCTTATGCGTGTTTAGCATGTTGCTTATTTGTGCTTATGTACATGCTTGTAATTATGAACAAACTTACGAATATGCAAAACCTATCATGTTATGCAGAAATTCATTTCTTCATCCCTAATTTTTTTTTTTAAAAAATTGCTTGATATGATCGGAATGTTGCTTATATGTGCTTAAATACTTGCTCGCACGTATGCAAAATGTTGCTTAATTTTTACTATGTTTTAAACTCTTAGATTAGTTATAGTTTGTTTGATAAGAAATATCATGTTATGCAAAAAATCAAAAACTTATACTTATATGGGCTCCTCATTCATTCAATCATTGGATTTTTCAACCCAGAATTTTGTTTGGGTTAGACGAAAATGTTGCTTATGTGTGCACTATTGCTAGTTTGTATATACTCAAAAATTTGATTACGTCCCCATTTATTCTAACCCAGTACTTTGCGTAGATATGACTATACATTTGCTTACATGTGCATAATTATATGCTTATGCATATTCTAAATGATGCTTAATTATTATTTTTTGTTTGAATCAGTATGGGATTGCACACGTGCCGCAACAGCGGATTGAAATAACGTCATATTCATCTCCGAACTAGATACCGAAATATGACGAAAATATGACTCCAAAAGAAGGGATGAATACAAAAACATGAACATAATTGCTAGCGATATAAAAACCATGAAAATAATTGCTTATAAAGCAATTGACTTAACTTACAAAGCAATTGAATTCTACTTACAAAACATTTAAATTCTGCTAACAGTATAAAATACCATGAAAATAATTGCTTACAAAGTAATTGAATTCTGCTTACAAAAGCAATTGAATTATGCTTACAGTATCTAAAAACAATGAAATAAAATATGGCATTAATCAGAAAACCTAGGATATTCGGACTCTTCAGCACCCTTACTATCACCTACCACTTTTTCCCCTTGTCCTTCCCCACCTCCTTATTACTCGCCTCTGCACGATCGTCAATAGTTGCGGCCTTCCTTTTATTACTCTCTTTTGCCATTCCAAAAAGAAAATCTATCCAAAAAAAAAGGCACTAAATCAGTTATAGCCAGTCATCAACCTCTCAAGACCGTCCAGAATTTTTTGCCACAGTTAGGTACAATTTTCTTTCCATTTTTTCACTATTTAAATAAGCATGTTGGGCTCTAGATTGGATAGTTAGAATATGAGCATTAGCGTGGAGGTGGAGGTTGGAGGTTAAGGATCCACCTCGGTCTGAGGATGTGGAAGTTTCTTAGGAACATGAAGTGAATGAGGTGGGGGGATTCTGATAGTGAGAGAAGAGATGATGAGGAGGGAAAAAAAGTAGAGGTGGGAGAAGAGTAAGAAGTTTTGTCTCCTACTCGGCTTAGGGTCATACACCAAGGTTGAAATTTGAGGTTGTGACTTCCACTTCTGGTCGGGATGCAGATCGTGGCATGTGCCCTACGGTCATTTCGGAATTATTCCATTGGAGGGCCATTCCATCAACAATCACGGGCTCCTTGCGGTGGTACTATCTAGTAACCCGAGAAGGATATTTTGACCAGAAGATCGAGGGAATTCTTGGGTCTTTGAAAACTGGAAGGATATGTGGTCTTATGTGGATGGGGAGTTAGGGACTGGAGGTGCCCATGGGGGCTAAATGATGTAGATGGATTCTACATCCCGCCAATCACAAATAGTTTTCTTCTTTTTTTATTTACCAAGTCTTCTGCTCTACTATAATATTTTACCCACTAGACGTGATGGATGCTCAAGGGAAAAATAGGCAGCATGAGGCTGACAACCGAGCTGCCAATTTAGCTTTATGTAGTAGCACGGTGAGGCCTAGGCTACCAGGTGGCCGCTCAATAAACAAAAATAAAGTCCATCGTAGCTGGGAAGAGAAACGTTTCACTAGTGGCCAAGGAAAAGGTTGGCCTGAGGAGAAGGCCGAGGGGAGGGATTCACATCATGGGCAATGAAACACCCCGAGCTCCAACTCCTCATCCTTCTTAGACCTACTCAAATAATGTTGGGAGAGAGATCCACTTCATGCCCTCTAACCTTGATAGAGTTTCCCCTTGTGAGGCGATGGCTAGGGAAATGCCTACTTGGTTTATCAAGTATGCCGATGTGTCTACTCCCACCAATGAAATGATCGTTGTAGGTTCTAAGGGGTGTTGGATAAAGTCTACAAGGGGGTTCGGATAAACTTTATAAATTTTTCGATTTTTTAAGAGATAATTATTTTTAACCACCCCAACTTTACCCCTTTTTACACTTCACAACCTATACTTTGATTCGTAACACTTTGCACCCTGAACTATGAAAATAATTACACTTTGCACACTTTGGACCATTTTGCCCCTAGGATTTTATTCTTTAATAACAATAGTTCTAGTTATCCCTTTAAACTCTAATTTGTGGCAAATTACTACATAATGATAAATTTATTGCAATATACCATAAACATCAAATTTTACTCCATAATCAATTTGTTTTTTTGGATTTTTCGAGAAATAAGAACTCTTATTTTCTGTAACTTGTTTTGTTCGTGGAATTATTACACCTACTTAGATCCAGTCTCTATTCAGAGATTTTAAATGGATCATGTCAGGTTTTCAACCTATAAACTCAACAAGACATACTTCTATCAAGATATTATTTCAAGGATTAATCCGTATACAAATTGGGTCTTTAGAGTGAAAATGAAAATAGTCCATTACGACTATATCAGGCCCAACATGCTTCCGTAAAATTAATAAATCTCTTAAAATTCATACCTTCTTTGACCGAAACAGCACCGGGTGAGATGGCTCACAACACCACCAGTCGAAAAATTACTACCCCCAGATCCTTTGACAAACAGCTCCTCACTGTTCAACTTCAACCCTTAGGGAAAATGATCTGCAAGTTATCCGACTCCTTCAGCAACTGTTCAGCACAACCTTGGTTCGTTTCCTACTCCAGGCGTATAAGTAATTCTTAAACGGGATGAATTAATAGGACATTATAAACACATGTTGAAGCAGAAAGCCTCTTTTTATTAAGAACTTATAGAAATATTTATTACATTAGTAATCTATTTTTGGGAGGAGAATATCGGTTTAGCCTCTCATATATGAGGCTTGCACTCGAAAACACATAAAACTTGAAAACTAAAACACTCAAAAATTACAAATATTTCTTTCTCAGATTTGGGTTTGGGTCGGAATCCTTTTCCAAACTCGGGTTCCTTCTATTCGGGCCATGCTTGACAGATCCGATCGATCCAACGGCCAACATGCGCCATGTTACAGAATTTCCGGTAGGTTTCTTTGCTAGCCGGAATCTTGTTCTCCCAGAGAATTCTTCTCTTTGTCTTAAAAAGTTCCTCTTCGAATCCTGTTGTTGATCCAGTCATCGAATTCAAAAGGAAAGATCCATTTGATGAATTCTGGAAAAACATGAATGGATATTTGACTTTGTCCATTTCGGTTAGACAAACCTAAAGAACCCATGCTCGCCTTGTAGAAGCTTTGTTCAGAAATTGCTCCTACTAACACTGGTACTTCTTCCGGTGAAGCTGCCTTGATATATTTTAAAGCATTTCCATCCGGTCTTCTTAGCTTGATGAAATGAAAAGCTTCATTAAAGCCTTTCTTCGCTGGTTCGAGCCGCATCGATGAAATACAATTCCAAAATATCTCCTCTGGCCAAGTGTGGATTGTTGGCCCAAGTCTCATAAACTGCTTCTCCAATCCATTTTGGTAATTTCTAAATTTTGGGGAATCTTGGCGATACAGTATAGATTGAAGCAAGAGCTCCAAAAATATACCATTCCTGTACTTCATTTGGATGACTTCCTGGTTTCATCCAAACTCTGGGATACTTGCCTGAGATATCAACCATTGTTTTTTCTGGGTTAATACATCTTCTCGTAACTAATTTCTCCCATTGTTGCTGATATACCTGCTGCATAGGAGGAATCTTAATCTCGTCAGTTTGAACCTTAGATTTGCCTGTCTGTGGCCTAAGATTCAACTCTCCCTCTTTTACCCCAGAGGTGCTGGGTTGACTTGAAGACTCGGGTTGTGACACCGGTGCTTCAACATTCATTACAGTTTGTACACCCTCCGGGGATGCATCATATGCAACACTTGTGATTATGGTACTTGAATCCATAACATCCGGGTTAGAGCCCCGTTCTCTATTCGCCCTTTTTTGCATCGTGGGAGATGCAGCCTGGAGGAGAGGCCCTTGCAGCGCTAAGAACAATTGTCCTTGAGCGAACTGGCATGCTCGTATTTGACTAGAAATGGATCTCTGGTCAGCGTGTTGAAGTCGTCCTACAACTTCTGCATTGAGACATAATGTCCCAAAATCTCGTTCTAGACTCTCCAGGTTTTCCCTGAGATGTCTTACTCGTTTAAGGACCTCGTCAGCAACGCGTCCTTCCATCTCGTGTCAAAAAATCTGCAAGAACATTTTCATGAGATTTTATAATGACAATATCATAATCACAATATTGACATTCAACTTGCCATCTAAGTCATCTAGCCTTTTCTGGTTTTGATTCAATTTTGTTTTTCAGAAAAGCCTTGACACTTGAATTATCAATTTTTAAAGTAAACTTTTTAGCCAGTAAAAATAGAGGCCATTTTTTGAAAGCCTTTCTGACTGCAAATAATTCTTTCTCGTTGATATGTCATCGATTTGCTTCACTTGGTGTGAATAAACCACTGCAGTATCTGCATGGCACTTCTTCATTTGGTGTAGCCTTTGTAAGAACTGCTGCCCACCAATCATCACTGGCATCGGTGTATAGAACTAGTTCATCCTCGTCTTGTGGAATGGCAAGTTTTGGAAGCTTTTTACAAACTTCCTTTAGTTGCTTTAACCCTTCTTGATGTTCATCTTCCCATTTGAATATAGCATCTTTCTTGAGTAATGGGCTGAACACCTTCCTGTAATGGGCCAGATTGTTTATGAACATTCCAGCAAAATTCACAACTCCAAGAAAACTTTGAAGTTGTTTCTTGTCTTTCAACGTATCCGGAAATACTTGTATCTTTTCCACAATATGGCTTTGTAGGACGATTCCAGATTCATCGATTTCAATTCCAAGGAATTCAATCTGTCTTGTAGCAATCACTGTCTTCTTCTCAGAAAGCACTAATCCTTCCTTGTGGCAAACATTTGAAAATGTTTCCAAATGTTTAAGATGATCCTTCATGTTCTTTGATGCGATTAGAATGTCATCAATATACACGAACATGAAACTGAAATAATCTTTGAAAAGATTATCCATCTTCCTTTGATATATCTGGGGTGCATTAGCCAATCCCATCGGCATCACGTTCCAAGTATAATGTCCTTGTGGTGTAGAGAAATCTGTGAACTTCTTACTCTCTTCCTCCATCTTAATCTAGTAAAAACCAGACTTGCAATCGAACTTTGAGAATATCTTGGCACCTTTGATACAGTTAACCAGATGTTCTCTGCTTGGGATATAGTATCCGTCTAACTCCAAAATGTTATTAACCCCTTTGTAATTAATAACAAGTCTTGGCTTTCCTCTTTTAATTTCTCCATGGTTTCTGACTAAGAATCCTGGACTGCTATATGGAGAAACTCCTGGTGAAATCAACTTAAGTTCAAGATGTTCCTTAAGTATCTTCTTCATATCCTCACGATCCTCCTGATTCATAAGGATTGGTTTGAATCTCACGAACTCGTACTCCTTTCCTGGTTTTACCTTTAAGGATGCTTTGAGCTCGTTCTTATCCCACCATGCCAAAGGATTTTCATTATAATTCCTTTGGATCTTCTTCTTGATATCCTCGAGTGATATTTGTTCTTCTATTGTAACATCACTCTGTGGATTCTCCATTAGGCTCATCATCAATTCTGCAATAGCCTCTGGAGGTATTCGTTCTTCTCCTTGTATTCTGAATGAATACAAGTCATTATCCCATCGTTTTATATCTTTTTGCTTCGAACCATATTGTCGAAAGGATAATAATGCATCACCAAATCTTCTTTTATCCGCCATTTTTGGATTTCGAAGTTTGGCATCATCACCACGCTTGCTGCGAAAATGAATAGGCATTTTTCTGTAAAATACTTCCCGCAGTCTCTGGACAATAATCTTATGATCACATAATGTTGTGAAAATAAGTCTTCTTGTCTCATTTTCTTGTGTAAATCGCTTGAATATTTGTAGGAAATTGTTTCCTAGCAACACATCTGCTCATGTGTCATGGAAATAGATTGGTGGCGTCTTCACTTTGTACCATGGGGTACCGCCTACGCCTCCGATCATGATTTCTGCTTGTATAATTCCTCTGTTAAGAATAAGAATTCTTTTAGAGAAATCTCTTCCTGCAATAGCTGGTAATTCATCTCTAATTTCTTTAGGAAAAACATCTGGCTTTGCAGTACATATTTCGGCACCTGAATCAATATAGGCGGCGAAATACTCGGTCTTGTATTCAGCATATAACATTCCGATAGAAATGTATATGGAGAATGGACTAGTGGTCATCTGATTCTGTATCTTTTATTTGCCACTGTGAATTCCATTCCGTCTTGTAATATTTCCCAAGGTTTATGATCCTCAAGAAATTCAATTCCCAGTATTAATTGTTCTGGGATTTTCCCTGCAACTCCTGTGATAGTCAGCTCAATTTCACCTATCTTCAGGATTCCTTGATACCTTCCAACTATAGGTTGTTAGAGATAATATAAAACCTCACAAGGAAAAATATTATCCTTTTGAGTGATGTCGAATATTACTGCAACTTCTCGCCATCCTTCTGGACATTTCAGCTCTCCTGTTGTTTTGAAAACATCTGGGATGCGCTGAACTATACTTGGTCTCTTTTCTTCCTAACGGTTGCTACTCATCATTATGTCCTGTTGGAAAGACATCCTTCTTGGCTCAACTCTAAGACTTTGACTTTTGTTGAAGACAGGTTGATCTTGTATTTTCATATCGATCTCTTTGATAGTTGGAGACTCAATGATTTCTGGTAGAACCACCCTGGCAAAGTCCTCGAAGATTCTTGGGACTTCAATAAATTCCTTTCTCAAGAATACCTCTGAATGATGTGTATTCGAGAGAGCGTAGGATATCTTGTATGTGATCGAGTAGGGTCTGTTCCCTTCTTTCATCAAATCATCTCTTTTGAAATCTTGATGAAGGGTTAGAACTCTGTTGAAATCTCGATCTCCCAAATTGTATGCAATTCTAGGATAAACATTAAATGCCAATTTCCCAGCATACAAATTTCCTGTAATCGCTCCAAGGCATCAATCCTTGAGGTTTGAGATTCGCTTGTCAAAGATAACCAGATTGAGTGGCGAATCTATTCCTTCTTTGAATGTTGCCTTAATAATGACTCTTATGGCTCCGATATGAATCCATGAGAGTGTATTTGCAACTTCTCTTTTAACTCTGCTTTTGATCTCCCGGATTTCTCTAATAGGGACCAACTGCATCTCGATCAGGTTCCCGGTAAACTCCATCGGAATGGAAAATTCTCCAGTTGTTACCCTGTGGATAATTTGGTGTTTTCTATTATGAAAACCAATTTTATCCAAAGCCATTTCCATAGCTCCGATTGTAAATCCATCATATATCTGAAGCTTTGGATCTTCCTTCATAATTCTCATAAGAGTCTTATGAGAAACCGTAGTGTGAGAGAGGAATCCTGACATATCATCCCTGACCGTCTGCTGAAGAATTTCTTCTTCACTCTGATTCTGAGTTGGAGTCACTTCCATCGTCAGAATAAATTTCTTCTTCATAGATGCTTTCATCTGAGGGTATATCCTCAAATTGATACACATGTATAAGATCTTGATAGTAGACAGCTTCTTCGATTTCTGGTGTCACTTCGAACTGTCTGACTCCTCGTTTATGGTTGTCTGGACAATCAGTTGAGATATGTCCTCTTGCTCCACATGTCCATCAATTACAATCTTTGAAACTTTCATTAGCTCTGGTATGAGCTCGCCTGAAAGTTCTCCGTCCCGGGTTATCTTGGTACTTGCCGATTTGAACCTCGATGATGAGGCTCTACTTACGCTTGGTCTTTGGTCTTTGACCGATTTGTAACTTCGGGCTTTTTATTTTGACCGAACCTTCTAGGTCTCCATGAAGACCTACTTTTTTCTTCTTTTCCCCACTGGCGATGGATGGTTTCTCTCATTCTTCTTCTTATGCCGCCTTGGGTTGACCTCCCACAATCATTGGGATATCATCATCGATACAACATACAGAACCGATTTGTTAATTCCTCGTAATCTCTTGTAATTCCGGTATAGTCTTTGCCACCATTCGAGATAACTTAGCCTTCAAGAAAGACATTCTTCTAGCCACGGTATCTAAATCCACTGCATCTTTGTATTCCCTGATAAGCATTTCTCTCCAGGGACTTGGAATTTTTGCAAAGAATAGCTGTGAAGCTTCTTTGTCTCCAATCTTTGACTTCCACCGGTACTCGGTGAACAACTTGATATATTCATCAATATGGCAAATATCATGTAACTCGAGGCTGTAGATGGCTTGTTTATATCTTTTTCTTTTTCTTCTTCTAATCCCTCAAAGTAACTCGTTTGCTTGCCGATAAAATGGATTTTGAATAATTTTGCCATATCATCGACAATTCCTTTTAGTGATTCTCCTGTCGTGACCGCACTTTTCATACTTGCTTCGGTCATATCCCATGCAATCCTTACGGATCCTTCAAGACTCGTTTCAAGGAGTAAAATGAAAGAATCTTTCGTAAGATCAAGGGTACCTGCTGCAATCCTCATAGCTGATGCCCATTCATCAATGAGAACTTCTCGATTTTTAAAATCTGGGATATCCAAATCTAACATCAACCCATATGGATGTATTGGGTCGAGATGTGATCTTCCATAAGGCGTTTGATAAACATTTAGCCTTCTATAAGGTTGTCGAGTTCCCACAAGAGGTGGTCGAGCTCCTGTTACTGAGAGTGTTTCATTCCATGTGGTGAAATCTCCAGCGTGATGCATTCTCTCGTCCTGGGTTCCATGATTTGAACCCGCACTTTCCGCGACATTGGGATTTACTGGTGGCGGTGGTGGTGGAATTGGTCGACCTAGTGGGTCATAGGTAACCAAAGCCGATCCATCTCCTGTGTTCATCTTTAAATCTACAATTCCTAATCCTGCGAAGGATTCTGCCAAGTCATGTAGATCGTTAAGATTTATCTTTTCCATATCCATCACTTTTACTTTGTGACGGATTTTCCTTTGATGATAGCAATAAGCTTTTCATCATCTGTCATTTTTCATACCACTTCGGTTGGTTTTCCCTTTTGGTGTAAATAGGGGACTGTCCCGAAATCAATACGCTTCTTTCCTCCGGAAGAACTCGGTCTGTCCTCCAGATTCTTGACTCGTTTCTGAATATCATGAAGGATTTCAAGAGTTTCCTTCTGATATTTCACCATCGTCTCCATCTGGTTTTGGATCTGATGAACTTGTGTAGGTAAATAAATATGGCGGTTGCCATAATCCTGCACCGTCTTCTGGACTTCCCTAATATCGTTTGAGATCTTAGATGTGTCCGGAAGTATCTCGTTCCATGCTGGTACTCCATCAGGAATTATGATTTTGATGGGCATTCTCATGAATCGCTTGGCGATTCATCGAGATCTACATATAAGTGCAGTTTCTTTCCCGTCGAAACTCATATGATATGCCACTCGCATTTCGCATTGCCTTAGGGTTTCCCTGTCGATTCCTGCGCGTTCTTTTTCGTCATATTGGTTTTGCCAATATGATATCTTATCCTGGTGTTCTTGTGCATACATCGTCAAAATTTGACGATAGGTCCTGTAAGGTGTACATCTTGGACAATTGTCCAGATCCATATTCTTGGAGAAATTCTCCTCACCAATTGTTAATTACATAGATATAATAAATATAACTAAAGTTCTTAATAAACCTTGGCTCTGATACCATTTTCGAGGATCGCAAGACCTGGAGGAGTAAACGTAGAAAATGCAATAAAATTTATCGTTCAGGTTGCAAAGTACAACAACTTTAAAGTTTAGAGTGTAAACTGCAAACCAGCTTTCATGAAACCAGGGGTAAAACTGGAATTTTATGCAAAGTGCAAAATTTTGTAAAGTTGAGGTTGCAAACTGTAACTTTTCAAAGTTCGGATTGCAAAGTGTAAAAACACGAATATTTTGGGATGTTAATAATCTTTATCCTATTTTTTAAATTAGAGTTTAAGAAAACAGTCCTTTAAGATAGCTAGGTTGAAGATCAGCATGAGAGTTAACCACTCAACAGTTTTCTCAAGAAAACTATTGATAGAGTAACTCCATTGAAGAGAGTTAATTGTTTTACAAGTCCAATTTTCTTTTAAGTTAGAGGAAGACTTACACCCTTTAATGTTTTAGTTATCGTCATTTAGTGTTTTAAAGAGTTTACAATTGATTGGATATCAAATAGAAAACAAGATATAAAGAGCAAAAATATAAAAGCAATAATGTAAAGACACATCAATTTATAGTGTTCCGATGATGGAGTAATTCATCTACTCCACTCTTCTCCTACTCTAGGAGTAATCCACTAATGTAACAAGTGGCTTTAGTTACAAAAGTACAGTCCAAACAGCCTTGATCATACATCTAGCTATTTCTTGGACTCAGCTCTTCGCTAGGCAGTTGCCTAGTTACTTTAACTCTCTGAATCTTTAGGAATTGTTTACGCAGCCTTTGGATTCAGAATTTGGTTCAATCTTGAACCTACTATACCCCTTCAATCTTTGGCAGTGTAGACCCATTGTTTGTTTTCACAAATGTTTTCCTATTTAATTGATTAACAACTTCAATCTTTCACAGTGTGTGTTGGATGAAGTGTCTTCAAGTAAGCTTGATAATTTGAAGTTAAGCTTGAGAGAGTATTTTCAAATTTATTGCTCGAATGCTCTTGTGTCCAATTGCTTGCTGGTATCTCTTAGTTCTTTTTTTTTTTTTTGAAAAATCCTCAGCTTTTATAGTAGGAGTTTAAATTTTATCCGTTGAAGAGTGGACAAAAAATTCAAACCCTACTTTGTGTTCATTGGCTTATCTTATTTTGCAGCTTTAAATGTTGACTAAACCTTGTTCCCAGGTGTTCTGCAGGCTTTCTGAAAAGGTTTCAGCACCTGCTTGCTTCCTATATCCTCATTCGTTTTGCATCCTTATAGGTTGAGCACTTTAAGGTTTCAGACGTGTCCTTATTACTACAATAAGTAAATTCCTTGGGCTTGGTGCAACGGACTTCTTCAGATGTCCTAGTCCTTCAGTTTCTTTACCCATTTTGACTTAAGCTTGAGTCTTTTGACATATTCTTCTGATGGACTATGTTGTTAGTCTTTTGAAAGACTTAGCTATTGCACTTGGCTGAGTGTCTTCTGATGTTTACTCAACTATAAATCAGCTGGCTCTTCCCACTAATCAATCTGAAGTCTTCGATGATTTTTTCAACAAGTGTTCTGCACTATCACTTGGCTGTTTTGAGTCAGCCAAAGACCTATCTATTACATGTGCAAAAATTACATTTAAATGGGGTGCCAACTTCCTCATACAAAGTTTTCTAAGGATCATCAAAATCTATACAATAAATTTCCTAACAATTTCTTCTTTTTGATGCCAAAACTGATTAAAACATTTGTGCCTTGAAATTAAATAATTGAAAGATTAATAAAATTTTATTCATGTAAAATTCTGGTACTTACATTGTGTTGTGTATTTAAAAATGAATGTAAAAATACAAAAATTTATAGATCAATTCCCCCTATCTTCTTTCTCCTCTGCCTCTGGATCTCTTTTCTGCATCTTCTCATTCAACATGTCTCTTACGCCCAGCTGCTCTTCTTTCATCTTCTCTTTCGCTGAGTTTCATCAAGACCGAGCAAGTAGGCATCATCTCTTTTTAGGGGATTGATGGACATGACTCCTCCTCCTCTTCTTGGTGGAGAGCTTATGCTAGATTGGCTTTGAGTTTTACCTCTTCCACCAGAAGTTGAGTCTCCACCTATTCCTCATCCTCTGTCACCTCCTCCTCTAGGAAACTTGGCTGCCACCACCATTCAACTGGCTTTTGGAAGTACTCTGCTGACCCTTTGTCAGCTCAATGCCTTCCAAACCTTTATTCTAATATAATTCCCAAGCATCTGTGAGTCTCATCCCCTTATAATATCCTTCAGATAGAGGAGTGTCAAACTCTTCGTTAGTTCTTTCCTTGGAGATTGACCCTGCTAGTGGCCCACCATACTATATTTTGAGCAAATTTATTTTGTATTCTTGCCACTTATCAAGATCATCAATCTCTTCCCTAGATTTTTGTAGTGCGAGATCAGCTTTCCTTATCAGCTTATAGGGATGATGGAATTTGAGATAGAATAGATGAGATTTTAGTGCCTTTGCCTTTTACAAATATTATAGGAGGATCTACACTTCCTTTTCCCATGTTGGCATCAACATGGGATGAAGGTTGGATAGTTTCCAGAATGAAGTCCAGCTTCATATGAGTTGAGGAATCGACAACAGAGTGATGCGAGTTGAGTTCAGTTAGCTGGTTTTGCAAAGTTGAGAACTGTTAGGAAAATTTATATTTAGATTTTGATGATACCATGTAAAACTTAGATTAGGAAGTTGGCACCCCATTTTCTATGTAATTTAACTTGTAATAGATAGGGCTAAATAAACTGAGTTGGAGTCAGCTAAGTTGAAGATTACAAGATCGACTGAAGATCGAAGAAGAGACCCAACTGTGTGTCAGCTTTATAAAGCCAAGTGAAGGTTCAGTCAAGTGACAGAAAAGCTGTCTCAGTCAGCTGACTGACAGCTAAGTCATTCCAAAATTATTGGAATCGAATGTCAAAGGGGTATACAACAGACAAGACTTGAAGAAAACTGAAAGAGATCCGTTGTCAACACAAGTCAAGGTTTTGCTGGAAGTAGGCTTGTGTCAGGCTGCCAGCAATAAAGCTGTTTTGCTGAAAGAGTGCAAAAGCAAGAAACCAATGAGATGTACCTGAACACCTGCAGAGATGAAGGAAAAGTTGCAGAGCATTAAATTCATGGTATGATCCACATTAATGCTGCAAGACAAGACAAGCAAACAACCTACGAGTGTGATTTAAAATGTGTGTCTATCTCTTCAATGGACATAATATCAAATCTACACTATAAAAGGTTGATGAAGCAAGTGAAAGAAGGTAACGAATTTTTTAAGACAATCAAGCATTCAAGCAAGCAATAACCTGCAAACTCTCTCAAGCTTTCAAAGATATCCTCAAGCCAAAATTTGAAGGAACTCAATCCAACACATTCAGTGAAGGAAAGATTACTTACTAGTTGAAGAGGAAATTTTGTTTAAAGAACAAAGAGGTCTACTCTCCAAGGTTGAAGGAGAACTAGTAAGGTTCAAGTTCGAACCAGAGACTTTAGACTCATTGGAGGACTGTGTGAACAAATCTAAGAGTTTGTAGAAGCTGAAATAGCAAGACAGTTGCTTTGTGAAGAAGCTGAGTCACGGGAGCAGCTGGCTGTGTGATCGAATCTGACCCGGACTGTTGACCGCTTTGTAACCAAGATCTTGTTACTTAGTGGATTCCTCCAGGAGTTGGAGAAGAGTGGATTAGAGGAATTACCCCATCCTCGAACCACTATAAAAATCGCTTGTGTCTTATTTACTTACAACACATTTATTTCTTGCACTTCTTTTATATCTGTTGTTAAGTTATAATTGTTGAACTCAACTGTTACTCTAAGTGTTAGCTGAAAGCAACTAGGTTATACTATCAACAGCTCACTCGAGTCTGTTGAGTGGGTAACTTTGCAGAGTAAGCCAACCTAACTGTCCCTCAAGGACTAAGCTGATTTGTGCAAAACTCTAAAAACATTTTAAAAGGACTAAATCGAAAAATTGGTAAGGTTAATTCAACCACCCCCTTTTAAACCTTACTCATCACCCCTTGGGACCTACAAGTGGTATCAGAGCGGTTGGTTCATTGAGCCTTCTGCACTAGTTACTAAACTAGATCTCATTTTTTTCCCAAAAGAATCAACGCTTGAGTTTTTAAAGCTTTTATTTCAAAAGCAAAGTTATTATCATGGAGGCAAATCTAACTCGCATTCCAATGTTTACTGTGGAAGAGTTTAATGATTGGAAAATTCGTATGTAGGCTCACCTATCAGCCCTACATGATAAAATGTGGCTAGTGATAGAGGATGGGCCAATTCAAATCCTAAAGGTCAACACTGCTGTGAGAAGAGCACCTCCTGCTGAAGAAGAGGATGTTGCACCAGCAGAGCCCATACTTGCTATGGTTGAAAAACCTCGTTGTGAATGGACCAACGAAGATCGAAAGAGATATAAAATCTTGACAATGTTGCCAAGGATATTCTTTATAAAACCTTGGACAAGGCTATGTTTAATAAAGTCAAACCTTGCAAAACAGCCAAAGAAATTTGGGAAAAACTCACTTTGATTTGAGAAGGATATGATCAAATCAAAGAAAATAAATTAATTGTTGCAGTCCAAAAATTCAAAAATTTTAAAATGATTGCAGGTGGAAGTCTGGACCAGCTGGATGCCAGATTCACAGAAATCGCCAATGAGCTTTCAGCAATGGGAAAGGAGTACACACAAAAGGAGATGTGTATCAAGATCCTAAGGTCTCTCCCAGCTAAGTGGGAAATGAAGGTATAGTTCTGAGACACTCCATGGATCTCTCCAAGACATCAAACCATGAGCTATTCTCTAACCTCAAAGCATATGAGTTCGAGTTGAGAAGAAAAGAACAAGAGGAGACAGTTGTACCCAAGACAGCTGCACTCATGGCTAGTGATGGAAAGAAAGTTGGTTCAAAGGAGACAATAGGCCAAGAGGAGGTTGCCCTGATGGTAAAAAGGTTCAGCAAGTTCTTCAATAAGAACTATAAAAGGAATAAGGGTGAATCTTCAAGAAGACACTCAGCACCCTCAAAATCAAGGGAAGACAGACCACCCAAGAGAGCTGAACATCAAAGAACTGAGTATCAGAGAACTGATAATCAGAGGACTGATAGAGCTGATTTGCAAAGAGCTGAAAACATGTGTTAGAATTGCAGGCAACCAGGACATTTTGCTGTTGACTGTCCTTATCCACCAGTCAACAAGTATAGAAATGAAGAGGATAGAAAGGTCTCCAGAGAAAGAAGACAAGAAAAGAAGAAAGCCATGTTGGCTGCCAAGACTGCTAAAATAGTCAAGTGCAAGGAACCAACAGACTCAGATAGTAGTGAAACAGACTACTCAAGTGACACAGATGAAGAGGCTTTGATATGCCTCATGGCCAAAGAACAAGACTCAAAAGATCAAGAAGATGAGGTACACTCCAACTCATCTCATTCCGATTTTACTGATAGTGATTGTGACACAAACACTTCATCACCCACATATCTTTATGATTCAATTGGCAAAATGATGAAAGATTTTGAGCACATTAAAACCTCACACACACTTTTAAATGAGTAAAATAGCCAGCTTAAATGCCAAAACTCACAGCTAACCAAAGAGCTGAGTACTCTAAGTCGCATAGCTGATGAGAACACTAAGCTAAAGGCTGAGATTGCCAAGATCCAAGCAGATTTAGCTGCTACAGAAAAGTGGGAAAAGGATCTCAAAAATGTGATTGCTTCATTCACTAAGGCATCAAAATCATTGGATGAACTTATAATGACACAAAACGAAAGTGGTGACAAGCCATGCATTGGATTTAATTTATTTGTGCATGCCCAAGTCCCAAGAGTGGTTATGGAAAAAGGATCCTCAAGCAATGGGGGAATCCAAAAATCCAAAGCACCATATGTTGCACCTACACCCACTCAAAAATACAATCACAACCATATTGGCCTTGGATATAAGGGAAAAGGCAAGAAACCAATTGAGTATGCTGACATGACAGCTGAAACCAAATTCAGAAAGGTCCATCAGCAGACTCCAAATAGGAAATACTCTGTGAAATCTAAACAGAGCTACCAAAAGCCCCAGAGATTTCAGCAAAGAAAGTCATATGATGGGAATGGTGAAATTATCCAAGCCAAGCAGATTGGAACAATCAAATGAGATATCAACCAAGACCTATGAGATACAAACCAAAGTGGCAAAGACCTCAATCTCATCATAGGTCATTCCCAAGACAAAAGAGCTATAATCAGCACACATATGCACCCATACACAAAACCAAAAATGCACAAAAATTTCACCATTACCCCAAGAAAGCAAATGCTCAAACAAACACACAGGCATACAGACAAAAGAGACAGTTGTATGATCCTAAAACCCCCAAGCAATTTGCTAATGTGCATTATGATTATGGAACTGATAGGTGGCAACCTCTTAGAGTCAGATCATCTGGCTATAGGTTGGTTGGAACACCTTATAGCACTAACCCCTCTAGAATTGGCAAAATTAGCCCGGCCCGGTGGGCTGGCCCGATCAGCCCGAGTTTTGGGTTGGACTGGGCCATATTTTCAAGGCCCAAAAAAATTCGGGCCTATTTGGCTAGGCCCGTTGGGCCGAGCGGGCTCAGGCCAAAAAAGCCCAATTTTTTTGGGCTGGCCAGGCCCGATAATTAAAAAAAATGAAATTCATAAAATATACCCTACAGACAGCAGCAGTTGCCAAAATCAAGTCCCTCACTTCACTGCAGGTTTTCTTCACAAACAGAACCCTTTTAATTTTATCTGCTTTCATTTGTAAATTAAGTCAGCATTTAGGTACTAATGGTATCTTCTTTGGTACAAACAAAACATTTCTGCGTAACTCACAAAAAAAACTTTGCAGTGGACGGTGAACATATATTAGTTATTAAAGTAAATGAGGAAACCTGTAATTTTATATTTTTATTAGTTTGAATATTTAAAAATTGTATCTTTATATTAGTTTGCATATTTATATTATGGGAGGAAACTTGGTACTTGGATATTTAAAAATAAAGGAGAAAATTGTTGAGTGCTTTTACCAATTCAATGCATAATAATTATTAATTCATGTTCTACATCTTTTGGTTAGAATATCCTAATATGGTCTACAATGCAGTATGCATGTATTATGTTTTATCCATTTATGCTATCATTTGGTATTTTTTTTCAATTTTTAAAAATACTTTTAACTTGGGCTTATTTGGCCCGATGGCCCGTGGCCGGGTTGGGCTGGGCCAAAGAAATAGAGGCCCGATGTGAACTTGGTCCGACCCGATCCGACCCGATTTTATGCACTAGCCCGGTGGACTTGGGTTGGGCCGACCCGGCCCGGCCCATTGCCAACTCTAAACCCCTCAGGACCCAGACAAGTATGGGTACCTAAAAACTACCTTGATTGCAGGTTCAGGGAACAACTGAGTGCCAAGGAACCTGATACATGGATAGTGGTTGTTCCAGACACATGGAAGGAAACAAGAAAAATCTGTAAAAATTCAAGGAAATCAAAGGTGCAAAAGTCATATTTGGAGGAAATGCAGCTTCAGGGAAAATCAAAGGCACAAGATCCATAAAGAAAAATGGATTGGAAATCACAGATGTTACATATGTTGAAGGCCTCAACTTCAATCTGCTGAGCATCAGCCAACTCTGTGACAAAGGCTACAATGTGGGATTCAACATGGGAGTTTGTCAAATCAAGGATGCTGAAACAAATGAAATTGTGCTACAAGGATCAAGGCAGAAGAACATGTATGTGGTGGATTGGTCAACTGCTACACCAAGCACGTGTCTGCTAGCAAAGAGTATAGCCGAATCAAGTTGACTGTGGCATAAGAAGTTGAGTCACTTGAACTTCAAAAAAATCAACAAGCTTGCAAGGAGTTATCTTGTGGAAGGATTGGTTGACTCATTATACAAGAAAGAAAGCATTTGTGATGCATGCCAGATGGGAAAGCAAATTAAATCATCTTTCAAGGACAAACCAAATCGTTTTTCAACCAGGATATTGTATCTATTGCATATGGATTTATTTGGTCGTCTTGAACCAACTAGTATTAGTGAAAATAAATACACCCTAGTGGTGGTGGATGATTATTCAAGATATACATGGACTATTTTCATGTGTAAAAAGAAGGAAACTTTGCAGAGATTGCCTCAGCTGATGAGAAGAGTTCAAAATGAGAAGAGTCAAACCATTATCAAGATAAGGTCTAAGAGGGGAACTGAGTTTGTCAATTCGATTATAACTCAGTATTATGTTGAAAATGGTATTGCTCATGAGTTGTCAGCTGCAAGAACTCTATAGCAGAATGGAGTAGCTAAAAGAAGGAACAAAACTCTTAAGGAAGCTGCAAGGACAATGTTAGCTGAAGCTGGATTGCCTAAGAGATTTTGGGCTGAAGCCATCAACACTGTTTGTTACACTCATAATAGGTGTATGATTAAAAGGCAATTGTCCAAAACTCCCTATGAAATTTGGGCAGGGAGAAAGCCAATGTTGGATATTTTAAAATCTTTGGATGTAAGTGCTTTATCCACAACAATGGCTAGGACAATCTAAAAGTTTTTGATGCTAAAGTTGATGAATGTATCTTTTTGGGATACCCAGCTGAAAGTAAAGCTTATAGAGTGTTAAACAAAAGGACTATGGTCACATAAGAGTCTATTCATGTGGTTTTTGATGAACCCAATGTGAATAGAGAAGACATAGATGAGTTAGCTGAGAAGAAGAATCAGCCAACTATACAGAAAAGTCCCTATGCTGAAGCAGGTGTAAGAGCACTCAACCCTAATGAAGATGAGATAGCTGAATCTCAGAGACAGCTGGAAGGTCTGCAGTTGAATGATGATAAAGAAGTTGTTCAAGACAACTTAGCTGCGAGACGGCTGAATCCAGCAGACCTACTCCAACCAAATGTGAGATGACTGAGAGACCATCCACCTGAGTTAATTATTGGAAATGTTAGAGATGGGGTAAGAACCAAATCAAGAGCCCAACATAAATCTTGTTTACTTGTTTCAATTCCGAGATAAAGTCTAAAGATGTGTCTCAAGCATTGGATGACACACATTAGATTCAGGCTATGTAGGAATAGTTGAATCAGTTTGAAAGGAATAAAGTTTGGGAATTGGTTCAAAGGCCTACTCACCAAAATGTTATTGGTACTAAGTGGGTATTTAGAAACGAGTTGAATGAGGAAGATCTGTTGTAAGAAACAAATCGAGATTGGTAGCCAAAGGGCATTGCCAAGAGAAATGTATAGATTTTGATGAAACCTTTGCTTATGTTGCTAGATTAGAAGCAATTAGGATGTTTCTTGCTTATGTTGCTCACAAGAACTTCACTGTGTATCAAATGGATATGAAGAGTGCATTTTTTAATGGACTTTTGGAAGAAGAAGTCTATGTGGAGCAACCTCCAGGTTTTGAGCAGAAAACTATTGGAGATAAAGTCTACAAGCTCAAGAAAGCTTTGAATGGATTGATACAAGCACCAAGAGTCTGGTATGACACATGGTCTTAGTTTATAATTGATAATGGATATACCAAATGCAAGGTTGATAGAACACTCTTCAGAATTCAAGATGGGGAAAGTATACTGCTTGTTCAAATCTATGTGGATGACATCATATTTGGATCCATAAATAAAGAGTTGTGTGACAAGTTTTCAAACCTCATGCAAGGGAAGTTTGAAATGAGCATGATGGGAGAGCTGACTTTATTTATAGGCCTTCAAGTCAAGCAATTGAAGGATGGAACCTTCATAAGTCAAAACAAATATACCAGATATTTGATGAAGAAATTTGGTATGGAAGAGAAGTTATCAGTGAAAATTCCCATGAATACAGCAATCAAGATGGATATGGATGCAGATGGCAAATCTGTAGATCAAACCAGATATGGAGCTCTAATTGGATCATTACTCTATTTAACAACAAGTAGGCCAGACATCACCTTTGTTGTAGATGTATGTTCTAGATTTCAATCTGCACCAAAAGAGAGTCACATGACTGCAGCCAAGAGAATCCTAAGGTATTTGAAGGGATGCCAAAAAGTTGGCTTATGGTATCCAAAGGATGGATGATTCAAGCTAGTTGGTTACTCAGACTCAGACTATGTTGGATGTAGAGTGGACATGAAAAGTACATCAGGTACTTGTCAAATGCTTGGAAATAGATTAGTTTCTTAGTTCAGCAAGAAACAAAATTCAATAGCTACATCCACAGGTGAAACAGAGTACATAGCTGCAGGCAGCTGTTGTGCCAAAGTTCTATGGATGGGGCAACAACTGAGAGATTATGATATAGAAGAAAAAGTGATTCCAATTATGTGTGATAACACAAGTGCTATTGCAATTACTGAAAATCATGTATTGCATTCAAGAACCAAGCACATTGATATCATATATCATTTTATAAGAGATCATGTTGAAAAGAAAGACATCACATTGGAATACATCTCAACTGATAAGCAGTTAGCTGACATATTCACTAAGCCATTATTTGAATCAAGATTTGAAGAGCTTAAGAATGAGCTAGGTTTGTTTGAGCTGAGTTAGGAGACTCAGAAGAATCAATCAGCAGAGTCAAAGAAGAGAGAAAGGAAAACCAGCAAAGTCTCATTTTCCAGCCAAATGAAAAGATGGATAATCGGTTGTATTGAGTTAGATGACAACTGAGTAATCATCAATGAGAAGAGAGAAGCAGAATTGAGTCACTATTAGAAGATAACTGAGTTATTTATGAGCTAAGTGACAAAACGCAGTCGTTTTCTGCGAGCGGGAATGTTTATAGGCATTACATCAGCGTAATTATGGTGTCAGAATAAATCATGTACACATTTAGCCTATGATTTGATATAAATGCTGCTGCATTTAATGCGGGGAAATTAATGCGGTTTCAAGCTTTTAATCTCAATCGTTGATCTTGATCAACCTTTTCAAATTCTAAAAACCATCCCCTCACGTCCCTTATATACCAAAAATCAAATTTCTCTCTCCTCACAATACACTCGTCTCTCTCAAGCAACAACAAATTTTTCTCTACAACTAAGCAAAACCCTAGTTTGTACAGAGTTCGAAGTTCAAGTTTTTCACCGTTCATTTTTCCTAAAATGGCTTCAAGTTTCGATTTTGTGAAAATGGCTGAGAAGATCTACTCCAGTTCTATGGTGGATTTCAACGGTATGGTGAAGCAGAGGGCGGACAAAGCCCTTGCTAAGAAGATAGCTGCTAAGTAAGAGAAATCCGGCCTCAAGAGATTTCTCACCATGGAGTTCTCGCATACATACCTTGAAGAGGTCGCAATGTTCTATGTGAACACTGAGGTTCACGATGGAGAGATAAGGTCATCTATCCAAAACACCGATATCAAGATTACTGCTGGGGACCTGGCTACTCATTGCCACCTTCCTTCAAGTGGGATGAAGGAAATTACTGAAAAAGATGTTAACCTGGTTGCGGTGTGTAAGGAGATCGTCAAGCTAGAGTCTGCTGCTAAGGCTGTTTACATAGCTAAGAAGTCGCTCATCAAGGACGACTATCAAAATTGATGGATGTTGTGTCCAAATGTGTGGACATGAAGTTTGGGAGCTTCAATCAACTATCTCGGACGAAGTTGATGGTCATGGCTGCGATCATGGAAGAAAAGAAGGTGAATTAGGCTGAGTTTATCTTCAGTCGAATCTGCCAGAACGTCATGAATAAGACCATTAATGATGTTGGTCTATTTGTAAGTTCGCTGGGGTATGGCCTTTGATTGGCCATTTGATGGAGGTGAAAGGGATTCCCCTCAAACATGGGAAACCTTTCCATGTAAATAAGAGAATGTTCAAAGCAAACCACTTAGGTGCTCAGAGGCAAGCACATGCAAGAAGAGCTGACACCAGCGAAGGTGAGTCAACTGATTCTGTCCCCGAGGATGTTGCTGCAACCTCCAATGCTCCTTCTCCAAAGCCAATTCAAAAGAAGAAGAGAGTTGTTGCAGCAAAGACTGCCCCTGCCCCTACAGCCGTGGAAGATCCTGCTCCTGCCCCAACAGTCGAGACTGAGAAGGACCCTCTTGTACCTTCTCCAGTCGTAAAAAAGAAGCACACTGTCGTGCCTAGGAACGCAGCTGCGTCAAAAAAGCTGAAAACGGGTGAATCAACTTTTATATTTGACGAGCCTGAGGATGTGGAACCCCAAGTTACTTTGGTTAAGACCAAAATAAGGTGATTGGTAAAATGATCGGCCTTGGAAAAGCCAGTTGAGTCTGGCACTAAGACTATGAAGGAGACTGCAAATGTTAAACATCAACAATCTAAGGAAACTTAAGGTGGTGAGGAAACCACCACTGTAATTGAGAAGACTGCTGATCAGGGTCAGCAGACTGAAGAAGAAATAGTTGTTCGTGAGACAGCTGAAGAAAAAGAAACTGAAACAGTTGACCAAGGCGAGGAGTTAGTTGTACGCTTCCCTCAGACAGATGCTCAGACAACTGAGGAGGAGAGGGCTCCCTTTGAGCCGATGCAGGAGGATGATGACCTCGTGATGTTGTCTCCTACATATCCAAACATACAGGAGAGGCTTAGAACTTGGAGAGCCTGGAAGTTGAGCCTGTCTAGACATCAATTCAAAAGCCCTGAATTCATTGAGGTGGAAGAATACCTCCTAGAGTTTTTAGGAGACGTTGGTGTACGCACAACTCGGATGAAGACGATGCATCAACGCATTCTATTTGACAGAAAGGAGAATGAGAAGCTTAAAGCTATTGAGAAGACAAAGGCTATTGATGAATCAAAGAAGCCTCATTCTTGTGCCTTCACAGATGCCCCAGAACATGCCTTAGAACCAGCTGACAACAGTGATAATGATATTGAGGAAATTGACCCTGCTGAGGCAAAGGAGAAAGGCGAGTTCGAGCAAGCTATAAGGGAATCCAAAGAGTTGCACGAGCAGAGTATGACAAAGGGCCATGGAGAATCTTCATCTATCATGATTACTCCTAACCCAGATATAATGGAGATGGTAAGAACCATTGATGCTACCACATCTCCCGTGCACTCTGCGGATGAAAGTTCCAGGAAAGTTGATGATGAAGCTAAGGAAGGTGATGTAGAGGGCACCTTAGCTAAGTCATTCCCTAAAGAAGGTGTTGAGACACTTGCCCAACGGTTGATCACTCAACTGGAAACACAGTCGTGTCTCAGGTTTTGAGTGACCCCAATGCTTGAGACTCAGCTGGTGCTCCAGCTGAGAGGGAAACTCAAACCACCACAGCTCGGGTCGATGAGGCTATGGGAGACCAAACTCAAGAGAAGTTAGGAGGCGAAGGTGAAACTTAGACAAAACAACAGACTAAGGTTAATGAAGCTTAGATAGTTTCAACTATCTCAGCTGAAACTTCAGCTGCTATGCAGGCGGTGAAGCTGCTAATGCAGCCAAGGCAAAGGATGTAATCGAGGCCATGGGAGTTGAGACTTTTGGCCATGAAAGTGTAATCTAAGGAGTTGAGACTCCGAAGGATGCCACCGAAGACCCTAAAGAAGCTCCGTCTGCTAAAGGGAATTCTGTCGAAGACCCTGCTCTAGTTGAGACTACAAAAGGGAATGTTGAAGGCCCATCAGCGGTTGAGACTACTGAGGGTAATGAAGGCCTAGAGGAGGTTGAGACTTTTCTAGGTAGAAAGGTTGTTGAAGAAGTGTCAGTCCCTCATGAAGAAAACTTTGAAGAAGAGGAAATCAGTGCTCTTCATTATTCCCAAGAGAACATTGATGTTGAGTTCTTGGGAACTGATGATGAAGCTGAGTCCAGTCAAATTGAAAAATCATCCGAGGACAAAGTTGCTGAGGAGGCACTGGCAACAAGGAGGCAAGCCAGTGAAAAGGCTGCTCATGTTAATTTTACAATGGTTGATGGTCCACCTCCAATGGTGCCATCACCTTCCAATGACGCTGATGAGTCAGCCGAGGACAAGTCTACTCAAAAGGAAGATACTACTGATGTTGAGGAAGCTGTTAAGACATCTCGAGGATCGATCACCAAAGAGTTAATCTGTGCACAAGATGCCGATGATGCTGAGACAACTGAGGCCTATAGAGCTGAAGGAATTTTGAAGGAAAAGGGAAAGGCTCCACAGGTCAAGGACATGGAAATTCCTATTTTTCCTGAGGATTTTTTTGCTGACCACTTTCCTTTCGAGGCGCATGTACCCTTGCAAATAAGTCACCGGAAAAGTGCTAGATATACCATCCAAGTCGGGTTTTTTTTCAGAATGTGGCATTTGCCACACAAATTTGCGAAATTGGGGTGAAAACCGGGGGGTTTGAAAAAATATGTGTACGCGCCCTTGGGTTAGGCGCCTGCCAGGGGGGCGCCCTTACCAAGAGAGTCTACATCATCAGCTGCAGATGATCAAAATGATGAGGACGCGCCATAATATTCTGCACATGACGACCAGTCGGATGCTGGTAGGCGTAGAAGTACTAGACAGAGGGTAGCGCCTAGGTGTGGCACTGGGGGTCATAGAGTTTAGGATTTTTCATAGAGCTTATTGTAAAACAACTATTGAATCAACTTATTTAATATTAGGTCTGTATCTTTTTATTACATTTATTATTATACATTTATTTCACATACATTTACTACATTTGCATTGATACGTCTTATCAGTGTAAGCTTTATACACATGTCTAGTCTTGTCAACAAAGCTTTATCAGATGCCAGTGTTATCCAGATGTCAGCTTTATCAGATGTCAACTTTATCCAGTGATACATCTTGTCAACATAGTTGTATTAGCTGTTGGGCCTTGTTTGAATAACTTAACAAATTTACAAAAATGTCATTATGAATACTTCACATCGCCTATAAATACATGCTGAAAATTTTATTTGATTGCAACTTGAACTCCCCCCTCTAGCAACCCAAAAAATTATATTATTTCTATTTTCACTCCAAATGGATGAGTTCAACTGGTCCCCTCTACCATCCCCACAGAAGCCTAACTCCCAGTTATTGATGAGTCTCTATAATGCGAAAAATACAAGGTGGACATTGCCGATGGACATCATTCTCGTTGATTCACTACTAAACGAGAAGAGTAAATGCAGCTGGGTAGTTGGTGAAACGAACAATAGTGTGGCCATTCTAGAGGCGAGAGCAGTTCTGAAATTTGCATTCCAATGCAATTTTAAGTTCGCCAAGGTAAATCAACGAGTTAAACATCTTCAAGCCCGTTATACTTTGTTCGCCAAAATGCTAAGTACGCCGGGTGTACATTGGGATCGTAAACTCAATTTCGTGCACGCAGCGGCAACTCACTGGGTCACTTGGCGTTCGGTAAGTTAAATATTCTTATTTTCATCATGCGAGTTGTATTATATAACATTATGTAATGTAAGTATATTAATCATTCATTTTCTTTAATTTTTAGGATGATGACACTGTTACTCCGGATGCTTATATGATGGAGGGAGAACCTTTATTTGATAAGCTTCAAATATTGTTTAAGGTACCAGAGCCAGAAACACAAGGCTCAAGCAACTTGCCGGGTCACCCTAAACGCTACTTGCCATCACAATCTAATGCTGAGCAAGAAAGTTCTTCTTCATGCCAAGATTGATCGTGCAGTGTTCTTGTTGTTTGCGTGCTGATTTCGCGTACTTATGTTGTAATGACATGCCGTATCTTATTTCAGTATTTTAATATGTAATTTTCTTGTTGTTTTTTTAATATGTTTACTTTATTATGTAATCGTGTTTCGATTGAGTTATATATTTCGAGTCAGTAATATCCAAAAATTGTGTGTTTTATATTTAAACTTTCAATTTCGAAAATAATTAAAAAAAAATTCGAGTTGTAGGCGCCGGCCAAACCGGCGCCTACGTGGGAGAGAGCGAAAAAAAAATAACAAAGGATTGAAGATTGGTATGGGCGCACACTAGTGGCGCCCTTTGTAAGGGCGCCTATACCTAAATACTCAATCCCTCCCATTTTCACCACAATTTTGCAAATGTTTGTGGCAAACACCACAAACAGAAAAATAACCCATCCAAGTCCCAGCTGAAGAACTTAGAACTCCTACTGATAAAACTATGGTGCCGATTGGGTTTGATTTCGATGTTGTGTGGCCAGAAGAGCAGTTCACTGATGCAGCCGGTTTCACAAAGCCTTCAAGGCCATTTGTGCAGAAATAGAAAACATGGAGCATGGATTCGCAGCACTCGACCAATAGCTTGACAACAGCGATGCGAACATCACAGGGGATATCCGAGGAGCAATTTTGAGAATAAGGGAATGGATTGGGCAGACTAAAGAATCGAGGAGCGTGAGCATGTCACATACTTTAAGTCTTTATTTGCAAAAATGGTGATCTGGAGCTCGACAACGCCAAATTCCAAAGATTGGAGGGACCACATGTTTAGGATGGATCAATCTCACAAGAGTGACATGGAGTTTCTTAAGGCTCAACATATGGTAGAACTTCAGAAAATGGAGGCCAACATGCAAAAGGATATTATGGTGCTCCAGACTTAGATGAAGCTGATGGCAGCCGAGACGATGGCTCCACGATCTGTTTGAGTAGCCTACTCCAAGACTCACTACAAGCAAGACATGACGAATATCAATATTGATCTACTCCTTGGTGGAGTATTCCCTCAATTGGCTCTACTCCTTGGTGATGATGCCAAAAAGGGAGAAGATGAAAGTAAGCGGCAAGAGAGAGGAGTGATAAGAATGGAAGTAAGAGGGAAGCGAGCAAGGGGAAGGCAGTGATGTGAAGAAGCCACCCTTGAAGATTATGCTTGCTAAGACCCCTCAGCAAGGTGAAGTGACAACCTCAATTCTCAGCCAACTACCTAAAGAACTATCCATTGAAGAAAAAGTTGATATGGCATACAAATAGTCGAGACAAGTCATTGAAGCTGAATTCCATAAGGTAGCTGAGAAACATTCTGGAAGAATCAAAGATATAAAAGCAAGGTATGAAAGCCCCCCAGCTAGTATGTTAAAAGACTCCCCAGCTGTAAGACCCCCTCGAGAGATCACAATGCCTGATGTAGGATCTGAGTCGAGATCCCTAAAGGAGTTTTAGACTCTAGCTACTGAAGTATATTTCAAGAACATGACTCTACCCCAGGCGTGGGACTTGTATTGGGAAAAGGTACTCGACTTATGCAAATCAGCTGATAGGCAGTAGAGTTCAGGCAGTCAGTCGGCTGGCAAATCACTCATACAATACACTCCTAGAGGAGGAGCTGAGTCACAACGAGGAAGGGGAAGGTTTGGAAGTGGTGGAAGAGGCAAAGGTACTCCACCATAGCCAAGACCAAAAGATGTTACATATGTTGATCCACAAAAAAAGGGAATCAACTACTGGGTTGGGTATGATACTCTTGCGAACATTGAAGTAGAAAGAAAGAATGAAGAGGCTAGGAGGAGACAAGAAACTGAAAATGAAAGGCTCACCCCCAAATAGGAAGAAAGAAAGAGAAAGGAGGACCCTGCTACTAAACGAGCTTATGAAAAGAAGAAGAGGATAAGAGTTGTGGAAGACAGGAGAAGAGCTGAGGATGAAGAGAGAGAAAGGAAGCAGCCAAGGCATTAAAGACGGTTGAACCCTTTCAGTGTATATTACTTAGCTGTATATACACAATTGTAAGTGTTTCTGTAATATTTATAGAACTCTGATACCTATTGTAAAATTTTGAGTTTAGGCTCTGATACATTTGTACAAGTCTTCATAGCTCTGAAACATTTGTATGGACATGTATAGCTCTGATACAGTGTATAGGTTATACTTTATAAAAGATTTGTAAAGTGCATTTGTAAAGTACAAGAATGATATGTTCAAATAAAATTGACATATTCTACACATACATTCTTTGTTACTGCACTATTTACATTGTTGTATTTATTTAAGTTTTGGCATTATCAAAAAAGGGGAAATTATTAAGAAAATTTATGTTTAGATTTTGATGATACCATGTAAAACTTAGATTAGGAAGTTGGCACATAATTTTCTATGTAATTCAACTTGTAATAGATAGGGCTAAATAAGTTGAGTTGGAGTCAGCTAAGTCGAAGATTACAAGAGTCGACTGAAGATCTAAGAGGAGACCTAGCTGTGTGTCAGCTATGTAAAGCCAAGTGAAGGTTCAGTCAAGTGACAGAAAAGCTGTCTCAGTCAGCTAACTGGCAGCTAAGTCATTCCAAAATGATTGGAATCGAATGTCAAAGGGGTATGCAATAGACAAGACTTGAAGAAAGCTGAAAGAGATCCGTTGTCAACACAAGTCAAGGTTTTGCTGGAAATAGGCATGTGTCAGGCTACCAGCAATAAAGTTGTTTTACTAAAAGAGTGCAAAACGCAAGAAACCAATGAGATGTACCTGAAAACCTGTAGAGATGAAGGAAAAGCTGTAGAGCATTAAATTAATGGTACGATCCACATTAATGATGCAAGACAAGACAAGCCAACAACCTACGAGTGTGATTTGAAATGTGTGTCTATCTTTTCAACGGACATAATTTCAAATCTACACTATAAAAGTCTGAGGAAGCAAGTGAGAGACGGTAACAACTTTTTTAAGACAATCAAGTATTCAAGCAAGCAATAACCTGCAAACTCTCTCAAGCTTTCAAAGATATCCTCAAGCCAAAATTTGAAGGAACTCAATCCAACACATTCAGTGGAAGAAAGATTACTTCACCAGTTGAAGAGGAAATTCTGTTTAAAGAACAAATGGGTCTACTCTCCAAGGTTGACGGAGAAGTAGTGAGGTTCAAGTTAGAACCAGAGGCTTTAGACTCGTTGAAGGGATGTGTGAACAAATCTAAGAGTTTGAAGGAGCTAAAGTAGCAAGACAGTTGTTTTGTAAAGAAGTTGAGTCCCAGGAGCAGCTGGCTGTGTGATCGAAGCTTACTCGGATTGTTGGCCACTTGTAACAAGGATCTTGTTACCTAGTGGATTCCTGCAGGAGTTGGAGAAGAGTGGATTAGAGGAATTACCCCAACCTCGAACCACTATAAAAATTGCTTGTGTCTTATTTACTTACGACACATTTATTTCTTGTACTTATTTTATATCTGCTGCTAAGTTATAATTGTTGAACTTAAATGATAATAACAAATTGCTAAAACAAGTTTTGCAAAAACGTTTATAACAAAAAGGGTGAAAAGTCTTCCGCTGAACAAAAATCAAATCAACTATTACTCTAAGTGTTAGCTGATAGCAGCTAAGTTATACTATCAACAACTCAATCGAGTCTGTTGAGTGGGTAACTTTGTTGAGTAAGTCAACCTAGCTATTCCTCAAGGACTAAGCTGATTTGTGCAAAACTCTGAAAATGTTTTAAAAGGACTAAATCGAAAAATTGGTAAGGTTTATTCGACCCCTCATTCTAAACCTTACTCATCACCTCTTGGGACCTACAAGAACTTTTAATTCATTGAAGCCTCCAAATGCTCAAATTGCTCTCAGTCTTTGCAACTAACAAGTCTATGTCACTCTAGTAGCTTTCATTCATCATATTGATATTGTCCTTTTGGCGATTCTGAAATGCCACTTGATCAGAACCCCATAGAAGCAATTTATTGTAGAGGCATTTGAAGCTCCCAATCTGTTCCCTGCAAAGAGCTTTAGTCAGCAACCCACTCCTTGATCTTGAGCGGAACACATCGGATTTCACTGCTTAAATGGGCATAATAGTTGTTAATGTGCCGACAGAGACCCAAGAAACCATGTTCAATGTCTTCCATTTCCACAAACATGTATCTGAAGGCTCTTCTGAGTTTAGACGCGAGGTTGCTGTCACCCCTGGGGGTAAATTCGTACTTCGGGATGTGTTCTCTGGGTTTGTATGGAATTAAGGCTTGTTCTCCCATGTCTGTTGAATCTGCAATGTTTCCGGATTCCTAAATTGAGAAATTTCTGGCTCTTAATCACTAGGAATTTATTTTGGGAACACAAAATCCTCTGGACCAAGATTGTCAATAGGAGCTGAGGAATGCCCTACTCCATCTCCAATAGGGTTCTTTGCCTCTTCCCCTAACTTGCAGCTCTTTGTGCCTCACTTGTGTGAGAATCATCGGCAGCAGCAGCTGTGTAAGCCTGCTGAGCTAACTGTGCCTTAATTGTGTTAACAACTTCACTAGCAGCAGTTGTATTTTCCATATCAGTTGATTGTGCATCAGTTGTGTCCATAATGTAATCTGCAGGTGATCTAGCAGCTTGAAGGGGTGGGTCAACAAGCACAAACCTGAATTGCGCAAAGTTGGACCCTGCTGCTTGATTACCTTTATTTGGGTTTGATTCAGTTGTGTCTTCGATGTCCATCTCAACAATTGTTTCATCTTCGGCCATGTCAGTTGCCTCTGATCCTTCCTTCTTCAATTCAACTAGATTCTGAGTATTTTCTTATTCTGTCTCAGCTTTTTCATTTATCTGCATTGGATCTGCTTCTGGCTCAACTAACTCTTCTCCCAAATTCTGAACATTTTCTTCATTTTGTTCCACAGCCATCTCAACATTCCCTGTAGCAGTCTCAACCGCTATTGGGTCTTGATCGACGTTCCCTACAACAATCTCAACTGCTACTGGGTCTTGGACATAATTGGCATCCACAACAGTCTCAACTACTGGGATTTCAACTTCTTTGTCAACAGCAGTCTCAACCATTGTAGCCTCCACCACAATTTCCACATGTGCCTTGGTTTCAGTAGTCTCAACCACTGGAACGTCATTGTCCTCCAAGATCATAACATCCTCTTCACTAAGTTCTTCTACAACTTCATCATGAACAACTATTTCCATCTCTGCTGTTGCGACATCAGTCTTCTGGGATGGGTCAGCTGGGTTCCCAGTTTAAATGTTTCCAGCTTCATCGCCAAGGTTGGCCTCAGCGAATTTCCAACATTTTTGATCTGCAGCTCCTCTTCCACTCAACCGTGGGCTCACCTTGAATGGGATTTGTGAATAGTGAGTGAGAGTGAGCTGGTGATGAGAGAGCAGTTGTGTCTCTCATCACATCGCCAATAATCTAGGTAAGGGATGAAGGTTCCCCAGGCCCAGTCTACTGTCTTTACTTTGCAAGATCCTTTGATTCCCTTAGAGCTTGCTACAGTTCATCAGCTTCTACTTTCTCCAAAGATTCCTCCTCAATTGCACTTTTGTGAATCTCAATTGCACTTTTTCCCTTTCTCAAATTCTCTAGCCTTTTCCTCTTTACACCTCTTGTATAGCACATTGTACACATATTGGTGGTCCGAGGCTTGATGAATAGAGCAATCATTTAGAAAGGAGATGATCCACTCCTCCTCTTCAATCATTTTTGGCCTTGTGAATTAGATCCTGCTTTTACTCGTTTTCCACATGGCCCATTCGGATATCTTTTTCAATTCATCAGGATATAGAGGGGAGTAAGTTTCTTCAGATTCGGATTCAACTGGCATCACAACTTGTTCGTGTGGTCTGACCTCCACTGCGGATTCACCAAAAATTTCAACATCTGTCTCTCCAACATCCGCAACAGCAGTCTCTTCTGCCCTTATTTCAGAAGTTGACTCAGGAGGAATTTGAGCAACCACAATTGAAGGTCTGTCTTGGGTTCTTTTCCACCTTCTCTCCAGAGGAATTTCAATGGACTCTGTTTCCTCTCAATCAACTCTTAGCCTCTTACAACAGACTTATGAGGCTCATCCCGCAGCCCTCTTTGAGTCTTCTGCCTCTTGGGTGCAACTGACTTTCTTGGGGAAGTTGTTCTCCTTTTCTTTGGAACTAGAGCAGCTAGGATAATCTCAATTGTCTCCCCTTCAGAAGTGCACTTCTTAGTAGCGTGGGCCTTCTTTTATGCAACAAAGAGGTTGCCTCGGAACAACCTCTTGTTCACGTGGAAATGCTTCCCTTTTCCTCAAGGGCAAGCCCTTCTTCTCCAGCAGATACCCAAGGACTAGCCTATAGCCCAGGGTACTCTTGAATTTCCCTTCAGCCACCTCTACATTTTAAACATTCAGGCACAACTTATCATATATAAACTCTACCCAATTCACTTCCATCTCCTCCATGATAGCAACCATAACTGTCAACTTAGTCAATGACAACTTATTATAAGAACCAAACTTGATATCCATGCACTTCGATACCACATCTATCAGGTTATGATATTCTTTCTTCACTAATGCCTTCATAGCTCATGGGTTGTAGTTCTCAACTTCTTCTTCAATAGCAGTCTCCCTCCAGATCTTCAATAAATCAAACTCATTGTCCTTCAACTCACTCAGACCAGAGTTAAGGAGTTTGAGCAACTCACTTACATCAGCAGTTGATATGATTAAATCTTTGCAATTCACAGAGGAATGCATGCCATCATCATGTATCGAATCATTCATGTAAAATATGGCGACTTCTTCCTGGTAAGTTTGGGGAATCTGTAGAGTCAGGAAATCAATCAACTTTGATTTTTCCAGATTTCCTGTGATTTACTGAGTCGTAACTTGGTCAGCGGAGTGCTTAACCAAGCCTTTGACGTCATTTAGTCCACTAAAGTACACCTTCTCGGATAATTTCGCAAAATCAAGAGCAGAACTTGAAGATTTCTTTGGTGCCATTTGGAAATATGAAGATTTGAACGAGTTTCAAAGACAATTTTTGCAGAGAGTTTTTCAGAATTTTTGAGAGTGAAAGTATGAAAGTGTGAGAAAAGA
Organism: Rehmannia glutinosa; assembly: GCA_016081115.2. NCBI lineage: Eukaryota > Viridiplantae > Streptophyta > Magnoliopsida > Lamiales > Orobanchaceae > Rehmannia > Rehmannia glutinosa. The sequence continues at coordinate 104,497,671 of CM071926.1, forward strand.
TAGAAACATTCTGAGGACAATAAGGGATTTGATACGACGCGGTGATGATCGTTAATTTTGAAATTTGATCAACGGTTGTGATTTCATCTTGAAAACCGCTTTTAATACCCGCATTAAATGCGCGCAGTATTTATGGACAATCATATTCTTTTGTTTGGGGAAAAATGCATAATTAGTACCGCATCTCTAGGGGTGTTGCAATATTAGTCCTGTAAATTTTGAAATTGTAACTTTAGTCCTATATGTTTGCTTTTGTTGTAGTTTTGGTCCCGCAAACTTTAGATGTATGCAATTCTGGTCGTATAGGTTTTAAGTTGGTGTAAATTTGGTTCTGATGGGTTATTTCAATATTTCAATTATTCTCAAAATGCCCTTGATACATAGCCAAAATATTTAGTATATCAAAGGCTATATTTTATCTACCTGAATTTAATTTATTTATCATTTACTCTATAGATTACTGATAAGTGTATTTTTATGCATGTTTTATGTGTGTATTTGAGTAGAAATTGAGTTATTTTGTTGTTAGTTTCATTAGTTTTTGATTGTACATTGTTTATACTATCAAAGGGGTGCTTTTATTGGTGTAGGTTGACCATTCGGGGCTAATTTTGGTGAATTTTGGACCATGGATTCATGTCAAAACATACCGGGGTTTAAGGATGCAAAAACGCTCGAAATCCCAAGCCAAACGTCATTTCGGGGCCTTTTTGTCCAACACGGGCAGGGTGTCGGGCAACACGGCCATGTTGAAGGGGATCAAAAGAGGAGGAAAAATCGCACAAAACAGGACCGAACACGGCCTGGCCGTGTCGCATAACAACACGGGCCGTGTCGTACAACACGGCTGGCCGTGTTTGCCTGACACGGCCGTGTCGGCGTATCTTCAAGCAAAATTTGTGCAAAGACGGCCTGGCCGTCTTTTTGCCTGACACGGCGTGTCCGGACCCCTTTTGCAACTTTTCCATGCGAAAATTATAGAAAACTCACCTACCAAGCCTTTTGACCACTTTTATACACCTTTAACACCCAATTTTGCTGCAACATGTCCCCATATTCCCTCAATCATCATGTGTATACAATGATTCAACCAACTCAACCATGAATGTGCACACAATGATTCAACTAACAAGCATGGAAATGGGGCATTTGTTAATATGGTATTTCACAAGATGGTGCTTATAAAAGCCAAGAGTTTGAGTTGGAAATTCATTCATGTAATATTCATTCATTGATATACAAGGAAATCAGATTTTAGGAATGAAAGTTCATATTTTGGAGAGGAGAAACACATATTGTAGTGAGGAAGAGAGTTAGAAGACTTGGATCACCATGGAGAGGCGCTAAGGCACAAGGATTGAAGATCGCTCGGAGAAGAAGATGAACTCCACCACTTCATCATCATACTTCCAACAGGGGAGTCTTATGTTGGTTTTGGAAGTTTTAACTTCAAGTATTCATGTTGATTTCGAAAGAAACTTCTTGTTTAATTGTTGTTTTCATTCTCAAATCCATCATGAGTTAAATCGCTAGTGTTTGAATGTGATGAACCCTAGAACTTATTTGTGATCATTGGTTTGAATGTTTTAATATATTTTCTTATGTTTTTATGCGAGTCACTTATGTTATGCTTGTTTATTCGAATTGGTATATGCGCAATATTGATTTGAAGTTTATTTTTCACCGGAAATCGAGAGATTCATGGTGAAATAGAACCAATATAAGTGAAAGGAGTTGCATGCAATCCTAGATATAGGGCGACATAAATCTTCCTGATTAGGGTCAAACCTAATATGGGAATTCACAAATCGTTAATGCAATCTTGGGGGTTTTAACTAGAAAGAGATTTCATTAATCAACTTGAGGTTAGGAGTTTTTCGCCTTGAGAAAGGGTTTAACTTAATTTAGGAATGCCTACGGTCCATGAAGCATGAAAATATGTTAAGGGATGGTTAAAACTTAAGGGTTATGGTTGTATTTATTTTGGTAAAATCACAAAGACGTTCTAGAGGGATTCACATTCAAGCACATTTATATCCAACATCTTCCAATCCGAGTGTATCTGATATCTTTCGTGTTCTTAGTTGCCTCTTCCACTTTTATTTGCTTTTGTTTTATTTTATTTTGCAACAAACTATTTGACGAATTTGTAGGCTAGATAATAAAAAGACGGTAATTACTAGTAATCATAGTCCTCGTGGGAATGACACTCGATACTCGCTTAGCTTTACTATAAAACGATAGGTGCACTTGCCTTTAGGAGTAGCTTCTGAGCCATCAATTACCTAAAGTGAGAAGAATTTTATATTTATGAAGTTGGATCAAAATCTGAGATGCGACTTCAACTTTATATTATTTCCTAGTTTCAAAAATATAAAATCACGTATAAATTTGGCAAAGGGAGACGCTATTAACACCCCCAAAACCTATTAATACACCCATTCTCTTTAATTACAAAATATTATTAACTGAAAAGACTACAGTGCCATTAATACCCCTACCAAATTTCACGTGGTAATGTCTCTCTCTTATTTGACTACTGATTCACCGTGTTCTCCATGTTCTCTGTGTTAAAATATTTTCTTTTTTCTTAACTTTTCAGGGAAAATGAGGGATTTCATATATGAGATAAATCAGATAAAACATACGGACCAAGCCAACAAGGCACAAAGTCTGAACAAGAAAAACTGGCTTTGTAGAAAACAGAAGCAGCTAATGCATGAGCCATAGGCACAACGTTATTCCCTCTATGAACCCACAAAGTCTGTCAACAAGCCATGTTAAAATGTTTTTTCCTGAAAAAATTACAGCAATTTCATGGTTAAACTATTTATAACTAAATAATTGAAAGATTTTTCAACTTTGTATTCCTTTCTTTTGGGGTCTGGCCTTTCATTGAACCTTTCTCTCGTTGTTTCGTTTTGACTCAAAAAATGACCAATGATGAGCCCAAACTAGAATTACTAATGAAATTCAATTCTAACAAAATTATTCTTTGATTACTGTACAAAATATGCCAGATATTTCATAATTTTTATGAATCTTGTCAAACCTAATTCTCTTCACATTTGCAGGGTCTGTTTTGGGGGAAAGAATCGTGGTTCAATTGTGGGGTTTAAATGTGAAAGGTTAATATTGTTAGATAAATGTTTTTATCATGATTTTGATGATTATGTTCGATTTTGTTCAAATGAGTTTTTAAACCAAAACTATGTCCCTAAATGTTGTCTAAATACTTCCGATCAACTTAAAATGTTCTTACTATTTTTTGGAGTATTTCTTGAAGTTTATTTTCAATAAAAAATTGGACAACACATTTGTTTCAGTTCGACCGGTCGCCCTATAGGGCAACCCGCACTGAGTTGAGTGAGAAACAGAAAAATGGGGCGTAAGAAAAATAGGGCGAAGCGACCGGTCGACCAAGTGGGCGACGTGCGGTCGGGGCGGCCGGCGGGCGACACACTGGAGTTGGATTTTTGTTCCGGACTTCTCTGTTTCGTAAAATCTTCAAGGGCAACCGGTCACAGCTAAGGGCGACCGGTTGCACCCCCCTTCGACCGGTCCCCCTGTGTAAAAATTCGCAGAATTCAATTTCAATCTTATCTCTGCGCGACCGGTCGAACCCCATGTTTATCGAAAAACTATCCGTTGCGTTTTTCGAGATGACTTTTCCCTATTTTGTGGGATTGATTTCTAACAGCTATATTGATCATTTTAAATGGTTTCTTTTGCAGCAAATCACTCCCCAAGGAGGAGCCAATGTCTGGAAATGAAAGCCAAGTCCTCTCCTATAAATAGAGGCTTCATTCAAGCAACAAGATAAAACACAATATACAAGCAAAGAGCAATTGAGCAAACACTTTCATATATCTTGTTGTATTAGCCTAAGCACTTTCACTTGCACTTATTTGAGGTCTAGGCTTTCAATTCTTGATTACACTCGTACTCATATTGTATCAATCATTATTGAGTTGTAATCTTGATTTTGGTCATCATTCAACACAAGACATCCTTGTGAGTATTCTTGTGGTAAGAATACACTTGGGTGATCTAGGTGATAGGTGTTTGAAGGTTGTGGTAATCTTCAAAAGTGTTGTAAGAGGGTTGTGGTAATCCTCAAGGTGTTGTAAGAGGGTTGTGGTAATCCTCAAGGTGTTGTATTAATTTTTGGTAAATTAATAAAACCTTTTTTTTTTCTTTTGAAATCCATCCCGCAGATACTGGGGTGGTAGAGGATTAGGCCCTAGGTGGGTTGAACCTCTTTAAATCAACGAGTGTTGTTTAATTTCCGCCTTTACATTCTAGTCATTTACTTGTTGTTTCGAAAAAGAGGGCGATTTGCGAAAAATCGGCATAATCTATTCACCTCCCCCTCCCTTATTATTGTAGCCACTTGGACTAACAAGTGGTATCAAAGCCAAACTCTTTGGCTAGCTCGTTCAAGTAAAGAGGAAAGATCCATGGCTACAAATGATGCTCATCTCACCACCGGCGCCTCCACCAATAAGCCACCACTATTCGACGCCAACAACTACGCATTTTGGAAAGACCGTATGGAGTGCTTCCTACAAGGGTGCGGGTTCGACATTTGGAATGTGGTCATCGAAGGAGTTGATCAACCAACAAAGAAATCGGAGGATGGCACCTTGGCTCCTAAACCTTTCAAGGAGTTTGATGAAAACGACAAAAAGGCTTTCTCTCTAAACGGTAAGGCCTTAAATATTTTGCATTGTTCTCTTACCACCACCGAGTACAATCGCATAAGAGGCATAAGGTCGGCACATGAGGTTTGGGAAAAATTGGAGACAATCTATGAAGGGACTAAGAAAGTCAAGCAAGAAAGAAAGACCATGCTTGTTAAAGACTTCGAAAACTTTAACATGTATGATGGCGAAAGCATCTCCAAGATGGTGGAAAGGCTTGACAATATTGTCAATCCTCTTGTGGCCCTCGGCAAAGTCATCTCCGAAGAAGACAAGGTGACCAAAGTATTGAATGCACTTCCCGGCTCATGGTCCGAAAAAGTAACGGCAATCACGGAGGCACAAAATCTTGAGACACTCAAGTTTGATGAACTTATTGGAAATCTACTCATCTATGAAGTCTATCTCAAGGAGAGGAAAAACTCCAAACCATCCATAAATCAATCGGGTATGCAAATTATTCCTAAAGGTCTTGCTTCTTCTTCTAATAATGCATACTATGATAATGATGATGATGATGAGGAGACGGCCGTACTTGTTCGAAAATTTGCAAAATTTGTAAATAAAAATAAAGCAAGAAAACCAAGAGATAATGCTTGCTTTAAATGCGAAAAACCGGGCACTTCATTGCCGATTGCCCGAAGCTTCGATGAAGAGGAGCAAAAGAAAAAGAAGCCTTTCACAAAAAAGAAGGCTCTAAATGCGGAAGTCAAAACATGGGATGAACTACTCGAAACAACCGATGAGGAAGGAGAAACCGAACACGGTCTCATGGCTATAGACGATGAAAACAATGAGGTACACTCAAATTCTTCTACTTGCTCCATAGTTGATGACTTGCAATGTGATTTTGATGAATTGCAAATTGAGTTTCAAAATTTAATCGTTAAATACAAAAATTTGAAAAAGGAGCATAAGGAGATTAAGGTTGAAAAAGAAAAATTATTTACCTCTTATGAATCTCTAGACAAAGCTCATGCTCTTACTCTTACTAGAATTCATTCTCTTGAAACCGAAAAGGAATTGCTCACAAAAGATATTGAATGTTTGAAAAATGATGTGCATCATTTCAACATAAGTACGGATAAAGTCACAAAAATTTTAGATGCACAAAGAGGTGAGCATTCCAAATCGGGACTTGGTTATAAGCCATTTCAAAGTGTTTTTAAGAAAAACAACCAAGGTCCGACTTTTTGTACGTGCTAATAATTATAATACTCCTCTTGGTTTTTATTGTGGCAAAGTTGGACATTATGCTAATAATTGCAAATTGAGAAATAGCTCAAGACATGTTTGGAGACCCAAAGGTCTCAAGACTAACCCCCATGGACCCCAAAATTATAGGATACCTAAAAGAAATTCTTTTGTAGGTAATAGGGGCTATAACCACAATGGAAGATTCAAAATGGCTCGTGGACAGCGGATGTTCACGCCATATGACCGGGAGGAGAGAACTTTTTACCAACATCAAGCTCCAAGAAGAGGGTATGGTCATGTTCGGCAATGGCAAAGGAAAAATTCTTGGAAATGGAGAAATTGGTAACTCTTCCTTTTCTCTTAGTAATGTTCTATTAGTTGAAGGGCTTAAGTTTAATTTGATAAGTGTTAGCCAACTTTGTGACTCAAAATATGATGTTTCCTTTAATAAAGAAAAATGCCTTATACTTAAAAATGGTGAAATTATTTGTGAAGCAAATAGAAGAAAAGGCAATCTTTACAAAATTTGTACAAGTGATTTGGTTAGTCAAAATGTTTCTTGTTTAGTCGCCAATAATGATTTAACTAGTTTATGGCATAGGCGACTTGGACATGTTGGATACAAGAATTTGAAAAATATTTACAAAAACCAACATGTGAAAGGACTACCCAAATTGAATTTTGAAAATCTTGGCTTATGTGACACTTGTCAAAAGAACAAATTAGTTAAGAGTAGTTTTAAGCCCAAAAATGAAATTTCCACAACCAAACCCCTACAAATGCTTCACCTTGATTTGTACGGGGATATTGGTACGGCTAGTCTAAGTGGAAAACATTACACTTTTGTTATCGTCGATGATTTTTCTAGATATACTTGGGCTCTTTTTCTCACCAATAAAAGTGATGCCGTTAATGAGTTTGTTAAGTTGTGTAGACTTATTGAGAATGAAAAAGAAGATACTATCAAGTCTATTCAAAGCGATCGAGGTGGAGAATTTGATGGTGAATTTAGAGTGTTTTGTGAAACCAAAGGATATGCTCATAATTTCTCGGCTCCAAGGACACCTCAACAAAATGGAGTAGTCGAACGGAAAAATCGGACACTACAAGAAATGAGTCGGTCCATGCTCAATGAATTCTCACTTCCAAAATACTTTTGGGCCGAAGCCGTAAGTACCGCTTGCTATGTCATTAATCGAGTTTATATTCGTCCTAAAATGAATAAAACTCCATATGAGCTTTGGAAAGGTAGAACTCCAAATATTAGTTATTTCAAGATATTTGGTTGTAAATGCTTTATTTTGAATACCAAGGATCAATTGGACAAACTTGATCCTAAGGCCGATGAAGGGATATTTATGGGATATTCAACAAAAAGCAAAGCATATCGGGTTTACAATAAGACTAGTGGAGTTGTTGAAGAATCCATCCATGTTAAATTCAATGAAGCTTCGGGAGTTGAAAGAATTCCTAATGATGAAAGTGATGAAGAGGATAATATTGAACAAATTGTTCAAATTGATGATCAACCGTCTACATCAAATGATCAACCGTCCACTTCAAATGGTCCTCAAGAAGATAGAGGTGATATCTCGGATCTTCCCGTTGCATTGAAATTTAAGAGAGATCACCCAAAAGATCTTATTATTGGTGATCCCCTTGACAAAGTTATGACCCGGAGAAAATTTGCCGAGAAAGCTCTTATTTCTCAATAAGAGCCTAAAAATGCTAAAGAGGCTATTGAGGATGAGGATTGGTTCCTAGAGATGCAAGAGGAGTTGAATCAATTTGAAAGAAATGATGTATGGGAATTGGTACCTTGTCCTCCTTCTCAAACCATTATTGGTACAAAATGGGTATTCCGGAACAAACTTGATGATCAAGGCAATATTGTTCGAAATAAGGCAAGGTTAGTAGCTCAAGGGTATTGTCAAGAAGAAGGTATTGACTATGATGAAACTTTTGCACCCATAGCACAATATAAAACACAATATACAAGGAAAGAGCAATTGAGCAAACACTTTCATATATCTTGTTGTATTAGCCTAAGCACTTTCACTTGCACTTATTTGAGGTCTAGGCTTTCAATTCTTGATTACACTCGTACTCATATTGTATCAATCATTATTGAGTTGTAATCTTGATTTTGGTCATCATTCAACACAAGACATCCTTGTGAGTATTCTTGTGGTAAGAATACACTTGGGTGATCTAGGTGATAGGTGTTTGAAGGTTGTGGTAATCTTCAAAAGTGTTGTAAGAGGGTTGTGGTAATCCTCAAGGTGTTGTAAGAGGGTTGTGGTAATCCTCAAGGTGTTGTATTAATTTTTGGTAAATTAATAAAACCTTTTTTTTTCTTTTGAAATCCATCCCGGAGATACTGGGGTGGTAGAGGATTAGGCCCTAGGTGGGTTGAACCTCTTTAAATCAACGAGTGTTGTTTAATTTCCGCATTTACATTCTAGTCATTTACTTGTTGTTTCGAAAAAGAGGGCGATTTGCGAAAAATCGGCATAATCTATTCACCCCCCCTCTAGATTATTGTAGCCACTTGGACTAACAAATATTAGGGGTGTATTAAGTAAATAAATTATTTTTAAAAAAGGGGGCTGGATGTATTAAGAGTAGGGAGTGTATTAATAAGTTTTGGAGGTGTTAATAGCGCTCCACTTTGGCAAAATTGGTTGTTTTGAGTAATAAGACCGAAACTCCACAATTAAAAAATAAAAGACTAAAATTGTCAAGCTCTAAAAATTACACGATTAAAATTGTTATTTTCGCCAAGGGGTGAAATTGTCACAGTACTAAAATTGCAATCTCCAAAGTTACATTACTAATATTGCAACACCCCTATAGTTAGGGGACCAATTTTGCAATTTTTCCTTTTGTTTGCAGCTTTACTGTTCCGCATTAAATGATGCTGACATCATCTCAGAAAAACTTTCTCGCTTCATTAATACAACCTCATTTTGTCCCTTAGTCAATAAATGTGTGCTAACTCATACTTTGCTCATAAAATGACTCTTCTTCTCTCAAGTCAACTGGTATTACTAAGCTGACTTGTTAACTTAACTCTGCTGAATGTCCAATTCTATTGATTTTACTCTACTGAATGGAGTAAAACTCTTCTAAATACAATTTTCTTCATTTTGGACTCTTCTGAACGACTCTTCTTAGTGGATTAACTTAGCTCAACTAATCTGAGCTCATTCTTCAACTCTTCAAATCTTGATTTACACAAGAATTTTGTGAATATATCATCTAAATTCAAATACTTTGAAATTTAAATTTTCATTGTGCATTTTTTATTTTAAGTGTCATGTTTTTAACTAATATTATTTTCTTTAATGAAATATATGTATTTTTGAAAACTATGATACTTAAAAAAGTATTGTGGTAATTAATTTTTATTTATTCATTATTATTGTTTCATAAGAAATCCTCTAATAGCTTTATAGTTTTTTTGTATGGAACGTATTTAAAAATTAAAATATTGTATGAAATTTGTGCTATCATAAATTTATTAACAAATTATATAAAAGTTGTAAATTATTTTTGTTTCATTTATTGTTTGCATCAGATTATAGTTGTATATTGTCCGATAATAAATTATAGATGTAAACTATTTTTTATTTTATCATTATATTATAATATATATTTTATTTATTAAATAACTTTTGAAAATGTTTTTAGAACTTTTGTTTTTTTATATATACAAATATTTATTAATAAATTTATTAGTAAAATATTTTAATATTGATATATATTTTTATTCTATAGTTATTAATATATTTAAATTTATATCATTATTTAGATTTATATTTTTAATATATTAATAAATTTTTCTTTTTCTTTTTTTTTTTCTTATAATTTTTTACTAGCCAATAAAGTTACACGATCAATTCTATAAGTTACATTTGTTACATTTTTTACCATATATTTTTTAATTTTTTTAACAGCAAAATTAAGTTATAGGACCTAATCTACTTGAATTGGTGAAGAAAATGATCCAACTCAGCTTTAATACGGGTTCAGTGATTACGATAAATTAAAAGATATAAGACTAAATTCACAAATAAAAGATGAATAGCCCGCTATGTTTGTTCAGCTTTTCCCAATTACCCACTTCTCCCATTTACTTTCCCCAATCACCAACCAAACATACTTCCTGATGCATTTTTTTTTATTAATACACACATTTTTCAATATATCACATTAAATCTCTTTTCCCCCAATCACCCCCAAATGATTATGCCAATCATCCCCAATCACTAAACAAACATGTAAAAGTTAGAGGATCGTTTTTGCATTTTTCCGAAACAAAAAACCACCCCAAGAAAAAAGATTGATAACGTGGCTACCAATTCAAAAGGTCTGATTCAAAATTGCACATATAAAAATATCAAGAAGCCACTGACTCAGACAGGAACATGTTGATAGTTGCTGGGGTGCGGTCCAGAAATGATCACGTGTGACAGACTTGAAACTTGAGAGGAAGCCTCACACCATTACTTTCATTTTTTTCTTTTTTGGTTGATAACTCAACCTTCCAAATTTATCGCGCGACTATCCCGGAGACAACAAATTTCCCCAATCTACTAATAACGATCTCTCTATTCAGTATGAGTTCCCACCAAATCTTCACAAGCTCGCATATGCCCCGGAGAGCAATTTGATGGAGTAGGGATAAGAACCCCTGACCTCCACCCCACAAACAATTTGATGGAGCGGGGATTAGAACCCCTAACCTCCACCCCACAATTGCTTGTGGTGGTCAGGTGGGCTAAGCCACCTGTTACAGCCATTACTTTCATATGTATATATCAATCCAAAAACAATTGGCATTCCAGCAAAGAAGATGCCCCCACACACACTACACACACCCCACCACACCAAGACAATTCATGATGAACTTGTCTGTTTAATTAAATTTGATTTGGGTCCTTAATTTTTAGATAATCCTCTTTTTGGTATAAAATATAGAATGAGATGCCATCAGGGTTCATTATTGTATTATTGTTGAGGTATTGGCAACTAAAATATCAAATTTCAGAAATGACCAAGTTAAGAGGCTCAAATCTTTGTGGAGGGTCACAAATCACAATGTCATATATATATTTTCTAATCATGGATCTACTTACATCTTGTAAGTTACTTTTTGAAATTTGTAAGATGTCAGTTCTCTGTGCATTTGAAAATATAAGGTCCAAATTACAGATTTTATACAAGTTTTTAGTTTTCAGTTACTAAAGACAATTTATGGTTTACTGGGACTTGATTTATTTTTTAAGTTCATATATTCTACCAACTTATTTTTAAGTTGTTCTGCAAATTTAACTGTGAGTCAGGTTTTTCTTAATTACAATGTAATAAGAGGATAGGTATCACATGGGAGCAATTAAAGATCTATCACCAGAAAGGAAACGAGAATAATATTTGGGGGACTGATTTAATAATGATCGATCTATACTGCGCCATTGATTAATCATTATCATAAGGGATAATTACAACAACCTTCCTGAGATTTTTATTTTTTAGAATAAAAAAATAATCCGTTTTCTTTTAAAATTACAAATACCTCTTTTTTTAAAAAAATAATCTGGCCCTATCATTGTAGAGACTCGAATCGCATCCTCTTCCTGAGGAGTAATACGTGTGGCCACTGGGCTAACCCCTTACAAATACCTCCTTTGAGATATTACAAATATGAGGTTGAGATTTGTATTTGTTTTACAAATACCCCTTTACTAGGTACAATTTGTAAAATAAAAATATGTTGGGTGATGTTTATAACTATTAAGATAACTGATTTTTGTCGTAATGAAACTATACCTTAATGGTAGTTATTTGTAATTATCCCTTATCATAAACATAATTTCATTGAAGATGCTGTCAACTTAAAGCAGCAAGATGTTTTCTCTTCTTTCCTTCTTCAATTCCTTTTTTAGGAGTAATGGGTACTGTACTCCAAGCTATGATTGAAAGCAATTATGTAGAAACATGTTTCAAAATCTCACATGCATTAGAAACTTCCAAACACACAAGAAAAAGAAAAAGAAAAAGGAAAGTCACTGCAACACAAAAGCAATTGCCTTTTCTGATTACATTTCCAGACCCTACATTTCAATAGAAAGTAGAACAGATAATTACAAGGGATACTAAACTTTAAAGTTAATTTGTCCAGGTTCAATGATCTAGAGACTTTCTTAACCTGTACAAAAATTAAAAATCAGAGAAAATGATGCATTACAAACATTTTAAACTTGTTACTTATGAGGCAAAAAACACTGCCCCCAACAGACAAACAATTACAACCACAGCTAATAACAAAAAATTGATCACTAAAAAAAATGAAGGGTGGAGGAAGAGAAAGGGAAAGAAGCAATACAAACACTTCAAATGCTCGTCAGCTTTCCAGATATCGAAACGAGCAGAGCCTCACACGATAATAGTTTGCTCATCTCCTGGCCCTTCATCATAACTCTATTTTTTACGCTCATCCCTTTTGCATGCATTTCCACTTCTGTAATCAAGAGGAGCCAATTTTGGCTATGTCTCTGCTTGATCGGTTGTATTTCATGTGACTCTTAACGAGCTGGCCAGCTGAAATGGCCGACATTAGAGATACCTCGCCTGCCAACACCGAACCAGCAACTATGGTGGCGAGGAGCTGGGAGTTCGATCCTGGAGACTCTTTGCTTGCACCTTTTACACCGAGTAGGTTGAGGCAAGCAGATTGTGATGCCAATTGCGTTCCACCCCCAACGGTGCCAACCTAGAATGAAACATGAATGTGCTTCAGGATATAATATAGAAAAAAATATAGGGATAATTACAAAAGACTCCCTGATGTTTGGGCTAATTACAGATTTTTCAAATTTACAAAAAGCCCTCTCAGGTTTGATTTTGTCTTAAATTTAAAGAGGTGACTATAATATTTCAAGAAATATAAGGGGGGTTTTGCAATGTAATTTGCTTATGAAGGAGGAAAATGTAAGGTAAAGTCAAACCTCAAGGCGTGTTTTGCAATTTTCAAAAACCTCTACGCATATTTTCTTTGTAATTATCACTAAAATATATCATTAAATTGCAGGGACAAAAAAAAATACACGAAATTGCAGGACAAAACGTCAAGTTCCCATTACAGCACAAGAAGTAACCTCTACACAGAATGAAGTAAATGCGCATATATTCACAACCCATGTCACTGTTTAAGTTTAACTATGTACCATTGCTTTCGGACCACCTACTGGACGAAAATAACATATGGTTAATAAAATGCAGATTGGGATGTTAATTACCTCAATGGATGGCATAGTCACAGAAACATGAAGATCTTTCCCATCATTAACAGCCTCCATCATGGTAATACAGTGAGAACTTTCTATGTTTTGGGCTGGATCCTGCCCAGTGGCTATAAATATTGCGGAGACGATATTTGCAGCATGTGCGTTGAACCCACCAAGAGCACCAGCTATAGCAGAGCCCGCGAGGTTCTTGAGCATGTTAAGCTCAACAAGGGAAGGAACATTAGTTTTTAATACCTTTGACACCACATCGCCAGTAATGATGGCCTCAGACAACTGATTTCCCACGACCTTCAATCCAATTGATTGCAGCAGGTTTCTTATCGGAACAGTAATTTCCTGCACCAAGTAAGACAAATTATGTTCAGTATACGACACGGTTGATGTCAAACAATATAACACTGCATTTAACCGCCTCTAAGATATGGTCGGCAGAAATCGAAACTTTTGCACTTGGCATCAGAGATATGAAACTTACTGCCTAAGCAACTAAAACGACGAAACAAACTGAAACACGACAATAATTAACTGTTTGTTACCTTGATACAAATTCAGAAGTAAATATAGCCAAAATCTTGAAAGCAATTAGAGTTGAATATATAGCACTAACCAGAAATGCCGATAACATCCATATCGGGAAAATCATTCTGCAGGAAGTCCAAAACATTTTGAACACCTTTAGAAACCATGTTCATCCCCATGGCATCACCTGTGCTGCAGCTAAATCTAATGTATAGGTTTTTCCCAGCAATAGCACATTGAATACCTTGGAGTCTTGCAAATCTGCTTGACCTGTGCAACGATTAAAACATAAAAACAAGGATATCATTGGAATAGGAAGCCTCAAAATCCGATCTTTATACGATGGTTAATAATCAAAACAAAACAAATAAGTAAACATGGTTTAGAATTTAAACAGGAGCTGTAACTTTTAGTATCAAGAAAATGATCCTTTCAGAATTATTTACCAGGTGCAAAATAACAAAGCAATATCACAGCAACAACTCTATAAAACTCACAATCTGTCCGTACTACGTAAATATGCTACCGACATAACATAAAAATATTTTTATTATTATTAAAAAAACTAGGAAATTCAGGACAAAAAAGAAAAAGGCATACATCCATGAGGAAATCTGTTTCTAAAAGAGACTTTGAAACATCACAATATCCACTTTCTCTATGGAAATAATAATTCAGAACCACTAATTCAGACGATGCAACTTCAAACACCAATCAACATCAGAATACTTCAAATCTTAACAAACCAAAGGACATGCATTCATAGAACAGAAAATTCAAAAACTTAATCTCCTCCTTAGTCAAATTGCAAAAATTAAAGAAGAAACAGGAACACATCATATTACATAAATATTCATTCCATGTTGAACGATCTTCAAAAGAAATTTGAAATAGATAATAAATTACCAAAAAAAAAAAGAAGAAGAAGAAGAAGAAATTTTGCTTACTTGTTGAAAACGACACACAACGTATCGAAATTGAGAGGATCCTCCAAGAAGAATTTCAACTCTGTGGCCCTCTTCGCCGACGAAAACCTCACCACCGGAGCTCTGGTCATACCATCTCGAAGAAGCACGCACGTCGCACCCCCAGATGCATAGATTGCCTTGCAACCCCTGTTCGTGCTCGCCACCAAGCACCCTTCCGTCGTCGCCATAGGCACCGAGTATTCGCATCCATTCAGCAACAACGGGCCCGCTATCCCAACCGGAATCTGCACATATCCCACCGGCATCTCACAGCATTGCCCCAAAATAGAGTCATAATCAAACCCTTCCAAAGGCAAACCCTCCACAGACCTTCCCGTCAGCCGCTGCACTGCCTCTCGACGTATTCTCGCCGCCTTAAAGCAGTCCCCGAGCCTCGATTCCAGAGAATAAGACGGGATTTCACCCGAAACAACACAGTCAACGAGCTTCTCATCGTCCTGCGGAAGTTCCATGGGTGGCGGCCTCGCCTTGGAAATAACCGGCGACGGTGGCGGCAACGAGCAATGAATATTCCGATCTTCGTGGAGAATAAACCGCTGATGCTCGTCGTCGCTCTCGGATTTAGAAATAAATGACTGAACGAAATCGATACCGAAAAATCCGAGGAGATAGATGAAGGAGGCGATGAGGCAGAGGATTCCGGCGAGTTCAGAAAGGGTGAGGACGTGAAGCGGGGTAGAGTTACGGATCTTGTCACGCCACCGGTGGAGGAGGAAATAGGCCACAGAGAAAAAAAGGGTGAAGAAAATGCCGTTGGTAAGGTAGAGAGGCAGGGGGAGAGCATCGGAGGCTTTGGGGGAGGAGGATTGGTGATCCACGGCGGCGGAGGTGGAAGGAGGAGGAGGAGGTTGTCTAGTAGTATGTGAAGGCTTGGGTGGCCTCCGGCGGACGTCCATAGCTGCGGTGGCGCAGAGAGAAATGGGGGATAATCTGAGAAAGAAGAAGAGAGGGTTTGGGGGCGGAGGAGCGATGGTTTCGGGGGGTGGTTGGCTACTTTATAGTGGAGACTGTGAGAGAGTATCAATATGTGCTGGCAATTGGCATTTCCTTGTTTGTTTGCTCGTCTTCTCCTCCTATTGCGTTGTACTGCAATTATTTTATTTTATTTTTTGTTTTAGTTTTTATAAAACAAAGGTCCTTTAAATTTGAATATTTTTATCAGTAAAAATTGTTCAATATTACTTCAAAAAATACAAATATTTAATATTAATAAAATATATATTTAAAAACTTTCATTAAGAATATATTATTTATTATAAATATGTCTTCATAGCTTAATCTTCTATAACCCTATATTTAATCAAATTAAATTCACAAAAAATGCCGTTATCACAAAATTTTACCATCAAAAGATGGATTCATAGAGAGTATTTGCAAACACATATTTAGTTGGAAAACTCACTTTTACCCATAAATAAAACATTTTTATAATTTAATTACCCAACACTCTCTGTTAACCTAATCAATTTTCAACTTCTCTTTCCAAATATTTGAATAATTAGCTAATAATCAGTTCCTCCAAAAACAGATTAGCAAATACTCCCACAGTTGAAGTGACATCATCCACACCTATATAAGCATTAATAAATTAGTTAATTGTACATGCATGTTTCCAAGTACTTTTGATAATTTCTTTAAAAGCTTACTCCTTAGATATGATCATATGAATTATATCGGTAAGGATTGTTTAATATGAATGAAAGATGCGTTTAAAAATCGAGTATAGTATAAATATTATCACCAATGTAATTAACTTATTTGTACATCAACCAATTATCTGTTATGAATGTATATAGCTGAATCTTTATCTAAAACCCTATATTTAGTCATATTAAATCCACAAAATATTACCATCAATACAACATGAATGAGTTGAAGTGACACCGTTCTCACGTGTAAAAGCATTTAAGAATGTGTTTGGATTGATTGTTCAAATCCAATGTAAAAAAATGAACAGGCTTCAAATACCTGATTTGAAATCCATATCTGGTTTGGTTGATATGGATTTATGTAATCTTTTGTAAAATTTTGATTAAAAAATTTAAAAGCTCTAATCATTTAACACCACTGAATCTATCAATACACTCTCCCTCTTAATACAACACCATTCATTTTTTAATAATAATTTAGTTACTTAATACACCCCCAAATATTTCCCACTTTACCCTCGCCCAATTAAACCTCAATTCTTTTCCTAAAAGATAAACCCACCCAGTACACACAAGAAACAAACAAACAAGTCTACATTCGTGCAAATCGTCATTTGATATTTCTTTCAATAGCTCTATATTTTGTAAGTTCCCCATATGTTTGTGAACAAAAACCTGAAAATAATCCTTTCAAAAAAAAAAAAAAAAAAAAAACCTGAAAATAAGAAATAAAAGAACAAACAATTAGACGAACCTTTGGAATCATTAGGCTTTTTCATACAATAGGAGAGAATTACTAATATTTCCATCTACATAAAATAACTTGCACGTTGTAATCCTTTAAACATCGGACTCAAATTTAAACATAGACGTAATCTTTCTCTAGTTCTGATCTAATTAAGTCTAATGCTACGAGCAGCAATCGAAAAAGAATAGGTTCAGTCCATATTAGTTCATGCCAATACCAAATTATTACTAAGAATCTGGAACCGTTTGCATTCATTAGTTAAAGGAAATTAGAAAAACGTATCCAATTAAATAAAATAACAATCATCAACTGAAAATTAGAAACACCTAATGTTGTAAAAAACGCTAGGCGCTCGCTAGGCGGTAGACTGGGGCCTAGCGCCTAGGCGGGGTTAGGCAGGACCTAGGCGGGCCTAATCGGAAAAAAAAATCGTAGGCGGACAAGGGGGGCCTAGCGCCTAGGTGGGGATTAATCGGGGCTAGGCGGAGATTTTTACAACAGAGGAAACACCACAACATATGCAATATTAACTACGGAACTAAACAAATACACTTACTTACAAACATAAATGGCGATACAAATTGTGATGGGGACCGAAATAGGCCGAAGTAGACTGACCTGTTGAAGAGTCCAAATGAGTTGGGAGCCCGAACTATAAGATGTGACTGATGTCTGAAGGGATAAATATGACCGGCCTAAAGAGACCCCACGAACGAAGATTGTGACTAGAGTTCCCAAAACCAAATAAGTATATGGAAAAATTAATAGGGCGGCCCAAAGTAACAAGTTCATGAGATAAGGCCTATTAAATCATGAGCCGACCTGTTGACTAGTGGGTCGATTTGTTGATCTAAGAGCCCACCCAGAGTGAAAAGCTTAGTGGGTCGGAGAATAGGGCCAGGATGGTCCTTCCTATGATAGCTCATGTGTATCCCGAGCTCATGGGCTTGGAAGACATGGGGCTCACGAAAGTCGCTTAGCCCAACCCAGTAGCCAAGAAGATTAAGGCTGACTCAGCTAATCTTGTGTTAAACTCTAATCACAAGAACCTATAGATAGCTCATAAAAAGGTATCCTTAGGTCTCTATCTGCACACTTTTCATATTGTTACTATATTTGTATTTTCTCTTAAGAAGTGGTTTCACTTGAGCGTCAGAAGGTGTACACTAGAAAAATCCTCCGGCCTCTTTTTCTAATAATGGTTTTGCAGACTTCAGGTCAGTTTAGCATCGGAGTTTGGTTGTATTGGACCGCGATTAATTTCAGACTGACCAATTAGCACCGTCTGTGGGAAGATTAGGTTTAAGGTGTGAGTTTTGAGTAGCGGTTATGGAAGAAATGCGTCTCAACATGGAGGTTGATCTTGAGGGTATTTTGGTTGAAACATCAGAGATAGTAACCGGGAAGCGTGTGTATTTTTGCACGCACCATGCGCCGGAGTCGAGCATCCTCCACCGGACCAGCCAGTCCGATTGATCCCTTGATAGAAAGAGGAGATCTGCTTACTTTCAACGGATGTCCTCCTTCATCAAAGCAGCAGTGGAAGAGGCGGTGAGTAGAAGGATGAGGGAGTTTGGAAGGCACCATTGGCGATGGCGGATGAAAGTGCCTCCACTGATTTTACTTAAACGGCTAGAAACTGATTATGATTGGAGTGAGAGGATGGGCAATTTGCACAGGGAGGTAAGGGAGTTGGAAAAAAAAGTGTTCGGAAGCGGGCCGTGTCTATCTAGGAGGGGAACTCCCTTTTCTAAGGACATTATGGCTGATGAGTTTCCTTCTTCATATCAGGCCTTGAACTTTGAGTATGATGGTACCACAGATCCTATGGATCACCTGTGCCGATTTGAGAATGTGGCGATGTTGCATAGGTTTTTAGATGGCGTGATATGTCGGATTTTCCCAACTACTTTTACCAAGTCAGCGCATCAATGGTTTAGTCAATTTTCTCCAAATTCACAAGATGTAGAAGGTATCAAATAACTCTGTTAATGTTGTTCAACATCAAGCAGAAAGAAAATCAAGGGTTAAGGAGCTATATTTAGCAATTCACTCGGGCGAAACTTGAGGTTCCCTCAGCTACTCAGGATATATTAGCCAATGCCTTGGCTCAAGGTTTGAAGGATGGAGATTTTTTTGAGTCCCTAGTGATAGAACCCATGAGTACATTTGATGAAAATTTGGCTAGAGCTAAAAAGTACATTAACCTAGAAGAGGCTCGGAAGATTAAGCATGAAGAGGGAGATAAGAGAAAAGAACGATAGGAGGATCGAGATGAGAATATTCCCATATGAAACCTAACATCTCCAAGCCCGAGTTGATTGGGGGAAGGCCTAAGTATGAGAAGTATGCCCCCTTGGTGGCTCCCCAAGGGGATGGTTTCAATGCTAGTTAGCGCCATCCTGACCTCTAATGGCCGAAAAATCATGCGGAGGCACCCAAAAAGGAGAAGTGTAAGGAGTTCTGTAGGTTTCATAATGAGTATGACCAGTATACCCATTTGAAGGACGAGATTGAGAGAATGATCCAGACAGGTCATTTCAAGGAATTCGTGTACGCGACAAGAGAAAGGCAAGGAAAATTATCAGAAGGGTCAGAATAGTTATCAGCAGCGGCAAGAGCCTGAGAAAGGTCCAGAAGAGGGCAAAAATCCTCCCCCACCACCGTCGTAGAGAGGGTTGATTCATATGGTGATAGGGGCCCCATCTAGAGAAGATTCTTGAAGGGCTAGAAAGGGTTATGTTAGGGCAGTAGCCTCCGATCGAGCCCATGAGTGGATGAAGATAGAGCAAGTTATTGTTGGGCTAAATATCCAATTCGACCCAAAGGATAGTCGGGGCATCCTAACCATCTATCGTGATGCCCTTGTCATTATGACAACTATTGTGAATTATGATATTTAGAGAGTGTTTGTTGACACTGGTAGTTCATCGGACATAATATTTTAGGAATGTTACAAGCAAATGGATTTGTAGTTCGCCTTGGAGGTGGTCGATACTTCCCTAGTTGGTTTTGTAGGGGGTACTATCCAGCCTTTGGGGATGGTCACTCTGTATGTCTCTTTGGTGAAGGAACCACATAGGAAGACCAGGATGGTTCAGTTTTTGGTAGTGGACGTACCTTCGTCCTACAATTCAATGTTAGGGAGACCTTCCCTTAACGCTTTCCTGGCAGTTGACTCAGTATATCATTTGAAGATGAAGTTTTTAGTAGAAAATAAAGTGGGAGAAGTGGAAGTTGATCAATATATGACAAAAAGGTTGTATGTCGAGAGTATTCAGATGGCTGAAAGAGGGAATGCTCACAATGATGGTAAGGGAAAGGAAAAAAATCATCAAGTTGGACGAGAAGCCAGTTGTGCACATGTTGCCAATCAAGGAATTGCTAACTGTAGAGTTGGTGTCAGGAGATCCTAGCAGAGTTACACAGGTGGGGAGTCGCTAACAACAGAACCGAGGGAAGAGTTGGTTGAACTCCTCAGGCTAAACACGAATGTATTCGCATGGTCAGCTAAGGAGTTGGTTGGTAGTGACCCAAGTATAGTTGAGCATAGGCCGAATGTAAATTCTTCATATAGTCATGTGAATTAGAAGAAGAGGAATTTGGCCCCAAGAAGGATGCAATTGTGCGGGTTGAGGTGCATAAGTTGTTGGAGGTGGGGTATATTAGAGAGATACAATTTACGGAATGGATGTCCAACGCGGTTTTGGTGCCAAAGACTTAGGATAATTGGAGATGTGCATTGATTTCCGAGATCTAAATAGAGCCCGTCCAAAAGATTATTATCCACTCCCAAGGATAGATTAGCTGGTCGATTCCAGTTCAGGGTGTGAACTCCTCAGTATGATGGATGCGTCTCAGGGATATCATCAGATCAGAATAGCAAAGAGGATTAGAAGCGGGCAAGCTTTATTACTTCTTGTTTGTCCAAATGGCTACGAAAATCTAGAGGGAGAGGTGAATGGATTTTCATGATTTTCCAATATGCCCTCTTTTTCGAGGTAGATGAAGAAGAAAATAAAAGTGCAGAAAAATATATCAACAGTCGATGATTTATAGTGATTCAACCCACCTAGGGCCTACGTCCACTACCACCCGGTATATCTGAGTAGATTTTGAAAGAAAAAAATTTATTAATCGATACCAAACGGTTACAACTTAACCATGAAAAGCACCAAACTCTTCTTACAACAACAACCTAGAAGAGCACCAAACACTTCAACACCTAATGAATAAACCACATGTGTTCTTGTCAAAAGAATACTCAACAAGTATTTCTTGTTTTGGATGATTTGATCAATCAAGATTACAACTCAAGTGAAAGTATTCAACTTTATAAGTGCAAGAATAATCAAGAAATAAAGCCTAATAAGCGAGATGTGAAAGTGTAGTGCTTAGGCTATTACAACAAGAGTATGAAAATAAAGACGTTAGAAGTTTGCTAAATTTTTCTTGTTGTGTTATAGAATAATGTGTTTTATTGATCTTCCAATATTCTTCATCTATTTATAGAGGAGCTCCATAATTTGAATTCCAATATACGCTCCTTTAATTTGAATTTTGTCTGCAAAATGAAGATCACAAGATCCACAAAATAATGGTCAAAAAATGATAAAGTGATAAAAGTAAATCTTGTTGTCTGTTGCAAGTTCAAAATCATCTGCTTTTGAACAGGTCGACTGGTAGGTCGACCGATTGATATGTTGTAAAAATTGAATTTTAAAACCATTGAGAAGCATCTGACGGCGAGCTATGCCTAATTTCAGGTCGAAACAGAGGATTCAAAAACATCTTCAAGTACAGGTTAACCACCCAAGTCGACCGGTCGACCTACTACAGAGGATTTTCGATCCAAGAAAAAATTTGATTAAGTCTTTCGGGTTCCGTTTTACCTTGATGGTATCCAGTAATAGTTAAAAACATTTTAAGAAATGAAAACTAAGTTTTATAACACCCGAAAATATTGTTTTGGATAAAATAAAACTGTTAAGGTGAAATCATCAAAATCAAAAATAATTTTATCTAACAAACTCTACTTTTTTGATGATTTCA
Source organism: Rehmannia glutinosa (assembly GCA_016081115.2). Classification (NCBI taxonomy): domain Eukaryota; kingdom Viridiplantae; phylum Streptophyta; class Magnoliopsida; order Lamiales; family Orobanchaceae; genus Rehmannia; species Rehmannia glutinosa. The sequence goes on from CM071926.1 coordinate 104,519,838, forward strand.
ACCCATAAAAATTTGATTGAGTATTTGAGAAAATTTTAAAAGACTCCCCCTTTCAAGGTGTCTCCCCTGTCAAAAATAATAACTTGTTTTGCAGCAACAAGATTTGTTCATTTTATCAACTTTTTATTTTTGCTCATTTTGAAATATATACAAAGATATTATCAATTAAGATTATCAATAAACGTCAATCCCACGAGCCTCTTATCCGTTCTCATTGAATCACGACGGAGGAGCAAATACAAATAGAAAAACTCACATTGGGTTTAGGGATAATCAGGCTTGAACTGATGACTCCCACCATGTCAAGGTGACACTCTACTGCTAAGTTATATCCCTTCCCTGCCCCCATCGAGAAATAGAACTGACTAGTCCTAAGTCAAAGGGTCGAGAGACTCAACGCCACTATTCTTGAACAACTCAGAGCCGGGTCTTCTTTTTGCACCATTAGAGATATGAAAATAATGATCAAAATCGAATTTGGACAAATATAAGAGAGTTTGATAGGAATTATTATATGTCCAAAAAGCTCAATAGGCTCTTTTTCAAGAAAATCACTTTTAACAAGTTTTAAAGCTTTGAGAGCAATATGCTTTCAAAGAAAACAACAAAAGCTTTACAATCTCATGCCAAAACATTATCAAGAATAATAATCATCCATAAATCTCAATAATCTAATAATACAATTATACCAATAAGCACTTTTACTATCAAGTGCTTAAAATAAACATATCACCAAATAAGCTAGCTTTTTACCAAAAGCTTAGCTTTTTCATCAAGTGCTTAAAATAAGCATATCACCAAATAAGCTAGCTTTTGGTAAGTCTGTAACCCCATCGTTCGGAACATTTGACATACAACACATATAGGCAATGGTCCAACAATAATGACAACCATGAACAAAAGAATTCAACTATAATTGCCTAGGTCCCTACCCATATATAATCAACATATTAGCATAAAATAATTTGATCAAATCATCATCATAATGTACACAAGGATTATCCCAAAGTGCAACCCAGCCTTGTGTTTCAAAATAAGCCCTAATTTCCGGATAGTAATTGTGAAACATTTAAGACCGACAATTACGAGTACAAGCAATTATTTTCTCATTCAAATAAATATTCTCATAATGAAATTCGGCAAGCTTATTTATAAACTGAAATGTATTTGCTCTTAAAGGAGGTTTTGAGATAAAGTGAGTCTTACTTTTGTCCCAATGAATGTGAGAAATTGAAATACTCTCTCTTAGTGTCACAATATCATCTTTGGAAAGTCGAGAAGGATCATCAGGTTGAGGATTTTCGATCGGGTCCTCCTGAGGAGGATTTGAGGAAGATGTCCCTTTTTGCTTCTTTCTCCTCCTTTGATCATAAATCTGTCTGTTTTTGTCTGAAGCACCGCAATCGGTCGACCTGGGGTGGCGACCGATACCTCGATCGGTCGACCCCTAGGGCGACCTGTCAGTGCTCTCCAGCATCATTATTAGCGAAAAATAATTTTCATAAATTGCAAAACAAACCCCAAAAGTTTTTCAAAGTATCATACAATGATATAAAAATAATTTTGATATTATTCAATATGCATTATGCCAAAACAAGCTCGAATAGAGTTAAAAGACTCGATGGGTAGAGGTTTTGTAAAAATATCTGCTAATTGATCTTGAGACGGAACAAAATTCATCTCAATTTTCCCTTTTGATACACAATCTCTTAAAAAATGATGTCTCACATCAATATGTTTGGTTCAGTTGTGATGTACGGGATTTTGTGGAATATTTATTGCGGATGTATTATCACAAAAAATAGGTATATTTGTAAAATCCATTTTATAATCCGCGATGGTTTGTTTAATCTAAAGTAATTGTGCACAACAAAAAGCCACGAAAATATATTCGGCTTCGTCCGTTGATAAAGAAATGCAGTTTTGCTTTTTAGAAAACCAAGAAACAAAACTCGCCTAAAATTTGACAAGAATCGGAAATACTTTTAAGATCATCAATGTTTATGGCATAATCCTAATCACTATATCCTTTTAAAATAAAATTTTCATTCTTCGAATAAAATAGACAATATGAAATTGTGCCCTTTAAATAACGAAAAATTCTTTTAAAGTCACTTAAATGAGATTCCTGTGGATTACTTTAAAATCGAACGCATAGGCATACGACATATTGAATATTGGGTCTACTAGCAGTTAAATAGAGTAAACTACTAATCATAACTCGATATTTGGTTTCGCCAACCGACTGACCTTTTCAACCCTTGTCGAGTTTGATGTTTGTTGCCATAGGTGTTGCAACATTTCTTCATTCTTCAATCCCAAACTTCTTAAGAAGCTCATTTGTATACTTGGATTGAGAAGTGTATATCCCCTCTTGACATTTTTTAATTTATAGTCCAAGGAAGAAGATTAGAGAAGTGTCTTAAGAAGCTCATTTCAAACTCACCTTGCATAAGCTTAGAGAAATTCTTGCACAACAATTCATTAGTAGCAACAAGTATTATATCATCAACATATATTTTACAAGAAGACTATTTGTCCCTTTTCAAAGACACAAAGAGTAGTATCAACTTACCTCTTGTAAAACCATTTTCTAAAAGAAATGAACTTAATCTATCATACCATGCTCGGGGTGCTTGTTTAAGACCATACAAAGCCTTTTTAAGTTTATAAACATCATTTGGTCTAGAAAAGTTTTCAAACCCCGGAGGTTGTTTAACATAGACTTCTTCTTGAATAAAATCATTTAGAAAGGTGGACCTAACGTCCATTTGGTAAAGTTTGAAATTTTTGAAATAAGAATAAGAAAGTAATAATCATGTACGGGTGCAAATTTTTCATCATAATCAATACCTTCTTCTTGACAATAACCTTGAGCTACTAACGTTGTTTTATTTCGAATGATGTTGCCTTGATTGTCTAGCTTGTTCTGGAATACCCATTTTGTTTCGATGATGGTTTGTGATGGAACACCAGGCACAAGTCCCCAAACTTTATTTCTTTTAAATTAATTTAGCTCTTCTTGCATATCTAGAAACCAATCTTCATCTTCAATTGCTCCCCTTAGCATTTATTGGCTCTTTTTGACATATAAGAGCTTTTTCGGCAAATTTTCTCCTTGTCATGATTTTGTCAAGTGGATCCCAAATAATAAGATCATTTGGATGATCTTCTTTAAACTTTAGTGCTATGGGAAGATCCAAAGTGTCACTTTTATCCTCTTGTTGAACATTTGAAGTATAAGGTTGATCATTTAGAATAATATTTGGATCAATTGGTTCTACTCCGTTTTCTTCATCACTATCATCATTTGGAATTTTTTCAACACCGAAAGCTTTATTGAATTTGACGTGAATAGATTCTTAAACCACCAACACGAGTCTTTCCAGCGCATTTTGTCCTCACTCATGCGCACCCAGGGAGCAGCTCCCCAGGGGTTCACCCATCTCATAATTGCTCTGGGCCAAGCACGCTTAACTTCAGAGTTTCTATGAGATGAACACCAGAAAACAAGATGCATCTTGTTGGTATGAGTAGTACCTGTCAAATATTTTAAGCTCTCCTCAACTGTATAGTCACATGCCTACACAGTCTCAAAATCTCCTCTTCTTCAGGTGCGAGATTAGTTCATTCATGTCCCCCGCCGCCTAAAAACCTGCCAAGAGCCACAAATTTTTCGTGCCTTCTCTTTGCACCAATGATCACTCCCCGTACTCTTTAGCCTCCGGCGTCACATAGCTGGTCCACAAACAAACTATGGGAGAATTCGAGGTAAGAGGAGAGGATGAAGAGATATGTGGATTCACACAGAGAAAAAGAAAAAAACATTAAAAAAGGTGCAAATTTTCCAGATACTTAGAGAAGAGAATGCTAGAACATATTTTCTGTTTAAAAATAGCCAGTTGGGGTAAAAGTCTCCAGGAGAAGCATATCACACATCTCGTAGCAAAAGATTTGGCGCGGAGCATGGATATCGGGGAATTGAAAGAAGGGGATGATTGGAGGATTCTAATTATGGTATACTTGAAGAAGGGTACACTTCCAAAAGAGAGAAAAGAAGCCTCTCAAGTTAAGATTTGGGCAAATCGTTTATGCATCATTGGGGAAAAACCCTATAAGAAGGGATTCATGACACCACTACTAAGGTGTCTTGATAAAAAATAAGGCAAATATGTGTCGAGGGTGATACACGAATGATGTTGTGGGAACCATATGGGAGCCATGATTTTGATTAGAATAGTATTGAGAGTAGGATACTTTGGGCCATACTAAAGACCGAAGCCCATAAATTGGTAAAGGCTTGTGTATTATGCCGAGTGCATGTACCTCCCATACATCAACCAATGGAAGAACTCATGAGTATGAGCTCGGCTTGTCCTTTTGATAAATGGGAAATACATATCGTGGGTCCTTTCCCTCCCGCCTCGGTGCAACGAAAATTCCTTTTGGTGGCAATAGATTACTTCAGCTAGTGGGTGGAGGCCGAGGCACTTGCAAAAATAATTGAGGATGCGACCATGAAGTTTATTTGGCAAAACATTATCTGTCAATTTGGTGTACCACGGGTCCTTGTTTCGGACATTGGAATACAGTTCAGTGGAGCAAGTATCAAGGCTTGGTGCAAAGAGATGAAAATTAGTCAGCATTTTACTGCGATAGCCCACCCGCAAGCTAATGGGCAAGTTGAAGTTACCAACAAAATTCTAGTGTAGGGTCTCAAAACTTGACTTGAGAGGGCTGGAAGAGCAAGGGTTTAAGAGCTGAGTTTGGTGTTATGGGCGTACAGAACAAATCCGAAAGAGGCCACGGGGGAAACTCCTTTCAGCTTGGTATATGTGATGGATGCAGTAATACCAGCAGATATAGGGATGCAGACTCATAAAATCCAAACCTTTGAAGGAAAAGAAAATGAGATGTTGACGCGCGACAAAGCTTTGGATTTAATCAATGAGAAGAGGGAAATGACATTTCTTCAAATGGAGAGGACAAGAGAATGGATCAGAGCAACCTACAAAGTAGGGTATTGAAAAGAAATTTCTAGGTCGAGGATATGGTTCTAAAGAGGGCTGGTGTGACTAAAAACAAAGGTAAGTTGGACCCGAACTTGGAGGGACCTCTTCGGGTAGTCAATGTTTTAGCAGGAAGGGATTATGAGCTTGAAGATTTGGATGGAAAAAGATTGCATCAGGCTTGGAATGTTAACAACTTAAAGAAATACTATCCTTGAAGTAGCAAATGATGTATGAGCTAAATGCCTGTTTTCATCTCTATGTAATTAAGTAATAATCTATGAAGCAATCCCTTATCTGATTACGTGAAATTCTCCTCTTTAAACCTCTAGAATTGCACATATGGTGTTTGAATATTGGCTCGAGCCAAAACTCCAAACACCTCGGGGTGGGATCACCCAACGATAAACCTAAATCGAGCTTGGAGGCTTTCCCTCAAATGAATTTTTTGACCAAGTGTTTGGATCTTGGCTCGAGCCAAAACTTCAAACACCTTAGGGAATTTTTTGACCAAGTGTTTGGAGCTCGGCCCCAACCAAAACCCTTAACACCTTAGGGTGGGATCACCCAGGGGGCAAGCCAAGCTCGAGCTTAGAAGCTTGCCCTCAAAGGAATTTTTTGACCATGTATATGGAGCTTGGCCTGAGCCAACACTCTAAACACCTCAGTGTGAGATCACCCATGGGGCAAGCTAAGCTCGAGCTTAGAATCTTGCCTTCGAAGATAAAGTATATTACGAAAAGACATGATAAATTTCCATTGTAGAGAAAAATAAAAGGTCTTGCATTAATAAAAATATATTACAGAAGATTCAGGCGAGTGAGTCTCTTTGGGAATTCGTGATGTAGGCCTGGTCTGGATCGACTACAAGATTAGCCATCCAAGTCTGGTCGTATAGGGCATCGATAAAATCCTCATCAGAAGAGGTATTAATCTGGTTTGCCACCTTAGAGAAATGACAGCCTTCAAGATCGGGAAGCTAATTTAGAGGGCCATCTCGGTCAAATGTCTCGTGAATGCCCTTGGCCTGCAGCTAAAGCTCATCTTGTTCGAAGGCGAATTCATAATATTGAAAGCATTTCTTGACTTTGTCTCGAATACGCCCAACAACTGACCGACCTTCGTCGAATTTTATATAATCATGATGGCCAAGCTAGACTCCTTCTTCTTGAGCTTGAACTTGAGCATCTTTTAGCTTGGCTTTAAGATCAATGTTCTCGTGATCCAACCTGTGCGCCATTTTCCCTAGATTGGCCACAGGCTTTTCATAAAGAAATCTCGTCTTTCTGCTCCCGGATTGTATCAAGCAACTTCCTTTCCCAAACTTTCAACTTAGAATGATCTTTCGTAAGGGAATTTATCTCATTCACCAAGGCAGGATCATCTAACCTAGTTCGAGCCCGAGCTACAATGGCAGCTAACTTCACATTAGCCTGATAACTTGTCCAGAACATGATGGTCAGGGGTTCAAAAATGGCCTTGAATGTACTGAGCGGCAAGAAAGATGTCCTTATTCTTCAAAAATGGCCTTGAATGGACTCTAAACTAAGATGTCTGGGTGAAATCAGCTTGGGCCAACCTTTGTCTTCTTGGAGTAAGGGATGTCAGTGTCTGAACCACCTATCTTGGAAGTAACCTTAGCAAGTTGACTGTTCTAACTAGCAAACTCAGCCAGTACATCAAAAGCAGAGGATGTCCGAGTTTTCTTGGGAGATCGGGAACCAGTAATAGGCAACTCAACAATAGCCTTACCAGACTGTTGGGAAGAGGCAACTCAGGCAAACTGAAGTCATTTTCTTATAGGCACCGTCCCTTTTTGCTACAACATTGGCAAACATGATATCTGCACAAGATGCAAAAAGTTAGTAAAATTTGAGGTAATGAAAATGATCCAGAAAAGAGGAAGAAATCGTATCGATGTCCCTTTCTAGGGGAACGGCCACTGAGCTCACACCTAAGTAATGAAGTAAGACAGGGTGATAAGTTGGGAAATATCATATTTGGCAGCAATGAATTTGTGGATAAGATTGTAAAGCTCGGGAGAGCATTTCTTCTGGTAATGTTTACATTGGATCAGTAAAGACCATATCGACTCATAAAGAAAAGACTAGGAATCGGGAGGAAGAACAAAAAATTACTGATCTTTCCAAAACTTGTTGGAAGACGGATATTTCCCAAGGAAATTAACATCACTTCGGGAAGTGATGTAAAACAAGCCTTTAGGACTTAGAGATTTTACTTTAAAAAGGGAAAACAAGAGTTTGGATGAGGGGGTAGTACCCAAATACCAAGCTACTATCAAGAATCCTACCATAATCCTAAAGGAATTTGGAGCAAGTTGGTTTAAGTGAACATTATATATAACCGACTATTAAAAGGGTGAACTGGGAACCTAAGTCCCCCATTTGACTGACCTATAAAGAAGGGTAAACAACTAGAAGAAGGTCTGTAGGGTCTATTTGTGTAGCTTGGGAGTATTAATACCTAAGAATTGGGCCAATACAGCTATATGGGAAATATTTTTATTCTCGTCGAGAGAAGTGCCATAGGTCGGGTTCCTTATTTCTATGGGGGAATGACTTCCCTTTAAGGTAAATTCCTATTCATTTTCCATGGGATCAGGGGAATCGGAGTGTTTTCCCTAATTTGGGGCAAACCTATCCATCGAACCACCTTCCTAGGTCAACTACATGAGGGTCATAAGAGGATAGGTGGAATAAGTCATTACTCTGGGATAAAATAAATAAAAGAGAAGAGAAGAAAAAAATATCAAAGTGTAGAAAGATAGTGGAAGAGAGACGAAAGTGGGAAGCTGCCACCAGAAGAACTCGTTGGAAATCGCCTAAGAATGTCGGAAATCACCTCAGGGGGAGAGAGAAGAGAGAATTTTCGGAAGTGAAAATGAGCTCCCCTTATCTCCTTTTTATAATGGGAAGGGTTAAGGGAGGGACGGTCGTGACCATTGATCCAGACCTTATCCAACGATGCAAAAGAAATATCAAGAAGAAGAAATGATGTCTTGTCATAAAGGACATCACTATGACATGAACAGGTGGGACAATGAAAGGGTAGGACAACCATAGTTACAGGTTGGCTCCGACAAATTAGAGCTATTATGCCCAAGTCTATTGGAATCACCTCGGGACATAGTTTGGGGGACTGATTGTTGGGAACCAAAGTAGGTCAACCTGGTGGAGAGAATCTGAAAGGCCAATTTGATGAACATGAAAGAGCACCCAATGTTCACTAGGGTTAAGGGAGTCTAAAACCTTTACTGGGCCGACCTATTGAAGAGTCCAAATGAGTTGAGAGGTCGACCTATAAGATGTGACTGATGTCTGAAGGGATAAGTATGGCCGACCTAAAGAGACTCCACGAATGAAGATTGTGGCTAGAGTTCCCAGTACCAAATAAGTCTATGGAAAAATTAACAGGCTGACCCAAAGTAACAAGTCCAATAGATAATGCCTATTAAATCATGGGCCTATCTGTAAACCAGTGGGATGATTTATTAATCTTAGAGCTCACCTAGAGTGAAACGTTTAGTGGTTTAGAATAGGGCCAAGATGGTCCTTCCTATGATAGCTCGTGTGTATCCCGAGCTAATAGGCTTAAAAGACTTGGGGCTCACGAAAGGTGCCAAGCCCAACTCAGTAGTTAAGCAGATTAGGGCTGACTCATCTAATTTTGTGCCAAACCATAATCACAAGAAACTATAAATAGCTCATAAATAGGTATCCTCAGGTTAGACTCTATGTGCACACTTTTCATACTGTTACTATTTTTTCATTTTCTCTTAAGAAGTGATTCTGACTTGAGTGTCAGATAGGGTACGCCAGAATAACCATCCGACCCCCTTTCTAACGGTGGTTTTGCAGGCTTCAGGTCAGTTAAGCATCGGAGTTCGTTGGTATTGGAAGACGATTAATTTTGGACCGACCACATAAGTGACAACCATTGAGGGAAATTTTCAAGCATAAATTAGCCATTTAGACGATTAAAGAATATTGGGGTGTATTTAGAGATTTGATGGGTGTATTTAGAAATCTGGGAAATTACTAACACATTTTAGTCTTTTTAGTTGATGACATTTTTGTAATTAAAGAGAAGGGGTGTATTGAAAGTTAATGGGGGTGTTAATAGTGACCACATTTTTTCATTGTTATTTAATAAATAAAAATAAAATATATAATCTTATTATTTTTATAAATAATTATAATTTAATTCATTAATAAAAATATGAGATATATAGATTTTAATATGTGTGAATATGTGTGTGTGTGTGTGTGTGTGTGAGAGAGAGAGAGAGAGAGAGAGAGAGAGAGAGAGAGAGAGAGAGAGAGAGAGAGAGGTGTGTATAAATGGCAAGTGTGCATAAAGAAAAGAAAGTGATGAATTTTAAATAACTAGGTTTGATAAGGGAGTTTTTTAAGAATATAAATTACAAACCGCTCCATAATCTACAATAAATAAACAACCCAAATAAGATCCAAGTTCAACATTTTCAATTGAAACAACCACATGCAATGGTGAAAAATCAACCCACATGCTAACAATGGAAAATCGAACATGAGACCTACTAATCTTAGTGCCTCCACTTTACCATTAGGCAAAGTCTCATCGACCTTTGGAAGGAATTTGAAATCCTTTAAAAATAAACTAAAACTTAAAGAGGGATTTGATACCTATTGATTTGCTTTTTTTATCCAAATAAGTATGTGGAATTAGTTAATATTTCAAATTCGTCATCCCAAATCCACTCTCAAATCTTCCAATCAAAATGCAACCTAAGGTTGCATTTGGATGAGAGGATTTGGATTTGGAGAGAGGATTGGAGGGAATGATTTCAAATGATGCTAAATAAGAAGGATTGAAATCCATTATAGAATGACTTCATCCAAACAACTTCAATGGAGTTTTTATTATGGATTTGAAATACATAGCTTCAAATCCTTCCATCCAAGCAGAGCCTAAAAGTCTTCCACTGATTATGTATGCACAGTGTAGGAGTATTTTTGGGAATTAAAAAAAGAAAGAAACCATGAAATCATATTTGCACTTTACGCAAAGACTTTTATGGTGTATTGGGATTGAGGGATTTCAAATCCAACGCATTTAAAAATTGAATGGATTTCAAGTACCTTGAATTGAAATTTATCTATTGTTTGGATGGTGAGGATTTGTGTAAGAATTTCAAATCCTTAGCAAATGTTTTATAAAAATATTTAAAAGTTTTAATCTTTCTTAAAAGGTATTTAATAAATAAAAATAAATGAAGTAATATTATTATGTTTATAAATAATAGTAATTTCATACATTAACAAACATATGAAATTTATAAATTTTATTTGTGTGAATGTGTGTGTGTGTGTGTGTGTGTGAGAGAGAGAGAGAGAGAGAGAGAGAGAGAGAGAGAGAGAGAGAGAGAGAGAGAGACTATGTCACTATTAACATGTGTGCAATATACGTGTGTGAAAATGTGCATGTGTGCATATATAAAAGATAATAATGGATTTCAAATGACTAGATTTTAGGAGGAATTTCAAATCTTTCAAAAATGAACTAAAACTTAAAGAAGAATTTAGCTAAATATTTCAAATCCCTCATCACAAATCCCCTCCCAAATCCCCATTCCAAATGCAACCTTTGAGAAGTGACTTAGTGCTTGCTTGGGAGCACTTTTGAAATGGACTTATGAATCTAAAAGCCCATTTAAAAAATAATTGATGTTTGGTGGTTAATTTAGAATGGACTTTTCGATAAGTCACTCCTCCAAAAAGCCCATTATAGAGAAGTGAGAATTGGAGGCTTTTTAAAAGTCCATTCTAGAGAAGTGAATTTTCTAAATGGACTTTTCTATAAGTGTTCCCAAACATGCACTTAATTTTATCCATTTTGGAATAAAGACAAATATTTTCACAAATGAATTTCGATGTAGAGTTCCATTTCGAATAAATATTCAAAACCCTCAGTAAACTTTTAGACATAGAATAGGCTATTTAAATATATTTAAAATATTGCAATCAAAAGTCATGGCTGAGCATTAATGCTACCATGGTATGACAATGTAACAGAATCAAATCCGGTTAAAGGACTAGTTAAATGAGCTTTAGGGTGGGTATAAGTTATAAAGTTCTTTTACAATTGGACCAAGTTTGTTAGGTAGGTAATACGTTTTAGTGGATTCATCTCGGACCCCCACATAATATTATTATTTTTGTTGTAAATAATTCCCTTTCTTTAATATAAGATGTAGTAACCAAATAATATTTGTAACTCTATCAAATAATATATATTATATATGTGTGTAAGAAAACAAATATACCAATATGAAATGTATCAAATGTTGTGTGTATTCATTCAACTAGCTTCACATATTTATATAAAAATTTCTCAACTAACTCACAACCACATTTATTGCACACATTAATTAAGTATGCTTTCCTCAACGACAATTACAACAATTGTATTAATTGGGCAAGTCCAAATAGACGCAACACTATTGGATGAGTATGCCTCATTAAAAACCTTAAGCCAAAAAATCTAGTGGAAAAAAGCGGATTTAAGGGAAAAAGAGTACATAACACCAATCCAAACCTTGTGCATAAGATGCCTCATTAAAAACCTTAAGCTGGAAAAACTCAATGGGATAAGAACCAGACATAAGGGAAAAAGAGTATAGCACAACGTATATGACTTTGCTCCCCCTGAAATAAATAACATAATTCGTTGATGTGGATTATCAATCTTTCTTGATATTAACTTTTCGCATGCCAATTCCGTATACCAATTTCTCAAATGTAGATGTCGGCAAAGATTTTGTGAACAAACCGGTAAGATTGTGACATTAACGAATTTGCTGAACATTTATCTCTCCATTTTTCTAGAGTCCATGTGTATGGAAAAGCTTTGGTGAAATATGCTTGGTCCTATCACCATTTATGTAACCACATTTTACTTGTGATATACAAGCCGAATTATCTTCATGAATAATAGTGGGAGTGTCTGTAATTGGCTTTAACTGACAAGCATTTCGTATATGAACTATAACTGATCTTAGCCAAACACGCTATTTGCAAGCTTCATGAAGAGCAATAATCTCAGAGTGATTGGAAGAAGTAGCCTATAAAGTTTGTTTGATAGATCTCCATGATATAGTTGTACCGTTGTATCAAAATAAATAACCAATTTGTGATCGAGCTTTGTGTGGATCAAATCTATATCCCGCATCAACATAACCAACTAACCAGTGTTAGTAGATCCCTTGGAATAAAATAATCTCAAATCTATAGTACCAGAAAGATAACGAAAAATATGTTTAATACCATTCAAATGTCTTCGAGTTGGCTCAGAACTATATCATGCAAGTAAATTTACAGCAACAGTGATATCTGGTCTAGTTCATTGTGCTAAATACATTAATGCTCCAATAGCATTAAGGTACGGTACATCAGAACCCAAAATCTCTTTATCAGATTCTTTTGGTCGGAATGGATCTTTCTCGAGATCTAAACTACGCACGACCATAGGGGTACTCAAAGGATGAGCTTTGTCCATGTTAAACCGCTTGAGTAACCTTTTAGTATATATATATTGGTGTACAAGACCAAGACATAGTTTAGTTTTTCCAAGATCTTTCACCTCAAACTCTTTCTTTACATATTCTGCAGCATTAGATAATTCTTTAGGGGTGCCAATCAAATTCATGTTGTTGGGATTTGATCCAGCATCCTGCCTACAATGGGCTTTAAAAGAAGCATGAGGCGCGGCCCGCGATTCGAACTCGTGAGCTATACCAACAATGGGATTTGATTTGGACTACCTATACCAACAGATGCATCTTCTTTTATGGTGCCCATTACATAGAAACTCTGAGGTTAAGCGTGCTTGGCCTGGAGTAGACATGGGATGGGTGACCCCCTGGTAAGTTTTCCAGGGTGCGCGTGAGTGAGGACAAAGCGCGCTAGAAAAGACTCGTGTTGGTTTGTGGGGACAGTCGTCAATCCTGGGTAGAGCTAGAGGTCCAACAACTAGTATCAGAGCAGGTCACAAGTTCAAATTCCCTTGGAAGCACGCTGCAGTAGAGGTTTCCAGGAGCGGTGGAACTGAGATGCTGGCACATCGGAGGTAAACGGACCAGAACTGAAGGGTAGGTTGCCAGGTGGCCAGAACTGAGGTAAAACAGACTGGAACTGAAGGTGTAGGTTGTTGGGTGGACTAGAATTGAAGGGTAAGTTGCCAGGTGGCCGGAACTGAGGTAAACAGACTGGAACTGAAGGTGTAGGTTACTGGGTGGCCGGAACTGAGAGGCTGGCGTGACGCGACGCTTGATTTGAAGAAGTTGGCGTTAGAACTGAGGAAGTTTGGCGGGTAGCGGAGGTTGCCAAACATTGGAGCTGAGATGCTGGCAGGTGCTGGGAGGGGGATTGTTGGGATTTGGTCCAGCATCCTGCCTGCAATGGGCTTTAAAAGAGGCGCGAGGCGTGGCCCGTGATTCAAACTCGTGAGCGTTGGATTGCACAATTAAAGGAGAGCTTAAAGGATTTGATTTGGACTACCTATACCAACAGATGCATCTTCTTTTCTGGTGCCCATTACATAGAAACTCTGAGGTTAAGTGTGCTTGGCCTGGAGTAGACATGGGATGGGTAACCCCCTGGGAAGTTTTCCAAAGTGCGCGTGAGTGAGGAGAAAGCGAGCTAGAAAAGACTCGTATTGGTTTGTGGGAACAGTCGTCAATCCGGGTAGTGCTAGAGGTCCAACACATGTCATCGACATATACATCAATGATAGCAAATCTGGTATCAGATCTTTTATAAAAACACACGGGCAAATGGTATCATTTTTGTAACCTTCTTTAGAAAGGTATTCGTTATGTCTATGATACTACATGTGACCGGATTGCTTCAATCCATACAACAATTTTTGCAATTTAATCGAGTATAATTCACGGGGAGCGTCTAACTTTGGCATTTTATATCCATCAGGGATTTTTGTATAAATATCAGAATCCAACGAACCATATAGGTATGACATTACTGCATCCATTAGACGCATGTCCAGATTCTCGTGGACAACCATACTAATAAGGAAACGAAAGGTGATTGTATTCATTACAGGTGAATATGTCTCATCATAATCAATCCCACGTCTCAAGGAGAATCCTTGAGCCACGAGTCGAGCTTTATATCTCAAGGGATTGTATTCATTTCTCTTTCGAACAAATACCCATTTGTATCCAATGGGCTTTACATTATTTGGAGTACGAGCAATTTGCCCAAATACATTTCGTTTTTCTAGGGAAGCTAACTCAGATTTTATTGCTTCATCTCACATAGGCCAATCAGGCCTCCAACGACATTCAATTATTGGACGTGGTTCGTCATCATATTCATCATTTATAATTTCTTGATCAACCAAAAATGCAAAATTATCATCAATCATTATTTCATTTCGATCCCATATTTCATTACAATAGCTCATGGGATTCTCGGTGCTATCAAAATTTTGTACATTTTCTGAAGTGTTAGGCTCTATAGATTCATCTGGAGCATGCTCATTATTATCAATTCTCCCCTTTTTTTTTTGAGGAACAGTATCTTTTGAGCCAATAGGTCTACCACGTTTTTGTCGTGGGTTATCATCATTCATTTTCTTATTTTCATGTGGAACAATAATCCTGGCTAGAGCATTTGCAGCCGGAATATGAGACTTCATGACTTTACTAGCATCATTAAATGCATCCAAAAGTTTATTCACAATATTCTGTAAATGAATGATTCTATTCACTTCACTTTCACATTCCAAAGTATGTGGATCTAAATGGGATAAGCTTTGTTCATTCCAGCAGATATTCTCAACTGGTTTTTATTTATCTAAAACAACTTTATTCCTTCCCATTGACGGGAACATTGTCTCATCAAAATGACAATCCGCAAATCTAGCGGTAAATAAATCTTCCGTCATTGGTTCTAAATATCAAATAATTGACGGAGAATCAAATCCAATGTATATGCCAAGTCTATGTTGTGGGACTATTTTTGTCCTCTAATGAAGTGGAATCGGCACCTAGACAGCACACCCGAAAGTGCGCAGGTACAAAATATTTGGCTCAAAACCAAGAGTTAATTGCATTGGGGAGTGCATATGATAAGCAGTGGGGCGTGATTTAATAAGTGTTGATGCATGCAGTACTGTGTGACCCAATGCTGCACTAATGAGCTTTGATCTCATTAATAATGTACGAACAATGATTTGGACTCGTTTAATCAGGGATTCTGCCAATCCATTTTGAATATAAACATGTGCCATTGGGTGCTCAACACTAATTCTCAGTGCTGCACAATATTCATCAAAACGTTTTGTACTAAATTATCGGGCATTATCCATTCTTATATTCTTGATGGGATAATCAGGGAAATATGCTTGGAGTTTAATAATTTGCGCTAATAATCAAGCAAATGCAACATTTCTAGTTGATAATAGGCATACATGTGACCATCTACACGATGCATCTATTAAGACCATGAAATATCTAAATGGTCTACTCGCAGGATGTATTGATCCACAAATATCACCATGAATATGTTGTAAAAATGATGGTGATTCATAACCAACCTTTTCAATGGAATGATTAGTAATAAATTTTCCTTGTGAACACAATTCACAGAAATAATTTTTGGACATTAGCAACTTCGTACTTTTCAATGGATGTCCATTGGTGTGTTCAATAATCCTACGCGTCATAGTTGTTCCATTGTGTCCTAGGCGATCATGCCATAACCCGAATATATCAGGATTCACCAGCTTCCAAGGCATGGTGGCATAGGATTCAAAATCTTTAATTTGGACACAATACAATCCAGAAGCTGTTACTTCAAATTTCTCATGGGCAATTCTTTTTCCCATTTTATAGGATGTGATACATAAAAACTCTTTATTATGTTCATTTAGTGTCTCCAAGTGGTAGCCATTATTACGCACATCCTTAAACTTAGTAGATTCCTTTTTGATCTATTGGATAATAATGTATTTTCAATATGCAAGATTGTACCATTAGGCAACACCACTGTTGCATTCACGGAGCCATCAATAATCTCGACGGGACCAAATATTGTTGTAACTTGTGCCTTGCACAATTTCACACCCGAGAATTATATTTTATTTGTTAATACTGAGTGCGTTGTTGTACTATCAAGTAGACAATAATCTTTTTCCTCGGTATTTCCCATGTTTACCTGGTATAATTATTATTGAATTAATATTATACTATTATCAAAAACTCTAATAAAAACATCAATGCACAACAAAAGTTTAAATAAAGGATTTTATTCGACAACATAGACGTGCATAATAATTTAATTATTACAACGTGCTAAAATAAATTGTTACAGCTAACAGAGGAAGAATTGTGAAGACAAGAAGCTTAATCAAAAGCCAAAATTCTCCTGTAGTATATTCTCCAACAAAAAGCAGGATAGTGTATATGAAGACTATTGTAATGAGAAATATTATCATTAAGTTAACCATTTTTGGAATGAAAGAAATGTGAAGATCAGAATATGTGTGAATTTGTTGAATGAAATGTTGGTATATTTATTGATAAAAGTTATTGTTCATAGCCGTTAGAGGAGAAAAAAATTAATGTGAAAAATTTGAATGTAAAATTTGTAAATGATTTGGTATAAATTTACTAATATTTATGATTGAAATATTAGACACACGTAGATTTATTATTTTATAATAAAAACTTAAAGCCGGGAATTAATCACCCGAAAAAATTACAAACATGGGTACAATCATATAAACTAAATCTTCGGAATATACCCTCCGAGAGAGATCACATACTATATCACATCTGGTTTTATTATAACCATTCAACAACTTGTGTCTCAGAAACAGGGTCTTCAAAGAAATCTGAAATTTTGGGTGGTTTCCAATCCTGGACAGGATTTTGATTATGTATAATTTTAGATGTGTAAGCTTCATTAGTATTAAATGGCTCTACTACCTCAGTGGCATGTGTTTGAACACTTTCACCTTTGTTTCTCTTTGATTCCTGGTATAAATTTACAAGGTGTTGGGCAGTTCGACATGTTTTGGTCCTATGTCCTGTCATACCACATTTGTTACACAGATCATCACTAGTTCTTTCCATATGCATTTTTCCCTTATCATGATTTAAGTGATTTGGATGCCCCTGTTTGGCATTATAATCATTTTGGCGGGAATAATGATAATTATCTCGATCATAGTAATTACGGCCGTCATAATCATATTTGTGAGTATTTTGATGTGGACCCCATGCCCGGGTTTATACTCACGGCCTCTAAATTGGCCCTCTCCTCTGCCGGAGTTAGCATGTGCTTCAGGCACTGCATTAGACCCAGGATGTGGTAAATCATGTTTTTTCAACAGCAACTCATCGGTTTTCTCTATCGTGAGAAGAACCGAGATTAATTAAGAATACATTTTAAATTGTCGTTGTCTATACTGCTGTTGTAGCACAATATTTTATTTATGCATAGTGGAGAATGTTTTCTCCAATTTATCATATTCAGACAATTTTGTCCCACAAAGAGCCAGTCGGGACTCAATTTTAAATAATGCCAAATTATAGTCGGCAATGGACTTAAAGTCATGCAACCTCAGATGTTGTCAATCATATTGTGCTTGTGGGAGTATCACTATTCTGGTGTAATCAAATCTATCTTTGACCTTTTTCCATAGCTCAGAAGGCCTTTCAGTTTGTATATATTCATTTTTCAAATCATCAGATAGATGATGACGTATAAATATTATCGCATTCGCCCATCTTTTATATTGGCCTCTTCCTTCTTCAGATGCTTTAGTGTTTTGGCCAGATCTTGACCCTGAAGGTGCAATATAATATCTAGGCACCATGATAAATAATTATCGCCAGTGGTATTGAGGATCTGGAATTTTTGCTTTTCGATACCGGCCCATTTTCTACAAAGCAAATAAAAATTAATTAGTACAAAGAAATTCAAAACTTGAAATATACGAACCTGTTTGATAAATGGTTTTATCATGATTTTGATGATGTTGTTTTTACACCAAAACAATGTTTTTAAAGGTTGTCCAAATACTCCTAAATGATTTAAAATGGTTTTAATATTTCCCGTAGTATTTCTTCAAGTTTATTTTCAACTAAATTGGACAACGCTTTTTAATGATTTTTTGTTAATGTATTTTTACACCAAAACAATGTTTCTAAATGTTGTCCTAATACTCCCGATCGGTCTAAAATGTTTTTACTATTTTTCGGAGTATTTATTGAAGTTTATTTTCGATATAAAATTGGACAACATTTTTGTTTTGTGGCCAAACGGTCGCTCTATAGGGCATCCCGTACACGAAAGTTGTGAAAAAGCAGTGTATAAGCCATTTCTTGAAAAAAGGCGGTAGAGACCGGTCAACAGGTGGTGGTAGACGGTATGGTCGACCGTCGACCGGTGGCGTCGACCGTGGGCGTCGACGGTCGGGGTCGACCGGTGCACAGGAGCAATTTCAAAAGAACCTCCTGGACTCGTTTTTGGGTTTTGTTCGACCGTTGGACATAAGGTCGACCAGGTCGGACCCCGGTCGACCGGCCGCCTGTAAATGTGTTTTCTCATTTTCAAACGTCTATTTGTGCGCGACCGGTCGCCCTCAAGTTTGACAGCATGTGCAGCAGATAACTTTTCCCTAAATTGTGGGATTGATTTCTAACAGCTATAATCTTGATTTTAATTGCAATGTTTTTTGTAGATATCATATTCCAAGAGGAGCCTATCAAGTATCAATCATCTTCTATAAATAGAGGAAGATTTGAAGCACAACAATATGAGAGAAAACTACAACACAACAAGATACACTCAAGAATACACTTGTTCTTACATTGTCTTATTTCTTGTTGTAATTTGCCTAGCTATTCACTTTCACATCCTTGAGGTCTAGGCTATTCTTGATTACACTTGCACTCAATTGTATAATTCATTATTGAGTTGTAATCTTGAATTTTTGGGTTATCATTCAACACAAGATATCCTTGTGAGTGTTCTTGTGGTAAGAACACACTTGGGTGATCTAGGTGTTAGGTGTGAGAAGATTGTGGTAATCTTCTTGTTGAGGTGTTGAAGAATTTGGTATTCTTCAAGGTTGAAGATTGTGGTAATCTTCACAAGGTGCCGTTGGAGATTGTGGTAATCTTCAAGAAGAGATTGTGGTAATCTCAAAGGTGGTGTTGAAGAAGAGTGTGGTGCTCTTCAAGGTGTTGTTGTAAGTTGGTGTTGTATTAATTTTTGTTAAATTAATAAAATCTTTTTTCTTTTTGAAATCCATCCCGGATATACTGGGGTGGTAGAGGATTAGGCCCTAGGTGGGTTGAACATCTATAAATCGACGTGTGTTGTTTACATTCCGCACCTTTATTATTGTCTTTGAGCATTCGGTTCGAAAAAGAGGGCGAAATCGAAAAGATGGAGATAATCTATTCACCCCCCCTCTAGATTATCGTTGCCGCTTGGACTTACAAGTGGTATCAGAGCCAAACTCTTTGGCAAGCTCGTTTCACATCGCGAGTGAAGAGAAACGATCGTCGGCTACGAACGAAGCTCACCTATCCGACACCTCCACCACCAAGCCACCTCGGTTTGATTCCAAAAATTTTATATTTTGGAAAGAAAGAATGGAATGCTATTTACAAGGTTGCGGGTTTGATATTTGGAACACCGTCATAAATGGAGAATCCATTCCGATGAAAAACACACCACACACCTCCAAAGGCCTCAAAGAGCTCAATGATGAAGAGAAGAGAATCATCTCCTTAAATGGTAAAGCTCTTAGTATTTTGTATTGTTCACTTACTACTTTTGAATTTGATCATGTTGTAGGTATTCGATCGGCACATGAAGTATGGCAAAAATTAGAAGCCATCTATGAAGTGTATGCAAATGAAAGGAGCAACTCAAAAGCATCTACTTCACAAATGGATACAACATCAAATCCAACAACATGGGATGAGCCTTCTACAACCTCCCATGATGAAGAAGTTGAACAAAGCCTCATAGGCATCGAAGAAGAAAACGAGGTAAGTTCTAAACCCTCTACTTCCTATGATAATGATTATAGTGATTTGCAAAATGATTTTGATGAACTACAAGATAAATTCCAAAACTTACTTGTTAAATAAAATATTTGAAAAAGGAATTCATTGTTTTAAAGAATGATAAGGATAGTTTATTTACTTCCTATGAATCACTATCATGTGCTCACACCACCACTCTTGACAAGGTTAGAAACCTTGAGAAAGAAAATAGTACTCTTGTTGAGGATATAAATTACTTGAAAAATGATTTATCTAAATCCAACTTGAGTACCGATAGAATGACCAATATTGTTGATTGTTGTGATAATTCGAAACTAGAACTTGATCATAAGCCTAAGGGTGTCAATCACATGAAAAAGAATCAAGTCTCTAAGCACGTTGGTCATTATGCTCCTAGAATTATTACTTGTTTTTATTGCGGTAAAAAGGGTCATACGGCTAATACTTGTCGGGCTAGAAATAGCTCTAATCATTTTTGGAGACCTAAAAGTCTCAAAGCTAATCCTAAAGGACCCAAGCACTTGAGGGTACCACAAAATAATGTTGTATTAGGTACCCGGCGAAATAATGATCGGAGAAGAGATATACCGCAAAGAAGACATCAAATGACCATTTCATTTGATCAAAGGAGAAAACATTTTCAAAGCCAATTTCCAAGAAAAAGATATAATCAAAAATGGGAAGAACACAATCCATGGAAATGGCAAAGACATCATCAACAAGATGATTTTCAAAGAAGAAGAGACTATCAACAATGGGAAGGACAAAAATATTGGAAATGGAGTAATCAAAGGAGCCATCATCAACAAAGTGACTTCTCAAAGGGAAGATATCATCAACAATGGGAACGGCACAACCCATGGAAATGGCGTAATTGGTAATCCGTATCTCCCCATTTAAATATGCATTTTATCTTATTTCTATGCATGTTTTTATTTGTGTCTTAATTGCAAAATGAGTGTTCATGTATTTAAATTTTAAATTAAGGTCTTCAAAACTTATTTGTATTTTTAAAATTTTTGAAAAAGAAGACCTTATATGATGTTTTTTTAAAACTCTTGTGCATTTTTGTAGACTAAAGTGTATTATCATCTCTTATGGATTTTTATGGCATGAGCTTACTTGTGATATCTCTTAGCCTACACTTTTATCATTATGATTTGTGCTAGATTTGTTTTAAGAATTGTGTAGGATTTACATATTTTCACAAATGGCCATTTTGTCAAGAAAGGCATAAATTATCGAGGTACGTTTACTTGTGTTACTTTTACTCTTATAGAATGAAATATATGTATTGCCATATGCCTATGTGCTTGTTTTTTACAGTATTTCATACAAGTGCCATTAAGAGGATTTTTAGATTTTTTGAAAGGCACTATTCGATATTTGATTGCACATATTTGTTTTGTCAACTTTTGTTCAAATACTTCTTTTAAATGAGGTCTCAATTATATGCTATCGGATTTTCAAATTTCAAAAGAGACCTTTTGTAGCTTTCTTAAGCTTATTTGAACTTGCATGATTTATTAGACTCTTGATGATCTTCTAAATGCATAGTATGTGTTTCTTGCTTCATGGTCTATATATATAGTGTCTCTTACTACTATGCTCTTTTGCAAGATATTTTGTGATTGATGATTGAGACATGTTTTTACACTTGGGCTATTTTTATTCTTGATTATATAAGTGATTCCATTAATAAGTTTGTTAAGTTATGTAGATGAGAAATGAAGTACTCCAAATATTAGTTACCTCAAAATATTTGGATGTATATGTTCTATTGTGAACACCTTAGACAAATTGGATGCCCTATGATGATAGTAATGAAGTAGACAAAAAGGGTATTTCGGAACAAACTCGATAACCAAGGCAACATTGGTCGAACTAAGGCAAGGTTAGTAGCTCGAAGGTATTTTCTAGAAGAAGGTAATTGATTTTGATGTAACATTTGCACTCATAGCACATTTAGTAGCTATTTGCATTTTACTTGCTCATTCTTGTTTTAAGAAAATTTCAAGCTTTACAAAATGGATGTTTAATCCAATTTTCTCAATGGTTTTATTTTAGAAGAAGTATATGTAAAACAACCTCCGGGGTTTAAAATTTTTTCTAGGCCAAATGTTTTTTTATAAAAGGCCTTGTACGGTTGATAGACTTAGCTATTTTTGCTAAATGATTTTACAAGAGGTAAAGTTGATACTACTCTCTTTGTTTTTGAAAAAGGGCAAGATTGTTTACTTGTGCATATTTATGAGAATATTTTTGGTACTACTAATGAATATTTGTGCAAGATATTTTTTCAAGTTGATGCAAGGTGTACTTGAAATGAGCATGATGGGGGAGCTCAATTTCTTGCTTGGACTTCAAATCATTCAATGCCAAGTAGATGGTTACATTTCAAAAGAACTCTTGAAGGAGTTAGGCATTGAAGAAGGAAGAATCATCTCAACCTCTATGGCTACCAATGAAGAGATTGACAAAGGTTGAGAAAGGCATGTCGGTTGACAAACAAATTCGAGGTATGTTTTCTTGTATTATTTCTATAGACTCGACATTCCATATGCCTTATGTCTATATGCTCGACTTCAAAAATTATCCCAACGAATCTCATTAAAGTGCCGTTAAAAGAAATTTTCAAATATTTATAAGGCATTTCTTCTTATGACTTGTTCATCCAAAGCTTTTAAAACGTTCTTATTTTTTTATAACAAGTCCGGTGAAAATTATTCAAAATATAGTTCGTCATCATCGAACTAAATATATTGAGATTCGATGTTTTTTTTAAAAGGGATTGAGTTTTTAACAAAAACTTGAGATGTGTTTAATTCCGTCTCAAGGATAACTCGCGGGCTTTTTAATCGCCCACCGCCGAGTATTTTACCTCATTTCGAGCTTGATCATGACATAATATATATTGAATGAGGTCTACGTTTGCATTTTGCACATTTTTAAAACCTAGGGGCGAAAAATCGGATTTTTGGATCAAATTTCGGATTTCAAAACAAAACTGGAGACAGTGGGCTACCAGGGCAGGGGCCGACCGGTCGCCCACCAGCTCGACCGGTTGTCCTAGCCCTTGACCGGTCGCCCACTGTGATTTCTTGGCTTGGATCGTCTATGTTCTTTTACTTAGCCATTTTGGCCCTTTCAACTCTATTTCGTCCCCTTTGTCATTTGCACACACATTTCACTTCAAATGTGTTTGGTTGCATGTATTACATAGTTCGGGGATTATCTACCTCAACTATCATCATCATTGCTCGTCTTTACCGATCGAATGGTAAGAATTTCACTCCCTTTAGCTCAATTGGGTTGAACCCTTGAGTTTGTGGATTATATGTATTTCTCTTGATGCAATTCATATATTTTTGTGATGAGCTTATTGATTGTTGATGAATGATATTTGTTAAATTGCATTTGGTGATGAAAAACTTGGCTTGATTACATTTACAAGGGCCATATATATCATTTTCTAATTTTGACGCCCGCCAAGTGTTCGATAAAACTTTTCAATGAAAAATTCATCACCTACATGATTCTCTCGTTTTCAAATGACTTATATTTTTATAGAGATCATGTTTTGCAAATCTCACGAGTTTTCATAAGCTTCTAAAAGTCGTATGATTCGACTTTTCACTCCTATTTGGTTAATAAGCTTCAATGTTCAAATAGCTCGATACATCGGTTTAGTTGCGCACTTTGATATGAATATATGATGTATTTATCGTGCTAACATTCTTTTTGATGGTTCCAAAGGGGGAGAAACAGGTGGATAAACAGGTTATAACAGGTTATATAACTCTTTAGCTCATATAAGCAAAGATAAGCTTAACGGAAAGAAGCTATAAGCTATGGCTTCATAAAGCCATAAGTTGTGGATCATATTTAGTCCACTTCGTGCATTATGGTTATGTATGAATCATGGTCCATTGGTTGTAGTATGGACTTATATACGGTTCTAATGATGTATCTTTGACAGGGAGAGCTTTTATGTTTTTGATACTTAAAGCTCAATATCGAAAAGCTAAGATTTTAGCTTATGTTGACGTTGCTTCCATATTACTCTTGTTGTGCATGTTGATAGGGGGAGCATTTGCTATATGTGCTTGAATATCTCTACTCCCATCCTTGTGTTTATATTGCGCGGAATGTTGTCGCTCTCAACGGATATTTATATTTGACCGGAAACTTGTTTTGTTTTCAAAATAGCCTCTCAAAATTGTTTTGTTTTCAAAATCGGCCTTGTTGAATTGTTTTGGTTTGTAATCATCAAAAAGGGAGAGATTGTTTGATAAATGGTTTTATCATGATTTTGATGATGTTGTTTTTACACCAAAACAATGTTTTTAAAGGTTGTCCAAATACTCCTAAATGATTTAAAATGGTTTTAATATTTCCCGGAGTGTTTCTTCAAGTTTATTTTCAACTAAATTGGACAACGCTTTTTAATGATTTTTTGTTAATGTATTTTTACACCAAAACAATGTTTCTAAATGTTGTCCTAATACTCCCGATCGGTCTAAAATATTTTTACTATTTTTCGAAGTATTTATTGAAGTTTATTTTCGATATAAAATTGGACAACATTTTTGTTTTGTGGCCAAACGGTCGCCCTATAGGGCATCCCGTACCTGAAAGTTGTGAAAAAGCGTGTATAAGCCATTTCTTTGAAAAAAGGCCAACGTGGTAGACCGGTCAACCAAGGCGTCGAGGTGGTTTGCACAGGAGCAATTTCAAAGCAGAACCTCCTGGACTCGTTTTTGGGTTTTGTTCGACCGATTTGGACATAGGGTCGACGGCCGAGCCCCGTCGACCGTCGCCCTGTGTAAATGTGTTTTCTCATTTTCAAACGTCTATTTGTGCGCGACCGGTCGCCCTCAAGTTTGACAGCAAAATTCTGACCGTTGTGCAGCAGACAACTTTTCCCTAAATTGTGGGATTGATTTCTAACAGCTATAATCTTGATTTTAATTGCACTTTTTTTTGTAGATATCATATTCCAAGATGAGCCTATCAAGTATCAATCATCTTCTATAAATAGAGGAAGATTTGAAGCACAACAATATGAGAGAAAACTACAACACAACAAGATACACTCAAGAATACACTTGTTCTTACATTGTCTTATTTCTTATTGTAATTTGCCTAGCTATTCACTTTCACATCCTTGAGGTCTAGGCTATTCTTGATTACACTTGCACTCAATTGTATAATTCATTATCGAGTTGTCATCTTGAATTTTTGGGTTATCATTCAACACAAGATATCCTTGTGAGTGTTCTTGTGGTAAGAACACACTTGGGTGATCTAGGTGTTAGGTGTGAGAAGATTGTGGTAATCTTCTTGTTGGGTTGTTGAAGAATTTGGTATTCTTCAAGGTTGAAGATTGTGGTAATCTTCACAAGGTGCCGTTGGAGATTGTGGTAATCTTCAAGAAGAGATTGTGGTAATCTCAAAGGTGGTGTTGAAGAAGAGTGTGGTGCTCTTCAAGGTGTTGTTGTAAGTTGGTGTTGTATTAATTTTTGGTAAATTAATAAAATCTTTTTTCTTTTTGAAATCCATCCCTGATATCTTTGGGGTGGTAGAGGATTAGGCCCTAGGTGGGTTGAACCTCTATAAATCGACGCGTGTGTTGTTTACATTCCGCACCTTTATTATTGTCTTTGAGCATTCGGTTCGAAAAAGAGGGCGAAATCAAAAGATGGAGATAATCTATTCACCCCCTCCCTCTAGATTATCGTAGCCGCTTGGACTTACAGAACCTTTTCTCGAGCAATAACTCGTGATGATAACGTGTTGTAAATAATTCCTTTTCTTCAATATAAGTCGTAGTAACCAAATAATATTTGTAACTCTATATATTATATATGTGTGTAAGAAAACAAATATAACAATACGAAATGTATCAAATGTTGTGTGTATTTTTCATTCAACTAGCTTCATATATTTATACAAAAATTTCTCAACTAACTCACAACCACATTTAATGCACACATTAATTAAGTGTGCTTTCCTCAACTACAATTACAACAATTGCCTTAATTGTGCAAGTCCAAATATTCATAATAATTTTATTATTAATTAACTAATTTAACTTTATTGATTTATGTATTTTGTGATTAATTTAACTTTAGGATTTATGTATTGTGCACATTGTATACAATTATACATGAATAATGAATAAAATTAGTGTCTACTATTTGTAGCATCTCAAAGACCATCATTATATTGAAATTATTTTAATTTATATGAAATTTTGAATAAAAACCTTAATTCAAAAATTAAATATTAATTTTGGGTACTCCAAGATAAATTTTAAATTAATAGAGTACCATATTACACATATTTAAATAATTTATTGAAAAGAATTATAAAATATTATAATAATAACAATTGTACCATAAAATAAAAATGATGAAGTGTTATGAATAGTATTTAATTTTTAGTTTAGTTTCATATTGGATGAGATTTGAGCACAAAGCTATATAGCGTGATTGCAAAAGTTGCTTACCACTAACCTAAGGACCATTAAATTCGTACGCTTATAATATCCATGCCACATGGGCCCTATTATACTACATCATCCAGTGTATAATAGTGTTTAGTCATCTTTATAAGTTTACTCTAATTGAGAATTAAATTACGGATGATATTAAAGGAAAAAATAAAAATACTTTAATGAGGCACGTCCACGCTAATGAATGCCCAAGCAACCACACACAAGTTAATTAATTAAGGTCTAATAGGTTATTTCGGTATTTTCCTTTTCTTGGATTTCAAGATTCTACCTATTGTTGGAAATTGGTTTGTTAGAAATGGGTTCTGACTCAATTTTGACCAATTATTTAAGTGAGATAATTTATTAGTTATGAAAAATAAGTGATATAATTGTAATCTACATCACAGGTAGATGAATTTAGCATTTTAAATTTCTCAAAAGTCAATTTTGGGTGAATGAGAAACTAATGCATAAAGTAAGTAACTTAAATGCACTTTTATATGGAAAATATGAAAGAGTGGGAATGCGAAGAGTTACATCCCAAATTGAAAGAATTCCAAATTCTTGACTTGTTTATATAGAATTTCATCAATAATAAATAATAATAATGTGGAGCTCCTTATGGTGTATTCTAGTGGACCAAGTTGATGTTTTTGACTAGTTTTGAGCTAGTTCAAAGAGCACCGAGGACGCGGTGCACCATCCGAGCTAGAATCCGAGCTCGTCGCACTTAGTCATAGTCGGCAATTTAGAGACGCACATATGTATCGTGCCTTAATCTTTTGAAAAATCAAACTAGGGTTTGGTCCAGTTGCTTTGTGACCTGGCAAGGCGGCTCACATGTTAGTGATGTGGCTAATATATTGATCCAATCGGCACCACATGGCGAGAGGATGTCACTGAAATGTTAGCTGGGTGCGATGACTGAACACACGCATGTCCCGTGTATAAGGGTGCATGCCAAGAGGTATGTTCCTTCACCAGGATGCAATCTGAACCATCAGATCCCAATAGTGATCAAGAAGCATGACCTTATAGTCCAAATCGATAAGAACCAGAGGTTGCGCCCAATGTGAAGGGGTACCTGAAGTTATATAAATAAGACCCTCAGGATGTTCATTATTTCACAACATCCAATACTGCATATTTGTTAGGAAATTTATTTGATGGATTTTGATGATACCATGTAAAACTTAAACTAGGAAGTTGGCACCCCATTTTCCTTGTAATTTGTATTGTAATAGATAGAGCTGAAAAAGCTGAGTCAAGTCAGCTATGTCAAAGATTACAAGAAGTCAACTGCGGACTGCGTGAAGACTCTGTTGTGTCTCAGTTGAGTAAGGTCATGAAGAAAGACAATGACTCGACTGGAGGAGAGCCAGCTGAGGAACAGCTGTGAGAAGTGTCAGTCAAGTCAACTCAAGAAGCCAAGTCTACAAGTTGAAGTGACAATTGAGTGAATCCAATGATTGGAAGCAGACTCAAGTCACCTGGGGTAAAGGCAGCAGTCAAGTCAAGACAACTGACTTAGATCTATTGATTAAAGTCAAGAATATTACTTCATTTAGTAATATGACAAAGCTGCCAGGTCTAAAGTGTTTGGCCCTGAATTGTGCAAAAGGAATAAGCCAATGGGAAATACTGCACCTTGTGTCAGGCACTTGCAAACACTGAAATGCCATTAATACGAGGAAAGGTCAACATCACCAAGGCTGCAGACCAAGAAAAGACAAGCCAACGAACATAATGTGACATTTGAAATTAGCCTATCTCTTCAACAGGCAAAATTTCAAATGGGCACTATAAAAGGCTGATAAAGCTATTGAGAAAAGGTAACATGAACTACGAACAAGCAAACAATATTCAAGCATTTAACCTGCAATACTCTCAAAGCTTATCAAGATATTCCTCAAGCCTGAAACTCGAAGAAACTCGATCCAACACTCACTGTGAAGGAAAGATAACTTCAAAATGTTCAAGAGGAAAACTTTTGAAGAAAACAAAAGGGGTCTACTTTCCAAGTCAGGGCTGTAGAAGGGTTCAAGGTCGAACTATTATCAAGTTTATTGGAGGGCTTCGTGATCAAATCCAAGAACTTGAGAAGTGAGTCAAGTAGCAGCAAGGCAACCCTGTGAAGAAGCTGAGTCGCAAGAGAAGCCAGTTGTGTGATCAAGGTTGTCTCCAGACTGATAACTGCTTTGTAAACTGATCCTTTACATAGTGGATTCTTCCAGGTGTTGGAGAAGAGAAGATTAGAAGAATTACCCTGTCTTAAAACCTCTATAAAATATTTGTGTCATTTACTTTCAGCAAACTTACTTTCCTGCATATTTACTTTATATATGTTGTTAGTATTATATTTGTTATCCAACTGATAAATAACTAAGTGCTAAAATCAAGTGTTAAAAACAAACTTAAAACGAAACAAATGGTGTTAAGTCTTCCGCTATTAAAAACCAAACCAGCCAAGTTAAGTATTTGGCTTAAGCAGCCGAGTTATACTATCAACAACTCTATCGAGTCTGTTGAATGGGTAACTTAGCTGAAAACCCAACTTAGCTGTCCACCAAGGACACAGTTGTTTGAGTCAACCATGTTGAATATTTTTAAAGGACTAAAATTGAAAATTTGGTAAGGTTTATTCAACCCCCCCTCTAAACCTTACTTCACACCCCTTCGGACCTACAATATTCAACATATTGTCTACTTTATCTTCCTTCTTGTTTTCGAAAGTTCTAACATACTGATTAGTTCACTGTGAGTTTAAGTTTTGAAAGTGCTGCTAACTTAAATTTAGAAAGTCGTCGTATCTTAGAGACGACTGCCTAGAACTATTACCACTTTGTACGAGGCGATTTCGTTTTGTAGAAAAAGAATCTAATTCTCACCTCGACTTTTAAAATATGTCTGGTTATTTTGCTCGATTTTAGAGAAAACCAAATACCACAAACAACTATCTTGTACACCATTGGATGATAATTCATCATATAGGAAACACAGACACTTCCATAAGAATAGTGTAGTCGTACTAGAAACGTATCAGACACAATATTTTATCCGATACACCATGGATAAAAAATCAACCTAAATATCCCAATTTGAAATAAATAAATCCACATACGTATAAATTCTTATAAATCAACATATGGAAATAGATAACATTATTGATGGTTTCAACATGTTTTTTGTTTATCTATTTGAATTATCACTTTTCGGATTGAGTATTTAAGATATTTTAGTTTTTTTATGATTGAAACATTATTTTTTAATTGTATTAAGTACATCTATATTTTTAAATAATATGAGAATATATAATTTTATATGTATATATATACCGTACTAATATTCTTAAAATTTCAAAACATGACGTATTTCCGTACCCATGTCGTATCGTACCCATGTCATGTATGTGTATCAGTGTTTCATAGTAATCATCAAACCTATAAATACGCATTCTAATATTGTCAGGGACAAAATTGACCTTTTCCAATATTTTAAGTTTTTTTTTATTTTAGACATTATTTAATTACCAAAATTACTTAATTAATCACTCAATACTATTAATCATTATTAGATCATAGATATACTTATCTAGCCCATGTAGGTCCCAAGGGGTATGAGTGTTAAGTCTAGAATGGGGGGTTAAATACACTTAACCAATTTTTCGATTTTGATCTTAAATCACAGTTTTTACACAAGTAAACAACTTAGTCCTTAAATACAGCTAGGTTCAATCTCAACAGCAGAGTTAACCACTTAACAGACTCGATTGAGCTGTTGATAGAGTAACTTAATTGACTGAAGTGAGCTATTTAAAAATGCAACTTACTTGGTTTTTACAGCAGAAGTCTTACAACTTTTTTGTAAAATGGTTTTTACAACACTTATTTTAGTTTAAATTATTATCAGTTGAGTCAAGCAAATATAATTCAGTAGAATCAAATACGTAGAATTAAAGTGCTGACAATAAGAAGACACAAAGCAATTTTGTAGTGGTTCGAGGATGGGGTAATTCCTTTACTCAACTCTTCTACAACTCCTGGAGGTAATCCACTAATGCAATAGTTATTACAAAACGGATACAATAGTCCAAGTAGGCCTTGATCACACAACTAGCTCTACTCCAGGGACTCAGCTTCTTCGTAAGGCAACTGCCTCACTACTTCATCTCCTTGAAACCCTTCAGCCTTGATCACCTAGCCTTCCGATGGATTCAAGGCAGGTTCTAACTTGAACCGCACTGCACTTCCTTCACTTCGTGGATGAGCAGGCATCTTTGTTCTTGAAAATAATTTTTCCTCTTCAAGTGGTTGAAGGTTTTATTCCTTCACTGAGTGTGCTGGATAGATTCACTTCGATGTAGGCTTAAAGATTAGAATGAATAGCTTGAGAGCATTTTGCTTGCTTGCTTTTCTCAAATTTTCACTTGTGTGTACTCTCTCACAAATATTTCTCAGCCTTTTATAATGATAGTTTGAAAAAGTGTCCATTGAAGAGATAGTAATTTTTCTAACTTCACTTCTAGATCATTGGCTTGTCTTATTGTGCAACATTTTTTGTTGACCCTTCCTTAATTTAATGTTCTGCAAGCTGCCTGAAACTCAGCAGGTTTTCTACGAACATCTCATTGGTTCACAACTACTTGCACTCTTTCAACAAGATAACTTTAAGGTTGCAGGTTTGCCCCGTTACCACTTTGGGTAAGTATTTGACTTTTCATTCCAGCAAACTTCTCAGATTTCTTCGAGTCCAAGGGATGGTTTACCCCTTTGCTAGGTCTTCTCCATTCATTTAGGACTACTTAGTTGTTAGTCTGCTGACAGACACAACTAATTTACTTGACTGGAACTTTTCTTCGATACTCAACTGCAACTCAGATGATTCTTTATTGCATCCTTCATTCAACTTCTACGATCTTTAACCTGGCTACTTATTTACACAACTTATATTTCTTATCTATTACATAGTTGAATTACAACGGAAAATGGGGTGCCAACTTTCTAATCTAAGTTTTACATGCATCATCAAAATCTATACAAATAAATTTTCCAATAGCGCATGCGGCCCATATCCAGCCCATGCTTCCGTTTCCTCCTAAGAGGCCCATGTGAAGGGCTACAAATGAGCTGAACCGAGCCGAATAGAAAAAGGCTCGAGTTTGGTTCATTTAGTTTTTGGATCGGCTCGAGTTCAATACGAGCTTTCATAATTGAGTTCGAGCTCGGCTCGTTTGAAAATTATTTGGTTCACAAATAGTTCGAGCTCGTCTCGTAAAAAAGCTCATTTAATATATTCAACAAGCTTAGCTCGAGTTTGGCTTGTAAAAGGCTCGTTTAAGCTTAAACGGGCTTAGGTCGAGCTCAACTCATAAAAGGCTCATTTAAGCTTTAACCTCAAGCTCGGCTAGTAAAAGGCTCGTTATATGCTCGAGATCGAATTCGAGCTCATCAAAGCAAACACAAGCTTGATAAAGATTGAGTTCGTTAAAGCTTAAAATGTATACTAATTGTCCTTATTCCTTAATCAAATTTCATATTAAGACTAAATCACGTGTTGTAGCAATACAAAAGTAAAAATCAAATGCACAAGAGATAGCTAAAAATTTACATATTACTAAAAAAACAAACTATAAATGAAATTGCCATAAGTTTCTAGAATCTTAACTAACTAATAAATTTTAGTTTTGGATAATTATTAATAACATTCAATATTTTAAAATTTATACACGGTCTTTTAAATATTTGTAATATGCTTATCAATTTATGATAAAATAGCACTTGTTGATGATCATATTAATTAGTAAGTCAAACTTTATAATTAATACTAGGTAAGTCTCGTATGATACACGAATTTTATTGGTTTGTTTAGACTAAATACTTCTTAGTTTTCACCAATCTATTCGATTTTTTTCAAATATTTTATTTTTTAACAAAACCAAATAATTCAAAAATATCCAAAACCAATACTTTTTTAAATATGTCTCAAAACCCATGTGTTATCCCAGATTTGTTTAAAAGTAAAATTTAAAAGATAGTGTAGATAAAATCCTCTGCTTTGTGATTATTTGTTATCTTTTATATTTGTTATCTTTTAAATTCAAAATTATATTATTAATTTAAATGGGGGAACAATATTTATTTTGAACTAATAATTCTTTTTCTTGCTGGGTTTCTACATTTTTTGATATATATAATATAATATTTAAGCTTGAAAAGACAACTAATTTAAAAATAGTGAAGATAGAATCCTTGATTTTTGGATTATATGCCTTTTAAATTTGTTATCTTCTAAATTCAAAAATATATTTGAATTCAAATGAGAGAATATATTCTACAAATATTTTTTATAGATTTGGAACTAACAAAATCTTTTTCAATAAAATATGCAAAAGAGTTGAATGGATCGACATTGACTTTTCTTTTCCAAACTATTTGTGAGCTATGTACAAATTATAGTTGGATTTTCTTTCCTTTATATTCTCGATTAATGTCAATATTTTTTCTTTCTTGCTTCATTCTTGCAGTTTATTTAATACGTTAATCATTAAAAGATATCAAATTTAAAAGATGAATCCTGATTTTGGATTATTTATTATCTTTTAAATTTGTATATAGGATGCTGCATGGATAAATATGATGTAGCCATGTGGAATTGAGAGAATGAGAAGTTGATACATGTCCAAGATTAATAAGGTTATGACATCTATCAAATTATTTTTTGTTTTAGTATATATGTTCGTATAATATTTGTGCTTCTATATAAACTATATTATTATGTATTATGTTTTTAGTTTGATTTGGTTTATTAAATAGTTCTATATGTTATACTATTGAATCTGTTCAATTTTAGTTTTGTAGGGTTGATCAATATTTGTGCAGCCTTAGTCATTATATATATATATATATATATATATTGTGCAAGGATAGTATTAATTTACTATCTAAATGAACTTGGACATAGGCTCGTGAATCTATAAACGAACATGTTCGCCAAATCGACTAAACGAGCTAATCTCGAACATAGGATTGCGAACTTATAAACGAACATGTTCGCGAGCTCAACTAACGAGGCAACCTCAAACGTAGGTTCACGAGCCTTTAAATGAACATGTTCGCTAGCCGAGCTCAAACCTAGGCTCGCGAGTCTGTAAACAAATATTTTTGCGAGCTTTCAAACTAAATATCTATAGGCTCGAGTTCGGATCGATTAAAAGTTCGAGCTCAAATTTTAGGCTCGAATTCAGCTCGTTAAACCTGGTGAACCATCTCAAACGAATATTTTTTCAAACCGAGACCCAAATAGCTCGCGAGCGGCTTGATTCATTTACAGCCTTACCCATGCGGCCCATCACTCCTCATTATCTGTAATTATTACACATTTATCTAAATTATTCGCTCTCGATTACTGTCTTTTACTATGGAATTCTCCTACTTACCGTATTGACTTAAGCATCGGAGGGGCCTCCAGGGATAACCCCAGGGCCCGTCTAACTTTGCTAAATTATCGCATGCAAGTTCCCATCCCAAGAACTACCAGCTTCGGAGATGAAGTTGAACTTTTATCAACATTCCTTACTTGGAGTGATCTGCCAATTTTAAGCAACATCATTTTAGCGTTGTCTGTGGGAACATTATTGAGACGATTGGCGGTGAACATCTAAAGAAATTTGGATGCCCATAAAGTAGTGTATACCATATTGGGAGAACCCATCTATGGAGGTTCTGCCTAAGATAGAAGAGCCCTTCTATGGAGCTCGAGAGGAATGCATTTCCAACATGTTATGACCCACCAAGAGATTTACTGTGCTGAGAAACCTGAAGAGAAGATAACTCTCGATGAGAAAGATTTGTCCCACTCAGCCTTTGAAGGGGAACTCCCAGCGGCTCCCCTCATCCTTTCCATGGCCATATCTAATTTCTGGGTGAGGAGAGTGTGGGTGGATAGGGCAGTTCCATGGACATACTTTCGTACCTCGCATTCCGCCATCTGGGATTCAAAAACTTATCTCTAGTAGGAGTAACCTCCACCTTGAAGACCTCAGCCAACAGAAGATCCCCATTTTCTGGGAGGTGACACATCCCCTCTCACTGGGAAGTTACCCACGGTAGGTCACGGAGATGGTAAGATTTGCAGTTGACAAAGCCCCCTTGCAGTATAATATGATCATTGTCCGCTCGTCCCTCAATGCATTTGGAGCCATAGCTTCCACCAACCATTAGAAAATAAAATTCCCCACTCCAGAGGGAATTCGACAAGAGCTTCGAGACAGAAGAGCGGCCAAGGAATGTTATTTCCCCTCTTGGAAAGAAGAAGTCAAGCTTGGGACTCGGAATTCTTAGGGACACTCATTACCCCCATAAAAGTAGACATCTTCCAAGACAAAGATTGCCTAGAACATCCTCAAGGAGAAGAGGTCGCTAATGTTCACTAATTGAAGGAAGAGCCTAAAATTGAGGCTGTAGATCAGACCAAGCTGGTAACCTTGGACCCAGCCGATGAGACGAAAAACCATTCACTTGGTGTCGAGCTAGACTCCGATGTGGAATGAGAAATCATTGAATTCCTCAGAAGAAATGCCCAAGTATTTGCTTGTGAGATGAAAGATTTACAGGGGATCCCTCGGGAAGTCATCATGCACCGGATGGGAGTGGACCCAATCTATAAGCCCATGAAGCAGAAGAGAAGAGCCTTCGGACATAAAAAAAAAAAAAAAGCAAAGCCATAAAAGAAGAAGTGAGCAAACTATTTGAGGTAAGACATCAAGCCTACGAAATATCCAGACTAGTTGTCTAACGTGGTGTTGGTCCCTAAGACCTATGGATAGTGGAGAATGTGAATCGACTTTAAAGAATTGAACAAAGCTTACCTAAAGGATCCATTTTCGCTCCCCTGAAATGACCAGCTGGTCGACACCACCTTCAGGTGTGAACTCCTCAGCTTTTTGGACACCTTTCAAGGATACAATCAGATACAATTGGTAGAAGAGGATGAAGGGAAAACAAGTTTCATTACTAAAAAGGAATTTATTGTTAAAAGGTCATGCCCTTTGGCCTGAAGAATGCAAGAGCAACTTACCAGAGGTTGGTCAATCGTATTTTCCAAGAATATATAGGCCAGAACATGGTGGTCTACATAGATGAATGCTAATGAGAATCACCCGGGGGCCTCATCACACTGCATACTTGGAGGAATGTTTCAACGTATTGAAGACCAATGTGATGAAGCTGAATCCAGCCAAACGCACCTTCAAGGTGCACAAGGGTAAATTTTTAGTATACATGATCTTTGAACGATGAATCGAGGCCAACCTAGAAAAGATCAGCACAATCATGAACATGTTGGCACCCATCAACACGAAAGATATGCAGAAGTGGTCCGACTGCATTGCAGCATTAAGCCGTTTTATCTCTAAATCCACCGACAAGAGCTTGCCATTTTTCAAATAACTACGTACAAAGAATAAATTCTAGTGGACTCCGGAATGCCAACAAGCATTCAGGGACTTGAAGATGTACTTGGCCCTACCACCACTACTGATGAAGCCCAAGGAAGGAGGGGTGTACTTGTACTTGTCAGTTACAGAAGAAGTCGTTAGTGGAGTACTAGTCCAGGAGGAGCAGCGGGATCATCGCCCAGTATAATACATCACAAAAGTCCTCCTAGATGTAGAGACTCGCTATGCACATATTGAGTTGCTTACATTTGCATTAGTCACTTGTCCCTAGAAGCTCAAACTATACTTTCAGTCGCACCCAATTATAGTGCTAACTAATTACCCACTGAAGTAAGTACTCACCAACCTCCCAGCCTCATGAAGAATGATTATGTGGGCAGTGGAGTTTAGTGAACATGGAATTAAGTTCCAGCCTCGACCCACCATCAAAGCCCGAGTATTAGCTGACTTCCTGATGGAGATGCATGGACTAGTGGCAGATGACCAGCCATCCGACTGGAAATTGTTCATAGATGTCTCCTTCAATGCTTCTAGAAGTGGAGCAAGAATTGTGCTTGAAAGTCCACAGGGAGATCAGTTGGAGTAAGCATTCAAGTTTGAATTCCCCGCCTCTAACAACGAGGCGGAATATGAAGTTGTGATGATAGGAGGAAGACTTTCCCTCGCCGCCAAAGCTAGGAGGCTCACCGCTTTCAAAGCTCCCAACTCATTGCCATCCAAGTAGATGGAACTTTTTAATACATGGATGAGAAAATGATCAAGTATCTCATTGCCATGAAGGAACTCATGAGCATATTTGAAATATTCGCAGTCGTACAAATCCGTTGCAAGAAAAATGTCAAAGATGACCAACTTGCTCGCTTGGCTAGTTCAATGGCCGCAATCAACAGTAGAGTTATTACCCTCCTGGTATCAAGTCACTCAGAACTAGAGAGGTCAGAGGCCAAAGTACTCAACATCACGTACAAACCCCTTCGTGGAAAGACAAAATTAGTCAGTATTTAGAAAGGAGAGTCGCTCTTGATCCCACCGGGATGCCTAAAAGCTACAAAACTAAGCATCATGTTTGGTGATGATAAATGGAGAATTATACAATAAAGGGTTCTCTCAACCCTACTTGAAGTTCTTGGCCCCAAAAAGGCCCACTACGTACTTAGAGAAATTCATGAAAATAGATGTGGCAACCATTCATGAGGAAGGGCGTTGACCACAATTTGAGGAAATTTATTTTATAGATTTTGATGATGCTAGAAAATTGTGTATTAGAAAGTTGACACCCCAATTTCGATGTAATTTATACATATGTAATAGATAGGACTTAGGCTAACTTAAAATTAGCTAAGTGTAATCTTAGAAGACTTGTTGAAGAAGTATCAGAAAACTAGCAGCTAAATGGGGAAAATTCAACGGACTCTCAGTTGAGTACCTTGGCAGAAGACTCTTAGCAGAACAGTGTCATCCAAGTCAAAGAAGGTGTCTGACATTAGAGTTTAGACAAATGACTCACTTAGAAGACTTAAAGTATCAATCAAGAAGTGGTAAAGTAGCTGAAGGATTAAGTCACATAGAAAGATTCCATTGCACTGAGTCTGAGAAGGATCTTCATTAATATCAATAGAAGTACGATATGTGACCATATAAATGAAAGTCATTTATGATGGCAAGAAGGTTCAACCAATGGAAGAACACCTGCACTCTGCCATATCTCATAAATCTACAAAAGACAAAATATTACTAGGAAACATTAACATTAAAGTTGCAAGAAAGGACATGTCAATTGTCCAACGGTGGGATTTGAATTGGTCTATCTTTTAGTGGATAAAATTTAAATCCACACTATAAAAGATGAGGATTATTTCAGAGACTAAAAAATAATTATAGAAAAGACGAGTCACAAGTAAACAAGCAAAAATATCTGAAAAACAAAGAACTCTCTCAAGCTTAAATCGAATATCCTCGAGCTTCATCAGGAACACTTCATTTAACGCTCTTTGTGGAAGATCAAAGTTATTTCATCAGATGAAGAGGAACATTTGTGTAAACAAATTAGAGTCTACATCACCTTGTAATGAAGGGGTGTAGTAAGGTTCAAGATGACTTAGAAGATTGGATTGTAGGAGGGATTCGTGATCAAATCCTGTATTTCGGTGAGCTGAAATAGCTAGAGGAAGTCTAGTGAAGAGTTGAGACCCATTAGTAGTTGGTTATTTGATCAAAGCTACTAGGATTGTTGTACTTTGTAACAAAAGTTATATGTTACTTAGTGGATTCCTCCTGGAGTATGAGAAGAGTGGATGCAGAGGAATTACCCCATCATCAAACCACAATAAATTTTGTGTCTTATTTAAATTCCTGCATTTTGCATTCTAGTGTTTTATTCCTATCCAAACTACTTAATAACTTTATAAAACACTAAGTGTTGATTGACAAAACTCACAAGGGTATAAGTCTTCCGTTGTTATAAAAGGAAACCGATTTTCTAGGAAGTTATTATTTTTCAGTTGAGTTGCTCTATCAATAGCTTTGTCAAGAGATATGTTGAATAGTTAACTATTCTACTGAATATCGACTCAATTATCTACAAGGACTTAACCGTTTTCTTTAAACTCTAATTTGAAATATCAAAAACTTGTAAAGTCTATTCAACCCTCTCTTCTAAACTTTACTTGACACCCCTTGGGACCTATAAGTGGTATCAGAGCGGTTTGTTAAAGAACCTTCCGCAATGGTTACTCGACTAAATATTCATTTTCAAAACTATCAACACAATTAGTTTTCAAGTGTTAAAGAGTTATTAAAGTGTAAGCAAATCTAACTCGCATTCCTATGTTTTCTATCAAAGACTTTGATGATTGAAAAATTCATATGCAGGCACATCTCTCTGCACTACACGATGAAATATGGTTCGTCATTGAGGATGGACCCGTTAGAATCACAAAAGTGAACACAACTGGAGAAGTAGAAATCGATAAACCTAGGAGTGAATGGCCAAATAAGGATAGAAAAGAGACATAACCTAGATAATGTCACAAATGATATAATGTGACAAAGCTATGCTCAACAAAGACAAATCATGCCGAAAAACTAAAGAGATCTGGGATAATATAAGTTTGATCTGTGAAGGAATGGAGCATATTAAAGAGAACACACTTACAGTGGATGTACAGAAGTTTGAAAACTTCAAAATGATGGCAGGAGAATAATTGGATTAGTTATACGCAAGGTTCACAGAGATCACAAATGAAACACAACAGAAAATGTGTATGAAAATACTCAAAGATTTACCAGCTAAGTGGGAAATGAAACTTGTGGCAATGAGGCACTCAATGGACCTCACAAAAATGTCTAACCATAAACTTCTCTCAGATTTAGAAGCCTATGAATTCAAGCTCAAAAGAAAAGAGTAGGATGAGACAGATTCACCCAAGATAGTTACACTAATAGCAGGTGTGTCCAAGATATCAGACTCAAAAGACATCATTGTTAAATAAGAGATTCTCTTGATGGTCAAAAGATTCAACAACGTTTTCAAGAAAAACTATCATATGAACAAAGGAGAATCCTCTAGAAGACACTCAGCTCCCTCTAAAGGTGTCACGCCCACCCCTATTACTACTACCAAAACATATATAAACTGTACAACTCGACGATATAGACTATATGTATAAGAACGTGCAATTTTTTTCTCTACATGTGATACTTTAGTAAAAGAGAAACGCTGAAATAGATCCCATATGCACAAATCCAAAATCGAACCATGTCTAAAAGCAACAAAGGCTATCAACCATGTCCATACAAAAACACGATGACTACATATACAAGCTCATAACTTAAACTAGCACACTATTGACAAATATCAACAATAGAGTTTCAAAAGTAACATATAGTATAAGTTCCTACATATGCAAAACCGAAATGAACCCACAGACACGCCCGATAAGTCGTCATCCATATCCATGATCCTCAAAACCTAAAGAAACTACAGCACCGCATAGTAAGTCAGAGATTAAGGCAATCTCTTGCTCACCTGCAAAGCATATTTTGCATGAGCTAAAGCTCAGCAAGTAAAAAACATGCATGTCTAGAGAATAGCAATGCTTTTCCAACATGTAATGAATCATTTTCTTTCATTTGGGCCCCTAACCCAACTACTATGCACCGAAAAAGAGCTCTACACACATCAATAATCAAATGGCCAATAATATCATTATAAAACTACGTGTGGACCCTCCTCCCACGGCCCAACCAATGGTCCCCTACTTGCGTCCCCTGTGTCCGCTAAGAAGTATCCCACCCCGCAGGTTCATAACATAGGTTTCCACAAATAGACCATCCTCTTGTGACCCACCAAGAGCCCAGCTCGCATCTAGCCCTGTGTTCACCAGGAAGTATCTCACATGCAATACCTAAACATATATCATAAGCATGTCCATCATGACTCGGTGCACTAGAAGTGGTCAGGAAAACATCTGTTTTCTAACAGAAAATATTTTCGTGCATGCAAACATCCTTTTGTATTATGAATGTACATACAAATGTTGTGAATGACATTTTTAATGGCTCACCAAGCACCACATTGCAACATCATGCAAGTCAATTATGCAACATATAATACCCACATACATTCTACAAGATACCACAATCACATATAATACCATTAGCCAAACAATTATTATGTTCATGCATTACAATTACAGATGGATTTTTACTTACCTTGTACCAGTTGTTGCTTACTTACTGGTTGTTTACATGGTTAATCCCCAACCTTACATTTGGACATCTGTAATAATAGAAATTATTAAATATCTAATATACAATCAAGAAGTATATTACACCAAAGTTGATTAAAGATCTCAAATTTCAAGTTTAACTAGGTAACTTGAATCTTATGATCAAAAGTTTAACCTCCCAGGCACCTCGATTTATCGAATTTTTCTTCTTTTTTTTGAATCTATTTTAAAATTACTTAATTCTGTGTATTATATATTCTAAAATTACTTAATCTCAAATACCCTCCCACTATTTTCTCTTAAATTTTACACATAGTTCCCAACAAAACTAAGAGCATATATCAATTCTAATCCCATACTGCAATTTCATGATGTAATCCTTCACATAATTTAAAGTGTGTCTTAATTCTAATATTTGTTGATATTTTAAATATCATAATACACTTTAAGATTTGAGTAACTTTATGTATTATCCCAAAAGTAATTTATTTAATTATCATTCCAATAGTATGTTAAGGCAAAAGAGATAATGAAATATGGAAATAAAGAGATTAGTCACCTAAAAATATTAGTGACACATATATGAATTCAAGTCCAAAGTGCATATTCATATATTACAACCTAACATAGAAGAAGGAAATATATTTACCTATTTCTTACGACATCCCCCTCATTTTCTTTCTCGATTTTTTTACTTTATTTTTCGTATTATGTTGTCTCTCTTTTCTCCGAGTTCCTTTCCTTCACCACCAACATGTGTTCTTTTGGTGTCATAGTAATATATAAGTAACATATAATATGTGTGAGTTTTATCCTCAGGAATTCAGGCTGTGGATGTTTTATGTATATATAGATTAGTTAGCCTCATATACATATATATAGTCTATTAACTACACTTTATCACATATGTAACCATATATATATATATATATATATATATATATATGTAATATTAGTTTATTAGCATATTATATCTCATTTTGATAAGTATGTCGATGTTGCGTTTCACCTTTAAATTTGTCATGTGTAACCTAGGGATTTTCATATTTTTATTGTTACCACGTGTAACTTAATAAATACCATCTAATTGTCCAACAAATAAATACTTTTTTTCAACTACTTAAATTAGTAATCCGACGACTAACACTGTAGGTGAATTCCAAAATTAACTAGTCATGCCGAATAACATAATCAGATTATGCAAATTGCATATAACCAACATGTAATGCATGAACGATATTGACCAAGTGAGTAGTGAGAGGCTCGGGTATTACAATAAAAAAGAGGAAAGAACACCAAGAGAGATACAATGAAATATGGAGACTTGTGCTGGAACTGCAGACAGCCAGGTAACTTTGCAATTGATTGCCCCTATCCACCAGTCAATAAATACAAAAATGAAGAAGAAAAGAAAATCTTCAGAGATAGATGGAAGGAAATAAAGAAACTATGATGGTTGAAATAGAAATGGCCAGAGGAAAAGATGTAGAAAAGTCAGACATCAGTGAAGCTAACTACTCATCTAACACTAAGGAAGATGCTCTTATATTTCCAATGGGATAGGAACAAGAAGATGAGGTAATTCCTAACTCATCTGATTCAGATTGTCATGATAGTGATCATGACACACACATCATCACTCATAGATCTTTATGATTCATTAGGTAAAATGATGAAATACTTTAAGCACATGAAATCCTCCCAAACACTTCTAAATGAGGAAAACAACCAACTCAAAAGCAGAAACTCACAGCTAACTGAAGAACTGAGTGCTTTAAGTTACATAGCTGATGAGAATCAAAAGTTGAAGGCTGAGATTGAGGAAACTAAAGGAGAGTTTTCTGCTAAAGATAAAAGAGAACAAGAACTCCAAAGTGTTATTACATCACCCAACAAATCATCTAAAACATTGGATGAACTGATGATGATACAAAAAGAGATAGGAGAAAAAGCTGGATTAGGCTTCAACTCCTTTGTGAGTGCACAAACTCCTAAAGTGATTTTAGAAAAAAGTTCCTCAAGTAATGGGGGTAGCAATGAATCTAAGACACCATATATTGTACCTACATATCACCATCAAATACACACACATGTTGGCCATGGTTATAAAGGAAAAGGAAAGAAGCTAATTGAGTTCTTTGATAAGATCACAGTCCCAAGGGGTGTCAGTTAAGTCTAGAAGGGGGGAGGGGTTGAATAGACTTAACCAATTTTTCGATTTAAATCAAAATCAGAGTTTGTCACACAAAAGCATCTAAGTCTCTTGAGAGACAGCTGGGTCAAACTTTAGCAGAAGAATTAACCACTCAACAGACTTGAGTGAGCTGTTGATAGAGTAACTTAGTTGAGTGAAGTTAGCTTTTTATAAATTTAATTTTCTTGGTTTGAGGATGGGGCAGTTCCTCTACTCCACTCTTCTCCTACTCCAGAAGGAATATACTAATGCAACTTTGACTTTGTTCCAAGCAAGCCTTGATCTAACAGCTGGCTTCACTCTCGGGACTCAACACTTCGCAAGGGAGCTACCTCAATACTTAACTCTTCAAATCTTTCGGACTTGATCATGTAGACCTCCATCGGATTCGAACTAGGTTTTAACTTGAATCTCACTAAACTTCATTTACTTCGTGGAAGAACATACCCCTTGTTCTTGGAAAAATATTTCCTCCTCAACTTTGAAGTATGGCTTCTTTCCATCACTGGGTTGTGTTGGATAAAGTCACTTCAATTTCGTGTCCGAGGATTTGAGAATTTTTGGTTCATAGAGTATTGCGATGATTTCTTGAATGCTCGATTTCTCTAGTGTGTCGTTCATTCTTGTCTCTCATGTATCGTTCTTCTCTATGAAAATTCCTCAGCCTTTTGTAGTGAGAGTTTAAAATTTGTCATTGAAGAGATAGACAAATTCAAACTCCAGTTATTGTTTGTTGGCTTATCTTATTTTGCAGCTTTTGATGTTGACCCAACCTTTGCATTAACTATCTTCAGGTGCCTGAAATGCACCAGAGTTCTTCAGGTGTTCATTTGGTCCCTACAACTTGCACTCTTTCAGCCGACAATTTTTTAAGATTGCACGTCTGTCTCTTACCAAAATGGGTAAGTCTTGACTTTTCTTGGCAATAGATTTCTTCAGCTTTCTCTAAGTCTTTCAACTGCTCTACCCCGTTATTTGAGTCTTCTCCTTGATTCTTGGATGACTCTGCTATAAGTCTACTAAAAGA
Source organism: Rehmannia glutinosa (assembly GCA_016081115.2). Classification (NCBI taxonomy): domain Eukaryota; kingdom Viridiplantae; phylum Streptophyta; class Magnoliopsida; order Lamiales; family Orobanchaceae; genus Rehmannia; species Rehmannia glutinosa. The sequence goes on from CM071926.1 coordinate 104,563,860, forward strand.
CACAACTTCTTCACTTGCGACACATTTGAATCTTCTCTGTGCTTCTTCAGTAAGTCTTATGCATCTTCAACATGGCTACTTGACAACTCAGCTAATGTTCTAAATATTACAAAGTTGAAATACATACAAAAAATGGGTGCCAACTTTCTAATATAAGTTTTCTAAGCATAATCAAAATCTATACAAATAAATTTCCTAACAACTAACTGAAACAAAATTCAGAAGAGTCGGTCAGTAGACTCCAAACATTAAGTATTCTATTAAGTTAAAACAAAACTACCAAAAGCCCCAAAATTTTCACAAAAAGAAAGTTAATTATGGGAATGGTAGAAAGTACCCCACATAAATTGATTATCAGAAGACATGTTGAAAGTTAGCTACTTCAGTACTGGAATCTTCAGGAAATAAGGACTCAATCTGCTGGAATGTACAGGTCTGCTGGGTCAATTTGAACATTGAAGTGTGCAGCTTCTTCCGCAAACTCAACTTCGTAGGGAATTTCTTCAATGAAGGGGAAATGCAGCATCCCCAACATGCCACTTAGATCAGAGGAGGTTCCCACTTCTCCTTCAGGAACACTACGCTCTTCTCCCTGGCCAACAACTCATTTTGCCTCAGCTGCGGAAGCTTCATTGGCAGTAGCAGCTGTGGAAGCCTGTTGAGCTTATTGTGCCTCAGTTGTCTTAACAGTTTCACTGGCGATAGCTGATTCATCCAATTGACTTATCGTGGCCTCAGCTACCTGAGCAGCATCACGGCCAGGAGATTGAGCTAGTGGGGATGGCCCATCGACTAGCACAAACCTCATTCTAGTGTATTTCATCCTGTCATCCAAGTCACTGGCTTCTTTGTCTGACTCTATTGATTCTTTGAAATCTTTAGCCATTCCTGAATACTCAGCTTCGGAGTCAATGAGGGCATTGATCACCATAGGTTCAATGGACTCGGATTCTCGAAATTGAGGTACTTCACCAAAAATAGCAACATTCCCCCTGGTAGTATCAACCGCCATAGGGTCTTCAACTACTTTGTCAGCAGTCTAAACCGCTGAAAGGCTTTCAACATTCCCTGCAATAGATTTTCTAGCTGCTGATGGGTCTTCAATGTTGGCATTGTTTGAGGTCTCAACCTCTTGGATTGCATTTTCATGACCAGCAGTCTCAACTTCCATGGTCTCTTGTAATCCATCATTTGCCTCAGTAACAGGAATTTGGCCCTCTGTAACTTCATTGGCCTCCAATGTTGCTGGGGCCTTAGCTGTGACAGTCTCAACCATCACAACTTCACTAGCATCAACAACATCTGATTCAGCTAACACGTCTTCGCCTCCTGACTTCAAAGTTTCTTGGTCCCCTGCAGCCTCCTACGACCTGGCTGCAGTGTGAACAGTTTCCCCCTAAGTTGCCTCACCAGATGATAGTTTTTCAGTGGGGTCACTATCACCGGGGACTTGGCTATTTCATATGACTGTTCATCCAGTTCTTCTTGAGTTGTCTCAACAGCTTCCTTAGAACTTGGATCCATCGAGTTTCCTTCTACTACTACTTCCATCCCACTATCATCGCCAACCTCCTTTGTTTCTTGTCCTTGAGAGTGAGATGGGGAGGTGACTGCAGCTAAGTCGCTCACCACATCATGGATAATGGGAATTGGAGATAGAACCAAAGATGATTCTCCAACACTCTTCAGCTTCTCTTGCTCATGCAACTCACGGGATTCTTTCGGGGATTTCTTCAGCTGAGCAGTTTCTACTACATTAGCTCTTTCGACTGGATCATCACTGCTTGAGCCATAGTACGGGATAGATGCAATCCTCAAATATGCATTTATGAGTCTCAGCTGATTTTCCCTTCTCCAGCGCTTTAGCTTTCAAAGCTTGCTTCTTCTCAAAGAGTATCCTGCTGGAGTAGACTTTGTCAAGGCCCAAAATAACAAAGGCATTGTCCAGGAATTCTAGAAGCCATTCTTCTTCTTCATTCATCTTAGGCCTCAAATCGGACTCTCTGGCTGTTAATTTCCACTTCCTCCCAATTTGTAGCTTCACTTCAATGTCAGGATAAATAGGGGATTCTGGTTCATCTGAAGCAACAGGGTCTTGGGCAACATTCTCCTCTTCAGCAAGAGGTAAGGTGGATTCACCACCTCCAACAATTGTCTCAACATCTGCCTTTTCAATAATAGCTGCAAGGGGCACAGAAGCAGTTGTGTCCGCTGCAGCCTTTTCAACAAGTGTTGATGCATCGCAATCCAAGTCTTCTCTTGGGGTGCCTCTCCAAGGGGACTTCTTCTTCCTTCTTATCCGAAGTCTCAGCCAAGATCGAGTGGTTGATTCAAATTCAAGAGTTTCACTTTTTTCCATCAACTAATACATCATCATCTTTCAAGCCAACTTTGTCCCGAGTCTTCATGCTTTTTATAGCCGCCTTCAGACTGTTTATCTTCTTCGTTACCACAGGGGCAACAGAGCGAGTGGGAGCAAAGGCAATTGTTCTTTCTTCGTAAATGCTCTCAATTGTTTCCCCCTCGCACTCTTTTTTCTTTGCATGGGCCTTCTTCTCGGCGGTACATAGGTTCACCAATGATTCACATGGAATGTCTTTCCTTTGGAGGGGCACTCTCTTCTTGTCCAAAGAGATACCCAAGGAATAGCCCATAGCCTGGGTATTCTTGAACTTGCCATCATCCAATTCTCGTTTTGACATAGCTTGTCAAATATGAACTCACTCATTCATCTTCTTGATAGCCAATAGTAAACTTAGTTTGTGACTTGATTGTATGATCTAAACTTAATATTGATGCAATTCGCCACCACGTCCATAAGTTTGTGATACTCTCCTTATGCACAGCCTTGGTAGCTTATGGATTCAACTTGTCGATATCTCTCCTTGGCAATCTCTTTCTAAATCTTCATGAAGTCGAACTCGTAATCATTCAGAATCGCTTATTTGGAAGATGTAAGCTTACTCAAGTCACCGGCAACCAACTTGACCTCTTTACCATTTACTTGGATTCCATCATCATGAACAAAGGCGTTCACGTAGAACATGGAGACCTTTTCTAGAAAGGTCCGAGGCATGTTCATGGAGAGAAACTCCATTAATCCGATTTTTCCTGGTGGCCAACAATCTTCCTCCTATCCTTGTCAATCGATTGCTTGACAAGTCCATCCACATCTATCGATGCATCGGAGTACACTTTCTCGGCAAGCTTCACAAAATCCAGGGTAGAAGATGAAGACTTCTTGGGTGCCATGAGCAATTTCTTGAAAGAACTTGAGAATTCAATGCTTGAGAGTAAAGTGAGAAGAGAGAGAAAATGAAAATATGATATATATGAAATGTGAAGAGACTGCTTGGTTTGGAATGTGATCAACGGAATATTAAATCTTTCAATGCTTGTAGTATTTATAACCAATCATAGGTTTATTGTCGCTTTTCATTGTACACATCTAATGATGATGACATCACAAATATTCTCGTTTTAATGAAAATGACTTTGTTTTGTCTCTTAGTTCATAAATGAGTCTACTTACTTATTTATGACTCAACTCGCTTCTCTTCTCCAAAATGGAGACTTGGCATTGTCGCTAAACATCCAAATATGTTGTTTTACTCTAAAACTCTTCTAAAATTCCATTCTCCCACCTTTAACTCTGTTGAATGAGTCTTCGAGCATATTAACTTAGCTCAAATCCAAGCTTATTCTTAAGTTCTTCAAATCTTGATTCAAATAAGAGCTTTGTGAATATATCAACAACTACTTCTAAGTTGATACAAATTCAATGTGATGTCTTTCTTTTCAACATCTCTTATGAAATGATATCATCAATGTTTGAGTTGTAGTAATCTAATTGCAATAAAGATTTGTGTTATCACATATAATTGGAATTTTCTTTTCTTTAATGTCATAATCTCTCGTTTGGATCGGATTCAACAGTGCCGAGTGTTTTGGGCAACAATATATTTTGCCTCACCAGTAGATGTTGCTATTGAATTTTGTTTCTTGCTAAACAAAGAAACTAATCTATTTCCAAGCATTTGATAGGTATCAAATGTACTCTTCTTGTCAACTCTACATCCAACATAATTAACTGGTATCCAATCAACTTGAGTCCACCTTATTTAGGATACCATAATCCAACTTCTTGGCTTCCCTTCAAGTATCTCAAAATCTTCTTAGTTGCTGTCATATGACTTTCTAAAGGAGCAGACTAAAACCTTGCACATAAACCTACTAAAAAGGTGATGTCATTTCCAAAATCAAGTAAAGTAATGATACAATGAGTGCTCTATACCTTGTCTTCCGGTTTTTTTCTTCGCATCCATGTCCATCTTGATAGAAGCATTCATAGGAATCTTCACATGACTTTTTTCCATACCAAATTTCTCCATTACATCTTTATACTTGGTTTAACTTATGAGGTCCCATCCTTCATTTGTTTGACTTGAAGATCAAGGAAGAAAGTTAATTCTCCCATCATGCTCATCTCAAAATTCCTTGCATTAGGTTTGAGAATTTGTCACACGTTCTTTGTCTCAGAGATCCAAAGATAATGTCATCCACATATATTTAAACAAGCAAAATGCTCTCTCCATCTTTTCAAGAGTGTTCTCAATTTTTCCTTTGGTAAATACATTCTCTATTAGGAATTGAGACAATGTATCATACCATGATCTTGGTGCTTATTTCAAACCATACAATGCCTTTTAGAGCTTGTAGACTTCATCTCCAATAGTTTTCCTTTTTTTCCACATAGACTTCTTCTTCTAAAAGTCCATTGAGAAATGCATTTTTTCACATCCAATTGGTATACTATGAAGTTTGTTTATGCAGCATAAGCAAGAAACATCGTTATTGCTTCTAATCTGGCAACAGGTACAAAAGTCTCATCAAAATCTAAACCTTTCTCTCAGTAATACCCTTTGGTTACCAATCCTGCTTTGTTTCTCACAACATATTAATTGTGAAGACCCATTTTTTACCAATAACATTTTGGTGACTAGGCATTTGAACCAATTCCCAAACTTTATTCATTTCAAATTGATTCAGCTCTTTTTGCATAGCTAGAATCCATTGTGTGTCATCCAATGCTTGTGACACATCCTGTGGTTCAAGTTTAGAGATGAAACAAATGAACATAACTTCATGTTGAGTTCTGGATCTTGTCCTGACTCTTTCTCTGACATTTCTGATGACTAACTCAGGTGGATGATCTCTCAGCCATTTCACATTTAGTTGTAGCAAGTCTTTGGTCCTTCTTGATAAGTTTTCTTGAAGAACTTCTTTTTGACCATCATCATTAAGTCGCAAACCTTCCAAATACCTCTCGAGATTCAAAAACTCGTCCTCATCAAGATCACGTTTTCTGAGATTTTTCCCAGCATATGGGCTCTTCTAAATAGTTGGTTGATTCATCTTATCAGCTAACTCATCCATGTCTTCTCCATTCACATTAGGTTCATCAAAAATCATATGGGTAGACTATTCAGTTACCATAGTCCTTTTGTTTAACACTTTGAAGGCTTTACTCTCAGCTGAATATCCAAAAAATATACCTTCATTAGCTTTAACATCGAAAGCTTTCAGATTATCCTTGCCGATGTTATGAATAAAATACTTGTTTCCAAAAATGTGAAAATACCTCTCATTAGGCCTTTTTCCTGTCCAGATTTCATAGGGGGTTTTAGACATCTGCTTGTTGATCATACACCTATTCTGAGTGTAGCAAGCAGTGTTAATGGCTTCACCAAAATCTCTTAGGCAATGCTGCTTCAGCTAACATGGTCCTTGCAGCTTCTTTAAGGGTTGTAGCCCTTCTTTCAGTTGCTCCATTCTAACATGGTCCTTGCATCTTCCTTAACAGTTCTATTCCTTCTTTCAGCTACTCCATTCTATTGTGGAGTTCTTGAAGTTGAACCTCATGATGCCATTTTCATGCAATACTGAGTTATAATCCCATTAACATACTCGCCTTCTCTATCGATCTTATCTTGATAATATGGGTTGACTCTTCTAATTTTGAACTCTCTTTATAAGCTGAGGAAGCTTCTGCAAAGTTTCTTTTTTCTTACACATAAAAATGGACCATGTGTATCTTGAGAAATAATCCACCACCACTAGGGTGTATTTTTATTCACTTATGCTAGCTGGCTCAACTGGTCTAGAGATATCCATGTGCAATAAATGCAAGATTCTTGTTGAAGAAGGACTTGGCTTATCCTTGAAAGACGATTTGATCTGTTTTTCTTTTTGACATGCATCACAGATGCTTTCATTTTTGTAGACTGAGTCTGTCAATCTTTCCACCAAATATCTTCTTGCATGATTGTTGATAGTCTTGAAGTTCAGATAACTCAGCTCCTTGTGCCATAACACTTTATTCAAATTGTGCTTTTGCTAATAGACATGTGCTAGGTGTAGCAGTGGACCAATCTACTACATACATATTTTGCTTTCTCATCCCAAATAGCACAGCTTTATTGGTTTCAGCATCTTTGATTTCACAAACACCCATGTTCAATCCAACATTGTAGCCTTTATCATAGAGTTGGTTGATACTCTGCATATTAAAATTCAGCCCTTCAACATAAGCAACATTTGTGATCTCTAGTCCATTTTTCTTGATGGATCCAATACCTTTGATTTCCCCTGGAGCTTCATTTCCTCCTAATATGACTTGGCTCCTCTTGATTCCTTGAAGTTTAATAGATTCTTTTTATTCCACGTCATGTGTCTAGAACAACCACTATCCATGTACCAGGTTCATTGGCACTCTTTGTTCTCTGAATCTGCAATCAAGGAAATCAAGTTTTAGGAGTCCTAATATGAGTCGACTGATATCTTCATTTCCTCCTAATATGACTCGGTTGATATTTCATTTAAGGGTTCCAATCAGATTGTGTTGGGTAATTTCTACCATTCCCTTCATATGATTTCTTTTGATGAAACCTTTGGGGCTTTTGATAGTTCTACTTTGACTTCACATAATATCTCCTGTTCGGAGTCTGCTTTTGAACTTTTTTGAATTAAGTTTCAGCAGCTCTCTCAGCATACACAACTGGCTTCTTTCCTTTTCCTTTATAATCAAGGCCAACATGTGAGTGTTTATGATTGTGTGTGGGTGCAATATATGGTGTTTTTGGCTTTTAGATTCCCCCATTGCTTGAGAATCCTTTTTCCATAACCATTCTTGGAGTCTGAGAATTGACAAAGGAATTCAAACCTAAGCTTGCTTTGTCTCCAATTTCTTTTTGTATCATCATCAATTCATCAAATGTTTTGGATGACTTGCTAAGTGATGAAATCACATTTTTAATTATTGTTCCCTCTTTTCTTTTTTAGCTAGGTCTGCTTTTAACCTTAGTTATCTCAAATTTCAATTAGAAGCGTGTGAGGATTTAGTGTGCTCAAAGTCTTTCATCATTTTTCCCAATGAATCATAAAGATCATTTGGCGATGAAGTGTGTTGTAGGTCTCAAGGGGTGATAATGTTAAGTCTAGAAGGGTGGTTGAATAGACTTTACCAACTTTTTGATTTTCGTCCTTTTAAAGCCAGAGTTTAGTCACAAGTCAGCTAGGTCTTTGGTGGACAACTTAGTTTACCTTCACAGTAGATTTAGCCACTCAATAGACCCGACTAAGCTGTTGATAAGATAACTCAGTTGATTTAGTTAACTCTTTAGAAATTCAGCAGACTTGGTTTTACAATGGAAGACTTTCACCCTTTGATTAAAATACGTTTTTCAACGCTTGTTTTGAGCTTGGTTATTATCAGTTGACTTAGCAAATATAACAAACAACAATAAAGATATGCAAGAAATAAAGTGTTGAATGTAAATGCCATAGAGTAATTCTTATAGTGGTTCGAGGATAAGATAATTCCTCTAATCCACTCTTCTCCAACCCCTGGAGGTAATCCACTAGGTAATGTTGACTTTGTTACAAAATGGTGACAATCCAAGATAGGCCTTGATCACACAGCTGGCTTTGCTTCTGGGACTCAGCTTCTTCACAAGGCAGTTGTCCTGCTACTTCAGCTACTTTAAACTCTTGGATTTGTTCACATAGCCATCCAACAAGTCCAAAGCTTCCGGTTGGAACTGGAACCTCACTACACTCCTTCAACCTTGGACGTGTTGACCCTTGTATTTAAATAAGTTTTTCCTCTTCAATAATTTGAAGTTGTCTTTCCTTCGAGTTTTAGGCTTGATGATACTATTGAATGCTTGAGAGATTTTTGCTCTTTGATTGCATGTTAGTGTCTATTTCTTTGCTTGCATTCGTAACCTTCTCTCAATGAATTCCTTAGTCTTTTATAGTGCATGTTTGAAAAATATATACGTTAAAGAGATAGATGTATTTTTTAAACTACACTTTGAGGTTGTTTGCTTGTCTTATCTTGCAGCTTTGATGTAGACTGATCCTCGAATTAATGTTCTGCAGCGTTTCAAATCTCTGCAGATCTTTAGGAACATCCTATTGGTTATTTGCTTCTTGCACTCTTTCAGCAAAACAAAAGGATGGCAGTCTGACACATACCTATTTTCAGCAAATATTTGACTTTGTTTTGACAATGGATCTCTTCAGCTTTCTTGAGTCCTTTCTGTGGCATAACCCCTTTGACAATCAACTCCACTTATCTAGGAGTGACTAAGCTGTCAGTTTGCTGACTGAGACAACTTTTCTATTACTTGGCTGAGACTTGTCTTCATTTCACTCAGCTGCCACACAGCTGATTATTCATCTTGGTCTCCAGTTGACTCATGCAGTCTTCAACTTGGTTGCTTCCAGACAACTAATAGAACCTTATCTATTACAAGTTTATTTACAGTAGAATTAGAGTACCAACTTCCTAATCTAAGTTTTACATGGTATCATCAAAATTTATTACATAAATTTCCCAACAATTTCCTCCTTTTTGATGATGCCAAAACATAAATAAAAACATCAAAGTAAATAGTGCATTAACAAAGAATGATTGTATGAATATGTCATTTTATTGAACATATCATTCTTGCACTTTACAATGTGTTAAAGAGTACAACAAAAAAATATACAATGTACTTACAATTTTTTGTGTATTTACAATGAAGTAAAAATACAATAGGAAGGTGTCTGCAACAATATTCATCTCCTCTACTGCTTCCTTCTACTTTCTTCATCTTCAGCTCTTCTTTTTTCTTCATCAACTCTCTTCCTCTTCTTCTCATCTTTCTCTTTTCTATTCTCCTCATACGCTCTCCTGGAGGCTTCATCTTTCCTCCTTCTCTCTTCCCATTCCTATTCTTGCCTTATATTTTCCATTTCTTGCTTCTTAGCTGCCTCTTCAACTTTCCTGGCAACTTCTTCATTTTTCAATTTCTTAAGTCTAGCCCAGTAAAGAATATTCTTCTTTAGAGGATTGATGTATTAAACATTTATGCTTGATGGAGTGCCTCTGCCTCTTCCACAACTTCTTTCTCTTCCTCTTCCATAGTCAGCTCCTCCCCTAGGAGTGTACTGTACAGGCTGAGCTCTTGAAGCCTGCTGACTGCTTCCTGCTGACTGCTTCCTTAAGTCTGCTGCTTCTCAGCTATTTGACAAATTTCTAACCCCTTTTCCAGTACCAATCCCATGCCTGCTTGAGAGTCATTCCCTTGAAAAATCCTTCTAATTTAAGAGTCTAGATCTCCTCAAGCGATCTTGGCTCAGATCCAGCATCAGGATCTGGTTCTTGAGGGAGCTTTATTGCTGGAGAGTCTTGAAGTAACCCTGCTGGTGGACCTTGATATTTGGAATGTAGACTCTTAATGCGTCCATGCTGCCTTTAATCAACTTCTGTGAATTCTTCTTTGATTGTAGCTCTTATCTTCTTAAAAGCCAAGTCAACTTTCTCATCAGCTGACAGCTCATTTGGCAGCTGGGAATGGAGAGAGATGTTGGGTGACCCAAGTTGGGGCTTTTTAAGTACGATATTCAGGGGATCTTTCTTAAGGGATTTCCCCCCTTAGTTCCACTGTCTTCCCCTTTTCTATCTTCCCTTTTTTTATCATCATCACCAATGAGAGAGGTATGAGGAGTGTTGGAAAGAATGAGATACAATTTATCACGCATTGCTGAGTGAGCTGCTCTATGTTCTGAACGAAGAGCCTTCATTTCTGCACTCATAATTTTCATTTCAGCATTCATTATCATCATCTCCAAATGCAGATTGTTTTTAATCCTTAGAAGGTCTTGCTTGTGTTGAGCTTTCAGTAACTCCATATATGTTTTGTGCGTCTTGTCCATTCTGAACATATGATCCCGTTGTCTCTGCTGAAACTTTGCATTGTTAGCACTCCAAATCACCAATTTAGCGAATAGAGATTTGAAATAGCTGACTTATTCTCTTCTTAGTGCCTTCATTTGTGTTGTCCCCGAATTCTTAGTACTTTACCTCGGATATCTCTAGATATCATTGCATCATGATTGTCCAACCATTGGTTGAGTGCAACAAACCCTCTTTCCATATTTTCTATTTCAGATATTGCCTTAAAGGCTTTTCTAAAGTATGCTACTTCAGGTGACTGTTCTTCCGGCCCCACTGAGTCAAAATCAAACCCAAATGGTACAACTTATAAGTCGTCTGGAGCCTCAAATTCTTCAGGATGGATCTCAACTGTGTACTTGGCACGTTATTCAATAGTTTCAGTCTCTAGTGGTACCTCCGCAATAAATGTAAAATAGTCAGAGAATAAATTATTTGGAACTACAGGAACATCTTCCACTTCTCCTTTGGGAGCCTTTTCTTTGCTCCTTTGACTTGCTTCAGCTCTATGTGCCTCAGCTATGTTAGCAGCGTTATTGGCAGTCACAGTTGTGTTAACCTGCAGAGCTGACTGATCCTTAGCTATCTCAACAGCTTCACTGGCATCAGTGTTTCCTTTCTTTTGAGTTTCCGTAGCCTCAACTGTCTCAGCAGGATCACGAGCTGGTGATGGCACCATTGGGGGTGGGCCATCAACCAATGTGAACTTAGATAAGGCAGCTTCCTCGCGTGCCTTCTTCATCTCTCTTCTGCCATTTCCTCAATTTATAGGTCCTCTGTACCTCTGTCTTTGGGAGCGGACTCAGCTTCATCGTCAGTATCAAAAAGTTCCATTGACACATTTTCTTTAGAGTCGTGCATCGCACTAATTTCTTCTCTTTCAAACGACTCTGAAGGAAGAGCGGGCATTTTCCCTTTTTCAGTAGCAACATTACCCAAGGAAGTCTCAACCTCCTTTATGCCTTCAGCAACCTTAACAGCAGTCTCAACCATTGTAAGGCCTTGTTCAATCCTTTTTTCAGATTCAGCTCCATTAGGGTCTTCTATAACCATCCTGCTGCAGGCGGAGCTTCATTGGGGTCTTGGACTGTTGTTCCATTTCAGTCTCTCGTTTTCCTCCTATCTTCAATTTTGTAAGGTCTCCCACAGCCTCTTCCAACCCGGCTGTGGTGTGTATAGTTTCCCCTTCAGTTGGCGCACCAATTGAACCACGATCAGTGGGGTCACTAGACACATGAGAGTTGGATGTTGTTCCCTTTGAGTGATCAGCCGACTGGGCAATTGTGTCAACAACTTTCGCAGGGGATGGCTCAACTAAGTTTCCCACTACATCTACATCATTAGCTTCATCGTCAATGTCATTAGCCTGTGCATCGGAGTGAGCTGGAGGTAGAGGCGTCAATATTATTCACCATCTCAAGAATGTCAGGGGTAGGAGAGATTTGCATGGATGATGACTCTCCAGGGCCCATTTGTAGTGATTGCTCGTGTAGCTCCTTGGATTCTTTTAAGGCTTTCTTCAGCTCAGCCTTCTAAACAAGATCAGCATCATCCATCTTTTCTACATCGATGTCGCTGTTGGCTCTTCCCAATGCTTTTGGAGGGATGCTAGGATCATTTAAGCCACATACATGAGATTTTAGGGACTCCTCAACTACTTTGGCCTTCTCTATAGCTTTAAGTTTCTCGTCTTCCTTCCCGTCAAATAAGATATTTGAACAATAATCTTCATCCAGAGTAGTGCAAACACCAATGTTTCCCAAAAATTCTATGAAGTATTCTTCCTCCTCAATAAACTTGGGGGCTTTTGAATTGAGATCTGGTTGTGCTCAGCTTCCAGGCTCTCCAAATGCGTAGCCTCTCTTGAATGTCTGGATATGCAGGGGATAGCCTCTCTTCAAGAGCTTTTTCTTTCTTAGCAACAGCAGCGTCTGTCTGAGGGGATGTTACAGCTAACTCTTTTTTCCCTGTGTCAGTTGTGTCTGGTTTGGAAGTATCAGTTGTTAGTCTAACAACTGCCTTTTGATGTGGTTGAGCAGCTACCTGAATTTCTTGCTCAGTGTCCACCACATCATCTCCATCTTTTGATGTCTGTTGTTTCACTTGGCTGATAAGTGAAACTATTCTGAAATACATTTCTCTCAGCTTTAACTCTGTTGAATGAGTCTTCTGAGCTTCCTAACAAAGCTCAATCAATCCAAGCTCAATATTAAGCTCTTCAAATCTTGATTCACATAATGGCTTTGTGAATATATCAGCTAACTATTTCTCAGTTGATATGTATTCCAATGTGATGTCTTTCTTTTCAACATGATGTCTTATAAATTGGTATCTGACATCAATGTGATTGGTTCTTGAATGCAATATAGGGTTCTGGGTAATTGCAATGGGACTTATGTTATCACACATAATTGGAATATCTCTTTCTTCAATATCATAATCTCTCAGTTATTGCCTCATCCATAACACTTGGGCATGATAGCTGCCTGTAGCAATGTACTTTGCTTTAGTTGTCGATGTAGTTATTTAGTTTTGTTTCTTGTTGAACCAAGAAACCAACCTATTTCCAAGCATTTGACAGGTACCTGATTTACTTTTCCTATCAGCTCTACATCCAGCATAGTCAGAGTCTGAGTAGCCAACTAACTTGAATCCTCCTTTCTTTGGATATTATAAGCCAACTTCCTGGCATCCCTTCAAATACCTTAGGATTCTCTTGGATGTAGCCATATGAATTTCCTTTGGAGCAGATTGAAATCTAGCACATACACCTACAACAAAGGTGATGTCTGGCTTGCTAGCTGTCAAATAGAGAAATGATCTAATGAGGGATCTATACCTTTTTTTATCAACAACTTTGCCTTTTGCATTCGTATCCATCTTGACTAATGTATTCATGGGAATCTTCACGATGATTTCTCTTCAATAACAAATTTCTTCATTAAATCTCTGGTATATTTGGTTTGACTTATGAAGGTTCCATCCCTAATTTGCTTAACTTGAAGACCTAGGAAGAAATTCAGCTCTCTATCATGCTCATCTCAAATTTTTCTTGCATAAGGTTTAAGAATTTATCACACAGCTCTTTATTTATGGATCCAAAGATGATGTCATCCACATATATTTGAACAAGTAGTATACTTTCTATATCTTGAATTCTGAAGAGTGTTCTATCAACTTTGCCTTTGGTGAATCCATTGTCTATAAGAAACTGAGACAATGTGTCATACCAGGCTATTGGCGCTTGCTTCAAACCATATAATGCCTTCTTGAGCTTGTAGACTTTATCTCCAATAGTTTTCTACTCAAAACCTGGAGGTTGTTCCACATAAACTTCTTCTTCCAAAAGTCCATTCAAAAATGCACTCTTCATCCATTTGATAAACTGTGAAGTTCTTGTGTGCAGCATAAGCAAGAAACATCCTTATTGCTTCCAATCTTACAACAGGTGCAAAGGTTTCATCAAAATCTATGCCATCTTCTTGGCAATACCCTTTGGCTACCAATCTTCCTTTGTTTCTCACTACAGATCCATCTTCATTCATCTTGTTTCTAAATACCCACTTATTATCAATAACATTTCGGTGGGTAGGCCTTTGAACCAATTCCCAAACTTTATTCCTTTCAAACTGATTCAGCTCATCTTGGTGTGACACTCTTCTTTGTTTACCCTTTTGACAACTTCCATACGCATTAGCATTCTTCATGAAAATTTGGGTAAACCATGAACAGCTTCAAATTTTACAAGATCTGCATTTTCTTGAAACTCAGATGACCTAATTTTTGGTGCCATAGGTCAGATTCATTTGTGTGTGCAGTGTGACACATTTGTTCATTACCATACTGATAACAATTATTAGATGATCTTAAACCAGCATGAATACACGTATTAGATTCATTAAAAATCTCACAAGATTTTTTGTTGAATTTAACATAGATGTTGTCATCACACAATTGGCTAATACTAATGAGATTAGCATTTAGACCATCCACATGCAATACATTTTATAGCCTAGGTAAGCCAACAACATTCAAAGTCCTTTTTCCAACAATTATTCCTTTAGCTCCACCTCCCAAGGTTACATTCCCACCATCATGCACTTCATAGTTAGTCAAATATTCCGAAGTACATGTCATGTGTCGTGAAGATCCGTTATCAAAGAAGTATAGATAACATGAAATTTAACATAAGATTTCTTAATTCAGACTGATTTTGAAAAATTCTAAATGTAATTACGAGGATGTTGTAACATTTTGGATGACATCTGACGTCCAGAATTTCCGTTGGTCAAATCTGATTTCATTTTGTAACAAAACGGCCTAATGTGTCCAGGATCATGACAGTAGTGACAAATAAAGTGGCGTTTACATGGTTTAAACTTATGTGAAAAACCCTTTTTGTAGGAATTTGAGGATTCTCCATTTTCTTTAGCCTTAACAAACACATGAGTTTTATAATCAATATCAGCTTTATTATCACTATTTAAAGAAAGAATATCATCAAACTTTGCTTTTCCTGAATTGAACTTCATTGTTTCAAGAGACTCCTCTAGCCTAAAATTTACCTTTTCAAATTCAATGTCTCTTTTGATAAGAGCAGTTTCCAGTCGGGTAATAATTGCCTTTTGCTCATATTTTCTTTGGAAAGACGATCATTTTCTTTCCTGAGATGCTGATTCAGTTGAGCCTTTTCACTCCAGTCATTGTGTAATTCTTTGTATGTCTCTTTTAAGTCTTGACCATCTGAATCATCCTAATCTTATTCAAAAGAATTAGATATAAAAGTAGAATTAAAACAACAAAGGTCAGAAAAAGTTAAAGTATGATGTTTTTCAGATATGGCCTCAGTTGTGATCCGAGTAGGTGTGATCACATCTCGGGTCACACCTCAAGCTACACCAAACGAATTAATCTGCAGAGATTTCTTATCTTTCACAAAATTAGTGAGAACATTTTTATCTTCGTTTTGGACATTGTCCTCATCGTCAGATTTATTGTCACTGAGGGTAACACTTAAACTAATTCCATTTTTCATAAGAGTATTAACATAGTCAATTTCATATTTCACAAGATAGTCACCATCTTTGTCAATGAGTTTGGGAGGAGACATCCCGTAAGAATTGAGTGTCGGTCCCTTTCTGTGCGCCCAGGGTCAAAGAGGGCCGGTTTGATCATCGGTGCAAAAAAAGAAGGCACGGACAAGAAGCGGCTCCTAATAGGCTTCTAGGCAGAAGGAGACATGAATGAACTGATCTCATACCCGAAAAAGAGGATATTTTGAGACTGTGTAGGTATGGGACTATACAGTTGAGGAGAGATTAAAATATTTGATAGGTACTACTCATACCAACAAGATGCATCTTCTTTTCTAGTGCTCATCATATAAAAACTCTAAAGTTTAGCGTGCTTGGCCCAGATCAATTACATGATGGGTGACCCCCTGGGAAGCTGCTCTCATGGTGCACGTGAGTAAGGACAAAGCGCGCTGGAAAGACACGTGTTGGGTTGTGGGGACAGTCGTTGATCTGGCAGGCGAGCCGTTACACATCCATCAATAGATTTGATGTAGGCCCGCATTTTAACTTTCCAAATAGAGTAATTGGAGCCACTAAGGGTTGGGGGACGATAAGTGGGTATACTAGGAATATCCATGCTAACAAACATACAGGGTCAACACTTAGTGTCGTCTAGTGTTGGCTCTAGATGCTAATTGAAAGAATTGTAGCGTGTAGATATTCCAAAAATTGAACAGAGTATAAATGCACATTTGCAATCACTTGCAGCGGAATAAAAACAAAGGAGTGAGACACAAGATGTAAGGGAGTGCTTGCCTATGAAATATTTTTCACCTCTTCCACTTTTTGGACAAAATTTTGAATGAACATGTGATTGCTTGTGAAAATTTTCAAAAATTACACTATTCACTTTTCTCATTTTTCAAATCACCAATCACATCCACTTATAATTTAAATAAAAAAATATCACATCAACTATCATTATTATACAATTATATCTCAAATACACTATTCACTCTCTCTTATTTTTCAAATCACCAATCACTAATCACTATTATACTAAAAAACTATCACATCAACTATCATCATCACATTTTCATCTTATATCCAATCACACTCTCAAAATCTATTCTCAATTTTTTTTAAATAAAATTTTCATGTTATTCTCTCTAAAAGTAAAAATGAACGGAATGAAAAGTCAAGTAATCACTCCCTAAGAATTTATCTACAAGCCAATAGGCTTATAGATGTGTCAATGGGGCGAAACTTTCTACTAGTAAAACCATTTGATTTCATACACAATGAATACTAAAATCAACTAGTAGAAAAACAATGAAAACTCCTACCTAGAATAGATCAATAACTTTTCTAATGTAACTCATCCAACAATAGAAGTGATTGGACTTCGTTTAGCTCAATACAAAAATCGATGGATGAAAAACAAGCTAACAACATCGGACAGATCAATGTGATAGGAAACAATACATCCAGGATCACTTTCGCATTCAAGAAACTTCATTACGCTTGAAAGACTTTAAACATTATCAACTTTCTTGTATATCTTGTGTATCTTTGGTGAGTAAAGTAAGAACATCCATCACTCTTTATATAGGCGTCCAAGAGCCTAAGAATCCTATAAAACATGGAAACAAGATATATACAAATAATATGACAAGTATATCATATATGTTAGGAAACAAAATAATAATTTAGAGTTCTAAATATCATATCCTATAAACTAGGTAATATATACAATCAAATATTTCCTTATCTAATTAGAATACAATCTTTCCATAAGTCTAGAAAGGAAAACCAATTAAAATACAATTCCATATTGTAGGAAAATATGTAGGCGTTCGCACACCCTAACAAATAAACCCATTTTTACCATATGTTAGTTAAAACTCGTATTTTATACATAGGACCCGTACATACGAATAATTGAAAACTACTTTCGCTTTTTGTACACATTTTGAAATGTCGTTAAATACTCTATATTTTTTAAGTAAAATATTTAGTACACGTGCTATGGTTATTCGTAAAATACTTACAGATTTTGTATGAATGTCTTACCTTTTTGGAGCATTCAATGACTACTTATAGATATTGGTCCACATATGTCTTACCCTATTTGTCCAACTAGTGTCATCTTGTAAATTCTCATGGTGAAGATAGGGGTGGCCAAGGTTCTGGAGCCACCAATTTCGGTTCCTCATTTTGGAGGAACCAAAACTGTTGTCTCACGGTTCCGGTTCCAAAACCTGAACCGACGATTCCGGTTCAATTTTGACCAGAACCATTTGTTTATCTTTTGATAATTTTTTATTTTCTTTTAAATGGTTTATCAATTTCGATTACAATAAAAAAAGGGAAGATCAAGAAAAAAACTTGGACTTAATATTCAATTAAGGTTTGAATAATATTAATAATAATATTGAACTGTCTATATTTACTATTAGAGCATAAAGGAATCAAAGTTCATGTAGTTCGCTTACAACATTTGGTTTAAAACGTATCTCATGTGGCTAAAAACATAAAACATCTTAATAAACATTTAACATTTCTTATAGAATATTTTACCAAATAAAAATAAAAAATATTGATTTTAACCTTGAAACCGGCGGTTCCACCACGGTTCCACTAACGGTTCCACAAACAATTCTAACCGATGATTAAAATCATCAGGTTCCACGATTTTTGAGACCAAGGAACTGGAACCAAAATTGGCCCACACGGTTCCGGTTTTGGAACCGTTGATCGATCAACGGTTCCCAAAATCGTTGACCATGGTTCCAGTTCTGATTTGGAACCTGATTTTGGTTCCATTTGGCTACCCCTAGGTGAAGATCTAAGCTCGACAATTACCGAATTGACCCATATGATTCAACCCAAATTAAAAACGCACATCGTGACTCGACTCAAATAAAAAAAAAAGCACATCGTGGGCTTAAGTTGCGATTTCTCATTTTGTTGAAGGCAAAATGGTAAAATAACATTTTGGTATATCATAACTCATAAGTACTACCAATTTCATATTAGAAGGTTCAGATTCGGTACACGATGATATACTAAATCATCTACCACTTAAGTTATCCCTTTTGAGTTTGACAAGTGTGGATAATCAAATAGTTAGTTTTCTATTAATTCCATCTTATAATAAAAGCTTCCAAATGTTGATATGTAAAGGTATCGAGTTGAAACAAATTAAATCCGTTAATATTTAAACTTATTCGGAGTTTATCAAATTTTAAAATTATGCTTAAATTTACTTTAATTATTATTCAAGTAAATGCTTGAAATTAGATATATTGTATCAAACAATAAAATTCAAAAGCAATACTGGTAAGAAATCATTTATTTCAGATGAAAAGTATTAGTTACTATACTTATAAGTATTAGGACTCAGTATGATAGGTATTAATTAATATTTTTTTGTTAAAACTGTATATGTTTTTGCCGATTTTCTTCAAACAATATTTTGTCGGAGTTGTCATCAATTTTGTTAGCAGAAAAGTGCAATATCTGGACAATTTGGTCCACCACGAAGTTGTTGTTGAAAGCTATAACAAATTTGGGATTATTGTGGTAAAGTATCATATTTGTTATTTTGGATTGACTTCCTATTTTGGAGTGACTTCTTATTTGTTATTTTACTTACTCAGTTAGCAAAGCATTGCAAACAATGTGGACTGTGGTTTATTCTTAATGCACCACATGGAAAATTTTATGGGAGAAGTCTATTCCAGTCCATATTTGAAACAGGTATGAATATTGTCAAACCAATATTACTTACATTAATCCATCTTTGTCCAAATTTTTCCATGTTATTTTTGTTTGTAGTGCAATGCAAGCCGTACTTTAAGAGCATCATATTGTTCCAAATTCTTTTGAACCAGTTAAACAAGAAGCGAGTGCAATTTGAGAAGGATGTTCTTGAATTTGTAAAGGTCATAAAGTATCCTGAGGAATGATTTTTATGTAAGATTTTATTGAATCATAAGCAAATTTTATGTGTTCTATAGTGATTTGTTTTTTATTAATAAAAATTGTTTTTTATGTACAGATTCACAAGATAGTGTGATGGGGATCATATGGATGGAATTTGTTAGGCTTGTTTATGAAAAATAATTCATATGAAATTGTAGGCAAGTACTTGTAGTTACAAGTAAATGTATTAATGTTGAATCTTGAAAGTATCAGTGTATTGCTTTTGTTAGCTTTTCATGAATAATTAGTAGTAACAATTAAATGTATTAGTATTATGCACATAGGTATTAGTGCACTGCTTTTTTGTTAGCTTTTCGTGTGAATGCACCTAACTTTCAAAAGTACAACTTTACAGAATAATAAAACCATTAGTTTTCAAATAAATGTATTAGCACCATAACTTTTGAAACAGAAAAAGTATTCGGTGTTAAAAATTAAAGTATTAGCACAAGAAAGTAATGTTTTTACACAAACAAGAATGTATTTGTAATTTATTATGCACCATTTGGTGATGGATTTTTACAAGGGGTTGGTCAAGATTTTAGGTTCAGGTATGTATCTTTGAATAGTTAACAATTCATGTTTATCATACAATATGAACACAAACACACGAAACATGAATGTATTAGCAGATATATTGAAAAGAACTAGCAAATACGTTTAAATGTATTAGCAGACACATTGAAATATTATGCATATCAAAATCAAGTTGAAATAATCACACAACAAAAAACAAGAATATATTAGCAGATACGTTGAAAAGTATTAGCAAATACGTTAAAAAGTATTAAACCCCTGTGTCTGAAAAGTACTATGTAAAGATAAATCAGAATAATGTTGAAATAATCAACCATACAAAAAATACAACTAAACGGTCTAGGATTAGGAGTTTTCGATCCAAACTCCTTTGAAGTCTGTCAGTTTAATGTATCAACACTATTCTTCTTGTTTTTTTGAAAATGTCCTTTCATTCTTTGTTTTCTCCCCTTTGTAACTGAACAAGTATGATCTAGGAAATTAGTAGAAGAACTACAAATCTCAGTTTCTGTTGCAATATTTGATGCAAAGAAATGATCAATTCATCAACGCCATACAATCTCAGTAATATCCATCTTCAAGGATTCTTCTTGTTTTCTCATTTTCTGGCATTTCAATACGAGATTAAAAAATACTTGTGCACCATTCCATGATGCCAAGGAATGCAATTCTTAGGCTTGTTACACTGTTCAATTCCTCTGTCGCATTTATCTCATAATTCATTTTTACAAATTTTGTCCATCTTCTCTTAATATAACAATCAGGTATTTGAGTCACCGAATTCACGTGAATACCCCTTAAGGAATAACGGCACAATAAACCACACTCTTTAATCTCTTGTAAGAGCAACTTATCAATTTGGTTGTAGTACAAAATGTCGCAGTATGTGAACCAACTCCATCATCATGCGAAATATTATAAAACATAGTTTCACTTCAAAATGCAAAATTGTACAAGAAGTAGAAATTGACTTAAAAATTCATCTTCAAAATCTTTAAAAAGTGTCAATATGGATACCTCAGAAGCATGCTTCAATATCCCAATCAAAGGTAGTACTAGGGGTGGCAATTGAGGTCATTAGGTCAGGTTCGTGTTTGGTTTTGGGTTAATTTTGTGTTATGCTTAAAATACAATGAAATTTAATTAAATACAAAATAACTATGTTTTAGAAAAATTGGTAACAACGTGTCAGATTCATGTTAGTCGTGTTCAGGTTTCTCGTGTTCATGTTCGTGTTCGAGTTTCTCCCAGTAACATCGTGTCGGGTTTGTGTCGGGTTATCGTGTCGTGTTAGGGATTGCCACCCTTAAGTAGTACAGACGTAGGAGCTGCCCTTGAATACTGAAATTCATCTTTTGTTCCGTTGCTCCTCTAATATTTAATTGTTTTCTTGAAAATTCCATTAAGGTCAGTCAAGCTGGTTGCTTTCTTTGCATTATATCCAATGGCATTGCTTGTACTTTCACTTCATTGGGAAGACAATATTCTAGGAGAGAAAAAGTATTTGTTAAATGTTGTGCACCACTTCTTCCTAAATCAAATAAACTCTTAAACCATGGACAGTCTTCCAAGCCATATTTGTAACCATGTTGTCCCACCAGACTTCAAATTCAGCTTCATCTGTGCACCCCGATAAACACTTGTTAAATGCATCGTTGAAGCATTTTCACCTTTCAACTTCCTAAACCGTCTCACAGCATTTTGGTAGAGATGCCATAAGCATAACTTGTGTCGTGTTCCTGGAAAACCTACATAAAAAAACACGATTATTACTTTTGACACTTAAAAGTATTACCTATAACACTTGAAGGTATTAGTATTAACAAAGAAAAGTATTTAATATAAACTGAAGAGCAGTTTGTACAGTAAAATAGAGCACAGTTCAAGAGGTGTTACATAAAAAACAAGAGCATTACATTTAACATTGAAAAATATTACATATAACACTGTAAGGTACTACTATTAACAATGAAAAGTATTACATATAAAGTGAAGTACAGTTTGTACAGTAAGATATACATTTTCAATTGAATTTCATTCGCTATATCTTGATCCGTAAAGATTGATATAGGACATTGACCCTCCAATAATTTCTTAAAAACTTCAAAAAAAAACTACTCGACTGATTCGGTTTTCGAATCTGCTATGAAGGCACAACCAAACATTATGTTCTTCCAATAATTATTGATTCCATCAAATGGAGCACAATCAAATTGTACCAATTTGTATGATATGTTGTATCAAAGACAACAACATCACTATATATCTTTTAATCTTTCTTCATCATTGAATCCCTCCAAAATAGGTTACACAATCTCCCCACATAATTTAATTTAACTGTGAAAAATGAATCTTGATCTTCAGCATCTTGTTGGTACAACATATCAATCAGTGTTTGCACGTCGCTTGCCTCTATTGTATTCATGTTGGAATGATTCAAAAAATTCAAGTGATCCTTCATTGCATGACCAATGCACTCTTCACCTCCTGCATCTTGTGCCATGTAATGAAAAGATTCAGTGGCTATCATTCCAGAAGAAATCATCTCCCCAATAACATTAATCTTTTTGGTGGTAGTTACTCTTTAGGAACAATGCAAATGACCCCACTCTTTTCTAGTGAGTTTGTGGTTGTGCAACATATTATGATCAACAATTTCATGAAGACCACCATCGTTCAACTTTTCCCTCAATGATGCCTTACACCTTGTTCCTGTATTATAAAAAAAATTCTTTTTTCCCTAGAGGTGTTTTTGGATCGCGCAGATCCCTCACAAGAACATACAAAATACTTTCTGTCACGACCCCAACTTCATTGCATCTTCTAGTTGTTTTATGAATACTAAATCCAAGTTGTCGATCATGGTTTCGATACAACGTATATATATATAGTCAAACTATCCCTCTTCATACTAATAAGAGAACTAGCCAAATTTGTTATATTAACAAAAAAACAAAATAGCAGGGAAGTGTATTAAAATGATGATATTTTTTATCATAAAACACAATACTTTTGAATTTATATGTAATACCTTCTTTACAAACCAAAAATAATTAGCATATTTACCTCCAAAGATCTCACAATATGATATTATCCTCTCGCTTTTGTCATTATTATTTTCTTCATTCTCATCACTGAATTTATTAGTGCTATAACACCTAAAGATGATATATTTTAGGAACAAATAAGAAATAAAATAGATAATAAGATGAAACCACTACAAAGTCTAATACTTTTTATGTCGGAAAGTCTAATACATTTATTTAATACTACTAATACATTTCAATGCAACTTGTATTACTTTTCTACAAAGTTGTCTCTTTTCATTATAAAATAAATACTTTTTATGTTGGAAACTCTAATACCTTTATTTAATATTACTAATACGTTTCAATGCAACTTGTATTACTTTTCTACAAAGTTGTCCCTTTTAATTATAAAACATATACTTTTTATTTTGGAAAGTTTAATACCTTTATTTAATACTTCTAATACATTTCAATGCAACTTGTGTTACTTTCGAATAATGGACACAGAATGAAAAGCACATAACCTTCACATTAATTCCCTCTTTCATTGTTCAAGTTGTCTCCTTCTATTGTTGCGTCTTCTACATACATTGTTTACAAATTAACACATGCTAGCTTCAACGCAATTACACAGATGATGGGGGTGGGTGCGACAGAGGAGGTAGTCGTAAATACAGAGATCGGAGTGGAAAATAACAGAAAGAGAGTGGAAGTATGGAGATGGAGTACGTAGGTGGCTCGGCGGAGGTTGGCATCATACAGTGGTGGTTTTGGTGCAGGTGATATGGTTGTGGTGGGTGTAGTCGTCCGGCGGAGGTATTAATTAGGCTCCAATCACAAAGAAGTTTTTTGTTTTTTTTAATTTGCAGGTTTGCGGGTCATGGACTGGGTATTTGGACCCATCTAATGGAATAAAACAAAATACTTAGTTATTTTTCAAAATTACAAGGACTCCCTAAAGTTATTACAAATACTACGTTAGGTTGTATTTATCTAACAAATGCCCCCTCGTGAAGGTCCAAATTTTTAAATAGAAACAAATATCAAGGGGTATTTTAATCTTTAAAGATAATTATGGTTTTGATTTGTATTTAGGATATACGTAAGGGTAGTTTTATAATTATGCCTTATAATTAATATTATATTTAAATTCGACCATGAAAAGACATCCATAAATAGTGATGCTGCTTTTTAAGGCAGATCACTCCAAGTCAACGTTGCTGATAAGATCTTTCTTCCCAAGGGGAAGTCTTCAAGTCTACTTCTCTGGAAGCTAGAAATCCTTCGATTGAAAATTTACCTGCACACACGCACAAATGTTATAGGGCCACGGGGATTTTCCTAGGGAGACCCCTCCGACGCTCAAGTCAGCACGGTGAATGAGAGAATAATTAAGACAGTAATTGAATATTGGATTAAATGCGTAGGAGAATTATGAGACAGATTCTGAGAATATACTTACAAATTAATAGGATGGACCTTTTTATACCGGAAGATGGGCCTTGTGGGCCATGTAGAAGAAATCGACATATGGGCCAGTCCCAGACTCCTTTGGGCTGGGTTATTTATTAAGAGCCCATTGGCAATTAATATTAAACTAATATATAAATCGAATTATGTATTAAATAATTAAATATTATTTCTGCCCCCAACATAAACCTCCCAACTCCGGTGCTGCGGAGGAACGGAGTAGCGTGGGAGCTAAACCGATATTATGTCTGGCTTGTCTTGAGTTTCCTTGGAAATTTAGGAGGGCCTCTTTCCTCCGGGGTCTTTGCCGGAGAGAGTTTCTTTTATGATGAGCCCCCTTTGGGGGAGCTCAGTCTTGACCACGTCTTCCACTTTTCTTGCTTGGTAGAACACTTAGTGAAATTTTCTTGAAAATTTGAGGAAAGTACCCATGTAGAATTGTAGAAAGGAGTGGAGTACATCGAATGGGGAGAGTTGAGATGAGAGCCTGATAGCGGGGAGAGGTTTCTCCACGATGCCTCCTCGGAGCGGGCAAGGACGCCCCTTAAATGCCCTTGTGGGGTGCCCCTTAGGGCGCCCCCGTGTGCCCTCCTACGTGGAGGAGGGCACCCTCCCTGGGGGCAGCCATAAAACCTCTGATCCTTTAATCCTCGCATTTTTCTCCGTGTTTTCCAGATTTTATCCCTATCTCGAGCCGACTTTGATTCCTACCTTTTTCATTTCTCGCATTCCTCCATCTTCTCCTCAAGTTTAGCCGATTCCTTGTCCGTGGGAACTTGTTCTTATTTTGTATAGAGATGAACTCTTCCTTCTGAAAGAAGCTTTAATTCCTACGGAATGGTCGGAGATACTTGAGTTTTATTGTTTAAAAATGTCATTTTGCAGCCTATTGAGGGCGCTCTTCCGGAGCCCAAAGGCGCTCTTCTGAGCTCGAGTGGGCGCCTTCCGGAGCCTGGGGGGCACCCTCCTCAAGCTTTTCCTTGCTCTTGTTTTATCATTCTTTGATCTCTTTCCCACATATGTTAGCATTTTGGCCTTCTTTTCTTTGCACATTTTTGTCGGGAGAAATATTTCACAGGCGCCCTTTCCGAAACCCTGGAGGGGCACCCTTCTGTGAGCTTCCTCCAAGTTTTTGCTTTTATCGTTTGATCTCTTCCCCACATGTGTTAGCATTTTTTCCTTATGTTTCTTGCACATTATTTTCATGGAGAAGAATTTATGAGGAAACTTTTGAGGAGGCCTCTTCCTCCAGCTCTTAGTCGGAGGAGGAAAATTTACTAGGACACCTTTGTGAGGAGGCCCCTCCCATCAGAGGTCTTAGCCAAATGGGTTCTTCCATATCAGGGTCTAGGCCGAGCGAGGTCTTTCCCTCTAGGATCTTAGCCAGATGAGGTAAATTACTAGGACCCCCATGAGGAGGCCCCTCCAATCCAGGGTGTTAGCCGGAAGGGGTCTTCCCACCTGGGGTCTTAGCCGGATAAGGTCTTCCACAATTGGGTCTTAGCTAGAGGAGGTGATTTACTAGGACTCCCGTTAGGAGGCCCCTCCCATCCGAGCTCTTAACCGAAAAGAATCTTCCCACCCGAAGTCTGAGTCAGGTGAGGTCTTCCCCTCGGAGTCTTAGCCGTAGGAGATTATTTATGAGGACCCCGTGAGGAGACCCCTCCCATCTGGGGCCTTGGCCAGAAAGATTGGGTTTGCTGAGGAAAGTGCCCAAATGGTCATTGATCGTGGCCATATTTGGCCATTAACTGTATTCACAAAATCGGGATAAAACGTGAAGGCACTTTTTTATACATTGATCGAAAATGACAAAGTTGTAAGCCTTGTGGGCGAAAATAATACTCAAATAAAAATAAAAACATTTAATGCCACTTCAAGGAAAATTCTTTAAGAATAATATTTTCATAGGTTGTCCATATTCCATGTGCAGGGAACGCTCTTGCCATCTAGATACTGCAGTTTGTAGGCTCCTAGCTTTACCAGTTCAATCACCTTGTATGACCCTTCCCAATTATGGTCCGATTTCCCAACTAGTCAGGAGACTCCGATTTTCCTCAACATAAGGTCTCCTTCAAGTTTGCTTTGGGATAACACTCGAGAGTTGTAAGCCTTGGCCACTCTGCTCTTGTATACTTTGGATCTGATGAAGGTCTTATCTCTGAGTTCTTCGATCAATTCCAAGTTGATCTTCATGTCGTTATCATTGTGTTCCAGAGAATAGGTCATCACCCTTAGGCTTGGTTCGCCTATTTCTGCTGGGATGCTATTTCGGTTATGTAGGCCAAACTGAATGGAGATTCGCCCGAAGCCATCCGGGGTGTCGTCCGATACGCTCATAACACGGTGGGAGTTCTTCTGCCCACTTCCCTTAGCCGCTCCCAGTCTGGTTTTTATATGGTGGAGTATGGTGCAATTAGTTACTTCTGCTTGTCCATTAGCTTTGGGGTTCCCCACTGATGTAAGGAATTGCTTGATCTTTTTCTCCTGACGCCATTGTTTTAAATTAGCTTCGTGGAACTGAGTTCCATTATCGAACACCAATGCTTGGGGGATCTCGAACCGACAGGTGATGTTCTTCCATAGGAAGTTGATAACCTTCTTCTATGATATCTTCGCGAGTGGCTCTACCTCCACCCATTTAATGAAGTAATCGACCGCTACAATCAAGAATTTCTTCTATAACTTTTGAAGTGTCTTGGCGGGTAGATGTGTTATTGTTGTGAGCTCTTGGCATGGGCATTAGTGTGTCACCTATGTATTGGCATTCTTCAAGAGAGTTGGCCAAAATAGCATTTCCTTAAAGTCTTCGTAGCTAGCGTCCTTCCGCCCGAATGATTACCACAACTACCTTTATGAATTTCTCTAAGTACATAGTGGGAATCTTCGGGAGCCAAGCACTTCAGATATGGTTGGAAATAACCCTTTCTTATACAGTTCTCCATCTATCATCATAAAGTAGGAAGCTTTGTTCCTCAATCTTTGGGCGTCCACGGGGATGTCGGGGATGATTCCGAGTTCCAAATATTGAATGATCTCATCATTCCATGATGAGGTTTGTTGTATAGTATCAAGCACCTCAGCATTGGGGTTTTCCAGTTCTGTATGGCTAGCTAAGGGTAATGGCTCTACTGTCGATGGCGGCCATAGAGCTGGCCAGAGGAGCAAGTTGGTCGGCTTTTGTATTCTCCAAATGTGGAATCTGTGTTACCACGAACTTGGTTGCAGTGAGGTACTTGGCCATCTTCTCTTCTCTGGCCTCGTAAGTCCCATCTATTTGGCTGGTCAGGAGTTGAGAGTCAGTGAAGGCTGTAATGCTCTTGGCCCCAGCAGCAAGGGCCAATTTTCTCCTATCAATAAGGCTTCATATTCTGCCTCATTATTGGAGGAGAGGAATTCGAACTTCACCACATACTTGAGTAGGTCTCCCTGAGGGCTCTCCAGCACAATTCGGCTCCACTTCTTGAAGAAGTGGAGGAACCATCTACATTTATTCTCCACTCTATGGGTGGATTATTTATCTCCATTCCATGCATCTCCACTAAAAATTCGGCCAAAACTTGGGCTTTGATGGTGGGTCTTGGCTGGAATTCAAATACATGTCCGTGGAGTTCTACTGCCCATCTCACCATCCTTCTTGATGCGGAGAGATTAGTGAGCGCTTGCTTCAAGGGGTGATTGGTCAAGACCACAACTGGATGCTATTGAAAGTATGGTCTGAGTTTCCGAGCACAAGCAACCAGGGTCAGTGTCAGCTTCTCTATGTGAGTATAATGAGCCTCTGTATCCAAGAGGACTTTGTTGATGTAGTATATCGGGTGGTGATCTCATTGCTCTTCCCGAACCAAAACGCCACTAAAGGCTTCTTTAGACACTGATAAGTACAGATATAAAGTCTCCCCTTCTCTTGGCTTCGTCAGAAGCGGAGGTGAGGCCAAGTATGCCTTCTAGTCACTGAATGTTTGTTGACACCCTGGAGTCCACTCAAATTTCTTTTTCATGCGTAGCAACTTGAAAAATGGTAAGCTCTTGTCGGCAGACTTGGAGATAAAGCGGCTTAACCATGCACATCTTTTGCATTTGTGGGCACTGGCATGTTCAGGATGGCACTGATCTTCTCAGGGTTGGCTTCAATTCTACGCTCGGAGATCATGTTACCCAGAAATTTGCCCCCATGTACCCCGAAGGTACACTTCGCGAGGTTTAACTTCATCATGTATGTCTTCAATACACTTGAAGCATTATTCTAAGTCTAGGGCGTCATGAGCCCCCTGGGTACTCGTTACGAGCATATCGTCAATATAGACTTCCAAGTTTCGGCCTATCTGATCTTTGAAATGCGGTTGACCAGTCTTTGATAAGTTGTTCCTGCATTCTTTAGGCCAAAGGGCATGGCCTTCTAACAATATATTCCCTGCTTGGTTATGACTGGTTTTCTCTTGATCCTCCTCTGCCAGTTGCATTTGATCGTACCCTTGAAAGGCATCCAAAAAGCTAAGGAGTTCACATCCTAAGGTTGTGTCTACTAGTTGATCGGTCCGGGGAAGTGGGGACGGATCCTTCAGACAAGCCTTGTTCAAGTCTGTAAAACCAATGCACATTCTCCATTTTCCATTGGCTTAGAGACAAGCACCAGATCAGCCAGCCATTTCAGATACTGCACGAGTATGATGTATTTCGCTTTGAGGAACTTGTTATCTTCTTCCTTTATTGCTTTACTTCTTTCTAGCCCGAAGGCTCTTCTCTTTTGCTTTACTGGTTTGTAGGTCGAGTCTACCCCCAGTCAGTGCAGGGCGGCTTTGGGGGGGATCCCTTGCAAGTCTTTCATCTCCCAGGTGAACACTTGCGCGTTTCTTCTGAGAACTTCAATGATTTCTTGCTCCACATTAGGCTCTAGCTCAGTCCCAAGTCGTACTGTTCTAGTTTCATTAGTTGGGTCCAAGACCACTAGTTTGATATGCTCCACTGCCTCAAGTTTGGATTCTTCCTTCCCTTGGGCATTGGGGACTTCTTCTTCTTGAGGTTCTTCGGGGAAATATTCTTCTTGGAGGAGGCCCACTTCCATGGGATTCGATAGTTCATTCCAAAGTCCCAGGTCCCAAGCTTGGGGCTCCTCGTTCTAGGTGGTGTGATGACACTCCTAGGCTACAACTTATGTCTCCACATTATTCTCCAATCCCCTCTAGGATGGGGAATTTCAACTTCTGGTGGAGATGGAAGTAATTGCTCTGAATGCGTTCAAGGATAGGCGATCAAGGACTCGGCATGGGTAGCTTCCTAATGAGAGTGGAAACGTGACTTCTCCGAGGATGGGGATCTTCTGCTGATTGAGGTCTT
Organism: Rehmannia glutinosa; assembly: GCA_016081115.2. NCBI lineage: Eukaryota > Viridiplantae > Streptophyta > Magnoliopsida > Lamiales > Orobanchaceae > Rehmannia > Rehmannia glutinosa. The sequence goes on from CM071926.1 coordinate 104,593,520, forward strand.
GTAGTGTGGTAGTGATTTCGGTTAGAGATGAGTCGTTAAATCCTAGCTGACGAAATGCATTGTATGATAATATGTACATGGAGCTACCAATGCTCTCCTTACCTAATAGTTGGCTACATATGCGGAGATGATAAGGGGAGTTGATGGGCGTTCTCCCCCCGAGCTCTGGGGTACAGGTCTTCTTCATCAAAGATTATTTCATCAAGGGGCTTCTCCACGTAGTATGTTCACGGGTGGAATGTAGCGTGTTGAAAATGCCCTCCTCTTGAGCTTCGCAGCAGGGCTTTCTTCGCACGAGCTGAGCCTCCATACACTGGTCCTCCGGAGATGATGTATATCGCCTTCTGGTCGTCCATATTCTTCAAAAATCGTGTGTCTCAACCTCGTTCCCACAGACGGCGCCAAAACAATGTTGTTTTTTAAGGCATATCACTCCAAGTCAACAATGCTGATAAGATCCTTCTTAATTTCTAAGGGGAAAGTCTTCATGTTTTCTTCTCCGGAAGCTGGAAATTCTTCGATTGGGAAATTGTCTGCACACACGCGCAAACGCGTTAGAGGATGGATTCCGGGGTTGTCTAGGAAGGCCTCCGACGCCAAGTCAACACTACGGTGAACGAGAGAATAATTAAAACAGTAATTGAATGTTGAATTAAATGCATAGGAGAATTACGAGACAGATTTTTAGATTGTACTTACAAATGAATAGGATGGGCCTTTTTTATATTTGGGAGATGGGTCTTGTAGGCCGTGTAGGAGAAATCAGCTTATGGGCCAGTCCCGGACTTCTTTAGGTCGAGTTATTTTATTAAGAGTTATTTGGACAATTAATATTAAATTAACATATAAAACGGATTATATATGAAATAATTAAATGTTATTTTTACCCCTAACAAATAATTTTTTCTTTGGAAAACTCATCCATAAAAAAGGTTTAATTTCTGACATATGTATTAAATATGTGGACGACAAAATTACGATGTCTTTGAATTTAATATGTTGCATGTGGATCAACACAAATAAGCAGCATGAATGATGACAGGCACTTCAACCAGGTGGGGGCATCTTCATACGCACGTGTTTAAGGCCCCCTGAAAATCGATCTAAATTCTGACACCACTAAAATTATATACACATAACGTATATATTTTTTAAAAAGAATAAAACACTCACACATAAGTGTATATGTGTGTGTATTTTAGTGTTTCTAAGCATCTCAGATGCATCTGGCCTCTTTGTAGCTGCGTACATCTGACTTCTAAATTATTTTCTTTTCATTTTCTGTTTTTACTAGTCAGGTGAATTTATAGAAAAAGAAAAAAAAAACGATCAATTTATTATTATTATAATTTTTCTTTTTGCTAATATAAAAAAATTAAAGTTGAGGGGGTAGCCACTGCCGGCAGTTACCCTAGCCTCGTCCCTACACAGGTGACAGGACAGAAAATCCATTTCAAAAACTGTATATTTGGGTCTTTGAATTGGATTTTCACCGGGAAAAAAAATCCACTACTTGAGAAATCTTAGTGTTGTGAAGGTCAAAAGCAGAAAATTGTAATTTGAATTGAGTTTGATTGAATTCAAAAGGGAGTGAACTTATACGGAGTTTGATATAGAGGTGTCAAATGGATCGATTCGGTGTTGGTCTGCCGGGCCAAAACAAAAATCGGGCCGATTGGACAGGTCCGATTTTCGGGTTTAACAGGCCGGACCAAAAAAGTTCGGCTCATTTTGAATCTAGAAAAAACACAACCCAACCCGTCTTTTTTACTAGACCAAGCCAAAATTTACAACTCTAGTTTGATACAATCAGATTTAAATTATTGCGAAAGCCTCACGCCTCAGTCCTCACTCTGTCACCAAAAGAAAGAATACTACTAAAACTATTTACGTTTTACAAAGATTCAAAATATGGAACATTTATTCAAAAACTGTATTAATAATTTAATACCCTCTTAAAAACCAAGATCTCTTTAAGAATTTCTCTCTCATAATTTGCCTTACCAATTACAGGAGCAAGCCACTAAGAAAATAAACCAACCATATCCAATCATTTCTGTCACATTTACTTCACCTCAATTGTATTTGTTGGGATATTATGCTATTTGTGACATGTAGAAATTGTAATATTTTAAGGTTTTAACAACACTCAACAAATTAATAATAACAACGAAATATTATGCTCCAATTGAAGTTTGATGAAAAGCATTTACTGAATGTTTAGTTTCAAAACCCATTCATAATATATAGCTGCCAACTTAATATATAAACAAATCGAAAGTAATGAAATATAACTTTCAACTTATTAATAGACAAGAGTCAAAAAAGTTGGCGGATCCAAATTTCAAAATGCAGTATATATATAGAGTGACAATTATTTGAGCTTGAGCTAACTCGGACGAGCCCGAGAACCAATCCAAATCAATCCAAATCGCTTGCCTGGCCCTAGATTTTATTGGGTTACGATTCTTGTGGTCACTCATCCTAGCCCAACAAGTGTATTTTTGGATGGGTCGTTCGATCTTGTCGCTTCGCCATTTGATTTGGATCATAGTAGGTATGGTCCTTTTTGGATTTTTGAAAATGAAACCTAATTCAACCCTATATGGAGGTTGGTGGGATCGACCAATTTTGATGGCTCGAGTGATATATATTTAAAAAAATATGCACATAAACGTTGTTTAATATTTAAAATCGCAAAACCCAAAATATGCAAATAAAAATACATATCATTAACAATAAAAATTACAATTGCAATTGGGTCCAACATATCTTCATTTTTTATACGATTTACAACACCATCATTCGAAACTTCTCAAATTTATTTGTGGGGAGAAGGAAAATGTGAAAGCTTGTTGAGTCACAAGTTGAGAAAATATTTTAGTTTTTTAACTTTTAAATGATTAAAATATAATTTTGTGTAAAAATAGGGTACAAATTAAATGTATTGTTATTATTTATTTTTTTAAATATTATTTTTGGATATTTTCAAATTGGGAGTATAATTGTACCCCCATGTTTCAAGGTGGATCCGCCCTGGTCAAAAGTCACTATAGATATATGATTACCAACTTATAATAAGTATAGGCATGGGCGGCCCTAACTTTTCGCGGCCTTTGGCGATAAGAGAAAAAGGGATCTCTATAAAAAAATACAATAAAAACTTCGCGTGCTCCAACAAGAAACATTTTTTTATAATGCATCTAGCATATTCAACGAGAGCATTACCTACAAAGACAAAAAACAGTATTGAAAAAAATTGGATCTTCTAGCATTTTGAGAAGCAAAATCATCAATAAGATCATCAAAATCAAGATTTTTCAACACTTATTTTCAATACATAAAATTGCTAACCCATTTAATCTTTCTTGAGACATAGTTGAATGCAAGTGTGATTCTATCAATGTAATTTTTTGCTAACTTGTTAGAATCTGGAGGGTGCTACAACTATAAGTGAGTGATTTTCTTACTTATTTGATAGAATAAGGAAAAGGGAAGGTCTCACATTAGAGGTTTGGCGAGTGAGCGGGAGGTATGAGAAAGTGAAAAATAAGGGTATTTGAACCAGGTTGGTGAAGGGAAGCCTTACGTTAGTCTTTCTTTTGATGGTTGGTGGGCTTGGAATAGTCTAAATACGTTTAGTATTGAAAAAACTTCTCTCTCCTGATACTACAGGTATAGTTAACAAAACTCTATAAGCAATGAGAAGTTTTTGGAAAACAATCCAACACTTTTATAATTTCATGTGTCGCTAAAGAATCAGCATCCCTCCTAGTTTTGGCATGCATCTTCACTAACTCTTTATAATTCAAATAAAGCTTCTCTTATCTCATTAGATTGAGTTATTATTGTTGTGGTACTATTAACATGACTTTCTCATTTGTTGTTGATAAAGGATTTAATGTCAAGTGATGAACATTATCTTAAAGAAAAGGGTTATTTGATTTTTTTATTTTTGACATTTGGTATTTTTTTAACTTTTGGGGCCCTTATATATATCTATCTATATATATATATATAATAGCAGGAGTCCGAAATTTTTATTTTCCCACTCTTTTTGTTTATTATATTAGGAAATAATTGTAAATATTATAAATGGTAATATTATAAATTCTTATATTAGGAAAATATTATAAGAGAACCATTGTAATTATATATAGATTAGGAAAATATTATAAGAAAACATTGTAAATGGTATTCCTACTTTATATGTATATAAATTAGGAAAATATTATAAATGGTATTCATATTTTATATGTATAAAAATTAGGAAAATTTATTTACTGGTATTCCTACTTTATACCAAAAGTGAGTCTATAGTATCAATTCTATCTATATATAATATATAGATTTTAAAAATTATAAATAATTTTCACCATAATTGATATTAGTATATGTCAGTTCTTCTTAACTATATATTACAATGATGTGTTGATTCTATACGTCACATCTTCATCAAATATATTGTTTATTTGTTTCAATGGTATCGATGCAATTTTGTACAATATAATATTAATTAATCAAGTTTTAAATACTGACAACTATTCAAACTTTCCTAAATTGTTAATAATAGTTAAAATAGATGAATTATGATTTTATGTATCTTTCACCATTGAATTAACAATTGATTTTATTTTCAGAGATTTCTTTGGTAGCTTATTATTTATGCTAAATCCTCTTATATTTATACTATTTAAATTGCATTAGAGAAACACTTTGATATTGTTGATCATAAATTCGAAGCATAACCACCAAATATGGCTTCATTTTCACGTTCCTCTCTATTTTCGTTTTCATCAAGTGTCCCACCAACATCGACAGTATTGAACTCGAATTCTGCAATAAACAAGAGTTTTTATATAAACTATATTGTAGATTTGCACGAACAATATTTGGTGAGTTTCTTTTTTGCTTATTCTTGATAGTTTTGTTGTATTTTTTTTAAGTTGTTTTTTGTATGATTTGTTTATTATTTTTATTATTCCTCATACTAATATATTTTCTGTCAATATATTTTGTGTCAACATTTTTTGTGTCAACATATATTTTCTATTCATATATATAAACTTCTATCCCGCTAATATTTTTTTTTCGGTTATTAGTTTTATAGTTTTGATTCGGCAATTATTGTTTTGATTTGATTCGGCAATATTTTTTTTATTAGTTTTATAGTTTTGACTTTGCAATAAACTTCTATCTACTTATTGTAATGGTTTCTTATATTGTTCAATTAGAAATTCATTACAAATTATAATTACATTAAAAAATTTGTGTCAGCGTCTTCCATTCAAATTCGGCAGTCAATTTAATTGTCTTACACCATTAAATTGTGACATGCATAATGTGAATGGACACACTTGGACGGTCAAAATGGTCAGCCCCTATCACACGTTCTATTTTACGGATGGATGGAGCAAATTCGTCCATGATAACGAAATTTCAGATGGTGAAGTGTTGATTTTCTCTTATCGTGCCAACCACGTTTTTGATGTGTATATTTTCTAATGATGAATGTGAAAGAATTGATATGTACCCGACTATACATGTATTTGATATCAGTTCAAGTAATATATTATAGTTTAAATCATATATATATATGATATTTTTGTTTAATCATAAATTAATTGATTAATTGATTGATTTAATTATTATTCTAAAAAACTTTATAATGTATTACTTTTTAATAAAAGAGACAATAATTGGTCAATGGATCATTTTTTTTCCATTTACAAGGGAGTATAATTGTATAATTGGACAACAACATATTAGCTTAAGAAAAACAATTGATTGAAAGATTTATAAAACTCAAAATGGTGATAAATATTTATTGCTCGGATATATTATATATATCTCTTTCATATATTGATTGAAATATTTTTTTCTACTGCCAATTTCCATTTATATTTAAATTGATTTTGGATTATGGACTTTTTTATGGATGATTCAAAAATGTTTTATTATTAATATGATGTTTGATTTTTATATCATGATTTTGAAGGAATATCTAGATTTTTATTTCATATTGTATTGCAATATTTATTTATTATATTTGTTTTTGAAATATTGGTATTTTCAGAAGTATGAACAAATACTAAGTTTAAGTTCAGTTTAGAAAAATGAATTATCTTCTAATTGGTCCACTGATCAACGTCGGTGTTAAATTTGATGACAATTTGCATAATTAATAATAATTAACAACTCTAATTACTATCGAATAAAATTATTATATATATAATATAACTATGGCAACTCAATCAGGAAAAAAAGAATAAAAAAAGAAAAGATATAAAATAAGATACAGTTTTTGACAAATCAATCCAAATATTCTCCTAACCAATGCATGTTTTGGAGTTATCCAAAATTAGCAGTGCTTTGATTTGGTAAGTCAATGACAAGAATCTTTAGTAACATATATATTTTATTGGCTAATTATTTTTTCGGTCATGTTTGTAATATTTTTTGACATTTGAAAATTTAAATATTATATAATTAATCATATAATTGTCCTATACAATCAATAAATTGACTGTAATCATTACTATAGATAGAATAATTATTTATTATTGTATTTATTCAATCTATAGATATCATCAAGCATTGACTGAAAGAATTTTAAAACTAAGCCTTTGGTAAAATAACTGAGAGTATCTATTTATATTTTTAATCGAATTTGACTATGCTACACACAACGAGATAATTGACAATAAGTTTAACAAAAATTAAGAAAATCATACCTTATGATTAAAGATTTGTCAATTTAGAAAAATATATTAACTTAAAAAAACACAATAATTGTCAATAAGAGTTTTTTTTTTTAAATTTCAAGGGTGCATGAGTTTATGATTGGACAACAATATATTACCTTAATTAAGAAAAACAACTAATTAAAATATTTACAAAACTAAAAATGGTAACAAATATTTGATTGTTTGAAAACTGTACATATCTCTTTCATATCTTAATATGAGATTAATAAAACTAATCAAATTGACGTTAAATAATTGATATGATCAATCAATACTACAAGTGTCTTATAAAATCAATCATATAATTACTTAATTGATATATGTAATCAATTAGTATTTATTGTTTTTTTATAGTTTATTAACTATAACTCTAGAAAAAAAATCATAGAATTGCTGGTGCTTTACTTTAGTAAATCAATATTGGAAGATGAAATAATCAATATCTAGCGACCAATATATGTTTTGGAGTTATCCAAAATTGACGATGTTTTGCTTTGGTATGTCAATAGAAAGATTTTTTGAAACGAAATAAGGTGTTGTTAACTCAATATATGATAATTAATAATTATATTGTCAACCAATGCCATTAAATAAATTCTCAGAAAATCAATTATATAATCATTTATATAGGATTAATCGATTGATGTTATATTTCAAAATAAACTTCCCAATTAAAAATTTTTGGATTGTCAAACTTCTCAGTGTTCTATCATTTCTTTTGATTAATGAGCGATTCACGTCAATCCATTGTTGATCATAATGAGAAAACTCATGTGGTTTACATACATCTATTGAAAATAAATGTCAAACAATAAATATTGATATCAATTGAAATATTTTTATACACTGTTTCAGTTATATTATGTTTATGTTTGTAAGTTCTTTAGTGGATTACTATGATATTGCTGTAAAATTTATGTTAATACTACTAACGTTTATATCAATGACAGAATAGTTCATTTTAAATTTTATTCACGATTTTTTCTACAATATTATATTGAATAATATCTCAATTTACATTTTAATTAAAAATGTGAAGTACATTCATTTTTTTCAACAGTACAAATACAATATAAACATACATGTCTTACAAATTATATATAATTGTTTATAGAGAGGTGTGTGAGAAAGAAATGGATATATAAAACAATAATTTAGAGACATACATAAATTGAGGGATAATTCTGAATGAGTTGAATTAGACATTTAAGTTTATAGTTGAAAATATAAAATTGATAGATAAAATTTTGTTTTTAATAACCATATACGAATATTACTATAAAAATAAAGTAATAAATACCAGTTCATGTTAATAGATATTATAAAACCATAATATTAAAATAAAAATATGCGTGCAACGCACGGGGTTAATTACTAGTAATAGTAGAAGTCCGAAACTTTTATTTTCCCACCCTTTTTGCTTATTATATTAGGAAACAATTCTAAACATTATAAATGGTAATTATTATAAATTATTGTATTAGAAAAATATTATTAAAAAAATCATTGTAATTATATAAATTATGAGAAAATATTGTAAATGATATTCATACTTTATATGTATATAATTAGGAAAATATCATAAATGGTATTTCTATTTTATATATATTAAAATTAAGAAAATTTTATTTACTGGTATTCCTACTTTAAACATAAAGCGAGTCTATTGTATCAATTCTATCTATATATAATATATAGATTTTAAAAATTATGAATAGTGTTTCACCATAATTGATATTAGTATATATCAGTTCTTCTTAAATATATATTACAATGATGTGTTGATTCTACACATCATATCTTCATCAAATATATTGTTTATTTATTTCAATCGTGTGCAATTTTGTACAATATAATATTAATTAATCAAGTTTTAAATAATGATGACTATTTAAACTTTCCTAAATTGTTTAATAATAGTTAAAATAGATGAATTATTATTTTATGTATTTTTTACCATTGAAATAACAATTGATTTTGTTGTTCATAGATTTTTTTGGCACCTTATTATTTATGTTAAATCCTCTTATATTTATACTACTTAAATTACATTAGAGAAACACTTTGATATTGTTGATCCTAAATTCGAAGCATAACCACCAAATATGGTTTCATCTTCACGTTCCCCTCTATTTCTGTTTTCATCAAGTGTCCAGCCATCATTGACAATATTGAACTCGAATTCTGCAATAAACAAGAGTTGTTATTTAAACTATATTGTAGATTTTTACGGACAATATTTGGTGAGTTTCTTTTTTGCTTATTCTTGATAGTGTTGTTGTATTTTTTTCAAGTTGTTTTTGCATGATTTATTTATTTTTTTATTATTCCTCATACTAACATATTTTCTGTCCATATATTTTGTGTCTACATTTTTTGTGTCAACATACATTTTTTGTTCATATATATAAACTTCTATCCCGCTAACATTTTTTTGGTTATTATTTTTATAGTTTTGATTCAGCAATTATTATTTTGTTTTGATTCGACAACATTTTTTTCAGTTATTAGTTTTATATTTTTTATTCGGCAATATTATTTTTCGGTTATTAGTTTTATTGTTTTGATTCAGAATAAATTTTTATTTACTTATTGTAATGGCTTCTAATATTATTCAATTAGCATTACAAATTGTAATTACATTAATTTTTTGTGTCAGCGTCTTCCATGCAAATTCGACAATCAATTTAATGAGCTTACACCATTAAATTGTGACATGCATAATGTGAACGGACACATTAGGACGGTCAAAATGGTCAGCCCCTATGGCGCGTTCTATTTTACGGATGGATGGAGCAAATTCGTCCATTATAATGAAATTTCAGATGGTGAAGTGTTGATTTTCTCTTCTCGTGCCAACCACTTTTTTTATGTGTCAATATTTTCTATTGATAATTCATGTGAGAGAATCGATGTGTATCTTACTATACGTATATTTGATATCAGTTCAGGTAATATATTATAGTTTAAATCATATATATATGATATTTCTATTTAATTATAAATTAATTAATTAATTGATTGATTTAATTAATACGTGTGCAACATGCAGCGATGATTCTGACGATGATGACATTAAGGTGGATGTTGTTGAGAATCCGACTTTTCGATTGATTCTCTCAAAGTCACATATAAAGAAACCTCGCTTGGTAAGTATTTACTCATATATATATATATATATGTGTGTGTGTGTGTGTGTGTGTATGTGTGGATGTGTGTGTGGGGGTGTGTGTGTGTGTGAGTTCGCGATATCTTATGTTTATTTAGTGGTGAGATTTTTTTGTCAATATTTTTTTTGATCAACAACCTATACCTATGAAGTTTTGGAACGATTTTATCAAGGGTACACACAAAGAACAAATAATGCAATTATAAGGCATAATGAAAGACAATATTGTGTCTGATTAAAGCAAGAGAAATCCATGCAACGTGGTTGCCAAAATTATAATTTTTTTATACAGTTAATAAATTGATTATATTTAATCCTATAGATGCAATAAGTATTTGTTATTTTTCTAATCAATCTTATACATACAACAAACTATTGATTGGAGTTTTTTCAAATTGAGCCTTAGTAAAATAATTGGCGGTATCTAATTGTACTTTTATTCATAGACAATATCTATTAATATTTTATTCATACGGGTGACGTCAAACAATGATGTACGACAACACGTCACGAATTAGGCTCGCCCGCTACCGAGCCCAACGGCTACCGAGCCCAACCGCAACACGGCTACCGAGCCCCGAGCCCCGAGCCCAAGTTTCGAAATGAAACGCACGCGCGACAGCTTCGTAAAAATAAACACATGCCCATGCTTGACACTTTATTGGTATCGAACCGCCACATGTCGAGAATTATGAAGAGAAGTCGACAAGTGGCAAGTTTTGGCCGACATGCACAACTACTGAGAGGGACATGTGTCGTTTTTTAGCTATTTTATTAATTAATGAATAGTTAGTGCAAAGATGACTATTGTAAACCCACTTACTCAAAAGGGGTATAAAAAGTCTGAAAAGGAAAAAAGAAAGGGGGGCAATTGTAACCAATTATAAGAAAAACCGACCCCGATATTCCTCGGCAAAAAATACAAAAAGGCATAATTAGCCGAAATAAACATACGTTACGCACGTTTTCATTTCCACGTGTTAAATCTTTTACATATTTCTCGCTTGTTGACCAAAACGCACGCGTCAACAAATTGGCGCTAGAAGGAAGGGCGATTGGTCCATCCGAGTTCCATCAAAAAGCAAGTGAAACAAAAACCAGGTAAAATTTGACATCAACCTTTTGATAAGGGAAGAAAAATGAGTCAACTGCGAAAATGCCCGTTTGATCAAGAGCAACATTTGAACAACCAACCTGCCAAACTACGAATGGCCACAATATGCTCCAAACTAAGGCGAAGACTACTTTATTTCCTTTTGCTCGCTTAATTGCCAATCCAACTTTTGTACAACAAATGAACCAACTTATATCGCAAACTCGCCACCACAAACTCTCAAGCACCTCCTCCGCTCCTTGCAAACACTAACCCACTCAACCCACAACTAAATGTTAACATTAATCCTCAAATTCCCGGATTTCCTCGCCACGAAGCCCAAGAAGCCGATTCGGTAATGAACAACATGTCCGCTGACAAGCGGCAAAGAGAAAATGAGGAGGAGCAAAGTCGTATAGAAGAGTCATTTCAGAGCAAACACGACATCGTGTGCCCACTCGTGTTCGCCGGACGACCGAGTTGATCCCTTTCGCTCGATCGATAAGTTCCTCGGCCAGGTTTCCGGATGAGCGGGAACAACTCAGGGTCGATCGTGTCCAAGGCCCTAGCTTATGGCGAAACGGGATGTAGAAATACACCGCCTACGCCGTCTGCGTGCGAACGAATGGAAGGCGGTCCGGATGGCGAACGCTCGAAGACCGCCCCAAGTATGGAGCCCCCAGCCGTTAAAAAACCGCCATTTTCTCCTCGAATCCTGGCGATCCTGTTACCGCCAAAGTTGAAAATCCCCAGCCGGTCTCTATAATGGGAGACCGACCCGACTACTCACGTTCACAAGTACTTAGCATGGATGGAACTATACACCAAGCGATGCCATCCTCTGTAGGGCGTTCCCCCTGACTTTGGGCGACCGAGCCCACCGTTGGTTTAGGACCCTGCCACAGGGATCCATTCAAGCATGGGGGGATCTCGATGGGTCGCCAATCCTGTTTTGGTAAAGAAAAGCAATGGCCATGGCGCCTATGCGTGGATTTTACCGACCTCAACAAAGCATGCCCTAAGGACAGTTATCCATTGCCAAATATCGATTACATGGTAGCATGCCCTATGGTCATACAGAACGACACATCGAGCGGCCACTGGAGAAACACCTTTTTCTTTAGCTTATGGAGCAGAGGCGGTGATTCCCGTCGAGATTGGAGCCCCTACCTTGAATGCAAATTTTGAAGAAGATCGTAATGAGGCCGCGCTCCGAGCCGAGCTAGACTCGCTTGAAGAAAAAAAGGTGCGATCTTGAGATGAAAATGCAAAGTGTATAAACAAAGGAGTTAAAGGTACTACAATTCGAAAGTAAAGGAAAGAAGATTTCAGTCGGCGATCTTGTATTAAAAAGATAACGGGCATTCAACCCACCATTGAAGCCAACCTGGAGGGCCCATTTCGAGTCGACCACGCTTATCTGGTGGGGCGTACCAGCTAGAATATTTGAGTGGAGAAAAATTTATGCATCCATGGAACGTAGCATACCTGAAGCGGTATTATCAATAAAGATCTCGATCTACAATCCAGATAGGATTCCAAAGAATTATCCCTTCATCTGGTATTTCGTGAGCTCTTTAAAGGAAAACGAAGTTTTTACTCACCACGAATAAAGACTCAGCTACGCACCGAGCACAAAATCAAGACTTGGTTACGCACCGAGTACAATATAAAGACTTGGTTATGCACCGAGCACCGAAATCAAGACTTGGTTACGCACCAAGCATAAAGTGAAGACTCGGTTACGCACCGAGCACAAAATCAAGACTCGGCTACGCACCGAGCACAAAATCAAGACTTGGTTACGCACCGAGTACAATATAAAGACTTGGTTATGCACCGAGCACCGAAATCAAGACTTGGTTACGCACCAAGCATAAAGTGAAGACTCGGTTACGCACCGAGCACAAAATCAAGACTCGGCTACGCACCGAGCACAAAATCAAGACTTGGTTACGCACCGAGCACAAAATAAAGACTTGGTTATGCACCGAGCACCGAAATCAAGACTTGGTTATGCACCAAGCATAAAGTGAAGACTCGGTTATGCACCGAGCACAAAATCAAGACTCGGCTACGCACCGAGCACAAAATCAAGACTTAGTTACGCACCGAGCACAATATAAAGACTTGGTTATGCACCGAGCACCGAAATCAAGACTTGGTTATGCACCAAGCATAAAGTGAAGACTCGGTTACGCACCGAGCACAAAATCAAGACTCGGCTACGCACCGAGCACAAAATCAAGACTTGGTTACGCACCGAGCACAAAATAAAGACTTGGTTATACACCGAGCACCGAAATCAAGACTTGGTTACGCACCAAGCATAAAGTGAAGACTCGGTTACGCACCGAGCACAAAATCAAGACTCGGCTACGCACCGAGCACAAAATCAAGACTTGGTTACGCACCGAGCACAAAATAAAGACTTGGTTATACACCGAGCACCGAAATCAAGACTTAGTTACGCACCAAGCATAAAGTGAAGACTCGGTTATGCACCGAGCACAAAATCAAGACTCGGCTACGCACCGAGCACAAAATCAAGACTTGGTTACGCACCGAGCACAAAATAAAGACTTGGTTATGCACCGAGCACCGAAATCAAGACTTGGTTACGCACCAAGCATAAAGTGAAGACTTGGCCACGTACCAAGTACAAAATAAGGACTCAGTTATGCGCCGAGCGCAATAAAGACTCGGTTCATAAACAAAATTCCAGAAACAAAATAAAGGACAGGTTTATATCCCTGAGTACAAGAATCGATTAAAGCGGCGATCCTTACTCGGAAAGTACTGAAAACCGAGCCCCGTACTTGGGAAAATAAGAGGAAAAAAGAAGACAGGCAACAATCTTACAAAAGGAAAGAGCCGAGCATCCACAAAAAGCTTGAAATGCATACACAGGAAAGGAAAATAACAATTCATTTCTACTTCAAAAATAATTACATAAGGGAGGCCGGAGCCCATTACATCTCGAGGCACGAAGCCAAATTACCTACCTAGGGGTACATATAAAAGCATCAAGAACGAGCAGGGGGCGGAATTTCGACGCACCACCGAACCAACTTCTTCCACGTCCGAGGAGGAGAGCCTGCGCATTAGAAGCCTCGGCAAATTTCGGCCGAAGGGTATCGAGATCAGCCTCCCGGGAGGGCCAGGTCTTCCTCAAGCCGAGCAACAAGACGCCCGCCTTAAGTAAATCAAGAATTTCTTGGAGGCCGGGTCGCATGGCCACAGTTAACATGAATGCATACTCCTCGAGTCTTTGTAAGCTTTAATGGCCTCTCTACGAACTTCCTCGGTTTGCCGACGGGCGATTTCTTCACCTCCCTGCGTACATCGGCTAGACGCCTCTCCATTTCCTCGGCTCGGCAATGGCGGCACGTTCCCGTTCGCGACCTTAACCCCGAGCTCTTCTTCACCCTTGCGGGCCCGATCTCGCTCCCGCCTCGGCCCTCGCAGCTACCTCTCTCTCGAAATTGGCCCGAGCCGTGGCCTCATCCGCTGAGTCTTAAAAGATTCTTGTACCCCTTGAAGGGTAGCATAGCCTCCCTGCAGATCCCCGTGCCGTCTTTCCAGGTCGGCATATTTTTTTCTCTAGCTCGCGAGTCCCCCAACCGCATGCCATAAGAGCCCAATCATCCGTCCCGACATGGCCATGGCATACCGACTGCTTCTTCGGCTTGATCTACGGCGTAATTGCTCGATGCCTTTTGTCCAGGCACGAGCCGGGGCGATCATTGCGGCCCGACCGCCTCCTAGTAAGACCCTTGATTGCTCCTCTGTCGGCGTGGCACATCGAACGAATTCCACAAACCACCGAGGGCGTAGTCCAACCATTCCCTCGCAATATTCATCTCTTGCTTGGTTTGGAGGAATGAAATGACCTTCCCTCGCCGAGGTCATCCGAGAAAGTTCGCGGACCTTCCTTTTCTCGGGGCGCTCGGGATGTTCGGCGCCGCCGACCAACCCTTTCGCCCGATCGATGCTCCTCCATCACAATCCCTCCTCTTCTCCTTTGAAGAGGAGGTCACGCCTCGGCACTCCATCGCCAGGACGCGTTCCGCCCGGATATCTTCTCTCCGAGCCGCCTCCACATCCGCAGTTGATCGGCGACCACCCGAGTTCGCCGTCTTTGTGTTCCTCACATCGCGAAGACGTGCACGCAAATCCAAGCCACGCCCGCATAAAGCGACCACCAATTAGAAGAAAGATCAAAAGAAAACAAAAAGACAATTCAAAAGGAAATGTAAAAATACAAGAGTGTTTACCTCGAACTAGCGATGCACTCGGCGGCCCGGGTGTGTGTATGCCCTACGGCGCAGATGATCTCGCCCACGGACTAGTCACGGGAGGCGGCGCAGCTCGCTCGATTCTCGCCGGCCCCCCGGAGAATGGGGCCGTCTTCTTCATTAACGAGAATTTTCTGTGAGGCCCTCTCTCGACCTCCACATCCCGCTCGGCCGCCTCGTCTCGAGCCACCCCCTCGGCCGGTCGGGCGGGTAGAGCAGGCCTCAAACCACTGCGGCGCTGTTGGCCTCGGTGGCCAACCTCTCAATCCGCCCGTCCATGATTCCCGGGCCTGGATGTTCTCCGACGCCTTCGAATAAAAGTGGGCGAGCCCCCTTTGATGCCCTGTTCTCTACAAAGGTAAAAAGACACAAGTCACTCACAAAAAGAAACAAGAAATGAAAAAAGCGAGAGAAAGGAAAAAGACAAGACTTACTATAACCAAAAACAAAATCAAGGAGGATAAGGGATCTCTCCTTCCTTCGTTCTCCACGCGAGATTGCCACTCGCTCACCCGAGCCATTTTTCTTTCCATCCTTCAACGATGAAGGAAGACCTTCCACTAAACTATCCTGGATACCCCAATCGGGTTTGTACATAATACCATCCGGACGGTGACCTTTTGATGAAGGAGTCGCCGCCATCGAAGAGTTCATTCATCTCTTTGAACTTAGGGCGAGGTACTTCTCTGGTGGAACATCACCACGAGGGCAATAATCCTACCCCACGTAATGGGATGCACTTGGGTTGGATGTATACCCCACTTGCAAAGCCACCGCGTGAGAAAAACCGGCAATGAAACCGCAGTCCGAATAGAAGGTCAAGGCGGTATGTATACCCACGCAACCCACGGGCGGATCTTGGGGGACCTCAATGCCATCCGGTACCTAAATGGATACCACTTGGAATACGATACCTTCTTGGCCGGAGCTCTCCCATCTCTCGAGCATCGATGCTCGGGATATCATTTATATCACTCGGCGTCCACCGAGGCTCGACACGGAGACGAGGGCCTCCTCCGGGCCGGCCGTCGCCATTACGGTGGCCTATGGGCCCTAGCGGCCTCTCCGGCCTCGAATCGCCGGATGGTTCATCTACTCGCTCTACGTTGTCACGCTCCGGCTCCGATGGGTCCATGTCTTCTTCTTCTTGCTGGTACTGTCTAGAATCAACGCTTTGCGAGTCTTCGTCGGAACTTGCTTGTGCGGTCCGGGGTTGATACACGTTCCTCCTAAAGATGGTCACCGTGTCGGATTGAAGATAGTATGAGTCCGCCCCAAAGACGTTCCGCTTCGTGGAGAATCCGGAGAAGATATCTGAATAACGCTCGGACTACGAGGCGGTGATGGCCGTGCTGGTGAGAAAGAAACAGAAGGTTCAGAGGGAGGGTCTTCGATTTCAACCTCAACACTATAACTACGACTCCTACTATCCTCAAAAGAAGACATTTATAGGTAAAGGGAGAGTATTTTGAAAAAATACCTAAGTTTGAAGTCTCTGAACTTGGAAAGCCGACTCGAAAATTCTGCTCGGTTCTACTTGCTTTAGCTCAAAGGTTAATGGTTGCGAAAGTGAATGATGAAGGGAAACGAAGGTATTTATAGATAGGGTTCCTCGATAGGCGCGACGATTTTTCGAAAAAGACACGCCTTTTTAAAAACTCAAAACCGTCAAACATGTCAAAAAATGTCGCGTCCCCACGCCCGCTGACAGAACTGACGTACCTTTTCGGTTCACGCGCAAGATTGGTCCAAACACAAGATGCCACGTGTTCATTATTATGGCAACCCAATTAATGCGCCGTTTCAAGCATTAATTGCTCGCGACAGTGCCAGGAAAGAACTAAAACCTTGGAGAAATCCGTTTTCCCATTAAATGATCATCATTAGCATTAAAGTTTAACTCCGATCTCAGAGATTCTTCTCTCGGAATCAAACTTGGGGGCCTTTGATGATACCCGAGCCGAGCTGTGAGAAATTAATCCACGTCATCGATCGACACATATTCGAATAGGTGACCTACGGGTGACGTCAAAACAATGATGTACGACAACACGTCACGAATTAGGCTCGCCCATTCGCTACGAGCCCAACGGCTCACGAGCCCAACCGCAACACGGCTACGAGCCCCGAGCCCCGAGCCCAAGTTTGAAATGAAACGCACGCTACGATGACCTTCAAAAATAAACACATGCCCATGCTTGACACTTTATTGGTATCGTGAACTCGCCACATGTCGAGAATTATGAAGAGAAGTCGACAAGTGGCAAGTTTTTGGCGACATGCACAACTACAGAGGGACATGTGTCGTTTTTTAGCTATTTTATTAATTAATGAATAGTTAGTGCAAAGATGACTATTGTAAACCCACTTACTCAAAAGGGGTATAAAATGTCGAAAAGGAAAAAAAAAAAGAAAGGGGGCAATTGTAACCAATTATAAGAAAAACCGACCCGATATTCCGGCAAAAAATACAAAAAGGCATAATTAGCCAGAAATAAACATACGTTACACACGTTTTCATTTCCACGTGTTAAATCTTTTACATATTTCTGCTTGTTGACCAAAACACACGTCAACAAGTTCATTTTAAATTTTATTCAAGATTTTTTCTATTTTATTATTTTGAATAATATTTCAATTTATATTTTTTATTAACAATATGAAATATTCATTTTTTCAACAGTACAAGTACAGTATAAAAATACATGTCTCATAAATTATATATAATTATTTATAGAGAGGTGTGTGAAAAGAAAGAGATATATAAAACAATAAATTAGAGACATGCATAAATTGAGGGATAATTCTGAACGAGTTAAATTAGACATTTAAGTTTATAGTTGAAAATATAAAATTGATAGATAAATTTTTATTTTTAAAACCTTATACGAATATTACTATTAAAATAAAGTAATAAATACCAGTTCATGTTAATAGATATTATAAAATAATATATTAAATAAAAATATACGTCAACGCATGGGGTGAATTACTAGTTTTTTTTTAATAATACATGTATGCTAAGGCCTATAGAACATCGGGGCCCCAAAACCGGGGCCCTAGCGACCATTAGTGACTATCCTCGGGGCGGACCGAGTATAGGACAAAAACTCCAAATAAACAATCTAATGGGTCAAAATCGCTTAGACGGATCCCATAAACCGACCTTGATATTTTTATTTTACTAGCAGGGGCCAGTATTAGCAGTTCATCTGAAAAGTATTAGCAGTCCCGATGAAAAGTATTAATATGTATTTCACTTGAAGTTATTAGGACAAAAACTCCTGTTAGCACGTAGTTCACTTGAAAATATAATTTTTGTTTATAAAAGAATGAGGGTAATGGAATTCAGGCTGAAAATTGGACAATGACATAATATCACAAGAGTGCTGAAAAGTATTAAATTTTCATTTGAAAAGTATTTTTGGTCCGTCTAAAAAGTATTATTACGTAGTTCACTTGAAAATATTTAATACTCCTAAAAAGTATTAGTTTTTTTCATCAAAAAATTAGTATTCCCCGTGAAACATACTAGTAGTTTCCCTGCAAAAAATATTAGTTTTTCTATTTAAAAGTTGTTAGTAATTTTCCTAAAAATATTAGTTTTTCTAATAAGTATTAGTAGGTTCATTAAAAAGTATTAGTATTCTGATGAATCACTGGGTTGATGTGCTGCTGGATCCGCGGATCGAATAGATTCATTATGCTGGATCTGTCTCACCGTATGACATGAGAGACTACCTCTAAGTATAGATGTATGGAAATTTTTAGAATTTAAAATTATATATGAGAAATTAAATTAATTATAAAAAAAATATGAGGTTGGGGGACCGCCGCGGCCAGCCCCTTGTAGCTCCATCACTGGATGTACGTGATATATAAATATATAGGCGTGACCAATTTTCTAATTGCCTAACAATAAATACTTTGCATTAATTTAGAGATTGTCGTTTATGTGTCTTAATTAAAATGAAAGACGTGTATGTTTCCTACCACACGATTTACATAAAAATCCGCACAACACGCACCAGATAACGCAGAGTTTGCATGCGGATTATGAAATTAATTAAAATTGGTTGCTTCTAAATCTTTCCCACAACATCTCGTCCGCCCTTTCGCCTTTTTATAGCTTTAATGTCTCTATCTCTCCGTCTTTCTTCCTTTTTTTCTTTCTTTCTTTTTCTTTTGTGTAATTTCTTGAATATTCATCTTAGTACACTTTTAGCATTTTTTTTTCTTGTCTTTTTAGGGTTAGTGGTGGCAGGTAAGATGCCAGCAACTATTTGATTAAAGTCTAATTAACACAACTTTCCTCCACAATCTAGGGTGTTCCATTTCATATATTTTCTGTCAGACCTTATGAAAATAATTGTACTCCATTCGTGATCAAAAAGTTCAAATTCAAAATACTTCTAACTCTTTTTCAAAATTATTAAGTTGAATAAAGCAATCGGCCAGCGGCGGATCTAGAAATTTTTTACGAGGAGGCACAAAACAAGGCAAAAAATTGTGTCAGACGGCCACATTGTGCGACAGAGAAAAAAATGATACTTTTACGTATAAAAAGTAATATTTTTAGGGTAAAAAATATTATTATATTTGAATATACTTTTTTAGTTGCCGCAATGAAAAATATATAACTCACTCCGAATATACTTTTTAGCTATACAAATTAACAATCAATTAGTTTTTACACTAAAAATATTATTGCTTTCATTAAAAAATATTACTTTGTGTTTATCTTGTACAGTGGGACCATCTCACATGAAACCTACTCACAAAACAAAATATAATTATAAACTACATTAAAATGAAATATGTGCAATTATAAACTACATAAAAAAATTAATAGGAGTATGCTTTGTTTTTTCATCCTGGTTATTAGGTTTTAAAAATAAACAATAAAAAAATTACAAGGGCACATGCCCCATAGTGGGAGCTGTGCATCCGTCTGTGGAATCGGCGTGGCTTATTTTATGCATGAGTTATCACTATTTTCTAGTCGAAAAAAATCCAAAAATGAAATAATATTCAATCGGTTGAACTTTTATATCAAGAAAAATTAAAGAGAGATGTTCGAGATGTGTATATATATATATATATATATATATATAATTGGAGGGGTCCAAATATTTTAGAATTTAATATTTTTAAATAATATATATATATATATTATTTTCAAAATTTTATGGAGTTGTAAGTTGAAGGAGGATGGACATCCATGCCACCAGTCTCTTGTAGGGGTGTTGATGGAGATAAAGATTTAAAAATATCTTATTATCTATTAAAATTAGTTTATTATGTTATTTTATTATCTTTTAAGAGTTTTCAATAGTTAGGAGTTTTATTGTTGTAAGACTTTAATCCTATAAATATTTATTTTATTGTTATTTTTAGGGAGGTTGATTTTTGATTAAGAAATAAAAACGAGGGTTTTCTCTCAATTATTATCTCTCTTATGGTATTCTTAGAGAATCAATGTACGAGGTGAGTTTATTTTGTTGTTCACGCTTTTTTATGTCAATTGGTATTCAGAGGCTAGTCTACGCTCCCTGAACCATGTTGTCCTGGCCGAATCCACAATGCATGAACGACACTACACAGATCCGTCAGCTGATCGACATGCTAACAAAACAATTCCATATTGTGCGCATCCAATTTCAAGAAATCAAAAGGCTTGTTGAAAAATGATTTCTTGATGGTTGTGAGTTTGTTTGCGATATTGTGCCCATCCAGTCCACCACATTGGATACTTATTCTACGGACATGGATGTTTTATTCTCAAGTGACACTGAAGATGGTGAATATGATGGATCACTAATTTTTGATGAGGAAGATGAAGATCTCATGAAAAACTTCTGGAATTTAAAGAGAATGGTGACTATGATAGCCCACCAATTTTCGATAAGGAGGAATATGATAGTTATAATGACCCACCAATTTTTGATAAAGAAGTTTCTTGAGGATGTTGATTCATGGATGGAACATGGATATTGTATTCCTCCTCCAGAGATCGAAGATTTTGTTGATATCTCAACTCTTTCCATCCTTATTAATTCCTCATATAGATAAAATACTAATCTTAAAGAGGAGATTATTGCCTTCTTTAGCATAATTGACTAAATCTGAGAAGTTTGTTAATGTCAGCATTGATGAAAAATATATTTTGCAGTGCCGGACATCAACTTGGAATTTTTTTATTGTTGATCCAACTCAAATACATGATGATATTCACCTGGTTTATCGATCTCGTCCTCCTCGCGTCCCTCCATGGTTTGACATTTCTTTTAGTCAATATCTTCCTTCTGATTCGAGGACAAATCGTCTCGAACCCAGAGAAAATGATGGAGAAAAAGATTTAAAGATATCTTATTATCTATTAGATTAGTTTATTAGGTTATTTTATTATCTTTTAAGAGTTTTCAGTAGTTAGGAGTTTTATTGTTGTAGGAATTTAATCATATAAATATTTGTTTTGTTATTATTTTTAGGGAGTGTTAGAGAATTTTCTAACCGCAAGTCTACGGTGTCAAGTTTTAATATAGAGAAGTAAGGTTGTCGAATCCACAGGGAATAATTATCGAATTATTGCTAAGTACTATAATATAGTAGTCTAACTTTATTTAGAAATTTAATATT
This sequence comes from Rehmannia glutinosa, assembly GCA_016081115.2. NCBI lineage: Eukaryota > Viridiplantae > Streptophyta > Magnoliopsida > Lamiales > Orobanchaceae > Rehmannia > Rehmannia glutinosa. The sequence goes on from CM071926.1 coordinate 104,615,465, forward strand.
TGATGGAGTTGATTATACTAAAAATACTAAAAATAAATTAAGACTATGTAAATATCAATGAGTTTATCCAAATGATTAAATGAATTCTAGAGGTATGATGAATCTAGTTATCCCTTATGTTGTCAATATGGTTTATCAATCATCAATTATCAATTTATAAGTCAAGATTTCTACAATAATCATTCCCTTTCTCAAGTGCCAATGATTTTAGATTCAATTGGGAAATCAATATCTCTATAAAAATCACCAATCAAAATCTCAATAAAAGCTATGAATCTTGATAAATGACTTCAAAGGATTCACAAATCTCTCAATTCTATGAAATCCTAGGTTATGCTATTCCAAGGTCATGTATTCAATTACCTCTCTCAAGTGTCAAATCAAATACACCAAACAATCTAAATTATTGATCAAGTAATTTAGAAGCAATAGATTCAAATAGCACAAATAAATTGATAGATCTAGATTGACAAACCACAATCTCAAAACATAAGTTCAAACATAGATTACATCAATCCTCTAGAATTATAGTGTTTAGCTCATGATTAAAGAAAATGAATCCATGAAAATACAACAATACATCTTACAAGATATGAAGAAAGCAACAAAATAAGAACAAGAGTTGAGGATCTTCTCTATTTCTAGATGATAGAAGCTTCCAATCTTCTTCTCCAAATTCTTCTCAAAATGCTCAAATTCTTCTTCCTTGTCTTGTAGCCGTGTTTATTGCCTTCCCAAGGGTTCCAAGATGCCCTAATTTCAAGCCCTAAGGATGATATTTATAGTACACAAAAGTCCAAGAAGGGGGTAGGTGAACATAGAATTTTCCGCCCCGGTAACTCTAAGCTTCCAGACAAGGGCGCCTCCACAGATGGCGCAAGGCCAAGGCATGGTGCGCATGCAGCTGCGGCGCCAAAGAATCTCATCCCAAATATCGCACGGCGGCGCTGCGCTTTGCAAGATAAGCGCTGTGGCTAAACCAATGCTATCGCTAAATATCGCACGGCGCTGCTGGCGGCTGCCAAGCATGGCGTAAGCGGCGCCATCAACATATGCCCACACAATCCGCCGGGCGCCGGCCGGCGTTGGCAGCCATGGGCGCCACAAGCCTCCGTCCATCCAAAGATTCACTGTCGCGGGCGCTGCGCTTAGGCGGCTTGGTTCAAAACAGGGCGCCGCCGCCCGTCCTTGGCCAAAATGCGATTTTTCCTTGCTTCTACACGATTTCTTCTTTCTTCGTGCCATTTTTCACCGTTTTCTTCATCTCTCGGCTACCAAATCCGTATTGACTTTACATCGACACTATTTGAAATAAATTGGACTCTAAAGACTCTAAAAACACCCAAAATAAAACCAAATTCTAATCTAAAATACTCAAATAAGTTGATAAAATACCAACTTAACAAATACCCCCAAACTTAAGCTATTGTTTGTCCTCAAACAATTATAACTCAAAATGAAAGACAAACAATACAACAACACACACAACTACAAAACTCCATAAACCAATAAGATTTGTCTAAAACTCATTTCACTATCAATCAAGCATGCATTTTAACATTGTGATCAAAAGTGTTGAATATTCATGAAAATTCCGTTTTCATTATTCAAATTGATTTACGCAATCAAACGTTATCAAGATGATCCACTTCTAAGTATCAAAAGATACTCGACTACCGATTCCATAGGCTTGTTATTCACACTAATCTCCACTAATGTAGGCTAATATAACACATGGATCAATAGGGCTTCCAAAGCTTGTAATGTGGCTTAGGGTCGGGTAGGAAAATTTAGGATTAAGTGGCTCAATTCACCCAAACACACAATTACCTCTTCAAATCACCAATTGCCAAACAAAATGGCTACCTTCACTTTTGTTGAATTTTCAATTATTCTCCTCTACGAGCCTCTATTTTCAACACAAATTTTTTTTTTTTTTTTTTTTTGAGACCCCCAAACTTGGTCTTTTGCATATTTTAACACATGGGGTTTCATTATTTCTTTTTCTCGGCAACTTCATGCGAATGAACATCTACCTTACTTATTACATCCTCCTCAACCTTCAATCATTTTGTGTGTATGAGTGATGGGTAATTAGGATTTTCACATGTAAGCTCAAGGTAAAAACAATTGGTTGCCAAAGAAAAGGTTTAATAGGCTCAAAAGGGGACACTAGTGAAATTATATCATACAAAGGTAGTCATTTTGGCTCTAGCTTTTATTCAAAGATGGCCTAAATCATTTCCTTATGTTATTTCACCTAGAATTTCGCCTCAATTAGTGATCAAACAAGTTCTAGAATCCGGTGGGATCATACAAGCAACACTTGACTTCATTAATCATTTTCAAATAAGTTAACAGAATTATGCATGAATATGAAATCAATGAAGCAAAATATAGATCACCACTTTAAAGCATGCTTTCGTGACAGTTCAACTCACAATCAACAAATCTACTTAGTCATGTAGTTCTATAGTTCAACAAAATACCCGACTCGACTCAACCCGCAATCAACAAATGCATTTTTTTTTTTTTGACACGACTCTGACACGACTCAAAAGACACAAATACAGATTACACCCCCCCAAACTTAAATTGAACATTGTCCTCAATGGAGAGTGAGAAAACTTTCCTGATAGCCCGAGCGTCTAGGACTCCTCATCGGAGTCGTGTGGTGAAAAATGAGCAATAGGGCCCGGTGGTGGTGGTATTGGGAACTGGAATTGCGGGTGTGTCTGGCTATATATCTGGGCAAGTATTCGGTTGTGCTCATTCTCATATTCTTCTCGTGCCGCTCTGTGGCGTTGCTCCGCTACAAAAGCCCTTCTCAATTCTCGTACTTCGCGAACTAGTGCGTCCTCAAGAGTCATATGTGAGCGTCTAGAACGAGAACGTCTTGCCGCCGAACCGGATGGAACATCGATGATTCGTGGTTGGGCATGAGTATCGTGCTCAATAGCCGGCAAGAGCAAATTCGGGATGAAGAATATATCCTGCACCCTTCGGATTAGGCACACCGCTACCCACTCGTCATAAGAAGCAATAGTAGCGAATCTATGGGTCCCTTTGGATTTTCCAATGGCTCGAGTTATCCCATGTAACACCCTTCTTTTTACATAACCCACAAATCAAACTCGGTAAGATTAGTCCCCCTCTGTTTTTGGGTTGTAGCATTTTGTTATGAAGGGGCGTTGCAATAATTACCGGGTCGTCGGGTTGTATGTCAAGAACTATGGCATATAGAAGATGAGCTCGTTCCTTAGTTACATCACTAACATGCTTGGTTGGTATCAAGTTGTTGCATATGAAGTGGTACCAAGCTCGCCCATATCGACTAAGACTCGTTCTCGGAAAAGCAAAGTAGCACCTCCCACAACTTTTATATGACGTACCACGCCTCCAGGGCCGGCATAGGGTATTACAAATCTCCTCCATACTCGGTGGTTGCGAGATAAATTCAATGTACGGTGAGTGATCCACCTCCGGAGTCCATAATATTCTCTTATCGCTACTACATGAGTGTATACCTTGTCTACTCCACGCACGAAAACCTCCGAGTTATAGCCATTTTTGGTCTTCGCATTCGCATAAAACTCCGGACTATATTCGTGCGAATGGTCCGGGTTGTGCACAAAGTTTTTTCCATTGCTTCGATGTATCATTTGTGCAAGTTCACCATCATTCGGCCCCGGTTGTAACCCCCCGTTTCGCGTTATGCTCTTCGAGCATAATGTGTCATAATATAGTTGTTGTGCTTCCAAGTGAAGAAAACGAGCTTCAACATTTTCCTCGACGTATTTGCCACTCTTTTGCCCTTGCTTACATTCTTTGTTCTTGGCATTGTGATTGATTTGAAAATCACCGAAAAATGACACAAGCAACATAGCACATAGGGCGCACAATACGAGTTAGGGGTTAAGAATTTTGCAACAACTCAAGAATTATGCATCTTTGTCATCAATTCATGATCAAATATCTTTTAGTACACAATGATGACAAGAATCAAATGCCTAGATGTAATATTTTTCATTGAGGTATTTTATCAAACATCTTGTAGGCATATATGCAAAGAAGAGATGAACACCCAATTTGAAATTCAATTCATGCCCAATTTTCAACACCAATCAATTCAAGCACAATATTATTCATATATCATCACAATTTATCAAGAATTTATCAAGAATTTCAAATTATAATGATAATGAAAATTCCCACATTTTTAACCTAAGCTTGAAAATTTGAAGAAAATTGGTGTACAATTGAAGCTCACTTACCCAATTGATGAAGAAGATGAAGATGATGATTAAGTTGCTCAATTGCCCACTTGAATGGTGTATAAGTGAATGCTAGGTAGGATTTTTGTAGAAGGAAGAAGATATGCGTGTGTGGGTTATGTTTGTAAAGGGAAAAAAAATGAGGCTAAGTTACCTTTAATCGCCCAAGATCCATCTAAGGCGGCTGCCAGGGGCGAGCGCTGCGCGCCGGACAATTTTCAAGAAAACCATCGAGCCGCGCGCCCGCACACCTCGTCTCATGTTGCTCACCTGTCTCGGGCGCTGCGGCTTAGGTTTGCCCAAAATGGCGCCCGCCATATTTTTTTTTTTTTTTTTTTTTTATCAAAAATTCAAAATCACACACAAATTAATTTACACAAAAATCACACAAAAATTCAAATAAATACACACCATATTAAAAGAAAATAAAATCACACAAAATTCGATCGCACGAAAATCGCTTGGGTTGCCTCCCAAGAAGCGCTAAATTTATAGTCGTTAGCGACTCAACTATTCGACTCAAGAAATTTCATCACCAAGTGGAAGATTTAAAACCTTCCTTACTTCGTTCCCAAAATAGTGTTTCAATCTTTGTCCGTTCACTTGGAACGAATTCCCATCGTTCCCTCTTAACTCGACGGCACCATATGGAAACACACGTTCAACCACAAACGGTCCTGACCATCGTGATTTGAGTTTACCTGGAAAAAGTTTCAATCGAGAGTTGAACAATAACACTTGTTGGCCGGGTAAGAATTCACGCCGCAAAATCATTTGATCATGCCATTTTTCGTTTTTTCCTTATACATTTTGGCATTTTCATATGATTCTTGACGAAATTCTTCCATTTCGTTTAATTGAAGTAATCGGTTTTCACCGGCCTCTTTCAAGTTAAAATTCAATTTCTTAATTGCCCAATAAGCTCGATGCTCAAGTTCAACCGCAAATGACACGCTTTACCAAACACCAATCGATACGGTGACATACCAATGGGTGTTTTATAAGCCGTCGCGATAAGCCCACAAAGCATCATCGAGCTTTTGTGCCCAATCCTTCGATTAAAACTCACCGTTTTTCAAGAATTTGTTTCACCTCACGATTTGAAATTTAGCTTGACCATTAGATTGAGGATGGTAACCAAGCGCAATCTTATGACGCACACCAAATTTAGCAAGAAGGTTGTTAAACAATTTATTACAAAAATGCGTACCTTCATCACTTACAATAGCTCGAGGAGTACCGAACCGAGTGAAAATATGCTTGTGCAAGAATTTGAGTACTACCTTAGCATCATTCGTTGGTGTAGCAATCGCCTCAACCCACTTGGAGACATAATCAACCGCAAGCAAAATGTACAAATTTCCATAGGACACGGAAATGGTCCCATAAAGTCAATACCCCACACATCAAACAATTCCACCTCCATTATGTTTGTCAAAGGAAGCTCATGACGCCGTGAAATATTACCAACCCTTTGGCATCGATCACAAGTTTTCACAAAGGCATAACAATCCTTGAATAATGTTGGCCAATAAAAACCAGATTGTAATACCTTTGCAGCGTTCGGGTTGGCCTTAAATGTCCCCCATAAGATGATGAATGGCAATGTTGAAGAATCTCTCCAATTTCTTCCTTAGGAACACAACGGCGAATGATAGAATCTGCGATCTCTTGAACAAACGGATCATCCCACAAATAAGACTTGACATCATGTAAGAATTTTTCTTTTGGTGTGAAGTCAAGTCCGATGGCAAAACTCCTCCCATGAGGTAATTAACAAAATCTGCGTACCAAGGTAATAATGTCTCGCACGCATAATTTGTTCATCGAGAAATGATTCTTTATTGGACTCTCAATCACCTCGTAAGGTTGCTCGGGCGGGATAGATGATCGGCAACCCCATTCTCGCTTCCTTTTTTATCTCGAATCTCAATATCAAATTCTTGCAAGAGCAAAATCCATCGAATTAATCGAGGTTTTGCATCATTTTTGGAGAAAAGATATCGGATTGCCGCATGATCCGTGTAAACAATCACCTTTGTACCCACCAAGTATGCTCGAATTTATCAAATGCAAAAACTACCGCCAACATCTCTTTTTCTCGTGGTTGTGTAGTTTTGTTGGGCGTTGTCCATGGTCTACTTGCGTAGTAAATAGCTTTAAAAATTCTGTCTCGCCTTTGACCGAGAACGGCACCCACCGCATAATCACTTGCATCGCACATGAGCTCAAATGGTTGAGTCCAATCCGCACTATCATAATCGGAGCTTAAATGAGTGCCTTTTTTATCCTGCTCAAATGCCTGCAAACACAACTCATCAAAGCAAAAGATAGCATCTTTTTCAAGGAGATTACAAAGTGGTTTAACAATTTTTGAAAAATCTTTTATGAATCTCCTATAGAATCCGCGCATGCCCTAAAAAGCTTCTTATGCCTTTCACATTTGAAGGTGGGGGTAGCTTTTCAATAGCCACAACCTTCGCCCTCACAACTTCCAAACCTGTAAAGAAATACGATGTCCAAGTACAATCCCTTCTTTGACCATAAAGTGACATTTTTCCCAATTAAGTACAAGATTAGTTTCCTCACAACGTTGCAAAACCATAGATAAGTTATGCAAACAATGGTCAAAAGAAGTACCAAAAAAGAAAAATCGTCCATAAAAATTTCCATGATTTCCTCAACCATACCATGAAAAATCGCCATCATACACCTCGAAAAGTAGCGGTGCATTACATAATCCAAATGGCATCCTGCGAAATGCAAAAGTACCATATGGACATGTAAAAGTAGTTTTTCTTGATCTTCGGGGCAATAGCGATTTGATTGTATCCCGAATAGCCATCAAGAAAACAATAATATTCGTAACACCGCCAACCTTTGTCCAACATTTGATCAATAAAGGGGAGGGAAAATGATCCTTACGAGTAGCTTTATTCAATTTTCTATAGTCAATACATACTCGCCATCCTGTGATTCGTGTAGAAATTAATTCATTGTTATCATTTTTCACAACGTCATTCCTCCCTTTTTAGGGACAACCAGCATCTTAGGACTACCCATGAACTATCCGAAATGGCATAAATTATACCGCCTTTAGCCACTTTAAAACTTCATTTCTCACGACTTCTTTCATTGCGGGATTAAGTCGTCTTTGGTGTTCAATAGATGGTTTATAAGATTCTTCCATTAAAATTTTGTGCATTACAATGGAAGGACTTATACCTTTCAAATCGTAAATATACCAACCTAAGGCCGACTTATGTTCACGAAGCACACGCAACAACTTATCTAATTCGGATGAAGATAATAAAGCAGAAACAATCACCGGGTAAGTGTTATCTTTTCCCAAAAATGCATATTGAAGATGTTCCTAAGTTCCTTTAGTTCTAAAGTACCTTTCGGAATATTTTCAATATTGGCATTTTCTAATGCTTCCTTTTGTTCTTCTTTTACAATTTCTTTAGCCTCAAGGAAAGAATAAACTCAAGCAAATCAATATCATCACTATCTTCCTCATCGCATTTCATTATTGAATTAATCAAACAATGTTCTAACGGATCTTTTAAATCTTGTTTTATAACTTTCGTTTGATCACATTGTTCGATTTTATCAATAAAATGACATGTGTGAGGTTCCTCTTGAAATTTCATTGCTTTATAAATGTTAAATAGTACCTCATCATCATTTACCCGTAATGTTAACTCTCCTCGTTGCACGTCAATTAAAGCTCGTCCCCGCTTAGAAAAGGTCTCCCCAAGAATCAATGGCATTTCATGATCTTCCTCCATATCCAACACCACAAAGTCTCACGGAAATATGAATTTATCCACTTTGATCAACACATCTTCAATCACTCCTCTTGGGTAGGTGAGTGATCTATCGGCTAATTGCAATGTGATGGTGGATGGCGTTATTTCTCCAAGGCCAAGTTTCCGAAAAAGATAACGGCATAAGATTAATGCTAGCACCTAAATCACAAAGAGCTTTATTAAAATAAGAATCACCAATAGTGCAAGGATAGTGAAACTCCCCGGATCTCTTAATTTTTGTGGTAGCTTTCTTTGCAAAATGGCGCTACATTCTTCCGTGAGATTGACCGTCTCATATGCTTCCAACCTTCTCTTTCTCGACATCACATCCTTCATGAATTTCGCATAGTTTGGCATTTGCTCGAGTGCATCGGCAAAAGGGATGTTGATGTGAATTTTCTTGAATATTTCCAAAAACTTGGAAAATTGAGCATCCAACTTTTTCTTCTGAAATCTCTGTGGAAAAGGAAGAACATTTGGTAACACATTATCAGAATTGGAAATTGGTTTTACCTCTATTTTTGCCTTTTCTGATTGCTTATCAATGCCTTCTTCATTTTGGAGTGTTTGAGCTTGCTTCGTTCTTTGGTGGCATGAGCAGGCATCTTTGGTTCATCATATTCCGTCCCACTTCTCAACTTAATGGCCTTGCAATGTTCCCGGTTCACCTCGGTGTTACTTGGAAACGTATCAACTTTCTGTTGTGAATTAATAGCCGTGGCCAATTGACCCACATGTGTTCCCAAAGATTTGAGATGACTTTCAATTGTTGTAACCCTTGAACCCAAATTTTCTATGTTAGAATCGGCCTTGTTCATCCTTGCTCTTGATTCTACAAGGAATGAACTAAGTAATTCCTCCAAAGATGGCTTTTGTTCTCCCACGTGTGTACTCGTACTTGCTTGATTCTCGATATCCCTGAGGTGGTTGCAACACATTTCTCGTATTGCTATACGAGAGTTTTCATGATTGCGAAGTCCCTGGATGATAATGTGTTGGCAATTGATTCCCTCTATTGTTGAAACCCCTATTATTCACATAATTAAGCTTGTTCCGTATCGGTCACAATTTCTTGACTTATCTCCATGATGGCCTCGATTGTTGTTTTCCACCGGACTTAGTGTAGCAATTTGCTTTGACAAGGCGGAAATTTGAGAGGCCAATGCGACATAGTATCAAGTTCAAGAACACCGCAACTTTTCTTGGCGTAGATCTTTCAGACGGCCATTGATAGCTATTGGCAGCCATTTCTTCGAGTAAAAAGCATGGCTTCACTTGGAGTTTTAGCCATCAATGTACCTCCCACGCAAAGATCTATAATAGTTCTTGAATGCCCATTCATACCATTGTAGAAATATTGAACCTTTTGCCAATCAAGCGTGCCCGTGTTGTGGACACCTCCTCAATAATTCTTTGAATCGCTCCCAAGCTTCGTAGAGAGTGGCTCAAAGTCGAGTTGATGAAATTGAGCAATCTCACTTTTTAGTTGAAGTGTCTTACTAGGTGGAAAGAATTTTGCCATGAATTTTTCAAATGAGATCATTCCAACTAGTGATACTTCCAGGTGGAAAGGTTTGAAGCCATTGTTATAGCTTTATCTCGAAGTGAAAACGGAAATAACCTCAACCGAATAGCTTCACCGCAAGTGTACGGTGTAGTTTATAGAATAGGGTAAGCAAGGTCGTATCCACGGAGACTAATAAATTAATGCGCTAAGTATTGAACTAAGATAGCCTTATTTTTATTTAGACGATTAAAATTGAATGATTGTTGTGGAAGAAAAGACAAGAATAACCACAAAAACACAAGATGAAAATAATAGTGGAATTATCAAGGAAATGAAATGGATTCCCAGGTTATGGTTTCAATTAATATTCCTCTTGTTTTACGATTTAATCAAAGCCAAAGTTATTATCAATACACCTATAAGCGATCGCACAAATGTATTTTATCCTCCATCTCGAGATGTATATAAAGTGTAGATTGAAATATCTATGCTAGTATCTCTACTCAACATAAGATACACAACTCCCAAATGCACAAAAGATCAAATATCCTCACAAATATTCACAAACCTCTCGATTATGCAAATATTCATGTCAAGTACTCAAGATCTAATATTGAAACTCATCTCTCGAATTATGAATCAATATATCAAACATGTTAAATCATTGGCCAAATGATAAAACAAGAATAAGAACAAAGTACTCAAATAGGCTTCAAGACAATAACTTCAATTAAGATTAAAACAATCAACAAGAGTTCAATTAATCTACTTCCAAAACCCGAAATCACAAGAAATTTAGCTACCCATTATAAATAAACAACTCATAGACAAATTGTTCATCTTCATAAGAAACTAAAATGAAAGATTAAAGCACAAAGAATGAGAAAACTTAGGGAAATGGATAATCTCTCGAATCTTCAATCCTCAAGCTCCGATTCGACCCGATTCTTCTCTTGATTCTTCCTTGATGAAATTGATGTGTTTCTTGTGTTCTTGGGTGTATTCCCTGCCTTTCCTCCATACCCTAGATCAAGCCTCCCATGTATGTATTTATAGCCCCTCAAAAGTTCAAGAAATAGGTGGAAGAACTTAGAATTTCCGTCCGTAGGGCGCTGCGGCCCGGGGACGAGCCTGCGCGCCGGACGTGAATTTTGGAGTGAATTTGTTTGTCTTGGCGCTGCAGCCCGCCGAGTTTTTCACCCACCAAATGTTGGAATTTGCTTTTGAGCCCTTCTTCAAAGTTGTAGCCCTATCTCTTAGCTTTCCATAGCCACTTGAATCATCTCAATATCAATTTTTTAGAGAGAGTTATGGCCAAAATACGAAACACTGCCAGTGATGGAAATTTCGACGCGTTTGGACGTTTCTTCAAATCAATCTCTCTTTGTTTGCTCGTTTGTACTTCTTTTGATACACGATTCATTACTATGACTATAAACTCAATATAATTGGCTCTCAACATGGCTTGGCTACTCAAATGACTCAAAATACTCAAAAACAACACAAAACTCAAGTCTTGAAGCCCAAATTAATGGTATAAAACCAAGTGAACAAATACCCCCAAACTTAAATCGTTGGCCGTCCCGGTCAACACTTTTAAAAACAAGACAAAACATGACTGGGAGTAATGAAAAGTTGAACGCACAACAACTCCATAAAATTTTGTATTGTTCATTGTAGGTATCAAGCAACGAATTAACCAATCCTCAAACATCTAACATAGAGCACATATTAAAGAAACCATGGTAAATGCTAAGAATTACACCTCACAAAGATCAATCGTATACTCTCATCTCGAATGAATATAGGACGTGTTTACGCTCAATTCAATTCAATATTGCACTTACCATAGGCTTGCAAATCGTCTCATATCTCCGCCACTAGGATGTATGCAAAATTGTGAATCAAAAAGGACTTTTTCTTTGGTTGTAATGAAGGCTCTTTGGTTGGGGTAGGAAAATATGGATAGAGTGACTCAAACTCGAGCATATAGACCGGTGAGCATATAATTCATCTACATTAAAGCTCAATATTCTACTCAAATCACCTCTCATTTTCACCAACTCTTCTTATCTCCATCCCCTTTATTTTGTAAACTCAACCATTCACATTACAATTCTTAACCTCCAAGTTCATTCAAAGAAAACTCATTCATCGATCTATTTTTTTTTTTTTTTTTTTACTCTTATATGAGTTTTCAACATTTCATATCTCCTTTTTCTTTCTCTTTTGTTCTCATCAACCAACTATAACATCACCTTCTAACATTTTGATTTCACCCATTCACCCTTATTCAATTCCTTTACTCAATGCTATACGCTCAAGTGTTGGGTAAAAGATTTATCAAGTTAAAGGCTTGAATTGTGGCTATTAAAAATTAGGCAATAGGCTCAAGTTGGCTAACTAGGGATTTCAATATCATCATTAGGTAAGCAAAAGGCTTGAAGGGCTAATAAAATGGCCTTTGATCATTTTCACACCGCATACAACATGTGACCTTGACAGAGATACTGCGAGCAAGTTCTAGAATTCTAACAACATGAATGATACACTCAAATTAACAACAAAACCGCATATGATGAAAGCGGAAAGGCTCAAAAGCTCACAGGCTTGCAAATACGTAATTCAAAGCATCAAACCATGTTCTCAATATCCACATGCTCAATATCATCTATTCATGGCTCAATCAACTCATACTCAATACCCAATCAAAACAATACAAATTTTTTTTTTTCAAAAATATAAGCATCAAGTCTCGTCCGCACATGGTCAACTCACTCCTTAAAATCTATGAAAATAATAAACGTGCTAAAATCAGAACGTGTTTCTAATGCAAATGCAACCTAAAATGCTTTACATGCAACTATATGGAAACACACAAACAAATGCAATTTTTTTTTTTTTACACACTTCAAATCAAAATACTCACACATTTCAAATCAAAATACTAACTCTCCCCAAACTTGAATGAAATTATATCGAAACAAGGAAAAGATAGAATTTCAAGAAAGAAAAAATGTGAAGTTACCATTGGGTTGCCTCCCAACAAGCGCTAGATTTACCGTCATAGCTCGACGTATGAATTGGTGCCTCCTCAATGCATATATTAGCCGCTTTGGGTCATGGTCAAGTGCCATATTTGCCTTTACTTGCACCTAATAATGCATACTTGGGGTGTCCAAGCAAGGATTTGAGTCCTGGCGTAGGAATATACTTGATCCGGTTTACGTGTATGTTGTTCGTTTGCATATGTATGATCAGATTTTTCTCGCTCGAACAACTTTCTTATAATATCTCGCACGAATCGCTCATTCGTACACGCTTGGTTGTGTGTTCCTTGTCCCGTTTTTGTTCCTTTTCGCCGCCACATACTATTTGATCATGCATAGACATACAATTTGTGTGTGGTTCTCGAGCTTTCTTGCTTTTCCAGGATCTTCATCTTCTCGTATTCTGTACCACTCATTTGATGAATGGCACTAGATCGTTCCTTCGAGTTGGCTTCGGTGGTGCTTAAAAATCGGCTCTTTTGATGTTGCCCACCAACAATTGTAACTAATTGCCCATTTGAGTCTCGAGATTTTTCAATTGTGAATCCATAGTATTGGCGATTAATCGTGTCAATTGCAACTTCATCTTGTCCATCTTTGCTTCGTTTTTGGTAAGGCTATTTCCCATTTCCCTCATGAATAAATTTATTTGACTCATAAATGAAGTCGTTTGATTCATGAATGAAATGAGGGCGTCTTCCAAAGATGGTTTCGCCTCTTCCATCCGAACGGGTGCACCTATACCAATTCAAAGAAACAAATCAAGCATTGTAGAAGTAGAATTTACAAAAGAAAAATGAAAAAAAAAAAAAAAATGTCTAAATTAAGAATAATTCTATCTATCGCAATATTAGCACCAAAAATTGTATTAGTCCCCGGCAACGGCGCCAAAAACTTGTTCGCCTTATTTTTAGCTTCACCGCAAGTGTACGGTGTAGTTTATAGAATAGGGTAAGCAAGGTCGTATCCACGGAGACTAATAAATTAATGCGCTAAGTATTGAACTAAGATAGCCTTATTTTTATTTAGACGATTAAAATTGAATGATTGTTGTGGAAGAAAAGACAAGAATAACCACAAAAACACAAGATGAAAATAATAGTGGAATTATCAAGGGAAATGAAATGGATTCCCGGGTTATGGTTTCAATTAATATTCCTCTTGTTTTACGATTTAATCAAAGCCAAAGTTATTATCAATACACCTATAAGACGATCACAAATGGTATTTTATCCTCCATCTCGAGATGTATATAAAGTGTAGATTGAAATATCTATGCTAGTATCTCTACTCAACATAAGATACACAACTCCCAAATGCACAAAAGATCAAATATCCTCACAAATATTCACAAACCTCTCGATTATGCAAATATTCATGTCAAGTACTCAAGATCTAATATTGAAACTCATCTCTCGAATTATGAATCAATATATCAAACATGTTAAATCATTGGCCAAATGATAAAACAAGAATAAGAACAAAATACTCAAATAGGCTTCAAGACAATAACTTCAATTAAGATTAAAACAATCAACAAGAGTTCAATTAATCTACTTCCAAAACCCTAAATCACAAGAAATTTAGCTACCCATTATAAATAAACAACTCATGACAAATTGTTCATCTTCATAAGAAACTAAAATGAAAGATTAAAGCACAAAGAATGAGAAAACTTAGGGAAATGGATAATCTCTCGACAATCTTCAATCCTCAAGCTCCGATTCGACCCGATTCTTCTCTTGATTCTTCCTTGATGAAATTGATGTGTTTCTTGTGTTCTTGGGTGTATTCCCACCTTTCCTCCATACCCTAGATCAAGCCTCCCATGTATGTATTTATAGCCCCTCAAAAGTTCAAGAAATAGGTGGAAGAACTTAGGAATTTCCGTCCGAGGCGCATGCCGCCGGGACGGGAAGCTGGGCGCCCGGACGTGAATTTTGGAGTGAATTTTTGTCTTGGCTTGAGCGCCGCAGCCGTGGGACGGCGCTACAGCGCCTGAGTTTTTCACCCACCAAATGTTGGAATTTGCTTTTGAGCCCTTCAAAGTTGTAGCCCTATCTCTTAGCTTTCCATAGCCACTTGAATCATCTCAATATCAATTTTGTAGAGAGAGTTATGGCCAAAATACGAAACACCTCTTGCCAAAGGATGGAAATTTCGGACGCGTTTGGGCGTTTCTTCAAATCAATCTTTCTTTGTTTGCTCGTTTGTACTTCTTTTGATACACGATTCATTACTATGACTATAAACTCAATATAATTGGCTCTCAACATGGCTTGGCTACTCAAATGACTCAAAATACTCAAAAACAACACAAAACTCAAGTCTTGGAAGCCCAAATTAATGGTATAAAACCAAGTGAAGAGGGAGGTTGAATATTATTAAGTTTTGAGATTTATCTCTTTTTCATTGCAATTCACGTTTCTTTGTGAAGATTTATATTGCTTTTGTTCGTTGTCCGTTGTTCGTTGTTCGTTTATTCGTGGTTTCCGCTGCATCATGTGTCAATTCGGGTTGGATCTGGGTTCGGGTTCATGACTCCGAGTTCAGGGATTTGCGAGTCAGAATAAGCCAACCCGAACCCGACCTGTTTAATTATTTGTGTCAGAATCTTGAACTCAGACCTGACCTGTTTATTTCATAGGTAACCCAGACCCAACCTATTTAACCCATTTAGTAAAATTATTTTTATGCACATTTAATAATTTCAACTGAATAATTTTTTTTATCATCACCTACTATGACACTGTATCAATCAATAAAAATATTGCAATTAACAACATACAAAAAGAAATAACATAATTGCATAAAATAACATAGTATACTAAATATATTTTGAGGACAACATGCAAAATAATAACAACTTACATAACTAAGTAGGTTTTAGCATTTAAGTTTTAAGAACATATCTTGTTTTTTGTTTTTCCTTACAATTAATTGCGTACTTAGATTCTTTTAAATTCATAAACGAGTTAGACGGGTTAAATGGGTCATTGCAGATTGACCTGAACCTGACATGTTTAATTGACAGATTATTCGGGTTCGGCCCGGTTTGAACCCAAACCCATGAAACCTGAACTTATACTATTAGTTTCGTGTTAGGTTCGTATTAGATTTACGTGTCGGGTCTGAAATTGGCATCCCTGGTCTCTTGGCTCCCTTCCTGGATCCAATGTGTGACCAAAAATAAAGCCAAATTTGTATATTAGATGGACAAAAAAACCACATTAGTTGGACAGTTAGAGTATTTGTTCAGGTTTCTCAGCACCATATAAATAGTGCTTGGAAATCAGTTGGGATGTTCTTTTCTTGCCTATTCTCTGTTTGTGATGTTCTTTTCTCATTCTAAATACTCAACCTTAGAGTTCTAGTTATAATTAATTAAAATATATATTTTAAAAAATTTAAATTTGCCATCGAAAGTTACCTTCAATTTCAAACACACCAATAAGGCAAGGAAACCAGTTAAAATTATTTTATTTTTCTTTTCTATCTCGTGTTAAGATGATGGATCGGAAGTGAGCAAGGATGACAAATACGTTGCATACAACCAAATCCATCTTAGATCCAGTCCTATTTGGAATGGGTAAATTTGCAATTTTTAGATCCAACGTTGCACATTCTTTTTATGATACTTTATTGAGGATTTTTTCCCATAAAAGTGTTAATATAATTTGAAACAATAAAATTTTAATTTCTATACGTAGAATAGATAACCCCAAGGTTTGGCTTAATTGCCTTTGAAGTTGCAATTGCAATTTGCAACCTCAATGTCTGGAAAAGAAAATCCAGTTTCACTAAAAGATTGGCCGAAAATGGGCCGAAAGTTCGAAAAATTACGAACATTGACCAAAAAATACTCAACAACAAGCATGCTCCTAATCTAGCAGTGGTGCCCATAGGATAATAATTTTATAGTTAAAAACACATAAAATTCATCCAAAAAAATATCAAGAGAAAAAAGTTCCATATGCTTTTTTTATGCCGAAAGGGCCGAAACCACTGAATTTGGACTCAAATATAGTCTTTTACGGAATGGGCTCAACAGGCCCTACATAGGAAACGCGGTTGCATCTTTAACTTGTGGGCCACGCTATAATTTCTATACATGGGATTAAAAGTTTGAATGGTTTATGAAGTTTTGTTGCTAAAATCATAAAACTCTCTTCTTTCTCTCTCTCTCATAAATCTTTCGCATAAAATAACTCAACCAAAGAATTTAATAATTTGATAATTACTTTTCACTTAAATATGTCGAACTAATTTCCTCAAAAAAAAACAAAATCGACCCAGTTAACTCTGTAACTGTGAGGTGTAGTTTTTCGTAATTGTATAATTACAACACCAATTCGGGAAATGGCAAACTTTAACACTAATACTGCAATACACAATTATCTCAATGGTCATGGGTATATTACTCTTCAGTGGATGAGTCTGGATTTGAGTCTCTACAATGATAGAGCCGATTTTTTTTTTTTAAGATGATACACATTTGTATGTTTTTGCAATTATATTATAGGGTAAAATACATAATTCCTCTAAATTTCATTTATGTCGCAAATAACCCTTGAGGCGTGATATTTTTGCCCCATGCATAATAAATAAACTCCCCTGAGGCGAAGATTGTACAATTGTAAACACTATATACTTGTAAACACTAAACACTCCACTGGACATACAAAATTTAATATTTAGATACTTACCCCTTAAATTAAATGTTTGAACAAAATTATAATCAAAAAATAAATTTATATAGTTTTTTGCATATTTTAAATATTTTCTCCCCAATTTAAATTACAATTATGTTAAATTATAAATTACAGTAAATTATATTTTTTAAAGTACTTAATAAGTAAAGTAATTCAAATTATTAAAAAAACTCACATAGTAAAAGAGTACATAGATACAGGAAAACTATTAAGTGTAAAAAGCTATGTTAATTACTTAAATTTAAAATAAAATATTTCTTGGATGATGTTTCTATATAAAAAAATCTTTATTTTGTTGTCAAAATTTTTTTAAATAAAATATTAATTATTTATGTAAATAAATTCTGAATCCTTTTTTAATCGGGAAATAAATAAGTGTATAGAATGCTTTTATAATGGCTGGTCTACACAAACTTAGGGATGACAATGGGGCGGGTCGGATGTCTAAAGACTCAAACCCATCCCGTCCTTTGTTATAAAAATAGGAGGTGTATATCGAATGGCTAAAAATTTGAGCAGAGTTTCGAAACGAAAACAAATGTCGAGGCAAGAATTGGACTCTTTCTCTTTAAGACGATATTGCCCTGCTCACGGTGCTTACGGAATATGGCAATCGTCTCCCAATATACAACGACAATCTACTTTGCGATAGTTCTATTACTACAAATCGCAAGTACAACGAACACAATGATGCTTTTGAACTCTCTTTTACTGAATTTATGCAAGAATGCTTAGATGTTGAAAATAAGAATAAATTCGAAATTTTCTAATCAAAATGAAACTCTGGGGACTGCTATTTATAGAGCCTCTGGTGACTCTTCAGACTGGGTGCAACCCCAGGTCCGGATCAATCGTGACCGTCAGATCGTGCCCTGTGGTCAACAATTGCAATCTGAGGGTCCTGATCGCATTTGAATGAAGGAACACACCTCTTGGCATATACCTCTACACATTGGACAGTTGTGTCCAGTCATGGCGCCCCGTTAGCGAACAGACATGTCCAATCAACGCCAGCCTGCCACGTGTCGCCACCTGGACGACTATGCCAAGTCACTGCCACCCTGCCATGTCACCGAGCCACTGTTTGATTTGTCAAAACTTTAAGTGCGCCTCTAAAACACCCAATGCGACTATGTGTGACGTGCGTGGGCTTGGGCCCGAGTCCAGCTCCGGCTATGACTCGAACGGTGCTCCGCACCGTCCTTGGTGCCTTTTGACTAGCCTTTTTTGAGCTAGTCAAAGGCTAGTTAAAATTGACTTGGTCCACTAAGGTGTACCATAAGGAGCTCCACATGATTACTCCTTATTAGTGGTGAAGCTCTTAATAAACTAGTCAAATATTTAATATGTTTTCTATGTGGGATATGGCTTCCTATATTCTCACCCTTTTATATTCCATATATAAAAAGCATTTTAAGTGACTAACTTCATGCATTTATTTCTCATTCACCCGACATTGGTTTTGAGAAATTCAAAATGCTAAACTCATCTACTCGGTGTGTAGATTACTTTTATCTCATTTATTTCATATAACGAATAAATGAATCCACTTAAATAATTGGTCAAAACCCAATTTATTAAAACCAATTTCAACAATCCCCCAAATGAATGAAACCAGAGTTTGGTGGTTCAGATTTCAAAAGATGGTAACAGAAAATGTTGTTCTATCTTACTACTCTGAACCTTGCTCATTTCCTAACGGAGGATGCTCCAACAATGGGGGAAGAGGAGATTGATAAAGAAAAGAGAATGGCGTTCGATGCTTGGAGTTAAAGCGACTTCCTATGCAGGAACTACATTCTCAACGGACTGGACAACACATTGTATAATGTGTATTGTTCGTAAGACGCTAAAAGAGTTGTGGAGCTCTTTAGAGAAAAAGTATAAAACAGAATTTGCTAGCACAAAGAAATTTATTGTCGGCAAATTCCTTGAGTTTAAGATGGTTGACACTAAGACGGTGATCAGCCAAGTTTAAGAGATCCAACTCATTCTGCACGATATTATTGCAGAAGGAATGGTGTTGAGTGAATCCTTTCAAGTAGCTGCTATAATCGAGAAGCTACCGCCTCTGTGGAAGGATTTTAAAAATTACCTCAAGCATGTTTAAGGAGATGGGGCTTGAAGACTTAATTGTCAGATTGCGAATTGAAGAAGACAATCGCAAGTCTGAAATTAAGTCTAGCAAGCTTCCAATGGAGGCAAAGGCAAACTTGGTGAGCCCAATGCACGTAAGAAGAGAACGCACCCAGGGAATGGTCAGAAACAGGGGAAGGCAAAAAAGTTCAAAGGGAACTGCTTCAACTATGGAAAGCGGAATCACAAGGCTAAAGATTTCCGTCTTCCTAAGAAAGCCAATCAGAACCAGGAGCATGTGACCGAGGACAAATCAGTACCAATTGATACGTCGGAGCTTAATCTCTCGGCTGTTGTGTTTGAAGCCAACAAGTGCTACATGGTGGATAACCTGAGAGAATGGTGGGTGGACACAGGTGCTACACACCACATATGCTCCGACAAAGACATGTTCTCAACGTATACTCCTATCAATGGAAGGAAGTTATACATGGGTAATCATGCAACTTCTGAAATTGTCGATCTTGGCAAGGTGGTGCTGAAGATGACCTCGGGAAAGGAGCTACCCTCATTGATGTCCTTCATACTCCAGACATTCGGAAGAATTTAGTGTCAGGATCGTTGTTGGTCAAGGCAGGATTTAGACTAGTATTTGAGGCTCAAAAGTTTGTACTTATGAAAAATGGACAGTTCATAGGGAAGGGGTACTTAGAAAATGGATTGTTCAAGATGAATGTAATGAATGTACTCCGAAACTTCGAAATCAATAAAATTAATGCTTCTTCTTACTTGCTTGAGTGTTCAAAATTATGACATGTTAGATTAGGACATGTGAATTTTAACACTTTGAAAATATTAGTAAACTTGGAATTACTACCTAATTTTAAAATAGATTCACATCACAAGTGTGAAATTTGTGTTGAGGCAAAAATGACCAAAACACCATTCCACTTGGTGGAAAGAAATACAGAACCTCTAGAGTTAATTCACAATGATATATGTGATTTAAAGTTTGTGCAAACTAGAGGTGGAAAAATTTTTTGTTACTTTTATCGATGATTGCACAAGATACTGTTATGTATATCTTTTGAGAAGTAAAGATTAGGCCTTGGAAGCTTTTAAAAGCTATAAGAATGTGGTTAAAAATCAACTTAGCAAACTAATTAAGATAATTCAAAGCGATAGAGGTGGAGAATATGGAGCTCCTTTTGATGAATTTTTCTCATATTCTGGTATTATTCATCAAACGACAACTCCTTTTTCATCACAATCAAACGGAATTGTTGAATGCAAAAGCCAAACTCTGAAAGAGATGATGAATGCTTTGTTAATAAATTCGGGTTTACCTCAGAATTTGTGGGGGGAAGCGATTCTCTCGGCTAACCACATTCTTAATAAAGTACCACACAAAAATAAAGATAAAACTCTATGAGTTATGGAAAGGTCACAAACCTTCCTACAAATACCTTAAAGTGTGGGGGTGTTTGGCTAAAGTAGAAATACCTAAGCCAAAACAAGTCAAGATATGGCCTAAAACAATCGACTACATTTTTATTGGATATGCTAATAATAGTAGTGCATATCGATTTTTAGTGCACAAATCAGCAATTCCAGATGTACAAGAAGGTACAATTATTGAGTCAAGGAATGTTGTACTTTTTTGAAGACGTGTTTCCTTGTCAAGAAAGAAAAAAAGCTAATTATGGCAAAAGAACATGTGATACTGTTGGTGGTGATCATCAAAGTGATGAAGAACCAAGACGCAGTAAAAGGGCCAAAATAACAAAGTCTTTTGGTCCATATTTTCTAACTTATGTGTTAGAAAATGAACCAAGGACAATTGGTGAAGCATTGTCCAGTCTAGAACCTTCATTCTAGAAAGAAGCTATTAATAATGAGATAGATTCTATTATACAAAATCATACCTGGAGTTGGTAGATCTCCCACCGAAATAAAGCCTTTAGGATGCAAGTGGATCCTTAAAAGAAAATACAAAACTGATGGAACTATTGATAAGTACAAGGCCAAATTAGTAGCTAAAGGATTTAAACAAAGAGAAGGCTTTGACTTCTTTGATACTTATTCACCTGTGACAAGAATCACATATATTAGAGTTCTCATTGCTATTGCAACATTGCATAACCCTGAGATACACCAAATGGATATGAAAATGGCTTTTCTAAATGGTGAATTAGAAGAAGAAATCTACATGGAACAACCCGAAGGGTTTGTTGCTCCTGGACAGGAGAAGAAGGTGTGCAAACTCGTTAAGTCATTGTATGGCCTTAAGCAAGCTCCGAAACAATAGCACGAGAAATTTGACAGAACTACGATGTCGAATGGTTTCAAAATTAACGAGTGTGATAAATGCGTTTACATTAAAGACACACCTAATGCTTATGTGATTGTCTATCTTTACATTGACGACATGTTGATTAAGGGTAGTAATCATGATATAATCATGAATACTAAGAAAATGTTGACCAAACATTTTGATATGAAAGATATGGGTGTAGCAGATGTTATTTTGGGAATTAAGATCTCTAAAATATCTGATGGACTTGTTTTGTCACAGTCACATTATATTGAGATAGTACTTCAAACGTTCAATGCATATGACAGTCCTCCAGCTAAAACACCTGTTGATTTAAGCTTACACTTAGCTAAAAATCAGGGTGAGCATGTATCTCAACTAGAATATTCTCAGATTATTGGCAGTCTAATGTATGTAACAAACTGCACTAGTCTGGATATTGCCTACGCAATTAATAAACTGAGTAGATTTATGAGTAATCGTGGCAATGACCATTGGAAGGCATTGATAAGGGTTCTTAGATATCTAAGACTCACCTTAAATTATGGATTACATTACTCAACATATACAGTTGTATTAAAAGGATACAATGATGCTAATTGGATATCTAACACAAAAGATTCTAAGTCCACTAGTGGTTGTGTTTTTACCATTGGTGGTGGAGCGGTGTCATGAAAATCCTCTAAACAAACGTGTATAGCTCGATCCATGATGGAATCAGAGTTTATAGCTCTGGATAAAGTTGGTGAAGAAGCAGAATGGCTTCACAACTTTTTAGAGGATATTCCTTACTGGCCTAAGCCGGTGGCTGCAATCATGATACATTGTGATAGCCAGTCGGCTATAGGAAGGGCTCAAAATAGTATGTACAATGGTAAGTCTCGAATATACATCGGAGACATAACACCGTTAGGCAGTTGATCTTAAATATGGTTATTACCATCGATTACGTGAAATTGAAAAAAACCCTAGCGGATATGTTAAGTAAAGGTTTGAATAGAGATCAAGTATACTGGTTATCGAAAGGAATGGACTTAAAATTCACAAAATAAGAGTGTTCATAGCAGTAACCCAATCTTGTGAATTGGAGATCCCAAGACCTTGGTTCAATGGGACAACTAAGTTATGAATATTCAGATAAACACTTGGAACATGTTACAGCTCATTCATATCCAAGTGGAGAAACCTGCTGAATGTGGTGAGGTTAAGTTACAAACTTTTAATGATTCATATACTTTAAAGAAATGGAGTATGGAAGGATACTCTTAATAGGAAACACTTATGAATTCAAGATGTTATCCAGGGCCAAAATGAACACAACCGTGAGAACCAAATGGTGTTAGGAAAGATATTATGTGGATGTTGTTGTTTTGGTTTACATAAACAGTTGAACAGTTCAAGATATCGCGTCACTGTGCAGCCTTGTAAATCTGATAGTATTCCACTAAGGAAGGTTCAAAGCCACAAGCTACCTCTCCCGATGCAATATCTTTCCGTTTGAACTCTCTTTAATGTCTGCATACTGATATGCATTTATTTTCATTCATGTAGGGGATTGTTGGAATTGGTTTTAATAAATTAGGTTTTGACCCGATTTTAACTAATTATTTAAGTAGATTCATTTATACATTGTATGAAATAAATGAGATAAAAGTAATCTACACCGTGGGTAGATGAGTTTAGCATTTTGAATTTCTCAAAACCAATGTCGGGTGAATGAGAAATAAATACATGAAGTTAGCCACTTAAAATGCCTTTTATATATAGAATAAAAAAAGTGGGAATATGGAAAGTCATATCCCACATAGGAAACATATTAAATATTTGACTACTTTATAAAGAGCTTCACCATTAATAAGGAGTAATCATGTGGAACTCCTTATGGTACACCCTAGTGGACCAAGTCAATTTTGACTAGCCTTTGGTTAGCTCAAAAGGCTCCTTGGTGCGGAGCACCGTTCGAGCCGGAGCCGGAGCTGGACCGAGGCCTGGGCCTGCGTACGTCGCACACAGTCGTATTGGGCGCTTTAGAGGCACACTTTGCACTTCGCACGTACGCATCGTCGTGAGGAGCTTTAAAGTTTTGACAAATCAAACCAGGGTTCGGTCCAGTGGCTCAGTGACGTGGTAGGGTGGTAGTGACTTGGCATAGTCGTCCAGGTGGCGACACGTGGCAGGCTGGCACTGATTGGACATGTCTATTCGCTGATGAGGCACCATGACTGGACACAATGATTGATTCGAATCTGGGGTTGCACCCAGTCTGAAGAGGCATCAGAGACTCTATAAATAGCAGTCCCCGAGTTTCATTTTGATCAGAAAATTTCGAATTTATTCTTGTTTTCAGCATCCAAGCATTCTTGCATAAATTCAGTAAAAGAGAGTTCAAAAGCATCATTGTGTTCGTTGTACTTGCCATTTGTAGTGCAACTATTGCAAGTAGATTGTCATTGTATCTTGGGAGATTGCGATTTCGTATTTAAAGCACCGTGAGCGGGGCAATCTCGCCTTAAAGAGAAAGAGTTCAATTCTTGCCTCGATATTTATTTTCGTTTCGAAACTCTGCTCAAATTTTCAGCCATTCAATATACACCTCATATTTTTCCAACATCCTTAAAACGGAGTGGGTTGGGTCGATCCGTCTTGACCCAAATTAAATAAAATAATACAAAAAAATGAAAAAAGAAAATATATATATAAATATATTCTTTAGAAAAGTTGTCATTATCAATTTATAAATACTAGATATAATATTAAATAAATTATATTATAATATATATTATAAATGTTAAATATATATTAACTATTTTAAAATAAACAAATTTTCTAGACGGACCAGGGTGGGTACTCACGGGCAGAAGCGATATCCAGACCCACCCTGTCTTGCCGCGGGTCACGGGGGCGGGACGACCCAAATAGATCAGGGAAGGATCAAGGATGGTCAGTGCAGGTTGAACCAAAAATGCCATACCCACGTAAAAAGTATAGTCAACTTGGATCCTAACTAATTGATGATTGAGCTCAATGACGGGCCCATTGATTATGAGTTTAAAGTTAAAATATATACACAAACAATATGAATTATTAATTGATCCTCCGAGCCTTATCTATGTATTTTTTTTTATTACATGTTTTCGGAGCGTAGGAATTGGTGGGAATTAAACCCTAAACCACTAGTCTGAGTATGAGAATCTTAACCCTTGGACTAATATTCAATTCTGAACTTTATCTATGTATTAAATGTCATTGATTATGAGAGTTTTATCTTAGATAAACTAATAAGGCAAAAACTCATATTAGACTAAACAGGTGGGTGTGATATTGTGATGATAACTAAAAGATATTAGTTTTTTCCTCAAAAAGTATCAATTTCAGTATGAAAAGTATACATTATCAAAGTAACTAAACTAACATGATTTTAAGGAACAAATAATATATTTCTCAAATCTGTGTACTTTATTGCAAATAAGTAATAATTTTTAGTTCAGTGTTTAATAATTTATCACTTACATGTGTAGTACGTTTCAGTTTAACGTGTAATACTTATTCACTTAAGCTGTAAATTTTTTCAACGTAAAACAATATTACCTTTTAATTTAACATGTAATTTTTTTTTCCGTTCAACATAATTATACAACAGCTACAAAGTAGCATATTTTATGTGACAGGAATGGTTGAAAAAATAATTTAATTTAATCATCTGATAGAGGTTCCCCTCTCCAGTTATAAAAGTGAATTTTAGTGGTGAAAGAAAAAATAAAAAAATAAAATTTACAGCTCAATCTGCGAAATATTGTACTAGGGCTTCTACTTCTCTCCCACTCTTGAAGTCGACGATGATGAGATGCAATTGTGTTCTTTACGCTAGCGACATTTTTTTCCTTTGTGTGCTATTAATTGTTTATTCTTCAGTTTTTTTTTTTTTTTTTTTCCTTTTTAACTTTGTAATGGTATTAATGGGGTAATACATCTTTATAAATAGTTTGAAATAGATGAGGATAGAGAGAATATCTCTAAGGAATATAGCATGAGTTTATAGCTTTAGTTCTTCTGGATGGTATATCATGTTCAGTGTTTAATTATCAAAACACCATTTTCTTATTATCCTTCCTTCTTGTAGGTTCCAAGGGGTGATAAAGTAAAGTCTAGAAGGGAGGGAGTGAATAGACTTTACCAACTTTTCGATTTAGTCCCTTTAAAGTTAGAGTTTGATCACAAGTCAGCTGGGTCCTTGGTGGACAACTTAGTTTACTTGCATAACAGAGTTAGCCACTCAACAGACTCGATTGAGATATTGATAATATAACTTAGCTAATTCAGTTAACTCTTTAAATATTCAGTAGTAGACTTGGTTTTTACAGCGGAAGAGTTTCACCCTTGTTTGAAATATGTTTTTCAACACTTATTTAAGCTTAGTTATTATAAGTTGACTAAGCAAAGTAAATAAACATCAATATAGATATGCAAGAATATAAGTGTGTTGAATGTAAATGACACAAGCAATTTTATAGTGGTTCGAGGATGAGATAATTCCTCTAATCCACTCTTTTCCAACCCCTAGAGGAGTCCACTAATGTAATTGTGACTTTGTTACAAAATGGTGACAGTCCAAGCTAGGCCTTGATCACACAACTGACTTTGCTTCTGGGACTCAACTTCTTCACAAAACAATTGTCTTGCTACTTTAGCTCCTTCAAACTCTTGGATTTGTTCACACAACCCTCCAACGAGTTCAAAGCTTTTGGTTCGAACTGGAACCTCATTACACCTCCTTCAACCTTGGAGTGTAGACCCCTTTTTCTTTTAAACAAGTTTTCCTATTCAATAGTTTTGAAGTTGTTTTTCCTTCACTGAGTGTGTTGAACTGATTTCCTTAGAGTGTAGGCTTGAGGATTTGAATAGAATGCTTGAGAGATATTTTCTCTTACTTTTTAGGTTAGTGTCTATTGCTTTGTTTGCATTCGTAACCTTCTCTCAGAGTATTCCTTAGCCTTTTATAGTGCTTGTTTGAAAAATATATCCATTGAAGAGATATATATATATATATTTTGCAAACTACACTTTGATGTCGTTGGCTTGTCTTGTCTTGTAGCTTTGATGTAGACTGATCCTTGAATTTAATGCTTTGCAGCTTTTCCTTAAACTCTGCATGTTTTTAGGTACATCTCATTAGTTCCTTGCTTTGTGCAATCTTTCAGCAAAACATCTTTAAGGTTGGCAGTCTGATACATGCCTAATTTCAACAAACAATTGACTTTGCCTTGAAAACAGATCTCTTCAGCTTTCTTTGATCATTTATGATGCATAACCACTTTGACAATCAACTCCATTTATTTTGGAGTAACTCAGCTGTCAGTCTGCTGACTGAGACAACTTTTCTGTCACTTGACTGAGACTTGTATTCACTTCACTCAGCTGCCACATAACTGATTCTTCTTCAAATGAGCATCTTGCATTCTTCAACTTGGTCGCTTCCACTCAACTTATAAAACCATATCTATTACAAGTTAATTTACGAT
The DNA here is from genome assembly GCA_016081115.2 of Rehmannia glutinosa. Taxonomy (NCBI): domain Eukaryota; kingdom Viridiplantae; phylum Streptophyta; class Magnoliopsida; order Lamiales; family Orobanchaceae; genus Rehmannia; species Rehmannia glutinosa. The sequence continues at coordinate 104,642,729 of CM071926.1, forward strand.
GTAGAATTGGGGTGCCAAATTCCTAATCTAAGTTTTACATAGTATCATCAAAATCTATTACATAAATTTCCCAACACTTTTCTATTTGCCTTGTACTTGAGTTTGGACAACCTACGGATGTAGGCGTGGTGCAAAAGGAAAAGAAAAATCGATATAATAATTAAGGAAATATGAGACAACAAAAAAATATTTTGGCAACATTATTGATTTTATTAAATTTTTTTTTGGTGGATATTTTTATTTTTTGCCGATTTTGTCATGTATTTTATGTCATCACGTTGTTAAGTCAATTTTTAATTTTTCAAAATTTTGTTGTGAGGATTTGTATTGTATTATTTTGATTTTCTAATTATTTTTTCTATTCGAGTTCTTATATTTGCTATTTTCAGACCGTGCATGCACACACAATATTTCTACAAAAATATTTTTAGTGATTGCAAAAAACTTAGGGTCCCCATAAATAATTAAAATATAACGATAAATTAATTTGATTATAAATTACGATTAAATAATGGAAAAATAAATTAATATAAACTATGAAAAGACCTCTTTAAATACAAAATATTTGGTCAATCATAATTTTCTTGAACGTGAATTATATTATATTATATTTTTAATATAATCAATAATAAACTCATTTCAAAATCCAATACTTTTAAGGGTAAGATGAACAGTTGTCAGAATTAATAGATAAACTAAAAAAATCATGTTTTATTTAGCATCATAATTTTAGGGGAAAATGAAACATTTAAAAAAATAAAAAACTATTCTATTTTAATAAAATATCCAAAATATATCAAATAGACAAATTCATATCTAATATCCATGTATAAAAAACTATTACGAATATAATTTCATATTAAATAAAAAATTAATTTATTCTCTCATAAATATATACAATTTTTTTGGATACATATTTTCAGATATTTTCTTAAATTAAGGTACATTTTTTTTATTTTTTAGTATTTTAATTAGTATTTTGCAATTAAATTTAATAAACTTAAATATAGTTCTATACAATTATAAAAATGGGCTAAGCCCAAATAACAACTATACATATATATCATAGCTAAAGTACATAATATATAAATTGATATTCAATAGCCAAAATACGTAATTTTTAAAGTCTATTATAAAATAATGAGTAGATATATCTTATATTTTTTATTTTTATGTTTATTCGTTATAATGTACATGCAATATGGGTGTCAAATTGAAGTTCGTAAAAATATGATTAATTATATATATTATATATCAAAAATGGATCAAAAATAAAAAAAGTTATTAAATTTTAAAAAATAAAATAAAAATAATAAATATAATAATTAATGCAGTATACAGATATATTTGGAAAGCTAATTTTATTTAATTCTATATTTTATATAATTTTTAAAAGGTATTTAACTAAAGGAAGTATATATATTGTTGGCACAATAATTATTGACTATAAAAAATAACAAATTCTAAACATTTATTAATTCTTACTTATATTACTCTTTTTAACAATGTGATTTAGGTGGGAAAATTTTTAGGTTACTATTCCTAGAATAGTCACTCTTATATATACTAGTATTTTGTCTGTGCGATGTACAACGTGAATAAATAAATATATGACAAAATCCGCAAAAATAAAAATATCCCCAAAATAATCAATATAATAAAATCAATAATATTACCAAAACTATATTTTATTGTCTCATATTTCCTTAACTAATATACTCAGTTCTCCTACATATACGAGACGACTTTGGAAAATAATTTTGCATCCGAATTTACTACTAAAACCTTTGAAAAAAAGTATGACACATACTTTCACACTTATTAGAAATCTAAACATAACTACAATGAAATGAGCGATGAAGGTAAACCTGCGCGCTTTTATGAAAAAATAGTTTTCAAAGATTCAACACAAATACATAGGCTTGAATGTATTTGTTTTATGATTATGTGGTATGATATTTTTCATTTTTTATTTTATTAATAAAAAATATTAAATAGTATTTTATACTCCCCTCGATCCCAAACATATAGTCCAAGATTCCTTTTTGGGATGTCCCAAATATATAGTCCACTTTCCATATTTAATAGTACTTTTTCATTCTTTTACTATTATACCCTATTTAATATGCATTTTGTAATTTACACTATTCATTAAATGAGGGCAAATCAAGTAATTTTTTTACATATTTGTAATTTCCAATACTTTTTCTTAATCTGTGCAAAAAGTCCAATTGAACTATATAATTAGGACGGAGGGAGTTTTTTTGTCCGATACTATATTAAAATTATCACAATGCGGAGATAATAAATTAGTAGAACTATTTGGAAAATGCACATGTCACATTACAAAATGAGCGTCTCACGAGATATACACATGTGCATCGTGCATGACAAAAAGACTAGTATATATAAAGAGAGATTATTCTTAAAATAGTAACTCATGGTTTTTTCGCCCATTTTTCGGTTTCTAAAAAAAATAATGAAAAATCTTTTTAAAAAAAAAGCAATTAAAAATCTATGGAAAAATAAGAAATCATAGATATTTGTGATTTCATTATTTTTTTGTAGTCAACTTTCTTTCAATAAATCACTTTCTTGATGTATAATATAATATTTAATCATCTTTTTACGATCTTCGATTTGACATCGATATTGCGTATATACAATAAAATAAACATAATAAATAAAAATATAAAAGATTTATTTTCTCATTAATTTATAACGTGCTTTAAAAATTATGTATTCGGGCTATTGGACATCAATTTGTATATTCATGTATTTTGTTATTTGTGATATATGTATAGGTGTTAATTGGATTTATCCCTTTTTCATAATTATATAGGATTGTATTTAAGTTGACTAAATGCAAGAAAAAAAAACTTATTTCAATTGATGAAAATATATCAAACTATGTATCCAAATATTATATATATTAAATTTATTCATAGATAGCATTTGATATATTCATTTAAGAAGAAATTCAATTTTTAATTAATATAAAATTATATTCATAATAGTTTTTTATACATGGAAAATTATTTTTTAACGTACTTTTCATGTTAATAGAAATTATGTTTTTATATTTATCAGTGTATTTTGATATTCAAATTTTAAAGTTGTACATGTGGACTATTAGATACGAATTTGTCTGTTTAATATATTTTTTAAATATGTATATATAAAAATAGAATAATTTTTATTTTTTGAAATATTTTATTTTCCCATAAAATATGTTACTAAATATAAAGATGACTTTTATTTAATAAACCAGCGGTTTTAACCGCTAATTCTACTACAGTTCCACCTACGGTTAAAATTGCAGCTGGTTCGAGTTCTGATTTTGGAATCATTGACCAATCAGCGGTTAAAAAAACTATTGGTTCCGATTTAAAACCCAATTTCGGTTCTATTTGGCAATTCCTACCTTGAAATATTTCTTTCACTTTACAGTGGATAAGGTTTATATTTTGGTTCCGATTCCAGAACCCTATTTCGGTTCCATTTGGCAACCCATACCTTAAATATTTCTTTCACTTTACGGTGGATAAGGTTTATATCAGTTAAATCAGTTTCCATCACTAAAATGGTGGTCATGAATGACGCAATTGCGCACAAAGCATTCTTCAAAAGCGCACAAAATATTGGTCGGCGACGGCGCCATAAATATCCGATAACCCTAGTGGCGACGGCACCACTAATTCATAGTGTTTACTAGTATTTGTTTTCTTTTATTGCCAAAAAATGGCAGAAAAAAATAGCAGCACTGTGTGTGTAACAGGCGCCGGAGGGTACGTGGCATCATGGCTGATCAAGCTGCTCCTTTCTGAGGGCTTCAACGTTCATGGCACCGTCAGAAACCCTGGTCTCTCTCTCTCTAGTTCTCTGTAGTTCAGTTATTCTTACGGTTTAATGATTGTTTTGCACTGATTTGGTTATCTGTATATACAAGCTTTCTTTTGCCTCTGTATCCGATTTGGTATATTTTTATCCTCCAGCTGTTTGTGTTTTTGTCATCTGCTTTATTTTCTGTGTTTCTCCACCTACCACCAAACAAATACAAAAGAAATTTATTTATAATTCATTTGGATCAAGGAGTATTAAATTAATTTTGTGATAACAACTGCCTTTGTGGCTGAGGAAGGTAGTGTTTGCAAACTCTTAAGAAAAAAAGCGATTCCCGAAGTCTGCCATGGTGGGCATAGCATTGGCCTACAAACCATGGTTGCACCATGGTTCGTTATTTTGATGTGAAAATTTTGAGAATTGAATTTTACAATCAGCTATAACTTATAATATAACGATAGCCCTATATCCTGTAATTGTTCTTGTTATTATTATTTCCTACATCAAAATCTTAACTGGGAGTGGCTTCTCTTGTCAATTTGATCTAGAAAATGACCCCAAACCTCTCATATATTTGTTTTGGGTTATTGTTATGATTCTTCATCGATACTTTAAGTTTAATGTAACATTGGAAAAAATGGTTATCGTTATGATTCTTGATCGACACTTTTAAGTTTAATGTAACATTAGAAAGAATGTTTTCTTGTGATCATCTTATTCTGTCCGATTGGAATGATAATGGTTGATGTGGATAACAAAAATTGGCTGTTGTGTCTTAAAAGATGGTTAGTGTAATTATGTCCTCATATTGGTTTATTCATGTATGTCGCAGGGGAGGACAAAAATGCTCATCTGAAAAACCTTGAAAATGCATCTGAAAAACTGAAAGTCTTTAAGGCAGACTTACTGGATTTCGACTCGATTCTAACAGCAGTCAAAGGATGTGATGGAGTTTTCCACGTCGCCAGCCCTGTTCCTTCTGGCTCTGTTCCAAACCCGGAGGCATGATTCATCAACTCTTACTTGAACTGCAGATTGCATTAAAATCCGAGTGGTAAAACTTGTTTATGGATTAATCTGCATCACTCTTTGAGTGATTATGGGAGTGTTTGCAAACACTTGCAAGAACTGATTATCAACTTTTGGCTGGAAAAAATTAGTTTTTATCATTTTCAAATGCCAACTTCTACTTCTAATTATGCATAATTTAACCAGAATCTAAAAGTAGGGGGAAAGATGCTTTAGATTTTTGCTTTTGCTTCTTATTGACTTTTACACACAAATAAAATATTTTTACAACTTATCTCCAAACACACACAAAAACTTTGAGTTTTAGTTTCTAGTTTACAAACACTACCAACTTTTTGATTCTAAACTACTTTTCGCTTCTTCTACCAAAAAAAAACCCACTTTCTGTAAGCGTAGAAATTTTTGCAAATATTCTCTATGTGATGATATTATTGCAGGTGGAACTGGTTGAGCCTGCACTGAAAGGTACTCTTAATATCCTTAAAGCATGCTCTGAATCGAAAGTCAGACGTGTCGTAATTGTATCATCATCAGCTGCTGTTGCAATGAACCCCAATTGGCCCAAGGATCAAGTGATGGACGAGACTTGCTGGTCAAACAAGGAATACTGCAGGACGAGCAACGTAATTGCCCGTTTATATAGTTATCATCGGTCTTAATATTTTCCACCGGAATGTTTTTTCTACTAATCGAGTTGATTTCTTGATCTTATGCACACAGAATTGGTATTGTTATTCGAAAACGGTGGCGGAGGCTGAGGCTTTGGAATATGCAAAGCAAAACGGACTTGACGTTGTCACCGTTTGTCCAACCCTTGTCCTTGGACCTATGCTGCAGCATACACCAAATGCTAGCAGTTTGGCTCTCATTAAGTTGTTGAAAGGTACTTCACTCCACCGGTATCTTTTGTTGCTCATTATTTCTCGTTTTCTCCTTGTTTTTGATTGTAGTATTTGTGTACTCGTGACTGTCAAGTGGTTGAATTCACTTGGTTGCTAATTTTCTTTATTAGTAGATTAGGCATCTTTCCTTTTCTTGAGGTTTTTGGCATGTATAAATGATAAGTCACAGGTTTTCAGTTGGAAGGTTTTTTCTTCTCTAAAATATAATTGGAAGGATTATCAGATTTTCTGACCAAACAGTGCACATTAAACCTTATCACTGACAAGCTCCTAATTGTTGTACTGCCAAATTGCCAATCAATACTCCTGGAATTCATGAAATCACTCCACTCCAATCATAGAACATAAAATCCTATTCATAAATTTTGTGACAAAATCTCCCATATTATATACAGTGATTTAATTCAGAATTTTATTAATATGACAGACTATGTAACCCGCGTGCAACGCTCGTTGTATTAATTTTTAATGACAGAAAAAAATAATTTTTGTCTGAACTTTCTGCATGCTACTGTATAACTTACTCTGTTGTTCCCTTTAGTTAGCAGTGATCGTTTCATAGCTCACACTTATCGATGATCTAACACTTTGACTTTTCTCACTTGATCACACAGAAGGAATTGAGGAAATTGAAAACAACATGAGGAAAATAGTTGACGTACGTGATGTAGCCGAATCTCTGAAATTAGTATACGAGAAACCTGAAGCTCAAGGCAGATACATATGTACGGCCCACATGGTCAAGACTCAGGATTTGGTGCAAATTCTAAAACAAGTCTATCCAAACTATAACTATCCCAAGAGGTATATTCATTTCTCCTTGCTCAATTCATATTTAGCTAGATTTGATTAGTAATCAAATCAAGCTCAAACACTATTTTCGTGAACTCAGTAAAATTTCAATAAAAGTTAATTTGAGCAACACACGATTTGTTTACACCTTATGTAGCTTAAAGTTCGACTCCACTTTCGTTAACTATGCTTCTACGTTGCAGCTTCAAAGAGGGAAAGGAACTGTCAAAACTCAGCTCAGAGAAACTGCAGAGGCTTGGTTGGAGTTATAGGCCATTGACAGAAACCCTTGTGGATTCTGTTGAGATGTACAAACAGGCTGGCCTTTTACATTCTTGACTTGGTCACTAGCTTAATTTGTAGCAATCACTTGTGCTTTAAAACTTTGTTACATATGTAGCAAATTTGGTTAATCCATCATTCAAACTTTTATGTAGTGGTGACTAGTTAGTTGACCAATTACATCTATAGTACTAATGTATAAGATAAATGTGACTGGTGTTTGTAACACCTTAAAGTGTATTTGTTTTATTTTACAAATTGCACCTGTTGTATGGTGAGTACAAACATTGAGGAGGTGTTTGTAACAACTTAAAGTGTATTTGTAATGGTGAAAGATTACTGGAGTTTTCCATAATTAGGATAAACCTCAAGTGTAGTATTTGTAATTATCCTTTTAATTTGGTCTTTGGAGGGAATGTTTAAGGAGAATAAATGAAAAGTGTACTTGATGAAAAAATTGGTACAGGACGGGGTGGGGTGGGATGGATGTCGAGCTTGGCAAATTCATCATAAACATAAGCATGTCTCATTGACATCTTTAGGTGATAATGAATAAAATTATTATCTACTAGGTATGACATGTCAAATACCATTATTATAACAAAATTATATCTTAACTTATATGAAATTTTGAATGGAAAAGATTAATTCAGAAAATCAATGTTGAATTTTTTAGAGTGTAATTCAAACCACTACTAAGAGATGGTAGAGGAGGGATGGAGTTTGAACTTTGAACTATTCACCTCACCTCTATTCTAAAAAGTGAGATCAAGTGCCAGCTGTCTGAGAGATGGTTAAAAATAGGGGTGTCAATGGGTTGGGCTCGTAGGTTTGTAGGTCGAATAAGCCCAACGGACTCCGACTTGTTTAATTATTAGCGTCGAGAATCTTTAACCCGACCTATTTATTTAACGTAACCTGGACCACCCGTTTAGCCCGTATAATAAAATCGCTTTATATACATTAAATATTTTCAATCAATAGATAATTTTTTAAAAATCAATCATTATGACACATTATTAAATCAATAAAACATATCACAATTCACAACATACAAAAACAAATAATAAATAACATAACATTCTAATCATATTTTGAGGACAACATACAAAAATACATGCAAAATAATAACAACATACATATTAAGGAGGTTTTAGCATTTAAGTTTTAAGGAAATGTCTTGTTTTTGGTTTTTTCTTACAATTATTATTATTTTTTTAAATTTACAAATGGGTTAGACGGGTTAAATGGGTCATAGTAGGTTGACCCATACCCGACCTGTTTAATTAGCGGGTTCTTCGGGTTCGATCCAATTTCGACCCAGACCCATAAAACCTGGACCCGTACTCATTAATATCGTGTTAGGTTCGTGTTGGATTTGTGTCGGGACTGAAATTGACACCCCTAGTTAAAACCAATGTTCATTTTGGGTACTGCTCAATTGAAAATAAATAGAGTATCATATTACACATATTGTATCCATAAAAACTAAAATTTGGAGAAGATGGCATTTCTCTAATTCATATTCAAGATACTTTTATTCAGGGAGTTTTTGACACAATTGTCCTACTTTTTGGAGACAATGACAATTTTTTAAGTTTCTCGGTACTTTTTTGGACAAATTTACGCTCTCGCCAAAATTTCCGGACTTTTTTACGTTGTTGTTTCAAGATTATTTCGAACATGTTTCAAACATATTTCTTTCAATAAAATTTTAGTGAAAAAATAAATTTTGCCTCATTAAATAATTCATTTTATACTCGAAGTCTTATAAAAATCAATAAATATACAAATAAAACAACGCATATCAATACCAAACAAATTAAAAATATTATAGAAACAACATGAATAAAAAAAACACAATTCAAATTTTGATCCAATGCATGAAAACATAAAAAAATATGGAACAACCAAGAAACAATATAGAAACAAACCAGAAACAATATAGAAAACACCATATGAGCAAAAAAAGCTAAAAATAGGTAAAAATTGTATTTAAACATCAAAAACTACATGAAAACAACAAAGAAATATCAGAACAATATTAAAAATAATATGGAAACAACCCAGAAACAACGTAAAAAATATTAAAAACACCACATGAATAAAAAGAGCTTAAAAATAGGTAAAAACTATATTTACACATTGAACACTACATGGAAACAACAAAAACAATTATTAGAACAACATTAAAAATATTATAGAACAACACAAAAACAATAGAAACAATGTACAAAATAATACATGAACAAAAAACAGCAAAAAAAATAGGTGAAAGTTATTTTGAAACATTATAACAAGAAAGACAACATAGAAACAACAAAGAAACAAATTTAAACAACATCAAAACAAGATAACATATAGAGCAATACATGAACAAAAGAAAACGAAAAAATACGTAAAAATAATGAAAAAATATGCAGGATCGTAAAAAAGATAAAAAATAGGTACAAAAGTGAGGAGCGTATTTTATGATATATTTACCAGAAAGATGGTATTTTATGTAATTTCCCCTTTATTCAGGACGATAGGTATTTATTGATGGCATATCGGACGTAAATCATATCCGATTAATGATTGAGCTGAATATTTTGATGGGTCCATTAATTATTAATTAAAGCTCAGAAAAAAGGTCATCAATTATTAATTGATCATTATTCATAAAGTAAACTACAAGATTAGGAATTAGGTGTTGTGCCATCACTTAGCTAGTTGGCAAAGATTTATATAAGACCGTCTTACGGATTATTTTCAACAAGATTGGTCCACCCGACCCACCCTCCCATTCTACCCATTTTTGTTTTAGGATTATAGGATTTCTTTAGTTTCTTTTATCTTTTTCTTCCTTTTGCCCATCTTTTTTTCCTCTCATCTTTTTTCTAACTCTCTCCCTCTCCGTCTCACATTTTCTTTTTTTCCATTTTTTTCTTTTTTTTCGTCTCGTTTTTTCTGCCTGTCTCCCTCTCTGTGGCGTCCCTTGATATTCAACAAATAATTCTAAGTCATGAATATTAGAAGAAAAGGACTTAAGCGGTAATGGTAGGCCCCATCAAAAGATTATTTAATTAAGAATCCAATAACTTTAATCCAATATTTTTATAAATAACTGAACATAATCAACTTACATTAGGGGAGAGAAAGTCAAACATTTCATTTTTTGAAGTTTTATTTTTTTTCCTATGACAAGATATGACAGAGTTAAAGTAACACTTTTATGCGTAAAAATATCCATTTTTTGAGATAAAAAATTATTTTTTTAATACAGTCCTAGATTACAAATTCAATACAATGAAGAATGAAAAAATAAATATGACAGAGTTAAAGTAATATTTTTATGAGTAAAAGTATTAATTTTTTGAGACAATGTATCATGTTTTTTAATAGAGCCACAAATTATGAATTCAATAAAGTGAAAAAGAAAAATAAACATGATCGAGTTAAAGTCACACTTTTAGGAGTAAAAGTTTCTATTTTACTCGAGATAAAGTATCATAGTTTTTAACACAGTCACATATTATGAATTAATTATAGCAAAAAGGAAAAACAAATATAACAGAGTTAAAATAACACTTTTATGAGTTAAAATAATAATTTTTGAGATAAAGTGTCCTTGCCTTGAATTTCATATCCATAAAATAGAACAACATCCAATAAGTACAATGCAAATATTCAAATACTTAGGCTCATCAAGAGCTACCATCTAAGTACAAACAACTAAAAAACATAAATATAGCGGAAGTCTATAAATCATAACATACAATTATAATAGAGCTCCAACTCACCTAACAATTGTAAGTCCAAACGGCTTCAATAATCTAGAAGGGGGGGGGGGGTGAATAGATTATCTCCATTTTCTCGATTATGCCCTCTTTTTCGAATCAAATAATCCAAGACAAGAACGAAAGTGCGGGAAGTAAACAACACGCGTCGATTTATAGAGCTTCACCCCACCTAGGGACTACGTGCTCTACCACCCCAGTATATCCGGGATGGATTTCGAAAAAGAAAAAGAATTTTATTAATTACCATAATTAATACAACAACACCTTACAACATCACCTTGAAGAGCACCACACTATTCTTCAACACCATCTTGGAGATTACCACAATCTCCTAGAAGATTACCACAATCTTCCTTCAACGGCACCTTGTGAAGATCACCACAATCTTCAACCTTGAAGAACACCAAATTCTTCAACACCTCAAAGAGCACACACTCTTAATAAGAAGATTACCACAATCTTCTTGCACCTAACACCTAGATCACCCAAGTGTGTTCTTACCAAAAGAACACTCACAAGGATATCTTGTGTTGAATGTGTAAGTCCAAGCGGCTACGATAATCTAGAGGGGGGGTGAATAGATTATCTCCATCTTTTCGATTTTACCCTCTTTTTCAAACCGAAAGCTCAAAGACAATAATTAAGGTGCGGAATGTAAACAACACACGTCGATTTATAGAGGTTCAACCCACCTAGGGCCTAATCCTCTACCACCCCAAGATATCCGGATGGATTTCAAAAAGAAAAAAAGATTTTATTAATTACCAAAATTAATACAACACCAACTTACAACAACACCTTGAAGAGCACCACACTCTTCTTCAACACCACCTTTGAGATTACCACAATCTCTCTTGAAGATTACCACAATCTTCAACGGCACCTTGTGAAGATTACCACAATCTTCAACCTTGAAGAATACCAAATTCTTCAACACCTCAACAAGAAGATTACCACAATCTTCTTACACCTAACACCTAGATCATCCAAGTGTGTTCTTACCACAAGAACACTGACAATGATATCTTGTGTTGAATGATAACCCAAAAATTCAAGATTACAACTCGATAATGAATTATACAATTGAGTGCAAGTGTAATCAAGAATAGCCTAGACCTCAAGGATGTGAAAGTGATAAGCTAAGCAAATTACAACAAGAATAATAACAAAGGAAGACCAAGTGTTTGCTTGAGTATATCATGTTGTGTTGTGTTGTTCTCTCTTATTGTTGTGCTTCAAATCTTCCTCTATTTATAGGAGATGATTGATACTTGATAGGCTCCTCTTGGAATCTGATATCTACAAAAAAATTGCAATTAAAATCAAGATTATAGCTGTTAGAAATCAATTCCACAAATTAAGGAAAAGCTATCTGTTTGCAACGGTTAGAATTTTCTTTGTCAAACTTAACTTAGGCGACGCGCGCACTAATACAAAGATTTGAAGAACGCAACAAAATTTCAACAGGGTGACCGGTCTAAAAGTCGACCAGGTCGCATCTTCTAGGTGCGACCGGTCGCCCACCATGGTGACCGGTCACCCGACCAATTTTAGGAGTTCGGGAGTTACTGTTTCGTGAAATGCGTTCCCAGTGCAGTCGCCTCTTTGGTCGACCGGTCGACCTCCTAAATGAAATGTTGTCCAATTTTTGTCAAAAATAAACCTCAAGAAATACTCCGAAAAATTCGTAAAAACATTTTAAACCGATCGGAAGTATTTAGATCAACATTATAAATATAGTTTTGATGAAATAACACATTAATACAAAAAGTGTTGTCCGATATAAACTTCAAGAAATACCCCGATAAATAGTAAAAACATTTTAGACCGATCGGGAGTATTAGGACAACATTTAGATACATAGTTTCAATATAAAAACCCATTGACACAAAATCATTAAATGTGTTGTCCAATTTTGTCGAAAATAAACTTGAGGAAATACTCCGAAAAATATTAAAACCATTTTAAATCATTTAGGAGTATTTGGACAACCTTTAAAAACATTGTTTTGGTATAAAAACAAAATCATCAAAATCATGATAAAACCATTGATCAAACAATCTCCCCCTTTTTGATGATTACAAACCAAAACAATTTTAACGAGGTCGATTTTGAAAACAAATCAATTTTTACCGGTTAAAAAGAGCTATCCGTTGTGAGCAACAACATTCCACGCAATATAATCACAAGGATGAGAGTAAAGATATTCAAACACATATAGCAAAAGCTCCCCCTATCAATATGCACAACAAGAGTAATGTAAAAGCAATCAACCACAAGCTAAAAGCTTAGCTTTTACATATTGATCTTAAGTACAAGAGCTTACAAGCTCCCCCTGTCAACAAAACATCATTAGACAAGTAAATAAGTCCATCATACAACAATTGGACTAAGTATAATGCACAACTTATGGTTTTAGGAAGCCATAGCTTATAGCTTCTTTTGTTTAGCTTAACTTAGCTTCTATGAACTAATAAGCTTATAACCTATTTCTCCCCCTTTGGAATCATCAAAGAGAATGTTAGCACGACAAAAATATCATACAATCATATCAAAATGCGCAACTAAACCGATGTATCGAGCTATTTTGAACATTGAGGCTTATCGACCAAATAGGAGGAAAGAGTAGATCATACGACTTGTAGAAGCTTATGAAAACTCATTTGATTTGCAAAAACATGATCTCTATAAGTATATAAGACATTTGAAAACAAGAGAATCATGTAGGTGATGAATTTTTCATTGAGACATTTTATCGAACACTTGGCGGGCGTCAACAATTGAAGAAAATATATATAGTGTAAGTCCAAGCGGCTACGATAATCTAGAGGGGGGGTGAATAGATTATCTCCATCTTTTCGATTTCGCCCTCTTTTTCGAACAAAACAAGCCAAGACAATAATAAAGGTGCGGGAAGTAAACAACACGCGTCGATTTATAGAGGTTCAACCCACCTAGGGCCTAATCCTCTACCACCCCAGTATATCCGGGATGGATTTCAAAAAGAAAAAAGATTTTATTAATTACCAAAATTAATACAACACTAACTTACAACAACACCTCGAAGAGCACCACACTCTTCTTCAACACCACCTTTGAGATTACCACAATCTCTTCTTGAAGATTACCACAATCTCTAACGGCACCTTGTGAAGATTACCACAATCTTCAACCTTGAAGAATGCCAAATTCTTCAACACCTCAACAAGAAGATTACCACAACCTTCTCACACCTAACACCTAGATCACCCAAGTGTGTTCTTACCACAAGAACACTCACAAGGATATCTTGTGTTGAATGATAACCCAAAAAATTCAAGATTACAACTCAATAATGAATTATACAATAGAGTGCAAGTGTAATCAAGAATAGCCTAGACCTCAAGGATGTGAAATTGATAAGCTAGGCAAATTACAACAAGAATAATGACAATAGAATACCAAGTGTTTGCTTGAGTATTTCTTGTTGTGTTGTGTTGTTCTCTCTTGTTGTGTTGCTTCAATTATTCCTTTATTTATAGAAGATATCTTGTACATGATAGGCTCCTTATGGGGACATAAATTCTGTAAAAAATTGCAAGACAATTGAAGAAAAGAGCTGTTAGAAATCCATCCCACAAATTAAGGGAAAGTTGTCTGCTGTCAAACGATTAGATTTTGCTGTCAAAAGATAGGGCGACCGGTCGCGCAGGAATAGAAGTTCAAAAAATGACACAACATTTTTACATAGGGCGACCGGTCGACGTGGGGTTCGACCGGTCACCCCTATGCCCAACCGGTCCATGTCTCAAAGAAGTGAAGAACGAGAGTTTCTGTTTCAACCAAAACTTGCAGGCACCGGTCGCGCACTCCACCGGCGACGGCCGCCTTGCTTCTTTTTATACTCCAAGCTCAATTTTTTGTTCAACGTACTCTTCAGGTACGGGTTGCCCTATAGGGCGACCGGTTGGCCTCAAAACAAAAGTGTTGTCCAATATTTTATCAAAAATAAACTCCAAGAAATACTCCGAAAAATAGTAAAAACATTTTAGAACAATCGGAAGTATTAGGACAATATTTAGAAACAAGGTTTGGATGTGAAAACACATAGACACAGAATCATTAAAAGTGTTGTCCAATTTTATCGAAAATAAACTTGAAGAAATACTCCGGAAAATATTAAAATCATTTAGGAGTATTTGGACAACCTTTTTTTTTGAGAGTGGTATTCGGACAACCTTTAAAAACATTGTTTTGGTATAAAAACAAAATCATCAAAATCATGATAAAACCATTTAGCAAACATTTAGCCCTTGTAAATGCAATCAAGCTAAGTTTTTCATCACCAAATCGGTTTAAGCACGATCAATATATCATAAATAACAATCTCATCACAAGCATATACAAATTTCATCAATAAAATACATATAGGCCAAGTTCTCAAGGGTTCAACCCAATTGAGATAAGGAAGTAGAATTCTTACCATTTAATCGGTAAAGACGAGCAATGATGATGATAATCGAGCCTAAATACATCCAAGATATGAAATGTATGCAATAAAACACATTTGAAGTGAAATATGTGTGAAATTTGCAAAGGGGACGAAATAGAGAGGAAAAACCTTAAACTGCCAAAATACAAGAACAGAGAGACGGTTTAACCAAACCTAAGCGATGGGCGACGGTCATGGGCTAGGGCGGCCGGTCGGCCGAGTGGGCGACCGGTCGACCCTGCCCGGGCAGCCCAGTTCACTTCATTTTGAAAATCAAATTTTGATCCAAAAATCCGATTTTTAAGCCCCTAAGTTTTAAAAACGTGCAAAATGCAAATGTAGACCTCATTAAATATACATTATGTCATAATCAAGCTCGAAATGAGGTAAAATACTCGGCGATGAGCGATTAAAAAGTCATGAGTTATCCTTGAGACGGAATTAAACACATCTCAAGTTTTTGTTAAAACATGCAATCCACTTAAAAATATCGAATCTTAATATGTTTAGTTCGATTATGACAAACCATATTTTGAAAAATAAAATTTACACCGGACTTGTTATCCCGAAAAATAATAACGTTTTAAAACTTTGGATGAACAAGTCATAAGAAGAAGTGCCTTACAAGTATTTGAAAATTTCTTTTAACGGCACTTTAAAGAGATTCGTTGGGATTGTTTTAAGTCGAGCATATAGACATACGGCATATAGAATGTCGAGTCTAAGGAGTAATAAACGAATAAACATACCTCGAATTCGTTTGTCAATCAACATGCCTACCTCAACCTTTGTCAATTTTCACATTTGTGGCCATATAGGTTGAAATGGTTATTTCTTCTTCAATGCCTCACTTCTTCTTTTAAGTGTGGAATATAATCACCTTCTTGGCATTGTTGAACTTGAATTCCAATGATCAAATTTGAGCTTCCCTCATCATGATCATCTTAGGTTCACCTTGCATTGACTTGGAAAAATATCTTGCACAAATATTCATTAGTAGCACCAAAAATATTATCAACATAAATTTGCACAAGTAAACAACCTTGCCCTTTTTCAAAACAAGAAGTGTAGTATCAACTTTACCTTTTGTAAAATTATTTTGCAAAAATAGCTAAGTCTATCAAACCATATACGAGTACTTGTATCAACCGTACAAGGCCTTTTATAAAAATCATTTGGCCTAAAAGTTTTAAACTCCGATAGACTTCTTATTTGAATAAAACCATTTAGAAAATTGGATTTAACATCCACTTGGTAAAGCTTGAAATTTTCTCAAAATAAGAATGGGCAAGTAAAGTGAAATTAACTTCTAAATGTGCTATGCATTACCTTGTTCTTGACAATATCATTGAGCTACTAACCTTGTCTTGTTCATCAAACTTGTTGCAAAATATCACAAATTTCTGCAAAATCTTAACAGGATATTATGCACACGAGCATAGTAATATCGAATAATAGATACACTATTTTAAGCACCACATACTATGCATCATCAAGAGTCTAATAAATCATTCAAGTTCAAATAAGCTTAAGAAAGCTACATAAGGTCTCTTTTGAAATTTGACAATAAGAGAGCACATAGTTGAGACCTCATTTACAAGAATCATATGAACAAGAGGTTTGACATAAGTATCCAAGAATAGTGGCATTTATATGTGCAATAAAATGCATAACTTAGTAGATCAATTGTTTTATCAAAACAAAAATATAATCCTTTACAAATCTTGGATAAAACAAGCCATGTCAAATAATGCCTTTTCAAAAAATAAAGAAAATCCTTTTAATGGCACTTATGTGAAATACTTTGAAATAACTTGAAAGACAAGCACACAGACATATGACAAAAACATATCGAGTCTATAGGATGAATACCAATGATGAACATACCTCGATAGTTCAATCATCTCTTGAAGAGGATGAGGAAAAATATATCCTACACATATCTTAAACAAGTATAGCACAAAACGAACATGATAAAAGTGTAGGCTAAAAACAATAAAAGATATCATAAGTAAGCTCTTGCCATAAAAACTCATAAGAGATTATAAAACAATTTAGTCTAAGCAAATACTCAAGAGTTTTAAAAACATCACACAAGGTCTTCTTTTAAAAAATATTTAAAACCACAAATATATATATTGAAGACCTTAATTTTAAAATTATGAAAACTCGTTTTGCAATTTAGACATAAATAAAAACATGCATAGAAAGATAAAATGCATATTTAAATAGGGAGATACGGTTTACCAATTTTGCCATTTCCATGGGTTGTGCCGTTCCCATTGTTGATGATATCTTCCCTTTTGAAAATCTTCATGTTGATAATGGTTTCTCCAATTGCTCCATTTCCAAGCATTATGGCCTTCCCATTTTTGAAAGTGTCTTTCTCTTGGAAAATCATCTTGTTGATGATGTCTTTGCCATTTCCAAGGATTGTGTTCTTCCCATTTTTGATTATATCCTCTTCTTGGAAAGTGACTTTGTTGAAAATGTTTTCTCCTTCTTTGATCAAATGAGATGCTCATTTGATGTTTCCTTAGCGGTATGAATTTTCTTGATTATCATTTCACGGGTACCTAATATAACATTGTTTTGTGGTACCCTCAAGTGCTTGGTCCTTTGGGATTAGTCTTGAGACTTCTAGGTCTCCAACAATAATTTGAGCTATTTCTAGCCCGACAAGTATTTACGGCGTGTCCCTTCTTACCGCAATAAAAGCAAGTAATATTACTAACATGCATAGGAACTCGATTCTTTTTCATATGCTTGACAATATTAGGCTCATAATCAAGTTCACTATTCAAATTATCACAACTATTAACATTCACAATATTGAGCAATTTATTGGTACTCAAGTTTGATTTTGATAAATCATTTTTCATGCAATTCATATCCTCAACAAGAGTACTATTTTGTTTTTCAAGGTTTCTAACCTTGTCAAGTGTGGTGGTGTGAGCATATGATAGTGATTCATAGGAAGTAAATAAACTATCCTTTTCATTTTTCAAAACATTGAATTCCTTTTTCAAATTTTTGTACTTAACAAGTAAATTTTGGAATTCATTTTGAAGATCATCAAATCATTTTGAAAATCACTATAATCATTTTGAATAACAATATCATAGAAAGTAGAGGGTTTAAGACATACCTCGTTTTCTTCTTCGATGCCCATAAAACATTGTTCGACTACTTCATAGTTGGAAGTTGTAAAAGGCTTGTTCCTTAGATTTGAACTTGTATCCATTGGAGAAGTAGATGCTTTTGTTTGACTCCTTTCATTTGCAAATACTCCATAGATGGCTTCTAATTTTTTCCATACTTCATGTGCCGATCGAATTCCTACAATATGTTCATATTCCAAATTAGTAAGTGAACAATACAAAATATTGAGAGCTTTACCGTTTAAGGAGATGATTTTCTTCTCTTCATCATTGAGCTCTTTGAAGGCTTTGGAGGTGTATGGTGTGTCTATCATCGGAATGGATTCTCCATTTATGACGATGTTCCAAATATCGAACCCGCAACCTTGTAGATAACATTCCATTCTTTCTTTCCAAAATATAAAATTTTTGGAATCAAATAGTGGTGGCTTGGTGGTGGAGGTGCCGGTAAGATGAGCTTCATTCGTAGCCGACGATCGTTCCTCTTCACTCGCGATGTGAAACGAGCTTGCCAAAGAGTTTGACTTTGATACCACTTGTAAGTCCAAGCGGCTACGATAATCTAGAGGGGGGGTGAATAGATTATCTCCATCTTTTCGATTTTACCCTCTTTTTCAAACCAAAAGCTCAAAGACAATAATTAAGGTGCGGAATGTAAACAACACACGTCGATTTATAGAGGTTCAACCCACCTAGGGCCTAATCCTCTATCACCCCAGTATATACGGGATGGATTTCAAAAAGAAATTTTTTTTTATTAATTACCCAAATTAATACAACACCAACTTACAACAACACCTTGAAGAGCACCACACTCTTCTTCAACACCACCTTTGAGATTACCACAATCTCTCTTGATGATTACCACAATCTTCAACGGCACCTTGTGAAGATTACCACAATCTTCAACCTTGAAGAATACCAAATTCTTCAACACCTCAACAAGACGATTACCACAATCTTCTTACACCTAACACCTAGATCATCCAAGTGTGTTCTTACCACAAGAACACTGACAAGGATATCTTGTGTTGAATGATAACCCAAAAATTCAAGATTACAACTCGATAATGAATTATAGAATTGAGTGCAAGTGTAATCAAGAATAGCCTAGACCTCAAGATGTGAAAGTGATAAGCTAGGCAAATTACAACAAGAATAATAACAAAGGAAGACCAAATGTTTGCTTGAGTATATCTTGTTGTGTTGTGTTGTTCTCTCTTATTGTTGTGCTTCAAATCTTCCTCTATTTATAGGAGATGATTGATACTTGATAGGCTCCTCTTGGAATCGATATCTACAAAACAATTGCAATTAAAATCAAGATTATAGCCAATTAGAAATCAATTCCACAAATTAAGGAAAAGGCATCTGTCTTTGCACAACGGTTAGAATTTTCTTTGTCAAACTTAGGGCGACCGCGACACGGTCGCGCACTAATACTGAGAGATTTGAAGAACGCGAAAATTTCAACGGGGTGACCGGTCTGAAGGGGTCGGCCAGTGCATCTAAGGGTGCGACCGTCGCCCACCATGGTGACCGGTCACCCCGACCAATTTTAGGAGTTAGGGGAGTTACATTTCGTGAAATGCGTTCCCAGGTACCGATCGCCTCTTTGGTCGACCGGTCGACCTCCTAAATGAAATGTTGTCCGATTTTTGTCAAAAATAAACCTCAAGAAGTACTCCGAAAAATTCGTAAAAATATTTTAAACCAATCGAAAGTATTTAGGACAACATTAGAAATATAGTTTTGATGAAATAACACATTAATACAAAAAGTGTTGTCCGATATAAACTTCAAGAAATACCCCGATAAATAGTAAAAACATTTTAGACCGATCGGTAGTATTAGGACAACATTTAGAAACATAGTTTCAATGTAAAAACCCATTGACACAAAATCATTAAATGTGTTGTCCAATTTTGTTGAAAATAAACTTGAGGAAATACTCCGGAAAATATTAAAACCATTTTAAATCATTTAGGAGTATTTGGACAACCTTTAAAAACATTATTTTGGTATAAAAAAATCATCAAAATCATGATAAAACCATTTATCAAACAGAATGATGACCACAAATTCAAGATTACAACTCGATAATGAATAATACAATTTTGAGTGCAAGTGTAATCAAGAAATAAAGCCTAGACCTCAAGATGTGAAAGTGAAAGACCTTAGGCTATTACAACAAGAATATAGACAATGAAAGAACAAGTATTTGCTTTGAATGTGTATTGTTGTGTTATATCTCAATTTCTTGTTTTGTTGCTTCAAAACTTCCTCTATTTATCGGAGATGATTGATCATGGATAGGCTCCTCTCGGGGATTGAAAATCTACAGAAAAATATAATTAAACTCAAGAATATAGCTGTTAGAAATCAATCCCACAATTTAAGGAAAGTATGTCTGTTTGTGAACGGCTAGAATTTTCTTTGTCAAAACGGTATGGCGACCAGGTCGCGAAGAAAATAGACATTGGAAATTAAAAACACAATTTTACAGGCGGCCAGGTCGGCCGAGGGGTCCGACCGTCGACCACGGGTCCGCCGATCGACCTGTGTTGGGCCGGTCGAGGTCCTTCAAAAAAACTTGATCCGGGAGTTACGTAACAAAAAGCTCACTCCCGCATGCGGTCGACCACACCGATCGGCGCCCGGTGACCGATCGACCTCACCTCTTTTACTTCCTTTGCGTTTTACTTTTCAAAACACATCTTCAGTACGGGTTGCCCTATATGAGGCGGTCTAACGCAAAACTAAGTATTATCCAATTTATATCGAAAATAAACTTCAAGAAATACTCAAAAAATTAGTAAAAATATTTTAAAACAATCGGGAGTATTTGGACAATATTTTCAAACATTGTTTTGGTGTAAAAACCCTTTAAAACAAAATCATCAAAATCATGATAAAAACATTTATCAAACAATCTCCCCTTTTTGATGATTACAAACCAAAACAATTTTAAGAAATTTTAAGAGGTCGATTTTAAAATCAAAAACAATTTTCCGGTAAAATATAACTAGCCGTTTGAAGCAACCATTTTTCCAAACAAAAAAAGGCCGCAAGGAAGGCAGTAAAGATTTTCAATATTTAGCATAAGCTTCCCCTATCAACATGCACATCAAGATAGGTAAATAAGCAACCATACAAAAGCTAAAAGCTTTAGCTTTTACAACATAATCATAAGAATCACGAGCTTAGAAGCTCCCCCTTTCAAAGATAGCCATAAAACAAGTATTACAAGTCCAAGATATATCCAATGGACTAGTTTCTATCCAAAGCTTTTGGCTTAAAAGAGCCATAGCTTATAGCTTCTTTCGTGAGCTTATTTTAGCTTCTTTGAGCTAATAAGTTTATAACGTGTTTCTCTCCCTTTGGAATCATCAAAAAGAATGTTAGCATGATAAAAACATCATATTATCATATCAAAGTGCGCAAATAAATCGAGCTAAAGAATTTTGAGCTTTAAGTCCCAAAGGCTAAGGGAATAATTAATCAAATGACTTATAAGAGATGTAAAAGCTTGGTTGATTTGCAAAACATGATCTCTATAAATATAGAAGCCTTTTGAAATCGAGAGAATCATGTGAGTGATGAATTGTTCTTTGAAATATTTTATCGAACACTTGGCGGGCATCAAATAATAAAGAAGAAGTATATAGCCCTTTGTAAAAATAGCCAAGCCAAATTTTTAATCACCAAATTGCAACTCAAACATCATTTAATCAACACCATAAACATGTCAAGAATATTATCAACATACCAAGATATGAATATATTATCAAGGGTACAAACCAATTGAGATAAATCTATCCAACTAGCCAATATAATCAAGGCATTACAAATGCCACCAAGCAAAAATTGAAAGAAGCACTTTTACCATCAAGTACTTCATACCATCCATCCAAGCAATATACTATTCAACCATATTCAAGCACTTTGCTCCCCTTTTGAAAACAACAACAATTCATTAGTGCAATAGAGTTACACAAAGAGTCATAAAAATGCAATACAACAAAGCCAAAGTAAAATATGCAAAGACAATTTGAAAAAGCACGGGGTAGGGACATCAATCCTCATCAGAGGAGAAGCAAGCGATGAGGGGAGAAGCTCCTTGAAGAATTTCTTAAATTTTCCCATTTTGCTCTTCAATTTTGCATTTTCTTCCTTCACTTCCCTGAGCTCTTTTCTAAGAGATGCAACATCTCGAAATGTTTCCCTTTCCACTTTCTCCATTCTTTCTTTGAGACTCAAATCCTCAACATCCGGTTCATTTTCATCTTCTCCATCGTCTCCTTCATTATTGTGTTCTTCTTCATCTCCCACATTCTCTTCTTCCCTATCTTCTTGTTCCCCTTCTTGTTCCCGACATCACCTCTTCCGACAATATTTTCAACCTCATTGTCATCAAAGAAGTCATCCCGGGTTGTCGCGGTTTCGAGCACGTCCCTAGCGGCTTTAGTGGGAACCCGAGGTAATGTTCGTCACATTCTTACCATTTGTAGTATATTGTCATTATCAAAATAATTATGACGAATTTCAGTATTCATCTCATTTTCCGGGTAGCCCGCTAGATATAGAAGTCGACAAATCAAGTTTCCCAATGTATATTGCTTCCTAGTAAGCCTTCTTGATTCGGTCAAACAATACACAAATATAGCCGCATAATTGACCTTTTCGCCCTGGACGATCTTATAAGTGAGAAATAGTTCGAGATTACTAGGAAGTTTCACTTCTTTACCACATACGCAATATGAGCATATAATAGACACAATTCGGTAATTCGGCGGCATAGCCGAGAAGGTTACCTCCGGAAAAACTCCCAAAAATGTTTTCACTTCATCTAGTGAAAAACACCAAAAATATCATCATTCCAATGAGTACAATCCACATTAACAACTGCATTATTAGGCACATTGTAATGACTACAAATGTCGGCATATGTCCAAGTAAAATGTCTACCATTAACAAAAGTGTGAAGCTCCAAAGGTCCATATGCCGTAGCATCAACAATCCACATATTTACATAAAATAGTTTAATGAGTTCATCATCATAGTGCAAATTTGGATTATCCCAAAGTGACACCCATCCTTGAATTTCAAAATATGCCCTAATATCCGGATATTCATCATGAAATGTCGAGAATCGAACAATACTAGTACGAGCAATTTCTTATCATTCACTCCAATATTTTCATAATGCTCCCCCGCAAATTTATTCAAAAATCGAAACCTATTTGCTCTAGAAGGAGACATAGAAAGAAGTGATAACTTACTAGAATCCCAAAATATTCGATGTAGAAATTTTGGCTCTTAATTCAACAATCTCCTCCTTAGTAAGCCGGTTTTGATTATCTCTTTGTGGAACATCATCTTGTTTGGGGTTAGAAGAAGATTCTCCCATTTGCTTCCTTATTCTCTTTTGAGGATTTTGTCCAGAATAAATTGACGGTGCCATAAAAACAAGATGAAATGGGTGATATAAACTCAAAGATTGAAACAATTTGAGAGATAATGAAAGGTTTTAAGAAAAAATTTGGAGAGAAATATGCTAGGGTTCGAAGCTTATAGTGAAGAAATGAAGAATTTTAAGAATCCCCTGTTTTAAAAAGCAGTCTGCCCGCTGATTTACCCAGTCGACCGGTGAGGTCGACCGATACCTGCTCCTGGGTACCAGTTTTTCTGAAAATTTTATCCAAAAATTTCAAATCGAACCCCAAAAATTTTAAAAGCGTGCAAAAATGCAACCAAAGACTATATCCAAAATGTACGATCCAAGAAATATATGATAGACTCGATTAAAACATGATTGCGAGTGCCTTTTCATAAAAATCGACAAATCCATTTAATGGCACTTAAGAAAGATACATATAAATAATATGAAAGGTAAGCACATGATTATACGACAAGAAGAGTATCGAGTTATAAAAATATTACGAGTGAACGTACCTTGATAGATTTAGCATCTCTTGATGAAGATGAATATATATATATATATATATATATATCCTACACAATTCTCAAACAATTCTTGCACAACAAAACTAATGGTGAAAGTGTAGGCTAAGCAATAAGAGATGTCACAAATGTGCTTATGTTATGTAAATCCATAAGAGATAATACAACACATTAGTCTAAGTAAATGCACAAGAGTTCTAAAAACATCATGTAAGGTCTCCTTTTCAAAAGATTAAAAACACAAATATTTATTGAAGACCTTAATTTAAAAATAAATATTTGAAAACTCATTTTGACAATTAAGGCACAAATAAAAACATGCATAATAACAAAATACATATTTAAATAGGGAGATACAGTTTACCAATTACGCCATTTCCATAGGTTGTGTCTTTCCCATTGTTGATGGTATCTTCCTCTTTGAAAATCATCTTGTTGATGATAGCTTTTCCAATTGCTCCATTTCCAAGGATTGTATCCTTCCCATTGTTGATAGTGTATTTCTCTTGGAAATTCACTGTGATGTTGTCTTCTCCTTTGATCAAATGAGACGGTCATTTGATGTCTTCTTGGCGGTATGAATTTTCTTTGATTGTTATTCCGCCGGGTACCTAATATGACATTGTTTTGTGGTACCCTCAACTGTTTGGGTCATTTGGGATTAGCTTTGAGACTTTTAGGCCTCTAAAAATAATTAGCTAGAGCTATTTCTAGCCCGACAAGTATTAGCCGTGTGACCCTTTTTACCGCAATAAAACCAAGCAATAATTCTAGGAGCATAATGACCAACATGCTTAGAGACTAGATTCTTTTTCATATGATTAACAACATTAGTCTTATGAACAAGTCCTAGTTTCAAATTAACACAATCATGAACATCAACAATTTTGGTTATTTTATCGGTACTCAAGTTGAATTTTAATAAATCTTTTTTCATGCAATTAATATCCTCAACAAGAGTATTATTTTCCTTTTCAAGGATTCTAACCTTATCAAGTAGTGTGATGTGAGCACATGAAAGTAATTCATAGGAAGTAAGTAAACTATCCTTATCATTTTTCAAAACATTGAATTCCTTTTTCAAATTTTTGTATTTAACAAGCAAGCTTTGGAATTCATTTTGAAGCTCATCAAAATCATTTTGCAAATCACTATAATCATTTTGTAATTCATTACCATAAGAAGTAGAGGGATTAGAGCGTACCTCATTTTCTTCTTCGATGCCCATAAAACATTGTTCGACTTCTTCATCGTCGGAAGTTGTAAGAAGCTCATCTCATGTTATTGGATTTGATGTTGTATCCAATTGAGAAGTAGATGCTTTTGAATAGCTCCTTTCATTTGCATATACTTCTTCTAGTTTTCTCCATACTTCATGTGCCGATCGAATTCCTAGAATATGCTCATATTCCGAAGTGGTAAGTGAACAATAAATAAAAATAAGAGCTTTACCGTTTAAGGAGATGATTTTCTTATCTTCATCATTGAGCTCCTTGAGGACTTTGGAGGTGAGTGATCCGTCTTTCATCGGGATGGATTCTCCATTTATGACCGTGTTCCAAATATCGAACCCACAACTTTGTAAATAACATTCAATTCTTTCTTTCCAAAATGTATAATTTTTGGAATCAAATAGTGGTGGCTTGTTGGTTGAGGCGCCGGTAAGATAGACTTCATTCGTAGCCATTGATCGTTCCTCTTTACTCACGATGTGGAACGAGCTTGCCAAAGAATTTAACTTTGATACCACTTGTAAGTCCAAGCGGCTACGATAATCTAGAGGGGGGGTGAATAGATTATCTCCATTTTCTCGATTATGCCCTCTTTTTCGA
Source organism: Rehmannia glutinosa (assembly GCA_016081115.2). Lineage (NCBI taxonomy): Eukaryota > Viridiplantae > Streptophyta > Magnoliopsida > Lamiales > Orobanchaceae > Rehmannia > Rehmannia glutinosa. The sequence goes on from CM071926.1 coordinate 104,668,787, forward strand.
ATTAAATAAGCCAAGACAAGAACGAAAGTGTGGGAAGTAAACAACACGCGTCGATTTATAGAGCTTCACCCCACCTAGGGACTACGTGCTCTACCACCCCAGTATATCCGGGATGGGTTTCGAAAAAGAAAAAGAATTTTATTAATTACCACAATTAATACAACAACACCTTACAACATCACCTTGAAGAGCACCACACTCTTCTTCAACACCACCTTGGAGATTACCACAATCTCCTTAGAAGATTACCACAATCTTCCTTCAACGGCACCTTGTGAAGATCACCACAATCTTCAACCTTGAAGAACACCAAATTCTTCAACACCTCAAAGAGCACCACACTCTTCAATAAGAAGATTCCCACAATCTTCTTACACCTAACACCTAGATCACCCAAGTGTGTTCTTACCACAAGAACACTCACAAGGATATCTTGTGTTGAATGATGACCACAAATTTAAGATTACAACTCGATAATGAATAATACAATTTTGAGTGCAAGTGTAATCAAGAAATAAAGCCTAGACCTCAAGATGTGAAAGTGAAAGACCTTAGGCTATTACAACAAGAATATAGACAATGAAAGAACAAGTATTTGCTTTGATTGTGTCTTGTTGTGTTGTATCTCAATTTCTTGTTTTGTTGCTCCAAAACTTCCTCTATTTATAGGAGATGATTGATCATGGATAGGCTCCTCTTGGGGATTGAAAATCTATAAAAAAAATACAATTAAACTCAAGAATATAGCTGTTAGAAATCAATCCCACAATTTAAGGAAAGTATGTCTGCTGTCAATGGCTAGAATTTTGCTGTCAAAATGGTAGGACGACCGGGCGCGAAGAAATAGACGTTGGAAATTAAAAACACAATTTTACATAGGGCGACCGGTCGACCCTGTGTTGGACCGGTCGAGGTCCTTCAAAAAATCAATCTAGGGAGTTACGAAACAAAGGCTCACTCCCGTGCAATCGTCGACTGAGGTCGACCGGTCATCTCGACCGGTCGACCACTCCGATCGACGCCCAGGTCGACCGGTCAACCTCATTTCTTTTACTTCCTTCGCGTTTTCTGTTTCAAAACACATCTTCAGGTACGGGTTGCCCTATAGACGACTGGTCCAACGCGAAACGGAAGTGTTGTCCAATTTATATCAAAAATAAAATTCAAGAAATACTCCGAAAAATTAGTAAAAACATTTTAAAACAATCGGGAGTATTTGGACAACATTTTCAAACATTGTTTTGGTGTAAAAACCCTTTAAAACAAAATCATCAAAATCATGATAAAAACATTTATCAAACAACTTTTACAACATAAAATAGTTATATTGTTCAAGCGCTGCCAAGTAAAAGGAAACGACTAGGTTGGGTTAATTATGCTCTGGAAACCTAATGCCAATCTCATCGATCTTAAAATATTCTGTCTCTGAAAAGTTTATAACATCATGGGGTGAGCTAAACGAGCTCAGTAGGTGGGGAAGAGGAATGCAATAGTTATTTATAAAAAAACTAAAATGATTTTTTTAGCCTGAGTAAATGAATTAGTATAAAAAAAATCACTTTTCATGCACAAACATATTCATTTTTTTTTAATAAAACACTAACATTATCATATTAAATTCTAAAATGAGAAATACATTTGTAATGATGGCGATGATGCAACACACCCAAGTGCAACAATCAATCAAGTAAAATAGAACGTTTTCAGTTTTCAAAACGGACAGTAGATATTTAAAATTCTTTTTGAAAACACTCGGTAGATATCCCATTTAAAAACCATCGAATCAATCGATCAAGAAAGCTCAATCAATGACACATAACCAAACTCCTTAAACGTAGGAGCGGTGTTGATGATTGGACACGTCTCTTTAACCCACCATATTCGGAATATACCATTCTCCTTATAACTTCCAAACAATATTTGGCGAAACCCAATCACCTTATCCCTCCCATTGACTCAACGTCTCTTTAGTGTCATTTTATATGCCGTGGGCCTTTGCCCGTAGATCGTCATATTCGAAATATACCATTCTACAACCCAAATTTTTAGATTATTCTTAAATTTAACTTTTAATTAAGTCTCTCGATGTGGAAAATTTGACCACATATTTTACAACGAAAATGGTAATAGGCATATATGGATAATCAAACAAAGATCACTTTAACATTTGACAAAGTCACCATCTATTTTGAAGGATCCACCCATACCACAATTGACTTGCAAAACATTAGCATTTTTGTCAACAATGTCATTTTATATGCCCGAAGGGTGGATCCAAGTCAAGCACATAGAACACTTGATAGCACAAAGGCCCATTCAAATTAAACAAACAATTTTAACATTTTTAAAAGTCTCACACGCTCATTCAATAAATCAAGAAAGAAATCAAATATGTCAGTTTTCAAGGAACAAAATTCAAATTTTCACTTTAGAAAAAGTTTGATAGCCCACCTTTGACTTAGACATTTAAACTAGGATTTTTTAGATTATTCTTAAAATTTAACTTTTAATTAAGATTAACTCTTAAAAGATGTGGAAAATTTGAAAAGCACATCCTTAAGTGACACATATTTTTAAATCCAGTTACCTACTATTATCTATTCCTTACAAAAATTCAACCACTAAAAATCTAAAGAGAAATTGAAGAAGAATTGGTCGATTTTTTCCCTCAATATCTCGGAACCATGAAAACTTTAACATTTCATCAATCAAAGTCACCAACTCTGGATGTTTCTAAGGATCATCCATGGAAATTATAAAAGATTTAAAAAAGAAAATAGGCTAAAGAAATTGCTATTATATATAACCAATTTATGATGAATACTAAGAGAAATGGTTAGAAGTTGTGTGTGTCCATGCCACCCACTCTCACTAAGTCTTGCCACAATTTTACAACTCCACGTGGGTGGATCCACCAATCCACACACACCCTCACAATATATAAATATACTCACTTGATATAAAAAAAAAGCAATAACTGAACAAATATATATCCACACAAAATCATGATATAAAGGTAGATTATCATCAAATATTTATAATATCAATAATTATATAGTCATTCGAATATGGGGCCTCACATAAAGTATCATGTTTCTTAATGAAATTCAGTACAATGAAGAATGAAAAATAAATATGACAGTGTTAAAGTAAAACTTTTATAAGTAAAAGTATATGTTTTTTGAGATAAAGTAACATATTGTTTTAATACAATCATAAATTAGGAATACAGTACAATGAAGAAAAAAAACGAGAGAGTTAAAGTAACCCTTTTATGAGTAAAAATATCAATTTTTGAGATAAACTATCAAAGTTTTTAATACAGTCATAAATTATGAATTCGGTACAATGAAAAAGGAATAATAAATATAACAAAGTTAAAATTAACACTCTTATGAGTTAAAATATCCATTTTTTAAGATAAAGTATCATGTAAATTAAATATAATAGAGTTAAAGTAACAATTGTATGAGTTAAAGTATCCATTTTTTGATTAAAAATATCATGTTTTTGTTGGAAGTTTAATAGATATTTCCGGGTGAACGATAAATTATTGCCAAAAGGTATGACTGTTCATTTGAAACTATTCGAATTGAAAAGGTTTATCCGAATAGTTGTTTTGTTTCGTTTGAAACCAATGGACATGTCTGTTTGAATAAATGGACATGTCTGTTCGAACAGTTGTGTTGTTTTACTTGTGACTTTGGATATTCTATATATATCCCAAGAATCTACGGATTTTTAATTAGCATTTTGCATATATTCATAAGCATATTTTCTATCAAAATTTTTCGACAAAAAGAGAGAGAGAGAGAACAAAATATTCAAAGTTCGTTGTCTCTAGTTGTTTGGAGTGCTACTACAACAAGAGAAGACCATTGTATCTTAGAAGACATTTGCTATTCAATCAGGGCACCGTGGCAAAACTCATCTAAAAGATATAGAGTCAAACTCTAGCTTCGGTCTAAAATTTCTGCATTTTTTGCAATTTCGTCTTTTTAGAATTCAAGTATGTTTTCTGATTTAATTTCGAAATATAAAATGTCACAATAATAAATCCCCAAGAATTTTAAGACGACTCCCACCCACTTTCGTGCATATTATATGTTGTCGAATCACTGTGTGTTTCTGATTTTATTTGTACAGTGCATATACACCTTGTTTAGTTGACATTGGTTCCACTTTGTTGCAAGCCTGTCAGAATATAAATATTTGTTATTTGTATTTTTCTGAAATTCGTGCATTTAAGAATAAAAACTTTTTGTAATAGGCATTCTGATTGGAATTGTTGATGATTCTCTGGAATTTTTATTCTGTATTTCAATGTTCTAAATTTTCAATCACGCATGTGTTTGAAACAATGTATGTTTCTGAATTGGCTTTAGAAATTGTTTGCATGCATGAAGTTTTAAAATATTTGAAATGATTGGTTTTACGCCATCTGTGACCAGATTCTCTGTGTTATATATATAAACTTGTTTCATGAATTCTTATTCTCAAATTGTAATTGTGGCTTGAAACTAAATCCGAGAGCATGTTGTTAATTAGTTTATCATTGGTGTCTTTGTTTCTGAAATTCAAAGGCTAAGATGTAATATTTCTGGATCTTGTGTAGAACTATGTAATTTTATAGTAATAATTTAGTGTGACTGTAATCTGGAATTCAAAATTATCATATTATATGTTATATTGCATATATGTGCGTTATATCTAGAAACAATTGAACTGATTAGTTTATGACTCAGGTTTAAAGTTTAATAAAATTTGAAAATGTATCTGATTCGTGAATCGTTTTGTATTTCTAGTTTTTGATTGGCATATGCAAACTTAAGTGTGGCGAAGAAGTCTCATATCATATTGTAATTTGTGTATTCAATTGTTTGGTCTTGAATAGTTTTTCACCAACAGACAGATTATTCCATAGTGCGTGTAATATACTAGTACCTTTCTGAAACTGCAATTGGTGATTATTAAAGCATGCATAAACTTGGTTTTGAAAGTCGTTAACTTTCATCTGCCTTGACATTAAAAGTCAGAATCTGTTTATTGAATTTAAGGAGGACTATATCCTATATGATTTTGATATAGTTATTCAAATTTGAAAGTGTGTTTGCAGATTATGTATATTCTTTATATATTTGGATTCATATATATTGTATGTTTTAATCTAATCGTAAATTGTATTAGTACACTAATATGTCTAACTTTGTTATTAAATATTAGGTTGGATATATGAGAACTTTGAAGTTATTATTTTAAATCAAAGTTTGTGATGAATTGTCTATCTTTTGTTTTTTGTGACTTAAAACAATGGGACTACCATAGTTTCCCCTACAAGTTCGTACTCACTATAAACGATACTTGTGTGGGGAAAGGTTATCTTTGTGGTGGAATGTTCAAGATGAATGTTTTTACTATTGTACCAAAAGTAAACATTAAAAATAATACTACTAGTAGTTCTGCTTATATGCTTGAGTCTTCTTGTTTGTGGCATAATAGATTAGGGCATCCAAATTTTAAATTTGTTCGTAGAATGATGAATTTGAATTTATTGCCGAATTTGCAATTTGACCTTAATCATAAATGTCAAATATGTGTTGAAGCTAGGGTAGCTATAAACACATATATTTCTGTTGAAAGGATCACCATTCATTTGGAATTAATTCACAATGATATATGTGATTTGAAGTTTGTGCAAATAAGAGGTGGTAAAAAGTATTTTATAGACGATTGCACAAGATATTGTTATGTATATTTGCTGGGAAGCAAATATGAGGCTTTGGATGCTTTTAAGCATTATAAGAATGAAGTGGAAAATCAACTTAGAAAAAGAATAAAAAATATTCGAAGTGACAGAGGTGGGTGATATGATGCTCCACTTGATGAATTGTTCAGAATTTGACATTATTCATCAAACTATCGGGTTGAATGTAAGAATCGAACTCTTAAAAAGATGATAAATGCTATGTTGATAAATTCAGGATTACTCCAAAACTTGTGGTGAGAAGCAATTCTCTCGGCCAATGTTATTCTTAATAAAATTCCACTAAAGAAAATGGATGAAACTCCATATGAATTGTGGAAATGACATCAGTCTAGCTATAAACACTTGAAAATGTGGGGCATTTAGCTAATGTAAAAGTTTCTAAGCCTAAACAATTAAAAATTGGGCCTAAAAAGCAGATTGATTGCTTATTTCTTTGCATATGCACATAACAATAGTGCATATCGGTTCCTTGTGCACAAATCGAGACATTCACGATATTCATGAAATGTAATTATTGAATCAAGGAATGCTGTATTTTTCTTATAATGTCTTTCCATGTAAAGACAAGAATAAAGGCGAACAGTGTCTCAGTTGAGGTATTCATAGGTCATAGGCAGTTTACTGTACATAATAAACTACATTTGTCCGATATAACATGTCTTTATGAATAAACTGAGCATGTTCACTAGTAACCAAGCAATGATCATTGGAAATCTCTGAATAGAGTTTTGAGATATTTGAAATATACTTTAAATTTTGGATTACATTGCACAAGATATCCAGTAATTTTGGAAAGATATTATGATGCCAACTGGATACCAGATTCAAAATCCACTAATGGATATGTTATTACCATTGGTGGTGCGATTGTGTCTTGGAAGTCTTCAAAACAAACATGTATAGCTCGACCAAAGATGGAATCGAGTTTATAGCTTTGGATAAAGTGGAGAAGAAAGCAAAATGGCGGAATTTTTATGGAGGATACTACGTGTTGGCCAAAAAGCCAGTCACTGCTATCAGTATACATTGTGATAGTCAGTCGACGATAGGAAGGGCACACAATAGCATGTATAATGGTAAGTCTGACAAGTGCGTCGTGAGACACAATACCATTAAGCGATTAATCTCAAGTGGTGTTATCTCCATTGATTATGTAAGATCTAAGGAGAATCTCACGAGATCCGCTCACCAAAGGTTTTCAAGAGATCAAGTATCTTGATTATTGAAGAGAATGGGATTGAAGCCTATTACGCATGAATCTTTGTAATGGTAACCCAACCATGATGACTGGAGATCCCAAGAAATTGGTTCAATGAGAAAACTAAGTTATGAAGATTCAATTATGCACTTAAGATGCATTCCTACCTATGTTTATGATCAAAAGTGCTTTCTGCAGAAGTATGTAAGGTTAAGTTCAACTTTTAATGATTCATACAGCTTGGTTAAGCCAAGTGGGGTATGACAGAGTACTCTTAATAGGAGGTCACCTATGTAAGTGTGAAGTGTGGCCGTTTCTATGAGAATTTTGAAGCTTGAATTCTCTAAAACACTATAAAATCAAGGTTGTTTAGGGCCAAAATGAACACAACCATGATAACTAAAAATGTTAGTGAGGTTACTGTATGGGTGTTGTTATCTTGGTTTACACCAACGGCTGAATAGTTCAAGATATCATGTTCACTGATTAGCCAAGTAAATCCGATAATATTCCACTAAAGAAGGTGCAAAGCCAGAAGCTACCTCTCCTGATGCAATAACTTTCTATTTGTACTTTCTTTAGCGTCTGCATTTACATGTGCATTTGCATTGATTCAAGTAATTTCTTATTCATGTGGGGATTGTTGGAAATTTAATAGTTATTTCTAGGTGAATGAAAAATTATTGCCAAAAGGTGTGACTATTCATTTGAAACTATTCGAATTGAAAAGATTTATCCGAATAGTTGTGTTGTTTCATTTGAAACTAATGGATGTGTCTATTCGAATAAATGGACATGTCTATTCGAATAGTTGTGTTGTTTCACCTGTATGTTTTGGTATTCGATATATATCCCAAGAATTTGCAGATTTTTAATTAGTATTTTGCATACATTCATAAGCATATTTTCTGTCAAATTTTTTCGATAAAAAAGAGAGTACAAAACATTCAAAATTTGTCGTCTCTTATTGTTTGGAGTGCCACTACAGCAAGAGGAGACCGTTGTATCTTGGGAGACGTTTGTTATTCAACCGTGGACACTGTAGTGTGGCAATTAGTCTTAAAGACACAGAGTCGAACTCTAGCATCGGTCTAAAATTTCTGCATTTTTTGCATATTCGTATTTATGGAATTCAAGTAAGTTTTCTGATTTAATTTAGGAATATAATACGCCACAATAATAAATCCCCAACAACTTTTGCTAAATATAATTATAAGTGATGTTTTTCTTCAATTTTGTATCAATATAGATCCAAAATCCAGAAATCCATATCCGAATCAAAAAAGGCAGTGTTGGGAAATTTATTGTTAGATTTTGATGAATACCATGTAAAACTTAGACTAGAAAGTTGGAACCCCATTTTTCTTTGTAATTTGTATTGTAATAGATAGAAATTTGTATGGTGAGTTATATCGGCTATGCCTGGATATACAAGAAGTCAATCGAAGACTAGGATGAAGACTCATTTGTGAAGCGGTGAGTGTGGCAAGAAAAAGATGTCGAGGACTCGGCATGAAGGAGTATCAAGCGTGATACAAATTTGTATGAAGAATCGATCAAGTCAACCAAAGAAGCCAGCTAAGTCGAGTTGAAGTGACGGATGAGTCTTTCAATCATTGGAAGCGGACTCAAGTCACACAGGGAAAAAGCGGTTTGCAAAGAGGAGTTAAGCGAAAGAAATCAGTTGCACAAAAAAGTCAAGAATATTACTTAATCAAGTAATACTTCCATCTTTGCCATGTCTTAAAGTGCTCGATCCCGAAAGCATGCAAAAGGAATAAACCAATGGGAAGCACTTGCACCTTGTGTCAAAACACTGGAAAGTGGACATTCATTTAATACGAGGAAAGGTCTACATCTAAAGATTGAAGACCAAGAAAAGACAAGCCAATGAACACAAGTGACTTTTGAAAATCAGCTATCTCTTCAACGGGCGATTTTTGAAAGTTCACTATAAAAGGCGAGGAATCACTTTGAGAAAAAGGTAACCTTGAATACGAACCACGAATAATCAAGCAATTATTCAAACGTAACTGCAATATATTCTCAAGTTATTCAAGCAAATCCTCAAGCCTAAATCTCGAAGGAAATCGATCCAACACCAAGTTGTGAAGGAAAGACAACTTCAAACTGTTGAAGAGGAAACTTTTGAAGAATCAAAAGGGTCTACATTCCAAAGAGGATTATAGAAAGGTTCAATGTCGAACTAGTCTCGAGTTATTGGAGGGCTTCGTGATCAAATCCAAGAAGCGTGAGCAAGTGAGTGAAGTAGCAAAGCGACCACCCCGTGAAGAAGGCCCGGAAGAGAAACCAATTTGTGTGACCAAGGCATCTCCGGTTTGAGTCCCAAAGGATCAAGTCACCGTGTGATCAAGACTTGTATCGGGTGATAACCACTTTGTACTCGATCAATACTTAGTGGATTCCTCCAGGAGTTGGAGAAGAGAAGAGTAGAAGAATTACCCCATCTTCGAACCTCTATAAAAATTCTTGTGTCATTTACATTTCAGCATTTTATTTACGCATAACACTTTATATCTGTGATAATTTGCTATCTAACGATAATTAACTAAGTGCTTAAACCAAGTGTTAAAATCAAAGTTTAATCAAATTCAAGGGTGTTAAGTCTTCCACTAAAAATCTCATCACAACCAAGTTAAGGTTTAGACTAAACAACTGAGTTATTCCTATCAACAACTCAATCGAGTGCGTTGAGTGGCTAACTCTGGGTTAACTAACTTAGCCGTCCCTCGAGACTTAGCCGTATTTAACTATGTAATATTTTAAAAGGACTAAAATCGAAAAGTTGGTAAGGTTTATTCAACCCCCTTCTAAACCTTACTCACACCCCTTGGACCTACAAGTGGTATCGGAGCGGTTGGTTCATTGAGCCTTCCGTGACCGGTTCTTGAACTAGATCTCAATTTTTCAAAGAAGTTTTTAACACTTGCTCTTTCAAAAGCTATTTTTATTCAACAAAGTTATTATCATGGAAGCAAATTTGACACGCATTCCTATGTTCACTATTGAGAATTTGATGATGAAAAATTCGTATGCGAGGCTCATCTATCGACTTTACATGATGAAATGTGGATAGTGATAGAGGATGGGCCACCGCAAATCTTGAAAGTGAACACGATTATGAGAGAAGCGGCCATGGCCAAGGAGAGGAAGGCTGCTTTCTTGAAGCAAGACCGACCCTGGTTGAGAAACCAAGGACTGAATGGACAAACAAGGACAGAAGAAGATACAACTTGGACAATGTGGCCAATAACATACTTTACAAAACCTTGGACAAAGCAATGTTCAAGAAAGTAAATCTTGTCAAACTGCAAAACAAATCTGGGATAAATTAACTTTAATTTGTGAAGGATCTGAGCAAATTAAAGAAAACAAATTGTCCGTTGCTGTACAAAAATTTGAAAATTTCAAAATGCTTGCAGGTGAAACCTTGGATCAGCTGGATGCTCGATTCACTGAAATTACCAATGAACTATTAGCACTTGGGAAAGAATATACACAGAAGAAAATGTGTATGAAGATTTTGAGAAACCTCCCAGCTGAATGGGAAATGAAGGTCATGGCCCTGAGACATTCAATGAACCTCACAACAACATCCAACCATGAGCTATTCTCAGACCTCAAAGCCTACGATTTCGAGCTGAGAAGAAAAGTTCAGAGGAGACAAGCGTACCCAAAAACAAGCTGCACTTATAGTCGAGGATGGGAAGAGAGCTGAGGTCAAGGAAGTTATTGACTAGGAGAAAATTGCCTTGATGGTTAAAAGATTCAACAAGTTCTTCAACAAGAACTATAAAAGAAACAAAGGTGAATCCTCCAGAAGACATTTAGCTCCCTCCAAGTCAAGGGAAGATAGGCCACCCAAGAGTTGAGCATCAAAAAGTTGAATATCGGAGCCGATAACCCAAAACGGAAAGAGGCGATCAAAGAGCCGAGAACTGTGTTGGGCCTTAGACAACCAGGACACTTTGCTATTGGTGTCCATACCACAGTAGTTAATAAATAAAAGTATGAAGAAGAAAGAAGAGTCTTGAGAGAAAGAAGACAGGAAAAAAAAAAAGCAATGTTGGCTGCTTTGAGACTTTTTTGACAAAATAAGTCAAAAGAAGCGATGAGACTCGAGAAAATCTTGGGACTACTCAAGTGACTCGAAGAAGAAGCTATGATCTGTCTAATGGCTAAAGAAGAAGATCAACTTTGACCAAGAAGATGAGGTACACTCTAACTCATCTCACTCAGTTCTAGTGATAGTGATTGTGACACACACACTTCATCACCCACTGATCTTTATGATTCATTAGGCAAAATGATGAAAGATTTTGAGCACATTAAATCCTCACACACATACTATTAAATGAGGAAAACGGCCATTCAAAGCGAAAACTCACGGTGACTACGGAGCTAAGTACTCTAAGTCATATAGTTGATGAGAACAAAGAGTGAAGGCCGAGAATGCTAAACTAATAAGCGAGAGATAGTTGCTATAGAAAACAGGAAAATGATCTCAAAAATGTGATTGCTTCATTCACAAAAGCATCTAAATCATTGGATGACCTTATTATGAGCCAAAAAGAGTGTGGAGATAAGACAAGCGTAGGATTTAATTCCTTTGTGCACAGTCAAATTCCCAGAGTGATCTTGGAAAAAGGATCTTCAAGTAATGAAGCATCTCAAAAACCCAAGACACTCCAAAGCACAACCACAAACAAACTGGCCTTGGATATAAAGGAAAAGGAAAACAACTAGTTGAGTATGCTGAGAGGACAGCTGAGAAGAAATCCAGAAGAGTTCCTCAGCATACTCCAAACAGGAAGTACTCTGTGAAGAAGAAACAGAGCTACCAAAAACCCCAGAAGTTTTATCAAAGAAACACATATGATGGGAATGGTAGAAATTACCCAAGCCAAGCTGATTGAAATAATGTGAAGTATTAACAAAGACCTATGGAATATAAGCCTAAATGGCAAAGGCCCAGAACTCAGCAAAGGCCATTCCAAAGGAAAAAGAGCTATTATCAGCACACATATGCACCCAGGCACTACACACAGAAATATCACAACTACCCAAAGAAGGTAATTGCAAAAACACACACACACAGGCATACTGAGACAAAGAGACAATTTGTATGAACCTAAAGCCCCCAAGCAATTTGCCAAAGTGAGTTATGATTATGGCACAGATAGATGGCAACCTCTTAGAGTCAAATCATTTGGCTATAGGTTGGTTGGATCATCTTACAGCACTAACCCTTCAGGACCCAGACAAGCATGGGTACCTAAAAACTAATTTCCTTGATTGCAGGTTCATGGAACAGCTGAGTGCCAACGAACCTGGTACATGGATAGTGGCTGTTCCAGACACATGACAGGAAACAAGAAAAATCTGTCAAAATTCAAGGAGATTAGAGGCGCAAAAGTCATATTTGGAGGAAATGAAGCTCGGGGAAATAAGAGGCAATTTGGATCCATCAAGAAAAATGGATTAGAAATCATAGATGTTGCATACGTTGAAGGCCTCAACTTCAACCTGTTAAGCATCAGCCAACTCTGTGACAAGGGCTATAATGTTGGATTCAATATGGGTGTGTGCCAAATTAAAGACACTGAATCAAATGAAGTAGTGTTGCAAGGATCCAGACAAAAGAACATGAACATGTATGTGGTAGATTGGTCGACTGCCACACCAAGCACTTGTCTGCGCTAGCAAAAGAGCTGTAGAATCAAGTTGGGTACGTGGCATAAGAAAAGTGAGTCATCTGAATTTCAAAATAATTAACAAGCTTGCAAGGAGTAATCTTGTAGAAGGACTACCAGACTCAGTGTACAAAAAGGAAAGTGTTTGTGATGCATACCAGATGGGAAAGCAGATCAAATCATCATTCAAAGAGAAGTCAAGTCCATCTTCAACAAGGATATTGCATCTATTGCATATGGATTTATTTGGTCGATTGAGCGGCCATCATAAGTGGAAAGAAATACACTCTAGTAGTGGTGGATGATTATTCAAGATATACATGGACAATCTTCATGTGCAAAAAGAAGGAAACTTTGCAGAAGTTACCTCAACTGATGAAAAAAGTTCAAAATGAGAAGAGTCAAAGCATTATTAAGATAAGATCTGATAGAGGAACTGAGTTTATCAATGGAATAATAACTCAGTATTGTGTTGAAAATGGTATTGCTCATGAATTATCTGCAGCAAGGACTCCACATCAGAATGGAGTAGCAGAAAAAAGAAATAGAACTCTCAAGGAAACTACAAGGACCATGTTAGGTGAAATTTGCTAAATTTTGATTTTGGTGAAGCCATCAACACTGCATGCTATACTCAAAATAGATGCATGATAAATAGACAGCTGACAAAGACTCCCTATGAAATATGGACAGGGAGAAAGCCAAATGTTGGGTATTTTAGAATATTTGGATGTAAATGCTTCATCCACAACAATGGCAAGGATAATCTAAAGGCTTTTGATGCTAAACTGATGAAGGTATCTCTTTGGGATACTCAGCTGAAAGTAAAGCCTATAGAGTGCTGAACAAGAGGACTATGGTCACAGAAGAGTCTATCCATGTGATTTTTGATGAACCTAATGTAAATGGAGAAGACATTGAAGAGTTAGCTGATAAGCTGAATCAACCAACTATGCAGAAGAGTCCCTATGTTGAAGCTGAAGCTGGAGCAACCAATCAAGATGAAGATGAGATTGCAGAGTCTCAAAGACAGCTAGAAAATCTGCAGCTAAATGATGGTGAAAGAGCTGCTCAAGAAAACACAGCTGCAAGACGCCTGAATCCAGCTAATTTAACCTGATGTGAGATGGCTGAGAGACCATCCACCAGAGCTAGTTATTGGAGATGTAAGAGATGGTGTAAGAACCAGATCCAGAGCTCAGCAAGAAGCAATGTTCACTTGTTTTGTTTCCCAAATAGAACCAAAAGATGTGTCACAAGCATTGGATTCAAGCCATGCAAGAAGAGCTGAATCAGTTTGAAAGAAACAAGGTATGGGAATTGGTGCAAAGACCAACCCTTCAAAATGTCATTGGGACAAAATGGGTTTTCAGAAACAAGATGAATGAGGAAGGATTTGTGGTAAGAAATAAAGCAAGATTGATAGCCAAAGGGTATTGCCAAGAAGAGGGAATAGATTTTGATGAAACATTTGCTCCTGTTGCAAGACTAGAAGCAATAAGGATGTTTCTTGCCTATCTTTTTACAAGAACTTCATTGTATATCAAATGGATGTGAAAAGTGCATTCTTAAATGGATTGTTGGAAGAAGAAGTCTATGTTGAACAACCTCCGAGGATTTGAGCGAGAAGACTCTTGGAGAAAAGGTGTACAAGCTCAAGAAAGCTCTATATGGTTTGAAACAAGCACCAAGAGCATGGTATGATACATTATCCCAATTTCTGACAGATAATGGATTCACCAAAGGCAAAGTGGACAGAACACTATTCAGAATTCAAGATGGAGAGAGTATATTGCTTGTTCAAATATATGTGGATGATATCATTTTTGGATCCACAAACAAAGAGCTGTGTGATAAGTTCTCAAACCTCATGCAAGGAAAATTTGAAATGAGCATGATGGGAGAGCTGACATTCTTCTTAGGACTTCAAGTTAAACAGCTGAAGGATGGAACCTTCATAAGTCAAACAAAGTACACCAGAGACCTAATGAAGAAATTTGGTATGGAAGAGAAGTCTTCTGTGAAAATACCAATGAATACATCAGTCAAGATGGACATGGATGCAGATGGCAAGCCTGTGGATCAAACCGGATCTGAGCACTTATTGGATCAACTGCTCTATCTAACAAAGAAAGCGCGGACATCACCTTTGCGGTAGGAGTATGTGCAAGATTCCAATCTGCTCCAAAGGAAAGTCACATGATTTGTAGCTAAGAGAATCTAAGATATCCGAAAGGATGCTTGGGAAGTCGGCTTATGGTATCGAAAGAAGGTGGATTCAAGCTTATTGGTTATTCGGACTACGACTATCTTTGGATGTAGAGTTGACGGAAGAGTATTTCGGTACATGTCAAATGCTTGGAAACATATTGGTTTCTGGTTTAGCAAGAAGCAAAACTCAATAGCCACATCCACACCAAGCGAGTACATAGTCAAGGGCAAATCATTTGTGCCCAAGTCTTGTGGATGAGACAACAAGCGAGAGATTATGAAATTGAAGAAAAAGAGATTCCAATTATGTGTGATAACACAAGTGCTATTGCAATCACTCAGAATCCTGTGTTGCATTCAAGAACAAAGCACATTGATGTCAGATATCATTTCGTAAGAGATCATGTTGAAAAGAAAGATATCACCTTGGAATACATCTCAACTGATAAATAGTTAGCTGACATATTCACAAAACCTTTGTGTGAATCAAGATTTGAAGAGCTTAAGCATGAGCTAGGGTTAATTGAGCTGAGTTGACACTCAGAAGACTCAATGAGAAGAGATGAAACATGAAAAGCTGGAGATTGAACAAATTTCATGAAGAAGCCAAGTGAATCAGCCATATCAGAAAGTCAGCTGTATCGAGTTAGCTGATAGCTGAGTCACCATACGAAAGGAGAGAAGAAGAGTTGAGTCATTTGTGCAGTAAGCTGAGTCATTTATGAGCTAAGTGACAAAAACACAGTCGTTTTTAATAAGCGGGAATGTTTTTAAGGATGACGTCAGCGTAATAATGACGGGTACAATCAAAAGCTGCCGCATTAAATGCGAGAAATTAAATGCAATGAGACGTGCTAAATCTAAGCCGTTGATCTTGATCAAAATTTCAAAAACCAAAAACACGTCCTTTCATAACCCTTATATACTCTTTTGTTCAGTTTTCTCCCTCACATTGAAAACTGTTCATCTTCAAAACTAAGAAAGCACGTTTCTTTTCTCTCCAAAACCCTACCAGTTCTCAAAGCTAGTTTATCAAGATTCAATCGGTAAAATCTTCTAGAAATGGCACCAGCACATGATTTCGCTAAGCTCGCAAAGCAAATCCACACCGGGTCAACTGTGGATTTTGAAGGGATGATAAAGTAGGGTTCTGATGAAACCCTTGTGAATAAGATTGTGGATAAGATCGAGAAATCCGGGCTGAAACCCTTTCTCACATTGGAATATCATATGACGTACATAGAGGAGGTCGCCCAGTTCTACGTAAACGCTGAAGTGAAGGACAAAGAGATTAAGTCCTCCGTCCACCACAAGGACATTATAATCACTACAAAGGACCTTGCGGAGCACTGTTTTTTGCCATCGGAGGGCATGCCGGAGATATATGAAGCCGACGTCGATTTGCTCGCTGCATGGAAGAAAGTGGCCAAACCCGAGTGTCTTTGCAAAGTTGTCTACACAAAAACAAGAAGGCTGGCTGAAGGATGATTATCACAAACTATTGGATATCGTTGCCAAATGTGTAGACATGAAGTTTGGAAGCTTCAATCACCGTCCAAAACCAGCGGTCGTCATGGGCTGCGATCATGGAGAGAAAAGAAGATCAACTGGGCGGGGTCGTCGTGCAGGACTACGCGAGAATGTTGCAAATAAGTCCTTCAAGGACGATGGGTCATTTGGAGGATCTCTGGGCTATGGCCTTGTAATCGGCCATTTGATGGAGGTGAAGGGTGTTCCACTCCGACATGGAAAGTCGTTCCATGTCAACAAGAAGAAGTTGTTCGGGCAAACCTTTCGGGGAGCTCGAAGAGAGCCTATGCCAAGAGGCGGATACCGGCGAGGAAGAATCGGTGATCTTGAAGAAACAACTATTACTTCCCCTCCCAAGAAGAAAAGCGCCCATGCAAATACAAAGAAGATAGATAGCTGCCCTGCAGCGAAGAAGAAAGACGCACCTGCCCCTGCAGCCGAGTCACCTGCCCCTGCAGCCGTGTCTCCTGCCCCTGCAGCCGAGGCGGAGAAGGAACCTCAAATACCTTCTCCGACCATCAAAAAGAAGAGGACTGCCAAGCCAAGAAAGGCAGCTCCTCAGTCAAAGAAAGATGCACTGGCCCCCGCCGCCAAGGATGCTGAGGAAGAAGTATCCGAACCAGAACTTCCTCTGGTAAGGACAAAAAGAAGAAGAAGAATCACCAAGCTCTCAGAGCTTGAGAAGACAGTTGAGTCTGCCACTCAGCTGGAAAAAGTCTCGAGGCTGGCTTGAAGAAGTGCACTCTCGAAAATTATTGATGAAACAACCAAGTCTGCTGGCCGATCAGCAGAGCAAATTGAAGACCAGTGTGGGCGAGAACAATTGAGAACAAGCGGCGAGGACAATGAGAATCCCCTGTTGTGCAGACTATGTCTCCTCCTGTGATAGATGCTGCTGAGGGCGAAGAGCAGCATAATTTGCTACCCTCCATTCCTGAAAAAGAAGGGCAACAGGGAGAGGATGAAGATGATGATGTAATCATGTACTCTCCATTGTACCCAGACGTTCAGAGTCGTCTGCGAGAGTGGAGGAAGTGGAAGCTTAGTCATTCAAGGGGTGCAGTTCGAACACCCTGAATTCATTGAAGAAGAAGAGGAGCTTTCCAAGTTCCTTGAGGTTGACACTGTGCTGCAAGCCCTTGATGAGGATAATTGCATCAATATGCTGCAACTTCGGAAGGAAAACGAAAAGGCTAGAAGCGGTGAGGAAGCGAGAGCACGTGAAAAAGCCGTGTTTGTCCTCTTCTAGAACCAGCGATCACACTCATCCGCACATAGATCTTTTTCGTTTGAAGAAAGTGATGAGGACATGGATCCGGTTCTTTGCCACGGAGAAATTGGATATGCAACAAGCCATGCTGGACTCCAAAATGATGCATGAGCAACAGTTGAGGGAAGGACCATGAGAGTCTTCCAAATCTCAGCTGGAGATTGATCCGTTGGGAGTGGTACAGATTACCCACGATTATTCTTTGCAACCACCTCTCCAGTTCATTCAGATGACGGGTCTAAGGGATTTG
This sequence comes from Rehmannia glutinosa, assembly GCA_016081115.2. Taxonomy (NCBI): domain Eukaryota; kingdom Viridiplantae; phylum Streptophyta; class Magnoliopsida; order Lamiales; family Orobanchaceae; genus Rehmannia; species Rehmannia glutinosa. Next base: position 104,686,727 of record CM071926.1, read on the forward strand.
GTGATGATACTGGGAACTTGGGCACCAAAGTTGAGCCAACCCCTGTTGAAGGTGTCTTACCACCTGGCCCCACGGCTGAACACTCATTTGACAAAGTCGGGAGTTTGGAGCAGAGTGACCCCACCCTAAGTCACTCAGCTGGTGCGCCAGCTGAGGGGGAAAGTCACTCCACTGCAGCTAGGTCGGAGGTTGCTGCAGATGACTCCACCCTGAATCTAGGAGGCGAAGTGGAGAAGGAAAAAGATATAGAACAACAACAAGTTGTCACTGACGAAGCTCAGACAATTACTTCTGTCTCAGCTGAAGTGCCAACAGCTTTGCAGGCTGAGGACGCTGCTGATGCAGTCGAGGCACATGATGGATCTGCCCCGGGAGTTAATACTCTGGGCAATGAAAGTGCAATCCACGGAGTTGAGACTCCTGTGGATGCCACCGCATGAAAGACCCTAAGGCAATGCGCTGTCGAAGGGATTGTCAGGCCCCGCTTGCGCTTGAGACTGCGGGGAGGTAATGAAGGCCTAAGGGAGGTTGAGACTTCCCTAGGTAAAAATGAAGGAGATAAGAGCATTACTCAGACCATAATTTCTGATTCAGAGGAGGAAATCAGCGCTCTTCATGACTCCCGGGATGATCCGGATACAACATTCACGGGATCCGCGATGAAGTCAATCAACCCCTGCTAAAGAGGATTCAACTGAGGATGTTCTACCTAGTACGAGCAAGCCAGAATTCAAGGCTACTCGACAAACGTTCAATTTTGATGACGAGCCAAACCCTCAAGTCTCATCATCTTGATGGCGCTCTCTGATACGGTAGAGAAACGATCGACTCAAAAGGACAAACCAAATGAGACCGAAGAAGGCAAAGGCAGTGAGGCTCGGCCAGTGGGTCAATACCATCAAAGGCCCCAGTGAATCACGATCAATCTACAAGAGCTTCGGAGAGCTGCAACAGAGACCACCTCGCGCACAATATCTCAAGTGCGAGGCGATGCTTATGAAGAAGTTTTCCTTTTTCTCGGGAGCTGCCGTGCTTGAAGAAGAAACTGCAAGAGAACAGAGGCTCTACACTGTCCAAGAAGACCCTATAATCCCTATTGATTCAATTGTGCCAGTTGATTTCAATTTCGATGCAGAGTGGCCGACAGCTGACTCAAGTAAGACAGCTGAGATGCGTGAAATCTTCAAGAAAATCTGTGAAGAGATTGAGAAGATTGAATGACACCAAGCCTCTCTAGACATGCGCTGGGCAATGAGAGATGCCACTCTCACAACAGACTTAAGAGGAGTGGTGGTCAGGATAAGGGAATGGTCTCAACAACAGAGTGCCATGCGTCTTGAACAGGTTCGCTACTTCAAGGCACTATACAACCGAATCTTTGCTGCGGAGTCGCGACAATCTTGACATGAAGGCGAGATGCGGAACATATATGGAGAGATTGCACGCCTCCCATACAACTGAGATGGAATTGCTGCGTGAATTTCATCGCAAAGAACTATTGCGCGTAGAGGAAAATATGAATGCCAAGTTCGGCCTTCTTATAGCTAGAAAATGAAACGGTGTGGTAGGCGAGTCCAAAGCCACCCGCTCGAGTTTCGAACAAAGATACTCCGCATCCGACTCCAAGCAGACTTCAGCCATTAGCCGACTGGACTTCATGCTTCCTGGGATGTTTCCAGGGTTTCCTCTCTCTTTTGATGATGCCAAAAATGGGGAAAAGGAATACCAAAAGAGCTTGAAGGAGACAACCGATGTAGAGAAGGCAGATCATCGGCTATTGAGAAGAGTAAAGAAAAGGGAAAATTTGTTGAGGGGGAAAGGTCAAAGGATGTGACCTTAATGCTTGCTGAAACCCCTCAGCAAGGTCACGTCACAGCCGACATCATCAACAAACTTCCTGTAACTCTGCCGCTCTACCACTCTGCTGTGCCCATGTCTCATAAGAAAAAGATTGTAGAAGCAGAGATGGGGGATTTCGACAAAAGAACGGATGCCCGTGTTGAAGAGATGTTAAAACAATTTGGAGGCATTACGCGGGGAAAAGATCTGGTCTGCCATTTCAGGCGTCATAAATGAGCCTAGATCATTTGATGAATTCAAACGATCGAATCCGAAGGATACTTGAGAACATGTCCATAGCCCAAGCCTGGGACTTGTACTAGGAAAAAGACCTTAAGGTTGTGCGAAGAAGGCGATAAGCGACGAGACTCCTGCGCGGTCGGCGGACTACATGCGACAAGTCGGTGATAAAAGGAAAGCTCCGTACAATACACACCCGGAGGAAGAGGAAGAAGCGATGGAGGAAGAGGTTTGGACCTGGACCTCTACCCAAAAATATTGAATACATAGATCTAGAAAAGAAAGGAGGGATCTATTGGGGTGGGTATGACGAAGTGGCCAATATGGAAGTGGCTAGGAAGAATCTTTGAGTATGTCAAAAGAATCAAGAAGAAAAAATAAAAGACAAGATCAAATTTGTGGGAAGAAAGGCAAGAAAGAAAGAGAAGAAGAGCGATCTTTGCAAAGAGAGCATACAAGAAAAAGAAAACAGCTGAAGATGAAAAGAAGAGACAGAGAGCAGAGGACGACAAAGCTGAAGAAGAAAGAAGGAGGCAACGAAGGCGATGAAGTGTTGTTGTCCACCCCTTCATGTATTTTACTATTGTAAATGCATATATATGTAAGTCTTCTGCACGCTGAATAAGAAATCTATAATTTCTATACTTTTGCGTAGATATAGAATGATATGTTTGCTCTGATACACATTGTAAACAACTGTGTAAAGGACAAGAATGTTATGATCAATAAAAAGATTGATTCTACGCATACATTCTCTATTACTGCATTGTCTGTATGTTTCTTTGATGCTTACATTTTGTTTGTATGTTTTAAGTTTTGGCATCATCAAAAAGGGGGAAATTGTTGGGAAATTTATTGTTTAGATTTTGATAAATGCCATGTAAAACTTAGACTAGAAAGTTGGCACCCCATTTTTCTTTGTAATTTGTATTGTAATAGATAGGGCTGTATGAGCTGAGTTAAATCAGCTATGCCTGGATATACAAGAAGTCAACTGAAGACTAGGATGAAGACTCCGCTGTGAAGCAGCTGAGTGTGGCAAGAAAGAGATGTCAAGGACTCGACTGAAGGAGTATCGGTTTGTGTGATCTGTTTGTATGAAGAATCGATCAAGTCAACCAAAGAAGCCAAGCCAAGTCGAGTTGAAGTGACATATGAGTCTTTCAATCATTGGAGCACTCAAGTCACCTGGGGAAAAGCGGTGCAAAGAGAGAGTTAAGCGAAAAGAATCCGTTGCACAAAAGTCAAGAATATTATTAACCAAGTAATACTTCCATCTTTGCCATGTCTTAAAGTGCTCAGTCCCAGAAGCGTGCAAAATGAATAAACCAATGGGAAGCACTGCACCTTGTGTCAGAACCTGGAAAGCTGGACATTCATTTAATACGAGGAAAGGTCTACATCTCAAGATTGAAGACCAAGAAAAGACAAGCCAACGAACACAAGTGACTTTTGAAAATCAGCCTATCTCTTCAACGGGCAGATTTTTGAAAGTTCACTATAAAAGGCTGATGAATCACTTTGGGAAAAGGTAAACTTGAATACCTGAACCACAAACAATCAAGTAATTATTCAAACTGTAACCTGCAATATATTCTCAAGTTATTCAAGCAAATCCTCAAGTCTAAATCTCGAAGGAAATCGATCCAACTCCAAGCTGTGAAGGAAAGACAACTTCAAATTGTCGAAGAGGAAACTTTTGAAGAATAAAAATGGGTCTACATTCCAAGGAGGATTGTAGAAAGGTTCAAGATCGAACTAGTCTCGAGTTATTGGAGGGCTTCGTGATCAAATCCAAGAAGCTTGAGCAAATGAGCTGAAGTAGCAAGGCAGCCGCCCTGTGAAGAAGATGAGTCGGACGAGAAGCCATCTGTGTGACTAAGGCATCTCCAGACTGAGTCCCAAAGGATCAAGTTAGCTGTGTGATCTAGACTTGTATTTGGACTGATAACCACTTTGTACTCTGATCAATACTTAGTGGATTCCTCCAGGAGTTGGAGAAGAGAGGAGTAGAAGAATTACCCCATCTTCGAACCTCTATAAAAATTATTGTGTCATTTACATTTCAAAGATTTTATTTACGCATAACACTTTATATCTGATAATTTGCTATCCAACCGATAATTAACTAAGTGCTAAAACCAAGTGTTAAAATCAAAGTTTAATCAAATTCAAGGGTGTTAAGTCTTCCGCTGAAAATCTCATCACAACCAAGTTAAGGTTTAGACTAAACAGCTGAGTTGTTCTATCAACAGTTCAATCGAGTCTGTTGAGTGGCTAACTCTATTTGGTTAACTAACTTAGTTAGTCCCTCAAGACTTAGTTTGTGTATTTAACTTTGTAATATTTTAAAAGGACTAAAATCAAAAAGTTGGTAAAGTTTATTCAACCCCCTCTCTAAACCTTACTCACACCCTTTAGGACCTACAGACATAGATATGTACTATAACCACAATCTGAAAAATTGGGGAATGGATGAAAGAGAAAAATAAGGAGAGAGAGAGAGTGAGAGAGAGAGAGAGAGAGGAGAAAAGAGGAAAAGAAGGAGGACATAGAGAGAGAGAGGAAGAGGAAAAGAAGGAGGATAGATTTTTGTTTAATTTTTTTAATTAACATATTCGGTACCCGAATCCGGATCTTGGGATCCGTTTTATGCATGAGGATCCCTAATACGGTCCTATGAGAGACCTACTCCACCTAGTTTAACTCTTAGTGATTGGATCGAACTGATTTAATACTTTTCTATTTTTTGATGAAAAACACCCGGGTAAGGAATTAAGGCAAGATCTAAAACTGATTTAATACTTAAACCATTAAAAAAATATAATGTGCTTAAATATGCAACGAATTGTTTTAGAGCGATGATTAAAAAGTTTTATCAATATATATATATATATACCATTCTTAAAATAATATTTAGAAGATTTGACCTGTTTGTTTTAACTACCTCTTTTTTTAATATAAATAAGTCTTTATACAAAAGGAGAAACGTCATAATAGTATACAAGTTTACTTTTATATTTTTTGATATTCGACTAAAATTAATTTCTAACATGTAGAAGAGGTGACCCAGCGTTCACACTTCACTATTTTGTAAATTAAATATTACAATGATATGTCATGTGAAACAAATAAATTGCAGTGGCCAGATTTTTTTAAGTTATTCTTGTCAAACCAAAATAATTTTTAGCCATCTTTTTTGAATACATATATTTTTAGCCATTTTGAGATGTGAAATTCTAAAATTTCCCCTTAGATTGTTAATGCCTTTTCGAGTCACACACAAACAGTCACACAACATGTATTCTGGCAACTTGCAAAAATGGAACCTATGATGATTGTATCGACAACGCAACAAGTACCGTTGTCTCACTTCATTCAATTACTGTAATATCATGTTTTTTGTTTATTTAGTTAGTTTATAGTTGTTTAGGTTAGAATTTATTGTTAGATTTGTAGAATTTCTAGGGTTTAGACAGTTTGGGTTGATTGAAAAGCTTGATGCTTCATTAACAGTGGTTGGGAGTTAATGATGAAGACGATGAGGGTTTCCAATACATAACTCAATATCAAGTTATGTGACTGGATATCGAGTATATATATTTTCATCGAGTTGTGCTTAAATCTTTTTCGAGTTACATATCAAGTTAAATGTAACTGGATATTGAGTTATAGTAACTCGATGCCGAGTTATGTAACAGACATTATGTTGTGTATTAACATATATTTTGTTCATTTATGGCAGGCTGTGAAGGGAGATGGGGTGTGCCGCAAAATTAGAAGGGAAAACTTAATATGTACACAAAGTTCCGGCTAACATCTGACATATCGAAGGAGTTGACGACCGCTGGAACATTAGATCAGTTTTGAAATGCGTCGTTTTGGAACTTTTTGGACTTTGACGGGAATGCATACTATTCAAGAAAGGGTATGTTATTGTTGCTTGGTAGGAGATTAAACCTGCTTACACCGGGGATTGCGAGATGTGGTTCCATATTTGAGGGTAGAATCAGATTTGGCAAGCACGAGTTTTGCAGGATCATAGGGCTACGCTTTACACCGATGGCATTGAGCTTAAATGCCGCTCATCATCTCCCACCGGTAGCAAGGTTGCAGAAATCGCTAGGCGCTAGTCAGGCGGCAGTCGGGCGCATAGGCCGCATAGACGGGCTCCTAGAAACACCAAGTTTTCTTTTTTTTTTTGGTATTTTGGCCGATTTTTGCCAATTTTTGGCCGATTTATTTCGACTAGACCGCCTAGGCCGATTTTTGAACGGACCAATTTTTTTTTGCCGATTTTTGGAAAATCGGATCGGCCTAGGGGCGCTTAGCGCCTAGTCGGCGCCTAGGCGGCCGCCTAGGCCGATTTTTACTACACTGACCGGTAGTAGGAGTTTACAGTTGGGTTTTGATGGGGAGTCCATGTTGACAGTAAAGTTATTGTCGTCTTTCATGGATGGCCATTTTAGAGCTCGACTAGATGATATGAAGATCGCCTATGTTTTATTTTTTGCAATGTATCATTTTGGTTAGATCCGCGGACACCACTCCTATTGTGGTTGTGGAGACTGGTGAGTATGTCGAGACATTCGGACATTCCCAAGGGGCTTCTACATTTTTGGTTGGCTATGTCACTTTGGGAGCGACAACAACAGGTTCAGGGGAGGGAGCTGGGATGGAAGCAGCTGTGTCCTCGGGGACGTGTTAAGCTGATTCCCCCTCAGAAGTGGCAGTACTCTTAGCACATGCCTTCTTCTGAAAAGATGATAGATTGGCCTTGAACATGCTCTTGTTTGCATGGAAGGGTTTCCCCTTCGAAGGGGTACACCCTTCTTCTCCATCAAGTAGCCTAGGATCGGACCATAACCCAGGGAATGCACAAGCTCCCCTGGAACAGCTGTTTGAATGACTCGCTCCAGTTCACCTCTTTTTCCTCCATAATTGCAGCCATAACAATCAGCTTATTTTGGAACAGCTGTTTGAATGACTTAAACTTCATGTCCACGGATTTAGCCATCACATCCATCAACATATGATACTCTTCCTTGAAGGACTTCTTCGTGGCAGAGTAGTTCACTTTTCCAGCTAACTCTATTCTCGCAATCTCCTTCCAGGCCTTTACCAAATCGACTTTTGTTAGGAAATTTATTGAGTAGATTTTGATGATACCATGTAAAATTTAAACTAGGAAGTTGGCACCTCATTTTTCCTTGTAATTTGTATTGTAATAGATAGGGTTGGAAAAGCTGAGTCGAGTCAGCTATGCCAAGATTTCAAGAAGTCAACTGCGGACTATGTGAAGACACTGCTGTGTGTCAGGTGAGTAATGCCATGAAGGAAGTCAAGGACTCGACTGAAGAAGAGTCAACTGGGAAACATCTGTAAGAAGTGTCAGTCAAGTCATCTCTAGAAGCCAAGTCTCAAAGTTAAAGTGACAGTTGAGTTATCCAATGACTGGAGCTGACTCAAATTAGTAATATGTCAAAGCTGTCAGGTCTAAATTGTTTGTTCTAGAATTGTGCAAAAGGAATAAGCCAATGTGAAACACTGCACCTTGTGTCAGATATCTGCAATGCTGCGAAGACATTTAATACGAGAAAATGTCAACATCAAGGACTGCAGACAAGACAAGCAAACGAACAAAAGTGACATTTGAAATTAGCCTATCTCTTCAATGGGCAAAATTTCAAATGTTCACTATAAAAGACTGAGGAAGTTATTGAGAAGAGGTTGACCTGAACCACGAACAAGCAAGCAATATAACATTTAACCTGCAATATTCTCATAAACATTCAAGCAATTCCTCAAGCCTGAAACTCAAAGGAAACCGATCCAACACAAATTGTGAAGGAAAGACAAACTTCAAATATGTTGAAGAGGAAACTTTTGAAGAATCAAAAGGGGTCTAATTTTCAAGCCTGGATTGTAGGAAGGTTCAACGTCGAACCATTATCAAGTTTGTTCGAGGGCTTCATGATCAAATCCAAGAACTTGAGAAGTGAGCTGAAGTAGCAAGGCAACTGCCCTGTGAAGAAGCTGAGTCACAAGAGAAGCCAGCTGTGTGATCAAGGTTGTCTCCAGACTGTTCACCGCTTTGTAAACTGATCTGTTACGTAGTGGATTCCTCCAAGAGTTGGAGAAGAGAGGATTAGAAGAATTACCCCATCTTCGAACCTCTATAAAATATTTGTGTCATGTAATTTCAGAAAATTTATTTTCCTGCATATTCATTTTATATCTGCTAATCATATTTGCAATCCAACTGATAAATAACTAAGTGCTAAAACCAAGTGTTTAAAACAAGTTAAAATCTAATATAAGGGTGTTAAGTCTTCTGCTTTTAAAAACCAAATAGCCAAGTTAAGTATTTGGCTTGAGCAGCCAAATTATACTATCAACAGCTCTATCGAGTCTGTTGAATGGGTAACTTAGCTGAAAAGCCAACTTAGCTGTCCATCAAGGACACAACTATTTGAGTCAACTCTGTTGAATTTATTTAAAAGGACTAAATCGAAAATTTGGTAAGGTTTATTCAACCCCCCCTTCTAAACCTTACTTCACACCCCTTGGGACCTACAAGTGGTATCAGAGTGGTTGGTTCATTGAGCCTTCCGCACTGGTTACTGAACTAGATCTTTATTTTTTCAAAAAACATTTTAAACACTTATGCTTCAAAGTCTTTCATTTTTAAGCAAAGTTATTATCATGGAAGCAAATCTGACATGCATTCCTATGTTCACTGTTGAAAAATTTGATGATTGGAAAATTCGCATGCAGGTTCATCTATCTGCATTACATGATGAAATGTGGCTTGTGATAGAAGATGGGCCACTGCAAATACTCAAAGTGAACACGACTGTAAGAAAAGCAGCCGTAGCTGAAGGAGAAGAAGTTTCCGTTGAAGCAAGACCAGCCATGGTTGAAAACCAAGGACTGAGTGGACTAATAAGGACAGAAAGAGATACAACCTGGACAATGTGGCCAAGGATATACTCTACAAGACGTTGGACAAAGCCATGTTCAACAAAGTTAAATCTTGCAAATCTGTAAAAGAGATTTGGGATAAGCTGACTTTAATTTGTGAAGGATTAGAACAAATTAAAGAAAATAAATTAACTGTTGCTGTTCAAAAATTTGAAAATTTCAAAATGCTTACACTAATGGCTAATGATGGAAAGAGAGCTAAACCAAAGGAAGCCATAGACCAGGAGGAAATTGCCCTGATGGTCAAAAGATTCAACAAGTTCTTCAATAAGAACTATAAAAGAAATAAGGGTGAGACCTCCAGAAGACATTCAGCTCCTTCCAAGTCAAGGGAAGACAGGCCACCCAAGAGAGCTGAGCATCAAAGGGTTGAATATCAGAGAGCTGATAATCCAAGAATAGAAAGAGCTGATCAAAGAGCTGAGAACCTGTGTTGGAACTGCAGACAACCAGGACACTTTGCAGTTGACTGTTCCTATCTACCAGTCAACAAATATATGAATGAGGAAGATAGAAAAGTCTTCGGGGAATTAAGACAGGAAAAGAAGAAAGCTATGTTGGCTGCTGAGACTGCTGAGACAGTCAAGTCCAAAGAAGCCACAGACTCAGAGAGTAGTGAAGCTGACTACTCAAGTGTTTCTGAGGAAGAGGCTATGATTTGCCTTATGGCTAAAGAACAAGATCAACCAGATCAAGAAGATGAGGTACACTCTCACTCATCTCATTCAGATTCAAGTGATAGTGATTGTGATACACACACTTCATCACCTACTGATCTTTATGATTCATTAGGCAAAATGATGAAAGATTTTGAACACATAAAATCCTCACACACAATTCTAAATTAGGAAAACAACCGGCTTAAAAGCCAAAACTCACAGCTGACTAAAGAGCTGAGTACTATGAGTCATATAGCTGATGAGAACACCAAGCTGAAGGCTGAAAATGGCAAGATCACAACAGAGTTAACTGCTATAGAAAAGAGGGAAAAAGATCTAAAAATTGTGATTGCCTCATTTACAAAGGCATCCAAATCATTGGATGATCTTATCATGAGTCAAAAAGAATGTGGAGATAAGACAGGCATAAGATTTAATTCCTTTGTGCACAGTCAAACTCCAAGAGTGATTTTGGAAAAAAGGATCTTCAAGAAATGAAGCATCTCAAAAATCCAAAACACCAAATGCTGCACCCCCATTCACTCCAAAGCACAATCACAAACAAACTGGCCTTGGATACAAAGGGAAAGGAAAACAGCCAGTTGAGTATGCTGAGAGGACATCTGAGAAGAAATCCAGCTGAGTTCCTTAGCAAACTCCAAACAGAAAATACTATGTGAAAAGCAATCAACGCTACCAGAAACCCCAGAAATTTCATCAGAGAAACACACATGATGGAAATGGTAGAAACTATCCAAACTATGCTGATTGGAATAACGTGAACATCAACAAAGACCTATGGAATACAAGCCAAAATGGCAAAGACCTAAACTTCAGGAAAGGTCATTCCAAAGGCAAAAGAGATATTATCAGCACACATATGCATCCAAGCACCACACTCAGAAATACCACAACTATCCCAAGAAAGGAATTGCTAAAACACAAACACATGCATACAAACAAAAGAGACAACTGTATGAACCTAAAACCGCCAAGAAATTTGCTAATGTGCACTATGATTATGGCACTGATAGATGGAAACCTCTTAGAGTCAAGTCTTTTGGCTATAGGTTGGTTGGATCATCTTATAACACTAACCCCTCAGGACCCAGGCAAGTATGGGTACCTAAAAACTGATTTCCTTGATTGCAGGTTCAAGGAACAACTGAGTGCTAAGGAACCTGGTACATGGATAGTGGTCATTCCCGGACATATGACAAAGAAACAAGAAAAACCTGTCAAGATTCGAGGAAATTAGAGGTGCAAAAGTCATATTTGGAGGAAATGAAGCTCTAGGGGAAATCAAAGGCACATGATCTATCAAGAAGAATGGATTGGAAATCACATATGTTGCTTATGTTGAAGGTCTCAACTACAACTTGTTAAGCATCAGCCAACTCTGTGATAAAGGCTACAATGTTGGATTCAACATGGGAGTGTGCGGATCAAAGATCTTTGAATCAAATGAAATAGTGCTGTAAGGATCAAGACAGAAGAATATGTATGTGGTAGATTTATTTACTGCTACACCAAGCACTTGTCTGTTAGTAAAGAGCACAGCCGAATCAAGTTGGCCGTGGCACAAGAAGTTGATTTATCTGAATTTCAAGACAATCAACAAGCTTGCAAGGAGTTATCTGGTAGAAGGATTGCCAGACTCAGTGTACAAGAATGAAAGTGTATGTGATGCATGCCAGATGGGAAAGCAAATAAAGTCTTCATTCAAGGATAAGCCAAGTCCTTCTTCAAGAAGGATATTACATCTGTTGCATATGGATTTATTTGGTCAAGTTGAGCCAACCAACATAAGTGGAAAGAAATACACCTTAGTGGTGGTAGGTGACTACTCAAGATATACGTGGACAATCTTCATGTGTAAAAAGAAGGAAACTTTGCAGAAATTACCTCGGCTGATGGAAAGAGTTGAAAATGAAAAGAGCCAAACCATTATAAAAATAAGATCTGACAGAGGAACTGAGTTTGTAAATGGGATAATAACTCAGTATTGTGTTGAAAATGGAATTGCACATGAGTTATCAGCTGCAAGAACTCCACAGCAGAACGGAGTGGCTGAAAGAACAAATAGAACCCTCAAGGAAGCTGCAAGGACCATGTTAGCTGAAGCTGGATTGCCTAAGAGACTTTGGGCTGAAGCCATTAACACATCATGCTATACTCAAAATAGATGCATGATCAACAGACAACTGACCAAGACTCCCTATGAGATCCGGACATGGATAAATCCAAATGTTGGATATTTTAGGATATTTGGATGTAAATGTTTTATCCATAACAATGGCTAAGATAATTTAAAGGCTTTTGATGCTAAAGCTGATGAAGGTATCTTTTTGGGATACTCAGCTGAGAGCTAATCCTATAGAGTGCTGAACAAAAGGACTATGGTAATAGAAGAGTCTATCCATGTGGTTTTTGATGAACCTAATGTAAATGGAGAAGACATGGAAGAGTTAGCTGATAAGCTGAATCAACCAACAATGCAGAAAAGTCCCTATGTTGAAGTTGAAGTAAGAGCACTCAACCCAGATGAAGATGAGATAGCTGAATCTCAAAGACAGCTGGATAGTCTACATCTGAATGAAAATGAAAGAGCTGTTCAAGACGACTTAGCTGCGAGACGGCTGAATCCAACAGACTTACTCCAACCTGATGTGAGATGGCTGAGAGACCATCCACCAAAGTTGGTTATTGGAGATGTTATAGATGGCATAAGAACCAGATCCAGAGCACAACATGAAGCTATGTTCACTTGTTTTATTTCCCAGATAGAGCCTAAAGATGTGTCTCAAGCATTGGATGCACTCACTGGATTCAAGCCATGCAAGAAGAGCTGAATTAGTTTGAAAGAAACAAAGTATGGGAATTAGTGCAGAGGCCAACCTAACAAAATATTATTGGCACAAAATAGATTTTCAGAAACAAGATGAATGAGAAAGGATCTGTTGTAAGAAACAAAGCAAGATTGGTAGCCAAAGGGTATTGCCAAGAAGAGGGTATAGATTTTGATGAAACCTTTGCTCCTGTTGCAAGATTGGAAGCAATAAGGAAGTTTCGTGCTTATGGTGCACATAAGAACATCACTGTGTATCAAATGGATGTGAAGAGTGCATTCCTGAATGGACTGTTAGAGGAAGAAGTCTATGTTGAACAACCTCCAGGTTTTGAGCAGAAAACTATTGGAGATAAAGTCTACAAGCTCAAGAAAGCTTTATATGGACTGAAACAAGCACCAAGAGCATGGTATGATACATTGTCTCAATTTCTAATTGACAATGGATTTACCAAAGGCAAAGTTGATAGAACACTCTTCAGAATTCAAGATGGAGAGAGTATACTGCTTGTTCAAATATATGTGGATGGCATCATTTTTGGTTTCACAAATAAAGAGTCATGTGACACAAGTTCTCAAACCTCATGCAAGGTAAATTTGAGATGAGCATGATGGGAGAGCTGACTTTCTTCCTAGGACTTCAAGTCAAGCAAATGAAGGATGGAACCTTCATAAGTTAAACAAAATATACTAGAGATTTGATGAAGAAATTTGGTATGGAAGAGAAGTCTTCTGTGAAAATTCCAATGAATACTTTAGTCAAGATGGACATGGATGCAAATGGCAAAACTGTTGATCAAACCAGATATAGAGCACTCATTGGATCATTGCTCTATCTAACATCAAGCAGGCCATACACCACCTTTGTAGTAGGTGTATGTGCAAGATTTCAATCTGCACCAAAGGAGAGCCACATGACTGCAGCTAAGAGAATCCTAAGATATTTGAAGGGATGCCAGGAAGTTGGCTTATGGTATCCAAAGGAAGGTGGATTCAAGCTGATTGGTTACTCAGACTCATACTATGCTGGATGTAGAGTTGACATGAAGAGTACCTCGGTACATGTCAAATCCTCGGAAATAGATTGGTTTCTTGGTTCAGTAAGAAACAAAATTCAATTACCACATCCACAGCTGAAGCAAAGTACATAGCTGCGGGCAGTTGTTGTGCCCAAGTCTTATGGATGAGACAACAGCTGAGAGATTATGATATTGAAGAAAGCGAAATTCCAATTATGTGTGATAACACTAGTGCCATTGCAATCACTCAGAATCCTGTGTTGCATTCAAGTACAAGGCACATTGATGTCAGATATCATTTTATAAGAGATGATGTTGAAAAGAAAGACATCACCTTGGAATACATCTCAACTGATAAACAGTTAGCTGATATATTCAGTAAGCCTCTATGTGAATCAAGGTTTGAAGAGCTCAAGAATGAGTTAGGGTTAATTGAGCTGAGTTGAAACTCAGAAGACTCAATCAGTAGAGAAAGAAGATGAGAAAATGAAAGAAGAGCAAGTTTCATATTTTAGCCAAGTTAAACAGCCTGGTCGGGAAGTCAGCTGTATCGAGTTAGCTGACAGTTGAGTTATTTCATGAGAAGAGAGCAACATAGTTAAGTAACCTTGGATATAAGCTAAATTATTTCATGAGCTAAGTGACAAAAATGCAGTCGTTTTAATTAAGCGAGAATGTTTTTAAGGATGACGTCAGCGTAATAATGATAGTCATAGTAAAAGCTGCACAGTAAGCCATATGATTGGATATAAATGCTGCTGCATTTAATGCGGGGAATTAAATGCGGTTTTGACATTCTAATCTTAGCATTTGATTCTGATAAGAATTTCAAAATCCGAAATATGTCCTTTCAAGTCCCTTATATACGGAACGTTGCATTTCTGTCTCCTCACGCAAACTGTTCATCTTCAAGCAAAGGAAGCATTTTCTCTCTGGAACCTCGTGCAAACCCTAGTCTTTCGCAAGCAAGTTTCTTGTATTTTCGATCGGTAGAAATGTTTGAAAATGGCACCAAAGTACAATTTTGTGAAGCTCTTAAAGCAAATCCACACTGGCGCCTCAGTGGATTTTGACGGGATGATCAAACAGGGTGTCGATGAAACCCTGGTTCAGAAGATAGATTAGATGTTGGAGAAGTCCAGCCTAAAGGACTTTTTGACAATTGAATACTCTTACACATACCTTGAAGAGGTTGCTATGTTCACGTGAATGCTGAAGTGCAGGACAATGAAATCAAGTCTTCCGTCCACAGCAAGGTCATCAAACTCAATGCAAAAGACCTTACTGAGCACGGTTTGTTGCCCGCAGAGGGTTTGAAGGTCATCTATGAGGCTGATGTCGACTTAGTGCGGCTTGGAAGGAAGTTGCCAAGCACGAATATCTTTGCGAAAGTGGTCTACACAAACAAGAAGGAATCATCAAGGGCGACTATCACATGCTGATGGACGTCGTTTCAAAATGTGTTGACATGAAATTTGATAGCTTCAATCAGCTGTCCAAAACTAAGCTGATCGTGATGGCCGCGATCATGCAAGGAAAGAAGGTTAACTGGGCTGAGTTTGTTTACAACAGACTTTGCCAGAATGTGCTAAACAGGACCTTTAAGAATGACGGGTCCTTTGGATGCTCATTGGGCTATGGCCTTGTAATTGGCCATCTTATGTAGGTAAAGGGAATTACTCTTCGTCATGGAAAGCCCTTCCATGTTAATAAGAAGATGTTCAGGGCAAATCTCTCCGGTGCCCAGAAGAAGGCCTACGCTAGAAAGGCTGATACTAGTGAGGGGGAATCAACTGATCCTGAAGATGCAGCTGAGACTCCTCCATCAAAGAAGAGAGCTGCGGTATCCAAGCCTGCTCCTGCCCCTGCATCCAAGCCAAAGAAAGCACCTGCTCCCGCAGCCAAGTCCAAAACTCCTGCCCATGCAGCCGAGTCACCTACCCGTGCAGCTGAGACTCTTGCCCCCGCAGCCGAGATAGAGGAGGAACACCATATTCCCTTCTCTATCGTAAAGAAGAAGAGGACTGCCAAGTCGAGGAAGGCAGCTACCTCTAAGAAGAGTGTCCAAATCCCTACTTCTGATGAATCTGCTGAGATAGAACCATAAGTTCCACTGGTTCGCCCCAAGAAGAGACGACAAGCAATCTGAGCCTGAAAAGACAGCTGAATCCGATACTCAGCTGGAGAAACAAACTAAGACTGCTGGTGATCAAGAAGAGCAGTCTCTGGAAATTGTTGATGAATTGATGCAATCTGCTGATGATGGTCAGCAGAGACCCGCCGAAGACCTAGTGCAATGAAGACAGCTAAGGAAAGTGAAGCAGCCGAGACAACTGAGCCTAATGTTGAAAGAGTTGTCTCCCCTCCTATAACTAATGCTGTTGCATCTGAGGAACAGTAAAGTCTCTTGCCTCCCATTCTGGAAACTGGAGGTGAAGATGATGATGATGATGATGATGTGATCATGTATTCTCCACTTTATCCTGATATTCAACGATGCTTAAGAGAGTGGAGAGCATGGAAGTTGGATCACTCAAGGGTACAGTTCACTCGCCCTGAGTTCATTGAAGAAGAAGAAGAGCTTCTCCGATTCCTATGCGTAAATGATGTCCGATCTGTCCTAAATGAAGAAAACTGCTTAGACATCCTTCGCATTCTCAAAGAGGAAGAAAAGGAGAGAGCTGCCGAGCAAGCCCGAGCGTTGGAGAAATCCAAGATGTGTGCATTACAGGATCTCTAGAGCATACTCACATGTATCTTGATATGCTCTCAGACAGCGATGAGGACATGGATCCTACAGCTACAGCTGAAAAGTTGGAAATGCAGCAAGCCTTGCAGGAATCCAAAGCCATACACGAGAAAAGCTTACTAGAAGGTCCAGGAGAGTCCTCCCAAACTCTTCTACAAACTGATCCTTTAGGGAGTGGAACATCAAATTGCGATGGACATTGCTACAACCACGTCCCCCGTGCAATCAGAAAATGGCTCCCAGGGTGTTGGCGATGAAGCTGGGAATTTGGGCACCCAAGCTAAGCCTACCCCTGAAGAAGGTGTTCTCACACCTGCCCCAGCGGGTGAACACTCAAAGGACAAAGCCGCGTCTCAGGGGCAAAGTGATCCCTCTATCAGTCACTCAGTTGGTGCGCCAGCTGAGGGGGAATCTCTCTCCACCACAGCTGGGTTGGAGGTTGCTGTGAGAGACACATCAATGAAGGTAGGAGGCGAAGGTGAGAAAGAATTGGAAAAATAGTAGACTGACATTGACGAAGCTCGGACAGTTAATTCTATCTCAGCTGAAATGTCAATTGCTTTGAAAGCCGATGACACTGCTATCACAGTTGAGGCAAAGAATGGTGAAGCCCCGGGAGTTAACACTCTGGGCTCTGAAAGTGAAATCCAAGGGGTTGAGACTCCTTTGGATGCTAATGTCCAAGACCCTAAGATAGCTGAGTCTGTCGAAGAGAGAATAGAAACTTTTGAGACAGCTGAGACTGTTGAAGGGATTGCTGAAGGCCTTGCAGTAGTGGAGACTACTGGGGGTATTGAAGGCCAACGGAGGTTGAGACTTCCCTTGGTAAAGGTGTTGAATCTGAGAACATCCCTCAACTTGAAAGTGCTGCCACAAAAGAAGTTAATAGTGCCCTTCAAGACTCCCAAGAAAACATTGACACATCATTTCTGGGATCGGAAGATGAAGCTGAGTCCGTTCAACATGATGATCCTACAAAGGATATAGCTGAGGATGTTCACAAATCTTAGAGCCAAGTCAGTGAGAAGACGGCTCCCATGAGATTCAATTTTGATGATGAGCCAACTCCACAGTCTCATCATCCTCCCATGAAGTCGATGATACAGTGGTGAGGACAAGATAACTCAATTGGAAAAACCCACCGAGACCGAGAAAGCCGTTGAGATAGCCGAGGCTCGATCACCGGGCAAAACATCTCAAATGCCCCGATTGGAACCGAGTCATCTCAGTGCAAGCTCTCACAAACAGCGAATAACGACTCCTTGACTCTATCACAGGCTCTCACAAACAGTGACGATCGCCGATGAAGAAGCCGCTGCAACCGAGGCACAACAAGCCGAATCTACTAATCCCGAACAAGGGAAGGCGCCACACACAAGAGACTCGAGAGATCCCATTTGTTCGCGATGATGTTTTTTTTTGAAGGAATTTCCTTTCACTTTGTTGAATTGCCAAACTTAGAAGTCTGAATCGCGAGAGAATTAAGGAAATATATAGTGCGAAGAGAGCCGCTCATCCCCACGGATACGATTGTTCCAATGAACTTTGACTTTGATGTAGAATGGCCAACAAAAGTCGGCCTCCACAATTGAGTTTGAAAACTTTCAAAACTATCTCGTGAAGAGATTGAGAAAATGGAACGCCATCAAACATCTTTGGACCTCCACCGGACAATCGTGATGCCACCCTCACAAATGATTAAAGAGGGATTATAATGCACATCGGGAATAGGGTCACGCAAATAGACAACTATGAGATCTGAGCAAGTCCGCTACTTTAAAGCATTGTTTGCGAAAATGCTGGTGTGGAGTGCGGATAATTCAAGCTACCAACAACGAATGAAAGAGTATATTGAGAGGATAAACCAGTCTCACAAAACGAAGATGGAGTTGTTGCAACATTTCCACAAAAATGAAATTTCCAGACTCGAGAATGCCATGAATGACAAATTCAGCTTTCTCATGGCTGAAATAAAGTTAGTATCAACTGAGTCCAAGGCAACACGCTCAGAATTCCAAACTTCGTATGATGCAGCAGACTCCAAGCACAACTCAACTATCAACAGACTTGATTTTATCCTCGGAGGAATGTTCCCTAGAGTACCTCTCTCCTTTGATGATGGCAAAGAGGGGAAGAGGAGTTCCTCAAGGGTTTGAAGGAAGAAAATTTGAAGAAAAGCGATGCATCTGAGGGGGAAAGAAGTTCAAAGAAATTAGAATTGATGTTCGCTGAAACCCTCAGCATGGTCAAGTCACTGCCTCTATCCTCAGCAAACTCTCTGTGACCTTACCAATCGAGAAAGCTGCTGTGTCAATGGTAGACAAAAGAAAAATCATTAAAGCATGATTTGAGAAGTTAGCTAAAAAGCAGGATGCTCGCGTGCAAGAAATCATGAAACAATTTGGTGGTCTACCAGCCTGAAAGGACCAGGATGCAATACCTAATGATGGATCTGAGCCTAGATCAGTTGAGGAGTTTAAGACTCTTGAATCAGAAGGCTACTTCCAAGGAATGGCCCTGTCTCAAGCCTAGAATTTGTACTGGGAGAAAGGTTTAGCCTTGTGTAAAGAAGTTCGATAAGCGGCGAGACTTCCAAAGATCACTCGGCTAGAAGCAGAAGACTCCAGTACAATAAATGCCCAGAGGTGGAAGAGATGAGTCAGGAAGAGGAAGAAGTGGTGGAGGAAGAGGCTCCCAGCCTCGACCAAAACCAAAGGATGTATCGTATGTGGATCCTGAGAAGAAAGGCATTATCCACTGGGCTGAATATGATCACCTTGCCAACCGAGAGGTTTAAAGAAAGAACGCTGAAGCTGCAAGGGGGCAAGAAGAAGAAAATCAAAGGCAAACATGAGAATGGCTCTAGAGGAAGCAAAGGGACGACCCTGCTGCCAAATGATCCTATGAAAAGAAGAAAAGAGATGAAGAGGAAAGAAAGAGGAAGAGAGCTGAGGTTGACAGAAGAAGGGATGAAGAAGAGAGAAGAAGGAAGCAACAAAGGCGTTGAAGTGTTGCCGCAAACCCCTTCATGTATTTTTGTGTAAATACATCTACGTAAGTCTTCTGTAATAAGCTTAGTGAATTTCCCTGTAATTTTCACTCTTTATGTATCTTAGCTTAGATATACAACGTTTTGACATGTATACATTTATATTGCTTTGATATCGAATGTAAACAACTGTGTAAAGGACAAGAATGCTATGATCAATAAAAGATCTATTTTAAGCATACATTATTTGTTACTGCAATGTCTGTATGTATCTTTGCTGTTTACCTTCTTTAATGTTTTTTTTTAAGTTTTGGCATCATCAAAAAGGGGGAAGAAATTGTTAGGAAATTTATTGAGTAGATTTTGATGATACCATGTAAAATTTAAACTAGGAAGTTGGCACCACATTTTTCCTTGTAATTTGTATTGTAATAGATAAGGCTGGAAAAGCTGAGTCAAGTCAGCTATGCCAAGGATTTCAAGAAGTCAACTGCGGACTATGTGAAGACTCTGCTGTGTGTCAGCTGAGTAATGCCATGAAGGAAGTCAAGGACTCGACTGAAGAAGAGTAAGCTGGGAAACAACTGTAAGAAGTGTCAGTCAAGTCACCTCTAGAAGCCAAGTCTCAAAGTTGAAGTGACAGTTGAGTTATCCAATGACTGGAGCTGACCCAAGTCACATGGGGTAAAGACATCAGTCTAGTCAAGACAACTGACTTAGATCCGTTGATTAAATTCAAGAACATTACTCAAATTAGTAATATGTCAAAGCTGTCAGGTCTAAAGAGTTTGTCCCAGAATTGTGCAAAAGGAATAAGCCAATGGGAAACACTGCACATTGTGTCAGATATCTGTAATACTGCGAAGACATTTAATACGAGGAAATGTCAACATTATGGACTACAGATAAGACAAGCCAACGAACAAAAGTGACATTTGAAATTATCCTATCTCTTCAACAAGAAAATTTTTAAATGTGCTCTATAAAAGGCTGAGGAAATTATTGAGAAGAGGTTGACCTGAACCAAGAACAAGCAAGCTATATTCAAGCATTTAACCTCCAATATTCTCATAAACATTCAAGCAATTCCTCAAGCCTAAAACTCAAAGGAAATCGATCCAACACAAGTTGTGAAGGAAAGAAAAACTTCAAATCTGTTGAAGAGGAAACTTTTTGTAGGTCCCAAGGGGTGTGAGTAAGGTTTAGAAGGGGGGGAGGGGTTGAATAAACCTTACCAAATTTTCGATTTTAGTCCTTTTAAAATTACAACAGAGTTGATTCAAACAGCTGTGTCCTTGAGGGACAACTAAGTTGGTTATTCAGCTAAGTTAGCCACTCAACAGACTCGATAGAGCTGTTGATAGGATAACTTGGCTGTTTAATTTAAACTTAACTTGGCTGGTTTGGTTTTATCAGCGGAAGACTTATCACCCTTTGATTAGATTTAAGCTTGTTTTAAACACTCAATTTTTAGCACATGGTTATTTAATCAGTTGGATAGCAAATATGATTCTATCAGCAGATATAATGTAAATATGTAGGAAGATAAATGTGCTGAAAGTAAATAACACATATATTTTTATAGAGGATCGAAGATGGGGTAATTCTTCTAATCCTCTCTTCTCCAACTCCTAGAGGAATCCACTAAGTAACAAATCAGTTTACAAAGTGGTGAACAATCTGGAGACAGCCTTGATCACACAGCTGGCTTCTCTTGCAACTCAGCTTCTTCACAGGGCAGCTGCCTTACTACTTCAGCTCACTTCTCAAGTTGTTGGATTTGATCACGAAGCCCTCCAACAAACTTGATACTGGTTCGACCTTGAACCTTTCTACAGTCCTCCTTGGAAAGTAGACCCCTTTTGATTCTTCAAAAGTTTCCTCTTCAACAGATTTGAAGTTGTCTTTCCTTCACAACTTGTGTTGGATCAATTTTCTTCTAGTTTCAGGCTTGAGGAATATCTTGATAAGCTTTGAGAGTATTGCAGGTTAAATGCTTGAATAATGCTTGCTTGTTCGTGGTTCAGGTAATCAAGGTCACCTCTTCTCAATAACTTCCTCAGCCTTTTATAGTGCACATTTGAAATTTTGCCCGTTGAAGAGATAGGCTAATTTCAAATGTCACTTTTGTTCATTGGATTGTCTTGTTGCAGACCTTGATGTTGCCATTTCCTCGTATTAAATGTCTTCGCAGCATTGCAGGTGTTTGACACAAGGTGCAGTGTTTCCCATTGGTTTATTCCTTTTGCACAATTCTAGGACTAACACTTTAGACCTGACAACTTTGACATATTACTATATTGAGTAATATTCTTGACTTTATTCAATGGATCTAAGTCATTTGTCTTGACTAGACTGTTGTCTTTACCCAGGTGACTTGAGTCAGCTCCAGTCATTGGATAACTCAATTGTCACTTCAACTTGAGACTTGGTTTCTTGAGATGACTTGACTGACGCTTCTTACAGCTGTTCCTCAGCTGACACTCCTTCAGTCGAGTCCTTGACTTCATTCTTGGCCATACTCAGCTGACACACAATAGAGTCTTCAATCCAGTCCGCAGTTGACTTCTTGTATTCCTTAGCATAGCTGACTTGACTCAGCTTTCTCAGCCCTATCTAATACAATACAAATTACTAGGAAAATGGGGTACCAACTTCTAGTTTAAGTTTTACATGGTATCATCAAAATCTACTCAATAAATTTCCTAACAATTTCCCCCTTTTTGATGATGCCAAAACTTAAAATCATACAAAGAAAGTATAAACAACAAAGATACATACAGACAATGCAGTAACAAAGAATCTATGCTTAAAATAGATCGCTTTATTGATCATAGCATTCTTGTTCTTTACACAGCTGTTTACATTTAGTATCAGAGCAA
This sequence comes from Rehmannia glutinosa, assembly GCA_016081115.2. Taxonomy (NCBI): domain Eukaryota; kingdom Viridiplantae; phylum Streptophyta; class Magnoliopsida; order Lamiales; family Orobanchaceae; genus Rehmannia; species Rehmannia glutinosa. The sequence continues at coordinate 104,708,936 of CM071926.1, forward strand.
TATACATGCATCTAAGCTAAGATACATGGATACATTCAAAGTGAAAAATTACAGAGAAATTCACTAAGTTTATTACAGAAAACTTACATGAATGTATTTACTATAATAATACATGAAGAGGTTTGCAGCAACACTTCAACGCCTTTGCTGCTTCCTTCATCTTTCTTCTTCAGCTCTCTTGCGCTCCTCATCGTCATTAGCTCTCTTTCTCTTTTTCTCTTCTTCTTCCCTCATTTTCTTCTTTTCATAGGCCCGTTTGGAAGCGTCATCTCTTTGCTTTCTCGCGAGCCATTCTCTATTCTGCTTTCATTCTCTTCTTCTTGTCTTCTTACTGCCTCATCGTTCTTTATTTCCACCTCACGATTGGCAAGGTGATCATATCCAGCCTAGTAGATCAAGCATTTCTTGTTAGGATCTACATATTCTACGTCCTTGGGTTTTGGTCGAGGTAAGGAACCTCTTCCATACCACTTCTTCCCCTTCCTGACTCAGCTCTTCCACATGAAGGAGTGTATTGTACGGGAGTCTTTTGCTTTCCAGCTGAGTGACTGCTGGAAGACTGCTGTTTCTCAGCTAATTTAATCACATCTAATCCTTTCTCCCAGTACAAATCCCAGGCCTGAGCCAGAGCCATTCCTTGGAAGTAGCCTTCTGATTCAAGTGTCTTGAACTCTTCAATCGATCTAGACTCAGATCCATTATCAGGTATCGCATCCTGATCCTTTCCAGCTGGAAGACCACCATATTGTTTCATGATTTCTTGAACGCGAGCATCCTACTTTTGAGTTAACTCCTCAAGCGCTGCTTCAATAATATTTCTTTTGTCTGCCATTGATACATCAACGTTCTCGATTGGTAGGGTCACATGGAGTTTGCTGAGGATGGAGGCAGTAACATGACCTTACTTATGGGTTTCAACGTTCATCAATTGCAATTGCTTTGAACTTCCTTCCCCCTCAACTGTATCTTTATTCTCAGCTGCGTCTTTATTCTCAGCTGCATTTTTCTTCATCTTCTCTTCTTTTAATCCCTTGAGGAGATCCTCTTCCCCCTTTTTGGCATCATCAAAGGAGAGAGGAACCCCAGAGAACATGCCGCTAACGATAAAATCTAGTCTGCTGATCGTGGATTGTGCTTGGAGTCTGCTGTATCATATGCGGCCCGAAACTCTAAGCGAGTTGCCTTAGACTCGGCCGTGACTAGCTTCATTTTAGCCATGACAAGGCTGTATTTGTCATTCATGGCATTCTCGAGTCCTAGAATTTCATTCTTGTGAAATTGTTGCAGCAGCTCCATATATGTCTTGTGAGACTGGTTTAACTGTTCAATATACTCCTTCATCCTTTGCCTGATCATGGAGTTATCAGTACTCCATACGAGCATTCTTCCATATAAGGCTTTGAAATAGCGAACTTGCTCGAGTCTCATGGCAGTCCGCTGTCGAGTCCATTCCCTAATCCGCACCACGATCCCTCTCAAATCAGCTGTGAGAGTGGCATCTCGATTGTCCAGTCGTAAATCCAGTGAGGCTGATGTCGTTTGATCTTCTCAAATCTCCTCACAGATCTTCTTGAAGACTTCATGAATCTCAGTTGTCACGCCCAATTCAGCTGCCGGCCATTCTGCGTCGTAATTAAAGTCTGCTGGAACAATTGTGTCGGTGGGAATGATGGGATCTTCTCGTACAATGTATCTCCTTTGTTCACCAGCTGTTTCTTCCTCTAATTTAGGTAGTTTCTGGGAGAAGGGAAACATGTCTTGAAAGATATCATCACGCACATATGGAATATCTTGTTGATTTTTTGCCTGCGATGACTCAGCTCTGTGCTCCTCAGATGCGGCAACTTCATTGGCGCTTGTTATTCACAGCGCGAGGGCCTGATCGAGCCGAGGAGTCATTATTGCTACAAATTGTGGAGCTACGCAGATGACTCGGTTCCAGCTGGGGCATTTGTGATGTTTTGCCCAGCTGACTGAGCCTTAGCTGTTTGAATAGCTTTCTCGATCTCAGTAGATTTCTCTAAATGAATTACCTGGTCCTCTGCTGTATCATCAATGTCATCGGATGATGATGAGACTTTTGTTGTTGGCTCATCATCGAAGATAAACCTCATAGGAGCCGTCTTTTCACTGACGTGGCTCTGAGATTTGTGAACATCCTCTGTAATTGGTGTGGACTCAGCTTCATCTTCGGACCCCAGAAATAATGTATCAATCTTTTATTGGGAGTCCTGAAGGGCACCAATGACTTTATCTATGGTAGCACCTTCGATCAGAGGTATGTTCTCAATAACTGCATCCTTTTCCTTACCTAGGGAAGTCTCAACCGTCCCAAGGCCTTCAGTACCCTTTGCAGTCTCAACTGCAGCAGGGCCTTCTACATTCCCTTCGACAGACTCAGCTGTCTTAGGGTCTTGGATGATGGCATCCAGTGGAGTCTCAACCACTTGGATTGCACTTTCTGTGCCCAGAGTGTTAACTCCCGGGGCATCACCATCCTGTGCCTCGACTGTTATAACAACGTCATTGGCTTTCAAAGTAGTTGACACTTCAGTTGGGACAGACTCAACTGTCCGAGCTTCGTCAATGTCACTCTGCTGATGTTCACTTTCTTTCTCTACTTCGCCTCCTTGCTTCATAGATAAGTCTCCCACAACAACCTCCAACCCTATTGTGGTGGAGAGAGTTTCCTCCTCAGCTGGCGCACCAGCTGAGTGACTGATTGTGGGGTCACTTGGATCCATCCTCTGATTGCACAGGGGACGTGGCTGCAACAATGACTGATGCAATTTGATGTGCCACTCCCAGAGGATTAGTCTGCAGAAGAGTTTAGGATGACTCTCCTGGACCTTTAAACAGATGTTGCTCGTGCATGGCTATGGATTCCCTCAAAGCCTGCTGCATATCTGACTTCTCGACTATAGCAGCGGGATCCATGTCATCATCACTTTTTGAGAGCAAATCAAGATGTGAGTGAGTATGCTCTAGAGACCCTGTAAATTCACATATCTTGGATTTCTCCAACGCTCGGGCTTGTTCTATAGATTTCTCCTTTTCGTCCTCCTAGATAATGCGAAGAATGTCCATGTAGTTGTCTTCACCGAGAGCCCGTCTGACAGTTGCAATAACAAGGAATTGGAGCAACTCTTCTTCTTCTTCTATGAACTCAGGGCGAGTGAACTGCACCCTTGAGTGATCCAGCTTCCATGCTCTCCATTCTCGTAAGCATCGTCGAATATCTGGATAAACTGGAGAATACATGATCACATCATCATCGTCATCTTCACCTTCACGTCCAGTTTCCGGAATGGGGTAGGAGACCTTGCTCTTCCTCAGAAGCAGCAACATCAGTTGTAGGCGGGGAGACAACTTTTTCAACATTAGGCTCAGTTGTCTCGACTGCTTCACTTTCTTCAGCTGTCTTCCTCAGAGTTGGGTCTTCAGCTGTCTTTTCAAGTTCAGATCGCTTGAACAGTCTCTTCTTGGGCTGAACCAGAGGAACTTCTGGTTCCATTTCAGCAGATTCATCAGAGATGGGCACTTGGGTACTCTTCTTAGAGGAGCTGCCTTCCTTGACTTGGCAGTCCTCTTATTCTTTATGACTGGAGAAGGGAGTGAGGGTTCCTTCTCAGTCTCTGCTGCAGGAGCAGGAGCTTTCTTGGGTTTGGCTGCAGGGGCAACTTTCTTCTTCGGGGGAGGGGTCTCAGCAAATTCTTCAGGGTCAGCTGATTCCCCCTCACTTGTATCAACTCTTTTGGCATGGGCTCTTTTCTGGCACTGAAAAGGTTTGCCTGAACATCTTCTTGTTCACATGAAAGGGCTTGCCATGACGAAGAGCAATGCCCTTCACCTCTAAGAGATGGCCAATCACAAGGCCATAGCCCAAAGAACATCCAAAGGACCCGTCCTTCTTTTAGGTCCTGTTCAGCACATTCTGGCAGAGTCTGCTGTAAACAAACTTAGCCCAGTTAACCTTCTTTCCTTGCATGATTGCAGCCATCACGATCAACTCAGTTTTGGACAGCTGATTGAAGCTTCCAAACTTCATATCGACACATTTCGAGACGACATCCATCAACTTGTGATAGTCGTCCTTCAGCGAATCCTTTTTGGCCGTGTAGACCACTTTCGCAGCACACTCTGGCTTGGCCACTTCCTTCCAAGCTGCAGTTAAGTCGACATCTACCTCCGAGATGTCCTTCAAGCCCTCCAATGGCAACAAAATAGTGCTCAACAAGGTCTTTTGCACTGAGTTTGATGACCTTGTTGTGGACGGAAGATTTGATTTCATTGTCCTGTACTTCTGCATTTACATAGAACATGGCTACCTCTTCAAGGTAGGTATGAGAGTATTCCATCATCAGAAAAGCCTTTAGACCGGATTCTCCAACATTTCAGCTATCTTCAGAACCAGGGTTTCATCAACACTATGTTTGATCATCCCATCGAAATCTACTGAAGAACCGGTGTGGATTTGCTTTGAAAGCTTCACATAATCAAACTTTGGAGCCATTTTCAGAGATTTTTACCGAATGAAAAAATGAGAGACTTGCTTTGAGAGAACTTAGGTTTTCATAGAGAAAATGCTTCTTTACTTGAAGATGAACAGTTTGCGTAAGGTGAGAGAAATGCAAAAGTCCGTATATAAAGGTTATGAAAGGAAATATTTCAGATTTTGAAATTTTTGATCAAAATCAACGGCTAAGATTAAAACGTCAAAACCGCATTTAATTCCCCGCATTATATGCAGCAACATTTATGTTGAGAAATTATTTTGTAGATTTTGATAAATGCCATGTAAAACTTAGATTAGAATGTTAGCACCCCATTTTCCTTGTAATTCTTATTGTAATAGATACGACTGTATGAGCTGAGTCAAGTCAGCTATGCCTGGAAATACAAGAAGTCAACTGAAGAAGTAAAGTGAAGACTCTGTTGCGGAACAACTGAGTATGGCCAAGACAGAAGACCAAGGACTCGACTGGAGATGTAACAGCTGAGGAACAACTGTGTTAAGAGTCAGTTAAGTCAACGCAATGAAGCCATGTCACAAGTTAAAGTGACAGATGAGTCTTTCAATGATTGGAGCAGACTCAAGTCACCTGTGGAAAAGGCAGCTGGAAAGAGGAGTTAACTGAAAAGAATCCGTTGCACAGAAGTCAAGAACATTACTTAAACAAGTAACACACCCATGCTGCCAGGTCTTAAAGTGCTCAGTCCCAGAAGCGTGCAAAAGGAATAAACTAATGGGAAGCATTGCACCTTGTGTCAGAACCTGAAAAGCTGAACATTCATTTAATACGAGGAAAGGTCTACATCTCAAGATTGAAGACCAAGAAAAGACAATCCAACGAACATAAGTGACTTTTGAAATTCAACCTATCTCTTCAATGGGCAGATTTTTGAAAGTTCACTATAAAAGGCTGAGGAATTTCAATGAGAAAAGGTTACCTTGATTACCTGAACCACGAACGAGCAAGCATTATTAAATCTGTAACCTGCAAAATATTCTCAGGATATTCAAGCAACATCCTCAAGCCTAAATCTCGAAGAAAATCGATCCAACACAAAGCTGTGAAGGAAAGACAACTTCAAACTGTTGAAGAGAAAACTTTTGAAGAATCAAAGAGGTTTACTTTCCAAGGCGGATTGTAGGAAGGTAAAGGTCGAACCAGTCTCAAGTTATTGGAGGGCTTCGTGATCAAATCCAAGAAGTTTGAGAAAGTGAGCTGAAGTAGCAAGGCCGCTGCCATGTGAAGAAGCTGAGTCGGACGAGAAGCCAGCTGTGTGACCAAGGCATCACCAGACTGAGTCCAAGGAGCAAGTCAGCTGTGTGATCAAGACTTGTCTCTAGACTGATAACCACTTTGTGAATTGAACATTACTTAGTGGATTCCTTTAGGAGTTGGAAAAGAGAGGATTAGAAGAATTACCCCATCTTCGAACCTCTATAAAATTTACTTGTGTCATTTACATTTCTGCACATATATTTTATATCTGCTGATAATTTGTTATCCAACTGATAAATAACTAAGTGCTAAAATCAATTGTTAAAACATAGTTAAATTAAATTCAAGGGTGTTAAGTCTTCCACTGAAAATCTTATCACATCCAAGTTAAGGTTTAGACTAAACAGCTGAGTTATTCTATCAATAGCTCTATCGAGTCTGTTGAGTGGCTAACTCTGCTGATTAACTAACTTAGCTGTCCCTCAAGGACATAGCTGTGTAATTAACTCTATAATATTTCAAAAGGACTAAAATCGAAAAGTTGGTAAGATTTATTCAACCCTCCCTTCTAAACCTTACTCACACCGCTTGGGACCTACAAGTGGTATCAGAGCGGTTGGTTCATTGAGCGTTCCGCACTGGTTACTGAACTAGATCTCCAATCTTTCAAAGAAACAATTAACACTTGCTCTTTCAAAAATCATTTTTTTCAGCAAAGTTATTATCATGGAAGCAAATTTGACACGCATTCCTATGTTCACTATTGAGGAATTTGATGACTGGAAAATTCATATGCAGACTCATCTATCTGCTTTACATGATGAAATGTGGATAGTGATAGAAGATGGGCCACTGCAAATATTGAAAGTGAACACAGCCTAAGGAGAGCAGCAGCAGCTGAAGGAGAAGAAGCTGCTGCTGAGGCAAGACCAGCCATGGTTGAGAAACCAAGGACTGAATGGACAAACGAGGACAGAAAAAGATACAACTTGGACAATGTGGCCAAGGACATACTTTACAAAACCTTGGACAAAGCAATGTTCAACAAAGTCAAATCTTGTCAAAGTGCAAAACAAATCTGGGATAAATTAACTTTAATTTGTGAAGGATCTGAGCAAATTAAAGAAAATAAATTGTCTGTTGCTGTACAGAAATTTGAAAATTTTAAAATGCTTGCAGGTGAAACCCTGGATCAGCTGGTTGCTAGATTCACTGAAATCACAAACGAGCTATTAGCACTTGGGAAGGAGTATACACAAAAGGAAATGTGTATGAAGATTCTGAGAAGCCTCCTAGCTGAATGGGAAATGAAGGTCATGGCTCTAAGACATTCGATGGACCTATCAAAAACATCCAATCATGAGCTAATCTCAGATCTCAAAGCTTATGAGTTTGAGCTGAGAAGAAAAGATCAAGAGGAGACAACTGTACCCAAAACAGCTGCACTAATAGTCAAGGATGGAAAGAGAGCTTAAGTGAAGGAACTTATTGATCAGGAGGAAATAGCCCTGATGGTGAAAAGATTCAACAAGTTCTTTAATAAGAACTACAAGAAAAACAAGGGTGAAACCTCCAGGAGACATTAAGCTCCCTCCAAGTCAAGGGAAGATAGGCCACCCAAGAGAGTTGAACATCAAAAGGTTGAATACCAGAGAGCTGAAAATCCAAGGACTGAAAGAAATGACCAAAAAGCTGAGAACCTGTGTTGGAACTGTAGACAACCAGGACACTTTGCTATTGACTGTCATATCCAACAGTCAATAAATACATGAATGAAGAAGAAAGAAGAGTCTTTAGAGAAAGAAGACAGGAAAAGAAAAAGGCTATGTTAGTTGCTGAGACAACCAAGTCAAAGGAAGCAGTTGATTCAGAGAGTAGTGAAGCTGACTAATCAAGTGATTCTGAAGAAGAAGCCTTGATTTGTCTTATGGCTAAAGAACAAGACCAACTAGACCAGGAAGATGAGGTACACTCTAACTCATCTCATTCGGATTCACTGATAGTGATTGTTATACACACACTTCATCACCCACTTGATCTTTATGATTCATTAGGTAAAATGATGAAAGACTTTGAGCACATTAAATCCTCACACACACTATTAAATGAGGAAAATAGCCAGCTCAAAAGCCAAAACTCACAGTTGACTAAGGAGTTGAGTACTCTGAGTCACATTGCTGATGAGAACAAAGAGCTGAAGGCTGAGAATGCTAAACTAATAGCATAGATAACTGCTATAGAAAAGAGAGAAAATGATCTCAAAAATGTGATTGCCTCATTTACAAAGGCATCTAAATCATTGGATGACCTTATTATGAGTCAAAAAGAATGTGGAGATAAGACAGGCATATGATTATATTCTTTTGTACACAGTCAAAATCCCAGAGTGATTTTGGAAAAAGGATCTTCAAGTAATGAAGCATCTCAAAAATCCAAAACACCAAATGTTGCACCCACATTCACTCCAAAGCACAACCACAAACAAACCGGCCTTGGATATAAAGGGAAAGGAAAACAACCAGTTGAGTATGCTGAGAGGACAACTGAGAAGAAATCCAGCAGAGTTCATCAGCAAACTCCAAATAGAAAGTACTCTGTGAAGAATAAACAACGCTACCAAAAACCCCAGAAGTTTTATCAAAGAAACACATATGATGGGAATGGTAGGAATTATCCAAGCCAAGTTGATTGGAGCAATGTGAAATATCAGCAAAGACTAATGGAATAAAAGTCTAAATGGCAAAGACCTAGATCTGAGCAAAGGTCATTCCAAAGGCAAAAGAGCTATTATCAGCACACATATGCACCCAGGCACTACACTCAAAAATATCACAACTACCCAAAGAAAGCAATTGCTAAAACACACACACAAGCATACAGACAAAAGAGACAATTGTATGTACCTAGAGCCCCCAAGCAATTTGCCAAAGTGAATTATGATTATGGCACAGATAGATGGCAACCTCTTAGAGTCAAATAATTTGGCTATAGGTTCGTTGGATCATCTTACAACACTAACCCCTCAGGACCCAGACAAGTATGGGTACCTAAAAACTAGTTTCCTTGATTGCAGGTTCACGGAATAGATGAGTGCCAAGGAACCTGGTACATGGATAGTGGTTGTTCCAGACATATGACAGGCAACAAGAAAAATCTTTCAAGATTCAAGGAGATTAGAGGCGCAAAAATTATATTTGGAGAAAATGAAGCTCCAGGGGAAATAAAAGGCATTGGATCCATAAAAAGAATGGATTAGAGATCATAGATGTCGCTTATGTTGAGGGACTAAATTTCAATTTGCTCAACATAAGTCAACTTTGTGATAAAGGCTACAATGTTGGATTCAACATGGGAGTGTGCCAAATCAAGGATGTTGAATCAAATGAAATAGTGCTACAAGGATCAAGGAAGAAGAATATATATGTGGTAGATTGGTCTACTGCTACACCAAGCACTTGTCTACTAGCAAAAAGCACAACCGAATCAAGTTGGCTGTGGCACAAGAAACTGAGTCATCTGAACTTCAAGGCAATCAAGAAGCTTGCAAGGAGTCATCTTGTGGAAGTATTCCCAGACTCAGTGTACAAGAAGGAAAGTGTATGTGATGCATGCCAGATGGGAAAGCAGATCAAGTCTTCATTCAAGGAGAAGCCTAGTCCTTCTTCAACAAGGATATTACATCTGTTGCATACGGACTTATTTGGTCCAGTTGAACCAGCCAGCATAAGTGGAAAGAAATACACCTTAGTGGTGGTAGATGATTATTCAAGATATACATGGATAATCTTCATGTTCAAAAAGAAGGAAACTTTGCAGAAGTTACCTCAGCTGATGAAAAGAGTTCAAAATGAAAAGAGCGAAACCGTTATAAAGATAAGGTCTGATAGAGAATACTGTGTTGAAAATGTTATTGCTCATGAGTTATCTGCAGTAAGAACTCCACAGCAGAATGGAGTAACTGAAAGAAAGAACAGAACTCTCAAGGAAGCTGCAAGGACCATGTTAGCTGAAGCTGGATTGTCTAAAATATTTTGGGCTGAAGCTATCAACACTGCATGCTATACTCAGAATAGATGCATGATTAATAGACAGCTGACAAAGACTCCCTATGAAATCTGGACAGGGAGAAAGCCAAATGTTGGGTACTTCAAAATATTTGGATGTAAATGTTTCATTCATAACAATGGCAATGATAATCTAAAGGCTTTTGATGCTAAAGATGATTAAGGTATCTTTTTGGGATACTCAGCTGAGAGCAAAGCCTATAGAGTGCTGAACAAGAGGACAATGGTCACGGAAGAGTCTATTCATGTGGTTTTTGATGAACCTAATGTGAGTGGAGAGTTGAACATCAAAAGGTTGAATACCAGAGAGCTGAAAATCCAAGGACTGAAAGAAATGACCAAAGAGCTGAGAACCTGTGTTGGAACTGCAGACAACCAGGACACTTTGCTATTGACTGTCATATCCAGTAGTCAATAAATACAGGAATGAAGAAGAAAGAAGACTCTTTAGAGAAAGAAGACAGGAAAAGAAAAAGGCTATGTTAGCTGCTGAGACAACCAAGTCAAAGGAAACAGTTGATTCAGAGAGTAGTGAAGCTGACTACTCAAGCGATTCTGAAGAAGAAGCCTTGATTTGTCTTATGGCTAAAGAACAAGACCAACTAGACCAGGAAGATGAGGTACACTCTAACTCATCTCATTCAGATTCTACTGATAGTGATTGTTATACACACACTTCATCACCCACTGATCTTTTTGATTCATTAGGTAAAATGATGAAAGACTTTGAGCACATTAAATCCTCACAAACACTATTAAATGAGGAAAACAACCAACTCAAAAGCCAAAACTCACAGTTGACTAAGGAGTTGAGTACTCTGAGTCACATAGCTGATGAGAACAAAGAGCTGAAGGCTGAGAATGCTAAACTAATAGCATAGATAACTGCTATAGAAAAGAGAGAAAATAATCTCAAAAATGTGATTGCCTCATTTACAAAGGCATCTAAATCATTGGATGACCTTATTATGAGTCAAAAAGAATGTGGAGATAAGACAGGCATATGATTATATTCTTTTGTACATAGTCAAAATCCCAGAGTGATTTTGGAAAAAGGATCTTCAAGTAATGAAGCATCTCAAAAATCCAAAACACCAAATGTTGCACCCACATTCACTCCAAAGCACAACCACAAACAAACCGGCCTTGGATATAAAGGGAAAGGAAAACAACTAGTTGAGTATGCTGAGAGGACAACTGAGAAGAAATCCAGCAGAGTTCATCAGCAAACTCCAAATAGAAAGTACTCTGTGAAGAATAAACAGAGCTACCAAAAACCCCAGAAGTTTTATCAAAGAAACACATATGATGGGAATGGTAGGAATTATCCAAGCCAAGCTGATTGGAACAATGTGAAATATCAGCAAAGACCAATGGAATACAAGTCTAAATGGCAAAGACCTAGATCTCAGCAAAGGTCATTCCAAAGGCAAAAGAGCTATTATCAGCACACATATGCACCCAGAGTCTACACTCAAAAATATCACAACTACCCCAAGAAAGCAATTGCTAAAACACACACACAAGCATACAGACAAAAGAGACAATTGTATGTACCTAGAGCCTCCAAGCAATTTGCCAAAGTGAATTATGATTATGGCACAGATAGATGACAACCTCTTAGAGTCAAATCATTTGGCTATAGGTTGGTTGGATCATCTTACAACACTAACCCCTCAGGACCCAGGCAAGTATGGGTACCTAAAAACTAGTTTCCTTGATTGCAGGTTCAAGGAACAGATGGGTGCCAAGGAACCTGGTACATGGATAGTGGCTGTTCCAGACATATGACAGGCAACAAGAAAAATCTTTCAAGATTCAAGGAGATTAGAGGCGCAAAAGTTATATTTGGAGGAAATGAAGCTCCAGGGGAAATAAAAGGCATTGGATCCATCAAGAAGAATGGATTAGAGATCACAGATGTCGCTTATGTTGAGGGACTAAACTTCAATTTGCTCAACATAAGTCAACTTTGTGATAAAGGCTACAATGTTGGATTCAACATGGGAGTGTGCCAAATCAAGGATGTTGAATCAAATGAAATAATGCTACAAGGATCAAGGAAGAAGAATATGTATGTGGTAGATTGGTCTACTGCTACACCAAGCACTTGCCTGCTAGCAAAAAGCACAACCGAATCAAGTTGGCTGTGGCACAAGAAGCTGAGTCATCTGAACTTCAAGACAATCAAGAAACTTGCAAGGAGTCATCTTGTGGAAGTATTGCCAAACTCAATGTACAAGAAGGAAATGCCAGATGGGAAAACAGATCAAATCCTCATTCAAGGAGAAGCCTAGTCCTTCTTCAACAAGGATATTACACTGTTGCATATGAACTTATTTGGTCCAGTTGAACCAGCCAACATAAGTGGAAAAAAATACACCTTAGTGGTGGTAGATGATTATTCAAGATATACATGGACAATCTTCATGTGCAAAAAGAATGAAAATTTGCCGAAGTTACCTCAGCTGATGAAAAGAGTTCAAAATGAAAATAGCCAAACCGTTATAAAGATAAGGTCTGATAGAGGAGCTGAGTTTGTCAATGGGATAATAACTCAGTACTGTGTTGAAAATGTTATTGCTCATGAGTTATCTGCAGTAAGAACTCCACATCAGAATGGAGTAGCTGAAGAAAGAATAGAACTCTCAAGGAAGCTGCAAGGACCATGTTAGCTGAAGTTGGATTGTCTAAAATATTTTGGGCTGAAGCTATCAACACTGCATGCTATACTCAGAATAGATGCATGATTAATACACAGCTGACAAAGACTCCCTATGAAATCTGGACAGGGAGAAAGCCAAATGTTGGGTACTTCAGAATATTTGGATGTAAATGTTTCATTCATAACAATGGCAATGATAATCTAAAGGCTTTTGATGCTAAAGATGATGAAGGTATCTTTTTGGGATACTCAGCTGAGAGCAAAGCCTATAGAGTGCTGAACAAGAGGACAATGGTCACGGAAGAGTCTATTCATGTGGTTTTTGATGAACCTAATGTGAGTGGGGAGTTGAACATCAAAAGGTTGAATACCAGAGATCTGGAAATCCAAGGACTGAAAGAAATGACCAAAGAGCTGAGAACCTGTGTTGGAACTGCAGACAACCAGGACACTTTGCTATTGACTGTCATATCCAGTAGTCAATAAATACAGGAATGAAAAAGAAAGAAGAGTCTTTAGAGAATGAAGACAGGAAAATAAAAAGGCTATGTTAGCTGCTGAGACAGCCAAGTTAAAGGAAACAGTTGATTCAGAGAGTAGTGAAGCTGACTACTCAAGTGATTTTGAAGAAGAAGCCTTGATTTGTCTTATGGCTAAAGAACAAGACCAACCAGACCAAGAAGATGAGGTACACTCTAACTCATCTCATTCAGATTCTACTGATAGTGATTGTTATACACACACTTCATCACCCACTGATCTTTATGATTCATTAGGTAAAATGATGAAAGACTTTGAGCACATTAAATCCTCACACACACTATTAAATGAGGAAAACAGCCAGCTCAAAAGCCAAAACTCACAGTTGACTAAGGAGTTGAGTACTCTGAGTCACATAGCTGATGAGAACAAAGAGCTGAAGGCTGAGAATGCTAAACTAATAGCATAGATAACTGCTATAGAAAAGAGAGAAAATGATCTCAAAAATGTGATTGCCTCATTTACAAAGGCATCTAAATCATTGGATGACCTTATTATGAGTCAAAAGGAATGTGGAGATAAGACAGGCATATGATTCAATTCTTTTGTACACAGTCAAAATCCCAGAGTGATTTTGGAAAAAGTATCTTCAAGTAATGAAGCATCTCAAAAATCCAAAACACCAAATGTTGCACCCACATTCACTCTAAAGCACAACCACAAACAAACCGGCCTTGGATATAAAGGGAAAGGAAAACAACCAGTTGAGTATGCTGAGAGGACAACTGAGAAGAAATCCAGTAGAGTTCATCAGCAAACTCCAAATAGAAAGTACTCTGTGAAGAATAAACAGAGTTACCAAAAACCCCAGAAGTTTTATCAAAGAAACACATATGATGGGAATGGTAGGAATTATCCAAGCCAAGTGATTGGAATAATGTGAAATATCAAAGAAAGACCAATGGAATACAAGTCTAAATGGCAAAGACCTAGATCTCAGCAAAGGTCATTCCAAAGGCAAAAGAGCTATTATCAACACACATATGCACCCAGGCACTACACTCAAAAATATCACAACTACCCAAAGAAAGCAATTGCTAAAACACACACACAAGCATACAGACAAAAGAGACAATTGTATGTACCTAGAGCCCCCAAGCAATTTGCCAAAGTGAATTATGATTATGGCACAGATAGATGGCAACCTCTTAGAGTCAAATCATTTGGCTATAGGTTGGTTGGATCATCTTACAACACTAACCCCTCAGGACCCAGGCAAGTATGGGTACCTAAAAACTAGTTTCCTTGATTGCGGTTCAAGGAATGATGAGTGCCAAGGAACCTGGTACATGGATAGTGGTGCTCCCGGACATATGACAGGAAACAAGAAAAATCTTTCAAGATTCAAGGAGATTAGAGGCGCAAAAGTTATATTTGGAGGAAATGAAGCTCCAGGGGAAATAAAAGGCATTGGATCCATCAAGAAGAATGGATTAGAGATCACGATGTCGCTTGTTGTTGAGGGACTAAACTTCAATTTGCTCAACATAAGTCAACTTTGTGATAAAGGCTACAATGTTGGATTCAACATGGGAGTGTGCCAAATCAAGGATGTTGAATCAAATGAAATAGTGCTACAAGGATCAAGGAAGAAGAATATGTATGTGGTAGATTGGTCTCTTTCTACACCATGCACTTGCACTTGCTTTCAGCAAAAAAGCACAACCGAATCAAGTTGGTGGCACAAGAAGTGAGTCATCGAACTTCAAGACAATCAAGAAACTTGCAAGGAGTCATCTTGTGGAAGTATTGCGGACTCGGTGTACAAGAAGGAAAGTGTATGTGATGCATGCGGATGGGAAGCGGTCAAGTCTTCATTCAAGGAGAAGCCTAGTCCTTCTTCAACAAGGATATTACATCTTTGCATATGAACTTATTTGGTCCATTGAACCAGGCCAAAGATAAGTGGAAAGAAATACACCTTAGTTGTGGTAGATGATTATTCAAGATATACATGGACAATCTTCATGTGCAAAATGAAGGAAACTTTGCAGAAGTTACCTCAGCTGATGAAAAGAGTTCAAAATGAAAAGAGCCAAACCGTTATAAAGATAAGGTCTGATACAGGAGCTGAGTTTGTCAATGGGATAATAAATCAGTACTGTGTTGAAAATGTTATTGCTCATGAGTTATCTGCAGTAAGAACTCCACAGCAGAATGGAGTAGCTAAAAGAAAGAACATAACTCTCAAGGAAGCTGCAAGGACCATGTTAGCTGAAGCTGGATTGTCTAAAATATTTTGGGTTGAAGCTATCAACACTGCATGCTATACTCAGAATAGATGCATGATTAATACACAACTGACAAAGACTCCCTATGAAATCTGGACAGGGAGAAAGCCAAATGTTGGGTACTTCAGAATATTTGGATGTAAATGTTTCATTCATAACAATGGCAATGATAATCTAAAGGCTTTTGATGCTAAAGATGATGAAGGTATCTTTTTGGGATACTCAGCTGAGAGCAAAGCCTATAGAGTGCTGAACAAGAGGACAATGGTCACGGAAGAGTCTATTCATGTGGTTTTTGATGAACCTAATGTGAGTGGGGAGTTGAACATCAAAAGGTTGAATACCAGAGAGCTGGAAATCCAAGGACTGAAAGAAATGACCAAAGAGCTGAGAACCTGTGTTGGAACTGCAGACAACCAGGACACTTTGCTATTGACTGTCATATCCAGTAGTCAATAAATACAGGAATGAAACAGAAAGAAGAGTCTTTAGAAAAAGAAGACAGGAAAAGAAAAAGGCTATGTTAGCTGCTGAGACAACCAAGTCAAAGGAAACAGTTGATTCAGAGAGTAGTGAAGCTGACTACTCAAGTGATTCTGAAGAAGAAGCCTTGATTTGTCTTATGGCTAAAGAACAAGACCAACCAGACCAAGAAGATGAGGTACACTCTAACTCATCTCATTCTGATTCTACTGATAGTGATTGTTATACACACACTTCATCACCCACTGATCTTTATGATTCATTAGGTAAAATGATGAAAGACTTTTAGCACATTAAATGCTCACACACCTATTAAATGAGGAAAACAGCCAGCTCAAAAGCCAAAACTCACAGTTGACTAAGGAGTTGAGTACTCTGAGTCACATAGCTGATGAGAACAAAGAGCTTAAGGCTGAGAATGCTAAACTAATAGCATAGATAACTGCTATAGAAAAGAGAGAAAATAATCTCAAAAATGTGATTGCCTCATTTACAAAGGCATCTAAATTATTGGATGACCTTATTATGAGTCAAAAAGAATGTGGAGATAAGACAGACATATGATTCAATTTTTTTGTACACAGTCAAAATCCCAGAGTGATTTTGGAAAAAGGATCTTCAAGTAATGAAGCATCTCAAAAATCCAAAACACCAAATGTTGCACCCACATTCACTCTAAAGCACAACCACAAACAAACCGGCCTTGGATATAAAGGGAAAGGAAAACAACCAGTAGAGTTCATCAGCAAACTCCAAATAGAAAGTACTCTGTGAAGAATAAACAGAGCTACCAAAAACCCCAGAAGTTTTATCAAAGAAACACATATGATGGGAATGGTAGGAATTATCCAAGCCAAGCTGATTGGAATAATGTGAAATATCAACAAAGACCAATGGAATACAAGTCTAAATGGCAAAGACCTAGATCTCAACAAAGGTCATTCCAAAGGCAAAAGAGCTATTATCAGCACACATATGCACCCAGGCACTACACTCAAAAATATCACAACTACCCAAAGAAAGCAATTGCTAAAACACACACACAAGCATACAGACAAAAGAGACAATTGTATGTACCTAGAGCCCCCAAGCAATTTGCCAAAGTGAATTATGATTATGGCACAGATAGATGGCAACCTCTTAGAGTCAAATCATTTGGCTATAGGTTGGTTGGATCATCTTACAACACTAACCCCTCAGGACCCAGGCAAGTATGGGTACCTAAAAACTAGTTTCCTTGATTGCAGGTTCAAGGAACAGATGGGTGCCAAGGAACCTGGTACATGGATAGTGGCTGTTCCAGACATATGACAGGCAACAAGAAAAATCTTTCAAGATTCAAGGAGATTAGAGGCGCAAAAGTTATATTTGGAGGAAATGAAGCTCCAGGGGAAATAAAAGGCATTGGATCCATCAAGAAGAATGGATTAGAGATCACAGATGTCGCTTATGTTGAGGGACTAAACTTCAATTTGCTCAACATAAGTCAACTTTGTGATAAAGGCTACAATGTTGGATTCAACATGGGAGTGTACCAAATCAAGGATGTTGAATCAAATGGAATAGTGCTACAAGGATCAAGGAAAAAGAATATGTATGTGGTAGATTGGTCTACTGCTATACCAAGCACTTGTCTGCTAGCAAAAAGCACAACCGAATCAAGTTGGCTATGGCACAAGAAGCTGAGTCATCTGAACTTCAAGACAATCAAGTAACTTGCAAGGAGTCATCTTGTGGAAGTATTTCCAGACTCAGTGCACAAGAAGGAAAGTGTATGTGATGCATGCCAGATGGGAAAGCAGATCAAGTCTTCATTCAAGGAGAAGCCTAGTCCTTCTTCAACAAGGATATTACATCTGTTGCATATGGACTTATTTGGTCCAGTTGAACCAGCCATCATAAGTGGAAAGAAATACATCTTAGTGGTGGTAGATGATTATTCAAGATATACATGGACAATCTTCATGTGCAAAAAGAAGGAAACTTTGCAGAAGTTACCTCAGCTGATGAAAAGAGTTCAAAATGAAAAGAGCCAAACCGTTATAAAGATAAGGTCTGATAGAGGAGCTGAGTTTTTCAATGGGATAATAACTCAGTACTGTGTTGAAAATGTTATTGCTCATGAGTTATCTGCAGTAAGAACTCCACAGCAGAATGGAGTAGCTGAAAGAAAGAACAGAACTCTCAAGGAAGCTGCAAGGACCATGTTAGCTGAAGCTGGATTGTCTAAAATATTTTGGGCTGAAGCTATCAACACTGCATGCTATACTCAGAATAGATGCATGATTAATAGACAGCTGACAAAGACTCCCTATGAAATCTAGACAGGGAGAAAGCCAAATGTTGGGTACTTTAGAATATTTGGATGTAAATGTTTCATTCATAAGAATGGCAATGATAATCTAAAGGCTTTTGATGCTAAAGATGATGAAGGTATCTTTTTGGGATACTCAGCTGAGAGCAAAGCCTATAGAGTGCTGAACAAGAGGACAATGGTCACGGAAGAGTCTATTCATGTGGTTTTTGATGAACCTAATGTGAGTGGAGAGGACATTGAAGAGTTAGGTGATAAGCTGAATCATCCAACTATGCAGAAGAGTCCTTATATTGAATCTAAAACAAGAGAAATCAATCCAGATAAAGAAGAGAGAGCTGAATCTCAAAGACATCTGGGAAGTCTGCTGCTGAATGATGATGAGAGAGTCAGCTCAGACAACACAACGAGAGATAAATTGAACCCAACTGATTTACTTCAACCTGATGTGAGATGGCTGAGAGACCATCCTCCAGAGCTAGTCATTGGAGATGTGAGATATGGTGTAAGAACCAAATTCAGAGCTCAGCATGAAGCAATGTTCACTTTCTTTATTTCCCAAATAGAACCAAAAGATGTGTCTCAAGCCTTAGATGACACACATTGGATTCAGGCCATGCAAGAAGAGTTGAATCAGTTTGAAAAAAACAAGGTATGGGAATTGGTGCAAAGGCCAACACATCAAAATGTTATAGGCACAAAATGGGTTTTCAGAAACAAAATGAATGAGGAAGGATCTGTGTAAGAAACAAAGCAAGATTGGTAGCCAAAGGGTATTGTCAAGAAGTGGGAATAGAGTTTGGTGAAACATTTGCTCCTGTTGCAAGATTAGAAGCAATAAGGATGTTTCTTGCCTATGCTGCACACAAGAACTTCATTGTATATCAAATGAATGTGAAAAGTGCATTTTTAAATGGACTGTTGGAAGAAGAAGTCTATGTTGAGCAACCTCCAGGATTTGAGCAGAAGACTCTTGGAGATAAAGTGTACAAGCTCAAGAAAGCTCTATATGGACTGAAGCAAGCACCAAGAGCATGGTATGATACATTGTCTCAATTTCTAACTGATAATGGATTTACCAAAGGGAAAGTGGACAGAACACTCTTTAGAATTCAAGATGGAGAGAGTATACTGCTTGTTCAGATATATGTGGATGATATCATTTTTGGATCCGCAAACAAAGAGCTGTGTGATAAGTTCTCAAATCTCATGCAAGGCAAATTTGAAATGAGCATGATGGGAGAGCTGACTTTCTTCCTAGGACTTCAAGTTAAACAGCTGAAGGATGGAACCTTCATAAGTCAAACAAAGTACACCAGGGATTTAATGAAGAAATTTGGTATGGAAGAAAAGTCTTATGTGAAAATACCAATGAATACATCAGTCAAGATGGACATGGATGCAGATGGAAAACCTGTAGATCAAATAAAATACAAAGCACTTATTGGATCATTGCTCTACTTAATAGCAAGCAGTCCAGACATCACTTTTGCAGTAGGTGTATGTGCAAGATTCCAATCTGCACCTAAAGAGAGTCATATGACTGCAACTAAGAGAATCCTAAGATATTTGAAGGGATGCCAAGAAGTTGGCTTATGGTATCAAAGGAAGGTGGATTCAAGCTTACTGGTTATTCAAACTCTAACTATGATGGATGTAGAGTTGACAGAAAGAGTACTTCGGGTACATGTCAAATGCTTGGAAACAGGTTAGTTTCATGGTTCAGCAAGAAGCAAAACTCAATAGCCACATCCACAAACAAGTGACAGTACAAAGTACAAAGTCATGGGCGGATATTGTGCCCAAGTCTTATGGATGAGACAGCAACTGAGAGATTATGAAATTGAAGAAAAAGAAATTCCAATTATGTGTGACAACACAAGTGCTATTGCAATTACTCAGAATCCAGTGTTGCATTCAAGAACAAAACACATTGATGTCAGATATCATTTCATAATAGATCATGTTGAAAAGAAAGACATCACCTTGGAATATATCTCAACTGATAAACAGTTAGCTGACATATTCACTAAGCCTCTATCTGAGTCAAGGTTTGAAGAGATTAAGAATAAGCTAGAGTTAATTGAGTTGAGTTAATACTAAGAAGACTCAATCAGAAGAGATGGAAGTTGAAAAAGTTTTTCACATCAGCCAAGTGAAACAGCCATATCGGAAAGTTAGCTGTATCGAGTTAGCTGACAGCTGAGTCGCTTAATGAGAAGAGAGAAGAAGAGTTAAGTCATTTGTGAAATAAGCTGAGTCATTTGTGAGCTAAGTGACAAAAACGCAGTCGTTTTTAATGAACGAGAATTTTTTAAGGATGGCGTCAGTGTAATAATGACGGGCATCAAAAAGTCGCACGACAAAGCATATGATTGGATATAAATGCTGTTATATTAAATGCGAGGAATTAAATGCGGTTTCACGTGCTAAATCTGAGCCGTTGATCTTGATCAAATTTCAAAAATCAAAAACACGTCCTTTCATAACCCTTATATACTAATTTTTTCTGTTTTCTCTCTCTCACACTCAAAACTGTTCATCTTCAAAGCAAAAAGAAAGCAAGTTCATTTCTCTTGCAAACCCTACCAGTTCTCAAGCAAGTTTATCAAGTTTTATTCGGTAAAACTCTTAACAAATGGCACCAAAGTTTGATTTTGTCAAGTTATCGAAGCAAATCCACTCTGGATCGACTGTGGATTTTGAAGGGATGGTAAAGCAGGGTTCAGATGAAACCCTAGTAAAGAAGATAGCGGATATGTTAGAAAAGTCCGGTCTCAGGTCTTTTCTTACTTTGGAGTACTCGCACACCTACCTTGAAGAGGTGGCACAGTTCTATGTAAAT
Organism: Rehmannia glutinosa; assembly: GCA_016081115.2. Lineage (NCBI taxonomy): Eukaryota > Viridiplantae > Streptophyta > Magnoliopsida > Lamiales > Orobanchaceae > Rehmannia > Rehmannia glutinosa. Next base: position 104,729,807 of record CM071926.1, read on the forward strand.
GCTGAGGTGCAGGACGAAGGAATCAAGTCCTCCGTCCACCACAAGGACATCATGATTACTGCTAAGGACCTTGCGGAGCACTGTTTGCTGCCGTCTAAGGGCATGCCGGAAATATACGAAGCTGATGTTAACTTGGCTGCTATATGGAAAGAAGTAGCCAAACCGGAGTGTGCTGCGAAAGTAGTCTACACAACTGAGAAGAAGCTGCTGAAGGACGACTATCACAAGTTGATGGATGTCATTGCAAAGTGTGTAGATATGAAGTTTGTCAGTTTCAATCAACTGTCAAAGACCAAGCTGATCGTCATGGCTTCGATCATGGAAGGAAGGAAAGTCAACTGGGCTGAGTTCGTGTACAAAAGACTCTGCCAAAATGTTGGGAACAAATCGTACAAGGAAGATGGATCCTTTGGAGAGTCACTTGGTTATGGCCTGGTAATTGGCCACCTAATGGAAGTGAAGGGAATTCCCCTTCTGCATGGAAAGCCCTTCCATGTAAAAAAGAAGATGTTTAGGGCTAATCTTTCAGGAGCCCAAAGAGAGCCCATGCGAAGAGTGCGGATACAAGTGAGGGGAAATCGGCTGAACCCGAGGACACAACTGTTTCCTCCCCTCCCAAGAAGAGAGTTGCCCCTGCAGCTGCCAAGAAGAAAGTTGCCCCTGCAGCAAAGAAATAGGATGCAACTGCCCCTGCAGCCGAGTCACCTGCCCGAGCAGCCGTGTCTCCTGCCCCTGCAGCCGAGGCTGAGAAGAAATTCCAAATATCTTCTCCAACCATAAGAAAGAAGAGGTCTGCCAAGCCCAGGAAGGCAGCTCCGCCCAAGAAAGATGTCCCGGCCCCCGCCGCTGGAGAATCAAAAGAAGAAAAAGAACCAGAAATTCCTCTAGTTCAAACCAAGAGAAGAAAAAGAATCTCCAAGCTTTCAGAGCTTGAACAGACAACTGAGTCTGCCACTCAGCTAGAGAAAAACTCTGAGACTATTGAGGAAGTGCAGTCTCCAGAAATAATTGATGAAACCGCCAAGTCTGCTGAGGGTGATCAGCAGAGGCTTATCGAAGACCCAGCTGTAGTGAGGACAGCTGAAGACATAGAAGCAGCTGAGACAACTAAATCTCCTATTGAAAAAGTTGTCTCTTCGCCTGCTATGAACGCTGCTGAAGGCGAAGAGCAGCAGAGCATGCTACCTTCCATCCCAGAAAAGGAAGGACATGAACAGAAGGATGAGGATGATGATGTCATCATGTACTCTCCTGTATATCCGGACATCCAGCGCCGTGTACGTGAATGGTGGGCATGGAAGCTAAGCCGCTCAAGAGAGCAGTTTAAACACCCTGAGTTAATCGAGGAAGAAGAGGAGTTGTTGCAATTTCTCGAATTCAACATTGTTCTTCAGGCTCTTGATGAGGATATCTGCCTGAATATTCTACACATCTACAAGGAGAAAGAAAAGCCAGAGCAGCTGAGGAGCAGAAGCACTCGAGAAAGCCAGTATATGTCCTCTTACTGGAACTTTGGAACACACTCACCCTCATATAGATGTGTTCTCGGAGAGTGATGAATACATGGATCCCGTTGTTGCAATAGAGAAGTCGGACATGCAGCAAGCTCTGAGGGAATCCAGGATAATGCATGAGCATTCAATGTTCGAAGGACCAGGAGAGTCCTCACAATCTCTCTTGGAAACAAACCCATTGGGAGTAGTGCAGCAGATTGCCACAACCATAGCTGCAGCTACGTCCCCAGTTGTTTGAGAAGATAGGTTCCAGGGGACTTGGCAATGAAACTGGGAATTTGGGCACCCAAGTTGTGCCTACCCCTACTAAAGGTGTTTTACCACCTACCCCCACGGTTGAGTACTCAACGGAAGCGGCCGTGAGTCTGGAGAAAAGTGACCCCATCATCAGTCACTCAGCTGGTGTGCCAGCTGAGGGGGAAGCTCACTCCACTGCAGCAGGGTCGGAGGATGCTGCAGATGACTCCACAATGAAGAAAGGAGGTGAAGTGGAAAAAGAAAAAGAACCACAACAGACTGACATTGACGAAGCTCGGATAGTTGAGTCTGTTCCAGTTGAGATGTCGACTGCTTTGCAGGCTAAGGACACTTCTATTGCAGTCGAGGCATAGGTTGGAAAGGCCCTGGGAGTTAACACTCTGGGCACTGAAAGCGCAATCCAAGGAGTTGAGACTCCTATGGATGCCACTGCTGAAGACCCTAAGAAAGCTGCGTCTGTCAAAGGGAATGTAGAAGGCCTCGCTGCAGAGAGATTGCTGGAGGTGTTGAAGGCCCAAGGGAGGTTGAGACTTCCCTGGGTAAAGCTGAAGAAGTCCAGAACACCCCCCTGTCAACATTGCTGAATCTGAGAAGGAGATTAGTGCTCTTCATGACTCTCAGAACAATCCTAACATATCCTTTTCGGGATCTGAAGACGAAGCTGAGTCCACACCTATTGCACATCAAAAGGACCTAGCTGAGGATGTTCTCCCACAGACGAGTCAGTCGAGTTTCAAAGCTGCTCGTCAAACTTTCAACTTCGATGATGAACCAAGTCCCAGGTTTCATCATCCTCCGATGACGCTGATGTTGCAGCCGAGGAACGAGTAATTCATTTAGAAAAGTATACTATGGCCGAAGATGCTGTTAAGACAGCTGAGGCTCAGTCAGCTGGCCAACCCACTCAACAAGGCCCAACTGGAACCAAGTCTTCTGCGCAGGCTCCCACAGCTGCAGCATAACCGACTCCACCAGGATCATCAAAGGCACAAACTGCCATTGCAATCCCCTATGTGCAAGATGATACCTTTGAGCAATTATTTCCATTTTCGCTTGAGCTGCCAGAGCTGGAAGAGGAGACAGCTAAAGAGCAGCAAAAATACATGGTTCGAGAAGATATAGTCATCCCTACCGACTCCATTGTGCGAGCGGACTTTAATTTTGATCTTTGAATGGCCACCAAATTGAATCCGGTGTGACAAATTGAGATCCGTGAAGTCTTCAAGAAAATCTGTGGAGAGATTGAGAAGATTGAACGACACCAGGCCTCATTAGATATGCGTCTGGAAAATAGAGATGCAACCCTCACAACAGACTTATGAGGGATTGTGGTACAAATCAGGGAGTGGTATCAGCAGCAGAGTGCAATGCGATACAAACAAGTTAGATATTTCAAGGCATTGTACAACAAGATGCTGGTTTGGAGTGCTGACAATGCTGATATGAAGCAGATGATGCAAGCCTATATGGAGAGATTGCATGCCTCTCATACAACTGAAATGGAGTTACTGCGTGATATTTATCGAAAAGAAATTCTGCGTGTTGAGGAAAACATGAATACAAAATTCAGCCTTCTTATGGCTGAAATGAAACTGGTGGCAGCTGAATCGAAAGCCACTCGCCCAGAATTTTGAACAGCACATGCCGCAGCAGACTCCAAGCAGAACTCAGCTCTCAGCCGACTGGACTTCATGCTCGCAGGAATGTTTCAAGGGGTTCCTCTCTCTTTCGATGATGCCAAAAAGGGGGAAGAGGAATACACGAGGAAATTGAAGGAAGAAACAGCTGAGAAGCAAAAGGAAGAAACAACTATTGAGAAGAAGAAGGGAAAAGCTGTTGAGGGGGAAAAGTCAAAGGATTTGACACTAATGATTGCTAAAACCCCTCAGCAAGGTCATGTCACAGCCTCAATACTCAGCATACTTCCAATAACTCTGCCGATCGAACACTCTGTTGTGCCTATGTCAGAGAAAAGAAAGATTGTAATAGCAAATCAGCTGGAGTTTGATAAAAAGACGGATGACCGCGTTGAAGCAGTGATGAAACAATTCAGTGGCATTCCAATAGGGAAGGATCAAGATGCCATTCCAGATGACGGAGACGAGCCAAGATTAGTGGAAGAATTTAAAACACTCGAATCCGAAGGTTACTTCAAGAACATGTCTGTAGTCCTAGCCTGGGATTTGTACTGGGAAAAGGATCTGAAGTTATGCGAAGAAGCTGATAGGCAGCAGACTACCAGCAACCATTCAACTAGTAAGAAAAAGACTTATGTACAATATACACCCGGAGGAGGAGGAAGAAGTGGTGGAGGACGAGGTTTCCAACCAAGACCTTTACCCAAAAATATTGAATATGTAGACCCAGGCAAGAAGGGAAGGATTTATTGGGCTGGGTACGATCAAGTAGCAAATCGGGAAGTGGCTAGAAAAACTGCTAAATACGTGAAAAGAATAGAAGAGAAAAATAAAAGACAAGATCAGTTGTGGCAAGAAAGGCAAGAAAGGAAAAGAAAAGACGATGCTGCGAAGAGAGCTTATGAAAAGAAGAAAGCAGCTGAAGATGAAAGTAAAAGGAAGAGAGCTGAGGATGATAGAGCTGAAGAGGAAACAAAGAGGCAGCGAAGGCGATGAAGTGTTGTTGCTAACCCCTTCGTGTATTTTACTCTTGTAAATACATTTATGTATAAGTCATCTGTACATTCAATAAAGTGTGTTTGTATTTTCTCTCTTTGTATCTTAGCATAGATGTTTGTAAGTTGCATATATATAATTATGCTCTGATACACCTTGTAAACAATTGTGTAAAGGACAAGAATGCTATGATCAATAAAATGATTGATTCAACGTATACATTCTTTGTTTCTGCATTGCATGTATGTATCTGTGCTGTTTACATTTTGTTTAATGTTTTTAAGTTTTGGGATCATCAAAAAGGGGGAAATTGTTGGGAAATTATTTTGTAGATTTTGATGAATGCCATATAAAACTTAGATTAGAATGTTGGCACCCCATTTTCCTTGTAAATCTTATTATAATAGAAAGGACTGTATGAGCTGAGTCAAGTCAGCTATGCCTGGAAATACAAGAGGTCAACTGAAGAAGTAAAGTGAAGACTCTGTTGCGGAACATCTGAGTATAGCCAAGACAGAAGACCAAGGACTCGACTGGAGATGTAACAACTGAGGAACAACTGTGTGAAGAGTCAGTTAAGTCAACTCAATGAAGCCATGTCACAAGTTAAAGTGACAGATGAGTTAAATGATTGGAGGAGTTAATCAAAAAAATCCGTTGCAAAGAGGAGTTAATCAAAAGAACATTACCTAAACAAATAGCACACCCATGCTGCCAGGTGTTAAAGTGCTCAGTCCTAGAAGCGTGCAAAAGGAATAAACCAATGGGAAGCACTACACCTCGTGTCAGAACCTGAAAACCTGGACATTCATTTAATACGAGGAAAGGTCTACATCTCAAGATTGAAGACCAAGAAAAGACAAGCCAATTGAAAATCAGCCTATCTCTTCAACGGGCAGATTTTTGAAAGTTCACTATAAAAGGCTGAGGAACTTCATTGAGAAAAGGTTACCTTGATTACCTGAACCACGAATGAGCAAGCATTATTAAATCTGTAACCTGCAAAATATTCTCAAGATATTCAAGCAACATCCTCAAGCCTAAATCTTGAAGGAAATCGATCCAACACAAAGTTGTGAAGGAAAGACAACTTCAAACTGTTGAAGAGGAAACTTTTGAAGAATCAAAGGGGTCTACTTTCCAAGGAGGATTGTAAGAAGGTTCAAGGTCAAACCAGTGTCAAGTTATTGGAGGGCTTCGTGATCAAATCCAAGAAGCTTGAGAAAGTGAGCTGAAGTAGCAAGGCAGCTGCCCTGTGAAGAAGCTGAGTCGTACGAGAAGCCAGCTGTGTGACCAAGGCATCACCAGACTGAGTCCAAGGAGCAAGTCAGTTGTGTGATCAAGACTTGTCTCTAAACTGATAACCACTTTGTGAATTGATCATTACTTAGTGGATTCCTTCAGGAGTTGGATAAGAAGAATTACCCCATCTTCGAACCTCTATAAAATTTAGTTGTGTCATTTACATTTCAGCTTATATACATTTCTGCACACATATTTTATATCTGCTAATAATTTGCTATCCAACTGATAAATAACTAAGTGCTAAAATCAAGTGTTAAAACATAGTTAAATCAAATTCAAGGGTGTTAAGTCTTCCGCTGAAAATCTTATCACAACCAAGTTAAGGTTTAGACTAACCAGCTGAGTTATTCTATCAACAACTCTATCGAGTCTGTTGATTGGCTAACTCAGCTGATTAACTAACTTAGTTATCCCTCAAGGACATAACTGTGTAATTAACTCTGTAATATTTTAAAAGGACTAAAATCGAAAAGTTGGTAAGGTTTATTCAACCCCCCCTCTAAACCTTACTCATACCCCTTGGGACCTACAATTTATATCCAATCATTTGGCTTACTGTGCAGCTTTTACTGTGACCGTCATTATTATGCTGACGTCATCCTTAAAAATATTCCCGCTCAATTAAAAAGACCACGTTCTTGTCACTAAGCTCATAAATGATTCAGCTTATATCCAATGTGACTTAACTCTGCCTCTCTCTTCTTGTGAAGTAACTCAGTTGTCAGCTAACTTGATACAGCTGATTTCCCAATAAAGTTGTTTCACTTGGCTGAAGTGTGAAACTTGCTCTGCTTTGATTTTCTCATCTTCTTTCTCTGCTGGTTGAGTCTTTTGAGTTTCAACTCAGCTCAATTTACACTAACTCATTCTTGAGCTCTTCAAATCTTGATTCACATAGAGGCTTAGTGAATATATCAGCTAACTGTTTATCAGTTGCGATGTATTCCAAGGTGATGTCTTTCTTTTCAACATGATCTCGTATGAAATAATATCTGACATCAATGTTCTTTGTTCTTGAATGCAACACATGATTCTGAGTGATTGCAATAGCACTAGTGTTATCACACATAATTGTAATTTCTTTTTCTTCAATATCATAATCTCTCAGCTCTTGTCTCATCCATAAAACTTGGGCACAACAGCTGCCCGCAACTATGTACTCTGCTTCAGTTGTGGATGTGGCAATCGAATTTTGTTTCATACTGAACCAAGAAACCAATCTATTTCCAAGTATTTGACATATACCTGAAGTACTTTTCTGTCAACTCTACATCCAACATAGTCTGAATCTGAGTAACCAATTAGCTTGAATCCACCTTCCTTTGGATACCATAAGCCAACTTCCTGGCATCCCTTCAAATATCTTAGGATTCTCTTAGCTGCAGTCATGTGGCTCTCCTTTGGTGCAAATTATAATCTTGCACATACACCTACTGCAAAGGTGATGTCTGGCCTGCTTGTTGTTAGATAGAACAATGATCCAATGAGTGCTCTATATCTGGTTTGATCTACAACTTTGCCATCTGCATCCATGTCCATCTTAACTGATGTATTCATTGGAATTTTCACAGAAGACTTCTCTTCCATACCAAATTTCTTCATTAAATCTCAGGTATACGTTGTTTGGCTTATGAAGGTTCCATCCTTCAATTGTTTGACTTGATGTCCTAGGAAGAAAGTCAGCTCTCCCATCATGCTCATCTCAAATTTACCTTGCATGAGGTTTGAGAACTTATTTGTGGAACCAAAAATGATGTCATCCACATAGATTTGAGCAAGCAGTATACTCTCTCCATCTTGAATTCTGAAGAGTGTTCCATCAACTTTGCCTTTGGTGAATCCATTGTCAGTTAGAAATTGAGACAATGTATCATACCATGCTCTCGGTGCTTGTTTCAATCCATATAATGCTTTCTTGAGCTTATACACCTTATCTCCAAAAGTTTTCTGCTCAAAACCTGGAGATTGTTCAACATAGACTTCTTCCTCTAACAGTCCATTTAGAAATGTACTCCTCACATCCATTTGATACACAGTGAAGTTCTTATGTGCAGCATAAGCAAGAAACATCCTTATTGCTTCCAATCTTGCAACAGGAGCAAATGTTTCATCAAAATCTATACCCTCTTCTTGGCAATACCTGTTGGCTACCAATCTTGCATTGTTTCTTACAACAGATCCTTCCTCATTCATCTTGTTTCTGAAAACCCATTTTGTGCCAGTAACATTTTGATGGGTTGGCCTCTGCACTAATTCCCATACTTTGTTTCTTTCAAACTGATTCAGCTCTTCTTGCATGGCTTGAATCCAATGTGTGTCCTCTAATGCTTGAGACACATCTTTAGGCTCTATCTGGGAAATAAAACAAGTGAACATAGCTTCATGTTGTGCTCTGAATCCGGTTCTTATGCCATCTCTAACATCTCCAATAACTAACTCTAGTGGATGGTCTCTCGGCCATCTCACATCAGGTTGGAGTAAGTTTGCTGGATTCACTCATCTCGCAGCTAAGTTGTCTTGAATAGCTCTTTCATCTTAATTCAGCTGTAGACTTTCCAGTTTTCTTTGAGATTCAGCTATCTCATCTTCATCTGGGTTGATTGCTCTTACCTCAGCTTCAACATAAGGACTCTTCTGTATAGTTGGCTTATTCAGCTTATCAGCTAACTCTTCAATGTCTTCTCCATTTACATTAAGTTCATCAAAAACCACATGGATAGACTCTTCTGTTACCATAGTCTTTTTGTTCAGCACTCTATAGGCTTTTCTCTCAGCTGAGTATCCCAAAAAGATACCTTCATCAGCTTTAACATCAAAAGATCTTTAAATTATATTTGCCATTGTTATGGATGAAACATTTACATCCAAATATCCTGAAATATCCAACATTTGGCTTTCTCTATGTCCGGATCTCATAGGGAGTCTTGGTCAGTTGCATGTTGATCATTCATCTATTTTGAGTATAGCATGTTGTGTTAATGGCTTCAGCGCAAAATCTCTTAGGCAATCCAGCTTCAGCGAACATGGTCCTTGCAGCTTCCTTGAGAGTTCTATTTCTTCTTTCAGCCACTCCATTCTACCGTGGAGTTCTTGGTGCTGATAACTCATGAGTAATTCCATTCTCAACACAATACTAAGTTATTATCTCATTAACAAACTCAGTTCCTCTGTCAGATCTTATTTTTATAATGGTTTGGCTCTTTTTATTTTGAACTCTTTTCATCAGGTGAGGTAAATTTTGCAAAGTTTCCTTCTTTTTACACATGAAGATTGTCCATGTATATCTTGAGTAGTCATCTACCACTACCAAGGTATATTTCTTTCCACTTATGCTGGCTGGTTCAACTGGACCAAATAAATCCATATGCAATAGATGTAATATCCTTGTTGAAGAAGGACTTGGCTTATCCTTAAATGAAGATTTTATTTGATTTCCCATCTGGAATGCATCAGATATACTCTCTTTCTTGTACACGGAGTCTGGCAATTCTTCTACAAGATGACTTCTTGCAAGCTTGTTCATTGTCTTGAAATTTAGATGATTCAGTTTCTTGTGCCACAACCAACTTGATTCGGCTATGCTCTTTGCTAGCAGAGAAGTGCTCGGTGTAGCAGTAGACCAATCTACTACATACATAATCTTTTGTCTTGTTCCTTGCAGCACTATTTCATTTGATTCAACATCTTTGATCTGGCACAATCCCATGTTAAATTCAACATTGTAGCCTTTATAACAGAGTTGGCTGATGCTTAACAAGTTGAAGTTGAGGCCTTCAACATAAGCAACATTTGTAATTTCCAATCCATTCTTCTTGATAGATCATGTGCCTTTGATTTCCACTGGAGCTCCATTTCCTCCAAATATGACTTTTGCACCTCTAATCTCCTTGAATCTTGACAGGTTTTTCTTGTTTTTGTCATAGGTCTGGAACAACCACTATCCATGTACCAGGTTCCTTGGCACTCAGCTGTTCCTTGAACCTGCAATCAAGGAAATCAATTTTTAGGTACCCATACTTGCCTGGGTCCTGAGAGGTTAGTGTTATAAGATGATCCAACCAACCTATAGCCAAAGACTTGACTCTAAGAGGTTGCCATCTATCAATGACATAATCATAGTGCACATTAGCAAATTGCTTGGGGGTTTTAGGTTCATATAGTTGTCTCTTTTGTCTGTGTGCCTGTGTTTGTGTTTTAACAATTGCTTTCTTGGGATAGTTGTGAAATTTCTGAGTGCAGTGCTTAGGTGCATATGTGTGCTGATAATAGCTCTTTGGCCTTTGGAATGACCTTTGCTGAGTTTTAGGTCTTTACCATCTAGGCTTGTATTCCATAGGTCTTTGCTGATGTTCCACATTATTCCAATCAACATAGTTTGGATAGTTTCTACCATTCCCATCATGTGTGTTTCTCTGATGAAACTTCTGGGGTTTTTGGTAGCTCTGTTTGCTTTTCACAGAGTATTTTCTTTTTGGAGTTTGCTGAGGAACTCGGCTGAATTTCTTCTCAGCTGTCCTCTTAGAATACTCAACTTGTTGTTTTCCTTTCCCTTTGTATCCAAAGCCAGTTTGTTTGGATTGTGCTTTGGAGTGAATGTGGGTGCAACATTTGGTGTTTTGGATTTTTGAGATGCTTCATTACTTGAAGATCCTTTTTCCAAAATCACTCTTGGAGTTTGACTGTGCACAAAGGAATTGAATTATATGCCTGTCTTATCTCCACATTCTTTTTGACTCATGATAAGATCATACAATGATTTGGATGCCTTTGTAAATGAGGCAATCACATTTTTGAGATCTTTTTCCCTCTTTTCTATAGTAGCTAACTTTGCTATGATCTTGGTGTAAGTCCAAGCGGCTACGATAATCTAGGGGGGTGAATAGATTATCTCCATTTCCTCGATTATGCCCTCTTTTTCGAAACAAACAAGCCAAGATAAAAATGAAGGTGCGGAAAGTAAACAACACGCGTCGATTTATAGAGGTTAAACCCACCTAGGGCCTAATCCTCTACCACCCCAGTATCTCTGGGATGGATTTCAAAAAGAAAAAAATATTTTATTAATTACCACTATTAATACAACAACACCTTACAACACCTCTTTGGAGATTACCACAATCTCACTTGAAAATTACCACAATCTTCAACGGCACCTTGTGAAGATTACCACAATCTTCCGACTTGAAAAATACAAAATTCTTCAACACTTCAAAGATCACCACAATCTTCAATAAGAAATCACCACAATCTTCTTGCACCTATCACCTAGATCATCCAAGTGTGTTCTTACCACAAGAACACTAACAAGGATATCTTGTGTTGAATGATGACCACAAATTCAAGATTACAACTCGATAATGGATAATACAAATTTGAGTGCAAGTGTAATCAAGAAATAAAGCCTATACCTCAAGATGTGAAAGTGATAAGCTAGGCAAATTACAACAAGAATATAAACAATGAAAGAACAAGTGTTTGCTTTGAATGTGTCTTGTTGTGTTGTATCACAATTGGTTCACTTGTTGCTTCAAATCTTCCTCTATTTATAGGAGATGATTGATCATGGATAGGCTCCTCTTAGGGATTGAAAATCTACAGAAAAATACAATTAAAATCAAGAATATAGCTGTTATATATCAATCCCACAAATTAAGGAAGAGTTGTCTGCTGTCAACGGCTAGAATTTTGCTGTCAAAACATTAGGGAGATCGGTCGCGCAGAAATAGACGTTGAAAATAAAAACCTTAATTTTACATAGGGCAACCGGTCGACGGGGGGTGTGACCGGTCGACCCTGTGTTGAACCGGTCGAAGTCCTTGAAAATCAAGTCCATGGAGTTCTGTACTTCAGATAGTCTCCCAGTTACCGGTCGACCCTAGGGCGACCGGTCGACGCCCAGGTCGACCGGTCGACGTCCTCAATTATACTTCCATTGCATTTTCTGTTTTAAAACATATCTTCAGGTACGGGTTGCCCTATAGGGCGACCGATCCAATGCGAAACGGAAATGTTGTTCAATTTTTATCGAAAATAAACTTCAAAAAATATTCCGAAAAATTAGTAAAAATATTTTAAAACAATCGAGAGTATTAGGACAACATTTTCAAACATTTTTTTGGTGTAAAAACACTTTTAAACAAAATCATCAAAATCATGATAAAAACATTTATCAAACAATCTCCCCCTTTTTGATGATTACAAACCAAAATAATTTTAAGAAATCTTAAGAGGACGATTTTAAAATCAAAAATGATTTTCCGGTAAAATATAACTAGCCGTTTGAAGCAACCAACTTTACAAACAAAATTGTTACAAGGAAGGGAGTGAAGATTTTTAAAAATATTTAGCATAAGCTCCTCCTATCAACATGTACAACAAGATAGATAAATAAACAACTATACAAAAGCTAAAAGCTCTAGCTTTTACAGTATAACTATAAGAATCACGAGCTTAGAAGCTCCCCCTGTCAAAGACAACCATAAACAAGTATAATAAGTCCAAGATATATCCAATGGACTAGTTTCCATTCAAAGCTTTTGGCTTAAAAGAGCCATAGCTTATAGCTTCTTTCGTGAGCTTATTTTAGCTTCTTTGAGCTAATAAACTTATAACCTGTTTCTCCTCCTTTGGAATCATCAAAAAGAATGTTAGCACGATAGAAACATCATATTATCATATCAAAGTGCGCAAATATATCGAGCTATAAAATGTTGAGCTTCAAGTCCCAAAGGCTAAGGGAATAATTAATCAAATGACTTATAAGGTTTGTAAAAGCTCTTTTGAGTTTCAAAACATTATCTCTTATAAATATGGAAGCCTTTTAAAAATGAGAGAATCATGAGGGTGATGAATTTTTCTTTGAAACATATTATCGAACATTTGGCGGGCGTCAAATGATAAAGAAGATGTATATAGCCCTTGTAAAAATAATCAAGCCAAGTTTTTCATCACCAAATCGAATTATACAACAACCAATCAACAATAATGAATAAGCTCATCACAAACATATAAGAATTGCATCAAGAAATGAACATTTAAGCCAAGTTCTCAAGGGTTCAACCCAATTGAGATAAGGGAGTAGAATTTTTACCATTCAATCGGTGAAGATGAGCAAAAATGATGATAAACGAGCATAATGAAGTCCAAGATATAGAATGGATGCAATAAAACAAATTTGAAGTGAAATTTGTGTGCAAATGTCAAAGGGGACGAAAAATGAACTAAATAAGCCAAAATGGCTAAGTGTGAGAACAAAAACGGTTTTATCCAAAATACGACTATGGCGACCACGGTGGAGCGAGGCGACCGTCGAGGCATGGCCGACCGTCGGCCTCGGCCCCGATCGACCACCTTTAGTTCATTCTATTTTGCAAAATCCGAAGTTTGAACCAAAAATCCGATTTTTCGCCCCTAAGTTTTAAAAACATTCAAATACAAACGTAGACCTCATTCAATATACATTATGTCATAATCAAGCTCGAAATGAGGTAAAAGACTCGGCGGTTAATGATTAAAAATGAATGTCCGCGAGTTATATTTGAGACGGAATTAAACACATCTCAAATTTTTGTTTAAAAAATGCAATCCCTTAAAAAAATATCGAATCTCAATATTTTTAGTTCGATTATTACGAACCATATTTTGAGAAATTATAATCACCGGACTTGTTATCCCGAAAAATATGAACGTTTTAAAATTTTGGATAAACAAGCCATATGAAGAAGTGCCTTTCAAATATTTGAAAGTTTCCATTTAACGACACTTTAATAAGATTCGTTAGGATAGTTTTAAAATCGAGCATATAGACATAAGGCATAGAAAATGTCTAGTCTATGGGAGAATTAAACGTAGATAGACATACCTCGAATTTGTTTGTTAACCAATATTCCTTTCTCAACTTTTGTTCATCTTGATATTGTTGCCATAGGAATAAAGATTGTTCTTCCTTCTTCAATGCCTAACTTCTTCAAAGGTACCTTTGTATACTTTGATTGTGAATTATAACCATCTTCTTGGCATTCTTTGACTTGAAGTTCAAGGAAGAAATTGAGCGCCCCCATCATGCTTATCTCAAGTTCACCTTGCATCAACTTAGAAAATGTCTTGCACAAAGATTCATTAGTAGCACCAATAATATCATAAATTTGTACAAGTAAGCAATCTTGCCCTTTTTCAAAAATAGGAAGAGTAGTATCAACTTTACCTCTTGTAAAACCATTTTTCAAAAAATAGCTAAGTCTATCATACCATACACGGGATGCTTGTTTTAAACATATAAGGCCTTTTATGAAAATCATTTGGCCTAGAAAAATTTTCAAACCCCGGTTGTTTTACATAGACTTCTTGAATAAAATCATTTAGAAAGGCGGATTTAACATCCATTTGGTAAAGTTTGAAATTTTTTTAAAACAAGAATGGACAAGTAAAATGCGAATACCTTCAAAACATGCTACGGGTGCAAATGTCTCAACATGATCAATACCTACTATTTGACAATACCATAAAGCTACTAACCTTGCCTTGGTTATCAATACCAAACATTTCTGCAAAATCTTAACAAGATATCTTTCACAAGAGCATAGTAATATCGAATAATAGAGACACTATAATAAGCACCACATACTATGTCTTTAAAAAATAATCAAGAGTTCAATAAAAACATGTAAGTTCAAATAAACTTATACAAAGCTATATAAGGTCTCTTTTGAAATATGAAAACCCGAGAGCATATAGTTGAGACCTCATTTAAAAGAAGTATTTGAACAAGAGTTTAGACAAGAATGAATATGAGAAATCAAATGCATAATTTTGAGAGAAGGATGAAAATCAAATGTTTTATCAAAACAAAATATAATCCTTTACAAGTCTCGGATAAACAAGCTTTATCGAATAGTGCCTTTCAAAAAATCAAAAAATCCTCTAAATGGCACTTGTGTGAAATACTTTGAAATATCTTGAAAAGCAAGCACATAGGCATATGGCAAAAATATATCGAGTCTATAAGATGAATAACAATAATGAGCGTACCTCGATAGTTTAAGCATCTCTTGATGAAGATGAAGATATATATATCCTACACAATTCTCAAACAATTCTTGCACAAAATATAATCGTAAAAGTGTAGGTTAAAGCAATAAGAGATGTCAAAAGTATGTTATGCTTTATAAACCCATAAGAGATAATACACATACAAGATCTTGGAAATACACAAGAGTTAAAAAAATTTACAAGGTCTCCTTTTCGAAAGATTTTAAAAGCACAAGTATGTAGAAGACCTCATTTAAAAATATTTTGAAAAATCATTTTGACAATTAAGGCACAAATAAAAACATGCATAATAACAAAATAAAAAGTATACTTAAATAAGGAGATACGATTTACCAATTACGCCATTTCCATGGGTTGTGCCTTTCCCTTTGTTGATGATATCTTTCTATTTGGAAATCATCTTGTTGATGATAGCTTCTCCAATTGCTTCATTTCCAAGCATTGTGTCCTTCCCATTGTTGATGGTGTTTTTCTCTTGGAAATTTATTATGATGTAGTCTTCTCCTTTGATCAAATGAGACGGTCATTTGATGACTTCTTGGCGGTATAAATGTTTTTTGATTGTTATTCCACCGGGTACCTAATATGACATTATTTTGTGGTACCCTCAAATGTTTGGGTCCTTTGGGATTAGCTATGAGACTTTTAGGTCTCCAATAATAATTAGAGCTATTTCTATCCCGACATGTATTAGCCGTGTGACCCTTTTTACCACAATAAAAACAAGTAATAATTCTAGGAGCATAGTGACCAACATGCATAGAGACTTGATTCTTTTTCATATGATTGAATACACTAGGCTTATGATCAAGTTCTAGTTTCAAATTATCACAACTATGAACATTAACAATTTTGGTCATTTTATCGGTACTCAAGTTGAATTTTGATAAATCCTTTTTCATGCAATTAATATCCTCAACAAGAGTACTATTTTCCTTTTCAGGGATTCTAACCTTATCAAGTGTGGTGGTGTGAGCACATGAAAGTGATTCATAGGAAGTAAATAAACTATCCTTTTCATTTTTCAAAACATTGAATTCCTTTTTCAAATTTTTGTATTTAACAAGTAAGCTTTGGAATCATTTTGAAGCTCATCAAAATCATTTTGCAAATCACTATAATCATTATGTAATTCATTATCATAGGAAATAGAAGGTTTAGAACTTACCTCGTTTTCTTCTTTGAAGCCCATAAGACATCGTTCGTTTTCATCATCGTCGGAAGTTGTAGAAAGCTCATCCCATGTTGTTGGGTTTGATGTTGTATCTATTTGAGAGATAGATGCTTTCGTGTGGCTTCTTTCATTTGCATATACTTCTTCTAATTTTCTCCGCACTTCATGTGCTGATTTAATTCCTACAATATGAACATATTCCAAAATGGTAAGTGAACAATAAATAATATTAAGATTTTTACCATTTAAGGAGATATTTTCTTCTCTTCATCAATGAGCTCCTTGAGAGCTTTGGATGTGTGAGGTGTGTCTTTCATCGGAATAGATTCTCCATTGATAACTGTGTTCCAAATATCGAACCCGCAACTTTGTAAATAGCATTCCATTCTTTCTTTCCAAAATGTATAATTTTTGGAATCGGATAGAGGTGGCTTGTTGGTGGAGGCGCCGGTACGGTAGACTTTATTTGTAGCCAATGATCGTTCCTCTTTACTCGCAATGTGGAACAAACTTGCCAAAGAGTTTGGCTTTGATACCACTTGTAAGTCCAAGCGGCTACGATAATCTAGAGGGGGTGAATATATTATCTCCATTTCCTCGATTATGCCCTCTTTTTCGAAACAAACAAGCCAAGATAAAAATGAAGGTGCGGAAAGTAAACAACACACGCGTCGATTTATAGAGGTTCAACCCACCTAGGGCCTAATCCTCTACCACCCCAGTATCTCTGGGATTGATTTCAAAAAGAAAAAAGATTTTATTAATTACCACAATTAATACAACAATACCTTACAACACCTCTTTGGAGATTACCACAATCTCACTTGAAGATTAGCACAATCTCAACGGCACCTTGTGAAGATTACCACAATCTTCCGACTTGAAGAATACCAAATTCTTCAACACTTCAAAGAGCACCACACTCTTCAATAAGAAGATCACCACAATCTTCTTGCACCTATCACCTAGATCATCCAAGTGTGTTCTTACCACAAGAACACTCACAAGGATATCTTGTGTTGAATGATGACCACAAATTCAAGATTACAACTCGATAATGGATAATACAAATTTGAGTGCAAATGTAATCAATAAATAAAGCTTAGACCTCAAGATGTGAAAGTGATAAGCTAGGCAAATTACAACAAGAATATAAACAATGAAAGAACAAGTGTTTGCTTTGAATGTGTCTTGTTGTGTTGTATCACAATTGGTTCAGTTGTTGCTTCAAATCTTCCTCTATTTATAGGAGATAATTGATCATGGATAGGCTCCTCTTGGGGATTGAAAATCTACAGAAAAATACAATTAAAATCAAGAATATAGCTGTTAGAAATCAATCCCACAAATTAAGGAAGAGTTGTCTGCTGTCAACGACTAGAATTTTGCTGTCAAAACATTAGGGCGACCGGTCACGCATAAATAGACATTGAAAATAAAAACCTTAATTTTACACAGGGCGACCGGTCGATGGGGGGTCCGACCGGTCGACCCTATGTTGAACCAGTCGAAGTCCTTCAAAATCAAGTCCAGGGAGTTCTGTACTTCAGATAGTCTCCCAGGTAGCGGTCGACCCTGGGGCGACCGGTCGATGCCACCGGACGACGCCTAGGTCGACCAGTCGACGTCCTTAATTATACTTTCGTTGCGTTTTATGTTTCAAAACATATCTTCAGGTACGGGTTGCCCTATAGGGCGACCGGTCCAACGCGAAACGAAAGTGTTGTCCAATTTTTATCGAAAATAAAATTCAAGAAATACTCCGAAAAATTAGTAAAAATATTTAAAAACAATCGGGAGTATTTGGACAATATTTTCAAACATTGTTTTGGTGTAAAAACACTTTTAAATAAAATCATCAAACTCATGATAAAAACATTTATCAAACACTTGGCATTTTCAGCCTTTAGCTTACTGTTCTCATCAGCTATGTGACTCAAAGTACTCAACTCTTTAGTCAACTGTGAGTTTTGGCTTTTAAGCTGGTTGTTTTCCTCATTTAGAGCTGTGTGCGAGGATTTTATGTGTTCAAAATCTTTCATCATTTTGCCTAATAAATCATAAAGATCAGTGGGTGATGAAGTGTATGTATCACAATCACTATCACTTGAATCTGAATGGGATGAGTTAGAGTATACCTCATCTTCTTGATCAGGTTGATCTTGTTCTTTAGCCATGAGGAAAATCATAGCCTCTTCTTCAGAGTCACTTGAGTAGTCAGCTTCACTACTCTCTGAGTCTCCTGCTTCTTTGGACTTGACTGTCCCAGCAGTCTCAGCAACTAACATGGCTTTCTTCTTTTCATGTCTTCTTTCCCTGAAGACTTTTCTATCTTCTTCATTCCTATATTTGTTGACTGGTGGATAGGAACAGTCAACTGCAAAATGTCCTGGTTGTCTGCAGTTCCAACATAGGTTTTCAGCTCTTTGATCAGCTCTTTCTGTTCTTGGATTATCAGCTCTCTGATATTTAACACTTTGATGTTCAGCTCTCTTGGGTGGCCTGTCTTCCCTTGACTTGGAAGGAGATGAATGTCTTCTGGAGGTTTCACCATTATTTCTTTTATAGTTCTTATTGAAGAACTTGTTGAATCTTTTAACCATTAGGGCAATTTCCTCCTGGTCTATGGCTTCCTTGGGTTCAGCTCTCTTTCCATCCTTGGCCATCAGTGCAGCTGTCTTGGGTACAACTGTCTCCTCTTGCTCTTTTCTTATCAGCTAAAACTCATAGGCTTTGAGGTCTAAAAATAGCTCAGGATTAGATGTTCTTGAGAGGTTATTGAATGTCTTAGGGCCATAGTCTTCATCTCCCATTCAGCTGGGAGACTTCTTAAGATCTTAATACACATTTCCTTTTGTGTATATTCCTTTCCAAGAGCTGAAAGCTCATTTGTGATTTCAGTGAATCTGGCATCCAGGTGATCCATGGTTTCACCTACAATCATTTTGAAATTTTCAAACTTTTGAACAACAACAGACAGTTTATTTTCTTTAATTTGTTCTGATCCTTCACAAATCAAAGTTAGTTTATTCCAAATTATTGAACATGTCTTTGTCCAATTACTTGTAGATTATGTCCTTGGCCACATTGTCCAAGTTGTATCTCTTCCTATCTCCATTTGTCCACTCAGTCCTTGGTTTTTCAACCATGTCTGGTCTTTCCTCAGCAATAACTTCTTCTCATTCAGCTGCAGCTGCTCTTCTTACAGCCGTGATCACCTTCAGTATTTGCAGTGGCCCATCCTCTATCACAAGCCACATTTCATCATGTAATGCAGATAGATGAGCCTGCATACGAATTTCCAATCATCAAATTCTTCAACAGTGAACATAGGAATGCATGTCAGATTTGCTTCTTTGATAATAACTTTGCTTAAAATGAAAGATTTTCAAAATACAAGTGTTTAAAACCTTTTTGAAAAGATAGAGATCTAGTTCAGTAACCAGTGTGGAAGGCTCAATGAACCAACCGATCTGATACCACTTGTAGGTCCCAAGGGGTGTGAGTAATGTTTAGAGGGGGGGTTTAATAAACCTTACCAAATTTTTGATTTTAGTCCTTTTAAAATTACAACAGAGTTGACTCAAACAGCTGTGTCCTTGAGGGACAACTAAGTTGGTTATTCAGCTAAGTTAGCCACTCAACAGACTCGATAGAGCTGTTGATAGAATAACTTGGCTGTTTAACCAAAACTTAACTTGGTTGGTTTGGTTTTTATCAGCGGAAGACTTAACACCCTTTCATTAGATTTAAGCTTGTTTTAAATACTCAATTTTTAGCACTTGGTTATTTAGTCAGTTGGATAGCAAATATGATTCTATCAGCAGATATAATGTAAATATGCAGGAATATAAATGTGCTGAAAGTAAATGACACAAATATTTCTATAGAGGTTCGAAGATGGGGTAATTCTTCTAATCCTCTCTTCTCCAACTCCTGGAGGAATCCACTAAGTAACAGATCAATTTACAAAGTGGTGAACAGTCTGGAGACAGCCTTAATCACACAGTTGGCTTCTCTTGAGACTCAGCTTCTTCACAGGGCAACTCCCTTGCTACTTCAGCTCACTTCTCAAGTTCATAGATTTGATCCCGAAGCCCTCCAACAAACTTGATACTGGTTCAACCTTAAACCTTCCTACAGTCCTCCTTGGAAAGTTGACCCCTTTTAATTCTACAAAAGTTTCCTCTTCAACAGATTTGAAGTTTCCTTTCCCTCACAACTTGTGTTGAATCGATTTCCTTCTCTTGAGGAATTGCTTGAATGTTCTTGAGAATATTGCAGGTTAAATGCTGGAATAATGCTTGCTTGTTCGTGGTTCAGGTAATCAAGGTCACCTCTTCCCAACAACTTCCTTAGCCTTTTATAGTGTACATTTGAAATTTTGCCCGTTGAAGAGATATGCTAATTTCAAATGTCACTTTTGTTCATTGGGTTGTCTTGTTCCAGTCCTTGATGTTAACATTTTCTCGTATTAAATGTCTTCGCAGCATTGCAGGTGCGACACATAAGGTGCAATGTTTCCCATTGGTTTATTCCTTTTGCACAATTCTGGGACTAACGCTTTAGACTTGACAGCTTTGACATATTACTATATTGAGTAATATTCTTGACTTTAATCAATGGATCTAAGTCAGTTGTCTCGACTAGACTGCTGTCTTTACCCCAGGTGACTTGAGTCAGCTCCAGTCATTGGATAACTCAACTGTCTTTTCAACTTGAGACTTGGTTTCTTGAGATGACTTGGCTGACACTTCTTACAGTTGTTACTCAGCTGTCACTCCTTTAGTCGAGTCCTTGACTTCCTTCTTGGCCATACTCAGCTGACACACATCAAAGTCTTCAATCCAGTCCATAGTTGACTTCTTGTATTCCTTAGCATAGCTGACTTGACTCGACTTTCTCATTTTATCTATTACAATACAAAGTACAAGGAAAATGGGGTGCAACTTTCTAGTTTAAGTCTTAAATGGTATCATCAAAATCTACTCAATATATTTCCTAACACTTTTGAAGAATCAAAAGGTGTCTATTTTCCAAGCCTGGATTGTAGGAAGGTTCAGGTCGAACCATTATCAAGTTTGTTGGAGGGCTTCGTGATCAAATCCAAGAACTTGAGAAGTAAGTTGAAGTAGCAAGGTAGCTGCCCTGTGAAGAAGTAAGTCGCAAGAGAAGCTAGCTGTGTGATCAAGGCTGTCTCCAGACTGTTCACCGCTTTGTAAACTGATATGTTACATAGTGGATTCCTCCAAGAGTTGGAGAAGAGAGGATTAGAATAATTACCCCATCTTCGAACCTCGATAAAATATTTGTGTCATTTACTTTCAGCAAATTTATTTTCCTACACATTCATTTTATATCTGATGATCATATTTGCAATCCAACTGATAAATAACTAAGTGCTAAAATCAAGTGTTTAAAACAAGTTAAATCTAAGGGTGTTGAGTCTTCCACTGTTAAAAACCAATCAGCCAAGTTAAGTATTTGGCTTGAGCAGCCAAGTTATACTATCAACAACTGTATTGAGTCTGTTGAGTGGGTAACTTAGCTGAAAAGCCAACTTAGCTGTCCATCAAGGACACATATGTTTGAGTCAACTCTGTTGAATTTATTTAAAAGGACTAAATCGAAAATTTGGTAAGGTTGATTCAACCCCCCTTCTAAACCTTACTTCACACCCCTTGGAACCTACAACTTCATTCCCAGTAAAGTCATTAAGTCTACTGGTAGGAAGATGCAGGTGTGTAGTCAAGTCAGCCATAGCCAACTTAACCTATTTCCCATCCACATGGGAGCGAATATAGACATCGTGAACAACAACGTTCACGTAGAACATGGCAACCTCCTCTTGGAAGGTTTGAGTCATTTCCATAGTAAGAAATCTCTTGAGACCAGATTTCTCCAAATGACGAGCGATTTTCTCAGCCAACATCTTGTCTTCTGATTGCTTGACAAGGCCTTCAAAATCCACAAGTGCTCCAGTGTGGATCTTCTCAGCAAGCTTGGTGAAGTTAAGTGCATCTTGGTTGGGGGCCATTTCAGATTTCAGGAATTTTTTGAAGAATAGAATGGGGTTTCTTGTGAAGAGAGTTTGGGAGTTTTAGGATTTTTGGAAGTTTGAGAATGTGAAAGTGAGAAGAGAGAGAAAACATTTTAATATAAATGAGTCATGAAGAGATAGTTTTGGAATCAATAACGTTTTCATCATGATCAACGGTTAGGATTATTCTTGCAAAAATTAAAGCCCACGTCACAATTAAAGCAGCAACATTTATATCCAATAATCAGTTAATATGACAGCTTTTACTGAGGAGTGCATTTAATGATGATGACGTCATGTGTCAAACATTCCTCATGTTTTTTTACAAACGACATCGTTTTGTTATCTATCTCATAAATGAGTCAGCTTTCTTCATTTATGACTTGACTCAGCTTCTCTCTTCTTTCAATTCGACTGAATGATACCTAGCTATCTAGCTAACTCGAATGTGTTGAACAACTATAAAAGCTATTTCACTTGGTTGAATGAGTGAAACTCTTCTGAAATGCATTTCTCCCATCTTGTACTTTGATGTATGAGGCTTCTGAGCATTTTAACTTAGCTCAATCAACTTAAGTTCTTTCTTAAGTTCTTCAAATCTTGATTCACATAAGGGCATTGTGAATATATCAGCTAACTGCTTCTCAGTTGATATGTATTCCAATGTGATGATCTCTTATGAAATGATATCTGACATCAATATGCTTTGTTCTTAAGTGTAATACTGGATTCTGAGTAATTGCAATGTCACTAGTGTTATCAAACATAATTGGAATATCTTTTTCTTCTATGTCATAATCCCTAAGTTGTTGCTTAATCCATAAAACTTGGGCACAATAGTACCTGCATCAGTGTACTCTGCTTCAGCTATTAATGCAGCTATTGAGTTTTGTGTCCTGCCCAACCAAGAAATCATTTCCAAGCATTTGAGAAGTACTAGATGTACTTTTCCTGTCAACTCTACATCCATCATAGTCTGAGTCTGAATATCCAGTCAGCTTAAATCCACCCTCTTTTGGATACCATAAGACAACTTCTTGGCTTCCCTTCAAATATCTCAGGATTCTCTTAGTTGCATTCATATGACTTTCTTTGGGAGCAGACTGAAATCTGGCCCATACACCTACAACAAAGGTGATGTCTAGTCTGCTTGCAGTCAAGTAGAGCAATGATCCAACAAGTGCTATATATCTTGTTTGATCAACTGGTTTTCCTTCAGCATCCATATCCATTTCACAGAGGTATTCCATACCAAATTTCTTCATTAAATCTCATGTATATTTGGTTTGACTTATCAATGTTTCATCCTTCATTTGCTTGACTTTAAGACCTAGAAGAAAGTTAGCTCTCTCATCATGCTCATCTTATCCACTAGTTCTCTCCTCTCTCATTTGCCACAGGTTTTTTTAGCTGAAGAGAAAGTTGAGCTTGCCTTCAAGAAACAACAAGCTGAAATATAAGAACTTGAATGAAGGCAACATGGTAGGATTGAAGATTTGAAAGCTCAGTTCGGTGTCCACCAGCAGGAATGCTCTAGGAACCCAGAGAAGAATCTACTTCCCTGGCTGACTTAGTTGAAAGATTGATTGAATAATATGAAACTCTTAAGTTTGAAGGATACTTTGAGGGGATGGATCTAAAAACTGTGTGGAATTTGTATTGGGAAAAAGGACTTGAAATTGTAAATTTGGCCAAGAAGCAGCAGACTCAATCTTCAAAGGGTCAGCAGACTTCGAGGGCTCAGCCCAGTCAACCTCCTAGGGGAGGTGACCCTCATAAGGGAGATGACCCTGCTAGGGTAAGAGAAAAAGACTCTAGATCTGGTGGGAGAGGTAGAGGTTCTCCACCAAGAAGACCTAAAAGAGTTATGTGCGTAGATCCTCAGAAAAAAGGACTTCAAATACTGGATGGGCTACGGAGAACATGAGAAAGCTATCCGTTGCATTGATGAACTTTCTCGCAAATATGAAGAAGACAATGCGACTCAGGACAGGGAGAATCAGGAAAGACCGAGGGAAGAGGGGGACCTAAAAAGAAATTATGAAAGGAGGAAGAAAAGAGAAGCTAAAGAAAAGATAAGGAATATGAACATCGCTGCAGGCTAGAAGAAGATGAGGAAAGAAGAAGAAAGTAATAGGGGCGTTGAAGAAAGCTGCAAATTTTGTTGTATTTTTACATACATGTAAACACACAAAATATACTGTAAGTATTTTGTAAATTGCAGAATATATTTAAATAAAATATATCAATCATACAATCATTTCTTTTTAAGTTTTGGCATCATCAAAAATGGACCAATTGTTAGGGCTTTATTTGTATAGATTTTGATGATGCATGTAAAATTTAGATTAGAAAGTTGGCACTCTATTTTCTGTTGTAATTAAACTACGTAATAGATAGAAAATATGAGCTTAGTGAAGAAACAACCAAGTTGAAGATCACAGAAGTTGGCTGAAGGAAGCAATGAAGAAACAATTGAGTTGCAGCTTAGTATGAAATAAAGCTCCCAGTTAAGTGAATTAGTTGTGTCTGTCAGCAAACTAACAACTGAGTCAATCTACATCAAGGAGAAGACTCAAATAAAGGGGTAAAGCAGCTGATGAGATCAAATCAACTGACAAGGGACCATTGCACTAAAATCGAGGAGGATGCTAAATTTAACAATAAGTACATACTGCAACACATAAAGCTTGCAAACACAAAGGCGTGCAAATAAAATAAGCCTATGGAAATGCAATAAACATGTCAGTGATCTGAAAAGGTGCAGAAAACAATAAACAAATAGGCACCCATCACTTGCTGCTCATCGAGACATGTCAACAGTCAAGAAGTAAAGATTAGATTAATGTATATCTTTTCAACGAACATTTTTCTAATCCTTACTATAAAAAGGCTGAGGAAATTCAAACTCAAATACATACGCAAGAGGCAAGATATGTGAATGCGAATAACAAAAGAGTGGACAAAAGAGTGGAAAACAAGAAATCACTCTCGTGCTATACATTTCAATCCTCGAGCTATATTTTTGAAGGAAAATATATTTAACACACTCGTGAAGGAAGAAATACTTCAACTAGTTGAAGAAAACAAGAAAATCACTCATCCGTGAAGTGAAGGATAGTGAAGTTCATTTCAATCCGTTTGAGAGCTATATTTTGAAGGAAAATATATTTAACACAAGAAGATGAGTCTATGAAGGAAGAAATACTTCCATCTAGTTGAAGAGGAAAAGTTCTTCCTCGAAGAATTTCAAAGGGGTCTATCTTACATATAAATTTTCCTAAGTCAAGTGAAGGAAAACCATTTTTTCGTAAAAATGTGAAGTTCAAGTTAGTTGTTCTTTTAATCACTCACTTCATCCAACTAAGAAAACTCAATGAATCTCTATCAAAACCGCGTTGAGTGATTAACTGAGAGCTTGAACACAACTGATCAATTCTTCAAGGGTTTAAGTTTAAAAAAATTTGGTTAAGTCCATTCAATCCCCCCCCCCTTCTAGAATTAACACTCACACCCCTTGGGACATACAAGGTTTGTTGTGTGATCGACATTATACCGCTGTGTATTAAATCTTGGCATTTTACCAACTTATTTGATATTTTAGATGAATTTTGTTTTATCTTGGGTGTGTTTAGAGTCGTTAGAGCCTATTTATTTGAGTCGATGGCTTACTCGGTGAAAAACGGCTTGTCACGTAAGGAAAAAAATCATCTTGTAACAGTGATAAGTTAGCGGCGATGCCGCACGGCGCCGCCGCAGTGAAAAACGCGATTATTTGATATTGGCGAAGAAAACGGTATGCGGGCCGAGCATGTTAGGCGCAATGCAGCGCCGTGCGATAAAAGGGGACGATATTTTAAGCTGGCGCCGCCACGGGCGCCGCAGCCCATCTTGCTGGCGCCGCATGCGCCCTGCGATAAAGGGGACGATATTTGCTTTGGCGCCGCCCATGCCGGCGCCGCAACGCCCGGGGGCGGAAAATCCTATGTTCACCTACCCCCTTCTTGGACTTTTGTGTACTATAAATACCATCCTTGGGGCTTGAAATTAGGGCATCTTGGAACCCTTGGGAAGAGAATAAAAACAGCTACAAGACAAGGAAGAAGAATTTGAGCATTTTGAGAAGAATTTGGAGAAGAAGATTGGAGGCTTCTATCATCTAGAAATAGAGAAGATCCCTCAACTCTTGTTCTTATTTTGTTGCTTTCTTCATATCTTGTAAGATGTATTGTTGTATTCTCATGGATTCATTTTCTTTAATCATGAGCTAAACACTATAATTCTAGAGGATTGATGTAATCTATGTTTTAATTTATGTTTTGAGATTGTGGTTTGTCAATCTAGATCTATCAATTTATTTGTGCTATTTGGATCTATTGCTACTAAATTACTTGATCAATAATTTAGATTGTTTGGTGTATTTGATTTGACACTTGAGAGAGGTAATTGAATACATGACCTTGGAATAGCATAACCTAGGATTTCATAGAATTGAGAGATTTATGAATCCTTTGAAGTCATTTATCAAGATTCATAGATTTTATTGAGATTTTAATTGGTGATTTTTATAGAGATATTGATTTCCCAATTGAATCTAAAATCATTTAGCACTTGAGAGAGGGAATGATTATTGTAGAAATCTTGACTTATAAATTGATAATTGATGATTGATAAACCATATTGACAACATAAGGGATAACTAGATTCATCATACCTCTAGAATTCATTTAATCATTTGGATAAACTCATTGATATTTTCATATTCTTGATTTATTTTTAGTATTTTTAGTAAAACTCCATCATATATTGAATTTCTAAATAAAGTTAAACTACTATATTATAGTACTTAGCAATAATTCGATAATTATTCCCTGTGGATTCGACAACCTTACTTCTCTATATTAAAACTTGACACCGTAGACTTGCGGTTAGAAAATTCTCTAACAAGTTTTTGGCGCCGTTGCCGGGGAATAATTCATCTCATTTGCGCTAATATTATTACTTAGTAGTTTTACTTTAATTTAGATTGGTTTCTTTTGTTACAATAGGATCATTGTCATTTTTGTGTTTTCTTGTTGATGCAAAAAAATAAAAGTGCTAATTTAATCTTATTTGATCCAGAAATTGAAAGAACGCTTCGAAAGATTAGAGCCGCACGAAGAATCGAATTCACAAAAATGGCAGGACTCGGTGATGATGAAGACCGCATACCTATTGTTGCACCACCGGAAAGGGCCATTCGGGATTATTTTCGACCAACTACAAATCAAAACTATTCGGGCATTGTTCGCCAACCTATCAATGCGAACAATTTTGAATTGAAGCCGGCCTTAATAAACATGGTGCAACAAAATCAGTTTGGGGGTAGTGTCGTAGATGACCCGAATGCTCATTTGGCTATTTTTCTTGAGATATGTGACACTATCAAAATGAATGGGGTTCCCGATGAAGCTATTCGGTTGAGGTTATTTCCGTTTTCACTTCGTGATAAAGCTAGACAGTGGCTTCAAACCTTTCCACCTGGAAGTATCACTAGTTGGAATGATCTCACTGAAAAATTCATGGCAAAATTCTTTCCACCTAGTAAGACACTTCAATTGAAAAGTGAGATTGCTCAATTTCATCAACTCGACTTTGAGCCACTCTACGAAGCTTGGGAGCGATTCAAAGAATTATTGCGGAGGTGTCCACAACACGGGTGCAGCAGATTGGCAAAAGGTTCAATATTTCTACAATGGTATGAATGGGCATTCAAGAACTATTATAGATCTTTGCGTGGGAGGTACATTGATGGCTAAAACTCCAAGTGAAGCCATGCATTTACTCGAAGAAATGGCTGCCAATAGTTATCAATGGCCTCTGAAAGATCTACACCAAGAAAAGTTGCGGTGTTCTTGAACTTGATACTATGTCCGCATTGGCCTCTCAAATTTCCGCCTTGTCAAAACAAATTGCTACACTAAGTCCAGGTGGGAAACAACCATCGGAGGCAGTCATGGAGATAAGTCAAGAAATTGTGAATCCCGATACGGAACAAGCGAATTATGTGAATAATCGGGGTTTCAACAATAGAGGGAATCAATTGCCAACACATTATCATCCGGGACTTCGCAATCATGAAAACTTCTCGTATAGCAATACGAGAAATGTGTTGCAACCACCTCCGGGATATCGAATCAAGCAAGTACAGTACACACGTGAGAGAACAAAAGCCATCTTTGGAGGAATTACTTAGTTCATTCCTTGTAGAATCAAGAGCAAGGATGAACAAGGCCGATTCTAACATAGAAAATCTGGGTTCAAGGGTTACAACAATTGAAAGTCATCTCAAATCTTTGGGGACACATGTGGGTCAATTGGCCACGGCTATTAATTCACAACAGAAAGTTGATACGTTTCCAAGTAACACCGAGGTGAACCCACGAGAACATTGCAAGGCCATTAAGTTGAGAAGTGGGACGGAGTATGATGAACCAAAGATGCCTTCTCATGCCACCAAATAACCAGAAGCAAGCTCTGAAACACTCCAAAATGAAGAAGGCATTGATAAGCAATCAGAAAAAGCAAAAATTGAGGTAAAACCAATTTCCAATTCTGATAATGTGTTACCAAATGCTCTTCCTTTTCCACTGAGATTTCAGAAGAAAAAGTTGGACGCTCAATTTTCCAAATTTTTGGAAATATTCAAGAAAATTCACATCAACATCCCTTTTGATGCACTCGAGCAAATGCCAAACTATGCAAAATTCATGAAGGATGTGATGTCGAGAAAGAGAAGGTTAGAAGCATATGAGACGGTCAATCTCATGGAAGAATGTAGCGCCATTTTGCAAAGAAAGCTACCACAAAATTAAGAGATTCGGGAGTTTCACTATCCCTTGCACTATTGGTGATTCTTATTTTAACAAAGCTCTTTGTGATTTAGGTGCTAGCATTAATCTTATGCCGTTGTCATTTTTCGAAACTTGGCCTTGGAGAAATAACGCCATCCACCATCACATTGCAATTAGCGATAGATCACTCACCTACCCAAGAGGAGTGATTGAAGATGTGTTGATCAAAGTGGATAAATTCATATTTCCGGCGGACTTTGTGGTGTTGGATATGGAGGAAGATCATGAAATGCCATTGATTCTTGGGAGACCTTTTCTAGCAACGGGACGAGCTTTAATTGACGTGCAACGAGGAGAGTTAACATTACGGGTAAATGATGATGAGGTACTATTTAACATTTATAAAGCAATGAAATTTCAAGAGGAACCTCACACATGTCATTTTATTGATAAAATCGAACAATGTGATCAAACGGAAGTTATAAAACAATATTTAAAAGATCTGTTAGAACATTGTTTGATTAATTCAATAATGAAATGTGATGAGGAAGATAGTGATGATATTGATTTGCTTGAGTTTATTCTTTCTCTTGAGGCTAAAGAAATCGTAAAAGAAAAACAAAAGGAAGCATTAGAAAATGCCAATATTGAAAATATTCCGAAAGGTACTTTAGAACTAAAGGAACTTCCGGAACATCTTCAATATGCATTTTTGGGAAAAGATAAAACTTACCCGGTGATTGTTTCTGCTTCATTATCTTCATCCGAATTGGATAAGTTGTTGCGTGTACTTCGTGAACATAAGTCGGCCTTAGGTTGGTATATTTCTGATTTGAAAGGTATAAGTCCTTCCATTGTAATGCATAAAATTTTAATGGAAGAATCTTATAAACCATCTATTGAACACCAAAGACGACTTAATCCCGCAATGAAAGAAGTCGTGAGAAATGAGGTTTTAAAGTGGCTAAAGGCAGGTATAATTTATGCCATTTCAGATAGTTCATGGGTGAGTCCTAGATGCAGGTTGTCCCTAAAAAGGGAGGAATGACAGTTGTGAAAAATGATAACAATGAATTAATTTCTACACGAACTGTCACAGGATGGCGAGTATGTATTGACTATAGAAAATTGAATAAAGCTACTCGTAAGGATCATTTTCCCCTCCCCTTTATTGATCAAATGTTGACAGGTTGGCGGTTACGAATATTATTGTTTTCTTGATGGCTATTCGGATACAATCAAATCGCTATTGCCCCGAAGATCAAAAAAAGACTATTTTTACATGTCCATATGGTACTTTTGCATTTCGCAGATGCCATTTGGATTATGTAATGCACCGCTACTTTTCGTGAGGTGTATGATGGCGATTTTTCATGGTATGGTTGAGGAAATCATGGAAATTTTTATGGACGATTTTTCTGTTTTGGTACTTCTTTTGACCATTGTTTGCATAACTTATCTATGGTTTTGCAACGTTGTGAGGAAACTAATCTTGTACTTAATTGGGAAAAATGTCACTTTATGGTCAAAGATGGGATTGTACTTGGACATCGTATTTCTTGTACGAGGTTTGGAAGTTGACAGGCGAAGGTTGTGGCTATTGAAAAGCTACCCCCACCTTCAAATGTGAAGGGCATAAGAAGCTTTTTAGGGCATGCGAGGATTTTATAGGAGATTCATAAAAGATTTTTCAAAAATTGTAAAACCACTTTGTAATCTCCTTGAAAAAGATGCTATCTTTTGCTTTGATGAGTTGTGTTTGCGGGCATTTGAACAGATAAAAAAAAGGCACTCATTTCGGCTCAATTATGATAGTGCCGGATTGGACTCAACCATTTGAGCTCATGTGTGATGCAAGTGATTATGCAAAGGGGTGCGTTCTCGGTCAAAGGCGAGACAGAATTTTTAAAGCTATTTACTACGCAAGTAGACCATGGACAACGCCCAACAAAACTACACCACCACGAAAAAAGAGATGTTGGCGGTAGTTTTTGCATTTGATAAATTCGAGCATACTTGGTGGGTACAAAGGTGATTGTTTACACGGATCATGCGGCAATCCGATATCTTTTCTCCAAAAAGGATGCAAAACCTCGATTAATTCGATGGATTTTGCTCTTGCAAGAATTTGATATTGAGATTCGAGATAAAAAAGGAAGCGAAATGGGGTTGCCAATCATCTATCCCGCCTTGAGCAACCTTACGAGGTGATTGAGAGTCCAATAAAAGAATCATTTCCCGATGAACAAATTATGCGTCTTGAGACATCATTACCTTGGTACGCAGATTTTGTTAATTACCTCGCGGGAGGAGTTTTGCCACGGACTTGACTTCACACCAAAAGAAAAAAATTCTTACATGATGTCAAGTCTTATTTGTGGGATGATCCGTTCGTTCAAGAGATCTTGCAGATTCTATCATTCGCCGTTGTGTTCCTAAAGAAGAAATTGGAGAGATTCTTCAACATTGTCATTCATCTTCTTATGGGGGACATTTCGGACCAACCCGAACCGCCGCAGGTACTAATCTGGTTTTTATTGGCCAACATTATTCAAGGATTGTTATGCCTTTGTGAAAACTTGTGATCGATGCCAAAGGGTTGGTAATATTTCACGGCGTCATGAGCTTCCTTTGACAAACATAATGGAGGTGGAATTGTTTGATGTATGGGGTATTGACTTTATGGGACCATTTCCGCGTCCTTTGGAAATTTGTACATTTTGCTTGCGGTTGATTATGTCTCCAAGTGGGTTGAGGCGATTGCTACACCAACGAATGATGCTAAGGTAGTACTCAAATTCTTGCACAAGCATATTTTTACTCGGTTCGGTACTCCTCGAGCTATTGTAAGTGATAAAGGTATGCATTTTTGTAATAAATTATTTAACAACCTTCTTGCTAAATTTGGTGTGCGTCATAAGATTGCGCTTGGTTACCATCCTCAATCTAATGGTCAAGCCGAAATTTCCAATCGTGAAGTGAAACAAATTCTTGAAAAACGGTGAGTTTTAATCGAAAGGATTGGGCACAAAAGCTTGATGATGCTTTGTGGGCTTATCGCACGGCTTATAAAACACCCATTGGTATGTCACCGTATCGATTGGTGTTTGGTAAAGCGTGTCATTTGCCGTTGAACTTGAGCATCGAGCTTATTGGGCAATTAAGAAATTGAATTTTAACTTGAAAGTGGCGGTGAAAACCGATTACTTCAATTAAACGAAATGGAAGAATTTCGTCAAGAATCATATGAAAATGCCAAAATGTATAAGGAAAAAACGAAAAAATGGCATGATAAAATGATTTTGCGACGTGAATTCTTACCCGGCCAACAAGTGTTATTGTTCAACTCGATTGAAACTTTTTCCGGTAAACTCAAATCACGATGGTCGGGACCGTTTGTGGTTGAACGCGTGTGTTTCCATATGGTGCCGCC
Source organism: Rehmannia glutinosa (assembly GCA_016081115.2). NCBI lineage: Eukaryota > Viridiplantae > Streptophyta > Magnoliopsida > Lamiales > Orobanchaceae > Rehmannia > Rehmannia glutinosa. The sequence continues at coordinate 104,762,045 of CM071926.1, forward strand.
GAGTTAAGAGGAACGATGGGAATTCGTTCCAAGTAAACGGACAAAGATTGAAACATTATTTTGGGAACGAACCAAGGAAGGTTTTAAATCTTCCACTTGGTGATGAAATTTCTTGAGTCCGAATAGTTGAGTCCGGCTAACGACTATAAATTTAGCGCTTCTTGGGAGGCAACCTAAGCGATTTTCGTGTGATCGAATTTTGTGTGATTTTATTTTCTTTTAATTTGGTGTGTTTTTATTTGAATTTTGGTGTGATTTTTGTGTAAATTAATTTGTGTGTGATTTTGAATTTTTGATTAAATTGAAAAAAATAAAAAAATAAAAAATAAAAAGGGGAAAATACGGGCGGGCGCCCATGGTTAGTGGTTAGTTGGGGAACGAAGTGTGCGGGCGCCCCTTGGCCCTGCCCTGCCAAGCAGCCATGGCGCGATGATTTCTTTGGACAATTAAAGGGTCGATCAGCCAGTCAACCCCTCAATTTTTTTTACAAACAAAAACACAAACACACGCCTATCTTCATCCCTTCTACAAAAATCCCACCTTGCTTTCACTTATACACCATTCAAGTGGGCATTTGAGCAACTTAATCATCATCTTCATCTTCTTCATCAATTGGGTAAGTGAGCTTCAATTGTACACCAATTTTCTTCAAATTTTCAATCTTAGGTTAAAAATGTGGGAATTTTCATTATCATTATAATTTCGAAATTCTTGATAAATTCTTGATAAATTGTGATGATATATGAATAATATTGTGCTTGAATTGATTGGTGTTGAAAAATGGGCATGAATTGAATTTCAAGTTTGGTGAACATCTCTTCTTTGCATATATGCCTACAAGGTGTTTGTTAAAATGCATCAATGAAAAATATTACACCTAGGCATTTGATTCTTGTCATCATTGTGTACTAAAGGTTATTTGATCATGAATTGATGACAAAGATGCATAATTCTTGAGTTGTTGCAAAATTCTAACCACTAACTCGTATTGTCGTCCTATGTGCTATGTTGCTTGTGTCATTTTTCGTGTGATTTTCAAATCAATCACAATGCCAAGAACAAAGAATGCAAGCAAGGGCAAAAGGTGGCGAGTACCTCCGAGGAATATGATACTAGTCGTTTAAGTAAGCTTAGAGGCACAAAATCTTTTTATGAGAAATTAAGCACAAAGAGCATAACCGCGAACGGGGTTACAACCGGGGCCAAATGATGGTGAACTTGCACAAATGATACATCGAAGCAATGGGAAAAAATTTGTGCACAACCTAGACCATTCGCACCGAATATAGTCGAGAGTTTTATGCAAATGCAAAGACCAAAAACGGCTATAAGTCGAGGTTTTCGTGCGTGGAATAAACAAGGTATACACTCATTTAGTAGCGATAAAGAGAATATTATGGACTCCGGGGTGGATCACTCACCATACGTTGAATTTATCTCGCAACCACCGAGTATGGAGGAGATTTGTAATACCTTATGCCGGCCTGGAATCGTGGGTACGTCATATAAAAGTTGTGGGAGGTGCTATCTTTGCTTTTCCCGAAAAACGAGTCTTAATCGATATGGGCGAGCTTGGTACCACTTCATATGCAACAACTTGATACCAACCAAGCATGTTAGTGATGTAACTAAGGAACGAGCTCATCTTCTATATGCCATAGTTATTGACATACAATTCGACCCGGCCGGTAATTATTGCAACGTCCCTTCATAACAAAATGCTACAACCCAAAACAGGGGGGACTAATCTTATCGAGTTTAATTTGTGGGTTATGTGAAGAGAAGGGTGTTACATGGGATAAATCCGAGCCATTGGAAAATCCAAAGGGACCCATAGATTCGCTACTATTGCTTCTTATGACGAGTGGGCGGGTGGTGTGCCTAACCCGGCGGGTGCGGGATATATTCTTCATCCCGAATTTGCTCTGCCAGGTATTGAGCCGATACTCATGCCCAACCACGAGAATATTGACGTTCCATCCGGTTCGGCGGCAAGACGTTCTCATTCTAGACGCTCACATAACAGACTCTTGACGCACTAGTTCGCGAAAATACGAGAATTGAGAAGGGCTTTTGTAGCGAGCAACGTCCACAGAGCGGCACGAGAAGAATATGAGAATGAGCACAACCGAGTACTTGCCCGGATATACAGCCAGACACACCCGCAATTCCAGTTCCCAATACCACCACCACCGGGCCCTATTGCTCATTTTTCACCATAGACTCCGATGAGGAGTCCTAGGCGCTCCGGCTATCAGGAAAGTTTTCTCACTCTCCATTGAGGACAATGTTCAATTTAAGTTTGGGGGGGTGTAATCTGTATTTGTGTCTTTTGAGTCGTGTCAGAGTTGTAAAAAAAAAAAAAATGAGTTGAGTCGAGTCGGGTAGTTTGTTGAACTATAGAACTACATGACAAAGTAGATTTGTTGATTGCGAGTTGAACTGTCACGAAAGCATGCTTTTAAGTGGTGATCTATATTTTGCTTCATTGATTTCATATTCATGCATAATTCTGTTAATTTATTTGAAAATGATTAATGAAGTCGAGTGTTGCTTGTATGATCCCACCGGATTCTAGAACTTGTTTGATCACTAATTGAGGCGAAATCTAGGTGAAATAACATAAGGAAATGATTTAGGCCATCTTTGAATAAAAGCTAGAGCCAAAATGACTACCTTTGTACGATATAATTTCACTAGTGTCCCCTTTTGAGCCTATTAAACCTTTTCTTTGGCAACCAATTGTTTTCACCTTGAGCTTACATGTGAAAATCCTAATTACCCATCACTCATACACACAAAATGATTGAAGGTTGAGGAGGATGTAATAAGTAAGGTAGATGTTCATTCGCATGAAGTTGCCGAGAAAAAGAAATAATAAAACCCCATGTGTTAAAATATGCAAAAGACCAAGTTTGGGGGTCTTGAAAAAAAAAATGTTGAAAATAGAGGCTCGTAAAGGGAGAATAATTGAAAATTCAACAAAAGTGAAGGTAGCCATTTTGTTTGGCAATTGGTGATTTGAAGAGGTAATTGTGTGTTTGGGTGAATTGAGCCACTTAATCCTAAATTTTCCTACCCGACCCTAAGCCACATTACAAGCTTTGGAAGTCCTATTGATCCATGTGTTATATTAGCATACATTAGTGGAGATTAGTGGGAATAACAAGCCTATGGAATCCGGTAGTCATTATCTTTTGATATTTAGTAGTGGATCATCTTGATAACATTTGATTGCGTAAATCAATTTGAATAATGTAAACGGAATTTTCATGAATATTCAACACTTTTGATCACAATGATAAAATGCATGCTTGATTGATAGTGAAATGAGTTTTTAGACAAATTTTATTGGTTTATGGAGTTTTGTAGTTGTTTGTGTTGTTGTTTTGTTTGTCTTTCATTTTGGAGTTATAATTGTTTGAGGACAAACAATAGCTTAAGTTTGGGGGTATTTGTTAAGTTGGTATTTTACCAACTTATTTGATATTTTAGAGTAGAATTTTGGTTTTATCTTGGGTGTTTTTAGAGTCGTTAGAGTCCTATTTATTTCAATTAGAGTCGATGTAGAGTCAATACAGATTTGGTAGTCGAGAAATGAAGAAAACGGTGAAAACGGCTTGAATAAAGAAGAAATCACGTAGAAGGAAGGAAAAAAATCGTATTTTGACAAGGAAGGGCGGGCGCCAGCTGGCGCCTTACAGCCACAAATGTGGCGCGTGGAAGGCGATTTGGAGCGAGCATGTGGGCGCTGCAGCGCCGGCGGCAATTGTGCGAGAAAAATGATGGCGCCGCCAGCGCCATGCAGCGCCCCGCGCGCCGTGCGATAAGTTGGGCGATACGAGCGGCAGCGCCGCAGCCCGTGCGATAAAAGGGGACGATATTTCTTTGGCGCCATAAATACTCATGCCTTGGAGCGCCCATTGCGCCGGGGCGGAAAATCCTATGTTCACCTACCCCCCTTCTTGGACTTTTGTGTACTATAAATACCATCCTTGGGGCTTGAAATTAGGGCATCTTGGAACCCTTGGGAAGAGAATAAAAATAGCTACAAGACAAGGAAGAAGAATTTGAGCATTTTGAGAAGAATTTGGAGAAAGATTGGAGGCTTCTATCATCTAGAAATAGAGAAGATCCCTCAACTCTTGTTCTTATTTTGTTGCTTTCTTCATATCTTGTAAGATGTATTGTTGTATTCTCATGGATTCATTTTCTTTAATCATGAGCTAAACACTATAATTCTAGAGGATTGATGTAATCTATGTTTGAATTTATGTTTTGAGATTGTGGTTTGTCAATCTAGATCTATCAATTTATTTGTGCTATTTGGATCTATTGCTTCTAAATTACTTGATCAATAATTTAGATTGTTTGGTGTATTTGATTTGACACTTGAGAGAGGTAATTGAATACATGACCTTGGAATAGCATAACCTAGGATTTCATAGAATTGAGAGATTTATGAATCCTTTGAAGTCATTTATCAAGATTCATAGCTTTTATTGAGATTTTAATTGGTGATTTTTATAGAGATATTGATTTCCCAATTGAATCTAAAATCATTTAGCACTTGAGAGAGGGAATGATTATTGTAGAAATCTTGACTTATAAATTGATAATTGATGATTGATAAACCATATTGACAACATAAGGGATAACTAGATTCATCATACCTCTAGAATTCATTTAATCATTTGGATAAACTCATTGATATTTTCATATTCTTGATTTATTTTTAGTATTTTTAGTATAATCAACTCCATCATATATTGAATTTCTAAATAAAGTTAAACTACTATATTATAGTACTTAGCAATAATTCGATAATTATTCCCTGTGGATTTGACAACCTTACTTCTCTATATTAAAACTTGACACCGTAGACTTGCGGTTAGAAAATTCTCTAACAACAACGCAGTTTATAGAATAATGGCAAGTAAGGTCGTATTCCTTAGGGATTGAATACAAAACATTTTGGCTATAATAACATTGTTTTTCAATTTTATTGAAGCGACCAAAAATAAAGAAATTGTTATCTAATCTAAACAAATAAAAATAAAAGATGTAAATTTATAATAAAAAATGAACTCCACAAGTCTTTTCAACAACTACAAAGCAACCCTAGACACATAATATCAACATGATTCTTTAATATTAAATCCAATTAATGTTTATCAAAACCAATTCATGTGTTTCTATGGGTTCAATTCCTAAATTAGTTTATTCCCCCTCCCGGGTGGCGCATAAACTGTTGATTAATAATAATTATAGATCTCCCGATACGTTACAACTATTATTAACTCCCAAAAGATCTTTGAATTGATGTACTCCCATAAGCAGTCATAGTCTCCCGTTACATTACCCCCATTTATGTCTGAATTCGATTTTCGTTTGTTAGAACTCACCTCCCGGATTATGGACTAATAAATATGACATGCAAATTATTGATCAGATAATCTACAGGAAATAAGCATTTGAATTCATAAAATAGAACATATATATCAATTAAGAAAACAATCAATAAAGATTTAATATGAATCTATAATTTTGATTATGCCCTAGGATCAGAATGATTAGCCCAACATATTTGATGACAAATTTATAGACAAAATTGAAATCAAATAATTTGACATTGTTTATGTACAAACAAGAGATCTAAACTAAGAAAGAAAGAACCCTTCTTATCAGGATAGATCCTCCTTCCAATCTTCGAACCCTTGTGCTTACGTAGATGCGAAAGGCCTTCTGGTGTTCTTCGTAGATTAGCCCTCCTCTCTCAGAAGACTGTTGGTTTTTGTAATCCTACTGTATATTGATATGTTGTATGAAGTATGAAGTTATTATGAAGTGATTATGAAGTATATTTTCCGTGCAAGGCCTTGGTCCCTTAATTTATATAGGTACTTTGAGAGATCACTTGTAGAGTTCTGACGGGATTAGGAATCAAATTCAGCCGCAGACAATTCACACGACCGTGTGCAATTCACACGGGCGGGTTGTGCTATTAGTTTTTGTTCCTGAGGTCTTCATGAAAGTTGTAGCCCTTTCACTTAGCTTTCCATAGTCACTTGAATCAGCTCAATATCATTTCGTAGAGAAAGTTATGGTGAAAATACTAAACTCTGTCAGTGCTAAAAATTGTTGGCGCGTTTGGACGTTTTTAAAAGTAATTCCCTTTTCTTCGACCGTCCATGTTTCTTTGCTTCACTTCTTTGCTCGTACATTGGCTCTTGACATATCCTTTGTAACGTGCTATCTAGTTTTGTCTAATTTAGCTCCATTTTCTATAAGATTATACAAAGATATGCAATATCATGCCCTACAAAGGAAACCAACTAAAAACACACTAAATATACATGCAAATATATCAGATATGTATCCAAATAAGCCTCTAAATGCACGTATATTTTTCACATATCAGTGGAAAACCTTGTTTTTCTGTTTCAGCATATGTGTGCTCAGCGTGTGTATATGTTTTTATGAAAAAAATGGAAAACTTTGCCATGTGGTAATGTGTGGTTGGTTGTGTATAGTGACTTCGGCCATGTGTTTAAGTGCCTGATGTGGCGCGTGGCGCTGCCATGCAGGCAGGTGACGTGGCATCGACATGAACGCCACACGGGCGATGACATAGCGCTGAGTATCTATTTTTGCACGTTGGGACGCTTGTAAAATTATTTTTTGTGCAATTTTTTTGTTATAGTATTAATGCATGTAAAATCTTTTGCGCTATTGAGTGCATGAAAAAATTATTTTTGCACATTGAAGTGTTTTGCTTGTGAAAATTATTTTTTTGCGCATGATAATGCAGGCATAATTATTTATTGTGATTTATGATGCATGCAAAATAAAACGTTTTTAAATAGGGTGCATGAATTTTTTTCTTTCGCATTAGGTGAAGGAAATAAAATTATTTTTTTCGCATTAAAATGCTTGCAAGATTTAATATTTTTTATTGTACAATTTGATGCCTGCAAAATTTTTTTTTGCACATTGGTGCATGGAAAATATTTTTTCCGCATTAGGTGCGTGAAAAAATTTATATTTTTGATCATTAAGGTGCAAGAAAAAATATATTATGTGATTTATGAAATATAGAGTTGCATGTTTTATTAATTGCCTATATGTGTATGCAATTTTCTTTGTGCTGTAATTAATTTTGTTGATGTGGTATGAATTATCATGTGTTGGGAATGAATGAACATTGACATACGGGTGCTCATATATCTGAATGATTTACTGTCTTATATTAATATTATTTGTGGGATTTAATTTTTGACAATGGTAGTAATTTGGTATCCTCATTTATTATTTTTTTTTACTTTTTCTAGATTGATGTAATAGGCCTTGAAATTATGTATAAAAAAAATTGAGGCATGTATTGATTGAGCCAATTTTTGGAGGCTATATAATATCAATTTTATAGGGATATTTTTTGTTTTACCACCATAGGTCTAAATTATATCCACGTAATGCACCATATTTCAATGTCGCTCGTGGGGACTAATTTTCATAATTATTTATATCGCATGGTTGCACGCTGCTACAACTTTAAGGTTGCAAATCCAAGTGCAGGTTGTGTTAAGTAATAAATTTCTCGTGTGTCCGAGGTCGATCCACATGGAAGTTAATGGAAGTTTACAGGATATATCTTATTTAAACAATGAGTAAATGGATTTTAAACTATTAAGAATACTTTTTGTGTTACAAGAAATTTAAGTAAAAGAAATGTCGAGGATTAGGGATTCACTCTTGATTTCGGATAAAGGAATGATTATATTTTCTTACCTCTTAGATTGCCACTATTGGAATCCATACACAACGAAGGTTCCAATGGGAAGATATTATAAATATAAATAATGCAATGAGGTGAATATGTTGTATTACCAATAATAATTTATCTTACAATGCCAAAACTTGTTTATGGGATCAAGTATTTATGCATCCTTTTGTCTACAACAAATCAAGGTATCCATATTAGTAGTCGATTGAAATAAAACCGACATTTAACTAAATGGAACCAAGTATTTATTGTGCCAATAGATATACATAAATCAAGAAAACACCACTAAACAAGAAGGGTATAATCTAAACAACAAATTGATGATACAAAATAATAAAATTTAATGTGAATCTACAATCATTCATTTTCCTTCATCAAGAGTTTCACCCAATTTCTTCAACAAAATAAACTTAAAAAGACATGAAGAAAGTATAGAAAACAAAAAATTAAGAAAAACTAAAGAAAATATTTTATAAAATACTAGAAAGCTTACTATAGTTTAGGAAAAATAACAAAGAAAAATTCTTTTGAACCTCAAACTCTAACTTTCTCTACACAATGCTCTTGGCTGATGCTAATGTTTTCTATTTATAGACAACAAAAAATCAATTTAGAATTATTTTATTCTTTATTTTTGTGAATTTAATCAAGATAGCATCATTGAATTCAACAATAAGACTATTTTCATGTTTTGACAATTCACATACTTTTCTTAAAAAAAAATCACAACATGCATGTTTTGAAAAAGGAATTACTACAAAAACAACATCTCTAATAATAGAGATGCGTCTCAAGAATATCAAAATGACATTCTTTACTCTGCCATCAGTGTTTTTTTTCTTTTCAAAATCACACATTGCAAACTTGAAAACAAAACACGTGTTTACCAAAAAACATAATATCAATTATCTCTTCCCCCCCAACTTATCTAAAACATTGTCCTAAATGTCAAAATAAATAAGAAAGTGAGGTTTAGAAGATAGCACCTAATGTATGACATATTGAAATGAAACTGAAAGAACACAGTAGTAGTTATACCCATGAAGGATAAATCTCACAGTCTCAGAGACAAATATAATTTGCGTTTTTGACTACTATCATCAAACCAAACAACATGAGCCAATTTTTGATCAGGTTCAGGAACACATGCTTGGAGTTGATCGATTAGTTCACTTGGTGTCATTGCACAAATTATGATTCATCTGTTAGACGGTGAAATAAAACCTTTCTCGACAGCAGAATCTATGAAAGACAACAAACCATTAAAGAAACCATTAACATTCAGAAAACCTATAGACTTCTGGTGAATGTTGAGTTGTGCCCAGAAAACCACTTGGAATAACTCTTCCAGTGTACCAAAACCACCAGGTATGGTGATAAAGGCATCTGCATTATGCATCATATTCACCATTCTGTCTTGCATGTTTGATACTCTTAACTCATCTCCAATGGTTTGACTAGTGATTTGTCGGACACCTAAAGGTTTTGGAATAACTCCTAAGACTCTGACTCCTTCCAAATAAACAGAACTAACAACATGCCCCACTAACCCCAAACTACCTCCCCCGTATACTTAGTTAATGTGCTTTTCTGCTTGAACTTTATTGAGATTAGCGGCTGCCTCAATAAAACAACCATCTTTCCCAGGACTTGAACCACAGAATACAGCAATACAGTTAAATCTATGGGAAAAACATCCCTTCATTTTCTCTCTCTCTCTCTCTCTCTCTCTCTCTCTCTCTCTCTCTCTCTAATACAACAATACAGTTAAATCTATGGGAAAAACATCTCTCTATTATCTCTCTCTCTCTCTCTCTCTCTCTCTCTCTCTCTCTCTTTTTTTTTCCGATATAAATGGAATGGTGTAAGAAAAGGCTGAATGCAACACTATTTATTGAGTTATAAATAGGGAATGCAACAGTAAATGTAATTATTGGAACACTTTTCTTTGTCAAAAAGTTCGAAAATAATGACAAAAAGGTAAAAAAATGCTAACATGTGAATGAACAAAAAGGTAGTTGTGATTGTGGCTCACATCTTCCTCTGGTTTTACATCCAGAAATGGCTTAAACACCCTCTATGGGTCGAGGATATGCTTCCCATCCAATTTTCTTATAAATTGGCAAACAAGGCCTTTTAACGTCAGATTCCCAAGACTATGTTCACATTCATTTCGAAACTGGAACGGAGAATTTCACGATGCACGAATCCACAAGGATGTGTATCAAGAGTCAATAGAATATTATCTAAAGACTCCTTACCCAGTCCATCCTTTATGAATTGAATTTTATCTTCTCGATTTCTAGAAATCACACCTAAAGAACGACACCTTGTGTCACAAGTCCATCGAGCACATTTGTGACAAACTTGCAATCTTTTGGCCCTTCTTTTTTTTTATTTTTTGAATATGAACTTTTTCCTACACCAGACATGCATTTGGGAGGAAAAATTAAAAACTCACCTGCTAATCTTACCTTTGCTTCAATGATCCAACGTATATCCTCTAGAATACCTTTGTGCATAAGCATTCTTAACCTTTCAAGCCTGACTTCGTATATTTTAAAAATTTAATTTTTAGGAAGAAAATAAAAATTGCTTTTTGAGAGTAGGGGAATGATTTTATCCATTTTAAGAAAAATCTAATGAGAGAATGAAAAGAAAAATATTTTATGTACAAGTATCAGTGTTTGTGGGAAACAGATGAGTCCGATTTCAATAGTCACAGAGTACCGTTGTCCGCCATTTAACCGGGAAACGAAAGAAACCCTACAAAACAAACAATTTTACAAAAAACAAATACGTACACTAATTATAGCAAGGATTAGAAAGAAAAAGAACTTCCTCCGGAAGAAATTGATTCTCTAGAAACAATTTAAGTCTTTGTCCATTCTTTAAATGCATTACCATTCTAGGATTCTCAATGTCAACAGCCCCATAAGGATATACATTATCACAATGAAAGGACCACTCCACCTTGATCTCAACTTTCCAGTAAATAAAGGCAATTGAAAATTATAAAGCAAAATCTTTTGACCAATCTCAAATGTTTTTCTTGCAATTTTTCCATCATGAAATTCTTTGATTCTTACTTTATGAATTTTTGAATTCTTGTATGCATCATTTCTCAATTCTTCTAGCTCATTGATTTGCAATTTTCGCAATTTTGAAGCATCATCAAGGTTAAAGTTAAACATTTTGATTGCCTAATAAGCTTTATGTTCAAGTTCCACAGGTAAATGACAAGGTTTTCCATAACCTATTCTATAAGGAGACATTCCCAATGATGTATTAAAAGTATTTGTGTATGCCCAAAGTGTATCGATAAGTCTAAGAGACCAATCTTTACGATTTGGGTTAACTGTATTCTCCAAAATTTGTTTTATCTCCCTATTTGCAAGTTCAACCTGTCCATTTGTCTGTGGGTGATAAGGGGTTGCAACATTATGTGTGATTCCTTATTTTCTCATTAAAGTTGCGAAACCTTTGTTACAAAAATGTTTTCCCCCGTCCCTAATAATGACTCGAGGAAGTCCAGATCGACTTAAAATATTTTTCTTCAGAAATTTTATCACAATTTTATGATCATTGTTTCGACAAGGAATTGCCTCGATCCATTTTGAAACATAATCTATTGCAACTAAAATGTAAACAAAACCAAATGATACTGGAAATGGCCCCATAAAACAATATCCCAACAGTCAAAGATTTCAATCACCAAAATAGGATTCAAAGGCATCATGTTTCATTTTGAAATTGATCCTAACTTTTGACAATTTTCACAACTTTTGCAAAACGTGTAAGTATCTTTGAAAAGATTTGACCAATAAAATCCACACTGCAAGATCTTTGCACTGGTTTTCTTTACTGAAAAAAGTGACCGCCACATGCTCCAGAATGAAAAACATTGATTATGCTACCTACCTCATAGTCGGATACACATCTACGAAAGATTTGATCTGGACAATATTTGAAAAGGTAGGGATCATCCAGGTAAAACCTTTTTACCTTAGTCAGAAACTTCTTTTTGTCTTGTGAATTCCAATTTGATGGCATCATTCATGTCACAAGAAAATTAACAATATCCGCAAACCAAGGCACCACAGTAACATTGAATAGTTGTTCATAAGGAAAAGTATCATTGATAGGTGGAGTTTGAAATGAATCATCACAAATAAGTCTTGATAAATGATCAGCTACAACATTCTCTACTCGTTTCTTATCACGAAAGGTAATATTGAACTCCTGGAGTAAGAGAATCCACCTAATCAATCTCGGTTTGGAATCCTTTTTTGACAAAAGATATTTCAAGGCCGCATGATCACTGAAAATGACAATTGGTGAACCAACAAGATAAGATCGAAATTTTTCTAATGCAAATATCACATCAAGTAATTCTTTTTCGGTGGTTGAATAATTGATTTGAGCACTATTCAAAGTTTTACTTGTGTAGTAAATGACATATGGTTTCTTTTCTTTTCTTTGCCCTAAAACTACTCCAACAACATAGTCACTAGCATCACACATTATTTCAAAAGGTAAAGTCCAATCAGGAGGTTGGATTATTGGGGCAAATGTAAGCATGCTTTTAAGTTTGACAAATTCATTTTCACAATTTTTAGTCCATTCAAAACCAACATATTTTGTTAGAAGATTACACAAAGGTTTAAAGATTACACTAAAATCTTTGATAAATCTTCTATAAAAGCCAACATGCCCTAAAAATGGGGGTGGCCACGGTTCCGAATGCAGTTCTGTTCCTTATTTTGGAGGAACCAAAACCAGAACCATTGCCTCACGGGTCCAGTTCCAAAGCTGGAACCGATGGTTACGATCTGGTTCAGAACCCAGTTCCTCCGCGGTTCTGATTCTGGTTTTAACCGGAATCGTTTGTTTATCTTTTGATAATTTTTTGATTGCTTAATATAGTTTATCAATTTCAGTTAAAAAAAGGAAAATAAGAAAAAGGACTTGGACGTAATGTTCAATAAAGTTTTATACTTAATATTAATAATAATATTAAACTATCTATATATACTATTAGAGTATAGAATAATCAAAGTTCACGTAGTTCTCTTACAATATTTGGTCTAAAACGTGTCTCATGTAGTTACGAAAATAAAACATCATAATAAACATTTAACATTTCTTCTAGCATGTATTTACCAAAACAAGATTGTTGGTTTTAACCTTTAAAAAAATGGTTCCATCATGGTTCCACCTACGGTTAAAACCACTGGTTCCACGATTTTTGAGACCTAGGAACCAGAACTGGAACCGGCCTATATGGTTCCGGTTCTTGGAATCGTTGACCATGGTTATGGTTTAAGAACCGTTGACCACGGTTCCGGTTCTGGTTTGGAATCCAGTTTCGGTTCCATTTGGCCACCCCTACCTAAAAATGATCTTACCTCCTTCGCAGCTTTTGGTACTGGTAGATTGGCAATTAATTTCACTTTAGATTTGTCTACCTCAATACCTTTTACTGAAATAATGTGTCCAAGAACAATACCAATTGTTACCATAAAATGATATTTTCCCAATTAAGCACAAGGTTCTTTTCTTCACACCTAATCAAAACTTTTTCTAAGTTCAACAAGCAATCTTCAAATGATTCACCAAAAACTGAAAAATCGTCCATGAAGACTTCAAGAAAATGTTCAACCATATCACTGAAAATGTTAAGCATGCATCTTTGGAATTTAGCTGGTGCATTACATAATCCAAAAGGCATTCTTCTATATGCAAATGTACCAAAAGGACATGTAAAAGTTGTTTCTCTTGATCTTCAAGTGCAATTTCAATTTGATTATACCCAGAATATCCATATAAGAAATAATAGAATTTATGACCTGCAACTCTTTCTAAGATTTGATCCAGAAAAGGTAATGGAAAATGATCATTTTGAGTAACTGAGTTAAGTTTCCTGTAATCAATGCACACACGCCAACCAGTAACAGTTCTAGTTGGAATTAACTCATTATTTTCATTTTTGACTACAGTAACACCAGACTTCTTTGGCACAACATGAATATGACTTACCCATTTACTGTCAGAAATAGGATAAATGATCTCATTATCTAAGAGTTTAATGATTTTATTTCTCACTACTTCTTTCATATTAGGATTTAGTCTCCGATGTATTTCTCTAGAGGGTTTCGCATTTTTCTCTAAATAAATGTTATGTGTGCAAATCAGAGGACTAATACCTTTTATGTCAGCAATGGTCCACCCTAAGGCATTTTTATGCATTTTCAAAGTCTCAATCAGCTTACCTTCCTAAGATACATCAAGCTTGGAAGAAATTATAACAGGAAAAGTATCATTTTCACCAAGTAAAGAGTATCTCAAATCAGATGGTAAGGGTTTCAAATTGATTTTTGGAGATTTCCTGCTTGAAGGAACAAGTTGCACTTTTGATGATGACAACTCTTCAAATTTTGTTTTCCAAAAATGATTCCAGTTCTTGCAAAAATTCAATTGGAACATCAGAAGATTTGTTATCAAAAATACCCTCACTTTCAAAACATGTTTCAGCAAATTCAAAAGAATCAGTGAAATTTTCATGAAAAAGTTCTTCAATTGAATCCACTTCATGTAATTCAGCGTCATCAGTAGGTTGTTTGCAAACATTAAACATATTCAATTCCAAAGTCGTATTTCCAAAAGACAACTTCAAAATATCATTTCTACAATTTATCAAAATATTTGAAGTTGCCATAAATAGACGACCTAAAATGACAGGAATTTGTGTCTTTGTATTTTCAACCGACTAAGTATCCAAAACAATGAAGTCAACAGGAAAGTAAAATTTGTCAATTTGTAAAACACATCTTCTACTATTCCTTTTGGAACTTTAATGGACCGATCAACTAGTTGGAGTACAATTGGAGTTTCTTTAAGTTCAGCCAATATTAGTGGTTCATAGACTGAGAAAGGAAAATATAGGTCCCAAGGGGTGTGGTGTAAGGTTTAGAAGGGAGGGTTGAATAAATCTTACCAAATTTTCACTCTTTAGTCCTTTTAAAAAGTTCAACAGAGTTGACTACAATCAGCTAAGTCCTTGGGGACCAGCTAGGTTGGCTATCTTCAGAAAAGTGTCTCACCGAATGACTGGGACGAGTTTGAGAGTATAACTTAGCTGCATCAGCTAACACTTAACTTTTAGATGATTTGGTTTTTAACAACGGAAGACTTAACACTCTTTGTAAATTTTATGCACGTTTTTAACAATTGTTTTAGCACTTGTTATTATTAGTTGGATAAAAATATAACTTATCAGCAGATATAAAAATATAAGCAAGAAAGTAAATGCTGAAAGTAAATGACACAAGCAAATTTATAGTGGTTCGAGGATTGGGCAATTTCTCAAATCCACTCTTCTCCAACTCCTAGAGGAATCCAATAAGTAACAAATCAGGTAACAAAACAGTTCTTCAGTCTAGAGACAACCTTGATCATACAGATGACTTCTTCTGCGACTCAACTTCTTCACAAGACAGCTGCCTTGCTACTTCAGCTCCCTTCAAGTCTTTGGAATTATCACACAGCCTTCCAACAAACTTGAAACTTTTGGTTCGACCTTGAACCTCACTATGGCTCCTTCAAACTTGGAGAGTCGACCCATTTTTGTTCTTGAAACTTTTTCTCTTCAACTGGTTGAAGTAATCTTTCCTTCACAGCATGTGTTGGATCGAGTTCCTTCGGGTTTTAGGCTTGATGAATTTTCTTGATAAGCTTTGAGAATATTGCAGGTTATGCTTGCTTGAATATTACTTGATTCATTTGTTCTTGGTTTAGGTCACCTTTAAATGAGTAGCGTAGGTGATAGCGATAGGGTGGTTGGATACGCGATAGCAATGGCAAGGCACTGTTGACCCCGTCCATAGAGGTTTTCTTAAATGCTTCCTTAGCCTTTTATAGTGCCCATCCGAAAATTTGCCCGTTGAAGAGATAGGCTATTTTCAATTGACACTTCTTGTTCGTTGGCTTGTATTTTCTTGGTCTGCAGCGATGTGATGTTGACCCTTCCTCGTATTAAATGCCTTTACAGTTTTACAGGGTCTGACACATGCATTAGTATTTCCCATTGGTTTATTCCTTTTGCATATTTCTGGGCCAAACACTTTAAGACCTGGCAGATTGGACTTATTACTATATTGAGTAATATCCTTGACTTCCTTCCAACGGATCAATGTCAGTTGTCTTAACTTGATCGCCGCTTAATCCTCGACTTGAGTCTGCTCCAATTATGGGAATGACTCAACTGTCAACTCAACTGTTAGACATGACTTTTCATTGGCTTGACTGATACTTCCACATCCTTCACACAACTATTCCCCAACCGTGTCTCCTTCATTCGAGTCTTTGCCTTCCATCTTGACCATACTCAGCTGACACACAGCAGAGTCTACACTCTTGTCTTCAGTTGACTTCTTCTATTTTTTGACATAACTGACTTCACTCAGCTCTTTCAGTCATATCTATTACAACATAGAAATACAAGCAGTGCAGTAACAAAGAATGTTTGCTTTGACTAATCAATTTTATTGATCATAACATTTTTGTCCTTTACAAAATGTATAAAAGCTTATACAAATATTGCATTAAAACATGTATCAGAGCAAAATTACAAAGAGGGTATCAGAGCTAATAGCTAACATACAGAATACTTACAGCTGTGTATTTACAATAAAGTAAAATACATAAAGGGGTTGCAACTGTCTTCAACGCCTTGACTGCTTCCTTTTTCTCTCTACATCTTCAACTCTCCTCCTGTCCTCATCTGCTCTTCTCCTCTTCCTTTCTTCTTCATCACTCTTCTTCTTCTCGTAGGCATGCCTTGCAGTAGGGTCATCCCTACGTTTCCTTTCCTCCCATTCGCGATTTAGCATTTCCTTCTCGGCTTCTTGCCTTCTCACAACTTCTTCATTCTTGCGATGGACTTCCAAATTTGCAAGATGATCATATCCAGCCTAGTAGTTGAATCCCTTCTTCTGTGCATTAATATACTTTATGTCTTGTAGTTTTGGTTACGGTTGATAGCCTCTGCCTTTTCCACTTCCACCTGATCTTCCCCTTCCTCTTCCCGACTCAGCTCAACCTCCTACTCTAGGAGTGTACTGTACTGGAGCTTTAACTTTTCCAGTTGAGTGACTGTTGGAACTCTGTTGCACTTTAGCTTTATTACATACATCGAGACCTTCTGCTTGGAAGTAACCTTCTTCCTCTAGAGTTTGAAACTCCTCTAGTGATCTGGACTAAGATCCAGCATCAGGCTTAGCAATGTCTTTTAGGGGCTTGATCGCAGGGAAATCTTTTCCTGCTGGAGGACCATCATATTGTGTCCTTATGTTCTGGATACGCGCAGAATGCTTTTCAGCCACCTTCTCAAACTCAGCTTTGATGGCTTTCCTTGACTCTTTGAATGTCATCTCGGCTTTCTGTTCCATTGATAGTTCTTTCGATAGCTTGCTGAGAAGCACTGAAGCTGTTATTTCTCCTTGCTGAGGGGTTTCAACAAACATAAGCTTCAACGGGGGGGGGGGGGGGTGTTTCGAGCTTCCTTACCCCTTAGCTTGTACTTCCTTCTTTTCCACCTTATGACTCCCTTTGCCTTCCTTCAGTTCCTTCAAGGCCTCATTTTCCCCTTTTTTGGTATCATCACCAAATGATAGGGTGAGGCCAGGGAACAATCCACTGAGAATGAAGTCAAGTCAGCTGTTTGTATAGTTTTGCTTGTCATCTGTTTTAGAGTACGTTGTTCTGAATTCTGACCGCAACCTTTGACTCAGCTGCCATTAATTTCATTTATGTCTGGAAAACATTGAACTGCAGGTTCATGTTGGTCTCCAGTCTTGCAATCTCGCTATTGTGTTGCATCTTAAGTAAATCCATGTCCGACTTGTGGGATTCTTCAATTCTCACCATATACTCCTTCTGCCGCTGCTGAAACTGTACATTATCGACACTCCAGATGAGCAACTCTGCAAAGAGTGACTTGAAGTAATGGACTTTCTCTAATCTCATAGCAGTTGTTTGTGCAGCCCATTCTCTGATTTGTAGAACAACACTTTGAATATCCCCATTGATATTTGCATCACGGTTGTCTAGCCTTAGGTCTAACGATGCTAAGCCTTGTTCCATTTTCTCAATTTCTTCACAAATGGCTTTAAACGCCTTTCGGAAGTCGGCTATAGAAGCGGACTCATCCTTAGGCCAAACAACATCGAAGTTGAAACCTATAGGCACTATTATAGAATCACCTGGAACTCCAAGCTCTACTTCCACAGTGTATTTGGCTTGTTCTCTAGTAGACTTGACATCTAGAGGTGGCAACTCGGCTTTAAAGTGGAATATTTCTTCAAACATGTTTTCCGGGTAGATAAGGATTCCTGAAGGTCTACCCTGTGGAGCCTTTCCCTTCTCCTTTCGTAATAGTTCAGCTCTATTTGCCTCAGCTGAACCAACTTCATTGGCATTGGGAGCAGCTGTGTTAGCCTGTTGTTGAGCTGATTGAGTCTCTGCTTGAGCAGCTGTGGTAGCCTCGCTCACTGATCGATTTCGGCTTGAGCGATTGTTTTGGTCTGCTCTTTCGGCTAATCGACCCTCGCTTGTGTTAACAGCCACAAGATTAAATCGCATTTCCTTTTGAGTCGACTGGTCCTCAGCTATTTTATCAGAATCATCGGAGTGTTATGTACCCATTAGGGTTGGCTCATCATGGAATACAAACCTCATCGGAGCTGTTTTATAACTGACATTACTCGGGGAGTTTTGAGCATCCTCAACCTTGTCCTTTGCAGATTCATCAATGGGTGTGGACTCAGCTTCATTGTTGGATTCTAGAAATTATGTTTCAATGTTTTCCTGGGAATCACTGAGAGCGTTGATTTTATCTTCTTCATCAGCCCTCTCTACATGAGGAATTTTCTCTTTCTCAACTTCTTTACCTAAGAAAGTCTGAACCTCCTTTAGGCCTTCATTACCCCCAGCAGTCTCAACCGTTGTAGGGCCTTCAACATCCCTATGTGCAGTCTCAACTACAGTAGGGTCTTGGACAGATTTCCCCACATTAGACTCATATGCCTTAAGGTCTTCATTGGCATCCATCGGAGTCTCAACTCCTAGGATTTCACTTTCAAGACCAGGAGTCTTAACTCCTATGGTCTCCATTCCATCCTTTGTCTTAGCTACAACAGCATCATCATCGACCTTCAGTGTAGAAGAAGTTTCAGCCGAGACAGTCTCAATCTCCCAAGATTCGTCAACTTCACTCTGTTGTTCCATTTATTTCTAACCTTTCCCTCATTTCTCCATAGTTTGGTCTCCCACAACATCCTCCGACCTTGCTGTGGTGGAGAGAGCTTCCCCCTCAGCTGGCTCACCAGCTAAGTTAGAGGTTGTGGGGTTACTCTTCTCCTGAGACTCGGTTGTTTTTCCTTCTAAGTTATCAGTCGTGGGGGTAGGTGTCTTAACACCTTCTTCGAGTGTTGGCTTGGCTAGGGTGCCCATTTCATATCCTTCCCTAGCTTCATTGCCAGTCCCCTGAGATCCATTTTCAGATTGCATGGGGGATGTGGTGGCAGCAATGTCACCAGCGATCTTCTGTGCCACATCCAAGGGTTAGAGCTAGGAGAGAGTTTAGAAGATTCTCCCGGACCCTCTTGCAATTGTTGTACGTGTATATCTTTTGATTCTTTGATGGCCTGTTGGAACTCGGCCTTCTCAACTGCTTCAATAGGATCATTATCTCCTAGGTCGCTGTTGTCAGTCGATTCCATGTGATGCTCATGACCTCCAGTGAACATGCACATCTTTGATTTTTCAAGAGCTTTGGCCTTCTCCAAAGTTTTCTCATTTTCATCTTCTTTTATGGCGTGAAGGGCATTCATACAGAATTCTGCATTAAGGGCATAGTGGATAGAGACGTTTCCTAGAAAGCTTAAGAGTTCCTCTTCTTCTTCCATGAACTCTGGTTGCTCAAATTATTGTGGAGAGTAACTCAGCTTCCAGTTCCTCCAATCCCTTAATCTATGCTGAATATCTGGGTAGACTGGATAGTAGATTATCACGTCATCATCATCATCTCCATCTTCCGGAATCATAGCAAGTGGAGCTTGCTCCTCCTCAAGTATATTGGCACCGGTCTGAAGGGATGAGACAACTCTTTCCTCAAGAGTCTCAGTTGTCTCAGCTCTTTGCTTCTCCACAGCTGTCTCACGAGCAGTTGGGTCTTCTACACTATGTTGATCGACATCAACAGTCTTCTGGCCATCCATGGTGGCTACATCTCCACCATTCTTCTCTTTAGAATGCTCTTCTTGGGCATCCGCAGTCTCCTTTTTGGGCTTCTCTGGTTGAGTGGTAGACTCAGCTTTTTCAAGCTCAGACTTCCTAAAATGTCTTCTTCTCTTGGATCTTACAAGAGGAACAACATCCTCTTCGGCTTCCTCGGTGGCAGCCTCTGGCTCCACCATCTTTATCTTCTTTGCAACAGCTAGCTTGTGGGGCACAACTGTGCGCTTCTTCTTCACGACCAGAGAAGACATAGATGTATCATTCTCAGTCTCGGCTTCTGGGGCAGGGGCTTCTGACTCGGCTATGGGGGCAGGTGTTTGTGGCTCCTACCGCAGGGGCGTTTCTTGGACTTGGCTGCAGGGGCGGAGCTTGTTTAGCCGCCAGCAGCTTCTCTTTTTTAAATAGGCTTGGGATAGAGAGTCGGAGCGGTTGCGGTATGTCTTTAGCAAGGTCAATCGACTCACCCTCACTTGTGTCGGCTTTCCCCGGCATGCGCCTTCCTCTCGAGCTCCGAGAATGGTTTGCCTTAAACATCTTCTTGTTCACATGGAATGGCTTTCCATGTCGCAGGGCAATTCCTTTTAATTCCATCAAATGGCCAATCACTAGGCCATACCCCAACGAGCATCCAAAAGTTCCATCCTCATTGATGGTCATGTTTATCATATTGTGATAGATACGGCTGAAAATAAACTTAGCCCAGTTGATTTTCTTCTCTTTTAGGATGGCAGCCATCACCAAAAGCTTAGTCTGAGACAGCTGGTTAAAGCTCCCAAACTTCATATCCACGCACTTGGACACGATGTCCATCAGTTTGTGGTAATCATCCTTGATCAACTCTTTCTTGGTTGTATACACAATCTTCGCAGCTGACTCAGGCTTGGCATCTCCTTCTAAGCCGCAACTATGTTGACATCCTTCTCAGAGATTTCCTTTAGCCCTTCACTAGGCAACTTGCAATGCTCAGCAAGGTACTAATAAGAGAATCTCATCATCATGTACTTCTGCATTAATGTAGAACATCATGACCTCTTCTAGATATGTGTGAGAGAACTCCATAGTGAGAAAGTCCTTCAAATCAGACTTCTCGAGTTTCTCTGTGATTTTCTTCACTAGGGCTTCATCAGCACCCTGCTTCAGCATACCCTTGAAATCAACTGTGGATCCTGAGTGGATCTTCTCAGACATCTTCACGAAATCATATGTATCATCTATTTTTGAAGAAGATAAATGGTGAAAAAAGTGTAAAATCTCAATTTTTAGAAAGTAGGGTTTTTGCTATCACAGACATAATTCCTTTGCTTGTTGAAGACGAGAGTGTGTTTGTGAGGAGAGAGAAAATGTGTTTTTTGTTTATATTGGACTTGAAAGGACGGTTTCTGGAATTTGAAAAAATTTGATCAAAATGGATGGTCAGGATTTAACCTTTGAAACCGCATTAATTTCCCCGCAGTAAATGCAGCAGCATTTATATCCAATCATAGGCTTAACCTTGCACCTTTTGTTCTGACAAAAATAATTACGCTGACGTCATCCTTAAAAACATTCTAGCTCGCAGAAAACGACTATGTTTTGTCACTTAGCTCATAAATGACTTAGCTATGTCCAAAAATAACTTAACTCTGCTTCTCTCTTCACATTAGATCACTCAGCTGTCAGCTAACTCGATACAACTGATTTCCCGTCTTGACTGTTTCACTCGGCTGAATGGTGAAACTTGCTCATTTTTTATTCTCTCTTCTTTTGTCTCTGCTGATTGAGTCTTCTTAGTATCCTAACTCAGCTCAATTAACTCTAGCTCATTCTTAAGTTATTCAAATCTTATTCACATAAGGGCTTTGTGAATATGTCAGCTAACTGCTTATCATTTGAGATGTATTCCAAACTGATGTCTTTCTTTTCAACATGATCTCTTATAAAATGATATCTGACATCAATTTACTTTGTTCTTGAGTGCAACACTGGATTCTGAGTGATTGCAATAGCAATAGTGTTATCACACATAATTGGAATCTCTTTTTCTTCAATATCATAGTCTCTCAGATGTTGTCTCATCCATAAGACTTGGGCACAACAGCTACCCACAGTTATGTACTCTGCTTCAGTTGTGGATGTAGCTATTGAATTTTGTTTCTTGCTAAATCAAAAAAATAATCTATTTCCAAGAATTTGACAAGTACCTGATGTACTTTTCCTGTCCACTCTACATCTAGAATAGTCTGAGTCTTAGTATCCTACCAGCTTGAATCCTCCTTCCTTTGGATACCATAAGCCAACTTCTTGGTATCCCTTCAAATACCTTAGGATTCTCTTAGTTGCAGTCATGTGACTCTCTTTTGGTGCAAATTGAAATCTAGAACATACACCTACATCAAAGGTGATGTCTGGCCTGATAGCTGTTAAATAGAGCAATGTTCCAATGATGGTTCTATATCTAGTTTTATCAACAACTTTTCCATCTGCATCGATATCCATCTTGACTGATGTATTCATAGGAATCTTCACTGATGACATCTCTTTCATGTCAAATTTCTTCATAAAATCTCTGGTATACTTGGTTTGACTTATGAAGGTTCCATCCTTCATTTGCTTGACTTGAAGTTCTAAGAAGAAGGTCAGCTCTCTCATCATGCTCATTTCAAACTTGCCTTGCATGAGGTTTGAGAACTTGTCACACAACTCTTTATTTATGATTATAAAATAATGTCATCCACATATATTTGAACAAGCAATATACTCTCTCCATCTTGAATTCTGATGAGTGTTCTATCAACTTTGCCTTTGGTGAATCCATTGTCAATTACAAACTGAGACAACGTATCATACCATGCTCTTGGTGCTTGTTTCAAACCATACAATGCCTTTTTGAGCTTGTAGACCTTATCTCCAATAGTTTTCTGCTTAAAACCTGGACGTTGTTCAACATAGACTTCTTCCTCTAATAGTCCATTTAGAAATGCACTTTTCACATCCATTTGATATACAGTGAAGTTCTTATGTGCAGCATAAGCAAGAAACATCCTTATTCCTTCCAATCTGGAAACAGGAGCAATGATTTCATCAAAATCTATACCTTCCTCTTGGCAATACCCTTTGGCTACCAATCTTGCTTTGTTTCTGACAACAGATCCTTCCTCATTCATCTTGTTCCTGAATACCACTTAGTACCAATGAAATTTTGGTGAGTAGGTCTTTGAACCAATTCCCATACTTCGTTTTTTTTTCAAACTGATTTTAGCTATTCTTGCATGGCCTGAATCCAATGTGTGTCTTCCAAGGCTTGAGACACATCTTTAGGCTCTATTTGGGAAATAAAACAAGTGAAAATAGCTTCATGTTGGGATCTGGATCTGGTTCTTATGCCAACTCTGACATCTCCAATTATTAACTCAGGTTGATGGTCTCTCAACCATCTCACATCAGGTTGGAGTAAGTGTGCTGGATTCAGCCATTTCGCAGCTAAGTTGTCTTGAACAACTCATTCATCATCATTTAGTTGCAGACCTTCCAGATGTCTTTGAGATTCATCTATCTCATCATCTTCAGGGTTGAGTCCTCTCACATCTGCTTCAACATAATGACTCTTCTGCATAGTTGGTTGATTTTGCTTCTCAGCTAACTCATCTATGTCTTCTCCATTCACATTTGGCTCATAAATACCACATGAATGGACTCTTCTATGACCACAAAAGCCTTCAAATTACCCTTGACATTGTTGCGGATGAAGCACTTACATCCAAATATCTGGAAATATCCAACATTTGGCTTTCTCCCTGTCCAAATCTCATAGGGAATCTTGGTTAATTTCCTGTTTATGATGAATCTATTCTGAGTAAAGCATGTTGTATTTATGGCTTCAGCTAAAAATCTTTTAGTCAATCCAGCTTCAGCTAATATTGTCGTTGCAGCTTCCTTGAGAGTTCTTTTGCTGTGGAGTCCTTGCTGGTGATAACTCATGAGCAATACCATTTTCAACACAATACTGAGTTATAATCCCATTGACAAACTCAGTTCCTCTGTCAGACCTTATCTTTATAATTGTTTGGCTCTTCTCATTTTGAACTCTTCTCATCAGCTGAGGCAACTTCTACAGTGTTTCCTTCTTTTTACACATGAAAATTGTCCATGTATATCTTGAATAATCATCCACCACTACTAAGGTGTATTTCTTTCCACTGATGCTAGCTGGTTCAACAGGACCAAATAAATCCATATGCAACAGATGTAATATCCTTGTTGAAGAGGGACTTGGTTTATCCTTGAAGGATGATTTGATTTTCTTTCCCATCTAGCATTCATCACATATACTTTCTTTCCCATCCAGCTCATTCATCACATATACTTTCTTTCTTTCTTATACCTGCAAGCGTTTTAAAATTTTCAATTTTTTTAACAACAACAATTAGTTTATTCTCTTTAATCTATTCTGATCCTTCACAAATCAGGGTTAGCTTATCCCAGATTTCTTTGGCTGATTTACAAAACTTGACTTTATTGAAAATAGCCTTGTCCAATGTCTTGTAGACAATATCTTTAGCCACATTGTCCATGTTGTATCTCTTTCTATACTCATTTGTCCATTCGCAGCAAGGTTTGTCAACCATGGTCAGGCTCTCAGCTCACGCAAAGATCCTCTCCTTCAGCTGGAGGTGCTCTTCTATCACAAGCCACATTTCATCGTGTAAGGCTGATAGGTGAGCCTACATACGAATCTTCCAGTCATCAAACTCTTCCACAGTAAACATAGGAATACGAGTTAGATTTGCTTCCATGATAATAACTTTGCTTTAAAAACCAAAGACTTTGAAAACACAAGTGTTAAACCTTTTGAAAAAGATTGAGATCTAGTTCAAGAACTAACCGGTGAAGGCTCGGTGAACCAACCGCTCTGATACCACTTATAGAGGTCCCAAGAGGTGTGGTGTAAGGTTTAGAAGGGGGGGTTGAATAAACCTTACCAAACTTTCACTTTTTAGTCCTTTTAAAAAGTTCAACAGAGTTGACTCAAATCAGCTAAGTCCTCGGGGGTCAGCTTGGTTGGCTATTTTTTTCAAAGAAAGTTATCCACTCAACCGCATAGCCGAGTCATTGTTGATAGTATAACTTAGATGTGTCAGCTAAAACTTAACTTTTAGATGATTTGGTTTTTAACAGCGGAAGACTTAACACCCTTTGTAAATTTTAAGCACATTTTTAACACTTATTTTAGCACTTGTTATTATTAGTTGGATAGCAATATAACTTATCAGCAGATATAAAAATATAAGCAAGAAAGTAAATGCTGGAAGTAAATGATACAAGCAAATTTATAGGGGATCGAGGATGGGGTAATTCCTCTAATCCACTCTTCTCCAACTCCTGGAGGAATCGACTAAGTAACAGATCAGGTTACAAAGCAGTACTTTAGTCTAGAGATAGCCTTGATCACATAGCTGGCTTCTCCTGCGACTCGGCTTCTTCACAAGACAGCTACCTTGCTACTTCAGCTCCCTTCTAGTCTTTGGAATTGATCACACAGCCTTTCAACAAACTTGAAACTTCTGGTTGGACCTTGAACCTCACTACAGCTCCTTCAAACTTGGAGAGTAGACCCTTTTTTGTTCTTGAAACTTTTTCTCTTCAACTGGTTGAAATAATCTTTCCTTCCTAGCGTGTGTTGGATCGAGTTCCTTCGAGTTTTAGGCTTGAGAAATTTTCTTGATAAGCTTTGAGAATATTGCAGGTTATGCTTGCTTGAATATTTCTTGATTAATTCGTTCTTGGTTTAGGTCACCTTTGAATGAGTAGCATAGTTGATAGCGATAGGGTGGTTGGATACGCAACAGCAACGGCAAGGCACTCTTGACCCCATCCGTATAGGTTTTCTCAAATGCTTCCTTAGCTTTTTATAGTGCCCATTTTAAAATTTGACCGTTGAAGAGATTGGTTATTTTCAAATGACACTTCTTGTTCATTGGTTTGTCTTTTCTTGGTCTGCAGCGATGTGATGTTGACCCTTCCTCGTATTAAATGCCTCTGCAGCTTTACAGGGTCTGACACATGCATCAGTTTTTCCCATTGGTTTATTCATTTTGCATATTTCTGGGCCAAATACTTTAAGACCTGGCAGCTTGGACTTATTACTATATTGAGTAATATCATTTGCTTCCTTCCAACGGATCAATGTCAGTTGTCTTGACTTGAACGTTGCCTTAACCCCTTGACTTGAGTTTGCTCCAATTATGGGAATGACTCAACTCGTCAACTCAATCAAGTAGACTTGGATTTTCACCGACTTGATGATACTTCCACATCCTTCACACAGTTGTTCCTCGCCGTGTCTCTTTCATTCGAGTCTTTGTCTTCCATCTTGACCATACTCACCGACACACAATGGAGTCTACACTCTTGTCTTGATTGACTTCTTGTATTCTTCGACATAGCCGACTTCACTCACCTCTTTCAATCCTATCTATTACAACATGGAAATACAAGAAAAATGGGGTGCCAACTTCCTATTCTAAGTTTTACATGGTATCATCAAAATCTAATAAATAAATTTCCTAACAGCAAAAGATTTACACTAGCAACTAGATCAAGCAAAGCACGTTCTATTCTAGTGTCTCCTATGATGCATGAAATTGTGGGACAACCTAGATCTTAGTCCTTGGGCTGTTGAACAGAATCCAACCACAGGGCTGAGTTTAGGTTCTCTAGATAGATATAGAGTTAAAAGTTGCTTCCTAAGCTTCTATCTTCGCCCTCTTCTTCAGTTTAGTATGGGCTTTCTTAGATACTGATGAACAATCTAAGTGGAAGGCGCTTACACGAACCCCACCACCTATGCCTAGTGTTTGAAATCATGTGCCTTAGATTGTCTGAAGTGCGCCCCAATAGAAAGAAGGGTAGGCAGATGTTCGAAAGTCTATCCTACTCCTCCTCCCGTCGTTGGAATGATGTGTTTGTCTCTGCCTGTTCAAAGAGCGACAATCAATGGTTAAGAAGGAGCACCTATCTGCCTGGCTGGAAATCCAAGCTCCCTCAGATGAATGATTGTTTGTTCTTGCTTGATTACCGGAGGACCAACGCAGGAAGGCGTTGTCACTGCGACTTGGTGCCCACTATGCTCTTCACAGAAAGGTTAGGTGGAGCAAATTGTTGTATAATTGTTCTTTTGATCGTGCACAAATCTTTCAAAAATTGGCTTAAGGTGAGATTTTTTTTATTGCATCCAACAAAGGAATATTAATTTTGACTTGTTTAAACAGTTCAAAAATCTCAGAATTTGAGTTCAATTTCTATGTTGGTTGCAATCTTTGAGGAAAAGGGGTAGGAGGTGAATATATTTCATCGTTTTTAAACTTACCTCCATTCAACTTACCTTCTTCATCCTCGTTATTTTCATTCTTCATTTCTGAAGATGAACTAATAACTTTCTTGGGATGAATTGTTTTATCAACAACTTTCCCACTTCGAAGTGTTGTGACTGAATTAGCCTCACTGACTGGATTTTCACCTGAAGTAGAAACACAAAACTAAATTGAAGGATTAAGTTGAGGTTGAGCAGGAAACTTACCCTTTTCTTGAGTCCGCAGAGAAGATGTGAGTGTTGAAAGTGAATTCTTGATTTCATTGATGGCCTGAGAAGTTTTATTATTGATGAGTGTTTGCTCATGCATAAATGATTACAAAGTCTCCTCAAGGGATTTTACATGTGGGGCTGGATATGAATGAAAATTCGGTGGCTTTTGCGAATTCATTGGTTGAGCCTGATTATCATCACGTGTTGTTGACGTGCTTTTTTGGGTCAACAAAGGAAAATAGGGAGTTTTAATATTGTGGAGGAGTATTTCGAAATGAATGACGACCAAATAAGGGCTAGTTCGGCCTCTTAATTGATTTTACCGGCAGAGTGTATCTGGTCGGCCATTAGTTATTACAATTTGGTTTCTCGGTCTTTCTTTCACTCTCTTTCTTTTCCTACTCTCCTATTTTCTCTCTTTTTCTTCTCTTTTTTCCTCTTTATTACAATCCATCTTCTCCCTTTTATATCCAATCATGGGGTAATAATTCTTCAGGTAGTGGGACACTTGTTCTTTTCTTAATTACTCTTAGGATATCTTGTAGGGTGTATCTAGCTTACCATTTGCATCTTTCCCTTAAAATAATGGTGTTATTTACGGCGTGTGTGAGAAGTAGCCATGTGTTGGGAGAATTTTGTTGACCTTGAAGGAATATTATTGCTTTTGAGGAATTTATTTTATTGTGGGCATGTTTTCTTGACCGTTTCACTGACGTCACTAGTGGGTCGCTCCTGTCACATGCGCACTGCTCGACAAAGTGCTTGTTTGAGTCCCTACTTGACTTTGCTCTGCTAGGTTAAGCTCGGTTTGTGCCACGTCAGCAGCTTGGGAGATTTTATCATTTGGGTCGGTCGATTACGTGGCCAAAGCCGTCCTGGTCGATTGGCATCATTATTGGCTGAATGGGCACATGGCTTTGTTGAGCTCGGCTCGGACGTCTCTATTCTTCCTTGGGTCGGCTTGGGTGTCATCAATGGCCCCCAAGTTTAATTCCGAGGAGGGAATTTATTTTGAGTCGGATTTATAGTGTAATCTGTATTTGTGTCTTATTTGTGTCTTTTGAGTCATGTCAGAGTCGTGTCAAAAAAATCGAGTTGAGTCGAGTCGGGTAGTTTGTTGAACTATAGAACTGCATGACTAAGTAGATTTGTTAATCACGAGTTGAACTGTCACGAGAGCATGATTTTAAGTGGTGATCTATACTTTGCTTCATCGATTTCATATTCATGCATAATTCTGTTAACTTATTTGAAAATGATTAATGAAGTTGAGTGTTGCTTGTATGATCCCACCGGATTCTAGAACTTGTTTGATCACTAATTGAGGCGAAATCCTAGGCGAAATAACATAAGGAAATGATTTAGGCCATCTTTGAATAAGCTATAGCCAAAACAACTACCTTTGTACGATATAATTTCACTAGTGTCCCCTTTTGAGCCTATTAAATCTGTTCTTTGGCAACCAATCTTTTACCTTGAGCTTACATGTGAAAATCCTAATTACCCATCACTCATACACACAAAATGATTGAAGGTTGAGGAGGATGTGATAAGTAAGGTAGATGTTCACTCGCATGAAGTTGCCGAGAAAAAGAAAATATGAAATCCCATGTGTTAAAATATGCAAAAGATTAAGTTGGGGGTTTCGGAAAAAAAATGTGTTGAAAATAGAGGCTCGTAAAGGGAGAATAATTGAAAATTCAACAAAAGGGAAGGTAGCCATTTTGTTTGGCAATTGGAGTTGAAGAGATAATTGTGTGTTTAGGTGATTTGAGCCACTTAATCCTGAATTTTCCTACCCGATCCTAAGCCACATTACAAGCTTTGAAAGTCCTATTGATCCTTGTGTTAGATTAGCCTACATTAGTGGAGATTAGTGTGAATAACAAGCCTATGGAATCCGGTAGTCATTATCTTTTGATACTTAGAAGTGGATCATCTTGATAACGTTTGATTGCGCATATCAATTTGAATAATGTAAACGGAATTTTCATGAATATTCAACACTTTTGATCACAATGTTAAAATGCATGTTTGATTGATAGTGAAATGAGTTTTTAGACAAATTTTATTGGTTTATGGAGTTTTGTAGTTGCTTGTGTTGTTGTATTGTTTGTCTTTCATTTTGGAGTTATAATTGTTTGAGGACAAACAATAGCTTAAGTTTGGGGGTATTTGTTAAGTTGGTATTTTACCAACTTATTTGAGTATTTTAGAGTAGAATTTGGTTTTATTTTGGGTGTTTTTAGAGTCGCTAGAGTCCAATTTATTTCAATTAGAGTCGATGTAGAGTCAATACAGATTTGGTAGCCGAGAAATGAAGAAAACGATAAAAACGGCTTGAAGAAAGAAGAAAATCGCGTATAAAGAAGGAAAAATCGCACTTTGGCCAAGGACGGGCGGGCGCTGCAGTGCCCGGCCCTGGGCGCCGCAGCGCCCGCGACAGGGAGTGCAGGATGGACGAAGGCATGTGGGCGCTGCAGCGACCAACGCCCGGCGCTACAGCGCCCGGGCGGAAAAAAATTCTGGTAAGTTGGCGGGCGCCGCAGCGCCCGTGCGATAAATGGCAGGAGAGTTGCTGGGCGCCGCAACGCCCGGGGGGCGGAAAAACCTATGTTCACCTACCCCCTTCTTGGACTTTTGTGGACTATAAATACCATCCTTGGGGCTTGAAATTAGGGCATCTTGGAACCCTTGGGAAGACAATAAAAATAGCTACAAGACAAGGAAGAAGGATTTGAGCATTTTGAGAAGAATTTGGAGAAGAAGATTGGAGGCTTCTATCATCTAGAAATAAAGAAGATCCCTCAACTCTTGTTCTTATTTTGTTGCTTTCTTCATATCTTGTAAGATGTATTGTTGTATTTTCATGGATTCATTTTCTTCAATCATGAGCTAAACTCTATAATTCTAGAGGGATGATGTAATCCATGTTTGAACTTATGTTTTGAGATTGTGGTTTGTCAATCTAGATCTATCAATTTATTTGTGCTATTTGGATATATTGCTTCTAAATTACTTGATCAATAATTTAGATTGTTTGGTGTATTTGATTTGACACTTGAGAGAGGTAATTGAATACATGACCTTGGAATAGCATAACCTTGGATTTCATAGAATTGAGAGATTTGTGAATCCTTTGAAGTCATTTATCAAGATTCATAGCTTTTATTGAGATTTTAATTGGTGACTTTTATAGAGATATTGATTTCCCAATTGAATCTAAAATCATTTGGCACTTGAGAAAGGGAATGATTATTGTGGAAATCTTGACTTATAAATTGGTAATTGATGATTGATAAACCATATTGACAACATAAGGGATAACTAGATTCATCATACCTCTAGAATATATTTAATCATTTGGATAAATTCATTGATATTTTCATAGTCTTAATTTATTTTTAGTATTTTTAGTACAATCAACTCCATCAATTATTGAATTTCTAAATAAAGTTAGACTACTATATTATAGTACTTAGCGATAATTCGATAATTATTCCATGTGGATTCGACAACCTTACTTCTCTATATTAAAACTTGACACCGTAGACTTGCGGTTAGAAAATTATCTAACAATCAACATAATATTATAACTCATTTTAATCCCATGTCGCGATTCCAACTCTGCCATCATATCTGTTGGCACGAGAGTAGAATGTTCCACTAGTAATCTGGATGCAAAATACGCACCTACTACTTTAGAATGCACTCGCCAAGATGCATTGCCATACAAATTTAACCCACATCCATAGTGTTTGTCAAACTTTTCTACTCTCCAAATACCATCATTTCCATATCCACCCATTCAAAAAGGACATCGTTCATACTTGCACATTGCATAATAACGAGTCTTATCCGAGCGTTCAACTCGATACTCGACTAGATTTTCAAGGTGATGCATGCCTAGTGCCATCTCCAATTTGGTTTTGCTCATGTATGTTGCTCCTTGGCGTAATGTACCACCAGATGCTTCCAATCTGACAGGTTCTTCATCAGAAAGTAAAACATGTGAGAGTGCACCAGGAATTACCCAACTTCGTCCTGTGGGGGATATTGTTTCATCCCTATTGTAATTCAATTCATTGTCTCTATGGATATCTAGATGTATGTTAGCACCTCCTTCTTCTGATGCATTCTGGTTTACTTCTCTCCGTCTACGTCTCCACTCACAAAATTCTTCAAATTCAGCACGTTGTTAATCATTTTCAATTTGATTATTAGCTTTAGTAGCAATACCAACATCACCAAAAATATAATTCTCATCATAATCATCTACATTATTATCATCACCAACATCACCATCATCGCCACAACAATTATCACCTTCATCATCTTTATCATTTTCATGGTTCTCGCCATTTGTTTCTGGAAATCTGGATCTGTCTTCATCCCAATCACAATCTAAATCAGGATAATTGTCATCTTCAGTGATACTAGATCCCGAACAATCAATATTTGGAACATTAACTGTAGGTGAGCATGGCCCTGGATGATCAATATTTGGAACATTGTTCATATACATAAAAGGTGCTCCACTAGGCCTTACTACATGACTATATAGATTGATATGTGGTACGCCGTAATGTTGGAAACCAAGATGGTGCATGTAGTTATAATTAGGCCAAATGACTGTTGAAAAATCATTCTGAGTAGCCATTGGCTACATAAAACTTCCACCAGCATCTTGTTGACTTTCAACGCTCTCAACTCGATTATGCCCAGATTGACTTCCTAACACATGATGCAAACTTGTCTCTGCCATTTTCCTTTTTGGTGTTATAAAAACAACTGGTAACTCAGTGTTTTCAAATGCACGTTCAATGTCACGGTAATTTTTTAACTTTAACTTCCCAATTTTGTTTCCAGAAATATCGACAACAGCATGCATTACACAATCGTATATGCCCCTGTCGACTTCAACAACACCATAAACCTCCTCCAATAATTCAAAATAATTCATTTTGCCCGGTTCAACACATACAACTTCTTCTTCACTATTTTTATATTCTAACCATTTCCAGTGTCTCCCAAATCGAACAACAATATAGCGAGAGTTCATCTGTAGAAATGATATATTGGTCAACAACAACAGTTTATACAAAATTTAAAGTGCCATGATATACTATAATAAATAAGGGCATGATACATAGTGTTTTATATCGTGGCACGATATGCCACGATACACACCTTTTATGTCATGGCATGATATGCCACATGGCACGATATGGCACGATACACTAGTATATCATGCCATGAATAACACTACTGTGAAATTGTGCCACATTATACACTAGTGTATTGTAGATAATACACTAGCGTATATCATGGCACGATACATTCTAGTGTATCGTGTCATACACTATTGTATTATAAACTGGTGTATAATGTGGCACGATATACTAGTGTATTGTGCCACGTTATACACTATATCGTGCCACTGAAAATGTAAAAATAAATTTATATCGTGTGAACATAAAATCGTGCAGCATTTCTTATTTTCAGATTCAAGAATTTCGTTTTTGTGCAAATATATTTGGTTTACTACCCTAAACTATATTTAAACAAGGATAAGTAATTAAGAGGAGAAACAACATTACCTTATTTTTTTCCTTTGTCTGGTGCGATTTTGTGTAGATGAGAGAACCCAAAATAAACTTCTTGATATTTTGTGTAGAAGAAAGAGTAAGAGAGAGAGAGAGAGACAAAAAATAGAAAGAATGTATTTAACATGAGAGAGAAATAAGATCAGCTACCTACCTTACCTACTTTAAGGCTTTGCATTTAAGTAACAAGGGTATTTGGGTAAAAGAACTGCAAAAGTGGGTAGAAAACTGGGTATGTATGGATGTGTTTTCAAATACAATTTTCCACTTTCCAACTATTCAAAAAAATGAGTTAATGTTTGTTTAAGAAATTCTCAATGGAAATAAAGTCATTTTCAGTTTTCATTTTTTTATGGAAATGTTCTTTTGAAAACACAATCAAATAATTTTTCACCATAATCATGCAAAATCTATGTAAAAATACACTACAATTACGCAAATCTATATCAAAAATACATTCAAAAAACTATAACCAAACATATTTTTTATTTCTAAACAGAAATTCAGACAACAAACCAAGCATATTCTTAATTCTCACACGAAAATCAATAAAGTTTAAAAATTCATTTTTCAACACTGGAAACTAGAATTTGGACTTGGAAACGCATCCATACATCTCACTAGTTTTTTATCTCACATGTCAGAAAAGTTTTTGTCCTATCCCAAGTGGATATATTGAGCAATTTACTCTTAAATAAGACAGTTATAATCATACCCCATATAAAAATGCTGGAATATATTTTACTATATTGTCCTTAATGAAAGATAGTTACAAACAATTTACCAAGAAACGTGGAAAGATCTCATT
This sequence comes from Rehmannia glutinosa, assembly GCA_016081115.2. Classification (NCBI taxonomy): domain Eukaryota; kingdom Viridiplantae; phylum Streptophyta; class Magnoliopsida; order Lamiales; family Orobanchaceae; genus Rehmannia; species Rehmannia glutinosa. The sequence continues at coordinate 104,796,100 of CM071926.1, forward strand.
CATCCAATATTTTCAATCAATGGCTAAGATTAGTCCCTATCGGTCTTACCCTAGAACCTCTGTCTCATTTGAATCAATCACTATATATATATATATATATATATATAATAGAATAAAATGAAATATTTCATCAGAAGAAACTTACAAATTACAATGAATGAAAAACAGTTGCAAGCCCTACAGGATGATAAACCTATATAGATCTAAAGTAAAAAATTTAAACTTAAATAGATCTAACTGATTTGTAGAATCAGAATTTCACAACAGAGACGTTGGACAAAACACGTACCAAATATGATCATCCGAGCAAAATCCCAGACAAACTTAGTAACTGGAAAGGAAAAAAACCACCTAGTGAGGACAAATAAAAGCCAGATATTGGGGACAAATTTATTTAAATTAAAAACAATTAAAATTAGGGATGACAAAAGGAAAAAGATTGAGAAACAAAAGCGGTTGGGGTTTTGAGAGAAGATGGAGATTTGTGAACTACTTAATTTCACTCTATAATATTTATTTTGTCGTATGGGTTTACAATAGGGCAAAAACGTATATGAGACCGTCTCATGGATTTAAATCCGTGAGACGGAGCCCCATATCCTACCCATATAATAATAGGTGGTGAATTTTGGAGATTATGAGAAAATAATGGGGTAAATTTGAAAAGAAGAGAAAAAAAATAGGATACGAGAGAACATAAGAATTTTAGGGAGAGAAAAAAGAGAGTCGTTGATTTCCTTTTTCCTCTGTCGCCGCCGACTGACATGAAATTGCTACCTACAAAAAGCTCATGTCGAGCTTAACCAAGTCGTGTAGAAGATATATGCATATAAAGATGAAGAAAATGATAATAATAATAATGATGATTTTGAAGATGAGGAGAAAAAGGAGATAATATGGTTGTATCTATATGAAGATATATGCATACAAATTTCAGATTCTCCGTTGATGAATTTAAGGATATCAAGAGTTTTTACTGCAACAGATATGAAGAAACATTTGAAGTATTTGTCTCAAATAGTTGCATCAGCCATTTTGCAAGAATCTTAATAAGGTGAGGTTTTTCATGAAAAGAAATTAAAAAAAAAAAAGCAAACTACTCTTTCTTTTGTAAATGAGAGTAAAAGAATTCTATATACCTAAATTCCACCGACAACTTGGGGATGTAAAAAAAGGCTGGATGAGGTTTTTTTTTTTACAGACTTGCAATCTTTTTTGAGATAAAGTATTAATTGTTGAACTGAGAAATATTACTTGTTTAATTAAAAAGTATTGCTTAAAATGAGAAATATTGCACGTTGAACTGAGAAATGTTACACATTGAACTGAAAATTACTACACATTAAACTGAAAATTACTACACGTTGAACTGAAAAATATTACACATTAAACTGAAATGTATTATAATTTTATAGGTGTGGTGATGAGTAAAAAATATCACTTTTTTTTATTAAAAGTGTTACGTTTACTCGTATTTCAAGTAACCAAAAAAATTTGATATTATTATTTGCAAAGTTATATACTACATTGATTAAAAGTATCAATTCTTTTAAGAAAAGTATCATTTTTACTATATAAATTATTTGTTTTCAAAGTAACAAAACTGATATTTGTAGTTTATGAAAATATTATTTTTTTTCCCTAAAAAAGTAGATGGTGATATTTTTAGTTAGGGATGGCAATGGGGCGGGTCAAAACCCGCCCCCGCATTAAACCTGCCCCGCTCGGGGCGGGTTCAAACCCGGTCGAACGAGTCCCGAGGTGGGTCGTGGACCCATTTTAAAAAATATGTCGGATCCGGGGCGAGTAACGAGTCCTTATGGACCCGTCTCGTATAGAAATAAACTTAGTCAAATTTTATATTAATTTTTAAGTCAAGAATTATAAATAATAAGACATCTACTGTATACTACTTTTTTTTTTTGATCGGTACTGTACTACTACTTATTTCTTCGGGTAATTTAACAAAATAAGTTACTTTTCAAACCAATTTAACAAATTAATGCAAAAAAATAAAAAATTAAAAAAAGAGGTGAAAACAGAGTTGGTAACGCTGTTTTCACAAATAATTTTTTTTTTTAAATATTAATTCAAAAACAGAGATTTATATGTTTTTCAAACCGAAATTGAACCGCAATGCTAGAAAAATCGAACCGAACCAAACCGAACTATTTCGGTTTGATTTGGTTCGATTTTTCGGTTTGGGATTTATTTTGGATTTTTACGTTTTTTGCTAAAAAATATATTTTTTTATATTTATTTAACAATTTAATAATAAAATATTATAGAAAATTAAAATAATAATATAAAAAATATATTAAAAAATATAAATTAAAATAATAATATAAAAAATATTTAAAAAAATTTATGGACCAAAACCGAATTGAACGAAAATTCATTCGGTTTAACAATTTGTTAAACGGTTTGGTTCGTTTTTTAATCTAATAAACCGAATGAATTTTCGGTTTGGTTCGGTTTTGGTCTATAAATTTTTTTAAATATTTTTTATATTATTATTTTAATTTTATATAATATTTTATTGTTAAATTGTTAAACAAATATAAAAAATATATTTTTTAGCAAAAAACATAAAAACCCAAAAAAAGCCCAAACCGAATAATTTCGGTTTGGTTCGGTTCGATTTTTCTAGCATTGCGGTTCAATTTCGGTTTGAAAAACATATAAATCTCTATTTTTGAATTAAAATTTAAAAAACAATTTATTTGTAAAAGCAGCGTAGCGTTACCAACTCTGTTTTCACCTCTTTTTTTAATTTTTTTTTTTTTTTGCGTTAATTTGTGAAATTTTTTGAAAAGTAGCTTATTTTGTTAAATTAGCATATTTCTTCCCAACTGAGATGATAAGCTTGTTGGAATTGGCTTTTTTGTGAGTCTTAATATGTTTGCAGAATCTTCGGAGAATTGAAAAAAAAAAAAAAAAAAAAAAGAACCTCAATTATTCAACTTATGGGGAGCCACCATCAGCCTTTTAATGATTGATAAATTAATTATAAAATTTTAATAATAGATTTTAAACAAAGATCTTAGATTTTGAATTAAAAGACAGAGGCACCACAATCCAATATGATTTACTGGCAGCACACAAATAATATTCAGTTGTAGCCGGAGAGCACACAAATAATATTCACTGTAGCGGGTCCGGCGGGTTGGACCCATGATCCGGCGTGTCCGATACGGGGCGGACGGGTCCCGGGTCCAAGATTTTCTTCGTGGGGCGGGTCCCGGGTTTGGTCAAACCCATCCCAGACCCGATCCGTTGCCATCCCTACTTTTAGTGTAACAATTGATACTTTTACTATAAAAAGTGATACTTTGTTTTAGTGTATATAAACAAGTATCACATTTTATACTAAAAGTATCAACGTCACACGGTTTTACACCGTCTCACGCAAGTTTTTGTGAAAGAAAGTTGTAACACAAATTTTTATTGTCTGCAAATTAACAAACAAGAAAAATAGTACAAATTGAATTTATATAAATAAAAAATATCAAAAGGTTTACAATCTCTAGAAAATCTTCTTATTCTTCTCTTCATGAAAATAATATTTGAAATTCGAGATATTGGAGATGAACTCTTCAGTGATCTTCTCCAAACTTGAACTTGAATTTGAATAACGTTAATCCGAGGGTTTGATAGTTTAATCCCGAATAAAACGTGATATATTTGACGATATTTGACTTGGATATGAGAATTTCTTGTGGAATTGTCTCTTTGATCTTCCTCCAAGATGAACTTGATATTTGATAACGTTAACTCGAGGGCTTGAAAGCTTATTCCCGAATCAAACGCCGTGATTTGAATGGACTCCACGATGAATGTTGTAGGTCCCAAGGGGTGTAAGTGTAAGGTTTAGAAGGGGGGGTTGAATAAACCTTACCAAATTTTCAATTTTGTCCTTTTAAATATACAGAGTTGATTCTACACAGCTGTGTCCTTGATGAACAGTCGATTTAGTCAATCAGTAGAGTTAGTCACTCAACAGACTCAACTGAGCTGTTGATGGAATAACTCACTGTGACTCTAAATTAACTCAACTGTGGTTTTGTTTTCATTGAAGACTTAACACCCTTAAGTTTGATTAAGCAAGAATTTAGTGCTTGGTTTAGTACTAGTTTTATCAAATGGATAGCAAATTTATCGTGAGATATAAACAGCTTAAAAATGCAGAATTAAAATGCTTTGAAATGTAAATGACACAATGAAATTTTATAGAGGTTCAAGATGGGGTAATTCTTCTACTCCTCTCTTCTCCAACTCCCGGAGGAATCCACTAGGTAATGATCGGTTTACAAAGTGGTAACAGTCCGATACAAGTCTTGATCACACAAATGACTTGATCCTTTGGGACTCGGTCCGAGACGCCTTGATCACTCACCGGCTTCTCTTACGACTCGGCCTTCTTCACAGGGCGGCTGCGCTTGCTACTACAACTCACTTGCTCAAGCTCTTTGGATTTGATCACGAAGCCCTCCAAAAGCTTAAGACTTGGTTCGACCTTGAACCTTCCTACAATCCTTCGTGGAATGTAGACCCCTTTTCTTCAAAAGTTTCCTCTTCAATCGATTGAAGTTCTCTTTCAAAAATTTGCCCGTTGAAGAGATAAGCTTATTTTTGAAAGTCACTTGCAATCGTTGGCTTGTCTTTTTTTGCGATCCTTGGAATTGCCATTTTCTCGTATGAATTGTTCTTTCACCTTTTCGTAGTTCTCGCACGATGCAAAGCTTCCCATTGTTCATTCCTTTTGCACGCTTCGGGACCGAGCACTCCGAGAAAGGTGGTATGGAGATATTACTTGTTTAAGTGAATCTCTTGATTTACGTACAACGGATCTTTTACGATTATCTCGACTTGATCGCATTTGCTTGCTTTCCCCAGGTGACTTAGAGTCGCCTTCCAATCATTTGATGACTCTTCTATCACTTCAACTTGAGACTTGGCTTTTCTCGAGTTGACTTGACGATACTCCACTTGGCCGCATCTCACCGCTTTTTAGTAGAGTTCCCGTCTACTCTTCTTTTTGCCATACTCACTGTCTCTCACAAAGAGTCTTCCTTCCAGATCTTGATTGTCTTCTTCTTGCATGTTAGGCGTAGGCGACTTAACTCGGCAGCGGCTCTAGTTGTTACAATGCATTTTACAACAAAAATTGGGGTGCCAACTTTCTATTCTAAGTTTTACATGGCATTCATCAAAATCTAAACAATAAAATTCCTAACAATTTCCCCCTTTTTGATGATGCCAAAACTTAAACCATTCAAAAATGCAAACAAAGAAAGATACATACGAGATAGTGTATTGACATAGAATGTATGCGCAGAATCAATTCTTTTATTGATCATATCATTCTTGTTCTTTTACACAATCAAGCACAAGGTGTATCGTAGTACATATTTGCCTACCTACGTAAAAATAAAGAATTTATAGCTTTATTACATAAGACTTACATTGTATGTATTTACATAGTGAAATACACGAAGGGTTGGACAAACAACACTTCATCTCCTTCGCCGTCTCCTTCTTTCATCTTGTTCAACATCTTCTTCTCTTCTTCTTTTTTTCTCGCGTCACCGCTTCTTTTTTTTTTCATATGCCTTCCTGGCGCTTCATCTCTTCTTATTCTTTCTGTCTCTCCTCCCATAGCCGAGTTTGTCTCTTGTTTTCTTCTTCTAGTCTTTTTACATACTCGGCGTTAGTTTTAGCCACTTGCAAATTTGCTACTTGGTCAAGCCCAGCCAAGAGATCCCTCCTTTCTTTCCCGGATCCACATATTCAATGTTTTTGGGCAGAGGCCTAGTCCAAGCTTCTTCCTCCACTCTCGCTTCCTCTCTACCTCTCAAGGCGTATATCTTTGTCTTTGGGGTCTTCTTTTTCCAAATGAGTGACCAGTGGAGTGACCAGCAGAGTGATCGCCGGTAGTCTCTGCTCGCTGTCGCTTCTTCACATAACGTGAGACCCTTTTCCCAAGATAAGTCCCAAGCTTGAGCCATAGACATATTTGCAAAGTATCCTCGTTCGAGCGTTTTAAATTCATCAACCGATCGTGGCTCGTCCCGACATCCGAGATGGCATAAGTGTCTCTGCTTCACGGAATGCCTCCGTGTTCTTTCAAGATGTTCATAATTCGGGCATCCATTCTTCCTTCCACTTCCTTCATCCCTCGCTTCAATTGTTTTTCTCTTATCGGCCATGGATATAGCAGAGTGTTGGAGTGGCGAGTCACAGGGAGTTTGCCGCTTATAATGTCACCGTGACAGACCTTGTTGGGGTTTGTGCAATCATCAAGGTCACATCTGCCGATTCCCCCTCAACAAGCTTTCCTTTCTTTTGTTTCAAAACTTCCTCACCGATTTTCCTTCTCACCGCTTCCTTTCTTTTCACCTTGATTTTAGCGCTTTAAGGTATTCCTCTTCCCCCTTTTTGGCATCATCAAAGGATAGAAACCCCGGGGAACATGCCGGCAAGCGGAAGTCGAGCCTGCGATAGTCGAGTTCTGCTTCAAGTCTGCTGCGTTGTAAGCAAAGACGAAATTGGATCGAGTAGCGTTGGACTCTGAAATCGCTTCATCTCACCATGAGAAGGCTGAATTTTCTAGTCATGTGTTCTTCCAAACGCTCAGAGATCATTCGTATTTTGCTCACGCAGAGCTTTATCTCGGCAAAGATGAGCTTCATGCATGTGCTCAATATGCTCTCTCGCTTCGTTTTTGCATCAAGATTTTCAGCTCTCCATACCAAAGCAGCTTGTTGAACAATGTCCTCAAGAATCTAACTTGTTCCACACGCATTGTTTCTTCTTTGTTGCCACCATTCCCTTATTCTCGATCATGCCTCTCAAGTCGGGCCGTAAGGTTGGCATCTCTGTTGTCCATCGCATGTCCAAAGAGTTCTCGATGCCTCTCCATCCGTTCAACCTCGCAAATAGTGCCTTGAACACTTCTCGAACTTCACCGATTCTTCTCACATTGCGGTGATGGCCATACAAAGATCAAAGTCATAAGCAAATGAACAATGGTACTCAAGAGAAAACGGGAGCTGGTCCGTGATAGCGTGCGCGTTCATTCTTCTCGACTCTTCATGGAGGTCGGGTACCTCCAGGGAAAAAGGAAAAGATTCTATAAAAGATTCATCACCGCCCACCGGGATTTGTTCGATGATGAGCGGTGCGCGTGAAGTTCTTTTAGGAATCGATCTCTGCCGAGCTTGAGGAGCCCGTGCGGTGGTCTCTTGTTCACCGGGTCTTGTTGTGAAGTGGACCCGCTTGAGAGCCTCAACATTGTCTCAACAACGTTGGTCTCGGTGATTTTTCCATTTGAGTAGATCGGTCCTCGGCCTTATCGGAGCGTCATCGGACGATGATGAGATTTCCATTGGTGGCTCATCATCAAAGTTAAAGGTTTGACGAGTAGTCTTGGGATCGAGACTTGCTCGTGCTTGGAACATCCGCACTGAGTCTTTTGGATTTGGCACGGGGATGATTCACTTCTTCATCGCCTTCCGATCCCGAAAGGTTACATCGAGATTATCCTGGGAATCATGAAGTGCGCTTATCTCCTTCTCGGATAGATGGGTCGATGATAGCAGGAGGGATGTTCTCTACTTCAACCTCTTTACCCCGGAATTCTCAACCTCCCGTGGGCCTTGATCAGCACTCCAAAGTCTCTCCGCAATGAGGCTTGTCCTCCCTTTCGACAAAGCCAGTCACCGCCTTAGGGTCTTCTCGTGGTGGCATCCATTGGAGTCTCAACCCCATGGATTGCACTTTCATTGCCTGCAGTGTTAACTCCCGGGGATGTTCCTTCCTCAGGCCTCGATCGCATCGCGGCCACATTAGCCTTCAGAGTAGCGGTTGGCACCTCACCGAGACAGTCTCAATCGTCGAGCTTCGTTGATGGCAACTTGCGGTTCTTCTTGTGTTTGTATTTTCTCTCCTTCGCCTCCTTGATTCGTTGTGGAGTCATCTGCAGATCCTCCGACCTTGCCGCATTGGAGGGAGTTTCCCACCGGGCGCACCACCGAGTGAGTGACTTGAATGGGGTCCTCGTCTCCAAACTCCCTTTGCTTCGATTGATTGTTCACCGTTGGGGCAGGTGGTAACACACCTTCAATAGGGGTTGGCTCGATTTGGGGTCCCCACTATCCCGGTTTCATCGCCAGTCCCTTATTGCCTTCTTCCGAGTGAGTCAGGGAAGTGGTGGCAGCAACAACAAAGGGCAATTTGTCAACCACTTCCCATTGGATCAATTTCGATTGTGTTCGAGGACTCCCTGGTCCCTCCATCAATCGTTGCTCGTGAAGGATTTTGGATTCATGCAATGCTTGCTTTGCATTTGCAACTCTTCTGCGGGCGGCATTCTCCTGATCCTCATCACTATCGAGAAGACATCAAGGAGAGGATGTGTGTGTTCTGTGGTGCCGAGATAGGGCGGATGCTTGCCTTCTAGCGTGCCTCGCCTTCCTCGGCTTGCTTTTCTCTCTCATTTTCCTTGAAAATCTGCGGGATGTCTATGCGATTGTCTTCATCAAGTCTTTGGGAGCACGATGTTAAGTCCAAGGAAATGTAGCAGCTTCCTCTTCTTCTTCTATAAACTCGTCGTTGGAACTGTTCCCTTGACTTACTCAACTTCCATTTCCTCCACTCACGCAGACGGTTTTGGATGTCCGGGTAAGGTGAAGATAGGATCATTACATCACTATCCGCTCTAGCATGTTCTTTTTCTTGTGTTTCAAGTGTGAACTACAAATGTGTCTTGAGTTGCCTCTGCTCACGATCGCCTTCAAAGCAGACTTGGTTGTTTCATCAACTACATCCGAGACTCTACTTCTCCAAATAGCCTCTCCAGATCTTCTCTAGCCGAGTGGGCGACTCACCAGTTTCTCCACTCGGAGCGCTTGATAATTCGTCTTTGTCTCCTAGTTTGTACCGAGGGATTTCTCGGTTCGTAGACGGTGTCCTCTCGAGTCTTGGGCGGCCGGGGCCGTCTTGCTGTGTCTTTTTCTCGAGGAGCGGTCGTCGTGGCTTCTCGGTTCTCCTCTTTTGACGATTGGAGAAGGTATTTGTGAGTCCTTCTCGACCTCTGCCGCAGGTCGGGAGACACGGCCTTGGGCGGGTGACTCTCTGCAGCAAGCGGGAGCATGTTTGGTTTTCTTTGCTTTGCAGGGGCAGCGTTTTCTTAGTAGTAGTCTTTGGGCGCTTTTTCTTCTTGGGGAGAGGAAACAATTGTATCTTCAGTGGTCACCGATTCCCCCTCACCGTGTCGCCTCTCTTGGCGTAGGCTCTCTTACGTGCGCGCTGAGAGATTTGCTCTTAACATCCTCTTGTTAACATGGAATGCCTTCCCATGTCTAAGAGGGACTCCTTGCACCTCCATTAGCCGGCCAATCACTAGGCCATATCCTAGGGATCCTCCAAATGTGCCATCTTCCTTGAAGGATTTGTTCCCACGTTAAAAGCAGAGTCCGCTGTAGACAAACTCAGCCCAGATTTATCTTCTTTTCTCGCGATGATTGCAGCCATTACAATCAGCTTTGCCTTTGACAGATTGATCAAAGTGCCGAATTTGATGTCGATGCATTTGGCAACTATGTCCAACGACTTGTGATAATCCTCCTTCAAAGATCTCTTTGTTTGTCAGTATACACTATTTTATCGGCAAGAAAGTCGGGCTTGGCTATTTCTTTCCAAGCATCACCAGGTTTACATCACCGTTAATCTCTAATGCTCCTTCATTTGGTAGTGAGCGAGTGTTCACCAAAATCCTTGCGCATATACATAGTCACCGCTTTCCATGAACAGATGACTTTATTCCTTCATCGTGAATCTCAAAGCATTCACGTAGAATTGTGCGACTTCCTCCACATATGTCATCGGATATTTTAACGTCAGAAAAGGTTTCAGCCCGGACGTTTCCAACTTTTCAGCGATTTTCTTCACTAGGGTGTCGTCGGACCCCTGTTTCACCATTCCGTTGAAATCCACCGTAGAGCCGGTGTGGATTTGCTTTCCTAACTTGGTAAAGTCATAAGTTGGTGCCATTTTTCAGGATTATATCGAAGAAAAACTCAGAAATTGATTTGAAGATATATAGGGTTTCGAGAGAATTTTTGCCTTTGCTTTTGAGAGAAAGAAATGAACAGTTTTAGAAGTGTGAGAGAGAAACGGACGAAAATGGTTTAAATATGGTTTATGAAAGGACGTGCGGGTGGTTTTTGAAATGTGATCGAAATCAACGGCTTAGATTTTGCATGCCTATTTAGCATTTAATGTCTCGTATTTAATGCGGCAAAGATTTATATCCAATCATAAGCTTGTTGTGCGACTTTATGTCACACACATCATCATTATCTTTGATGTATTTCTTAAAACATTCCCGCTTAGTCAAAACGATCGCGTTTTTGTCACTTTGCTTATAAGTGACTCGAACATCCTTTAGCCGATTTAACTCTACTCCTCACAGTTCTCTTAGTGACTCGGCTATCACCGACTTCGGTGTAGTCAGTCTTTCCGACTGGTGATTCTTGAGCTAATTTACGTGTTCACTCTTTTTCACCTCCTCTTCTGTTCCATTTCTTTTCTTTGATTCTTCCGTGTGTCACTCGGTTCAATTAACCCCAACTCGTGTTTGAGTTCTTCAAATCTTGACTCACATAATGGTTTTGTGAAGATGTCGGCTAGTTGTTTATCGGTTGAGATATATTCCAGGATGATGTCCTTCTTTTCAACATGATCTCTTATGAAGTGATATCGACATCAATATGCTTTGTTCTTGAATGCAACACAGATTTTGAGTGATTGCAATTGCACTTGTGTTATCACACATGATTGGAATTTCTTTTTCCTCAACTTCATAGTCTCTCAAATTTGTTTGTCTCATCCATAGGACTTGGGCACAACAGTTGCCCCCGCAGCCTATGTATTCTCGCCTCACCAGAGGTGGCTATTGAGTTTTGCTTCTTGCTAAACCAGGAAGATCACTGTTTCCTAGCATTTGACATGTGCCTCTGAAGTGCTCTTCCCCGTCCCACTCTGCATCCAAAGATATAGTCGAATCTGAATAGCCAATTAGCTTGAATCCTCCTTCCTTTGGATACCATAGGCCTACTTCTTGGCTTCCTTTCAAGTATCTCAATATTCTCTTAGTCATTCATATGGCTCTCTTTTGGAGCAGATTGAAATCTTGCACATACACCTACAAAGAAAGGTGATGTCGGCCCTTCTTTGTGAGATAGAAGCGATGATCCATAAGTGCTCAGTATCTTGTTTGATCTACGAGGCTTGCCATCTGCATCCATGTCCATTTTGGACCGATGTGTTCATTGGTATTTTTACAAAAACTTCTCCTCCATACCAAACATCTTCATTAAATCTCTGGTGTATTTTGTTTGACTTATGAAGGTTCCATCCTTCAAATTGTTTCACTTGGAGTCCAAGGAAGAATGTCGACTCTCCCATCATGCTCATTTCAAATTTACTTTGCATGAGGTTTGAAAACTTTTCACACAGCTCTTTGTTTGTGGAACCAAAAATGATGTCATCCACATATATTTGAACAAGCGGATACTCTTTTTGTCTTGAATTAAAAAGTGTTCTATCTACTTTTCCTTTTGTGAATCCATTTTTGGTTAGGAATTGTGACAAAGTGTCATACCATGCTCTGGGTGCCTGTTTCAATCCATATAGAGCTTTCTTGAGTTTGTATACCTTGTCTTCAAGAGTCTTCTGCTCAAATCCTGGAGGTTGTTCAACATACACTTCTTCTTCCAATACACCATTTAGGAATGCGCTTTTTACATCCATCGATATACAATGAAATTCTTGTGAGTCGCATAGACAAGAAACATCCTTATAGCTTCCAATCTTGCTACAGGGGCAAATGTTTCATCAAAATCTATCCCTTCTTCTTGGCAATATCCTTTGGCTACTAGTCTTGCTTTGTTTCTTACCATAGAACCTTCCTCGTTCATCTTATTTCTGAACACCCATTTGGTGCCAATAACATTTTGATGTATGTGTCTTTGCACTAATTCCCACACTTTATTTCTTTCAAACCGATTCACTCTTCTTGCATAGCTTGAATCCAATGTGTGTCGTCCAATGCTTGTGACACGTCTTTGGGCTCTATTTATAGATGAAGCATGTGAACATAGCTTCTTGTTGAGTTCTGATCTTGTTTTGACACCTTCGATTATATCTCCAATGACAAGTTCTAAAGTGGATGGTCTCTTAGCCATCTTACATCCGTTGGAGTAAGTTAGCTGATTGATCGACTTGCGGTTGTGTTCTTTGTGGTCGGCTCTCTCATAATCACTTAGCCGCAAATTTTCCACTGTTTTTGAGATTCTATCTCATCTTCTTCAATTGATAATCCCGGCTTGAACTTGAAAGATAGGGACTCTTCAGTATGGTTGGATGATTCAAATTATCACCGACTCTTCAATGTCTTCTCCATTTACATTTGGCTCATCGAATACTACATGAATGGATTCTTCGTAACCATAGTTCTTTTGTTGAGTATCCTCAGGCTTTGCTTTCACCGAGTATCCTAAGAAGATACCTTCATCGACTTTAGCATCAAAAGCCTTTAGGTTGTCTTTGCCATTGTTGTGGATGAAGCATTTACATCCAAATATTCTCAAATATGCAACATTTGGTTTTCTTCCACCCGATCTCATAGGAGTCTTTGTCACCGTCTATTTATCATACATCCGTTTTGGGTGTAGCAAGTCGTGTTGATTGCTTCACCAAAATCTTTTTGGTAACCCTACTTTCACTAACATGGTCCTTGCTTTGCTTCTTTGAGGGTTCTGTTCCTTCTTTCTCGCAACTCCATTCTCTTGTGGAGTTCTTGCTGCGACAATTCATGACCAATACCATTTTCAATACAATACGAGTTATTATTCCATTGACAAATTCGTTCCTCTGTCTGATCTTATTTTGATAATGGTTTGACTCTTCTCGTTTTGAATCCTCTTCATCACCGTGGTAGTTTTTGTAGAGTTTCTTTCTTCTTGCACATGAATATTGTCCATGTATATCTTGAGTAGTCATCTACTACCACCAAGGTGTATTTCTTTCCACTTATGTCTTTGGCTGGTTCCACTGGGCCAAATAGATCCATATGAAGCGGTCTGCAATATTCTTGTTGAGGATGGGCATGTCTTTTCTTTGAATGACGACTTGATTTGTTTTCCCTTCGACATCGTCACATATACTCTCCTTCTTGTATATCGAGTCCGAAGTCCTTCTACAAGATTACTTCTTGCAAGCTTGTTAATCGTTTTGAAATTGGATGACTCGACTTTTTGTGCCACGGCCAACTTGATTCAAATTTTGTGCTCTTTGCTAGTAGAGACAGTCTTTGGGTGTTGCGATTGACCAATCCACTACATACATATTTTTCTGTCTACATCCTTGCAAAGACAACTTCATTTGATTCAATATCTTTGATTTGGCATATACCCATGTTGAATCCAACATTGTAGCCCTTGTCACAGAGTTGATGATGCTCGATAAAATTGAAGTTGAGTCCTTCAACATATGCAACATCTGTGATCTCTAATCCATTCCTCTTGATGGATCCAATGCCTCTTATTTCACCAGGAGCTTCATTTCCTCCAAATATGACTTTTGCTCCTTTAACTTCCTTGAATTTTGACAGATTTTTCTTATTTCTGTCATATGTCCGGAATGACCACTATCCATGTACCAGGTTCCTTGGCACTCACTTTATTCCTTGAACTCCGCAATCAAGGAAATTAAGTTTTAGGTACCCATACTTGTCCGGTCTGAGGGGTTAGAATTGTAAGATGATCCAACCAACCTATAGCCAAATGATTTGACTCTAAGGGGTTGCCATCTATCGAGTGCCATAATCATAATTAATCCTGGCAAATTGCTTGGGGTTCTAGGTTCATACAAATTGTCTCTTTTGTCTGTTTGCTGCATATGTGTTTTAGCAATTGCCTTCCTTGGGTAATTGTGGTATCTTTGAGTGTAGTGCCTAAGTGCATATGTGTCTTTGATGAAAGCTCTTATGCTTTTGGAATGACCTTTCTTTGAGTTCTAGGCCTTTGCCATTTGGGCTTATATTCCATAAGTCTATCATCTTGATAGTTCACATTATTCCAATCATCTTGGCTTGGATATTTTCTACCATTCCCATCATATGTATTTCTTTTATGGGTTTTAAGGTTTTTGGTAGCTCTGCTTCCTTTTTGCGAGTATTTTCTGCTTTGGAGTTTGCTTTGAGGAACTCTGCTTGAATCTCTTCTCACCGTCCTTTCAAATAAGCACTCAATCAAGTTGTTTTCCTTTTCCTTTATAACCAAGGCCGGTTTGCTTGTTATTGCGCTTTGGAGTGAATGTGTGTGCAACATTTAGAGTTTTGGATTTTTCGGACTCTTCATGGCTTGAAGATCCTTTTTCCAAAATTACTCTTGAGGTTTGACATAGCACAAGAGGAATTAAATCCTAAGCTGTCTTGTCTCCACATTCTCTTTGACTCATAATAAGATCATCCAATGATTTAGATGCCTTAGTGAATGAGGCAATAACATTCTTGAGGTCATTCTCCTCTTTTCTATAGCAAAGCAATTTCTCGCTATTAATTTAGCATTTTCAGCCTTTAAACTTTCATTCTCATCAACTATTTGACTTAGAGTACTCGGCTCCTTAGTCAGCTTGGAGTTTTGACCTTTGAGTAGGCTGTTCTCCTCATTCAATAGTGTGTGTGAGGATTTAATGTGTTCAAAATCTTTCATCATTTTGCCTAATTAATCATAAAGATCGGTGGGTGATGAAGTGTGTGTGTCACGATCACTATCACTAGTGTACGAGTTTGATGAGTTAGAGTGTACCTCATCTTCTTAGTCGGGTTGATCTTGTTCCTTGGCCATCAAGCGGATCGGGCTTCTTCTTCGTCGTCACTTGAGTAGTCGGCTTCACTTTGCTCTCAATCGATTGTCTCTCTTGACTTGGGTTTTTAATGATCTCTGCGACCATCATTGCCTTTTTCTTTTCTTGTCTTCTTTCTCTCGAGACCTTTCTTTCTTCTTCATCCCTGTATTGTTGACTACGAGGATATGGACAAATCAATGGCATAGTGACCTGGTTATCTACATTCTAGCATAGATATTCAACCTTTTGATCGACTCTTTCCATTCTTGGATTGTCGACCCTTTGATACTCAACTTTTTGATGATCCGTTCTCTTGGTTGGCCTATCTTCCCTTGATTTGGAGGGAGCCGAGTGTCTTCTCGGAAGATTCACCCTTTCCTCTCTTGTAGTTCTTATTAAAGAACTTGTTGAATCTTTTAACCATCGGGGCTATTTCTTCTCGGGTCAATGACTTCTTTGACCTCGGCTCTCTTCCCATCTTTGACAATTAGAGCAAATGTTTTGGGTACAACTGCCTCTCTCTTCCTAGTCTTTTCTTCTCACTCAAACTCGTAGGCTTTGAGGTCCGAGAATAACTCATGGTTGGATGTCTTTGATAGGTCCATGGAATGTCTCGGTGCCATGACCTTCATTTCCCATTCAAATTGGAAGACTTTTTAGGATCTTCATACACATTTCCTTCGTGTATATTCCTTTCCAAGTGCGGCATGACTCATTTGTGATTTACGTGAACCGAGCATCTAGTTGATACAGTTCTCTCCTGAGATCATTTTGAAGTTCTCAAATTTCAGATGACCACCGATAATTTGTTTTCTTTGATTTGCTCACGAGCCTTCACAAATCAATGTCACTTGTCCCATTTCTTTAGCCGTTTTGCATGATTTGACTTTATTGAACATGGCTTTGTCCAAGGTTTTGTAAAGGATGTCCTTGGCTACATTGTCCAGGTTATATCTTTTTCTCGTCATCATTTGTCCACTCGGTTCTTGGTTTTTCAACCATGACAGTCCGGGAGCAACATCTTCTTCTCCTTCACCGCAACTCTTCGTGATGCAATTTGTTCACCTTTAAGATTTGCGGAGGCCCATCTTCTATCACTATCCACATCTCATCATGTAATCTTTGATAGATGAGCACGCATACGAATTTTCCAATCATCAAATTCTTCAATAGTGAACATAGGGATGCGTGTCAAATTTGCTTCCATGATAATAACTTTTAATGATAAAAAGAGTTTCGAGAGTTTAAGTACTAAAGCGGACTTTGAAAAGTTTGGAGATCTAGTTCAAGAACCGGTGCGGAGGGTTCAATGAACCAACCGCTCCGATACCACTTGTAGGTCCCAAGGGGTGTAAGTGTAAGGTTTAGAAGGGGGTTGAATAAACCTTACCAAATTTTCGATTTAGTCCTTTTAAATATACGAGTTGATTCTACACACAAATGTGTCCTTGATGAAAAGTCGATTTAGTCAATCGGAGAGTTAGTCTCTCAACGACTCAACGAGCCGTTGATGGAATAACTCGATTGTTGACTCTAAATTAACTCAATCGTGGTTTTGTTTTCAGCGGAAGACTTAACACCCTTAAGTTTGATTAAGCAAGAATTTAGTGCTTGGTTTAGTACTAGTTTTATCAAATGGATAGCAAATTTATCAACAGATATAAATAGTTAAAAATGCAGGAATTAAAATGCTGAAATGTAAATGACACAATGAAATTTTATAGAGGTTCGAAGATGGGGTAATTCTTCTACTCCTCTCTTCTCCAACTCCTGGAGGAATCCACTAGGTAATGATCGGTTTACAAAGTGGTAATGTACCCGGATACAAGTCTTGATCACACAACCGACTTGATCCTTTGGGACTCGATGAGACGCCTTGATCACTCACCGGCTTCTCTTACGACTCGGCTTCTTCACAGGGCGATCGCTTTTGCTACTACATGACTCACTTGCTCAAGCTCTTTGGATTTGATCATGAAGCCCTCCAAAAGCTTAAGACTTGGTTCGACCTTGAACCTTCCTACAATCCTTCGTGGAATGTAGACCCCTTTTCTTCAAAAGTTTCCTCTTCAACTGATTGAAGTTCTCTTTCCTTCACAAGTGAGTGTTGGATTGATGTACTTCGTAATGTAGGCTTGAGGATTAATCTTGAATGATTTGAGAGTATTTCTGGTTATAGTTTAATTGATTTCTTTAATGTTCGTGGTTCAGGTCACCTTCTCTCAGAGTCATTCCTCAGCCTTTTATAGTGATCTTTCAAAAATTTGCCCGTTGAAGAGATAGGCTTATTTTTGAAAGTCACTTGCGATCGTTGGCTTGTCTTTTTGCGATCCTTGGAATTGCCATTTCCTCGTATGAATTGTTCTTTCACCTTTTCGTAGTTCTCGACACGATGTAGTGCTTCCCATTGGTTCATTCCTTTTGCACGCTTCGGGACCGAGCACTCCGAGAAAGGTGGTATGGAGATATTACTTGTTTAAGTGAATCTCTTGATTTACGTGCAACGGATCTTTTACGATTATCTCGACTTGATCGCATTTCCTTGCTTTCCCAGGTGACTTAGAGTCGCTTCCAATCATTTGATGACTCTTTCATCACTTCAACTTGAGACTTGGCTTTTCTCGAGTTGACTTGACCGATACTCCACTTGGCCGCATCTCACCGCTTCTTTAGTAGAGTTCCCGTCTACTCTTCTTTGCCATACTCGGTTGTCTCACAAACAGAGTCTTCCTTCCATCTTGATTGTCTTCTTGCATGTTAGGGCGTAGGCGACTTAACTCAGGCTTGGCCACTCTAATTATTACAATGCATTTTACAACAAAAATTGGGGTGCCAACTTTCTATTCTAAGTTTTACATGGCATTCATCAAAATCTAAACAATAAAATTCCTAACAAATGCCTTGAATTTTGCCTTGAACACCGTGGATTGCCTTGAATTTGTTCTTCTTGACTTGAGAGAGTTTCCTCCACCGCCTTCTTGCTTAGATTTCTTCTATTCGAATTGTGATTGAATTCCTTGAGAATGACCCCTATTTATACTTGTAGGAAAGGGGTTCTTGGATATCTCATATGGTGAAGACTCTAATTTTATTGGTTCTTCAAAATATAATATTTATCTCTTTATTCACAAATTGTGATAATTATCAAGATAAATACTAATAAATCAAGATAAATCTTGATCTCAAAGAATTTGACATTTGACAATCTTTAATTGGCCAATAAAATATATATTAAAATATCAATAAATTAACTATTTAATTTAGGAATTGAATTTAATTAAATTCCCAAATATAAATAGAAATTATAAAATTGATATTTAATATTGAATTTCACATGTGTCACCATTTGATTGGTGCAAATTTAATTTGTCTATAAATGCCCCCTCGAGACTTGTTTACGGACAACGTGTCTTGGAGTGAATAAGTCGCGACAATTGCTTGAATCTTCTTTTTTTTTTTTTTTTCAATCGACTTCATAGACTTTGAAATTTATCAAATGAATCATAAACTTTATATATGATCCATAAGTATATGCTTTTAGAAATTTAAGCCCACAAGTCATTAACCAAAGCTCATAGCCTCAAGTCTCTCAAGAGAAATTAATTCAGCCCAAAAATAAGTTTAAGCTCCATGACCATTGGTCCCCATATTACTATATCAGCAAGCATATATGGGCTCAACCCAAATTTGTGGCTCTTTTGTTAAGCAAACAAGTTTTGCTTCATACAAGGCCCACGTGATACAGACAGAGACATTTTGCTGAGACACATAGTGCAAACCTCAAGAATTTTATTGACATGAGTCTTCCTTTGCTTGAGGAGTTTTTGAGTAGATTAATCCCGAAAGAAACTCTTATCTGAATACAAATTTATAATTTCTTTAATGCTCTCGAAACTGTTCAGAATAAAACACATCAAAATCCTTCACCAGGTATACGTTGGAATTCAATTTAAACACTATCTTTCCAATTGAATCAGATTCCTCTAACAACGCATGAATTGTATTTGAATTAGAATTCCATCAACCCACAACAAACTCGAAAATCCAGGCTGCAACTTTTAAGAGTTTTAATTAGATAACTTCTCTGCTTGCGGGTTCTTTGACATGTCTAAATAAAACTCAGGCAAGCTTCCTTATCTGAATGCAAACAAAAGTCCTCCTCCTATTTGGATTTTAGTCTCCTTAACAACTATAAAAGGGACACCCCGGGTGTCATATTTTCGCACAATCAAGCGAGCAACAGATTATTTGGTGTGCAACGGTGTTCTCAGTTTCATCTTCGTCTGCAGCGGTGCTTTTCAGTTTCATCTTCGTTTGCAACGGTTTTCTTTGATTTCATCTTTGTTTGCTGTTATTATTTTGAGTCAGGTAAATTCAGCATTTATATTTGCCGCAACGAGTCCTCCACGATTCCGCGCTCCATGTGTTCGATGAATCGTTAGAAAGAAAAATTGTTGTTCACATATTCGGTCTGGCTTACGCAATTTATCTCCCGTAACCGTCTCCAGCAAACATCTTGCAGTAACTTCATAATTGGTGGGAGGCACTTTGGTGATAGAATAGATTTCTTTGAATTGACACTTTCCATATATATATATATATATATATATATATATATATTTCAAAATCATATTCACTGTTTGCCATATGTGATCTTCTAATATTTTGTAGATTTGCAGCTCAATGTTGTTGGAGAGACTTCATACTTGAATTAAAAGTCATGGTCAGACTTAGAAACACACACATCTTTTAAAGTTCAGTTGTTTATTCTTGTTTTTGGCTTTTTGGTTCTTCTGGCAAATTCAAGATTGGTGAACTCAATCATGCTCATCTTTATTCTCAAAGAAATATCAAAATATCTGAGGTGATGGTGTCATGAACTGTTAGACGCTTTGACAATTGATACAAGTTCCTGAATCAGACATCTTATTTCGCCTTCTTTTTTTAACCGTTTAGATCTCAATATGTTACCTGTTTTTGTTCCACTTTGCTTGTATTTTGACAGATTGACAATGTTGTATTTCAACAATATTTCTTCTTAAGCTCCGCACGCAATACTTGGTTATTCTTGGTGACGAGTCAAACCATAAAGAAGGGCACTATTTTTGGCGGTTCATGATCCACTTGTCGATCAATACGCGAAGCAATGATGAAAATTGATATATCCAATTCACCTAAGGGGATGGTCTCGTGAGATTCCACCAATCAAGGAATCCAAGTAGTGGGCTCTACCAATCACGGAATCCAAGTAGTGGGCTTTGCAAGCAATTTAGCATTGACAATCAAAGGTGCCTTTCTTGCTAAATTTGGAGCGTCGCATCATCAAAACTAAAGCCACGTAGGGAAAAGCCAAGGTGTGCATATTGCAAACGACTTACTACCATCAATAGACTTGTCATGTGGGGAAAAGCCAAGGTGTGCATATTGCAAACGACTTACTTCCATCAATAGACTCGTCATGTGGGGAAAAGCCAAGGTGTGCATATTGCAAACGACTTACTACCATCAATAGACTCGTCATGTGGGGAAAAGCCGTAAAGGATATGGATTTTTCCAGCAAGCATCATTCAAAATTAAGTTAAGCAGAGAGACGCCATGTACAAGCAACTCGTCGAAGTGGACAAAATTCATGTAGATCTCGGAGCAACTCGTCGAAGTAGGGAGAATCCATGTAGGTCTCGAAAACAACCCGTCGAAGTAGGGAGCGTCCATGTAGGTCTCGAAAGCAACCCGTTAAAGTAGGGAGCATCCATGTAAGTCTCGAAAGTACTTTGTTGAAGCGTGGAGATGCCTTCATGGATGTGGAATTCGCAAGTAAGCATCATTCAATACCAAGCCAAGCGGAGAGGCGCCATGTAGATCTCGCATGCATCTCACCAAGTGGAGAAATGCCATCAAGGATGTGAATTTTGAAAATAACTCATCGCCACTGAAGGACTCGCCAAGTGGATAAACGCCATCAAGGATGTGAATTTCACAAATAACTCATCGCCACCAACAATATAAACTTGTCAGACGGGGAGACGCCATCAAAGACGTGGATTTCGCAAATAACTCGCAGCCATCGACGAACTCACCAAGTGGAGAAACACCATCAAGGATGTGGATTTTGCAAATAACTTGCCGCCAACAATAAACTCGCCAGGCGGGGAGACGCCATCAAAGACGTGAATTTCGCAACCATTGACATCATTCAAGATCAATCTAAGTGGAGGGAAGACATGGAGCTATAGCAAGCAATTCGTCGCCAATGACATACTTGCCAAGTGGGGAAATCGTCAAGCAACTGGCCATCAACAATAGGCTCGCCAACTGGGAGACGTTATCAAGGGTATGCAACTCATCGCCAACAATAGACTCGCCAAGCAAGGAGACGTCGTCAATGGTGTGGAATTGGCAAGCAACCCGTCATCGAGGATAGACTCTCCAAGCAACTATCAACAACCAGCACAAGAATCGATATCATGGCCACACCGTCGCATTACTGAAGGTAAGGTCGGTGAACAAGAGAAAAGATGCCCCCAGCGAAACATCACTGGAAGGGATTAAAAAGAGTCCCAAATCTCCGGAGCCATGGGAAACCAATGTAGATGATGTTGCACACCACAACAAATGGGGAACATTGTTGAAGAGGTTGTTTCCTAACTCCCTTTTTTTTTTTGCAATGAACATAATTCATGTCAATCGTATGACTGAACTTAGAAATTTCTAAGTTGCCTACGTACCCTAACAAAGTGATCAAGTTAAAACGTAGTTCATAAAACATATTTTTTTTTTTGAGTGCCATAAACAGTTTATACTCATGTGGGCCAGGAGTAGCATGCAGTTTAGGCTCGTGATAGAGTATTCATTTAAATTTGAGATATGATGATAGTTTATACTCGTATCAAGGAGGCTTCATTTAAATTTGAGATATATTGATAGTTTATACTCATATCAAGGAGTAGACATTTGAACTTGAGATGTGTTGATAGTTTAAACTCGTATCAAGGAGTCTTCATTTAAATTTGAGATATATTGATAGTTTATACTCGTATCAAGGAGTAATCATTTGAATATGAGACATGTTGGTAGTTTATACTCGTATCAAGGAGTAATCATTTGAATTTGAGACATGTTGATAGTTTAAACTCATATCAAGGAGTCTTGATTTGAATGTGAGATATATTGATAGTTTATACTCGTATCAAGGAGTAATCATTTGAATTTGAGACATGTTGATAGTTTATACTCATATCAAGGAGTAAACATTTGAACTTGAGATATGCTGATAGTTTAAACTCGTATGAAGGAGTCTTGATTTGAATTTGACATATGCAGATAGTTTATACTCGTATCAAGGAGTTTTCATTTGAACTTGAGATATGGACCTTCTATACTCATGTCAATCAGTGTTATTGATAGTTTAGGATCTTATCAAGGAGTATTTGGGCATATTTTATTTTGACAATAGATGGTTTATGCTCGCATCTAGGAGCGTTGAGAAGTTAAAGATGGCTCTATTTCATCATCATCATCATCATCACTGACATCACTTGGGCATTCGTGTGGTCATAGTTCAAACTTATCTCAATGGTATGTGCTCGAGTTGCTAACTCTTCAAAAGTTTTCGGCTTTATTCCTTGAATTATGTAACATTGGCTCCAATGCATTCCTTGGATGCACATTTCAATTGCTGAGGTCTCTAACAATTGATCTTTGAAGTTGAGGCTTAAGTCCCTCCAACGATTGATATAGTCAATGACGGACTCTCCCTTCCACTGGCATGAATTTGAGAGTTCAATCATACTAACAGTTCGTCGTGTGCTATAGAAATGGTTAAGAAATTCTCGTTCCAACTGCTCCCAAGTGTCAATTGAATTTGCCCCCAAATCGGTGTACCAATCAAACACACTTCCTCTCAAGGATCGGACAAATTGCTTCACTAAGTGATCACCATAAGTCCCAGCATCATTGCACGTTTCAATAAAGTGAACCACATGCTGCTTTGGATTGCCAACACCATCAAATTGTTGGAACTTCGGAGGTTGATAACCATCAGGCATCTTCAAGTTGTCAATTCTATGTGTGTATGGCTTGGCGTAAGTCAAACACGATTTGGAACTTTCATCAATCTTATCTTTAATAGTTCCCATGATGAACTCCTTGAGTTGGTCAACTGGAATCAGGCCATCAGGCGAGACTTGCAACTCCTTTGCGTGAGACTCCTCTTTTTCGTTTGGTTGTTGCCTTGTGGATATTTCAACATCATCTCAAGCTTCGACTTCTTTGCCCATCACATGACTTGAATCAACTTGGTTAACTTTGTCTATCAACTTCATGATTTGGGAGCCTCGCACTTGAACATATTTTGTAAGCCCTTCAATGGCCTTCGTCAAATTTGCAAGTTGCTCTTCGAGTGAAGTAGCTTGGACCACCATGGCTGCTACAATTTCAAATCTTGAGCTTGTAGAATGTGTGTGCACGTCGAGCGGGCCCAACAATTCTTTATTTAAAGGTCCATATCTGCCACCTTGTTTCCATGCCCCTTCGTCTGTTGGAGGAGTAACTTCATGGTTCGATGACTCGCCATCTTCCCTTGCCCCCTTATGATTGTATATTGGAGCAGTGACTTCATAGTTCGGCATTGAATGGTTAACATTTGTGGACTTGGAATGGTTGGCCATCTTCGTTGATATATGAACTTGATTTGAAGAGAAGAGATGAGAGGTAGAGATAGTCCCACCGGGCGTGCCAAAAATTTGTAACACAAATTTTTAATGTCTGCAAATTAATAAACAAGAAAAATTGTACAAATTGAATATATATAAATCAAAAATATCAAAAGGTTTACAATCTCTAGAAAATCCTCTGATTCTTCTCTTCAAGAAAATAATATTTGAAATTCGAGATACTGGAGATGAACTCTTCAGTTTGATCTTCTCCAAACTTGAACTTGAATTTGAATAACGTTAATTCGAGGGCTTGATAGTTTAATCCCAAATAAAACGTGATATATTTGACGATATTTGACTTGGATATGAGAACTTCTTGGTGGAATTGTCTCTTTGATCTTTCTCCAAGATGAACTTGATATTTGATAACGTTAACTCGAGGGCTTAAAAGTTTATTCCCGAATCAAACGTCGTGATTTGAATGGACTCCGCGATGAACGCCTTGAATTTTGCCTTGAACATCGTGGATCTCCTTGAATTTGTTCTTCTTGACTTGAGAGAGTTTCCTCCACCGCATTCTTGCTTGGATTTTTTCTCTTTGAATTGTGATTGAATTCCTTGAGAATGACCCCTATTATACTTGTAGGAGAGGGGTTCTTGGATATCTCATATGGTGAAGACTCTAATTTGATTGGTCCTTCAAGATTTAATATTTATCTCTTTAATCACAAATTGTGATAATTATCAAGATAAATACTAATAAATCAAGATAAATCTTGATCTCAAAGAATTTGACATTTGACAATCTTTAATTGGCCAATAAAAAATATATTAAAATATCAACAAATTAACTATTTAATTTAGGAATTAAATTTAATTAAATTCCCAAATATAAATAGAAATTATAAAATTGATATTTAATATTGAATTTCACATGTGTCACCATTTGATTGGTGCAAATTTAATTTGTCTACAAAAGTATTAGATCCTTTTAATGATACAAATGACCTCGTCTTTCATTTGCATATTCTTCTCATTTCTCTCGCTCTATGACTGTCATCATTTTATACATTAAACACAATTCCTATTGGCAGATGGTGAAATGCCCTTTACAATATTTGATCTCTAATTCTTCGTAATATTATTGAACTCTATTAATAGTGGCTATCGTTGAGCTCCTAGCCATTGGTTTTCATTATTCTCTTGGTTTAAAGATTGATATATGTAAGAACAATTATGGTATCAATGTTTTCTTGCCTCTGATGTTAAGACAATATCGAAATCTCAAACTCCTTTTGAGGCTGCCATTGGATCAGAGATGACGCTGAGGAAGAAAGACCAAGATCTAAATATGTTTTTATTTTTTTATTTTTTTGAGTTGGGTAAGGGGCGGGGCGGAGCGGGGCTCCGTCTCACGATTTAGATCCATGAGACAGTCTCACAAGAGACTCACTCTTACAATAATATCATATTTAGCATAATATAAACAATTTACTATGATTTCTTTTTCCTCTGACTGAACTGTTAGTAATATAATTCCCATTGTTTACTCTTAAAAAAAACCGTCATCATACAGGGTTCAATACTTCAATCAATTCCCTCTCCACATCAAATAAATGTCCGTATTAGCGCAGAGTTCTTGAAAATGCAATTTGGGTGTGAATGGAATTATTTTCTGGCAAAACAAAATTATGATTTAGTAAGAATGACTTTTGTAGACTAAACGAGCTTAGCAGCTGGGATTTCCAGTGCCACTGCCACAACCATCGAACCAAAAGCCCTGGGAAAGTGTGTGATTTAGCCAACTCAATTTGGCCCAAAGATAACGGTGTTTCCAAAGCCATAAAGCATTTCTACCAGAGTCTACAAACCTGATTTCAGCCCAATTCAGTTGGGCCTATCTGAAGAGTAAACTTATGATTATTGATTACGAGATGCGTTTATTTTAGAGGAAATACCACAAAATACCCTGATTTTTTAAAAAAAAGACAAAAATACCACCCTATCACTAATCTACCCCATTTGGTCCTAAACTTCCCAAATATACCCACCCCTTTACTTACGCAGAGATTCCAATTTTTGTAGTATTTCCTCAAAAATTAGCATTGTTTAAATAATCGAGTACCCTCTTGACTTCAACACTCCGGATGATTCTTCAAACTAAGAGGTCGATTCCAATTTCAGGCACTGGAAATCCGATTTAGGGTTTGGTTTGGTCGAATTCGTGAGTGTTAGAGTGAAGTTCAAGTCGAAGAAGTTGTCGATTCCGTAGACTATGATGAATCCATCATTGAAAATTGGGGATTCAGAGATTCCGACGTTATTTATGGAGATTTGATTGGCCTGCGTGGAGGTTACGAAGAGGTGCTTGGATGGGGAGAGAGATGGGATAGTCGAGGAGAAGGGAAGGGAGAGGAGGGATGCAGGGGAGAGAGAGGGGGGAGAAATGGAGGAGGAGGTGAGAGAGTGAGGGTTGTCCGCAGGAGGCAAAGGCGGCGTCCGGCGGAGAGAATATGATGAGTTTTGCCACTCCATCGGCTACTCGCCGCCAGACCCGCTTTTAATACGGTTCTCGTTGGCCTTAATACGGTATGTATATATGGTTGTATGTATATGTGTATGCATATCTTTTCTGTTTCGTATCGTTGTGTCACGTGTATGTGCTTTGATTTTGATGCGTACATGTATGCACATACATTCTGTGTGAATGTGAAGAAATTGCCTCTTTGATTTCGGGTGAATGTGAAGAAAGTGCCTCTTAATTTGTTGTTGTTGACATGCAAATCGCTGAATCACTTTCCAATATTTTAAGGGGGAAAAAGATTATTTTTAGTGTTTGCAAATGCATATTTTGATTGTTTTTCATCTTTTACTTTTGTAGAGTAATAAGTACTTTTACAATTTCTTTTAGCAAATACTCTCACCTTTGATTTTGTGGTGAAATATTTTGATGATTTTTGCTATTTGTGGTGTTGTTGTTGTGATACTCTTCTAGTGAAATCTTACGTGATGCTGTTGTTTGGATACTCTTCATTGAAATCTTACAGAGGTTAAACCCAATTTTCAGTATTCTTTTATTATTTTGTGATTTGAAGTTTTTCGTTTGTTTCGATATTGTTTCGAAGTTGTTTCTTTTATGTTTCTGTATTTCTATTTATTTGTTCTTTTTTATTATTTTTGATTTGTTGTGTTATCTATCTGATTATGTATCTTTTTTTATATCTTTTATAGTGAATGTGGGATTTTTTGTTGCTTGTTATGCCGAGCACTTTATTGGTGGGAAGGCTATGGACGTCGAAGCGTTTGAGATAGAGAATGAACAAGCAAGATTCAGTCATCTGCTTCACAATCATGTTAAGTTGAAGCTGCAAAATGGTGATGACGATGACAACGACATTGAGTTTCTACCTCCACTTCCTAATGATTTTAGAGAATTGTTGTTATGTAAATCTTAATGATGGTGTAATCAGTTGAAACATGTAAGAAACATAAATGAAACATGTAAGAAACAATTGTGAAACAGGGGATCATGTGATAAAAATTTGTAGTAAATTATTTTTATATTTTGAGAAATAGTGTAGTTTTTCCCCATATACTTTTCAGATTTTTTTTGTCATCCTTGTAAATGTTGATCTTTGCTTCATTTCGATGTCTGCATGTCTAATCTTGAACTAAAGATCTCACGTAATTTAGCAAAGATGTTACTAGTAGGTATTTTCCCGCTACAGTTGATGCATTCAATAATTCTACGATGTTGGAAGTCAATACAAATTATTTTTTGGTCTGATAGTGGAGTCGTGTCCATTTCTCGTAGCCGATGATGGACAAGTAAGCTCAAATTTTCTGAATTGAATTTGTTGTTCTAAGATTTCGTTTAGGAGTCTTGAATGTGCGAGACATTGGAATCGATATTTGTTATTTCAAAGTTGGTATACTCTCTATTTTCTTCCCATTGTCCATTGTGGCATACCACAGCTGTGATTTTCTCCATGCAACTCGTGGAATTCAATGAAAAGTTGGCTAAGTGAAACATATAAGAAACTTAAATAAAACAGGTATGAAACAACAAAGAAACAAGAAACATATTTGAAACAACAAAGAAACAAAAAAAAACCAACGCAAAAAAAAAAATCAATGGAAAATGGGTATTTTTGTCAAACATCATCGAAATGGGTATTTTTGTCCAAATTCAGCGGAAATGGGTATTTTTGTCCAAAATCAGTGGAAAATGGATATTGTGCAGGGATTGGGTATGGAAAATGGGGTATTTATGTCCTTTTCCCTTTATTTTAGACACAATTCGACTAAGACCCAACTCCTTGTTTGTTTTGTATATTTTGTATATATTTATGTGATGTTATTTTTGGAAATTATGTATCTCAAGAAACTTTGGGTTAATCTCTTGTTAGACCGTCTAACGGATCTAATTCGTTAGACGAATCTAAATATCCGGCCTACGGTTAATCCGCCTATTGGCCCTCACTAACAAAACAACAACAACTTCCGCTAGCCGTTGCTAATACTTTTTAGGAGAGATACTAATACTTTTTGGGAAGACTACTAATATTTTTCAGGAGAAATACTAAAATACCGTTAATCGAAGAACCAAATAGGTTTCAATAAGATTATTAATACATTTTAGGGGAATACTAATACTTTTGCGGGAAAAAAACCAATATTTTTCATGAGGATTACTAAAAAAACTGCTCTAAAGGGGTAACTAATACTTTTCCAAGGGATTACTAATACTTTTCAAGGGAAAATCTAATACTTTTGAGGATTACCTAATATTACATCACTTCCTAATACTTTTCAATTGGACAATTAATATATTTTAGGTGGATAACTAATACTTTTGAGGCAAAAATTAAATATTTTCCAGGAAGGCTACTAAAAATATTGTTCAAGGGGATTACTAATACTTTTCAGATGTACTACTAATACTTTTAAAAGCCCCTAATATATTACAAATATGCCACCGGTCCGGAGATCCTATGGCACCACCCCAGACTATTACAAAAATGTCATGCACTGGTGTATGACATTACAAAACAATCCGGGTTGAGTTGGATCCATCTAACAGAAAAGACCCGTTAAACGGTCTAACCAAGTCTTTGTCAGAAAATTTTAGTAGCTTTATTTCTAGAAAATACATTTCAATATATTAAAATATAAAACAAATATAACATATTTAAGGGGTTTTACCAACCTAGTTTCAGTTCGAATTTACATAATTAGATTTATTAGCAAATTACCGTAGCTATGTAAACGTAAAGAAGTTTTCCACGTAAATATTAATGCAAATTTGATACAGTTGTTAACTATATGGACAAGTATGGTCCAAGATCAAAATGTAGTTACATAATTTCCGTTTAATTATTCATTTATTCTTCAATCCATGTTTTTCAGTGTATAACATTTTTATAAAGCTGGTAAAAGTGTTATGATTAAGTCTGTTGCCCAAGCACTTCCCACTTATTGTATGAGTGTGTTCCTATTACCTGTTTCATTGGGGAAAGAACTTCAACGAATGATTAACTCATATTGGTGGGGTTCGAAAAAGGAAGGAGGTCGGGGAATTAATTAGATTGGATGGGATCAATTGTGTGTTTCTAAAAATGAAGGCGGACTTGGGTTCCGGAATTTCCACTATTTTAACTTGGCTCTGTTAGCTAAGCTTGGTTGGAAGATTGTTTCTAACCCAGATACTTTGATTAGTCGTATTTACAAAGCTAAATATTTCCCACGGGGGGATTTTTTGAATTCAGAACTTGGATCAAATCCTAGTTTTACTTGGCGTAGTATCTGGAGCTCGCGACAGTTGATTAAGTTAGGGACAAGGTGGATAATCGGAGATGGCAAGTCTATTAAAATATGGGAAGATCCGTGGCTAAGGGACGTGTCTAATTTTCATATTACTTCCCAGCAAGTCACAGGAATGGAGGGGTTAACAGTTCATGAGTTGTTTATTCCGGGTACGAACGAATGGGATATGAATATCATTGAGGAGTAGTTTTGTGATCGAAATGTTGAGCGAATCCTGAAAATTCCTATTTTTTCGAATGTGGAATGCGACAGGTTAATTTGGCACTTTTCAAAGACAGGTAATTATACGGTTAAGTCGGGATATAAGATGCTTGTTAATTCTATTATTGATGCAAACCAGGGTGTCCAGTGTTTGGAGTCGGATATGGCGGTACAAATTCCTCCAAAGGTTAAATATTTTCTATGGAGAGTTTGCGGGGATTGTTTGCCGACGAGGTATAATTTAGCCCGTAAAGGTGTGCATGTTACACAGGTATGCGCTTTCTGTGACTCACAACTTGAAAGCAATTGGCACATTTTCCTCTCTTGTGAGTTTGTTGTAGCTTGTTGGGGAAGTAGTAATATGTTGCATCTTGTCAACCATTGGGTGAATACCTCTGATTCATTTGCTGATTGGTGTGTTAAAATGTTGGAAGGCTCCTCTAACTCTATCAAGGCCAAAATTTGTCTGATTCTTTGGAATATATGGAAACAGCGAAATTCAAAAATTTGGAATAACAGGTGTGCTACTGCACTGATACAATTAAGCAAGCAATATCCTTCCTGGATACGTGGCGTGTTGCTCGATTAAAGTACTTTGCACATGAATCAGAGACAGCGGCTGTTTGTGCATATTGGCATCCCCCCCAGTTTGCAGAGCTAAAATGTAATATTGACGCGGCATTTTTCCAGGACCAGAGGAAGTTTGGGTGTGGTATGGTAGTGCGTGATCATAATGGATGTATATTACTGTGCAGAACCATGTGTGATGACACCCGAGCCGAGCTGGAGGAAATTAATCCACATCATCAGTCCAACACACATCCGAGTAGGCGATCTGCGGGTGACGTCTGCATTGGTGCTCGGTGACACGTCATGGATTAGGCTCGCCCACTACTGAGCCCAACCGCAACACGGCCGCCGAGCCCCGAGCCCCGAGCCCAAATTTCGACGGGAAACGCATGCGCGACAAACTCATAAAAATAATCACATGTCCATGCTTAACACTTTATTGGTATCTGAAACTGCCACATGTCAGAGAATTATAAAGAGAAGTCGACAAGTTGCAAGTTTTGACTGACAGGCACAGTTAGAGAGGGACATGTGTCTTTCTTTAGTTATTTTATTAATTAGTGAATAGTTAGTGCAAAGATGACTATTGTAAACCCACTAACTCAAGGGGTATAAAAAGGCTGATAGAAAGAGATTGAAGGAGGGAAGAAAAAGAAAAGGAGAAGGCAACTGTAAGAAAAACCGACCCCAATAATCCGGCTCGGCATTATGCAAAAAAGGCAGAATTAGCCAGAAATAAACACACGTTACGCACGTTTACATTTCCACGTGTCAAACCTTTTACATATTTCTGCTTGTTGACCAAAACGCACGTCAACAAATTGGCGCTAGAAGGAGGTCCCGTATTGGTCCAGTCAGAGTTCCAAGCAAAAGCAAGTTAAGTAAAAACCAGGTAAAGTTTAACGCTTAACCTTCTTCATAATAGACAAAAATGAGTCAACTGTCGAGAAATTCCCGTTTGACTGAGGAGCAACATTTGAACAACCAAACTGGCCAAACTACGAATGGCCAAAATATGCTCCAAACAGAAACGGGGAGCACTACTTTATTTCCTTTTGCTCAGCTAATTGCCAACCCAACTTTTGTACAGCAAATGAACCAACTCATATCACAAACTCTCGCTACCACAAACTCTTAAGCACCTTCTCCACTCCTTGCAAATACTAACTCACTCAACCCACAACTAAATGTTAACATTAATCCTCAAATTCCAGGGCTTCCGCATGTCGAAGCCCAAGAAGCCAGTTCAGGTAATAAACAACATGTTCATCGTGACAGAAGACGGCCGCGAGGAGATGAGGAAGGGCAAAGTCGTATAGCAGAGTCGCTATCGGAGCCAACACGACATTGTCATGCCCACTCAGTGTTCGCCGGACGACTGGGAGTTGATCCTTTTCGCCCAGCTCGATCGATAAGTTCCCGGCTCGGGTTTCCTGATGAGCGGGAGCAAATTAGGGTCAATCGGATCAAGGCCCTAGCTTATGGCGAACGGGATGTAGAAATACACTGCCTGTGTCGTCGTCTGAACGAATTGGAAGGCGTTCCGAAAGGCGAACAGTCTCAAAGACCGCCCCAAGTAATGAACCAACCAGCTGTTATGTCGCCATTTTCCCACGGAATTCGGCGACCCCATTACCGCCAAAGTTGAAAATCCCCAGGTCGGTCTCTATAATGGGAAACCGACCCGACCACTCACGTTCACAAGTACTTAGCATGGATGGAACTGTACGATCCCTAGTGATGCCATCCTTTTCGGGCCTTCCCCACGACTTTGGGTGACCGAGCCCACCGTTGGTTTAGGACCCTACCACGAGGATCCATTCGAGGCATGGGGATCGGCCTCCGCTTTACGACGCATTTCTTAACGTCCAAAGTCCGAGCCGCACCTAAGGACTCCTCGTGAACATCAAACAAGGGAAGGACGCGAGCCCCGAAAAGCTATATTTCTCGGTTCAACAAACAAGTTCGAGAAATGGAACCGTGTCGGATGACGCCATTTTGATCGCAGCCATGGCTGGGCTGGCCCTCGAGACTTGGATTAATTACTCCATCCACGAATTGGGGGCGACCTCGTACCAAGAATTTCTGGTCCGCGCGGAACGCCACATTTGTGCGGAAGAAGCCATGGCAAGTAACCGCCCCGAGCACCGGCCAGGGGGCGTGAGAAAGGACGGAAGGAAAGAACCAACAGTTGACCGGGGTCGGGATTTAGACCATTCTCGGAAAACCCGACCACCGGATTTAGGGCTCGCCAAGAGGTGAGGGCCGAAGTCGCCGCGCTGAGGAGTACTTTGACCCACACTCCATCAGCCATATGGAATGAAGTACAGGGTCTGAATTTGCTGCCTCCGGCTCGGCCTTTGAAAATTGAGCCGGCAAAATTAGATTCGCGTCGATACTGTGCCTATCATAAATCGATAGGTCACGATACTGATGAGTGCCGAGATCTAATTAGGGAAATTATGCGTGTTGTTCGGTAGGGCGGTCTCAAAAGGTACGTTCATGAACTACCGCCCCCACCGGCACTGGCTCAAGGTATCAATCCGGAACGCATAACCAATCCAGCTCTCCTGCCGCCACCCCGGCCGAAAACCAGGGGAGGGAGATCCTCATGATGTCGAGTGTCAGTCGAATCAACACTAACACAGTCGAGGATAGACGCTCCAACAGAAAAAGAAAAGCCGATGTTAGACAGGTAACCAACGCCGAAAGACAAGTTCGGGTGGCGGAAATCAAGGAAGGCCAACCCACCGGCCACTTTGTGTTCTCGGATGCGGATGCCGACCAGGTGGTCCATCCTCATTCTCGACCTCGGTCATTCTTGCACGCACCGATTTTGGGTATTCCGGTCCACGCGAATTTTGATCGACACCGGAAGCTATTCGTCAGTCATTTATGTCCGAGCATTTCGAAGATTGAACGTGGACGATAGTTATATCCGTCCATGCAATGATAGCATTCTAGGGTTTGGAGGAGGAAGGATAGTCCCGCTCGGGGAAGTTGATTTGCCCATCCAAATGGGACAAGGGTTGCATAAATGGACCGTCATGACAACATTCAAAATAATCAATGCCGATTCGGAGTACAATGCTATCATTGGGAGGCCATTGCTTTATCATATAAAAGCAGCCGTTTTAATATATCATTTTTGTATAAAATTCCCAACATTTGATGGCGAAGCTATACATAAAGGGAATCAAAGGGAGTCACGAGAATGCTCTCTTAAACTCCGACCGGTAGAGATTAACGTGGCGGAATGAGGACAAACCAGTGGAACCACACAAGACTATCCCCTGCCCAAGAAGAAGTCCGAGCGAAAATTGGTGATCGTTCAGGAGGATAATCCAGGTCGTCGGCTCGGGAAGGAGACAATAATGGAAGAAGGCGAGCCGGCAATCGAGAACGAGCCGGCCACTGAAGATGAATTGCCCCTGCAGATCAAAGAGGGGCAGAGCAAGAAAAGAAAAAACGGCGGAACGATGAGAACAGTTGATACAATCAATGTTGGAAGGCCAAGCGAGGGGCTTCAATTGCGTATTGGTCATGATCTCCCAGAACCATATCGAACCTAGATGATTGAGTTTTTGGAAAATAATCTTGATGTCTTCGCATGGACTCATGCAGACATGCCCGGAATTGACCCTAAGTATGCATGCCACCGCCTCAATATTGATCTAACGTTCCGCCCGGTTGTCCAGAAAAGGCGTAAGCTCGGCCCTGACAGACAAGCAGCACTCGAGGCCGAGGTAAACAAGTTGATAGACAATCAATTCATCCGGGAAGCCCTCTATCCCCGATGGGTTGCCAATCCTGTTTTGGTAAAGAAGAGCAATGGCCAGTGGCGCCTGTGCGTGGATTTTACTGATTTGAATAAGGCATGCCCTAAGGAAAGTTATCCATTGCCAAATATTGATTATATGGTGGATGCCACCGCGGGACATGAACTGATGAGCTTCATGGATGCATACTCGGGTTACAATCAAATACGAATGCACCCAGAAGACGAAGAAAATACATCATTCTTCTCTGCTCGGGGAATATACTGTTACAAGATGATGCCCTTCGGGTTGAAGAATGCTGGTGCGACCTATCAAAGGTTAGTAAATAAGATGTTTGAAAAAATGATAGGTCAAACTATGGAAGTCTATGTAGATGACATGTTGGTAAAATCATTGTACATATCTGATCATCTGAACGATCTTAATAAAATGTTCACTGTTTTGAGAGAGTACAAGATGATGTTAAACCCGAGAAAGTGTACGTTTGGGGTCGGCTTGGGTAAATTTTTGGGGTATATGGCCAGCCAAAGGGGAATCGAAGCCAACCCAGATAAAATAAAAGCCATCATCGATCTAGAACCCCCGAACTCTGTAAAAAGGGTACAAAGCCTAACAGGCCGATTGGCCGCCCTTAACCGATTTGTTTCGCGATCCACGGACAAGTGCAAACCTTTCTTTTAGATTATAAAAAAGAGTAAAAATTTTGAGTGGACTGAGCGAGCACAGACTGCCTTTGAATCCCTCAAACAACACCTTTCTTCAATTCCTATATTGCAAAAGCCTACCCAAGGGAGGACTTGTATTTGTACCGCGGTATCCGAATACGCTATCACCGGTGTTAATCAGGTTAGATGGTTCTATTCAACATCCAGTCTACTACACCAGCCAAGCGTTACATGACGCCGAGCTCCGCTATCCACCGATGGAAAAATTGGCTTATTCACTAGTCACTGCGGCGCGAAAACTCCGTCCATATTTTCTAGAGCACAAAGTTATAGTCTTGACGAACTACCCACTGAAGCAAGTACTACACCGACCCGATACTTCTGGTCGGGTGATCAAATGGGCCGTCGAACTCGGTCGTTTGATATTATATACGAACCACGCATCCGCAATAAAAGGACAGGCTTTAGCCGACTTTTTGGCGAATTCACACCTTCCATACAATTGGAAGTTATGGAAGACCAAGAATGGAAATTGTTCGTTGGCTCTTCCACCGCAGTCGAAAGGGGCGGAATCGTGATAATCGATCCAAATGAAAAGTGCTACTGCTCGGCCGTGCGATTTCGCCCCCGCAACGAACAACGGCCGAATACGAGGCACTTCGGGGGGCTTAGAGATGGCGGCTTCTATGGGCCTAAAACAACTATTGGTACACAAAGTGATTCTCAACGGCCGTTCATCAAATCAACGGCGAAGTACGGCGAAAGAGCAAAAAATTGCACAATATTTGGATTTGGTCAAGAAGAGATTATCGCATTTTTAAGACAAAAGTCTTACATGTGCCCCGAGCCGAGAACATGCGGCGGATGCCTTAGCTCGGCTCGGTTCGATCCGAGGACGGATGCCATCGCGGATGTCATTTGTCACACAAAATCTGTCGCCCCATCACTTGGTGCAAAGAAAATATATACAATCAAAACCACCGAATGCAGACTTGGATGACCCCAATCGTTCGATTTTAGAGAAAAGAGTTCAACCAAAACAAAGTCAAGCCGAACACTACGAACCCAGGCGGCTCGGTTTACGCTAGTAGATGGCATCCTATACAAACGAGGATACTCCGTCCCACTCCTACGATGTCTTTCCGAGATAGATGCGGATTATGCACTTCGAGAAGTTCATGAGGGAATATGCGGGAACCACGCTGGGGGCCAGACGTTAGCTTATAAATTAATACGGCAAGGATACTACTAGCCATCCCTAAGAAAGGATGCAACCGATCTCGTCAAAAGATGCGAGAGGTGGCAAAAATTTGCACCACAGGTCAGATATCATCCTGAGCAACTTACCTCCATATTTAGCCCATGGCCGTTTGCCAAATGGGGAATGGATCTCATCGGACTACTCCCCACTGGCAAAGGGGGCGTTAAATATGCCATTGTGGCAGTGGATTATTTCACAAAATGGGCCGAGGCGGAGCCTCTGGCAAAAATAGATGAGGAAAAGATTGTGAGCTTTGTATGGAAATCTATTATCTGTAGAGATTCGGGATACCACATTCGATTGTTACGAGACAATGGGAAACAATTCGATAAATCGGTTTTGAAATTTTGTGAAGATTTCCACATAAAAAACTATTTCTCAACTCCATACCATCCCCAGTCGAACGGACAAGTTGAGGCCGTTAATAAAATACTCAAGTATACCTTAAAGGCGAGATTGGAGGAGTCTAAAGGTAATTGGCCGGAGGAACTACCCGGTGTACTATGGTCATACTGAACGACGATCGAGCGGCCACCGGAGAAACACCTTTTTCTTTAGCTTATGGAGCCAAGCGGTGATTCTGTTGAGATTGGAGCCCTACCTTGAGTTGCAAATTTTGAAGAAAACTGTAATGAGGCTGCCCTCCGAGCCGAGCTAGACCTGCTCGGAGAAAAAAGGTGCAATGCCGAGATGAAAAATGCAGTGTATAAACAAAGGAGTGAAAGGTACTACAATTCGAAAGTAAAGGAAAGAAGATTTCAGGTCGGCGATCTTGTGTTGAAAAAGATAATGGGCGTTCAACCTAGCCCATTGAAGCCAACCTGGGAGGGCCCATTTCGGGTCAGCCATGTCTTATCTGGTGGTGCGTACCAGCTGGAATATTTGAGTGGAGAAAAATTTATGCATCCATGGAATGTAGCATACCTGAAACGATATTATCAATAAAGATCTCGGTATATGATCCAGATAGGATTACTTGGAATTATCCTTTCATCTGATATTTCGTGAGCTCTCTAAAGGGAAACGATGTTTTTACTCACCTCGGCTATGTGCCGAGGATAGTAAGAATCGCCTCGGCTTAAGCTAAAGGCCGAGACGTCGTCCCAGGTACATCCTTTGCACGATAAAATAAAGACTCGGTTACGCACCGAGCACAATACAAAGACTCGGTTATGCACCGAGCACAATACAAAGACTCGGTTCACGCAAAGACACAATACAAAGACTTCGATTACGCACGCAGCACAAAATAAAGACTTCGATTCGCACCGAGCACAATACAAAGACTTCGGTTATGCACCGAGCTCAAAATAAAGACTTCGATTCGCACCGAGCACAATACAAAGACTTCGATTACGCACCGAGCACAAAATAAAGACTCGGTTACGCACCGAGCACAATACCAAGACTTGGTTACGCACCGAAGCACAGATTAAAGACTTGGTTACGCACCGAGCACAAAATAAAGACTCGGTTACGCACCGAGCACAATACCAAAACTTGGTTACGCACCGAGCACAGATCAAAGACTTGGTTACGCACCGAGCACAAATCAAAGGCTCGATGTGCACACCAGGTGCAAATTGAAAACTTAGTTTATACACCAAGTATCAAAAAACAAAATGAAGAGCAGGTTCATATACCTAGTACGAGAATCAATTAAAGCAAGTAAAGTCCCTCATTCAGAAGCACTGGGAACCGAACCCCGTACTTGGGAATACAAAAAAGGAAAAGAGCCAAGCATATGCAAAAAGCTTGAAACACATACACAGGTGAGGAAAATAATATTTCATTTCTACTTCAAAAGTATTTACATATGGGAGGCCGGAGCCCATTACATCTTGAGGCACGAAGCCAAATTACCTACCTATGAGTACATATGAAAGCATGTAAATGAAAAAAAGACAAACGTCAAGACTGAGCAGGGGGCAGAATTTCGACGGCACCACTAGAGGCGACTTCTTCCACGTCCGGAGGAGGAGAGCCCTGAGCATTAGGAACCTCGACAAAGTTCGGCCGAAGAGCATCGAGATCAGCCTCCAGGAGGACTAGATCTTCCTCAAGCTGAGCAACAGTACGCCCGCCTTTAACTAAATCAAGAATTTCTCTGAGGCTGGTGGCGTGGCCGCAGGTTAACATGAATGCATACTCCTTGGAGTCTTTGTAAGCTTCAACGGCCTGTCTGCGAACTTTCTCAGTTTGCCGACGGGCAGTTTCTTTGGCCTCCCTGCGCACATAGGCTAGACGCCTCTCCATTTCCTCGGCCCGGGCAGTGGCAGCACGTTCCAGTTCGGCGACTTTAGCCCTAAGCTCTTCTTCTACCCTGCGGGCCTGATCTCGCTCCGCCTCGGCCCTCGCTGCA
Source organism: Rehmannia glutinosa (assembly GCA_016081115.2). Classification (NCBI taxonomy): domain Eukaryota; kingdom Viridiplantae; phylum Streptophyta; class Magnoliopsida; order Lamiales; family Orobanchaceae; genus Rehmannia; species Rehmannia glutinosa. The sequence continues at coordinate 104,834,331 of CM071926.1, forward strand.
GTTTCTTTCTCATAGTTGGCCCGAGCCGTAGCCTCATCGGCTGGGTCTTTAGTGATTCTTGTACCCCGAAGGGTAGCATAGGCCTCCTGCAGGTCCTCGTGCCGCCTTTCCAGGTCGGCATATTTTTTCTTTAGCTCGCGAGTTCCCTCAACCGCATGCCACAAGAGCCCAATCATCCGCCCAGACATTCCCATGGCATACTGAATTTGTTCTTGGCTTGATCTCGAAAGCGAGCAGACTGCTCAATGCCTTTGTCCAGGCACGAGCCGGGACACTCATCGCGGCCCGCCGCCTCCCTGGTAAAACTCTCGATTGCTCCTCTGTCGGCGTGGCACATCGAACGAATTCCACAAACCATCGAGGGCGTAGTCCAATCATTCCCTCGCAATATTCATCCCTCACTTGACTTGGAGGGATGAAGTGACCTTCCCTGCCGAGGTCATCCGAGAAAGTTCGCGGACCTCCCTCTTCTCGGGGGGCATTCGGGATGTTCCGGCGCCGTTCGACAATCCCTTCACCGATCGATCGGGCTCCTCTATCACAATTCCTCCTCTTCTCCTTTGAAGAGGAGGCTGCACCGCCTCCGGCACTCCATCGCCAGGGGCGTTCTGCCCGGATATCTTCTCTCCGAGCCGCCCGCATCCACAGTTGATCGGCGGCCGCCCGAGTTCGCCGCCGGCGTGTTTCCTCACGCCGCTGCGGCGTGCACGCAAATCAAGCCACGCCCCGCCTGCAGCAACCACCGTTAGAAGATCAAAAGAAAACAAAAGGACATTTCAAAAGGAAATGTGAAAAATACAATGTTTACCTCGAACGCAGCGGCCGCACTCGGCGGCTCGGAGTCTGTTCGCCTACGGGCGCAGATGATCTGCCCACGACTAGCCGTCATAGGAGACGGGCGCAACCTTCGCCGATTCTCGCTTGCTCCCCTGGAGAATGGGGCTGTACTTCTTCATTACCGGGAGGGTTCTGCTGAGGCTCTCTCTCGACCTCCACCTCCCGCTCAGCCGCCTCGTCCCGAGCCGCCCCTCGGCCGGGTCGGCGGCGAGCGAGCCTCAAACCACCAGAGCTGTTGCCTCGGTAGCCAACCTCTCAATCCGTCATCCATGATTCCCGGGCCTGGATGTTTTCCACCTTGAATAAAGGTGGCCGAAGAGGCCCCTATGATGCCCGGTTCCCTATAAAGGTGAAAAGAAAAGACAATTACGAAAAGGAAACGATGAAAACAAGAAAAGCGGATAAAGGAAAAAAGATAAGACTTACGAATCGAAAACAAAATTTGATGGGGATGAAGAACGGTCTCCTTTCTCCATCTCCCACGCGAGCTTGCCACTCGCTCACCCAGAGCCATTTATCGTTCCACTCCTTCGAGAGAAGAAGGAGACCTTCCACCAAACCGTTCGGATACCCTGATCGGTCAGACATAATACCACCTGGACGGCCGGCCCCGAGATGATGGAGTCGCTCGCCATACAAAGAGCTCGTTCATCTCCTTAAATTTGGGGCAAGGATATTTTTCCAGGTGAAACATCACCAGAAGGCCGATGATCCTGCCCCAAGAAATAGGGTGCACCTGGATCGGATGCATGCCCCACTTGCAAAACCACCGCGTAAGGAAAGCCGGCAGTGGAAATCTCAAACCGTATAGAAGGCTGGCGGCAAATACAGCCATGCAACCCTCTGGTGGGTACTGGGGAACTTCCGTGCCGTCCGGTACCCAAAAATAGATACCACTTGGAATATGGTACCTCCGCCGGAACTCATCCACCTCCCGAATCATCAACATGCTCGGGATATCGTTTATGTCACTCGGCGTCCACTGAGGCTCGACACGAAGACGAGGGCCTCCTCTTGCCGGCCATCGCCATTACGGTGGCCTATGGGCCCTAGTGGCCTCTCCGCCTCGAATCACGGATGGTTCATCTACCCGCTCCACGTTATCATGCACCGGCTCCGATGGGTCCATATTTTCTTCTTCTGGCTGGTAGTGTCTAAAATCAACACTTGGCGATTCTTCGCCGGAACTCTCTTGTACCCGACCCGGGATGATACACTTGTTTCTTCTCTAAAAACGGTCACCGCGGCGTCGGGTCAAAGATAGTATCGTCCGCTCCAAGGCGTTCCACCTCGTGAAGAATCCGGAGAAGATATCGAATAATGCTCGGGCTGTGAGACGGAGATCGTCGTCTTGAGAAAATAAACAGAAGGTTCGAGGAGGATCTTCAATTTCAACCTCTACACTATAACTACGACTCCTACTACCCTCAAAGAAGACATTTATAGGTAAAGGGAGAGTATTTCGAAAAATACCTAAGTTCAAGTCTCTGAACTTGGGAAGCCGACCAAATTTCTCGCTCGGTTTTAGTTACTTTAGCTCAAAGGTTAATGGTTGCGAAAGTGAATAATGGAGGGAAACAAAGGTATTTATAGATGGGGTTCCTCGATAAACGAGACGTTTATTCGAAAAGACGCACCTTTTAAAAACTCAAAAGTCGTCAAACATGTCAGAAAACGTCGCGTCCCCATGCCCGCTGACAGAACTGACATACCTTTTTCGCTTCTCTGCGCAAGATTGGTCCAACCACAAGATGCCACGTGTCATGGCGTTTATGGCAACCCAATTAATCGTCGTTTCGAGGCATTAATCACTACGCGACAGATGCCAGGAAAGAACAAAACCTTTGAGAAATCCGTTCCCCCATTAAATGTTCATCATTAGCATTGAAGTTTAACTCCGACTTCAGAAATTCTTCTCTCGGAGTCAAACTTGGGGGCCTTTGATGACACCCGAGCCGAGCTGGAGGAAATTAATCCACGTCATCAGTCCAACACACATCCGAGTAGGCGATCTGCGGGTGACGTCAACAATGGTGCTTGGCGACACGTCATGGATTAGGCTCGCCCACTACCGAGCCCAACCGCAACACGGCCGCCGAGCCCCGAGCCCAAATTTCGACGGGAAACACATGCGCGACAAACTCATAAAAATAATCACATGTCCATGCTTAACACTTTATTGGTATCTGAAACTGCCACATGTCAGAGAATTATAAAGAGAAGTCGACAAGTTGCAAGTTTTGACTGTACAGCACGATTAGAGAGGACATGTGCCTTTCTTTAGTTATTTTATTAATTAGTGAATAGTTAGTGCAAAGATGACTATTGTAAACCCACTAACTCAAGGGGTATAAAAAGGCTGATAGAGAGAGATTGAAGGAGGGAAGAAAAAAAAAAGAGAAGGCAACTGTAAGAAAAACCGACCCCAATAATCCGGCTCGGCATTATGCAAAAAGCGAGCAATTAGCCGAAATAAACACACGTTACGCACGTTTACATTTCCACGTGTCAAACCTTTTACATATTTCTGCTTGTTGACCAAAACGCACGTCAACAATGTGGTTTCCTAGTGAGGTTGATTTCATGGAGGGTGAATGCAGACGGTTGTTGGAGGGGTTAACATGGATGAAGAATCTTGGATTATCAAAAGTGACTTTTGAGATAGATGCTAAGAGTATGACAGATGCATTGGGTGATAAAGAGGAGAGACACAGAATTTGGAAGAATGATCAGAGCTTGCAATGCCATCTTAAATTCAGAACCGACGTACAAGGTTCAATATGTAAATCGACGAGCGAACATAGTAGCTCACGCTCTTGCGAGAGCTTCTAGTTCTCATGCTAGTCCACCCTTTGGGTGGAGCCTCCGACCTTTGTGGTTGCCCACCTAGATAACATTTGTAATTTGCATATTGCTTAATATAATTTCCTTCAAAAAAAAAAACATTTTTATAAATTTTAAACGAGAAACACATAACTCAATATTTGATTAAGTTTGACTGTAGTTATGAAAAAAGAAGTGGGTTAAAAACTTAAAGCCAAATATAGGTTAAGAATTAAAGAAAAATAGATAAATAGTTGCAATTAAGTCAAAATAAAAAAGGATTGCTAAATATTAAGAAGCACTACTACTAAAGTAAAGGGTTATTGATTTTTTAGTACCTGACCTATAGGCGTTTTGCTGGTTTGGTACCTGACATTTCTGAATTACCAATTTAGTACACATACTTCACATTTTTTTATAAATTAGTACCTATTCACTTTTAAGGACAAAAATGCCCCCAAGAAACATAAGTATACTCAAAATGAATTTTTGAGTATACCTATTTAAATTATAAAATCAATTAAATTTTTAATTAATTTAATTAATAAAAAATAAAAAGAAGTTTCTAAAAATATTAATGAATTTTTGGAAAAAATAAAAATTAATTACGTTAAAATTAGTAAATTAATAAACATAAATTAAAATTTAATTAATCGAAAAAAAAATTAGTTTAGTTAAGTAGTTTTAAAAATTAAAATGAAAATTAAGTAATTTAAAAATTAAAATTAAGATAGTGAATAAGAAAAAATTATAGCAAATTTTTTATTAATATATTAATTTTTAATTAGTTTTAAATCAAATTTTAAAAACTAATTAATTTAATTTATTATATTTTTTACAATTAAGAATTTAATAATTTAAATTAAATAATAATAAGTTATTTATTAATTAAATTTATTTTTAAATTTAATAATTCTAGTTAAAACTTAACTTTTTAACAAAAACTAAAAAAACCTTGGGGGTATTTTCGTCCTTAAAAGTGAATATGTACCAATTTATAAAAATTGGGATGTATGGGTATTAAATTGGTAACTCGGAAATGTCGGGTACCAAACCAAAGAAAGTGTCTATAGGTCGGTACTAAAAAATCTATAACCCTAAAGTAAATACCTCAATCACTATTACTAAAACATAGATATATTGTCTGTTTTATAATGATTATTTTTTTTAATATGTTGGGAGTAGTGGTTGGAGGGGAGGGGATAAATTTTAAAGAAATCGAAAGATACGAGGTTCGAACCTTGGTCAACACCCTTACAAATTAACCAATAATTTTAAATTAATAATAAATAATTATTAAAGCATCATTAAATATTATGCGGAAATAATATTGTAATGATTCATTTATTGTTACACAAAAATGTACATGATTATCTATGATAATAATGTAGTTAATTGGGCTTTTGAAATATGACATAGAGAATATATATTAGTAGGTCTCTTGTAAGACGGTCGCACAGTATGACGTAATGTACTTTTAAGGTAATTAGTGATACTTTTAGTGTAAAATGTGATATTTTTAGTGTAAAAAATGATAGTTTGTATTAATACATTTAATTTTAGTGTATTCACACAAGGTATTACTCTAAAAGTATCACTTTTTACACTAAATGTATCACCCGTCGCATCGTGCGTCGTGTCTTACACAAGTTATATATATAGGAATTGGATCAAATATGACATGGGTTCTATGATAAGACCGATAGAGACTAATCTTAGCCATTGATTGAAAATATTAAATAGATGAGATCTTTCCACTTTATTTGGTAACTAGTTTGTAACTGCCTTTCATTAAGGACAATATAGTAATTTTCTTGTTTCAGTGTTTTCATATGGGGTATGAATATAACTGTCTTATTTAATGCTTTATGTAATGACGCAATTTTAGGGGAAATTTTTTTTAATTTTTTTTTTTGGGAATCCAACATATTTAGTGTTTTTTGTTGCTAGAAATGACTTTTAGATAATGCATACTTAGTTATTTTTGTTTCAATGTTTTATGACATAGTGAAGAGTAAGCATAATTAGTTTTCTTTTGATGCTTAGATAGATCTTAGACAACACATAGTTATTTATTTTTCGTTGCATTGTTTATGACATTTATTGCAAAATTGAATATAATGTACTGCACATTTAGTTTGTACACACTGCATATATAGTTTCTAGAAAACAAAATTTGATGGGGGATGAAGAACGGTCTCCCTTTCTCCATCTCCCACGCGAGCTTGCCACTCGCCGCTCACCCAGAGCCATTTATCGTTCCACTCCTTCAGAGAAGAAGGGAGACCTTCCACCAAACCGTTCGGATACCCCAGTCGGGTCTGTACATAATACCACCTGGACGGCTGGCCCCGAGATGATGGAGTCGCTCGCCATACAAAGAGCTCGTTCATCTCCTTAAATTTGGGGCAAGGATATTTTTCCAGGTGAAACATCACCAGAAGGCCGATGATCCTGCCCCAAGAAATAGGGTGCACCTGGATCGGATGCATGCCCCACTTGCAAAACCACCGCGTAAGGAAAGCCGGCAGTGGAAATCTCAAACCGTATAGAAGGTTGGCGGCAAATACAGACCATGCAACCCTCTGGTGGGTCTTTGGAACTTCCGTGCCGTCCCTACCAAAAATAGATACCACTTGGAATATGGTACCTCACGGAACTCATCCACCTCCCGAATCATCAACATGCTCGGGATATCGTTTATGTCACTCGGCGTCCACCGAGGCTCGACACGAAGACGAGGGCCTCCTCCTGCCGCCGTCGCCATTACGGTGGCCTATGGGCCCTAGTGGCCTCTCCGCCTCGAATCACCGGATGGTTCATCTACCCGCTCCACGTTATCATGCACCGCTCGATGGGTCCATATTTTCTTCTTAAAATTACGGCTGGTAGTGTCTAAAATCAACACTTGGCGATTCTTCGCGGAACTCTCTTGTACCGGTCCGATACACTGTTCCTTCTCTAAAACGGTCCATTTGGCGTCGGGTCAAAGATAGTATGCGTCCGCTCCAAGGCGTTCCACCTCGTGAAGAATCCGAGAAGATATCTCAATAATGCTCGGGCCGTGAGACGGAGATCGTCGTCTTTGGTGAGAAATAAAATGAAGGTTCGAGAGGAGGATCTTCAATTTCAACCTCTACACTATAACTACGACTCCTACTACCCTCAAAAGAAGACATTTATAGGTAAAGGGAGAGTATTTGAAAAAATACCTAAGTTCAAGTCTCGAACTTGGGAAGCCGACCAAATTTTTGCTCGGTTTTAGTTACTTTAGCTCAAAGGTTAATGGTTGCGAAAGTGAATAATGGAGGGAAACAAAGGTATTTATAGATGGGGTTCCTCGATAAACGAGACGTTTATTCGAAAAGACGCACCTTTTAAAAACTCAAAAGTCGTCAAACATGTCAGAAAACGTCGCGTCCCCATGCCCGCTGACAGAACTGACATACCTTTTCGGTTCCTGCGCAAGATTGGTCCAACCACAAGATGCCACGTGTTTGTCATTATGGCAACCCAATTAATGCGTCGTTTCAGGCATTAATCACTACGCGACAGATGCCAGGAAAGAACAAAACCTTTGAGAAATCCGTTCCCCCATTAAATGTTCATCATTAGCATTGAAGTTTAACTCCGACTTCAGAAATTCTTCTCTCGGAGTCAAACTTGGGGGCCTTTGATGACACCCGAGCCGAGCTGGAGGAAATTAATCCACGCTCATCACCAACACACATCCGGAGTAGGCGTCTGCGGGTGGCGTCAACAATGGTGCTTGGCGACACGTCATGGATTAGGCTCGCCCTCTCGAGCCCAACCGCAACAACACGCCGCCGAGCCCCGAGCCCAAATTTCGACGGGAAACACATGCGCGACAAACTCATAAAAATAATCACATGTCCATGCTTAACACTTTATTGGTATCTGAAACTGCCACATGTCAGAGAATTATAAAGAGAAGTCGACAAGTTGCAAGTTTTGACTGACAGGCACAGTTAGAGAGGGACATGTGCCTTTCTTTAGTTATTTTATTAATTAGTGAATAGTTAGTGCAAAGATGACTATTGTAAACCCACTAACTCAAGGGGTATAAAAAGGCTGATAGAGAGAGATTGAAGGAGGGAAGAAAAAAAAAAGAGAAGGCAACTGTAAGAAAAACCGACCCCAATAATCCGGCTCGGCATTATGCAAAAAAGGCAGAATTAGCCAGAAATAAACACACGTTACGCACGTTTACATTTCCACGTGTCAAACCTTTTACATATTTCTGCTTGTTGACCAAAACGCACGTCAACAATGTGGTTTCCTAGTGAGGTTGATTTCATGGAGGGTGAATGCAGAGGTTGTTGGAGGGGTTAACATGGATGAAGAATCTTGGATTATCAAAAGTGACTTTTGAGATAGATGCTAAGAGTATGATGCGGATGCATTGGGTGATAAAGAGGAGAGACACAGAATTTGGAAGAATGATCAGAGCTTGCAATGCCATCTTAAATTCAGAACCGACGTACAAGGTTCAATATGTAAATCGACGAGCGAACATAGTAGCTCACGCTCTTGCGAGAGCTTCTAGTTCTCATGCTAGTCCACCCTTTGGGTGGAGCCTCCGACCTTTGTGGTTGCCCACCTAGATAACATTTGTAATTTGCATATTGCTTAATATAATTTCCTTCAAAAAAAAAAACATTTTTATAAATTTTAAACGAGAAACACATAACTCAATATTTGATTAAGTTTGACTGTAGTTATGAAAAAAGAAGTGGGTTAAAAACTTAAAGCCAAATATAGGTTAAGAATTAAAGAAAAATAGATAAATAGTTGCAATTAAGTCAAAATAAAAAAGGATTGCTAAATATTAAGAAGCACTACTACTAAAGTAAAGGGTTATTGATTTTTTAGTACCTGACCTATAGGCGTTTTGCTGGTTTGGTACCTGACATTTCCGAATTACCAATTTAGTACACATACTTCACATTTTTTTATAAATTGGTACCTATTCACTTTTAAGGACAAAAATGCCCCCAAGAAACATAAGTATACTCAAAATGAATTTTTGAGTATACCTATTTAAATTATAAAATCAATTAAATTTTTAATTAATTTAATTAATAAAAAATAAAAAGAAGTTTCTAAAAATATTAATGAATTTTTGGAAAAAATAAAAATTAATTACGTTAAAATTAGTAAATTAATAAACATAAATTAAAATTTAATTAATCGAAAAAAAAATTAGTTTAGTTAAGTAGTTTTAAAAATTAAAATGAAAATTAAGTAATTTAAAAATTAAAATTAAGATAGTGAATAAGAAAATTATAGCAAATTTTTTATTAATATATTAATTTTTAATTAGTTTTAAATCAAATTTTAAAAACTAATTAATTTAATTTATTATATTTTTTACAATTAAGAATTTAATAATTTAAATTAAATAATAATAAGTTATTTATTAATTAAATTTATTTTTTAAATTTAATAATTCTAGTTAAAACTTAACTTTTTAACAAAAACTAAAAAAACCTTGGGGGTATTTTCGTCCTTAAAAGTGAATATGTACCAATTTATAAAAATTGGGATGTATGGGTATTAAATTGGTAACTCGGAAATGTCGGGTACCAAACCAGCAAAGTGTCTATAGGTCAGGTACTAAAAAATCTATAACCCTAAAGTAAATACCTCAATCACTATTACTAAAACATAGATATATTGTCTGTTTTTATAATGATTATTTTTTTTAATATGTTGGGAGTAGTGGTTGGAGGGGAGGGGATAAATTTTAAAGAAACTGAAAGATACAGGGTTCGAACCTTGGTCAACACCCTTACAAATTAACCAATAATTTTAAATTAATAATAAATAATTATTAAAGCATCATTAAATATTATGCGGAAATAATATTGTAATGATTCATTTATTGTTACACAAAAATGTACATGATTATCTATGATAATAATGTAGTTAATTGGGCTTTTGAAATATGACATAGAGAATATATATTAGTAGGTCTCTTGTAAGACGGTCGCACAGTATGACGTAATGTACTTTTAAGGTAATTAGTGATACTTTTAGTGTAAAATGTGATATTTTTAGTGTAAAAAATGATAGTTTGTATTAATACACTTAATTTTAGTGTATTCACACAAGGTATTACTCTAAAAGTATCACTTTTTACACTAAATGTATCACCCGTCGCATCGTGCGACTGTCTTACACAAGTTATATATATAGGAATTGGATCAAATATGACATGGGTTCTATGATAAGACCGATAGAGACTAATCTTAGCCATTGATTGAAAATATTAAATAGATGAGATCTTTCCACTTTATTTGGTAACTAGTTTGTAACTGCCTTTCATTAAGGACAATATAGTAATTTTCTTGTTTCAGTGTTTTCATATGGGGTATGAATATAACTATCTTATTTAATGCTTTATGTAATGACGCAATTTTAGGGGAAATTTTTTTTAATTTTTTTTTTTGGGAATCCAACATATTTAGTGTTTTTTGCTGCTTAGACAGCTTTTAGATAATGCATACTTAGTTATTTTTTGTTTCAATGTTTTATGACATAGTGAAGAGTAAGCATAATTAGTTTTCTTTTGATGCTTAGATAGATCTTAGACAACACATAGTTATTTATTTTTCGTTGCATTGTTTATGACATTTATTGCAAAATTGAATATAATGTACTGCACATTTAGTTTGTACACACTGCATATATAGTTTCTAGAAGCGCATAGTTAGTTGATTGTTGCTGCATAGTTTGTGATACTTAATGCATAGTTGAGCATGGCCTCGGATGATCAATATTTAGAACATTGTTCATATGCATAAAAGGTGCTCCACTAGGCCTTACTACATGACTGTATAGATTGATATGTGATACATCGTAATGTTGGAAACCAAGATGGTGCATGTAGTTTTAATTAGGCCAAATGACTGTTGAAACATCATTCAGAGTAGCCATTAGCTGCATAAAACTTCCACCAGCATCTTGTTGACTTTCAACGTTCTCAACTCGGTTATACCCAGACTGATACATGATGCGAACTTGTCTCAACCATTTTTCTTTTAAGTGTTACAAAAACAACTGGTAATTTTGTGTTTTCAAATGCACGTTCAATGTCCCGGTTATTCTTATTAATTGTTTATTGTATCAGACAATACAAGTTATTGAAACCTATTGTGGGTCAACATCACGGATGGATATCAATGTATTGCCACCACAACAAGCGAAAAACAAAGGGAGTGGGAGCCGTGTGAAAAGTCGGATACAAAGTCATAAGGAGAAGATTATCAACGCGAGCACCAAATTGAAGAGGCGATGTGGTTCGTGTGGCGAGTTACAACCCATAACAATAGAACATGCCCCAAACGAGCTAAACCATAATGAAATATTAATCATTGTTAATTTTTAATTGTTTACCTGTTTTTATTTTTATTTTTTTGGCTTGACAAAACTGGTTCATTGATATTTTATAATTATTTTCCTGTTTTTTCTATTGTAAACATTAAACTATATGCATTAAAACTATACTAATTACGCAGTGTGAAATGCTATATGTATGCAGTATAATAAAAATACTTATATGTAACTGTGTAGAGTATGCATGAAAACTAAACTCACATATAACTATGATAAATATGCAGTAAAATTGTATTCAATAAGCAATAAAACTAAACTAAGTATACAACAGAGCTAAATAAGACTACACGCATTCTGAATATGCAGCATAAAATACACGGTATATGTTAACTATGCACTAAAATTTCACTAAATATGCAATAAGGTTTCACTAAGTATGCTGTAGGATTACACTTATGCAATAAGGTTGCACTAAGTATTCACTATGCACTAAAATTATACTTACTTAACTATACTAATTATGCAATAAAACTGTATTGAGTGTGCAATAACATTATACTGAGTATATATACAATTTTATTTTAGTTTTACAGAATACTTAAGGTCCATTATAATTTCAATCCACTGAAAAATAGAACAAAAAACAAAAAACAAACTAGAGCTTTAGTGCAACAAGCCATACAACATTCATGAAATTTTTAACTAAAAACAATCCCTTCTACATCATAGTTAAATTATCTAATAAAAATCATATTAGCAGTACACAACTATTTCGCCCCAAAAGACAATAAATTAAGATTCAATGATCAAATCCAAAAAGACAATTACATAATCATTCGCCAAAATACTCAAAAAGCTTACTTCCCCATAACAAAACCAACAGTGTAAAGTTTCATATAATCTCCTTCCCAGTCCAGAACTTCCTTGCCTCCACCAATTTTATTTCCCTTTGCTCATTGTTCTCTTTAGCGATTAACGCGTAACAATACTTTAAACACAGATTTGATATCTGACTCCAACCACCCTTCTTCAGCCCGCAGTCCCAACCTCTCGCACCTCCGCTCATATATGTTTCCATGTGGCGCATGGCAAAAATCCCACAATCTACTTTGTTCGTAGAGTCCCTCCACGGCATAGACAACCTAGTCGGTCCAGCTTTTTGGATGACCTATGCCATCTGATCACAACCCCTCAAATAAGGCTGCAAATGAACCAAGCCGCTCGTGAGCTATTCGGAGCTCGATTCGATAAAAGCTCGTTCGAGTTCGTTTAATGAGGCTGATTAAAATAAATGAACCAAACTCAAACTTAGAGATATTCGATTCGTTAGCTCGTGAACAAACTCGTTAGTAAGCTCGTGAATATGCTCGATAGTAAGTTCGTATAAATTTAACTAATAATTTGATTTTAATTTTATTTTTTCATATTTTTACTTAAGATAATATAAAAATATTTCAATAAAATTAATTTTTTGAATAAAATTATAAGTTTTAATAAATATATTATGAATTTTAAATATAACTAATTTATTTTTAATAAATTGAAGAATATTTTATATTTTAATTAATATTTACTAAGCTCGTTTAGGTTCGATAAGACTCAAAAACGTTCGTGAGCCATCAACATGTTCGATAAATTCAGGCTCGAGTTCGATTCGATACTAAACGAGACAAACTCAAACACTCAAAAGATCGGCTCAGTTCGGTTCGATTGCAGCCCTACCCTCAAAGATAGGTAGAGTGAAAAAAAACTCGAATCTAGCAATGAATATAGTAAAAACTGGATTATAACAACAATACAGTGTATATGAATAAAGTATGCATCAAAAACACCTTAAATATGCAATAATAATACTAGATTTGAATTTTGCACAATGTAATCGCATAAACATGCAGTGTAACTATGCACCAAAATTATACTAAGTATGCGATGAGTTGCACTAAGTATGCGAAAAAGGTGCACTAAGTATGTATTGTACTATTGTTGGTCCCAAGGGGTGTGAGTGTAAGGTTTAGAAGGGGGTTGAATAAACCTTACCAACTTTTCGATTTAGTCCTTTTAAAAGTTCGAGTTGATACTACACGTTGTGTCCTTGGTGGACATCTAATTTAGTTAATCAAGAGAGTTAGTCACTCAACAGACTCACCGAGCCGTTGAAAGAATAACTCACCAATTGTTAAGACTAAAGACTTAGCTCAACTGTAGTTTGTTTTCAGTTGAAGACTTAACACCCTTGAATTTGGTTTAGTTATGATTTAATCCTTGGTTTTAGTACTTATAGATTATCAAGTGGATAGCAAATTTATCACAGAATTAAATGATAAAAGTGCAAGAATTAAAATCTTTGAAATGTAAATGACACGATAAGTTTTTATAGAGGTTCGAAGATGGGGTAATTCTTCTACTCCTCCCTTCTCCAACTCCTGGAGGAATCCACTAAGTATTGATCAAGATACGAGTGGTAATAGTCCGTATACAAGTCTTGATCACACACGGTGACTTGATCTTTTGGGACTCGATCCGAGATGCCTTGGTCACGCACTTGGCTTCTCGTGCGACTCGGCTTCTTCTTCAGGCGCTTTGCTACTACAACTCACTTGCTCAAGCTCTTTGGATTTGATCACGAAGCCCTCCAAAAAAAACTCGAGACTGGTTCGACCTTGAACCTTCCTACAATCCTCTCGTGGAATGTAGACCCCTTTTCTTCAAAGGTTTCCTCTTCAACTGATTGAAGCTATCTTTCCTTCACAGGTGAGTGATGGATTGATTTTCTGCATAGTGTAGGCTTGAGGATTAATCTTGAATGATTTGAGGATATTTTAGGTTACAGTTCAAATGTTTTCTTGAAATGTTCGTGGTTCAGGTAGTCAAGGTAACCTTCTCTCAGAGTCATTCCTCAGCCTTTTATAGTGATCTTTCAAAAATCTGCCCGTTGAAGAGATAGGCTTATTTTTGAAAGTCACTTGTGGTCGTTGGCTTGTCTTGTTGCAGTCCTTGGAGTTGCCACTTCCTCGTATGAATAGTTCTTCAGCTTTTCAGAGTTCTGACACGGTGTAGTGCTTCCCATTGGTTCATTCCCCTTGCACGCTTCTGGGACTGAGCACTTCGAGAAAGGTAGCATGGAGGTATTACTTGTTTAAGTAATTCTCTTGATTTCTGTGCAACGGATCTCTTTCAGTTATCTCGACTTGACTGCATTTCCTTGCTTTCCCCAGGTGACTTAGAGTCAACTTTCAATCATTGGATGACTCTTCTGTCACTTCAACTTGAGACTTGGCTATCTTGAGTTGACTTGACTGATACTTTACTCAGTTGCACCTTCAGTCAAGTTCCCGTCTTCTCTTCTTTGCCATACTCAAATTTGTCTTGCAATGAGTCTTCCTTCTAGTCTCTAGTTGTCTTCTTGCATGTTTAGGCATAGTGACTTAACTCACTTGACCAGCCCTATTTGTTACAATGCAGTTTACAACAAAAATGGGGTGCCAACTTTCTATTCTAAGTTTTACATGGCATTCATCAAAATCTAAACAATAAATTTCCCAACAATTTCCCCCTTTTTGATGATGCCAAAACTTAAAACATTCAAAATGTAAATAGCATAGATACATACAGATAGTGTATTTACAGAGAATGTATGCGTAGAATCAATCCTTTTATTGATCATAACATTCTTGTCCTTTACACAATTGTTTACAAGGTGTATCAGAGCAAACATCTATGTCTACGCAAAAATAGAGAATTTACAGATTTATTACAGAAGACTTACATAGTCGTATTTACATAGTAAAATACATGAAGGGGTGGACAAAGAACACTTCATCTCCTTCGCCGCCGCTCCTTCTTTCATCTTCTTGATTCTGTCATCTTCTGGTCTTCTTCTCTTTTTCTCATCTTCAGCCGCCTTCTTCTTCTTTTCATATGCCTTCCGGACAGCTTCATCTCTTCTTAGTCTCTCTTGTCTTTCCTCCCATAGCTGAGTTTGTCTTTTATTTTCTTCTTCAATTCTTTTCACATACTCAACATTGTTCTTGGCCACTTGCAGATTGGCTACTTCGTCAAAACCAGCCCAGTAGATCCCTTCTTTCTTGCATGGATCTATGTACTCAATGTTTTTGGGCAGAGGCCTAGGTCTGAAACCTCTTCCTCCACCACTGTTTCTTCCTCTACCTCTTCCTATGGGCGTGTATTGTACTGGGTCTTCTTCTTCCCAGCTGAGTGACTAGCGGAGTGACCAGCAGAGTGACTGCCGGTAGTCTGCTGCCTGTCATCTTCTTCACATAGCGTGAGACCCTTTTCCCAAGATAAAGTCCCGTGCTTGAGCCATGGACATGTTTGCGAAGTATCCTTCGATGCGGCGTTTTAAATTCATCAACTGATCTTGCTCTCGGTTTCGGCATCCGAGATGGCATAAGTGTCTCTGCTCTCTTTGAATGCCTCCATGTTGTTTCAAGATATCCATAACTCGGGCATTCATCCTTCCTTCCACTTCCTCCATCCCTCGCTTCAACTGTCTTTCTCTTTTCACCATAGACACAAAGCAGTGTTGGAGTGGCGAGTCACTGGGAGTTTGTCTTCGATAATATCACCGTGACAAGACCATGTTGGGGGGTTTGTGCAATCATTAGGGTGACATCTCCCGATCCTTCCCCCTCAACAAACTTTCCTTTCTTTGCTCTTGAGACCTCCTCAGTTGTCTTTCCCTTTACAGTTGCTCCCTCCTTCTCAACGTCAGATCTCTTCAGCGCTTTAAGGTATTCCTCTTCCCCCTTTTTGGCATCATCAAAGGAGAGAGGAACGCCTGGAAACATACTAGCAAGTAGAAAGTCGAGTCTGCTGATAGTCGAGTTCTGCTTCGAGTCTGTTGCGGAGTATGCTGCACGAAACTCAGAATGAGTAGCGTTGGATCCAGCTTTAAGCAACTTCATCTCAGCCATGAGAAGGCTGAATTTTCGATCCATGTTTTCTTCCATACGCAGGAGCTCATTCTTATTTTGCTCACGCAGCACTTTATCTCAAAGAAAGGTGAGATTCATGCATGTGCTCTATGTGTTCTCTCGATTCGTCTTTGCATCAAAGATTCTCACGCCGCCAGGGACAACACTTGTTGAACAATGTTCTCAAATATCTAGCTTGTTCCACACGCATTGTTTGTTGTTGTTGCCACCACTCCCTAATTCGACTATTATGCCTCTCAAGTCGCAGCAGGTTGGCATCTCTCGTTATCCATCTCATGTCCATCGAGGCCTGGTGCCTCTCCATCCGTTCAATTTCAAAATAATGCTTTGAACACCTCCCGAACTTCGTTGTTCCTCTCAAGTAGGTGACGCAAGCGGCGTCAAAATCATAGTCACCGAACGATGGTATCGATGGAATGACAGGATCTCGTCCGTGGAAGCGCTCGAGATCTCTTTTTTCGACTCTTCAGGGAGGTCGGGTACCTCCGGAGAAAAGGGAATGATTCTACGAAGGAATCATCACGGGCAACCGGGATTTGTTCAATGATGAGTGGTGCTCGTGAAGTTCCTTGTGGAGTCGAACTGCTGCACTTGAGGAGCCTGCGCAGTGGATTCTGCTTTTCACCGGGTCCATTGTGAAGTTGACCCGACTTTTGCCGAGCCTCACTGTCTCAACAACCGTTGGTCTTAGCCGGTTTCTCCAATTGAGTTGATCGTCCTCGGCCTTATCAAGCGTCATCGGACGATGATGAGATTTCCATGGGTGGCTCATCATCAAAATTTAAAGTTTGATGAGTAGTCTTGAGGTCGACTTGCTCGTGGTTGGAACATCCTCACCGAGTCTTTTGGATCGACTGAGGGGATGACTCGGCTTCATCGTCTTCTTCCGATCCTAGAAAGGTTACATCAGATTATCCTGGGAATCGTGAAGCGCGCTTATCTCCTTTTCGGATGGATCAATGATAGCGGGGGATGTTCTCACTTGACTTCATTACCCCGAAGTCTCAACCTCCCGTTGGCCTTCATTACCTCCCCGCAGCTCTCTCTTTGCAATGAGGCTCGACATCCCTTTCGACGATGTCACCGTCTTAGGTCTTCTCATGGGTGGCATCCATTGAAGTCTCAACCCCATGGATTGCACTTTCATCGCCCGCAGTGTTAACTCCCGAGTTGTTCCTTCTTGTGCCTCGATTGCATCAACAGCGTCATTAGCCTTCGAGTAGTTTGGCACCTCACCGAGATGTCTCAATCCGTCCTCGAGCTTCATTGATGACAACTTCTTTGTGCACTTTGTGGTTGTTCCTTCTCCACTTCGCCTCCTAGATTCGTAGTAGAGTCATCTCGCAGATCCTCCGACCTTGCCGCAGTGGAGGGAGTTTCCCCCTCCGGGCGCACCACTAAAGTGACTTGGAATGGGGTCACTCGTCTCCAAACTCCCGGTTGTTTCTACGAGTGTTCACCAGTTGGGGCGGTGGTAAGACACCTTCATTAGGGGTTGGCTCGATGGGGTCCCCACTAACCCGCCATCGCCATTTCCTTAGTTCCTTCTTCCGAGTGAGTCTGGGAAGTGGTGGCGGCAACAACGGTGGCAATATCTTTGCACCACTCTCATTGGGTCTATCTCCAACTGTGTTTTGGAGGACTCTCCTGGTCCCTCCATCATTCTTTGTTCATGAAGGACTCTAGATTCGTGCATTGCTTGCTGCATTTGCAACTCTTCTATGGCAGTAACAGGGTCCAGATCCTCATCACTGTCAGATAGGACGTCAAGGAGAGGATGTGTATGTTCTGTGGTTCCGGTGATAGGGCAGATGATGGCCTTCTCACGTGCCTTAGCTTCCTTTGCCTGTCTCTCCTTTTCCTTGTCCTTGAAGATCTGCAAGTTATCTCGTGCGCTTTTCTTCATCCAAATCTTGACCACGTGGTCACTCCAAGAAAATTCATCAGTTCCTCTTCTTCTTCGATAAACTCAGGCCGTTGGAACTATTCCCTGGATCGACTCAACTTCCACTTCCTCCACTCTCGCAGACGATTTTGGATGTCTGGATAAGGTGGGGATAGGATCATCACATCATCATCTCTATCAGCTTCTTCTTGTTGTCCCTCATTCTCAGGGATAGAAGGTAGCAAGCTCTGGTGCTCCATCTCACACCATGCGTCATTGCGGGAGTGGATACGATCCGTCATCAACAGCGAGTTAGCTTTCTCGGCTACTTTTGTGTCTCACTGCTTCGAACTACATTGGGTCTTGATTTGCCTCTCTGCTGATCACACCTTCACAGACTTGGTTGTTTCATCAATAATTTCTCGAGACTCTACTTCTCCAGCTCCCAGATGTCTGTTTGGTGAGTGGTCGACTCGGTCGGTTTCTCAAGTTCGAACGCTTGAAGATTTTTCTTCTTCTCTTAGTTTGTACCGGAGGGATTTACGGTTCGGAGAGAGTTTCTTCTCGAGTCTTGGGCGGCGGGAGCCGTTTGTTTTTTTTTTACGAGGAGCCGTCATCTTGGCTTATCGCTTCTCCTCTTTTTGACGACCGGAGAAGGTGTTTGAGATTCCTTCTCGGCCGCATTCTGGGGCGGGAGACACGGCTGCGGGGCGGTGTGACTCGGCTGCGGGCGGGAGCAGATTTGCTTTTCTTTCTTTGCTGGGGGGCGTGATTTTCTTAGCACCGCAGGGGCAGCTTTTCTTCTTTGTGGAGAGGAAAAATCTTGTATCTTCAGGGTCGATGATTCCCCCTCACTTGTATCGCTCTCTTGGCGTAGGCTCTCTTCGTGCGCTGCAGAGGTTTGATCTCGAACATCCTCTTGTTTACATGGAACGCCTTTCCATGTCGAAGAGGGACTCCTTTCACACTCCATCACCGCCAATCACTGTGCCGTATCCCGAGATCCTCCAAATGCTCCATTCTCCTTGAAGGATTTGTTCCCTACATTCTCGCAGCGGTCTGCTGTAGACAAACTCAGCCAGGTTTACTTGCTTTTCTTCAATGATCACAAATGCCATGACGATCAATTTTGCTTTGGATAGTTGGTCAAAGCGCCAAATTTGATGTCTATGCATTTGGCAACTATGTCCAACAGTTTGTGGTAGTCCTCCTTCAAGAAGCCTCTTGTTGTCCTGTGTAGACTATCTTATCAAGATAGTCGGTCTTGGCTATTCCTTCCAAGCAGGCCCAAGTCTACATCGCTTCATTGATTTCTCGTGCTCCTTCCGCCGTGTAATGAGCGGTGTTACGCCAAATCTTTGGCGAGATGATGAACTCCTTCCCGTGAATAGGGATTTGATCCCCTCGCATCGAGCTCCATCGTTAGAAATGGTTTTAGCCCGGACTTTTCGAGCTTTTCAAAGAATCTTCTTTATGAGGCGTCATCGGACCCCTGTTTGACCATACCCTCGAAATCCACAAAGAGACCCGGTGTGGATTTGCTTCCCTAGCTTGACGAAATCATAAGTCGATGCCATTTTTCGATTTTTCACGGAAAGAAACTTAGAAGTTGATTTGAAGATTGATAGGGTTTTGAGAGAGTTTTGCCTTTACTTCGAGAGAGAAATGAACATTTTGGTAATATGTGAGAGAAACGGACGAAAATGGTTTAAGTATGGTTTAAAAGGGCGTGTGGGTGGTTTTTGAAATGTGATCGAAATCAACGGCTTAGATTTTGCACGCCGATTAGCATTTAATGTCTCGAATTTAATGCGGCGGCATTTATATCCAATCATAAGCTTGGTGTGCGGCTTTTGCCTGTACACATCATCATTATCTTGACGTCATTCTTAAAAACATTCCCACTTAGTAAAAACGATCGCGTTTTTGTCACTTTGCTCATAAATGACTGACTCCCTTAGTCGATTTAACTCTTCTTCTCACATTCTCATAGTGACTCACCGTCACTAATTCGGTATAGCTATCTTTCCGATACGATCGATTCATTTAGTGATTTTGAGAATTCAAATTTCTTTTTCCCTTTTTGTGTTTCATTTCCTTTCTTTGAGTCTTCCGAGTGTCACTTCACTCAATTAACCCTAACTCATGCTTGAGTTCTTCAAATCTTGACTCACATAATGGTTTTGTGAATATGTCGACTAACTGTTTATCGGTTGAAATATATTCCAAGGTGATGTCTTTCTTTTCAACATGATCTCTTATGAAGTGATATCCGACATCGATATGCTTTGTTCTTGAGTGCAACACAGATTTTGAGTGATTGCAATTGCACTTGTGTTATCACACATGATTGGAATTTCCTTTTCTTCAATTTCATAGTCTCTCGGTGATGTCTCATCCATAGGATTTGGGCACAATAGCGCGCCCAGCCTATGTATTCTCGCTTCACCAGTAGAGGTGGCTATTGAATTTTTCTTTTTGCTAAACCAGAAATTAGCCTTTGTTTCCAAGCATTGACATGTACCTGAGGTGCTCTTCCTGTCAACTCTACATCCAAAGATAGTCGAGTCCGAATAGCCAATTAGCTTGAATCCACCTTCCTTTGGATACCATAAGCCAACTTCTTGGCTTTCTTTCAAATATCTCAAGATCCTCTTGTCATGCAATCATATGGCTTTCTTTTGGAGCAGATTGAAATCTTGCACATACACCTACAAAGAAAGGTGATGTCCGGCCCGCTGCGTGAGATAAAGCAATGATCCAATAAGTGCTCTGATCTTGTTTGATCTATGGCTTGCCATCCGCATCCATGTCCATTTTGATGATGTATTCATTGGTATTTTCACATAAGACTTATCTTCCATACCAAATTTTTTCATTAAATCTCTGGTGTATTTTGTCGACTTATGAAGGTTCCATCCTTCATTGTTTCACTTGGAGTCCAAGGAAGAATGTCGGCTCCCCATCATGCTCATTTCGAATTTGCTTTGCATGAGGTTTGAAAATTTATCACAGATTCTTTGTTTGTGGATCCAAAAATGATGTCATCCACATATATTTGAACAAGCAAAGTATGCTCTTCCCCGTCTTGAATTCTCAAGAGTGTTCTATCCACTTTTCCTTTTGTGAATCCATTCTCGATCAAGAATTGGGACAAGTGTATCGTACCATGCTCTGGGTGCCTGTTTCAATCCATATAGAGCTTTCTTGAGTTTGTATACCTTATCTCCAAGAGTCTTCTCGCTCAAATCCTGGAGGTTGTTCAACATACACTTCTTCTTCCAATAAACCATTTAGGAATGCACTCTTTACATCCATTTGATATACAATAAAATGCTTGTGAGCTGCATAGGCAAGAAACATCCTAATAGCTTCCAATCTTGCTACAGGGGCAAATGTTTCATCAAAATCTATCCTTTCTTCTTGGCAATATCCTTTGGCTACTAATCTTACTTTGTTTCTTACCACTGAACCTTCCTCGTTCATCTTGTTTCAACACCCATTTAGTGCCAATAACATTTTGATGGGTGGGTCTTTGAACTAACTCCCATACTGTGTTTCTTTCAAACTGATTCAGCTCTTCTTGCATAGCTTGAATCCAATGTGTGTCATCCAATGCTTGTGACACATCTTTGGGCTCTATTTGTGAGATAAAGCATGTGAACATAGCTTCTTGTTGAGTTTTGGATCTTGTTTTGACACTTTCTCTTATATCTCCAATGACAAGTTCTCGTGGATGGTCTCTCACCATCTTACATCAGTTGGAGTAAGTTAGTGGATTCGATCGTCTTGCGCTTGTGTTGCTTTGATCACTCTCTCGTCATCACTTAGCCGCAGATTTTCCACTGTTTTGAGACTCAAATATCTCATCTTCATCTCGAGTTTATAATTCCACTGCAGCTTCAAAGATAGGGACTCTTCTCGCATGGTTGGTTGATTCAAACATCGGTTGATTATTCAATGTCTTCTCCATTTACATTTAGCTCATCGAACACCACGTGAATGGATTCCTCTCTGTAACCATAGTCCTCTTGT
The DNA here is from genome assembly GCA_016081115.2 of Rehmannia glutinosa. Lineage (NCBI taxonomy): Eukaryota > Viridiplantae > Streptophyta > Magnoliopsida > Lamiales > Orobanchaceae > Rehmannia > Rehmannia glutinosa. The sequence goes on from CM071926.1 coordinate 104,856,225, forward strand.
TGAGTACTCTGTAGGCTTTGCTTTCACCGAGTATCCCAAGAAGATACCTTCATCGACTTTAGCATCAAAAGCCTTTAGATTATCTTTGCCATTGTTATGGATGAAGCATTTACATCCAAATATTTTGAAATATGCAACATTTGGTTTTCTACCCATCCCAAATCTCATAGGAGTCTTTGTCACCGTCTGTTTATCATGCATCTATTTTGAGTGTAGCATGTTGTGTTTATTGCTTCACCCAAAATCTTTTAGGTAGCCCCGCTTCGCTAACATGGTCCTTGTTGCTTCTTTGAGAGTTCTATTCCTTCTTTCTCGCAACTCCATTCTCACGTGGAGTCCTTCTTGCAGATAATTCATGACCAATGCCATTTGAGAGTTATTATACCATTTACAAACTCGCCTTCCTCTGTCGATCTTATTTTGATGATGGTTTGACTCTTCTCATTCTCGAATCCTCTTCATCGATTGTGGTAGTTTTACGTAGAGTTTCTTTCTTCTTACACATGAATATTGTCCATGTATATCTTGAGTAGTCATCTACTACCACCAAGGTGTATTTCTTCCAACTTATGCTAGCTGGTTCAATCGACCAAATAGATCCATATGTAGCATGCAATATTCTTGTTGAAGATGGACATGCCTTTTCTTTGAATGATGATTTGATTTGTTTTCCCTTCGACATGCGTCACATATACTCTCATTTTTGTATCCTGAGTCTGGAAGTCCTTCCACAAGATTGGTTCTGGCAAGCTTATTAATTGTTTTGAAATTCAGGTGACTCACTTCTTCTTGTGCCACAACCAACTTGATTCCACTGTGCTCTTTGCTATAGACAGTGTTGGGTGTTCTTTGTTGACCAATCCACGATATACATGTTCTTTTGTCTGCATCCTTGCAACACAACTTCATTTGATTCAGTATCCTTGATTTGGGATATACTCATGTTAAATCCAACATTATATCCCTTGTCACAGAGTTGGCTGATGCTTAGCAAGTTGAAGTTGAGTCCTTCAACATATGCAACATCTGTGATTTCTAATCCATTTTTCTTGATGGATCCAATGCCTCTTATTTCTCCTGAGCTTCATTTCCTCCAAATATAACTTTTTGCGCCTTTGACTTCCTTGAATTTTGACAGATTTTTCTTGTTTCTGTCATATATGTCCGGGAATGTACCACTATCCATGTACCAGGTTCCTTGGCACTCAACTATTCCTTGAACCTGCAAACAAGGAAATTAAGTTTTAGGTACCCATACTTGTTTGGGTCCTGAGGGGTTAGTATTGTAAGATGATCCAACCAACCTTTAGCCAAATGATTTAGCTCTAAGGGGTTGCCATCTATCAGTTCCATAATCATAATTAATTTTGGTAAATTGCTTGGGGATTCTAGGTTCATACAACTGTCTCTTTTGTCTTTATGCCTGTGTATATGTTTTAGCAATTGCCTTCTTTGGGTAGTTGTGATATCTCTGAGTGTAGTGCCTAGGTGCATATGTGTGCTGATGAAAGCTCTTATACCTTTGGAATGGTCTTTGCTGAGTTCTAGGCCTTTGCCATTTGGGCTTATATTCCATAGGTCTTTGCTGATAGTTCACATCATTCCAATCAGCTTGGCTTGGGTATTTTCTACCATTCCCATCATATGTGTTTCTTTTATAGATCTTCTGGGATTTTTGGTAGCTCTTTTTGTTCTTTACAGAGTATTTCCTGTTTGGAGTTTGCTGAGGAACTCGGCTGAATTTCTTCTCAGTTGTCATCTCAGCACACTCAACTGGCTGTTTTCCTTTTCCTTTATAACCAATGCTAGTTTGCTTGTAATTGTGCTTTGGAATAAATATGTGTGCACCATTTGGAGTTTTGGATTTTTGAGATACTTCATTGCTTGAAGATCCTTTTTCCAAAATCACTTTTGGAGCTTGACATAGCACAGATGAATTAAATCCTAAGCCTGTCTTGTCTCCACATTCTCTTTGGCTCATGATAAGATCATCCAATGACTTAGATGCCTTAGTGAATGAGGCAATCACATTTTTGAGGTCATTCTCCTCTTTTCTATGGCAGCTATTTCTGCTATTAGCTTGGCATTTTCAGTCTTTAAACTTTTATTCTCATCAGCTATTTGACTTAGAGTACTCAGCTCCTTAGTCAGCTGTGAGTTTTGGCTCTTGAGTAGGCTGTTTTCCTCATTTAGTAGTGTGTGTGAGGATTTAATGTGTTCAAAATCTTTCATCATTTTGCCTAATGAATCATAAAGATCAGTGGGTGATGAAGTGTGTGTGTCACAGTCACTATCACTAGAATCTGAGTGTGATGAGTCAGAGTGTACCTCATCTTCTTGGTCAGGTTGGTCTTGTTCCTTGGCCATCAGACAGATCAAGGCTTCTTCTTCAGAGTCACTTGAGTAGTCAGCTTCACTACTCTCTGAATCAGCTATGTCTCTTGACTTGGCTGTCTCAGCAGTCTCTGCAGCCAACATTGCCTTTTTCTTTTCTTGTCTTCTTTCTCTGAAGACTTTTCTTTCTTCTTCATTCATGTATTTGTTGACTACAGGATATGGGCAATCAATGGCATAGTGACCCGGTTGCCTACAGTTCCAGCATAGATATTCAACCTTTTGATCAGCTCTTTCCATTCTTGGATTGTCAGCCCTTTGATATTCAGCTTTTTGATGATCTGTTCTCTTGGTTGGCCTATCTTCCCTTGACTTGGAGGGAGCTGAGTGTCTTCTGGAGGATTCGCCCTTGCCTCTCTTGTAGTTCTTATTGAAGAACTTGTTGAACCTTTTAACCATCAGGGCTATTTCCTCTGGGTCAATGACTTCTTTGACCTCAGCTCTCTTACCATCCTTAACAATTAGAGCAGTTGTTTTGGGTACAGCTGTCTCTTCCTGGTCTTTTCTTCTCAGCTCAAATTCGTAGGCTTTGAGATCTGAGAATAGCTCATGGTTGGATGTCTTTGATAGGTCCATGGAATGTCTTAGTGCCATGACCTTCATTTCCCATTCAGCTGGGAGACTTTTTAGGATCTTCATACACATTTCCTTCTGTGTATATTCTTTTCCAAGAGCAGATAGCTCGTTGGTAATTTCTGTGAACCGAGCATCCAGTTGATCCAGGTTCTCTCCTGCGATCATTTTGAAATTCTCGAATTTTTGTACAGCCACTAATAATTTATTTTCCTTGATTTGCTCTGGAGCCTTCACAAATCAATGTTAGTTGTCCCCAGATTTCTTTAGCCGTTCTGCATGATTTGACTTTATTGAACATGGCTTTGTCCAAGGTTTTGTAAAGGATGTCCTTGGCCACATTGTCCAGATTATATCTTTTTCTGTCATCATTTGTCCATTCAGTTCTTGGTTTTTCAACCATAGCCGGGTCTAGAGCAACATCCTCTTCGCCTCACCAAAAGCCTCTCCTTACAATTGTGTTCACTTTTAAAATTTGTAGTGGCCCATCCTCTATCACTATCCACATCTCATCATGTAATGCTGATAGATGAGCCTGCATAAGAATTTTCCAATCATCAAATTCTTCAATTGTGAACATAGGGATGCGTGTCAAATTTGCTTCCATGATAATAACTTTTGATGATAAAAGGAGTTTTGAAAAATTAAGTACTAAAACAGACTTTGAGAAATTTGGAGATCTAGTTCAGTAACCAGTGCGGAAGGCTCAATGAACCAACCGCTCTGATACCACTTGTTGGTCCCAAGGGGTGTGAGTATAAGGTTTAGAAGGGGGGTTGAATAAACCTTACCAACTTTTCGATTTAGTCCTTTTAAAAGTTCAGAGTTAATACTACACAGCTGTGTCCTTGGTGGACAGCTAATTTAGTTAATCAGTAGAGTTAGTCACTCAATGAGACTCGACTGAGCTGTTGAAAGAATAACTCAAATTGTTAAGACTAAAGACTTAGCTCAATTAGTTTGTTTTTCAGCGGAAGACTTAACACCCTTAAATTTGGTTTAGTTATGATTTAATCCTTGGTTTTAGTACTTAGAGATTATCAAGTGGATAGCAAATTTATCAGCAGAATTAAACAGATAAAGTGCAAGAATTAAAATGCTGAAATGTAAATGACACGATAAGTTTTTATAGAGGTTCGAAGATGGAGTAATTCTTCTACTCCTCTCTTCTCCAACTCCTGGAGGAATCCACTAAATATTGATCAGTATACAGAGTGGTAACAGTCCGAGTTACAAGTCTTGATCACACAAATGACTTGATCCTTTGGGACTCGATGCCGAGATGCCTTGTCACGCAGATTGGCTTCTCGTGCGACTCGGCTTCTTCACAGGGCGGCACGCTTTGCTACTACACTCACTTGCTCAAGCTCTTTGGATTTGATCACGAAGCCCTCCAAAAAAAAAAAAAAAAAACGAGACTAGTTCGACCTTGAACCTTTCTACAATCCTTCGTGGAATGTAGACCCCTTTTCTTCAAAGGTTTCCTCTTCAACTGGTTGAAGCTATCTTTCCTTCACAGGTGAGTGATGGATTGATTTTCTTCGTAGTGTAGGCTTGAGGATTAATCTTGAATGATTTGAGGATATTTTAGGTTACTGATTCAAATGTTTTCTTGAAATGTTCGTGGTTCGTGTAGTCAAGGTAACCTTCTCTCGTAGTCATTCCTCGGCCTTTTATAGTGATCTTTCAAAAATCTGCCCGTTGAAGAGATAGGCTTATTTTTGAAAGTCACTTGTGGTCGTTGGCTTGTCTTGTTGCGCCCTTGGAGTTGCCACTTCCTCGTATGAATAGTTCTTGACTTTTTCGTAGTTCGACACGGTGTAGTGCTTCCCATTGGTTCATTCCCCTTGCACGCTTCGGGGACCGAGCACTTCGAGAAAGGTAGCATGGAGGTATTACTTGTTTAAGTAATTCTCTTGATTTCGTACAACGGATCTCTTTCGATTATCTCGACTTGACTGCATTTCCTTGCTTTCTCCAGGTGACTTAGAGTCAGCTTTCAATCATTGGATGACTCTTCTGTCACTTCAACTTGAGACTTGGCTATCTTGAGTTGACTTGGCTGATACTTTACTCAGCTGCACCTTCAGTCGAGTTCCCATCTTCTCTTCTTTGCCATACTCAGCTATCTTGTAGCGGAGTCTTCCTTCTAGTCTCCAGTTGTCTTCTTGCATGTTTAGGCATAGCTAACTTAACTCAGCTTGACCAGCCCTATTTGTTACAATGCAGTTTACAACAAAAATGGGGTGCCAACTTCCTATTCTAAGTTTTACATGGCATTCATCAAAATCTAAACAATAAATTTCCCAACAAGTATGTTGTGTAAATGTGAACTAAAAATATACTAATTGTGCAGTAAGGTTGCCCTAAATATGTAATAAGGTTGCACCAAGAATGCAGTTTAATATGCAATAAGATTGCAGAAGTCTTATACTAAGTATGCACTAATTGTGCGACACCCCTGTTAACAAGTACAATTTTGCCAATTAGGAGAACTCTTTTAATGTAATTTGGTTCCAGTTCTTAGGGTGCAATGACAGCTCCAAAATCCACAAAGACCACTTTAGTATACAACTCCAAAAGCCACAACTTTGCAAAAATAATTTTTGTAAAAATCCCTTAAACCCGAGAAAACAAATACAAAACAGAAAAACAAAAGAAATACGAACTCACCTCCAGGTGATTAACATACAAACTTCGATTCTGATAAAACCCAAGTACCTAAACTAATTGGAACAAGAACAATGCCAAAAAAAAACTAACTTCAAACCCAGACAACAAAAGAAAAAAAACACAATAACACAAACAAATTTTTTGACACAAGCAACAGTGTAAACTAACCCTTAGTAAAAAAATTCCTTAATCCACCAAACTACAAGGCATCGAGACAATCCAAAAAATCGAAAAAAAAAATCTAGAAACTCCACAAATCTCCTTCAAAAAAATGTTTTAAGTAACTGGGTTAAGATAAAATGAACAAGAAATTAAAAACATGTGCGAAAACTTACTAATAAAGAGGTGTTAATCTCTAATCCGAAAAAAAAAAAAAAAATTAAAATAAACACGAAAAATCTGTGGAAGAACACTCTTTCAAGACGATACGGCCGAACGTGTAAGGTGAGAGAAGGTTTCACAGCTTGTTTTGTGATTTCTCAAAAAGATTTGCTAGGATATGGAATATGCGTGTACTTTATCGAGGAAGAAGAAAGGGACGTGATGTTTGAATGAAATAATTCCCCCAAAAATAGCGCCACTTAAAAGATGGTAAATAATAACTTACCTTTTACGCTCATTCTAAATGACAAAAAAAAAATACCCTTACTGAATAATCCGAAAATTGTAAAAAATACACATTTGACCTTGTTGATATATATCTATTAACTACTTCCCTAAAATAATGGAATTAATCTGAATCATCCAAAATATCAATCAAATGACTATAATAAAATAATAAATTCCCACCTCATATAAGGGTGGTGTCCCATTTGAACCAAATCATATATATATATATATATATATATATATATATATATTAAGACTATAGTTGATAAAAAACAAACAAATTAAATATAATTCTTTACAGTAGGAAGAATGATAATCTTTCATTGTCGACATTTGTATTTTGAATTATTTACCTAAAGCTTTGTTTGTTTATGTTTCTATGATCCATTTCCGGTTCTAGTGTTGAAAATGGAAATTTGAGAATTTATTGATTTTCGTTTGGAAATTGGAATTATGTTTGAATGAATGAATTTTAGAATGTGTTTTATGTATGGTTGGAAATGAGATTGCGTTTGGTTGAATAATTTTGAAATATTATTTTATGTATATAATAATTTGAAAAGTTGATAGTGGTGGGGTCTATTTCAATATTTTCATTTGAATATATAACATTATATTTGTAAGATTGTAGGTAGTAGGTCCCATTAGCTAGATAGATAAAATTTAGAAATAATGATATTTTAAGTAAATAGAGCTGATAGTGATGGGTCCCACATGTATAGTGGGTTAAAATATGAGAATACTAATTGATGAGTGATGTAGGGTAATAATGTATATGTTTGAGAATATAAATTATAGATTGAGATGTTGTTTTATGTGAAAAAATAGAAAATAAAAATTATAATTTTCATTGAAAATTTTATAAACAAACATGCTTCCACTTATGAATAGTTGGAAAATGGAAATGGGCAAACAAACAAGACCTTATGTTTTGTTAATTTTCTAGAACACTTTCTGAAAGTATTTTCACAAAAACAAGACTTCATTTTAAGAAACAGTTATTTTATTGTGAAGCCCTCGATTTTTATTCAAGCGTGTACTTGTTTCACGTATCGTCTTTGAACTATTTTGACTATTTTACCGCGTCACTTTGACGGGTAAATATTAATGATAAATATATTTCGCATTTAATTTCTTTTATTTATTACTGGTGATCATAATCATTTATTACTTCTACTTCGCATTTATGATCACTTTATCGATCATCATTATTATTATTTGTGTATCTATTAGTCACCTTAGAATTTTAAGAGACTATTTATTTTAGAGACTTATACTTTATAGAATTAAGAAATTGATGAGACTTATAAGTGATCAAGGAAATCACTAATTATTTTGGAGATTGATATTATTCTTCTATTATCATTAATTTTGGGGAAAAAAATGGAAATTTCCTAAATACCCCTAGTGGACATCCAACATGGAATTTTGGTGTAGAAATATCTCCCAACTCTTGTACACATACACCTTATGTATTCATCTTGTGTATTACTACACCATTAATTCAAACCTACATCTTAGAATTATCCTACAAATTCAACCACCCAATTGGTCAAACAAGACAAAAATTTAAATTCCCCCTAAAACATAACTTTTGGCCAATTGTCCCTAACATAGTAGCCTAAATATTACTTTATTCCCTAATTTCCTCAATTATTACCCTAACTTATCATCTAACCAACCAAGACACAAAATTTTGTCTCTCTTCCCCTCCCTCAAGTGATCGGCCATTAGGCCAAATGTTTTTTAAAAAAAATCATTTTATTTCACCAACACAAGATTACTCTAAGTCTTGTATTTTCTCCTCCTTCTCTTAAAAATCCTACTACTTCTCTCTACACTTACTTCTTCTTCTTCTTCAAACACTTGGAAAAATTTCAAGAATTCTCCTCCTATTTCTTCCAAAAATTCGAACCATATACTACACAAGGTAAGAAATTTTCTTCTTCAATCTATTCTTATACCTTCTAGCTCACCTCTTTCACCTTCTAATTTAAGTTTAATTTTTGGTTTGAGGTGTACTTAGAAGACCACTTGAAGAATATTAGAGCCTTGTGATCACCTTAGCAAGACCTCAAGTTACTTGAGAAGAGAAATTGGACTATAAGGTAAGAAATTGGATTTTTAGTACATTTTCTTCTTCTCTTCTATTTTCCAAAATTTTGATACTCCATTTTCATTTTTTGGACTTTTAGGGGCTGACCTTAAGACTTGTTTTAGGAGTGAACAAGGAGACCCATTTTGAGACCTCTACTAGTCTCATTTCATCTACTACAAAAGGTAAGTGTAGTTTTACCAATTTTCTTCACCTCCTTCTTCTTTCCTTAAATTTTTAACCTCATTTCCTAACTCCTACATTTTTTTTGGTATTCTTTGACCTAGGGGGCTGACCTAAGTCACTTCTCCTTCAAGAGTGATTTATTTCATCTTTCACCAACAAGTTCATTTTTAAGGTGGGTGGAAAAATCTTTCCAACTTCTAGGTGTTTTTACTTAAAATGCATGTAGTATTTTGATGTTGAGCACTTGAGATATATATATGTTATGTATTACATGTTAATTTCTTATATCAAGTTGAAAATTTCTCAAGTATGGCTCAAAAATGCTATTTGTTGAAAAATAGGTTCATACATGTACACTTTATTGTGATATTTGGTGAATGCTTGTGTGAAATGGACTTGTATATTTATGACTTTTGAAATCCATGTTTTGTATGAATTATAACCTGTACAAGTCGAGCATAATTGATTAAATTTCAATATTTGGACTTAAAATGCAAAAATGGAAAGTTGGTGGACTTAATTGCAAGAAAATAAAACTTAAGGGACCCTCTGTAATTTTCAAATTTTGGGACTGTACTCAGGTTCAAAAATGATGTTTGGACATTTTAATAAAGTTTTAAGAGTTTTTAGATAAATAAAATCAACCCTTAAAAGTCCAAGGACTAGATTGTAAAATTTTAGAAGTTTAAGGGCCATATTGCAATTTTCGAAATTGTACCAGACCCTATTTTTAAAATTTGAAATTTTAAATCTTAAGGGACTGGAAATAACATATTTTAAGTGTATTCCAAAAATCCAAGTGTTTAGAGCTTTGAAAGTAATTTTATAAAAATTGAAGGACCAAATCGTAAAAGATTAAAATTAAGGACCAAAATGAAATTTCCAGGACTTATGCAGTCCATGCACCTGGAAATACTAATTTAACTTTAACATAATTATATTTTGGACCCAAGGTTCAAATTTCATAACAATTGGATCCCTAAAAGCCTTAAGGGCAATTATTTCAAAATGGGACAAAAATGAGATTTTCAAAAGTTAAGGAACCTATACTTATTTCGTTTTAAAACTGCTTTTGTCCCAATATACCACTGACCTTAGTGACATTTTACAACTGGATTCACATTAAAAGCCCTTCCGGTTTGTGAGTTCCAATTATTTTAAACTTAGGGCTGAAATGACAATTTTAACAATTTGGGGCCAATGTGAGAATTTTATAAAAACTCGACCTCAAAACTTTAAAAACCTGAATCTATGAACAATTTAGAGAATTTAGGAACTAACCTCATAATATTTCAAGGTCGGGACATTTACTTATTCAATTTTTAACCCCAAAAGTATTGGTTTTTACAAAACGGGGCTAATTGTAAATTTTCTTTTTACAAGGACCTAACTCAAATTATTTCTCTTTTAAAGAAACAGCCCTGGACCCTCTGACTTTTAATAATGATATAAAATATTTTATTTTCTTAAAACATCTTGACTTATCGGATCGTCATGACTGATCAATACGCGATTGCGGGGCGACTTCCTCGTCTTGCGATTTTGAATCTATAATGGGACTTATGTTCCACCTAATCTTTCAAGATATCGAAGATTGCTTATCCTCCCGATAATCATCTTCATCCAAATGACTCTACCAACGCCATAATTGCCACTCGCGATTTTCGAAAATTTTCCTGAACTGCTTCCCTGAATCAATAATACTCGACTGCCTGGTTGACTGCCTGGTGTGTCGAGCTCACAGTCGGAATGGATACATCGGGGATGGAACTGGGCAGCTCGGCTGCTATTCCACTCTTCCGGCCCCATTGTCCTAATCCCGCAACTGAGGGACGGAGTTGTACAAGGGAAGCGGATCGTAGTACTTGAGGTATAATCATAATTATGACAAATCCGAGCCTTGCTAGCTCCACTTTGTGGATTTTGTCTTTGCCTATGGAGCGATATGGTGACAGTCTCTTGACCATCTTGCTCGGGAGTTACAACGAAGAACGAAGGAATCGCTGTCTGATCTACACGATTTTGGAGTTAATCGGACCCGTTTGGTTGGCGCTACAAATCCGTACGCAACCGCTACTTGTATTGCATTGGTTGGCGTTACAAATCCGTACGCAACCGCTACTTGTCTTGCATAGGATTGGCGCTACAAATCCGTACGCAATCCTCCTATCGTGCTTGAATCACATAGTGTCTGTGTGACCACGAACTGTATTCTTAAAACTGTATAAGTATATTACTTAAATATATTTATCACGACGCTTGTGGACTGTGTGTGAATGCATCATATCTCATGCGTTTTCATACAACTGATTTTCTCGCATTAACTATATATATCGCCACACTTGCACACGATCACCCCATCCACTGAGATTTCTGTCTCATCCCCTCCTGTTTTCTATCATTTAGAAGAGGACTTTGTTGAAGATGTTGAACCTACCATGGACTGAATTCCGTGCTCCGCCTGTTGGACTTACTTTCTATTGTTATCAATGTTGCTGGACTTCTTTCTTTTATTTTACTGCCGTTGGACTCTTTTTATTCTCTTTGCCATTCTGGACTGTAACTTAAGGGCGTAGGACCCTTTGATACTTAAGCTGGTGATATGATGTGTATTTTATTCCCTAGTTCTGGACTGTAAGTTATTTGGATGTTGTTGGGATGTATTTGTAATCGTACCGTACTTGTAGTTTTCCGCTGCTTTAGACTCTGTTTTACTTGGGATTGTTATATCATTTTTCTAGACTGTTGGGTTTATTTCTGTTTAAGTGGTTGATCGTTGTCGCGTCGCGTTTGGCGCGTGACATTTATTACATACTCGAAAGATGATAAATTAAATATAAAAAAACTCAACTCAGTACTCCAAAACAAATCAACTTTTAACAGGCTAAATATTGTACAAACAATTATTCAAAATTTCACACAAAGATTTAAAAAAATATATATTGTTTACAAATTCATATTGAAATCTAAAATATTATTTACAAAAATGGATATTACTATTTTATAACCTTCCGTGCAAACCTGTCTTAAGTACTTTGCGTCATGTGAGTCGTCTCTAAACAGAAAATGACCATCGCAAATTTGTGGTGTTGCCATTTAATTGCTCACACCAATAACAATCTTCCCAATTACAAAAAGTAGAGCAAACACCAACCAAAATAATAATACTTAATTTTCATTAATCAGTCCAACAAATATCATTTTTTTTTTTTAATATAAGGTCTTGGACAAGTGAGATTGATGATGGGATTTGATTCCAGACCAATGGACTCTATTACAAATAATCAATCAACTTAGTAACAATCAATTCTCAGTCCAACCAATATAAATTAGGGGGACGCTATTCACACCTCAAAAAGCTCTAAATACACACACCTATTAAATACACTTCTACCTTCTTTTTAAAGCATAACTCATTTACTATATACACCCCGTAATTTCTTATTTTACTTTTCCATTGTTTTCCCCCCAAAATAATACACCCCCAAGGGTGGCGGCAGCGGAAGAAGTTCCGGCAATAGAATAAGATGTAATATTTTACTTCAAATTTCGAATGCAATATTTTACTTTAGTTTCGCATTTATAGTTGGATTAGTTTGGGTAATTGGATTTAGTATGAATTTTGAAGTTATAGAATTTTTTTTTCTTTCTAGTTTTGTCTGAGTTTGGAACTAGGGATGGCAATGGGACGGGTTAAAATCTGGCTCCGCATTAAACCCGTCCCATTCGGGGCGGGCCTAAACCCAGTCAGACGGGTCCCGGGGCAGGTTACGGACCCGTTTCTGAAAAACCCGCAGGGTCCGGGGCGGGTAACGGGTCCTTGTGGACCCTGTATATATTAATTTAAATAAATTATTTATATTTTTATTAATTGTTCACAAGAATCTCACTACTCTGTTCTGGATTGAGGTCGACTTGTTAATATTATTATTATTCTCAATTTTTTTGCTAGTCAGTTTAATGACTCAATGTTTGATAATATTATAAAACTACATTTCGGTCCTAGAGTTTGCACGTGAAATGGGAATAAGAATAAATATTTCTTGAAGTTTAAGGCAGTGTGTTCTTTGTAAGATGGAAAATTCAGTAGCTGCATTTGTTATTGTTTTTCTAATGGCTGAAACATTGCAATGACTTGTTTAGGCCTTTGGTGTTTAAGGATTATTTACAAAGTTGGAGAGGAAAAGAACTTTCAAGTATGCACCTTGTAACGGGCTGCCCAATTTTGCTGCATTGAGCTTGGAGGCTAGCCCAGAAACAAGCCCACACAATGGCCTAAATACTTAGGCCCATTTGTATATAGAACGTTCTAGAATCTTGTAGAGTTTTGTAGAGAATGTAGGGTGATTCTAGAGCATTCCTTTGTAAATATCTTGTAAGAATATTCTAGGGACATTCCTTGGAGAGTTCTAGAGAACTTCTCCCAACCGTAGGATCAAATGCATCACCACCGTCCATTTAGGAGGTGGAGTAGTATAAATAGGGGCATGGTTTCATTTGCAAACCATCAAGTCTTGTAAGCAAGTTTGAGTGAATATACAAGTGTTCTTTCCCAACTATCTTGTGTTCTTTCTTAGCCATCTTTCTTACACTTCTTCACACACTAGCACGTTCGAGAGAGGCTGACTTAGCAACCGCGAGGGGCGGAAGAGCGCTAAGGCCGCACGGTTCATTGTTAAGGGAACAAGTCCGTGACAGGTGGTATCAGAGCCCGGTTCGGGCACAAGTGTAGTGAAGTTAGCGTAATGGCAGGTGACGACAAGGATATTGCGTCAGGGGTGACGGACGTTCGTGGGAGGGAACTCGTGCCAACCAAGGACAAGAAGAAGCGTGACCAGAGCAAGGCTCGTGGTGAATCTTCTCCTTGGGAGCTTGCTGCAGGCGAGATGGGCGAGAGGCTCGAGAGGGTCGAGCACAATGTCGAGACGTTGGAGGCCACGACTCGGACAGCTTAGACACCGTCAAGGAGTCGGTGCAAGAATGCCTTGATGCCAACACAACGTTGGAGGAACGTTTTGCACGGCTAGAGGCGAGAGTTGCTGATATTGTCCAAGCTCTTCAAGCAAGCATCGAGGGGATGCAAGAAGACTTGGCACTGTGCAAGAAGGCCGCTGCTAGCGGGGGAGCTAGCACGTCTACATCTAGTCCAGGGTGGATCGCCCCAAGCCGACAGGGTTTAACGGGCGCGAGACGCCAAGGAAGTGGAGAATTACCTATGGCGTATGGAGCGATTGAGGGACTCAACCTTACCGACGAGCTATCAAAGGTAAAGACCGCATCTCTCTACCTTACCGATACTGCAATGTTATGGTGGCGCAGGAAGCACGCCGACATGGAGCGGGGCACCTGTCGGATTGATACATGGGACGATTTTAAGAAGGAGCTTAAACGCCACTTCTATCCGGAGAACGCCGTCTTCAAGCCCCATAGCGACTAAGGGAGTTGAAGCAAAGGAGTACTATCCGAGACTACGCAAGGAGTTCACCACCCTAATGCTTCAAATCCCCAACATGGCCGAGGAGGACTTATTGTTTTACTTCGTAGACGGACTACAGGGATGGGTAAAGCATGAACTTCACCGATGAGGCGTTCAGTCAGTCGATGAGGCTATTGCCGCTGCCGAATCCCTTACCGAGTTCCAACCGCACACATTCAGGGATGCTCCGAACAAGGAGAAGATGAACTCGGGCAAAGGTGGGGGAGAGAAGCGGGACGTCCGAGACCAACGAAGGCCGCCACCAAGGAGGGACGACAGGGGGTCTTCCCACAAAGAATACGAAGACAAGAAGCGTGCCTTCGTGCCCAAGGGCGGATGCTTCATGTGCAAGGGGCCACATGCCATGAGCAATTGTCCAAAACTTGGGTCGTTGTCCGCCATGCTCGAGAAGCAAGAAACGGATAGTGTTGTTGAGGAGGAGACGAGCAAGATGGGATCCCTTCAACTCCTCAACGCCCTCAAAGCCAAGCCAGTGCCGACACCATCAAGCAAGGGGCTTATGTACGTGGAGGCGCTTGTCAATGGGAGGTCTACCAAGGCGTTGGTAGACACGGGGGCCACCCACAACTTCGTAACCGTGGAAGAGGCCAGGAGGTTTGGCCTAAGATGGACGAATGGAGACGGTTGGTTGAAGACCGTCAATGCCAAAGCTCAGCCATCAACGGTGTAGCTCGAGGCGTAGAGCTAAATCGGGCACTTGGAAGGGCCAAGTGGATTTTTCGGTGGCACCAATGGATGACTTCAAGGTCGTGCTCGGAATGGACTTCTTACGCAAGGTAACTGCTATCCCTATGCCTTCATTTAGTTCTGTATGTATCTTGGAGGAAGGGTCACCTTGCATGATTCCGACCGTTGAGTCATCTACAACACATCAACGGGAGGCGAAGCAACTGTCGGCAATGCAAATCACCAAGGGGGTGAAAAGGGGGGAGCCGACGTTCTTAGCCACCCTCAAGGAGGAGGACCAACCCACTATCAAGGAGGACGACGTTCACCCGCTCATCCAAAAGGTGTTGGATGAGAACAAGGACGTCATGCCTGCCCAGCTGCCGAACCAACTTCCACCAAGGCGTGAGGTGGATCACAAGATCGAGCTGGAGCCGGGTGCCAAACCGCCCGCCATGGCACCTTACCGGATGGCTCCGCCCGAACTCGAGGAACTACGCAAGCAACTAACGGAGTTGCTTGACACGGGGAAGATCAGGCCTTCCAAAGCACCTTATGGCGCGCCGGTCTTATTTCAGAAGAAGCACGATGGATCATTGAGGATGTGCGTGGACTACCGGGCGCTTAACAAGGTAACAATTAAGAACCGCTACCCCATCCCGTTAATTGCTGACTTGTTTGACAGGCTTGGTGGTGCCAAAGTATATACCAAGATGGACTTACAGAAAGGCTACTACCAAGTCCGCA
Organism: Rehmannia glutinosa; assembly: GCA_016081115.2. NCBI lineage: Eukaryota > Viridiplantae > Streptophyta > Magnoliopsida > Lamiales > Orobanchaceae > Rehmannia > Rehmannia glutinosa. The sequence continues at coordinate 104,871,665 of CM071926.1, forward strand.
TAGCCGAAGGGGGCGAGCCGAAAACAACGTGCATTACCCGGTATGGATCGTATGAATGGTTAGTCATGCCGTTCGGACTAACCAATGCCCCAGCAACGTTTTGCACGTTGATGAACAAGATTTTCCAGCCCTACCTAGACCGGTTCATGGTGGTCTACTTGGACGACATCGTGATATATAGCAACTCAATGGAGGAGCATGCCGACCACCTACGCACCATCTTCCAGGTATTGCGGGAAAACCAGTTGTATGTCAAGAAGGAGAAGTGCTCGTTCGCAAAGGAGGAGGTACCCTTCTTGGGACACATTATCGGGCATGGGAAGCTTCAGATGGACGAGGCCAAGATAAAGGCTATCGTGGAGTGGGAGGCCCCGACCAAGGTAACTCGAACTTAGATCTTTCCTTGGTCTTGTTAATTATTACCGTCGTTTTATACAGGGATACTCGGCACGGGCGGCACCTTTGACGGACCTGCTTAAGAAGGGGAAAGCATGGGAATGGTCCGAGAAATGTCAAAAGGCGTTTGACAACCTGAAGGCCGCAGTAAGCCAGGAACCGGTCCTAGCACTGCCCGACTTTGGCAAGCCATTCGAATTGCATACCGATGCGTCCGACTTTGCTATTGGGGGAGTATTGATGCAAGAGGGACATCCAATAGCATTCGAGAGCCGCAAGCTCAATGACACCGAGCGCCGGTACACGGTGCAGGAGAAGGAGATGACGGCCATCATTCATTGCCTACGGGTGTGGCGACACTACCTTCTGGGATCACATTTCACCATCAAGACAGACAACGTTGCCACAAGCTACTTCCAAACTCAAAAGAAGCTATCACCGAAGCAAGCCCGGTGGCAAGACTTCTTGGCCGAGTTCGACTACACATTGGAGTACAAACCAGGGAAAGCCAACGTGGTAGCCGACGCACTAAGCCGCAAGGCGGAGCTTGCAGCCATAAGCGCAGCAAAAGGGGAGATCGTGGACCGCATCCGACAAGGGCTGGAGCATGACCCTATGGCCAGGGAGCTCATGAAGCTAGCCAAGGAGGGCAGGACCAAGCAATTTTGGGTAGAGGACGGCCTACTCTACACCAAAGGGCGACGTTTATACGTTCCGAGATGGGACAGTTTGAGGAAGGATCTCATCAAGGAATGTCACGACACAAAATGGGCAGGTCATCCGGGCCAAAAGCGTACCTTGGCGTTACTAGAAGCAGCATACTTTTGGCCACAGATGAGGGACGGCGTCGAGCTCTATGTGAGGACTTGTCTTGTGTGCCAGCAAGACAAGACGGAGAATAAGCAACCGGCGGGACTGCTCGAGCCATTACCTGTCGCCGACCGTCCATGGCACTCCATCACCATGGATTTCATAAGTGCATTGCCCAAATCCGAGGGGTTCGGGTCGATAATGGTGGTGGTCGATCGCTTTTCCAAGTACGGGACATTCATACCCTGTACAAAGGATTGCACAGCGGAGGAGGCAGCGAGGGCCTTTTTCAAGAACGTGGTGAAGTATTGGGGACTACCACGGCATATCATCAGTGATCGCGATCCTCGCTTCACGGGGCGACTATGGACGGAGCTCTTCAAACTCCTAGGGACGGAGTTGAATTTCTCAACAAGCTTTCATCCCCAAACCGACGGACAAACTGAACGGGTGAATGCCTTGTTGGAGTGCTACCTGAGGCACTTTGTGAGTGCCAACCAGAAAGATTGGGCCAAACTCCTTGATGTGGCACAATTTTCTTATAACTTGCAGCGGAGTGAGGCTACGGGACGAAGCCCGTTCGAACTTGCAACGGGGCAACAACCTTTGACTCCACACACCTTGGCCACAGGCCTAGAAGATGGGCGGAGTCCGGGGGCAGCGAAGATGGCTAAGTCATGGGAGGAGCAGGCCGACTTAGCCCGTTCATGCTTAGAAAAGGCCCGCAAGAAGATGAAGAAGTGGGCTGACGAGAAGAGACGGCCAAAGGAGTACACCATTGGCGATCTAGTCTTCATCAAGCTCCTACCGCAGCAGTTCAAGGCGTTACGGGGCATGCACAAGGGCTTGGTGAGGCGTTACGAAGGCGGCCGCTTCACCATCACAGGTAAGGTAGGTAAGGTGTCTTATCGCGTCGACCTACCTGATACTTTGAAAATTCATCCGGTCTTCCACGTTAGTATGTTGAAGCCATATCACGTGGACGAGGAAGACCCAAGCCGAGGGTATTCGCAACGAGCACCTCCTGTGGTGACCAAGTCGTATGACAAGGACGTTGAAGAGGTGCTCATGAAGAGAGTCGTACGGAGGCGAGGTGTTCCACGCCGTACTCAATACTTAATCAAATGGAAGGGGCTACCCGAGTCCGAGGCAACATGGGAACTTGAAGAAGACTTGTGGCAGTTCCGACCACAACTCAACAAGTACGAGGCGACGAGGACGCCGCCAAATTAGGTGGGGGAGAATGTAACGGGCTGCCCAATTTTGCTGCATTGAGCTTGGAGGCTAGCCCAGAAACAAGCCCACACAATGGCCTAAATACTTAGGCCCATTTGTATATAGAACGTTCTAGAATCTTGTAGAGTTTTGTAGAGAATGTAGGGTGATTCTAGAGCATTCCTTTGTAAATATCTTGTAAGAATATTCTAGGGACATTCCTTGGAGAGTTCTAGAGAACTTCTTCCAACCGTAGGATCAATGCATCACCACCGTCCATTTAGGAGGTGGAGTAGTATAAATAGGGGCATGGTTTCATTTGCAAACCATCAAGTCTTGTAAGCAAGTTTGAGTGAATATACAAGTGTTCTTTCCCAACTATCTTGTGTTCTTTCTTAGCCATCTTTCTTACACTTCTTCACACACTAGCACGTTCGAGAGAGGCTGACTTAGCAACCGCGAGGGGCGGAAGAGCGCTAAGGCCGCACGGTTCATTGTTAAGGAAACAAGTCCGTGACAACCTACGGCCTTCTCAAAAATAAAAATAAAAAGTATGCACCTATCGCATATGTTGCGATTAATTTTTGAGTTTCAAGAAATTTAAATCAAGGGTCCTATGGTTGAACTCGTCGTCACGGGTCAAAGACGGGGTGGGGCGAGTCCTAAAGCGGGGGTGGGTTCCGGTCTAATATTTCCTCCGCCGGGCGGGTTCCGAGTTTGGCTAAACTCGCCCTGCATCAGCCCGCTTGCCGCCCCTAGGTGGAACGATGGTATACTGATCGTGTAACACGATGGTACAACCAATGTTGTAATTACGATCGTCATCATCGTGCCATATAAAGACGATAGCACCACCAAGCTTGCAATGTAATCGTTCAAGTGGTGCACTTTTGTTATTCAACAAAATTTAAAATGTAATAAATGAGTAAAATGTTTCAAAGAAACTTATATTATTCAACAAAATTAATTTTGTGTTATTCATAAATGTGGGTGTTGGAAAATTTAGGTTTACGGAAAAGAGTTTCAATTTTTTTACTCAAAAGAAAAAAAAGAAAATTGTGGGTGGGTTTGAGGAAAAAGATTAAGTTTTAATAAAAAAAATGGGGTGTATTATGAACTTATTTTTGTGGATAAGGGTATTATAATTTTAATTAATTGCCTTTTTGAAATTATATAGAGGTGATCGTATTTATCAATTTTGGGGGTATGAATAACGTGACTCTATAATTTATTTATGTTGAAGATGAGAATCCTGTCGGTGCAATTTTGGTGAGTCAAAAAATTTAAGTACGAGAATTTAAATCAGGTATTTTTAATTATATAAAAGAAGAAATTTAAGAATTTATATAGAATACAACTTTAGATTCCTTTCTTTTTTGCTTTTTTCTTTCTTTTGTGAGTCGATATATATACAGAAACTGAGTACTTGGGAGTATAATATAATAAAAAACTGAAAAATAAAAGGTTGGAGTTGAAGAACAACTAGTTTACGTCTCTCCGGAACCACTTTTGACTGTTTTTATAATATTACTCATTTAATAATATACTCGTAGAAAAAAATGGAGTCTACACTCCCTTGACCGCCATCCAATGGCGTGAATTCTTTAATTTTTTTTCTTTTTACTAAGTAATTTATAAAAGAAAATTAGTTAGAATTTATATAATTTTCGTGTATCGGCCCACCCTCGTCCTGGCTACGCCACTGCCACCATCATTATATTATTTTATGGCAAAAACTTGCGTGAGACGGTCTCACGGATTTAGATCTGTGAGACGGAGCCCTTACACAAAGTTTTAAAGGTTTTTTTTTATGATTTTATTTTTCTTAGGGTTTATATTTGTTTTTTTAGGGTTTATTTTGTTTCTTGGGTTTATTTTTAATTGATTTGGGTTTTTAGGATTTTTAGTTTTTTTTTAGGGTTTATTTTTTATTTTTTGGGTTTATTTTTGTTTTTCGGGTTTATTCTTCATGGTTCATGTTTTTCGGGTTTATTCTTTATGGTTCATGTTTCTTCATGGTTCATTATTATTTTTAAATTTATTTTCATGGTGCATGTTCTCAAGACGGAGCCTTTAGGAGGTCCGTCTCACGGATTTAGATCCGTGAGACCGTCTTACAAGAGACTTGCTCTTATTTTATATATGGACCATGCAAATTAGTTGTATTTACTATTTAAACATGGATTAAAAATATAAAAATAAATTTGACGTGATCTATCTAATAAATTAAACTTCCGACTACATCCACTCTTTAAGGAATTACAGAAAAATGATTTAAAACGACAGTTAGAATTCGTATAGTTTTGCTCTTAAAACAATAGCATTTCAATTAATGATCTCTAGTTGCAAAATGATATTTCATTTTATATTCATTGCACCGATAATTTATACTTATTTATTATCAGTGCAATTAAGATGTATATTAATAAAATACGATGATATTAATTTATATTTAAAATATTGTCAGTGCAATTAAGAAGTATATTAATAAAATACGGGGATACATCACCAAAGAAGCCGTTAATAGCCCCATACATCAAACCCGAAATTACCTCGATAATTTAATACGTAAGTGATTTAAAATCTTGCTTAAATAGTATTTTTGTTGGGTCCTGATTCGGAAAATGCACTAAAATAATATTTCGCTAAATTTATAAGATAATATACATAGGTATGAGAATTGTATAAACCACATGCAATATATAAATCAATAATTTCTTAATATATAATGCATTTATAATTAACTTATGAAGACTTCATAAAAAAATAATTATTTGTTATTTGTTTCTCGTTGAAATTGATTTTACCTTGATCTCATCTCTGACTTTTGTTAAAGTAGTAAGAACTTTTAATGTATTTTTTCGTAGCTCAAAAAATATTATTCAATTATGTTACTAATTGATCTTTCTTTCGAGAATTGGGATCTTCAGTAGGATTATAATATTCAACTTCACAATTCACATATCATTCTCGACTATCTGCTCGTCGGTCAACAACTCTGCAGTTTCATCATCTCTGCATTTGCATTATACTAGTTTTACAAGTTGAATCTTTTGATATTTTATTTGGTAACAAGAAAATAATTAAATATTTTTCAATTCTTCAATAGTGTTTGGATGAGCATGTCAATTATCAATAAGCAAAAAAAAAAAAAAATTTACAAGTCATAATAGATTATTAATTTATTAAGTATTTAATATTTGATTGTATATAAATGTCATTTTGCCCTACCTTTGGAAAAACACGAAAACTCCTCGTCGGGGATCGCCTAACGGGTTCTGAACTGATTAGACGGATCTGACCCGGATCCGCGACCATAATAATGGTATTTTTGTCATTTCGCCCGGTAGTGGCATTTTTATAATTTCCATTCGCGTGTGATTTGAACGTGGCTTTTCAATTTCAGCGGGCAAATCATGAATCGTCATCTACTTGGATACCAACGCGTGACTTCTCGCTTACATCTCCTCATTTTCAACTTCTCACTTCTCAACATTGCAAAAACTTACAGAGTTCTTACAGAGTTGTTCGTTCATTCGAATCGGGGAGAAAGAGTGCGTTCGTTGGTGGCGTTGGTCATGAAGTTTTCGTTCATTTTCGTTCGAGTTTGAGTTCGAGTTTGACAGAAGAGCACATTTCCTTCGCGGTTTTCGAAGTTCGTGTTTGTGTGAAAACAACATATATCGTTCATGTTCGTCAAATAAGGTAATGTTTGATTCATGCTAGGGTTTAACTTTGAAAACGGTAGTTTCATCCGCAGGGTTTAAAATTTTGTGGTGATTTGTTTGATATTTTCGAATTCCAAACCCTATTTTCTGGTTTTTGGTAGGTTTTTGTTATTTTCTGTTTGTTTATGTGTTTTTGTTACTGAACATTTATACAAACATTTTCTTAAATGTATTAGTAGTTAGTTCATATTGTATTAGTTTTTATCATGTAAAGTATTAGGAATGATGTATATGTTTTCTTCTGTTGTCAAGTTTTTGCCCTGTTTTTTATGTTGGAGGTTTTTTTATTTTGTATTACTTATTATTCTCAATTGTATTAGTTGTTACAACGAAAAGTATTAGTGCAAAACCACACCGCTTTTTTGTTCTCATTGCTTTTTCTTAAATTGTATTCGTAGTTTGTTTGAATAGTAAATAATGTTTATGTAAAGTGTTAGTAATGATTTCTCTCTTTTTTATGGCATGTAGTGAAGTGTATATTATTGGTGGTTTTTTGTATTAGTTGTTACTCTAAATTGTATTAGTTATTACACTGAAATGTATTAGTCCAAAATCATAGTGTCCTACTTATGTGTTGTTGTTCTGGTTTCTTTTAAATGTATTACTTTACTCTGAATAGTATTAGGCATTATACTGAAATGTATTGATTACTCTGAATAGTCTGAATAGTGCTAGTTTTTGATTTCTGTGGTGTTTTATGTTGTTGGTGTTTGCGGTAACAAGCAACTGCAGGTATATGTTTTCTTCATTGTCAAGGTTTTGCCCTGTTTTTTATGTTGGATGTTTTTTATTTTGTATTACTTGTTATTCTCAATTGTATTAGTTGTTACATTGAAAACTATTAGTGCAAAACCACATTCCCCTGCTTTTTTGCTGCTGTTTTGTTTTTCTTTTAAATGTATTAGTAGGTTGTTTGAATAGTAATATTGTTTATATAAAGTGTTAGTAATGATTTCTCTCTTTTTATGGCATGTAGTAAAGTGTATATTATTGGGGTTTTTTTGTATTAGTTGTTACTCTCAATTGTATTAGTCGTTACACTGAAATGTATTAGTCCAAAACCATAGTGTCCTGCTTATGTGCTGCTGTTCTGGTTTTTTTTAAATGTATTACATACTCTGAATAGTATTAGGCATTACACTGAAATGTATTGATTACTCCGAATAGTCCGATAAGTCTAGTGTTTTTTATTTCTCGTGGTGTTTTATGTTGTTGGTGTTTGCGAAATAACAATGGTGCGTATGAAGAGACCGTGAAGAGGCCAAAAAAGATGATATTCCTCCATTAGCTCTTGTTCCATACGAGGACCCATCCTCCTCAAGTGAGGAATATATTCCACCCAAGAAGAAGTTTGCAAAGAGAAAAATGTTGCTTTGAAAAGAAAAAGAGCTAATATGTACTATATTTGTTTAACAGTTTTTAGTGTCTGCAATTTAAAGTATAAACACTAACTTTTTTTTCAACATTTTTTGCGGTGATTTTGTCACACAATGTGGACCACGAGGTCTGTGTGAAGTCGTATCCAAACTTACTGATGCTCAAAAGAGAGACGTTGAAGCCATTGGTTTTGGAGATCTGCTGAAGATGTCTGGGGTGAATGCAATCCCAACAAAAATTTTGAGGTGGTTAATTAGCAATTTCAATGGTACAAGCCAGCTCCTTAGGATTGATCAAATAGGAGTTTTGTCGTGACGGCGGAGGATATTTGTGACTATTTCCTTCTGACAAGGAACGAAGGGTGTGACGGTTTAAGAAATAATGAAAGTTTATCTCTAATGACTGATTGGAACGCTAGGTATAAGTTTAAGGCAGAAGTTAGTTTGAAGTATTTTAGGTCTATTATGGAGAGTATGGTGGACGGTGGTGACGACTTTAAGCGTTTTTTTTGTTTTATTTTCATTGTCTTCATTTTTAACACCAAGTGCCAATAGGAATGTGGACTTTGGTGTGTTACGTTCAGTTGTTGAGGTGGAAAACATAAAACAGTTGGATTGGTGCACACATGTGCTTAATAGGTTGTGTGTTGCTGTTAATAAGTACAAATCAGTGAGTGTTAAGAATGTGAGCGGCTGCATTTTAGTTCTGCAGATCTTGTATTTTCATCGTTTGAAATGGCAAGGTCATGCGGAACCCACAACCCTACCATTGATACATCATTGGGACACAGACAAAATCAAGAAAAGGGTTGCGGAAGAAGTTGCAGCTGTTGATTTTGGACAGGGAGAGTTCCTGAAAGACACATATCATGTGTCTCGCAGGAAAGGGCAGAGTGGGAAGAAGCCTCTTAGCGAGGGAAATATTTGTGAGGAAGAAGAGCGAGTAAAAGATGGCAGGACGAGAAGAAAGGGCAGACAGAGGAGAGAAAGAAGCATGAGAATGATGATGAGAGCGGGACTCGTGAGTTGATTGAGTTGATCAAGTACAAGTTGCCAAGGGTGAGATGGTGGATGAGGTGATCCACGAATTGGCGAAGGATGTAAGATAAATGTTGTTATATATATTGTTATTTACTTTAAAAGTATTAGTAGTTTTCTAATAATTTTTGCTGTTTTGTTTTTTAGGAAATGAGCGAGTTATTCATGTTGCTTAGAGTTAGGAGGGACATGAATGTCATATTTCACGCCACATGGAAAGGGTTAGGAAGTCTGCAGAACAATTCCAATAAAAAGAGACTTCATTGTCTCCACCGTTGAGTTATCCGAGACTCAACAGCTTTTTTCAAGTGCAAAGTTGCATGAATATGTTGACGAGGTTGTCGGCAAAAATTTGAAAAAATGAAGAGATTCATTGACCCTTCCATGCCGCACTTTGAGATTCTCGACCGGGAAGAGGGTGTTATACCCGGGTGAATAAAGATATCCCTACTTCCGCGCATGACGATGTAATACCCGAGGAGAAGGAAGAGGTAGAGGATGAGAAGGAACATGATAAGGAAGAGGCCGAGGATGTGAAGGAACAGGGGAGGATGATGAGGATGACAAGGAAGATTTGGAGGATAAAAAGGAAGAAATTCATGTGAATCAAGATGCCATTGATGATTGTGTTGCATATCTTGAGAAGGATGATCGGGAGGAGAAGAATGAGAAGGATTTAGTTGTGGGTGAATCGTATTAGTAGTTGTCTTTGAATGTATTAGGGTTTACACTATAATGTATTAGTTGTAATTCTATTAGGTATTAGTTGTTGCACCTCGCATCTTTGTATTAGTTTTTACTCCGTTAGGTATCGCTTGTTATTCTATTAAGTATTAGTTGTTGCATTGAACTCGTATTAATTTTTACTCATAGGTATTAGTTGGTGCACTTTAATGTATTAGTTGTTACACTATAATGTATTTGTTGTCATACTAATACTTTACGCTATAATGTATTAGTTATTCTATTAGGTATTAGTTTAGTTTTTACTCTGTTAGGTATTAGTTGGTGCACTATAATGTATTAGTTGTTACACTATAATGTATTAGTTGTTGCATTGAACTGTTTTTAGTTTTTACTCGTTAGGTATTAGTCGGTGCATCAGTAATGTATTAGCCGCCACACTACAATGTACTAGTTGTCATACTAATACTTTACAATTTGTTTTTGTGGAAACAGCTGAACGGTGGCCCATCCACGAGAAGAAAGCTTTCAGGTGTTCATTTATGAAAAATCACAATAAGAATTTTACTGGTGTTGTGTTGTCAAGAAAGCAAAAGGATATGGCTGATTATTGTTTCTTCAATCATAAAACAAAGAAATAGTAAGTAATGTTTTCAACTACCAGTTCTGATCATGTTATTGGAATAATATGTTTTTCATTATTAACTGATATAAGTTATTTTTTTCAGTCGAGATGAACCAATTTTTTTACATGGTGGGTTTTGTTACGTGTCGCTGGCTGATATGCGCATGTTGAACGATGAAAGTTTGATCCACATCAGCATAATTGATACATGGGCATTGTTCCTCAATAGAAGAATCGTGATGCAAAGAGAAAGAAATGCTTTTATTTCTATGCTCAGCATTCTGTAAGCAAACAATGTTGTTTTATTTGATGTATTGTCATGCTCTACATTAAGTAATGGCATGTTTAACATTGTGTTTTATTTTCAACAATTATACATAGGAAACATGGCTGAAGAAATCCCTGGCAGAGATTGGGGAGAAAGTTTGAGAGATTGTTGGATGCACTGGATGAGAGTAGTAGGTGTGATGGATTTGAGCGGGTTTGACTTGGTAAGAAATCGTTTTTATTTCTAATGTATTAGCATCTATATTGTACAGTATTAGTTGTTATACTATAAGGTATTAATTGTTAAACTTAAATGTATTAGCTAAATATTATTATTATTTTGAAAATGTAGCTTTTCTTCCCAATTTGCTACAAAGCCTATTTTGTGGTTGTTGCCATTAATTTTGTTGATGGGAAGGTCCAATATCTGGACAATTTGGTCCACCACGAGGCTGTTGTCGAAAAGTACAAGAAACTTGGGACTATTGTGGTAAGTATTTGTTGTTACACTGAAATGTATTAGTTTTTATAATGCAATGTATTAGCTAATATATTTTAAAGTATTAGTTGTTACACAATTAGTTAATGTTGTTATGGTTTTTTTTTTCACTTGATCCAGCAAAATAATTTTTCCGAATCAAGCTAAAGAACTAAAACATCCATAAGCCCAGGAGGTTGAGCGTTTTCCCTGGGAAAATGTTCCCTTCAGCTGGCAAGTCGTTGCGAACAACATGGACTGTGGAGTATTTTTAATGCACCACATGGAAAATTTTATCGGCCAAGTCTACTCAAAGCCGATTTGAAATCGTATGAATGTTCCCTTTCTGAAACATATATTGCTTATATTCATCCTGTAGGTCCCAAGGGTGTAAGTGTAAGGTTTAGAAGGGGGGTTGAATAAACCTTACCAAATTTTCGATTTAGTCCTTTTAAATCTACAGAGTTCTACACAGTTGTGTCCTTTTTAGTCACTCACTAGAGTTAATCGCTCAACAGACTCAGCTGAGCTGTTAATAGAGTAACTCAAATTTGTTTGCTATAATTTGACTCAATGTGGTTTTGTTTTCACGAAGACTTAACACCCTTAAGTTTGATTAAGCAAGTTTTTACGACTTGATTTAGTACTTATAAATTATCAAATGGATAGCAAATTTATCGTGATATAAGCGATTAAAAAGTGCAGAATTTAAATGTCTTTGAAATGTAAATGACACAATAAAGTTTTTATAGAGGTTCAAGATGGGGTAATTCTTCTACTCCTCTCTTCTCCAACTCCCGGAGGAATCCACTAGGTAATGATCGGTTTACAAAGTGGTAACAGTCCGATACAAGTCTTGATCACAACAAATGACTTGATCCTTTGGGACTCGGTCCCGAGACGCCTTGATCACTCACCGCTTCTCGTGCGACTCAGCTTCTTCACAGGCAGTGGCAAATGCCTTTGCTACTACACTCACTTGCTCAAGCACTTTGGATTTGATCACGAAGCCCTCCAAAAGCTTAAGACTTGGTTCAGCCTTGAACCTTTCTACAATCCTTCCTGGAATGTAGACCCCTTTGTTTTCAGATTTTCCTCTTCAACTGATTGAAGTTCTCTTTCCTTCACAGGTAAGTGTTGGATTGATGTACTTGAAATGTAGGCTTGAGGATTGAGAATGTTTCATTTTTGATAAGCTTGTATATCTCACGTGTGTGTCATTCATGCATCCACTTTCTCAAACAAATTCCTCACCTTTTATAGTGAACTTTCAAAAATTTTCCGTTGAAGAGATAGGCTCATTTTTGAAAGTCACTTTGCGTCGTTGGCTTGCGCTTCTTGAATTGCCATTTCCTCGTATGAATTGTTTTATCACCTTTTCGTAGTTCGACACGGTGTAGTGCTTCCCATTGGTTCATTTCTTTTGCACGCTCAGGGACTGAGCACTCCAAGAAAGGTGGTATGGAGATATTACTTGTTTAAGTAAATCTCTTGATTTAGTAACGGTTCTTTTTACGCTTATCTCGACTTGACGCATTTCCTTGCTTTCCCCAGGTGACTTAGAGTCGACTTCCAATCATTGGATGACTCTTCCATCACTCACCTTGAGACTTGGCTTCTCTTGAGTTGACTTGACCGATGTTCCACTCACCGCATCTCACCGCTTCTTCACGAGTTCCCCGTCATGCTATTCTTTGCCGTACTCAAATTGTCTCTCAAGAAGTTTTCCTTCAAGTCTTGATTGTCTTCTTGCATGTTAGGGCGTAGGCGACTTAACTCGCTTGGCCGCTCTAATTGTTACAATACATTTTACAACAAGAATTGGGAGCCAACTTTCTATTCTAAGTTTTATATGGCATTCATCAAAATCTAAACAATAAAATTCCTAACAATTTCCCCTTTTTGATGATGCCAAAACTTAAATTATTCAAAGATGCAAACAAAGAATGATACATACAGATAGTTTATTGACATAGAATGTATGCGCGCAGAATCAATTCTTTTTATTGATCATATCATTCTTGTTTCTCAACACAATCACATTTACAAGGTGTATCGTGAGCATATAATTGTCTTCACAAAAATTAAAGAATTTATATCTTTATTACGTAAGACTTACATTGTATGTATTTACATAATAAAGTACGAAAGGGGTGGACAAAGAACACTTCATCTTCTTCGGGCCGCCTCCTTCTTTCGTTCGCTTGATCATCATCTTCTTCTCTTCTTCTCTTCTTCTCGTCATCACCGCCTTCTTTTTTCTTCTCATATGCTTTTCTTGCAGCTTCATCTATTCTTATTCTTTCCCCTGTCTCTCCCGCCATAGCCGAGTTTGTCTCTTGTTTTCTTCTTCTATTCTTTTTTTGATACTCGGCGTTACTTTTTAGCCACTCGCAAATTTGCCACTTGGTCAAGCCCACCCCGGAGATCCCTCCTTTCTTCCCCGGATCTACGTATTCAATGTTCTTGGCGTGCCCTGGAGTCCAAGCTTCTTCCTCCACCGCCGCTTCTTCCTCTACCTCCGGGCGATATTGTACTGAGTCTTCTTCTTTCCAAACGAGTGCCCAATGAGTGACCAAGCAGAGCGATCGCGGCTTTGTCTCGCACGTCACGCCTTTCTTCACATAATGTGAGACCCTTTTCCCCAAGATGCATCCCAAGCTTGATCCATGGACATATTTGCAAAGTATCCCCGATTCGAGCGTTTTGAATTCATCGATCAACGTGGCTCATTCCCGACATCCGAGATGGCATAGGTGTCTCTCGTCAACCGGAATGCCTCCATGTTCTTTCAAGATGTTCATCACCCTGGCATCCATTCTTCCTTCCACTTCCTTCATCCCCGCTTCAATTGATTTTCTCTTCTCTCACCATAGATACATCGTGAGTGTTGGAGTGGCGAGTCACCGGAGTTTGCCGCTTATAATGTCACCGTGATGTGACCTTGTTGGGGGTTTGTGCAATCATCAATGTCACATTTGTTGATCCTTCCCCTCAACATTTTTTTTCCTTTCTTCTCGTTTTTCTCAAGACTTCCTCACCGATTTTCCCGACTCACCGCTTCCTTTCTTTTCGGCTTCAGATTTTGTGCTTTAAGGTATTCCTCTTCCCCCTTTTTGGCATCATCAAAGGATAGAGGAACCCGTGGAACATGTCCGCAAGCATGAAGTCGAGTCTTCGATGGTTGAGTTCGCTTCAAGTCTGCCGTGGCTGCGTTGTAAAGACGGAATTCGAGATCTAGTAGCGTTGGATTCTCACAAATCGCTTCATCTCAGGCCATGAGAAGGCTGAATTTTCTTGTCATGTGTTCTTCCAAACGTTGTAGATCATGTGTATGTTGTTCACGCAGCAGCCTTGATCTCGGCAAGGTGTGAGCTTCATGCATATGCTCAATGTGTTCTCTCGCTTTGTCTTTGCATCGCATTTTCAGCTCTCCACACCAAAGAAATTATTGAACAGCTTGTCCAAGTATCTCACCTTGCTCCACACGCATTGTTTGTCAGTTGCCACCATTCCCTTATTCGAATCAAGTTATGCCTCTTAAATCACCGTAAGGGTGGCATCTCTCATTGTCCAATCGCATGTCCAAAGAGGCCTCGATGCTTCTCCATCCTTTCAATCTCTCGAAGAGTGCCTTGAACACTTCTCGAAGCCACCGATTCTTCATGGCGGTGATGGCCATACAACATCAAGTCATAATTGGCCGAAATAATGGTGTCGATGGAAGAACAGAGCTGGTTTGTAATAGCGTGCTTGTTCGCTTTCCGATTCTTCGTGGAGTTCTCGTATCTCCAGGTGAGAAGGGAAAGATTCTACAAAAGAATCATCACCGCCAACCGGGATCTGCTCGATGATGAGCGGTGCACGTGAAGTTCTTTTTGGGAATCGATCTCTGCTGCAGCCTTGAGGAGCCTCGTGCGATGAGTCTCATTGTTCACTGGGTTCTCAGTTGTGGAGTAGACCCGGCCGGCCGAGCCTCACTGCCTTAACAGCCGTTGGTCTCAAATGATTTCTCCATTTCAGATCGGTCCTCGGCCTTATCGTAGCGTCATTGGACGATGATGAGATTTCCATAGGTGGCTCATCATCAAAATTAAAGGTTTGACGAGTAGTCTTGGGATCGACTTGCTCGTGCTTGGAACATCCGCAGGTGAGTCTTTTGATTTGTCATGGGGCATGACTCGCTTCTTCTTCGCCTTCCGATCCCCAGAAAAGTGACATCGGGGTTGTCCTGGGAATCATGAAGTGCGCCGATCTCCTTCTCGGATGGGTCGATGATACCAGGAGGGATGTTCTCTACTTGATTGTGTTACCCCCGAAGTCTCAACCTCCCGTGGCCTTCATTTCCTCCAGCCAGCTCTCTATCGCTGCGAGGCCTTGGTCCTCCCTTTCGATGATGTCACTGCCTTAGGGTCTTCTACAATGGCATCCATTGGAGTCTCAACCCCATGGATTGCACTTTCTTCGCCTGCAGTGTTAACTCCCGGAGTATCGTTCCTTCCTCGTGCCTCGACCGCATCGAGTGTCATTAGCCTTCAGAGCGCTTGTCACCTCACCGAGACAGTCTCAATCGTCTCGAGCTTCGTTGATGGCAACTTGTTGTTCTTCTTGTGTGTGAGTTTTCTCTACTTCGCCTCCCGCATTCTTTGTGGAGTCATCTCGCGATCCTCCGACCTTGCCGCAGCGGTGGAGGGAGTTTCCCCCGGGGCGCACCACCGAGTGACTTGGAATGGGGTCACTCGTCTCTATGCTCCCGGCTGTTTCGATTGATGGTTCAGCCGTTGGGGCGGTGGTAGCACACCTTCAATAGGGGTTGGCTCAACTGGGTCCCCACTATCCCAATTTCATCGCCACCCTTATCGCCTTCTTCCGAGTGAGCTGGGGAAGTGGTAGCAAGAACAACAACGTGGCTATTTGGTCAACCACTCCCATTGGATCGATTTCACCGTGGTTCGAGGACTCTCCTGGTCCCTCCATTAGTCTTTGCTCGTGAAGGATTCTTGATTCATGCAATGCTTGCTGCATTTGCAATTCTTCTCGTGGCATCGATTCTCTCTGTTCCTCGTCACCGCTTTCGAGAAGACATCAAGGAGAGGATGTGTATGTTCTGCGGGTGCGAGAGATAGGGCGGATGCTTGCCTTCTCACGTGCGTTTCGCTTTCTTCACTGTTTTTCTCTCCTTGTCCTTGTAGATCCGCACGTCGATGCAGCTTGTCTTCATCCGTAGCCGGGAGCACAAAGAGTTAATCCAAGGAAATTTAGCAGCTTCCTCTTCTTCTATGAACTCAGCCGTTGGAACTGCTCCCCTCGACTTGCTCAACTTCCATTTTCTCCACTCACGCAGACGATTTTGGATGTCCGGTAAGGTGGAGATAGGATCATAACATCACTATCTCGCTTGGGCTGGTTCTTCTTGTGCTTCACCGTGTGCTGAGCTACCAGTGTCTTGGGTTGCCTCTCACGATCACCTTCAAAGCAGACTTGGTCAAGCTCATCAATTACATCCGGAGACTCTACTTCTCCAAAGTAGTCTCGGTATATGTGCTAGCCGAGTAACCGACTCACCGGGTTTGTCCTGCTCGACCGCTTGACGAGTCTTCTTCGCTCTGGTTTGTACCAGGGGAATTTCTCGTCGTTCGAGGCGGTGTCCTCCGAGTCTTGGGCGGCCGGGGCCGGTGCGGTGTTTGTTTCTCGAGGAGCAGCCATCGTGGCTTCTCGCTTCTCCTCTTTTGACGATCGGAGAAGGTATTTGTGAGTCCTTCGACCGCCGCCGCAGGGCAGTGACACGGCTTTGGGCGGGCAGTGACTCACTGCAGGGGCAGGAGCATGTTTGGTTTTCTTTGTCAGGGGGCAGCAGCTCTTCTTAGCACCGCAGGGGCGCTTTTCTTCTTGGCCGAGAGGAAGCAACAGATCTTCGGGTCACCAAATCCCCTCACACGTGTCGCCTCTCTTGGCGTAAGCTCGCTTCGAGCACCGTAGAGGTTAGCTCAACATCCTCTTGTTAACATGGAAAGCCTTCCCATGTCTAAGAGGGACTCCTTTCACCTCCAATAGTCGGCCAATCACTGTGCCATATCCCAGGGATCCTCCAAATGTGCCGTCTTCTTTGAAGGACTTGTTCCCACGTTCGCGCAGAAACCAGAGATAAACTCAGCCCATTTATCTTCTTTTTTCGATGATTGCAGCCATCACAATCAGCTTTGCTTTGACATTGGTCAAAGTCGCCAAATTTGATGTCGATACATTTGGCAACTATGTCCAACAATTTGTGATAATCCTCCTTCAGCAGCTTCTTTGTTTGTTGTGTATATAATTTTATCACCAAGTCGACTTGGCTATCTCTTTCCATGCGTCACCAAGTTGACATCGCTTCCTTAATCTCGGTTGCTCCTTCACGGTAGTGAGCAATATTCACCAAATCTCTTGCGCGATAGTCACCGCTTCCCGTGAATGATGACTTGATTCCTTCATCGTGAATCTCAAAGATTCACGAGAATTGTGCGACCTCCTCCACATAGGTCATAGGATATTCCAGCGTTAGAAACGGTTTTAGTCCGGTTGTTTCCACTTCTCTCAACGATTTTCTTCACAAGGGTGTCGTTTGACCGCTTCACCATTCCGTTTAAATCCACCGTCGAACCGTGTGGATTTGCTTTCCTAGCTTGGTAAAGTCATAAGTTGGTGCCATTTCTCGTGATTATATCAAGAAAAATTCAGAAATTGATTTGAAGGTTGATAGGGTTTCGAGAGTATTTTGCCTTTGCCTTTTGAGAGAAAGAGATTGAACAGCTTTTTAGAAGTGTGAGAGAGAAACTGATGAAAATGGTTTAAATATGGTTTATGAAAGGACGTGCAGACGGTTTTGAATCGTGATCGAAATCAACGGCTTGATTTCGCACGCCTATTGAGCATTTCACGCCTCGTATTTAATGCGGCAAAGATTTATATCCAATCATAAGCTTAGTGTGCGCTTTATGTCCGTATTACACATCATCATTATGCCGACGTGTTCCTTAAAACATTCCCGCTTAGTCAAAACGATGGCGTTTTTGTCACTTAGCTCATAAGTTGTTCACTTATCTCTTAGCCGATTTAACTCTACTCCTCGCAGCTTCTTTTAGTGACTCAAATATCACCGACTTGGTGTAGTCAGTTTTTCTGACATAATGATTTATCGAAATGATTTTTGTTTTCACTTTTTTTCACTCCTTTTCGTTCTAATTCTCTTCTTCTTTGATTCGTCTGTCAATGTCACCACTCAATTAACCCCAACTCATGCTTGAGTTCTTCAAATCTTGACTCACATAATGGTTTTGTGAAGATGTCACTAGTTGTTTGTCGCTTGAGATATATTCCAAGATAATGTCCTTCTTTTCAACATGATCTCTTATGAAATGATATCCGACATCAATATGTTTTGTTCTTGAGTGCAACACAGATTTTGAGTGATTGCAATGGCACTTGTGTTATCACACATGATTGGAATTTCTTTTTCTTCAACTTCATAGTCTCTCGCTTTGTCTCATCCATAGGATTTGGGCACAACAAATGCCCGCAGCCTATGTATTCTCGCCTCACCAGAGAGTGGCTATTGAGTTTTGCTTTTGCTAAACCAGAAATTAGTCTGCTTCCTAGATTTGACATGTGCCTCAAGTGCTCTTCCGTCCACTCGCATCCAAAGATAGTCGTAGTCTCAATAGCCAATTAGCTTGAATCCACCTTCCTTTGATACCATAGCCTACTTCTTGGCTTCCTTTCAAGTATCTCAATATTCTCTTAGTCATTGTCATATGGCTCTCTTTTGAGCAGATTGAAATCTTGCACATACACCTACAAAGAAAGGTGATGTCCGCCCGCTTGCCGAGATAGAGCAATCCAATAAGTGCTCAGATCTTGTTTGATCTACGTGCTTGCCATCCGCATCCATGTCCATTTTCTGACCGATGTATTCATTGGTACTTTTACGTAAGACTTCTCCTCCATACCAAATTTCTTCATTAAATCTCTCGTGTATTTTGTTTGACTTATGAAGGTTCCATCCTTCAAATGCTTCACTTGAAGTCCAAGGAAGAATGTCACTTCCCATCATGCTCATTTCAAATTTACTTTGCATGAGGTTTGAGAATTTTTCACACAGCTCTTTGTTAGTGGATCCAAAAATGATGTCATCCACATATATTTGAACAAGCAAAGATACTCTTCTTGTCTTGAATTCTAAAAGTGTTCTATCTACTTTTCCTTTTGTGAATCCATTTTCAAGAATTGTGACAGGGTATCATACCATGCTCGGTGCCTTTCAATCCATACAAGGCTTTCTTGAGTTTGTATACCTTGTCTCCAAGAGTCTTCTCGCTCAAATCCTCGGAGGTTGTTCAACATACACTTCTTCTTCCAATAAACCATTTAGAATGCACTTTTACATCCATTTGATATACAATGAAATTCTTGTGAGTCGCATAGGCAAGAAACATCCTTATAGCTTCCAATCTTGCTACAGGGCAAATGTTTCATCAAAATCTATCCCTTCTTCTTGCAATATCCTTTGGCTACCAGTACTTTGTTTTTACCACGTAACCTTCCTCGCTCATCTTATTTCGAATACCCATTTGTTCCAATAACATTTTGATGTATGGGTCTTTGCACTAATTCCCATACTTTATTTCTCTCAAACCGATTCACTCTTCTTGCATAGCTTGAATCCAATGTGTGTCGTCCAATCTTGTGACACATCTTTGGGCTCTATTTGTGAAATGAAGCATGTGAACATTGCTTCTTGTTGAGTTCTCGATCTTGTCTTGACACCTTCTCTTATATCTCCAATGACAAGTTCGTGGATGGTCTCTCACCATCTTACGCCAGTTGGAGTAAGTTAGCCGATTCGACTTGCGGTAAACTCTGTTGTGGGGTCGCTCTCTCGTGGTCACCACCGCAGATTTTCCACCGCTTTTGAGATTCAAATATCTCATCTTCTTCTCAATTGATAATCCCAAACCTTCTTCAAAGATAGGGACTCTTCAGTATGGTTGGATGTTTCACTATTAGCCGACTCTTCAATGTCTTCTCCATTTACATTTGCTCATCGAATACTACATGAATGGATTCTTCAGAACCATAGTTCTTTTGTTGAGTATTCTCAGAGGCTTTGCTTTTAGCCGAGTACCCTAAGAAGATACCTTCATCACCTTTAGCATCAAAAGCCTTTAGGTTGTCTTTGCCATTGTTGTGAATGAAGCATTTACATCCAAATATTCTAAAATATGCAACATTTGGTTTTCTTCCAAATTCCATCTCATAGGAGTCTTTGTCACCGCTTGTTTATCATACATCCTGCTTTTGGTGTAGCAAGTCGTGTTGATGCTTCACCAAAATCTTTTGTAACCCCGCTTGACTAACATGGTCCTTTGCCGCTTTTTTGAGGGTTCTGTTCTTCTTTCGCAACTCCATTCTCACGTGGAGTCCTTGTCGCCGATAGTTCATGACCAATACCATTCTCAATACAATCGAAGTTATTATTCCATTGACAAACTCGGCCTTCTCTATCTGATCTTATTTTGATAATGGTTTGACTCTTCTCATTTTGAATTCTCTTCATCATTGTGGTAGTTTTTGTAGAGTTTCTTTCTTCTTGCACATGAATATTGTCCATGTATATCTTGAGTAGTCATCTACTACCACCAAGGTGTATTTCTTTCCACTTATGCTGGCTGGTTCCACTAGGCCAAATAGATCCATATGGAGCAGATGCAATATTCTTGTTGAGGATGGGCATGTCTTTTCTTTGAATGACGACTTGATTTGTTTTCCTTCCGACATGCATCACATATACTCTCCTTCTTGTATATCGAGTCCGAAGTCCTTCCACAAGATGACTTCTTGCCAGCCTTGTTAATTGTTTTGAAATTCAGTGTGACTCACTTTTTTGTGCCACAACCAACTTGATTCAAATTGTGCTTTTGCTAGAGATTGACAGTCTGTTGCAATTGACCAATCCACTACATACATATTCTTCTCGTCTACATCCTTGCAAAAGACAACTTCATTTGATTCAATATCCTTGATTTGGCATATACCCATGTTGAATCCAACATTGTAGCCCTTGTCACAGAGCCGATCGATACTCGAAGTTGAAGTTGAGTCCTTCAACATATGCAACATCCGTGATTTCTAATCCATTCCTCTTGATGGATCCAATGCCTCTTATTTCACCAGAGCTTCATTTCCTCCAAATATGACTTTGGCTCCTTTGACTTCCTTGAATTTTGACAGATTTCTCTTATTTCCTGTCATATGTCCGGAATGTAAACACTATCCATGTACCAGGTTCCTTGGCACTCGCTTGTTCCTTGAACCCGCAATCAAGGAAATTAAGTTTTAGGTACCCATGCTTGTCCTGGTCCCGAGGGGTTAGAATTATAAGATGATCCAACCAACCTATAGCCAAATGATTTGACTCTAAGAGGTTGCCATCTATCGCTGCCATAATCATAATTAATCCTGCAAATTGCTTGGGGAGTCTAGGTTCATACAAAATGCTCTTTTGTCTCAGATGCCGCATATGTGTTTTAGCAATTGCCTTTCTTGGGTAATTGTGGTGTTTTTGAGTGTAGTGCCTAGTGCATATGTGTGCCGTTGAAAACTCTTATACTTTTGGAATGGCCTTTGTTGAGTTCTGGCCTTTGCCATTTGGGCTTATATTCCATAAGTCTATGCTTTGATATTTCACATTATTCCAATCACCTTGGCTTGGATATTTTCTACCATTCCCATTATATGTATTTCTTTTTGTGGATTTTCTGGGGGTTTTTGGTAGCTCGCTTCTTCTTTACAGAGTATTTTCTTTGGAGTTTGGCTTTGAGGACTCTACCGAATCTCTTCTCACCGCCCTTTCAAAGACACTCAATCGGGTCGTTTTCCTTTTCCTTTATAACCAAGGCCAGCTTTGCTTATTATTGTGCTTTGGAGCGAATGTGTGTGCAACATTTATAGTTTTGATTTTTCGACTCTTCATGACTTGAAGATCCTTTTTCCAAGATTACTCTTGAGGTTTGACATAGCATAGAGGAATTAAATCCTAAGCCTGTCTTGTCTCCACATTCTCTTTGACTCATAATAAGATCATCCAATGATTTAGATGCCTTAGTGAATGAGGCAATGACATTCTTGAGGTCATTCTCCCTCTTTTCTATATCAGCAATTTCTCGCTATTAATTTAGCATTTTCAGCCTTTTTAAACTTTTATTCTCATTAGCTATTTGACTTAGAGTACTCGGCTCCTTGGTCACCGTGAGTTTTGACTTTTAGTAGGCGTTTTCCTCATTCAATAGTGTGTGTGAGGATTTAATGTGCTCAAAATCTTTCATCATTTTGCCTAATGAATCATAAAGATCAGTAGGTGATGAAGTGTGTGTGTCACGATCACTATCACTAGTGTCGAGCTTGTTGAGTTAGATTGTACCTCATCTTCTTGATCTTGTTCTTTGCCATCAAGCGGTCAAGGCTTCTTCTTCGAGTCACTTGAGTAGTCGGCTTCATCGCTCTCTCGAGTCACCGTCCCTCCCCGACTTGGCCGTGTCTCAGCCTTCTCTCGACCATCATTGCCCTTTTTTTTCCTTTCCTTTCTTTCTCTCAAGACCTTCCTTTCTTCTTCATCCCCTCGTATTTGTTGACTACAGGATATGAGCAATAATTGCATAGTGACCTGGTTGTCTACAGTTCCAACATAGATATTCACTTTTTGATCAGCTCTTTCCATTCTTGAGTTGTCACCCTTTGATATTCAACTTTTTGATGATCTGTTCTCTTTGGTTGGCTGTCTTCCCTTGATTTAGAGGGAGCCGAGTGTCTTCTCGAAGATTCGCCCTTTTCTCTCTTGTAGTTCTTATTGAAGAACTTGTTGAACCTTTTAACCATCGTGGCTATTTCTTCCGGGTCAATGACTTCTTTGACCTCAGCTCTCTTCCCATCTTTAACAATTAGAGCAAACTGCTTTTGGGTACAAATGTCTCTTCCTGGTCTTTCCTTCTCACCAAACTCGTAGGCTTTGAGGTCCGAGAATAACTCATGATCGGATGTCTTTGATAGGTCCATGGAGTGTCTCAATGCCATGACCTTCATTTCCCATTCACCGAAGACTTTTTAGGATCTTCATACACATTTCCTTCTGTATATTCCTTTCCAAGTGTAGATGACTCATTTGTGATTTCAGAACCGAGCATCCAGCTTGATCCAGTTCTCTCCCGAGACCATTTTGAAATTTTCAAACTTCGTACAACCACCGATAATTTGTTTTCTTTGATTTGCTCAACCTTCACAAATCAAAGTCAACTTGTCCCAGCATTTCCTTAGCCGCTTTGCAAGATTTGACTTTATTGAACATAGCTTTGTCCAAGGTTTTGTAGAGGATGTCCTTGGCTACATTGTCCAGGTTGTATCTTTTTCTCATCATTTGTCCACTCGATTCTTGGTTTTTCAACCATGACCGTCCGGGGCAAGATCTTCTTCTCCTTCACCGCAACTCTTCGCATCAAATTTGTTTCACCTTTAATATTTGCAGAGGCCCATCTTCTATCACAATCCACATCTCATCATGTAATGTCGATAGATGAGCCTCGCATACGAATTTTCCAATCATCAAATTCTTCAATAGTGAACATAGGGATGCGTGTCAAATTTGCTTCCATGATAATGACTTTTAATGATAAAAAGAGTTTTGAAAATTTAAGTACTAAAGCGCACTTTGAAAAGTTTGGAGATCTAGTTCAAGAATCAACCGGTCGGAGGGTTCAATGAACCAACCGCCTGATACCACTTGTAGGTCCCAAGGGTGTAAGTGTAAGGTTTAGAAGGGGGTTGAATAAACCTTACCAAATTTTCGATTTAGTCCTTTTAAATCTACAGAGTTCTACACACTGTCCTTTTTAGTCACTCACTGTGAGTTAATCGCTCAAATGCACTCAAATTTAGTCATTAATAGAGTAACTCGGTTGTTGGCTATAATTTGACTCAACCGTGGTTTTGTTTTTCAAATGAAGACTTAACACCCTTAAGTTTGATTAAGCAAGTTTTTACAAATTGATTTAGTACTTATAAATTATCAAATGGATAGCAAATTTATCAAACAGATATAAGCGAGTTAAAAGTGCAGAATTTAAATGTTTGAAATGTAAATGACACAATAAAGTTTTCATAGAGGTTCAAGATGGGGTAATTCTTCTACTCCTCTTTTCTCCAACTCTTGGAGGAATCCACTAGGTAATGATCAGTTTACAAAGTGGTAATGTACCCGTATACAAGTCTTGATCACAACAAATGACTTGATCCTTTGGGACTCGATCCTGAGACGCCTTGATCACTCACCAAGCTTCTCGTGCGACTCGCCTTTCTTCACAGGCAGCTGCCGCTTTGCTACTACACTCTGATACCACTTGCTCAAGCACTTTGGATTTGATCACGAAGCCCTCCAAAAGCTTAAGACTTGGTTCAGCCTTGAACCTTTCTACAATCCTTCCCGGAATGTAGACCCCTTGTTTTCATTTTTCCTCTTCAACTGATTGAAGTTCTCTTTCCTTCACAGGTAAGTGTTGGATTGATGTACTTGAAATGTAGGCTTGAGGATTGAGAATGTTTCGCTTTTGATAAGCTTGTATATCTCACGTGTGTGTCATTCATGCATCCTCTTTCTCAAACAAATTCCTCGGCCTTTTATAGTGAACTTTCAAAAATTGGCCCGTTGAAGAGATAAGCTCATTTTTGAAAGTCACTTTGCGTCGTTGGCTTGCGCTTCTTGAATTGCCATTTCCTCGTATGAATTGTTTTATCACCTTTTCGAGTTCGACACGGTGTAGTGCTTCCCATTGTTCATTTCTTTTGCACGCTTCAGGGACCGAGCACTCCAAGAAAGGTGGTATGGAGATATTACTTGTTTAAGTAAATCTCTTGATTTCGTGTGCAACGGTTCTTTTACGATTATCTCGACTTGATCGCATTTCCTTGCTTTCCCCAGGTGACTTAGAGTCGCTTCCAATCATTGGATGACTCTTCTGTCACTTCACTTGAGACTTGCTTCTCTTGAGTTGACTTGACTGATGTTCCACTCACCGCATCTCACCGCTTCTTCATCGAGTTCCTGTCATATTCTTTGCCGTACTCGTTGTCTCTCAAAGAGTTTTCCTTCAAGTCTTGATTGTCTTCTTGCAAGTTAGGGCGTAGGCCGACTTAACTCAGCTTGGCCGGCTCTAATTGTTACAATACATTTTACAACAAGAATTGGGGAGCCAACTTTCTATTCTAAGTTTTATATGGCATTCATCAAAATCTAAACAATAAAATTCCTAACACATCCCTTCCTGTATGAATTTTTTTTCATGTCTTTCTTTTTTGGATTTTTTGTAGCGCAATGTACGGCGTGCTTTAAGGGCATCTTTCTGTTCTAGAATTCTGTTGAACCCATTGAATGAGAAATGAGTTCAACTTGAGAAAGATGTTCTTGATTTTGTGAGAGAGATGAAGTAAACAATAAAGATTTTATTTAACATAGAATCAATTTTATTAGTTTAACAGTGATATTTTTTAACATAATGTTTTTATGATGTACAGGTTCTGAAGAATGGTTGGTACAGGGGATTGTGTTCTGACTGGATAGTTTGAATGTTACAAAAAACAATTTGAATATTTTAGGCAAGTATTAGTAGTTATGTGCAAATGTATTATCATGTAATGTAAAAAGTATTAGTACTGCTTTTAGTAGTTTTGTGTAAATGTATGGAAAGATGGTTGGTACAAGGGATTATTAGAAGTACAACTAATGAATTAGTATTGAAACTTGAAAATATATGTATGGTTTTTTATGTGTTTGTCTTGAAAAAAAAAATTCCGTATAAATGTATTAGCTGTTGAATAGAAAAGTATTAGATGTGAAACATAAAAGTATTAACATAAACGAGTAATGTTTTTATGCAGACTTCTTGCTGAGGGCTTTTTACAAGCAAAAAGTATTATAGGTTCGTATGTGTTTTACAATGCATTAAGTCAAATGAATAAACAATCCTGCATAATAAACATGAGATATGTTAAAAAGTATCACACACAAATAACAAATGTATCAAAGATACGTTACAATGTATTAGTCCCCTCGATCGAGTGTTACAATGTTTAATAACAAATAATTCTGAACAATAAACAAGAGATAAGTTAAAACGTATCACACACAAATAAGAAATGTATCAGCAGATACGTTATGATGTATTAGTCCCCTGATCAAAGTATTACAGTGTTCAATAACAAATAATTCCCGAACAATAAACAAGAGATAAGTTAAAAAGTGTC
Source organism: Rehmannia glutinosa (assembly GCA_016081115.2). Classification (NCBI taxonomy): domain Eukaryota; kingdom Viridiplantae; phylum Streptophyta; class Magnoliopsida; order Lamiales; family Orobanchaceae; genus Rehmannia; species Rehmannia glutinosa. The sequence goes on from CM071926.1 coordinate 104,897,606, forward strand.
ACACAAAAATAAGAAATGTATCGTGAGATACGTTTTCAATGTATTAGTACCATGAATAATTATTACAGTGTTCAATAACAAATAATCCCTGAACAATAAACAAGAGATAAGTTAAAAAGTATCACACACAAATAAGAAATGTATCAGCAGATACATTGAAACGTATTAGTCCCCTGATCAAGCATTACGTTGTTCAATAACAAATAATCTTCAACCATTAAATCAACAAATAATCAAACATTCTAAAACACTCTCTACTGATATATTCTAAAACAGTCAAGGATTAGGAGTTTTGGTCCCGAACTCCCTTGATGTGTTTGTGTTTGATGTGTCAGCACTATTCTTTTTCTTGTTTTTTTTAAAATGCCCTTTCGCTCTTTGTTTTTCGCCTTTTTGTAATCGAACGAGTAGGATCTAGTATACTAGTAGAAGAACTAGAAATCTCGGTTTAGTCAGTAGAATTCATTGTAGCAGCCATCAATTCATCAATTGCCATAGAATCCCGGTTATAACCATCTTCAAGGATTTTTTCTTGCTTCCTCATTTTCTTGGCATTTCAATACCAGATTATAATACTTGCGCGTCATTTTATGACGCCAAGGGATGCAATCCTTAGGCCTGTTACTCAGTCCAATTCCTCTATCTAATCTATCCCATAAGTCCTTTTTTGCAAACTTTGTCCAACTTCTTTTGATATAACAATTTTGTATTTCAAGAATCAATTCATATGAAGGACCCGAATTAATGACAACACAAGAAACCACATTCCTCAAATCTCTTGCAAGAGCAACTTATCAATTTAGTTGCAGTACAAAATGTCACCGTATGTGAACCAACTCCATCATCATTCGATACAGTATAAAACATAATGTCGCTCTCAAAATGTAGCATTGTACAAGAAGTGGAAATTGACTTTAAAAATTGATGGCTCAAAAGCTACCTTTAAAACCGTAGGCAAGTGCACCTATCGTTTTATAGTATAGATTATTGAGTACCGAAAATCATTCCCACGAGGATTATAAGTACTAATAATTACCGCTTTTTGTTATTTAATCTAACAATTTTCGAGTTTTTGTTTGATAAAGAATCTAAATTATCGAAGTGTAAAAACGAAGTAAAATTTGTAGAATAAGAAATCAAGAGATAGAAGTGTGTTTGAATGTAAATTCCTCTAGAATGTTTTTGTGATTTGACAAGTTAAAAGATTCAACCATAAGCCCTTACAAAAACCAACCTCTTTTAATAAAATCTCATGCTATGTGGACCGTAGAAATTCCCGATTTAAGTTAATCCCTTTCTCAAGGCGAAAAACTCCTAATCTCAAGTTGATTAACTCAAATCTCTTTCTAGTTAAAACCCCCAAGATCGCATTATAACGATTTATGAATTCCCATATTAGGTTTGACCCTAATCCGTAAGATTTATGTCATCCTATATCTAGGATTGCATGCAACTCTTTTCACTTATATAGTTCTATTTCACCATGAATCTCTCGATTTCCCGGATGAAAATAAACTTCAAATCAATATTGCGCATATATCAATTCGAATGAACGAAGCATAATATAAGTGAATCACACAAAATATGAAGATTTTATTAAAAACATACACACCTTAATCACAAATCCATTCTAGAGTTCATTACATTCAAACACTAGAGTTTAGCTACACATGATTTTGACCAAAGAATAAATTACACAAGAAGATGTAAACATTGTAGACATGGTGTACTTATCTTTATCAAAATCTCAATTGACTTGATGATGTTGCTCCAAGCCTTCTTCCCCAATGTTGCCTCAAGCTTACTCCTCCAAGACCTCTTGATCCCAATTCCACTCAAAATGTTAAACACTATGAATCTCTATGAATGAATATTACATGAATCTCTAATCAATGATTTTCCAACTCAAACTCTTGGCTTTTATAAGCACCATCTTGTGAAATACCATATTAACAAATGCCCCATTTCCATGCTTGTTAGTTGAATCATTGTGTGCACATTCATGGTTGAGTTGGTTGAATCATTGTATACACATGATGATTGAGGGAATATGGGGACATGTTGCAGCAAAAATCGGGTGTTAAAGGTGTATAAAAGTGGCCAAAAGGCTTGGTAGGTGAGTTTTCCATAATTTTCACATGGGAAAGTTGCAAAAAGGGTCCCGACACGCCAGAATGTCGGGCAAAGACGGCCAGCCGTGCCGCACAAAATTGCCGGAAAATCGTCGACACGACACGGCCAAAATGTCGTGACACGGCCAGGCCGTGTTGTGCGACACGGCCGTGTTGTAAACACGCCAGGCCGTGTTCGGCCTTTTTGTGCGGTTTTTCCTCCTCTTTGATCCCCTTCAACATGGCCGTGTTTGGCGACACGGCTTGGCCATTTTGACCCTTTTTCCAATTTTTATCCAATTTATTTCTTCTTTTTTTGAACATGGCCATGTTACTTGTCACCCCAAGTCATGTTGAGTGATTTTCTTGCCTTTTTCAAGTAATATTGGCTTCACATTGCTCCAAATTGCTCCACCTATAATGTTAAACACATCACACTATGAAATGCTACGTAAATACTTGAGAAACTATGATTTTTCTAACAAAACAATTCAAAAACTATTGAATTAATAATATAAAAATATGTACAAAATGACACTTATCAAACCGCCTCCAACTTGGAAATTTTGCTTGTCCTCAAGCAATTTTTAAAACAGAGAGATGGGTTGAAAACAAAAAAGAGATATCTATTTTCACAATTTCGACATGATTGAAGTGAATCGCTAACCTTTTCTTTCCCAATTAAGTCAATCCATCCGTTTTTCAAATCAACCAATTTGTTAAAAAGAGAGTGACTTCAATAATTGGAATCTTTCAAAACATCACAGCTTGTCATATCACGAAAAATTTGTCGCTCATATGCTTAGATTAAATACAAAAATGAAATGATAAAAGGAGAAGTTCAAAACTCGGGTCTTTTCAATTTTTTTTTTTTTTTTTTTTTTTTTTTTTTTTTTTTTTTTATATTGCAAATATAATTATAAAATCAGACATTTTTTGAGGCAAACTTCCACTAGGTTTAAATTTTGAATGTCTTTTCAAAAACTCCTAGGGTGGTGTCCCATATTCATATTTGTGTCGCCGTTTTACGTAAAAGACAAACATGGGGCTCATGAATGCTCCTAGTTACTAAGCAACAACAAACAGAGGAATATAACCTCGAATTGTCCCTTTATATAACAGTATTAGCACAATTTTTTTTTTTTTTTTTCAAACCCGAGTTATGGTTTCTCTAGTGATCATGACACAAAGTATCTAGATTTAAGCAAAGTCCAAGCTAACTTCATGACATTAAACTCTTTTTGGCCAAATTCATCCTTTTACTAGAGTCACGCAGTTTTTAAAAACATTTTGGCAATTTGAGTTTTCAAAAAGATGACTTTTTCGGGATAAAAATGGTCATAACCAATCCACAACTAACCTATCTAATTGTAAAAAAATCACCTCATGTTTGTTTGCAAGGTATTGATAAGGTGCATAAAAAGAAAACGAAATATCCACAAAGAAAGCTAAAACACGCAAAGCTAAAGAAAATAGTTCAAATCCAAACGTTCTAACAAATCTCGCCACCCCCAACTTCAAGGGTCACATTGTCCCCAATGTGAAGAGGAGATGGGATACAAAATGGAGCAAAGGAAACAAAACTAAGACAAAGACAAATACGACCTTATGACGGTGGTGGGAAGTGTCCTTGAGAGAGATGCCATTGATGGAGTTGAGATAAAAGGGCATTTTGTTGTCGTTGGTCCTCTCGAATATCCCTAATGACGCCAAATTGCTGCTCCATCATTTGTTGTTGACGGTCAAGCATATTCTCAATGGCGTCGAGCATCGCTTTGTTGATATGATAGCATGTCTCTTTGGTGTTGTTGCTCCTGTAGAATAGCTTGAAGATTGACTTGTTCATGTGGTGGCGGTGGTGGTGGTGGGTGAGATGAAATAGTATGGGATGGTGAACCCCTTGGAGGAGATGGGGATTCGGGAGCATCATCCTCTATGGGAGGTAGTTCGAGGCGACCGTCATCCTCCTGGATTGTGTCGCATACCCATCAACCAATTGTCACGATTACGAATTGTAGTTCGTGCCGGGTCGGGAAGTAATAGTCGTTGGGATGTATGTCGAAAAAGCAAGCAAAATTGATCATTGATTCTTTCAATTAATTTTATAGCAGTACATACCTCGAGATCAATACGATTGCTTCCTCGCGCTTGTTGTAAATCCGTTAAGTCATGCTCAAGTGAAGAGCAATTGGAGTAATTAGGCCTCCAACAAGGATTTTACTACAATCGCCCCGCCCGACTTTCGAAAATGGCGTGCTAAGTGAGACCCTTGTCAAGGTGTTTGCCATAGACCATAGCCCATAAAAACAATAGCTCGTCCTTCCTCAAATTCCCGCTCACTTTCCCCCTACCGAAAAGTGTGCTAGCCATCACACGATGCATATAACGAAAAACAAGGGTTTATTACGCGTGATACTTTAGCACGAAGCAACATAGTCATATGAAGGAGCTATTTCATTCCAAAACCGCCAGACATTAAAGTCGCTTAGGAAAGCGTCTGTACCATCAATTGGAAGACCATATATTTGATTGAAGTCGGCAAGAGTCAATGTATACTCTTGATTGAACAAGCGAAAAGAGATGAGGCCGTCCCTAGATGAGTTCCCGTGAGGATTTCTTGCGTTAAATGAGCTAAGGAATTCCAAAGCAGACGCGCTCATAAGTTGGTGCTTTCGCACCCATGAATTGTCCCCACCCAACTTGTTCAAACATCCAATCAATATCTTCTTGTAGCCCAAGGGTCTCTAATGTCATGGCGTCCGGATACCTGGTGTTGTGCAATGGTTTACTCAACAATTGTTGATATCGGGTTGCTTGTTCGCCATCCCTAATAGAATGCCATGACGATTACTTGGTGGATTAGCCCGGGAGGGGCGGCGAGAGCCGTAGGGTCCCCTGCATCCTAAGGAGCGGTAACTCGGCTTCGTTTTGACATGGTAGTCCCGAAAAAGGAATTTTTGATAGCAACATGCAATACAAGGACAAGCACTATTAATATTTCTTTGAAAACCAACTATCCTATAAAAGCCATGCCTCAATTAAATTCCCAACAACAACATCATCCCATCACCTTCAAGTTCTCATCAAAATAGCAAGTAAGTTACAACAAAGCACGGTTTCCACGCATGATCAATCATATGATTCTAACAATCAATCAATCAACAAACGCTCATATCGTTATATATAGGCAACAATAAACCCTTTCATTCGTTTAGGACCAATTTTGTTGGTGAAATTAAGCAAGATAATTCCAACACTTGACTTCTCATGATTTTACCCATACAAATTTCAATAGCCACACCAATCTTCACATACAATACCCACTACAAATTTCAATAGCCACACCAATCTTCACATACAATACCCACTACAAATTTAAATAAATAGCACATGGGGCCAACATTATCACCATAAAAATCCAAAAATACCTCATCTTCAACACAAATAATTAGGCATAAAATTCCAAAAATTTAAGTTAAATCAAAAAGCCCTAAATGATAGAAATTTCAAACAATTATGAACAAATTGAAAGCATAAAAACAAAAATGATGAAATTAAACACAAAAAGTAACATAAAAAATCATACCTTGAAATAGACACCCACAAGAGAAATCTCCCAAAAACCCACAAAATTCCCAACAATCAATCGGTAGAAGTGTTGGCAATGGAGAAAAGATGGTGTTTTATGGAAGAATTTGAGTTTAGATGGAAGAGTGAGGTGAATTTGGGGGAAATTTTGGTGAAGAAGAGGGTTTTTGTGGTTTTGAAATGAAAAGAATCGAAAAAATTGCCCAAATCGGACCCCCAGTTTTTATCACGGCCGGACACGGCCGTGTCGGGCGACACGCCCTGGCCGTGTTCCGGCTGTTTTGGCGAAAAAAATTTTGGGGCCGAACACGGCGTGTCGGCGACGACACGGCCGGCCAGTCGGCGACACGGCCCGCCGTGTTCGGGCCAATTTTTGATTTTTTTTTTTTTTTTTTTTTAAATTAAAATATAAAAGGGAAAATTGGTGGATTTGGACACGGCCATGTCGGAAGACACGGCCCGCCGTGTCCCGAGCAGAAAAATTTTTTTTTTTTTTTATTTTTTTTTTATTTTTTTTTAAATATCATCCCGAGTAAAAAAAATGAATCCTAAGTAAAAATTTGAAACAAATTGATACAAAATCATCGGTTGCCTCCCGGTAGCGCTTTAATGTCGTATAGCCGACCGATTCACCTCTAATTGTGTGATGTATTTGGGAGATCCTCAAGCTTGAGGGAATCTCTATACTTATCATCGATGGTGCCCCCAAAATAAAGCTTTAGACGGTGTCCGTTTACCTTAAAGGTGCCCATTTCCTTGTGTGTAATTTCGATAGTTCCGTAAGGAAACACTTGAGTAATGTGATGAATGGCCCGACCACCTGGATTTTAACTTACCCGGAATAGCGAAGTCGGGAATTGAATAGTAACACCGATCACCCTATTGAATTCCCCGTGTGCTTAATGTGCTTGTCATGCCATTGTTTCGCTTCGCTCCTTGTAAATTTTCGACCTCGTATGCCGAATTTCGCCATTCTTCGAGTTCGTTAATCTGCAATAAACGGTTATTTCCTCGCACTTGACAAGTCATAATTAAGCATTTTAATAGACCAAAAGGCTTTATGTTCAAGCTCAACCGCAAATGACATGCTTTACCATAGACGAGTCGGTATGGGGTAGTCCCTATTGGCGTTTTGAAAGCCGTTCTATAAGCCCAAAGGGCATCATCGAGTTTGAGGGACCAATCCTCGCGAGAGTGCCCAACCGTTTTTTTCCAAAATTCGTTTTAATTCGCGGTTGGACACTTCGACTTGACCGCTAGTTTGGGGATGATAAGCGGTCGCGACTCGGTGTGACACCATAACGCTTCAAAACCTTATCAAATTGATTATTACAAAAGTGGGTGCCTCTATCGCTAATGATGGCTCGTGGTGTACCAAACCGGGTAAAAAGTTTTTGAGAAAATGCACCACCACTCGAGCATCATTTTTAGGTAAAGCTTGAGCCTCTACCCACTTAGACACGTAGTCAACGGCTACCAAAATATATTTATTGCCCAACGACGCCGAAAAGGTCCCATAAAATCAATACCCCAAACATCAAAGATTTCACAAACAAGTATACCGTTTTGGGGCATTTCATTTCTTCGAGAAATATTTCCTGCTCGTTGACAACTATCACAAGTTTCAACATACCGCTTTTGCGTCTTTGAAAAGTGTAGCCAATAGAAACCCGACTCAAGGACCTTGCGTGCCGTAGTATTTGCTTGATAATGTCCACCGCCGGGTCCTTTGTGACAATGATTCAAAATGGAGATGGTTTCGGGAAGTGCAACACACCTTCGTATGATTTGATCCGCACAAACTCGGAAGAGGTGGGGATCGTCCCAAATATAATACTTGAGGTCCGAAAAGAATTTCTTCTTTTGTTGATGGGTCATCCCTTTCGGGAGAATTTTTCCCGCAAGATAATTAGCGAAATCGCAAACCAAGGAATATCAATTGAAATTGAGTTAAGGCGGCAAAGAGTTGCTCATCCGGGAAAGAATCGTTGATATGTCCATTGTGTTGCTCATCGGTCCGGAGTGCTCAAGCCGAGATAGGTGGTCGGCGGCAAGATTTTTGGCACCCGCTTATCTTTGATCTCCACATCGAATTCTTGGAGTAAGAGAACCCATCGAATCGGTCGTGGTTTTGCGTCATTTTTGTCGAGCAAATATCGTAAAGCAGTGATCCGTATAGACAATGACTTTGGATAGAATCGTATGATCGAAATTTGTCAAAGGCGAAAACCACTGCAAGTAGTTCCTTTTCGGTAGTTGTATAGTGGGATTGAGCAGGATTCAAAGTCTTACTTGCATAGTAAATTGGCCGGAAGTGTTTATCTTTTCGTTGCCCAAGTACCGCTCCTACCGCATAGTCACTAGCATCACACATGAGTTCGAACGGTTGAGACCAATCCGAGCCACCATGATGGGAGAAGTGGTGAGTTTTTCTTTCAAAGTGTTGAATGCTTGGAGACATTCATCGTTGATATCAAAAACTGCATCCTTTTCTAAAAGGCGAGTAAGTGGCCGGGCGATTTTTGAAAAATCTTTGATAAAGCGCCTATAGAACCCTGGCGTGCCCCAAAAGCTTTGATAGCCTTCACCGAGGCGGGCGGTGGCAATTTGGAAATTGTATCAACTTTCGCTTTGTCAACTTCAATTCCCCGCAAGAAATTTTATGCCCCAAAACAATGCCTTCTTGTACCATGAAGTGGCATTTTTCCCGCTTAAGTACCAGTGTTAGTCTCTTCGCAACGAACAAGGACTTTTTTAAGATTTGCAAGACAAAGATCAAATGAATCCCCAAAAACCGAAAGTCATCCATGAAGACTTCCATGATTTCTTCTACAAGCTCGTCAAGATGGCAAGCATGCAACGTTGAAAAGTTGCTGGTGCGTTGCACAACCCAAAAGGCATGCGTCTATAGCGAAAGTACCGTAGGGACAAGTGAAAGTGGTTTTCTCTTGATCCTCCTGCTATCGGGATCTGAAAATAACTCGACATGCCATCAAGGAAGCAATAATAGAGGTGACCGATAAACGTTCAAGCATTTGATCAATAAAAGGTAAGGGAAAGTGGTCCTTGCGAGTAGCATCAAGATCGTTAAGTCGTCGTGTCGATGCAAACTCGCCAACCTCGTACCGTCGCACGGAATAAGTTCATTCTTTTCATTTGGTACCACCGTCATCCCACCTTTCTTTGGGACCACTTGAACCGACTTACCCACCATTACACCGAGATTGGATAGATTAGCCCAAAGATCTAGTAGTTTGATTACCTCTCGCTTTAACTACCTCTTTCATGTTTGATTTAAGCGACGCCGAGGTAGAACAACCGCTTGAAGTTTTCCTCCATCGAATCTTGTGAGTGCAAAAGGAAGGATTGATCCCTCGAATGTCGGAGATTTTCCAAGCGATGGCCTTTTATGTTCCCGTAATATTGCCAACAATCTATCCTTTTGATGAGAAGATAAATTGGAGGAAATAATTACGGGAAGTTTGGCGTTCTCGGCTAGAAATGCATATTCCAAGTGTTCGGGTAACTCCTTCACTCAACAAAGGTGGATCCTCAATGGATGGTTTGATATGCTCCACCTCGTGAGTTTTCAATCTTTTCGAACTCTTTCGGTCGTTCTGGGTTTGTTTTCCTCCAATGCGAGTACGGATTCCCTAAGAAAGGGGTTTTCATCCGATATACCCGCACTTTGAACAATACAAGTCTCCAAAAATTCGTTAGAAATCATGCTTGGTAGAGAGTTGGTTATCTCCATATCGATAAGATCAATAGCAAAACATGAGTCATCTTTATCTATCGTATTTTTCATTGATGTAGCGATTTTAAAATGACTTGTTCATCTTCGACTCTTAAAATCAGTTTGCCATCATGCACGCCAATGATTGCCTTAGCAGAGCTAAAAATGGACGCCCAGATCAAAGGGACTTCGACATCAGTATGCATATCAAGAATTACAAAATCGACAGAAATATAAACTTATCGACTTTGACCAAAACATCTTCAACAATGCCTCTAGGATATTTAATAGATCCGTCACCTAATTGCGGTGCTCATCCTAGTTGGTTTTGGCTCCCTGACCCATTTGTTTGAATAAATCATAAGGCATCAAATTAATGCTAGCCCCTAGATCGCCAATGCCCGATCAATAAAAATTACCGACATGACAAGGAATAGTGAAACTCCCCGGATCTTTTTATTTTCTCGAGGTAACTTGTTTTGCAAAATTGCCGAGCATTCCTCATTTAATTGCACCATGGATATTTCTTCAAGCTTCTTCTTATTTGAAAGAAGATCTTTTAGGAACTTGGCATATTTTGGCATCCGTGAAAGGGCTTCAACAAAAGGAATATTGATGTGCAATTGTTTAAATAAATCCAAGAACTTACCAAATTGGTCGTCATGTTTGTCCTTGTGCAATCGACTTGGATACGGGATAGGTGGTTGGAATTCCTATTCCATTTTCTTTGTTTCCTTGGATACCTGTTCGTCTTTTTGTTGTGTGGGCGTGGATTCGCCCTCCCGATCCGTATTTCGCCTAGTTTTGTTCCACTCCTTAGAGTGATTGCTTTTACCTGCTCTCTTGGATTTGGCTCGGTGTTGCTAGGTAAGCTCCTTGTGGCCTTTCGAGATCATTTTGGCAATTTGACCAATTTGATTTTCCAAGTTGCGGATGGATGCTTCTTGATTCCTTAAGGATGTTTCGGTGGCCGTGAAACGGGTTTCCGTTGTTTGGACGAATTTGGACAAAGAAGTCCTCCAAACTTGGTTTTCGCGTTGAAACCGGGAGGTGCGATTTAATCGGGAGTGCGTTTGGATTAGGCTTCATTGACCTTGGTTTCCCAACTAAAGTTCGGGTGTTGACGCCAACCTGGATTATAAGTGTTCTTTGAAAGGATTATTTTGAAAGGGTCGAGATTGATTACCTAGATAATCCACTTGTTCATGTGGCGGTATCGCGTGAGGGCAATCTTGGTGGTTGTGCGATCCTCCACAAGTCTCGCATGAGAAGGCTTGTTGTGTTGGTGGTTTTGGAGCCGCCAATCCGTCGATTTTCCTCGAGTTGAGCTTCGACCAGCGCGGCTTAGTGTCACCACCGCGTCCGCATTATATACTCCCACCGACTCGTTGGTTTTTCCCCGTACGGATTGCCATTGATAGCCATTCATGGCCATTCCTTCTATGAGATCTTGGGCGGCTTCGGGTGTTTTATTGTTCAATGTTCCCCCCGCCGCCGCATCAATCATTTGCCTTGTCGATGAGAGCAACCCATTGTAAAATGTTTGGACTTGCATCCAAATGGGAAGACCATGATGTGGGCATTTTCGCAGAATTCTTTGAATCTCTCCCAAGTGTCGTACAAGGTTTCATCGTCCTCTTGAGTGAATGAAGAGATCTCATTCCTCAATCGTGCGGTTTTAGCGGGTGGAAAATACTTTAAAAGGAATTTTTCCGCCATAATGCTCCATGTTGTGATTGTTCCCTTCGGTAAAGTGTTTAACCATTGTTTAGCCCGTCCCAAGAGTAAATGGGAATAAGCGAACGGATGGCATCGTCGAGACTCCATTTATTTTGAAAGTATCGCAAATTTCGAGGAAATTCGCGATATGATTATTTGGATCTTCATCTGGTAAGCCGTCGAATTGACAAATTGTTGCACCATTTGAATGACATTCGGTTTGATTTCAAATTATTGGTCGCAATAAAATGGCCTTACGATACTAGACGACGCATCGGCCCATAGATGGCTTGGCGTAGTCGCATATGGTTCTTTGTTGTTCATCCGCCATATCGGGATCCTTGCTTTCGTTAGTATCCTCCTCGTGGTCAGTCTTTCAATACTTTCCTCTCGTGTTGCTACCTGCGGTCTCACGCCTCAGATTCGGCGACGAGTAGGCATGCACTTTGTAGTAAACAAGGAGGATAAGTATAATCCAAGACTTACAAAGATATATACCTAGAAAGACAATTGATGAAGAAAAGAAAAAAAAATGATTAAATTAACAAAAATAAGGTGTTCTTAATATTACAATCCCCGGCAACGGCGCCAAAAACTTGATGGCTCAAAAGCTACCTTTAAAACCGTAGGCAAGTGCACCTATCGTTTTATAGTATAGATTATTGAGTACCGAGTGTCATTCCCACGAGGATTATAAGTACTAATAATTACCGTCTTTTTGTTATTTAATCTAACAATTTTCGTGAGTTTTTGTTTGATAAAGAATCTAAATTATCGAAGTGTAAAAACGAAGTAAAATTTGTAGAATAAGAAATCAAGAGATAGAAGTGTGTTTGAATGTAAATTCCTCTAGAATGTTTTTGTGATTTGACAAGTTAAAAGATTCAACCATAAGCCCTTAAGCAAAAACCAACCTCTTTTAATAAAATCTCATGCTATGTGGACCGTAGAAATTCCCGATTTAAGTTAATCCCTTTCTCAAGGCGAAAAACTCCTAATCTCAAGTTGATTAACTGAAATCTCTTTCTAGTTAAAACCCCCAAGATTGCATTATAACGATTTATGAATTCCCATATTAGGTTTGACCCTAATCCAGAAGATTTATGTCATCCTATATCTAGGATTGCATGCAACTCTTTTCACTTATATAGGTTCTATTTCACCATGAATCTCTCGATTTCCCGGATGAAAAATAAACTTCAAATCAATATTGCGCATATATCAATTCGAATGAACGAAGCATAATATAAGTGAATCACACAAAATATGAAGATTTTATTAAAAACATACACACCTTAATCACAAATCCATTCTAGAGTTCATTACATTCAAACACTAGGAGTTTAGCTACACATGATTTTGACCAAAGAATAAATTACACAAGAAGATGTAAACATTGTAGACATGGTGTACTTATCTTTATCAAAATCTCAATTGACTTGATGATGTTGCTCCAAGCCTTCTTCCCAATGTTGCCTCAAGCTTACTCCTCCAAGACCTCTTGATCCCAATTCCACTCAAAATGTTAAACACTATGAATCTCTCTATGAATGAATATTACATGAATCTCTAATCAATGATTTTCCAACTCAAACTCTTGGCTTTTATAAGCACCATCTTGTGAAATACCATATTAACAAATGCCCCATTTCCATGCTTGTTAGTTGAATCATTGTGTGCACATTCATGGTTGAGTTGGTTGAATCATTGTATACACATGATGATTGAGGGAATATGGGGACATGTTGCAAAAAAATTGGGTGTTAAAGGTGTATAAAAGTGGCCAAAAGGCTTGGTAGTGAGTTTTCCATAATTTTCACATGGGAAAGTTGCAAAAGGGTCCTGACACGCCAGTGTCGGCAAAGACGGCCAGCCGTCTTTGCACAAAAATTGCCGAAAATCGTCGACACGGCCAGTGATACGTGTGACACGGCCAGGCCGTGTTGTGCGACACGGCCGTGTTGTACAACACGCCCAGGCCGTGTTCGGGCTGTTTTGTGCGGTTTTTCCTCCTCTTTTGATCCCCTTCAACATGGCAGTTTGGCGACACGGCTTGGCCGCTTTTGGACCCTTTTTCCAATTTTTATCCAATTTATTTCCTTCTTTTTTTGAACATGGCCATGTTACTTGTCACCCCAAGTCATGTTGAGTGATTTTCTTGCCTTTTTCAAGTAATATTGGCTTCACATTGCTCCAAATTGCTCCACCTATAATGTTAAACACATCACACTATGAAATGCTACTAAATACTTGAGAAACTATGATTTTTCTAACAAAACAATTCAAAAACTATTGAATTAATAATATAAAAATATGTACAAAATGACACTTATCAAAAATTCATCTTCAAAATCTTTAAAAAGTGTCAATGTGTATACATCAGAAGCATGCTTCAATAGTCCAGTCAATGGCAATACAGATGTAGGAGCCGCCCTTGAACACTGAAATTCATCCTTTGCTTCATTGCTCCTCCAACGTTTAATTGTTTCCTTGAAAATCCCATAAAAGTCGTCAAAACTGGTTGTTTTCTTCGATTAAATCCAATGGCATAGTTTGTACTTTCACTTCGTTGTGACGACAAAATTCCAGCCGAGAAAAAGTCTTTGTTAAATGTTGTACACCACTTCTCTCTTAAATCGAATAACCTCTTAAACCATGGATGGCTTTCTAACCCATTTCTTGTAATCATTTTATCCCAACAGTCCTGGAATTCTGCTTCAGTTGTGCACCCCGATAAACACTTGGTAAATGTGTCATTGAAGCATTTGTCGCCTTCAACCTCCCGAACTAGCTTACAAGATTTTGGTAGAGGTGCCATAAGCATAACCTATGCCGTTCCCCGGGAAAACCTACACCAAAAAAAAAAAATAGATTAAAAGTATTATATATAACAAATGAATGTATTAGTATTTAGAAAGAAAAGTATTACATATAAACAGAAAAGTATTATATATAACAAATGAATGTATTAGTATTAAGAAAGAAAAGTATTACATATAACAGAAAAGTGTATTTTTTGAATATAAACTGAAGTCCGAAGTCCAGTGCAGTTTTTAAGACAGAGCACAGTTCAGTATTACACATTACATTGAAAAGTATTACACACGACATTGGAATGTATTACCATTAACAAAGAAAAATATTACACATTAACTGAAGTACAAATTGTACTGTATTTTTTTACCTTTTCAATTGAATTTCCAATTGCTAGATCTTGATCTGTGAAGATTGATATAGGGCATTGACCTTCCATTGATTTTTTAAAAACTTCAAAAAGCCAATTGAATGATTCAGTTTTTTCATCCGCTATGAAGGCACAACCAAACATCACGTTCTTCCAATGAATATTAATCCCAACAAAAGGGGCACAAATCAAATTATACCGATTTGTTCGATATGTCGTATCAAATACAACAACATCACCGTATATCTTGTAATCCTCCTTCATCATTGAGTCCCTCCAAAATAGATTACACAATCTTCCCATATCATCTAATTTAACTCTGAAAAAGAAGTCTTGATCTTCAGCACTTTGTTGATACAACATGTCAATCAGCGTTTGTGCATCGCCTGCCTCAATTGCATTCATTTTGAAACGATTCACAAAATTCAAGTGGTCCTTCATTGTATGACCAATGCATTCTTCACCCCCTGCATCTTGCGCCATGTATTGGAAAGATTCAGTGGCTCTCATTCCAGAAGAAATCATCTCCCCAATAGCATTAGCCTTTTCAGTGGTAATCACCCTTTCAGAACGATGCAAATGACTCCACTCTTTTCTAGTGAGTTCGTGGTTGTGCAACATACTATGGTGAACAATTTCATAAACACCATCACTGTTCAATTTTGTCCTCAATGATGCCCTACACCCTGTTCATGTATTATAAAATTTTTTTTTTTTTTTTTTCTCACTGTTGTTTCTGGATCTTATAGATCCCTCGCAGGAACATACAAAATATTTTTCCGTCACAACACCAACATCATTGCATCTCGTAGTTGTTTTACGAATACTAAATCCAAGTCACATCGAGCATGATTGCGTCTGATGTATATATTTCTTCAACACTATTCCTCTTCATACCAATAAGACAACCGATCCAAGTCTTCGTTATAATTAATAGAAGAAAATAATCATTAGGTAAGGAATGTATTAGTTGTTACACTGCAATGTATTAGTTGTTACACAGAAATGTATTAGTGTTACATTGCAATGTATTAGTTGTTATATCGGACTTTTTACCTTCAAAGAAATTTACTCCTGTTGGAATAATGTTGTCCCCCCTGGTCTGTGTCATTATTCCCATCTTCATGATCATCATCGAATCATTAGTGTTATTACACCTAAAAGTAATATAAGTTAGGAACAACTAAGAAATAACACAGATTTATTTCTTATCCACAAATTTAAGTCATTTAAGAATAAAACAGAGACTTACAGGAACCTGTAAAATCTGATACATTTATTTGATACATGTAATACATTAGAATGCAATGTGTAATACTTATGCACAAATTTAAGCCATTTAAGAATAAAACAGAGACTTACACGAATGTGTAAAGTCTGATACATTTATTTGATACATGTAATACATTAGAATGCAATGTGTATATATGCACAAATTTAAGCCATTTAAGAATAAAACAGAGACTTACACAAACCTGTAAAGTCTGATACATTTATTTGATACATGTAATACATTAGAATGCAATGTGTAATACATATGACCAAATTTAAGCTTTTTAATTATAAAACAGGAGACTTACACCAATGTGTAAAGTCTGATACATTTTTCCAATATAGTTAATACATTGAAATGCAATGTCTAATACTAATACACAAATTTAAGTTTTTTAATATAAAACAGGAGGCTTTCAACCCAAATGAAAGTCTAATACGTCTAATACATTTTTTTAATACAACTAATACATTCCAATGCGACGTCTAATACTTTTTAAAACAATCAAATTAAAAATACGACATTCACCTCTGTCATTCTTCAAGTTGTCTCCAGCCTCCATTGTCTCACCTTCTTAAGCTTTTTGCCCAATGTAGATTTAACCACTAAGTAGCTGGAATGTAGACACACACTAATACGTATTAGGCTCGACGCGAACAAATAGATTGATGGTTGTGTAACGTAGGTGATGGTCGAGAGGTGGTGGTGTCAATTTGCAGAGATGGTCGACGGAGGAAAATATCACATATTGTAGGTGCGTACCGGTTGGTGCGCCGTAATGTGGTGTTTTTTACGCCCCCTTCGTGTTGTTTTTCGCCACCGTTGTGGTTGTTTTTACGGGGGATGTGGCTCGCGGCGGTGTGGTTGTGTTGAAGGAGGAAGGAGCTGGGATTAGAGCTCCAAATCGCGAGACGAGAATGTCTGAACGGGCCTATTTTTCTTTTTTTTTTAATTACGCCAAGGATCCTGGTACCGAAATGGATAGGATAATTTGACTCCATCTAACGGATCTGATCCGTTAGATACCTGATCTGAGACTAGCTCTTCTAAAAAAATCTTTAATTGGGAGCAATTCTTTTCTAACATAAATTCTACAATATGGCATTAAAATTGTCATCATATATAAATATACAAATCTTGTACGCAACATAATGAAAATGCAATAGACCATATCCACTGAAAAGCCAAAACAGACTGGACTGCATTAACAAAAGTACAAAAGTGATAATGCGGTGACGTTTTAGAGGGTTGCATGCAAAAAGCAAGCTGCATATTACGTGTGTAAATTCTGGTCTGTGTAATCTGATTTGAAGTTAGCATAATATATCACTCACTTTTTCAGCAGCCGCCGCTGCTCCTCTGCCATGTGTTTCTCCGGCTTCCACTTGTCACAATTATAAAAAAAAAAGGGCTCATTTTAGTTATTTATACAGATTTATTATTTATTTATCGAAAAGTTTTTCTTTAATATTTATTAGTACTGGCTTTCTTCTTCGTTGGCTCTGTTGTTTTTCTGAGAAAAGATAGTGGGCCTGACGCCGGCGGTGAGTTTTTTCTTTTTTTTTTTTGTTTATCTGATCGATTTTATTACCTGCATGTCGATTTCTTGGAGGCTTATCGCGATTTTTTGTTTTCCATCGTAATTTTTCATTTTTGTAAAAAGAAGATTTTATCTTTTATGGTGAAATTTTTAGGCTGGATCTAATTTGAGAATTTAGGGGAAGGCATAAATTTTTGTTGATGGTTTAATTTTTCATGTCGTTTTCTTATCTCTTTGTCTCTCTCTGTCTAGAGACTGTAGAGCACTCTTGATGGTGATTGATGCATAGTATAGTCCCCACTCCGACTAGTACACAATCTCTCTAACCTCAAAAGGCAACAACATTTTGAAAGTGAAACAACCTCCTTAATCAGCGGTTTGATTTGATTTTTTTCTTTTTTCAGAACTTAGAGTTAAGATGTTGTACACCATCTGTTGGGAAATTGCCTAATCACTGTTTTTTGGTATCCATTAAGTTATATGTTGTCTCTGTCTCTTAACTAAATTTGTGTCGCTTAACAGCATCTTTTAACATATGTGTATTATTATAGGTGAAGGGATTGATAAAAGAACAGAAAAACGTTCTCTGTAAGGTGAAAAAGGAGAGGGCACAATTAGCTGCAAATCCTCAATAACGATTTTTAGCCTGCGATGACGAGTTAACAAGTATGTATTTTTTAATTTTTCCTATAGAATTGTGCATTTGGACTCAAAGGGACCTTTAAGGATGTCTCCTGAAGTTGTATGACTGAGATTTAATTGTTGTCATATCATGGCTAATGAGCCAACAATTGCCTCTACCCCTGGTCGGAAATTGAACTCAGACCTTGATTTCGATCAATTGTGGATCAAAGTGCGATTTTGTGCCAAAAGTTAGTTAGCATATGGTTCCTATTCAAATATTTCGAACCCTCGTAAGTAGTCCAACCCTACGTTTCGACCCTTACAGGATGATACTTGTCACCATACTTAGGCTAGCAAAATATAATCGATGGCACTCAGCCTCCTCCTCTCTTCTCATTCCATGGCCACATAAGAAACCGAATAGAATACGCAGCAGTCTCATCCACAAGACTAATAAATAAATGGTCTTAACTAAAGTTGTAAAAGGTGGGGCGTATTTGCAATTTAGTATTTTGTTTCTTTTGTCTTGTTGCCAACAAAGTCTCACAAATGCTGTCAAACTTACGTATTGTACTTGTGGGCTTTATAAGTATGGCATGTAATCAATACTATCTTGATGCTTTTGTGGCTTTGATTTAGTTAAAAGCTTGGCTATCAATACATCAGTGGTGGAAATTGCAACATGGGCCTCTTGGATCTATTTATTGCTTCATCTATTCCCGTCCTGAAAGTGCTCTTGGTGACTGGACTTGGATCATATCTTGCATTAGATCGTGTCAACATTCTGGGAGACGATGCAAGGAAGCATTTGAATAATGTAAGTGTCCGTCATATGGATGCATGTCAATACCTTCTTTAGATCTTTGTAAGGTTCTGTTATTATAGGGTTGTTTAATGTATCAGAACATATAAGGTTCATATAGTGAATGTGAGCGTTATATTTTCACTTAGAGTTGCCGATTCAAAGTAGGTACATATTTGATTCTTGCTAGTTATTTATCAACTGAAGTGCCTAGCTATCTCCGAATATGTGTAGTTTATCAGATATTCTTTTTCTAGTTTGAATTTTGTTATAATATGTCAGTTTGAGCCTCCGTCTGGGAAGCTTGAGTAATGAACCTCTACTTGAAGGCAAAACATAATTTCTCATCGAGTAAGGCTATGTGTGGGTGAATGTTTAGTATTTGTCAACCTTTATTGAATCTTCGCCATCTCATTGTCTTAAATTTTTGAAAACAGAATATGATTACCACAAATTGAAAATCCCTTGAGTGGAAAATCTCTGTGCTTGTGGATGTACTGAGATGACTTGCTTTAAGACTTAAAATACTATCTGCTTCTCTCCTTACCAGTCCTCGCTTTTAGGACAAGTGATCAATTCTATGTTAAGATGCCAACCTTCAAATTAGCTTCCGATATGGATGACCTCCCAAGTTGCTAAGAATACGTACAATTATACACATTCTCCAGATTTTCACCAACTGTCTCTGGTGTGTGAGCCTGTTTGTAACATGCATTCATCCTATATAAAGGTGACAATTTCTTATCTTAAATCTCGGACTAAAAGAAGAATTATGATCTTCAATTAGGAAAACACATACTTTAAACATATGGTTTTCTTGTATATGGTCTGCATAAAGATGGTATCCTGTATCCACCACCTTTTTGGCAGTTCAGAGTGGACTTATAATTTATAACGGGATATTTTCCAACTTAAAAAGACTAATTTGATAATAACCATGAAGTATTTTACACAAATTTTTGCATCTTGTGACATCATGGCCATGCACACTTTGGGAATCATGTACCTTTCAATATTATTTACGTACTCTCAAGGAACTGATAAAACAAGCCTCAAAATATAATAACTCAAAGGTGAAGTTATTTGTTTTCTGGTCTAATACCAAGAAACTAATTCTGATATCTTCTGGAACAGATTACATTCTATGTATTTAATCCGGCACTTGTCTCCAGCAACTTAGCCAAGACCATAACATATGAAAGCATGGTCAAGTTGTAAGCTTCTTATTGTGACTTGTAAAGCGCCTTTTTCATTCTTTCAAGTTTTATCATCCTCCAATCTCTCGGACAGTATCAATCTTGTGTAACTCCAGGTAATTTTGCAGGTGGTTCATGCCCTTTAACATCCTATTCACATTCATAATTGGTTCAGTTCTTGGTTGGGTGGTCATTCAAATAACGAGAGCTCCTCCACGTCTCAGAGGACTTATTATAGGATGTTGTGCTGCAGGTACGATTAATAAACTGCACAAGGGAGAGTTATAAAAGGTTGATGGCCTTTCCCTTGAAGAACATTAGAGGACGAACTATCATTGAACTTCTGATACCATATTTTTTTTTGCGTCATCGTCATATAAATCCGTTTTGGAGATTACTCTATCTGCAGTGTGCAATAACGTTTTTATGCATTCAGGGAGTATCTTTTTGAGATATAACCATCAGCATTACACCTTTTCGTATTACATTGTAATATAACTGAACGGAACACCAACTTATACTTCTCAAAGTAGATTAGACTGACTCTGTGCCATGATCCTTGCATTTGCCTAATGGTAAGCTGAATAAATTTTTGGACCCTATAGTTTATTTTGAAATGTTTGGGCCTTAAATTGGTGGAGTGCTGTCTCAGCCTCTATTCTGGTGACCTTCTAACATGGTGCCTGAAACATGCATCTTCTGGTTTCTGGGTGGGCAATATTATGTTAAGATTCTTATCTTTGAGACGCAACTATTCCAAATCTTCTCGCCATCTCAAGTTTTTAAACTAGATTAATCTTGAGGGGTTGACTGTTTAATCTGAACCTTCAATATCGTGTATTTTTATTCTTCCTATTTTATCATTACTTAACTACTTTATTATCTTTGGGTCAACAGGCAACCTGGGAAACTTGCTTCTCATTATAATCCCAGCAGTTTGTAAAGAGAAAGCAAGCCCTTTCGGAATCCTGACGTTTGCCACGAATACGGAATGGCCTATGCTTCACTTTCAATGGCAGTAAGTTTCAGAAAATATTTGTAATCAAAAAGGGAAAAAAAAAAAAAAAGAACGGTTGATCAATGTTACATTGCTGTAATTCTATGAATGTTTATAAAGATCATAAATACCATAAGAAATTAGTTTCTTAAGCATATTAGTGCTAATTGAATTATACAACATGAATACAGTTCACAGATTCATCTCGGCATTTTGTTCTCTACCCTGTAGTAGGAATCGCATAGTTGATTTTGTACTTCGACCTAGTTAATATTCTTTGACTTGTTGACTGACTGATAGAGTTTAATGATACTGTGTTTCTTGTTCCTTGTTCTTATGCTTCAGATAGGAGCAATTTATCTGTGGTCCTATGTATATAATATCGTTAGAGTTTCTACAAGGAGCTCAATGGAAGTTGAAATAGTTGACTCTCCTGTCAGTAAGTCTTCAAGAGAAAGCTCGTCGTCTCGATCGGGAAGTAGTGGGACAGAACCTTTACTTTCTTCCTGTGATTTCCCAGGAGCTGAAGACCATGAAAACGGACTGGCTCTGCCACAAGATAGATTTCAAAATAACCCTCAGGTAGTTGTCTTATTTATGGTTTTATCATCATATCTAAGTCTTAAGCAAATATTTATGTTATTATAATCACAAAACTATTGGAAGAACAAAATTTCACATTAGTGGCGGATGAAAAGAAAAAATGAACTGAACAAAAGGTAGGCAGAAAGAAAAACCAGAGGCCATCTGTGGCTCCTCCATAATGTGAGGTAGTATGTTTTGTAAGCTCATCATACCTTTTTCATAAGTCTATTGCTGGAACATTTTTCTTGCAACGTAATGGGAAATGAGTGAAACGTGTTTGACATTAATGTTTCCGGGAAATGCTCTTTTTATTTTCCAAATGATTCATTACTTCAATGAAGTAGTAATATATTTTATATAACCACAAGTTTGACAACACATTTGTAGCTGAAATTGTGTACTATTAACTACAACAAATAACTTTATTAACAAAAACATATACAGTTGCAAACTATCTCAAAGATCGTCATATCATCTTCCCAATAAAACTTCCAAACACATTTTCGTTGTTCAAACATTCTCCAATCCCACTATTAAGATATATTCTTCCACAATAATTGTCCAGGATAGCTGGAAAAGTAATACCAGGCAGAGCCTTATTTTTTATATTCTAATATTACTATAAGAACTGTCCTGGAAACAAAATTTCATAAGGTCCATGATTTGCCGAGGGCAGACGTGATATGCATGCTCAGGAGCCGACACGA
Source organism: Rehmannia glutinosa (assembly GCA_016081115.2). Taxonomy (NCBI): domain Eukaryota; kingdom Viridiplantae; phylum Streptophyta; class Magnoliopsida; order Lamiales; family Orobanchaceae; genus Rehmannia; species Rehmannia glutinosa. The sequence goes on from CM071926.1 coordinate 104,919,668, forward strand.
GTTAACTTGTGTGTTTCGTAAAGTAGTAAATATGGTATCAAAGACAATGGAGGGATTGTATCATTTTGCTTTGTGCAGGTTTAATGGTATATTCATCAATGAATCTGAATGATAGGTTCTGTCATGAGACGAAATTTTCTACTTGTTTGTGCATATGGTGGTAATTAAGTACATTTCTTCCTTAAGACTAAATATAAATTCTTAAAAGGAATACCAAATTTTAAAAATAGGGAAGGCCTAGGATGTGAACTCTTTAGTAGAACCAAAATTTTCTCAATGGAACAATAGCATTTCTATAAATGAGAAGTATCAAAGAAAAGGGGTAAGGATAAATGCCTTATAGTTCTATTTTGTTTTCAGAGAAGTAATTTATAATGGTCATCCAATCGATATGGTATGCTTTCTACTGTCGATGTTTGTGATTTCTCTTTCAGAAGTCTTTGATGGATCACATTCCCCGTCACATTTATCAAAAGAACATAAGTATTGAGTTGTGTATGTTATGGAAATTAAGTTTTTAACCTCCAAAAATCAATTGCAGGTCTCTGTTGCAGATAAAATAAAACAACACTTAGAGATGCTCTTCAAAAAGATGAACCTGAAGAGATTATTTGCGCCGTCGACAACAGGAGCGGTATTGTTTCTTTAAACACTCTCATATAGAAAACATGCATATATGAAGCTTATCCATCTTGCTCCATTCAGTATTTTAAAGAATTTTTCCATCAAGCTTATGCAGATTTTGTGAGAACATTTTACTAGACCAGTTTTTTTACCTGTTTAATGGATCGATCTGAAAACACTTTGGCAGTGTTGATATAAAATATGGATCTTTCCTTTATGAGACAGATTGAAGGTCCAAATATCCATGCACATATCGTTCTTTTGCTCAGAGATTTCGTGTTCATTACAATCCTCACCATCACATACAAAGTGAGGCACTTCGGGCACAAATTCAATGGTTTCCATGTTTTTAACCACACAATTGTGAGGAAACATATTTGGTGTTCATAAAATGAATATGCGCATTTAATGAACAAATTAGACAATTTATTTTTGTTTTGGTTCACAGGATTAAGCCTCCTCCGAGTAGATCTTGTATTAATGAAAGAGTATATACGTGAACATGGTTGGCTTGACGAGTTGACGATGAATATTGGATGGGATCTTACTAAATGCGCTGCTTTTTACAGATTGTTGGATTCATAGTTGGACTTGTGCCTCAAATTCGAAAACTGATAATTGGTGATACTGCCCCACTCCGTGTAGTCCAAGATACTGCACTCTTGCTTGGGTATGCAAGTTGTCTTATTATTTCTCTGGAAGTTGACTGATGATAGAATGTGTAATATAGTATGATTAAGGGTTCATCAGAATTGCCCATCGAACACTTTGATTGAACACCTCATAATAAAGATATGAGATGTTCTAATATTACGAGTCACTAGATCTATTGAGTGTTCTTTTTACTTTTCCATGATTTAATAAAGCTTGATAAGTTCTACTCATGAAGAGGCTAAGTTCTACATTAAAAGTTCAAGAATAGGTCTTAAGCTGATTATTCTGAATTGTACTTTTGGAGCATTACATGTTTAAGACGCAATAACGGCTATTTTTGTTTTAATCCTCATTTTGTGCAGAGTTTGTCAAAGAATCTTGACAAAAAATTCCATGGAAAAACACATGAGGGAAAAGAAAAACTCACATTTATTAAGAGCAGCACACAATAAGTAGCTTATCTTAAACCAAATGAATGGTGTCGGCATGTCAATTTTCCTGTTTGTGGTTTGGGCACATTAGCTTCAGAATTAGCATCAATTTCAACTGCTCTCATGATCGCCTTGGATTGGCTGGACAAAATAAAGGCTATATTAGCTGCTCTTTCATTATTTCTGTTCCTCGGGTTTTTTAGGATAACAATAATCCATGGAGGATCTTATACTAGTCCATTGCAGGGATGGAGCAATTCCAGCTGTCACACTTATCATGGGTGGAAACCTTTTAAAAGGTTGATGCTGATGGAATTTAGTCTTTCTATTTCTACCTATGATCTTCGTTGGTTAAGTCTGGTAACTTTCTTTGCCAAAGGTTTGACTTTTATTAATATTTCTTTCAGGTCTGAAAGGTTCAGGAATTCAAAAGTCCATTATTTTTGGCATTCTTCTCGTTCGATACATTGCCCTGCCTCTGATGGGCATTGGCATTGTTAAAGGGGCCCTTCGGTTTGGTTTAGTGCACGATAACCCATTATATCAATTTGTTCTTTTGCTGCAGTTTTCACTTCCACCTGCGATGAACATAGGTACATAAAGCTGAGAGCACGTTCTTTCTTGTTTTCGTTGCAGTTTACTTCAGTTTCATATGTTTGTGCTGCTCTGTCCTAATTATATATTGTTCAAACCTAAGTGAATAAGAAAAGTAGTAGTGTTCTGAAATGTAGTGCATCCTGATAAACTCTGGTTTACGTTACGTGATTCTGAAACATCCGTATGGTAAAAAGCAAAGACAACTACTATGGTCTATGGAGCATTTAAATTGATGATAACGTCTAAATTTTATTGACACTCTTATTTGCCAGAACGATAACTCAATTATTTGGTGTCGGAGAGAGTGAATGCTCTGTGATTATGCTATGGTGTTATTCACTGGCTTCTGTGTCTCTAACGCTCTGGTCGACATTCTTCCTATGGCTGGTGTCCTGAATACTACTGCTCTCAATTGCTTGTGTTCCAACTAGCAACATGACTGCTATTGGATGGTGCGTGAAATTTCAGGCACAAGTTACAGCAACAATGACATAATTTCACAAACTTCAGCATTTTGAGACTTAAGTTGATGGACAGGGAAAGAAAGTTTATTCGATATGAGCTGGACTCGTACTCTCACCTCAGAGCTTAAATTTCTAGGTGAAGCATGTAATGAGGCAACACCATGAGGAACTTATACAATTGTTGGCAATTTTTTAGACCTTTGAGATTGTAAAGAAAATTCCCTAAATGATTATAAAACTGTGTAATGATTAGTGAAAATTTTCGTGTGCTCTGCAGCATTTTAAGTTATCACATCAGGTTTTGTGTACTCTGTAACTCCGCTTCTAGAGAATGTGATTCACAATGTTGTAGGATGGTGCACGATTGATGATTGTTTACTCAATGGGGACTGAGGAGGTATATCTGAGATTCAAAGATTTCACATAGCCAAAAGGGTTCATAACTAAAACTAACCCAGAGGTTTAGCCTGATTTTTTTTTTTAAAAAAAAAAAAGTCATCTTTTAAAATTTTGTTAAGCTTACAAAATTGCACCATCAAGAAGTCTTTAAAGAGGGGTATATTTGTTAGGTAAATACAAACTTAAGGGGTAATTTGTAATTTTGAATGATAACTGAAGTTTTTTGTATTTATTAAAAGCCTCAGGGGTAACCAGAAACAGAAAAGGAAAGAACCGACACAAAGGCCAAAATACTTGAATGAACAAAAGGGAAAGTAAGCAAACAGATTTGTTAATAGTAAGCTACAATAATGAAAGCACCCAAGTAGAAGAAGTGCTCAGCTCTATGGCTACAACAAGAACTTGGTAAAATCAGTAAATGTCCGTTACATGGACAAGAAATGCTCGAGGGAAGCAAGCAAATAAAAAAACCAATCTCTAGAAGCAAGATCCAGTGTCCAATTAAGCAAAAAATCCAGCGATATTCAGAGAGGGGACTTGTCAAGGTCATCAAAATAGGGATGTTCCATAGCTTTCTTTGCTGAAATCCTCTTTGAAGGTTCATATTGCAGCATTTCCTGCGATATCAAACATTTTCGGAACAATTAAGAAATAAATAACTATAATTGCTTGTGAAGAAGTAAGTTCAAGTGATAAACAAGGACTTACAGATAAAAGGTTTAGGCCATCCTCATCCAGACCAGGCACAGCTGTTGACAGTGGCTTTGGGCTCCATTGTGGGTATTCATGCCAGTTCACTAACTTGCTAACTCCAGGCCAAATTTCTTCATTGGGAGTTCCCAACAATCTGATTCCATCAAATGTATATATTCCAGTGAGATTTAAGGTTGCAACAAGATTGAGTTGGCATAAGCAAAAAGTACATTTTCTCTGTCAATAATAACCTGAAAATGTGAAGAAGCTGTTGCAGCTCAGAGTCTCCAGGAAAGAGAGCTTGATTTGTCACTAATTCAGCTGAGGTTCAATTCAAGAAGCATGTTTCAACTTTACATAAATTTCTCATAATATAAAAATTAAGGATAATTACAAAAACTATCCCTAAATTTCAGACTAATTATACAAAAAACCATTAACCTTTCAATGGTAAATTTTGTAATTATGGATAATTACAAAAACTACCCCCAGGGTTTGAGCTAATAACAAAAAAATAAAGGGGTTTTTGAAAATAACAAAAATCCCCCTGAGGTATAAGCAAAAAAATTTCAAACACCTCATTTACATTTATAAAAGCATTACAGTTATGCCTTACATTTAAGGCAGAATCAAACCTAATGGGTTTATGTAATTTTGAAACTTCGATGGATTTTTTTGTAATTACCCAAACCTCAGGTGTAGTTTTTGTAATTAACCCTAAAATTTATTTAAAACAAGCAATAGAATAATGATCAGAAGATGACTATATGTTCATACCAAATATACAGGCAACAGACCACATGTCGACTGCAGGCGAGTAGTGTGTCGCACCCAAAAGCACCTCAGGAGCTCTATACCAGAGTGTCAATATCTACAAATATCACCAATCATTTTTAAGAACTGCTTGATAAATCATAAGAAAGTTTTTCTGGTCAATGGAGAGTACCTCATGAGTATACTTCTTGATGGGCACTGTGAAAGCTCTGGCCAATCCCAGATCCGCTATTTTAAGCATCATCGTCTTACGATCCATCAAAAGATTGTGAGGCTTAAGATCCCTAAATAATGGCATAGTTAACTCAAACACAAAGAGGAAACAAAATCAACTAAGCTAGTGATGGAGTTGAAAAAACATGGATTTTACCTGTGTAAAACTCCATGACCATGGCAGAAAGCAACACCTTTACAGAGCTGATACATTAAACTCTGCCATTGTGGACAATAAAGGAATTATAGCAAAGCGACAAGATAAATGCAGGAACAATGCTGTAAATTAATGATTTGCATAAATAAAAGGCATAATTTAATTACCAAAAAAAAACCCACAAAAGTTTCAAAATTACAAAAAATATACCTCGGGGGTTGTTTTTGTAACTATTACTAAATAAAAATATACCTTGACAATTTTAGATGGAATGTTTTCGCAGATTGTCGAAAGCTGCGGATGTATTTCTTGAGGTCAGTATCCATGTACTGAAAACCAAGTACAGGACTGTCTTGCCTTCCTTATTCTGGCCTTGTTTCACATCCATCAATCTGTATAGTTGTGATTGGAAATTAATGATTTGCATAAAAAAGTATCAGATCAACAAATGGGGGCATATAAATGCATAATGCCTAATGATAGATAGACCAGTTCGAGGCAAGGCTGCCTATATAGAAACCTTGAAATTGAAACACAATACATGGATAATAAAGCAGAACTTTGCAAATATTCTAGGTATAGTTGTTTATCCAGCTAATTATTCAGAAAATTGACACACTAAGCTCAAATTATCAATAATAAACCTAATTGATGAAGTACACAAGAACAAGAAGAAAGTAAAATGAAGAAAAGCTAAACCCTATGAAGCAATGAAGAAACCCTAACCAAATCAAGAATTAAGACCAATCATAAAACTCAACACAACCCCAAAAACCAGAATTATATTAAGACTCTCAGAAAACTAAAGCAACAATTGAATTAAAGTAACCCACGTCCGCAACAGAAAGAAAAATTATGAGGGCCTGAAGGAAAGCCCTCAAGAAGCACAAGAAATCAAGAAAACGGCATCCACCCCACAAATCGTATTCAGAAAAAAAAAAACCTAATAAACCGATAAAACCCAATTGTCGAATCGAATAGAATATGAAGAAATCGAGAAATGAATTGAAAATGGGCAAGTGTTATACTTGACGACATGGGGGTCTCTGGAAAGCATTCTGAGCAAAGAAACTTCGCGAAGAGTGGTGGGGGGCACCCCTTCCTCGTCTTCATGTAGACGGGTTTTCTTCAAAGCGACGATTTTGCCAGTGGCTTTCTCTCTTGCTCTGTACACTTTTCCGTACGTTCCCTCTCCCACTTTCTCAAGCTTCTCGAATGCCTCCATTGCAGATTTCGCTTTCTCGTCCATTTTTTTCTTATTTCTTGAGGCTCTTGATTCTCTCTGTGTCTGTGTGTGTGAGTGTGAAAATGAATCCAAGATTTGGCGACAAAGAGGTTTTTAACTGTATAAGAAGGGCGAATTCTATATAGAAATGGACGTGGGCATTGCAACGGCAACATTTTTGAAATTCAAAAGTTTTCGAAATTCAAAAACCGTTTGGCTTTGATAGAAATCACCAAATTAGCCCCCGAGGCGCGTTCCCCCTTTTTTTCCCCTTTCCTAGCTTTATTCTTTTTTATTTTGGGTAAAATTCACTTTACCCTTTATACTATTGACTTTCAGATTAAACACCCCCTCTACTATTAAAACCTTCAAATTCTTCTATTATGTTAATGGGCAAAATTACCCTTAATTAGTTAGATTACTTTGCACATCTATTATAAACTAAAATAGTTGATGAATTTAATTAATTATCCATTAATTCTATTCAACACTGAATTTAAATTAAAACTAAATAATCTTAAATATAATTAAAATAATATAAAGCAAGATAGAACTTCAATTAATATTATAGAGAATTTATATGAGATTCTTTAAAAAAAATGCTGCGTAAAATTGTCATTATTATTATTTTAAATATGTAGCTTTAGCAAGTAAGTAGTATATTGTAGATTTTATTTAACTGTGCATTGAATCATATCATGTATGGTACACACAATGTTATTATGTGTAGTAATTCATTATATGTTAAAAAATATTAATATTGGAAAAAAATATAAAATCTTGTAAAGTATTATTGCAATTGCGAAATTTAAAGTAAATAAAAAACTAGAAGTTTCTTTTGAAACAAAGATAATATATATATATATACGATACATTTATAAAAAAATCAATATTATATCTAGCTATTTAATTTTTTAAAATTCTAATAAAAGTCTAGTTTCGATAATCTTTTTGACGTACACTTTCATATCTTATTTAATAAAAATATTAATAAATATAAATTAAATCAATTAATTTGACCTTAAACTTAACTATTTACTAATTAGAGCAATAATATATACATACACATATTTTTATATTAATATAACTTTATATTTAGGAAAATAATTAATGCAGCTTCTGAAATTACATTTTGCTATATTATTTATTTTAGATCTAATTATAGATTTATTTGTTTAATAAAATAGAGAATATGAACAAATTAATTAAAATTGAATTATAGAGAAGGAAAATATGAAATTTAATATGATATATAATTCAAGGGTAATCTTGTCTATTAATACTTTTTTTATTGGTAAGGGGGGTATTTGAAGGTTTTAATTGTAGAGGGGGGTATTTGATACAAAATCAATAGTACAAGGGGGTAAAGTGAATTTTACCCTTTTATTTTTTCTCACTTGCTATCTTGCAAACTAGTAGAATGATTATTAACTATAACCTAGAAAATTGCATTACCATGAAGGTAATCTTGTGATTCAATACCCTTTTTTAAAGACTAGTTAGGTGAACGTGCGTTCAGGCCCATATTTGATCCCAAGCACAACATGCAAGTGCTTGAGGCCCAACATGTTTAGGGGGCTCAATTTTTTTTTTGTTCTTTAGATATATGACAAATAAAAGTAAAAATGGCCCAACACTCAAGCCTTATCGACAAAGAACCTAATTAAAAAAAAAAAGTAATTTTTACTTATAAAAAAAAACAAAACCCTTCTCCTCTTCCCCCGCTTCATATTCTCTCGTATTTATAATTTCCTAAAAGTTGATGGTTTTATTCTTTCTTGGTTGATATTGTAGGGAAATGTTGCATTCTATGTCGTTGTTATGGTGAACTGCATTTATGAGGTACTTATTTATTATTTTATAATATATGAATAACATGACAAGCTTTGGTGTTTTTTGGTTTGTTGAAAATTTGTTGCCTTGTCGGCATATTAATATTAGTTTGTCGGTTGATACATTGTTGTTGTCTTGCTTAAGCATATTAATATTAGTTTGTTAGTTGATACATCGTTGTTGCCATGCCGGTATATTAATATTATTTTGTTAGTTGTACATTGTTGTTGTTCGTCGGTTTATTACTATTTTTAATTAGTCGTATTGTTCCGGTAAAGTAATTATTCAACCCTTGATTTAGTTTAAAAAAAAATCATCACATTGAGGGCCCATTTTTAGAATCTCGCTTAGGGCCCCGTGAATCACAGGTCCGGCCCTGCGTGCGTTGCACGTGAACCAAATAATTTTATTAATTTAATTCAAATTAAATCTATAAAATGGAATCAATTTTTATTATATTATATGTATTTATAAGAATGGCATTCATGTATTATGATCATAAAAGAAAGTTTTTGAATGACTAAATTTGAACTTATTTGTTGGTGAAATATGATTAAGACATTTTGAACTAAAAAATATGACACTTAAATGATATTATCACTTAACAAAGTACAATGGATATAAAAATTAATGAGCAATATATATATATATATATATATATATATTTAAAAATATATTCTAAGTATTCATTTTAAATTAATGCATCTCTTGTTTATTTTTTTAGTGTCTACTTCTTCTTTATAATTAGCTTTGAGATTTTTTTGCGATTATTTTTAATGCACTTTTAGCCCGAGCAAGATTGGTTGACGTATGGATGCATTTCTCTATTACTCTATTTCCTAATGAGTGTTATCTTTTAAATCGGTTTGACTACAAGATTCAATTTTTCATTCACCACATGTGCTTTTTTTGTTAAGAACAATGAAAAAGTAAAATTCTATTTTATATTTAAAAGCTTAGTTTTCGTAATATTTTGATTCATGTTCTCCTTTTTTTTAAATAACTAAGTACATATGTTCGGAGGGGAGGGATGGTGGGAATCAAATCTCATACCTCTAGCTTGAGATAAGAGTCTTAACCACTTGACTATTATCCAATTTTTCTCATGTTATCCATGATTAAATTAATTATTTATATAATAGAAATGAAGATAAAATAGACTAATTAATTGTAATTGAAAACGGCCAATAAATTGATTCAGTTTGAAAGAATAGTCACATTTACATATCAAGTAAACGACAAAACCACATCATAGAGAATAATAGTAGTTATGCCTACATTCTATTATCATTAAGAGCATGCACGACATCATAAATTTATTGTTTCCGCATAATTTTTTGTTATTGATGTGATTAATAATTATTCTAATTAATTCTTATATCAAAAATTAGTTATGTAATATAGTAATGACAAATTTAATAACAATAAAAATTATTAATTAATACATTGAAATAAATAATACGAAGGACCTCAATTACGTCTTTCATGTTGTTTTCTTTTAAAAAATCACTTTACATTGTAAAAATCCATCAAATGGAGCATATCAAAAGAATAATCCATCATTCAGTGCTCTACAACAAAATTATAGAATATGGAATATAACAGTCTTGAAGTATGTCAAATAATCGTAAAAGATAGGTTAAGCTCAGTATAGCATTTTTATAAGAATGACATAACAAAAAAACTCTTCACTTTTTAGTTGTCGTGTTCTATGCATGTGACATTTTCAAGCAAAATATAGGTCTTAATTTTTTTTTGTGACATCAGAAAAAAAACATCATATATAAATTGATACGCCTATCTTTTTATTGTCTTAAGCATCAAAAAATTCATTTTTTCATTTTAATTTTGTCGGTGAGAATCTTTCAATGTAGCATAAAATTTACAATACAATTCACAAAAGTATAATGCATTATAATGCATGTATTTGAATACTTAAAATGTTAAAAATAAATATCTTCGTAAATTTAAATCTTCGACCTAATATTTTATCAGTTTTACCAGATGATGAATTTGATATTGAAGAATGTCAATATATATATTTGAGTATTTGATTAAATGATTAATTGTTATCCATATATAGAAATTTAAATATGAATGTTTAAAATTTTACTTTTAAACTACAAAGCAAGAAATAATATAACTTTTCGAATCTTACTCAAATTATTGTTCTTTTTTTTCTTGATACTCCATCACAACTTTTTTATTTATTAATTGTATGTATGTATATTGTTATTCATAGATAGAATTTTATTTAACAAACTAAAATATAATATGAAAAATTACAAAAAAAAAAGGTTAAAAGTAAAGAGGATTGGAAATGATATATCTATCATTTTAAAATTTAGAAGAAAAACTTGAAAAATATTATTTAGATCTTTGTTAATATAACATTTACAATAAAATCTGGTCTCACTTGAAAAATACACATTTTAAAATTAAATTGTTCAAGAGGGGGACATGTTTTAAAATGCATAATTATGAAAACAATGTTTGACCAAAATTTAAATTATTACTTTAACAATACATATATATGTACCTACAAGATGTTAGATCAAAATCATAATTATTTTTTTATATATAAAATTTAATATATAATGCTTATATCTTCAAAGAGACTCAAGATTTAAAGTTGACTAAAATTAATTACTTTTATTAATGAAACTAATATTTAAATTATAATGAACAATTTATTTTCCAAAATCATGTCTATTTTTGAAATAACAAGGAAATATATTACTTTTATTCATAAATAAATTTTTTGATGAAAACGTTCAATCAAATGTAATGTTGTGGTCACCATTCAAATATCAATTAAGTTTTATACTTATTGTGCATATTTTAATACAATATTTTTAAAGTAAAAGATTAACATATCAACATGTAGATTAAGAAATATGTACTTATGATATAAATGTCAGATTATTAATCTTTTTTAAGTTTTTCTTAGCATATAGATATGTATATACTTCTTTAATTCAGATTTTGATTCTTCTTTTCATATCATATTATTTTTTTTGTCAAGTTAGATTATTTCACTACCTCAATAATCAAAATTAAACAAATATTACGCATATCTCATCTACTCACCTTGAGATTTAAAATCTCATTTCATTAATTTCAAACACATAACTCTTAACAAAGTTTATTTTATTTTTAAGTTTTAGAGTATATACTTGTAATATATTTGTTTTGCAAATTCAACTTTACATTGTCCCAATGGTCGATTTTTTTATCAAAAGTATACATGAATAATATAAACTGATAATTGAATCCGAATCATGTTAAGCTGTATTATTACGGAAAACATACATAAAGATTAATGAAATAATCTTAGAAACAAATAATAATTATTCAAAATTTTAGTAAAAAAAATTATTTAACTCTTAAAAACTAATTATTTTTTATGGGCAAAACATAAGATTCCTTGAAATTTTTAATAGTTACAAATTCCCATCTTACCACACTAAACAATGTATCATTTACTCCAACCAAAAAAATATTATCTCACAATTTAGGGTGTGTGATAGATGATAAATTTATTACTATATGGATATTTTCAACCAATAGTGAAGTTTAGAAAATGTATTTTGACCTGCTATTTATTTTGAATAAAATAAAATTAATTATTTTATTTATTTATTTTTTCTATTCATTTTGTTGTAAATTCATCTCTTTTTTTCTTTCTTGATGTATTTATTTATTTAGAAAATTAAAGAAAGATATTATATGTGTACATTTTGCATAACACTCAATTTTAAATGGCTAAAATTCTCTCAATAAAATTAATTATTTTATTTATTTATTTTTTTCTATTCATTTTGCTGTAAATTTTTTACTCTTTTGTACTTTTTGATGAGTTTATTTATTTAAAAATTAAAAAAGATATTATATGTGTAATTTTGCATAACACTCAACTTTAAATAGCTAAAATTCTCTCATAGGAAGTCTTTTATATATGCTTATTAGATATGGTTGGAAAGCTCTCGATATCTAGTATAATATAAAATGAATATTATCTTAAAATTTAAAATATTCTAAGAACTAAAATTGAAATAAATCATATAAGAAGGGTTTGGAATATAAAGAGACACTTGTTAATATTTTTAAACAAATAAAAACAAAATCATTACAGAAAACTACTTATTTACCCCTTAAAGCTAACTTTACCATAAGGACTTTTTTGGCAATTCAAAATTTTCAAGAAACCTTAAAAAACTGTAACTCAAATGAGCTTGTATCGAGTCGAGTTCCCGAATAACTCACGAGTGGTTTGTTTAGTTTGTAGCCCCGAGTACAAATATACAACATAACACAAAATCATGTTATTTAATAACTCAAACTTTTAACAATTTAAAATTTAGTACACCTTTGCAAACTAATGCTCCGCGCTCAACTGAGCAATGATTTCATCAATGCACTTATCCGAGCTACCTCCTTCCTCTATCGCCTCCCTGGCCAATGCCCTCCAACGAGCCACATTCTTCTTAATCTCTACTCCTCTTTGTCCTTGCATGACTTTCAGAATACATGTCTGTATTTCATCACTTGTAGTAAAACCCATACCATCTGTCTTAGGTTCGATTCCCACCTCCCAAACATGCTCCACAAAATGTGCATTAGTCATCTGGTCTAGAAACTGAGGCATCGCCACCACAGGCACTCCCAAGCTTATAGCTTCCATAGTAGAATTCCAACCACAGTGAGATATAAAACATCCAACTGCATTATGTGCTAACACTGCCAACTGTGGACACCATTTTATTACCAATCCTTTGTCTGAACTTCCATCCTTAAAATTACTTGGAAGCTTAGTTTCGTCAGATGGCTTCACCACCCACAAGAAGTTTTTGTCGCAATTCAAAAGGGCTTTGGCTAATTCTGCGGTTTGTTCTGCACTCAAACTCGCGGCACTCCCAAACGCTGCGTAAACGACTGAGCCTATTTCCTTGGAGTCGAGCCATTTCATGCAGCCTTCTGTGTTTGGCTTGTGAATGTTGAAGCCATAGTCATTGTCGTCTTTTACTCGGTTGTCTACATATTTGGAAGGAAGTGTCGGCCCAATGGTCCTCACGGGCCAGAGTGTTGACATCCAATTGATCACCTACATTTAACAAAGTTGTACCTTGTGAATATCATTATCCCAAAAAAAAAAAAAATCAACTCAAAGAAGATTGCATTTGCATTTGAACATCGTAGCATTTGACGAATTACTCCATACATTGGCATAGCATCAAAGCACTAGTTCAACTATCCATGTACATTCTATTTAGGGAGTGTTTGCAAAAGCTTCTACTTTTGGAAGGAGTGATTTTATTGTAGCATCAGTGAAAAACAGTTGAAAATAAGTTGGTAGTGTTTGTAAATAGAAACTAAAAGTTGAATAAAAGTTAAACTAAAATGTCTGATGAATAAGTTGCAAAAGTGTTTTAATTGTTTGTAAAATCAAACCAGAAGCAAAATTAGAAATCTAAAGCATCATTTCTCCTGCTAAAGTTCTGATTAAATAATGCACAATCAGAAGCAGAAGTTGGTTTTTTCCAGCCAAGAAACAGACAATCACTTTTTTTATGTATTTGCAAACACTCCCTTATATCGACTCTTAAATGCACCGAGAACTGAATCTCTAGCATGATTACCTCTTCTTCCAACTTATAGAAAGAGTTGAAGAGAACCCAATCTGCTTTCTCACTGTTGTCAAATTGACTCAAAATGTACCGTATTATGGGAGGATAATGCCCGGTTTCAGGACCAAATGATGGCAGATTTGGAAGCCGAAGCTCAGGCAATCCCGGCATTGACAAAAACGGGACCGATGGGGTAACACCCGACAAGTCACAATGCATTGGGTAGCAAAAAGCAACAAAAGCACATGACTGTGTAAAGAAAGCAGCTTTTGCAATGCCCAGCTCAGCAGCCACTTTTGAGGCCCACGGTATATTGGCATCATAAATAAGGCATTTCACAGGCTTCTCAGAATCTTTGAATTTTTGGATGATTTCTATCAAGTTTGTTGAGCCAATGGCTTCAAATCTATCAAGAAAGCCTTTAAATCCACCAGGTCCAGCCACCCCTCCTCCACTGCAATCGTCGTATATTGATTCGAACTTGATTGAATCAGAAGCATCTTCCATGGCTTTGGTATTAGAAAGCGTAGTCGTTATTGTAATTCTGAGTCCTTTTGCAGCCAACCGTTTGGAAAATTGAACCATGGGATTTATGTGGCCTTGTCCGTGATAAGCTAGCACGACGACATGAGCTTTATAAGTATCTTCCTTGTTCATCTTCTGATACAATCTAGGCACTGCAAAAATTCTGAAATCAAACTACTATGTTTTTTTTTTCTTTCTTTCTTTTTTTGGCTACCAGCATAGACAAGCGTAAATTATGTCTGGGAGATTAACTCAGAAACTAATCAGATATAAGTCTCATATTTAAGTTTGAAAGAAAGACTATTAGTATCTGTTTGTGCAGATAAAGATAACAGTTGGGCAAGTTGATTGGAACAAAGAACCAAAGCAGCTTATAAGCATCAAACTGTTCCATTTTGTACCCATTGGTTTCATCTATGGAATAGACAAAATAGAGACTTATTACCATTTCAGAGAAGCATGTACTGACAAGGCCGGCAGAAGGATCAAGGCATATTTGGACTATTATTGTCCGTAATCTATTCTGTATCTATCTGTATCTATCTATATCTATATTTATATCTATATATATATATATATATACTATCTTAAAAGTGTGAATGTTTCTTGCAATTTTTGATTGGACAAAAATATCCTTTAGACATAGTAAAATTTTAGGACAACTATAAGTAATTTGATATTTATATGCAGCTTCTATTTCTTCAACAATAAGACAATGTGACCTTTTATATTCTACATTTTAAAAGTATTTATTCTTTCAACTATAACTCTTAAAATATTTTGAACTTTCAAATAATATTAGCTTCATATTAAAAAAGATTTCGAGAACTTTCTAACCACATGTCATAAGCATATATAAGAAGTTCACATGAGAAAATTTTAACATTATAAAGTTCAACACTATGTAATTAAAAATTTATGTTTTTCTATAGTTTTGTTATTTAATTTTTTTGTTTAATTATATGAGAGATGTTCATTATAGCCAAAAAAAATTTCAAAATCTGAAAATATATTTTTTTAATCATAACACTAAGAAAATTTTAAATTTCTTATAAAATTAATTTCAAATTTAAACTACCTAGGTTTCAAAATCTTCTACTATATGTTCTAAACATATTATACAAGTCGTTATAGAAGAAATTTTTAACTATTTAACTTTTATTATGATGCAAAATTGTATATTTCTTATATTCTTTTAAATTTTCTCAATAATTAAATATGTCTAATATAATTTATAAGAAAAATATCAAATTACAATATACATGATAAGAAAAAATAAAATATAAAATATTTTAGGTGGTTTTGATGCTAAATAAAAAGTAGAGAAAATAGATAATTCCTTTATGGTCAATTTTTTTTCCCTCAATTAGTAATATGCAATTTAAAAGGTAATTTATCGATGGTTGTTAACGAAATAATATTGAAAACAAGAGAGTTTCATATTTTATTTTTATTGTAATTTCATGTATATTTCATTTTAATTAGCCATATAAGTAAAATAAAAAGTACAAAATAAAAGGAATAAGATTAACATGAAAAAAGCGAACAAGAACCAAAACAAGTTTGTCGCGACAAAAATGTTACCTTTTAAATTTTAACTATATGTGTTAATATGACTTTTACTTAATTTTCTATATATAACATTATAAGTTTTAGTTTCTAATTTATTATTTTTTAACATATTATGATTTCAATCTTTCGATTATTTTATATCCTATAAATTTTAAGAACATGTGCAAAAAAGTGTTAAAAGTTGTATATATAAATTTATAAAAAAACAAAGAAGACAAACTTTAAAAAAAAATCCATATGTATTAAATTGAAATTTGTGATAAAACTTGAATGCCGTTTGAAAAATACACCCTTAAAAATTATAAGTTTAAAATATCAATATGATACATACTTATAATAAAAACTTATACCAAAATAATTAAATTTTAATAAAATGGTGTGAAAGAGTGAAATCAGAAGTCAAGCGGCTACGATAATCTAGAGGGGGGGTGAATAGATTATCTCCATCTTTTCGATTTTACCCTCTTTTTCGAACCGAATGCTCAAAGACAATAATAAAGGTGCGGAATATAAACACGTAAACAACACACGTCGATTTATAGAGGTTCAACCCACCTGGGCCTAATCCTCTACCACCCCAAAGATATCCAGGGATGGATTTCAAAAAGAAAAAAAAATTATTAATTACCAAAATTAATACAAACTCAACTTACAACACCTTGAAGAGCACCACACTCTTCTTCAACACCACCTTTGGAGATTACCACAATCTCCCTTTCAAGATTACCACAATCTTCCTTCAACGGCACCTTTGAAGATCACCACAATCTTCAATCTTGAAGAATACCAAATTCTTCAACACCTCAAGAGCACCACACTCTTGAAACTCCGATCACCTAGATCACCCAAGTGTATTCTTACCACAAGAATACTCACAAGGATGTCTTGTGTTGAATGATGATCAAAAATCAAGATTACAACTCAATAATGAATATTAACAATATGAGTGCAAAGTGTAATCAAAAATAGCCTAGACCTCAAGGATGTGAAAGTGATAAGCTAGGCAAAATTACAACAAGAATAATAACTATGAAGAACAAAAATTTGCTTGAAGTGTATCTTGTTGTATTGTATCTCAATTGTTGTGTTTGTTGCTCCAAAACTTCCTCTATTTATAGGAGATGATTGATCAAACATAGGCTCCTCTTGGGGATTGAGAATCTACAGAAAAATACAATTAAAATCAATAATATAGCTGTTAGAGATCAATCCCACAATTTAAGGAAATGTTGTCTGTTGTCAAACGGTCAGAATTTTGCTGTCAAAAGATAGGGCGACCGGTCGCACAAAAATAGACGTTTGAAGAACACAAAGAAAAATAACACTGGGCGACCGGTCAGGGGGGACTTCGACCGGTCGACCTTGACCCTGACCGGTCCCCCTCATTGGTTTTTAGAGATTGCAAGTTCTGTTTCAATTTAAACGTTCGTGCCGGTCGGCCGACAGTGCGGCGCCGACGATGTCACCGGTCGGCCGACGCCTGGTCGACCGGCCGACCATTTTCACTTCCGTCTCAATTTTTGTTCCAAAATTCATCTTCAGATATGGGTTGCCCTACACGGCGACCGGTTGACCTTGAGACAGAAATGTTGTACAATTTTTGTCGAAAATAAAACTCAAGAAATACTCCGAAAATTTAGTAAAAATATTTTAAACCAATCGGGAGTATTTAGACAACATTTAGGAACCTTGTTTTGAAGTAAAAACTTATAAACATAAAATATAAAAGTGTTGTCCAATTTTATCTGAAATAAAACTTGAAGAAATACTCCGGAAAATATTAAAATAATTTTAAATCATTTAGGAGTATTTGGACAACAATTAAAAACATTGTTTTGGTGTAAGAATAAAATCATCAAAATTAAGATAAAAACATGTATCAAACAATCTCCCCTTTTTTGATGATTACAAACCAAAACAATTTTTTGAAATATTGGGAGGACAATTTTAAAACCAATTTTCCGGTAAAAACATCTAACCGTTTAGAAGCAACCAAAATTTCCAAAATACATAAGCAACCAAGTAAGGGAGTAAATATATTCAATAATAAGCACAAGCTCCCCCTATCAATAAGCACATCAAGAATAATGTAAAAACATTTAACCATAAGCTAAAAGCTAAAAGCTTAGCTTTTACATATTGTTCAAGAGCTTATAAGCTTCCCCTGTCAACAAAAATCATTAGACAAGTATATAAGTCCATCAAGCAACAATTGGACTAAAAAATAATTCACAACTTATGGCTTTTAAGAGCCATAGCTTATAGCTTTTATAACAAACTTTTATTAGCTAATGAGCCAATTTCCTGTTTCTCCCCCTTTGGAATCATCAAAAAGAATGTTAGGATGATAAAAACATCATACAAGTTTATCAAAGTGCGCCAACAATACGATTTATCAACCTTTGAAAGAATTAAGCTTAGAATCCAAAAAAAATGGGAGAGATGTATCATAAGAAATCTATAAGCTCATTTTGTTTGTCAAAACATGATCTCAACAAGAATTTAAGATATTTGAAACTAAGAAAATCATGTAGATGATGAATCTTTCATTGAAACATTTTAACGAACATTTGGCGGGCGTCAAAATTTGAAGAGGATGTATATAGCCCTTGTAAAGGAAATTAACCAAGTTTTTCATATCATCACCAAAAGCAATTTTCAACATATATCCAACAAATAATAGGTCTAAACAAAGTAAATTCTCAAGGGTTCAACTCAATTGAGATAATTTATAGCCAAAGAAGAGATCAAGGCATTACAAATGCCATCAAGCAAAAATTAAAAGAAGCACTTTTACCATCAAGTACTTCATACCAATTATCAAACAATGCCACATTAGAGTATTTTTACCCTCAAATACTCCATCAATATCATGATCATCCAATAGCCATTTTCAACTTGCTATTTTAACCCTTTCAAGAAAACAAACAAATCTCATTAGTGCAATAGAGTTTTACAAGATAGTTCATAGAAATACAAAACATGATGAACAAAAGAAAATGCTAAGATAATAAAGGGGTGGGGACATCATTCTTCGTCCGAAGAGAAGCAAGTTCCGGGAATAAGATCTTTGATGAATTTCTTCAACTTGCCGATTGATTTTTGCATTTTGGAGGTCTTTTGCTCCAAAGCCTCATACCTAGCTTCATGATATGTTCGTAGATCATCATACTCGGCTTGGGTGTACCTCCTAGACGGTTGAGCACCGGTATTACCCTCTGGATTGCTCGGTTCACCTTCCTCCGCCAATCTCACGGCCTCAACATCATCAAAGAAGTCGTTTGGATCTGGGGAATCTTGGCCTCTTCCTCTATCCATTTTAGTAGGTCGGATGTCCATATTCTTGCGCATAGTGACCATTTGGGAGATGTTATCAATGTCAAAGTCATTTTGAAATACCTCCGAATTACACTCCGACGAAGGTAGTCCCGATTGTATAAGAAGTTTACAAATCCAATTTCCCATAACAAACTTCTTATTTCCTTGAGTAATAGACTCAATTAGACATTGAATAAGAATAGCGCCAAAGTTAAACGGTTCCCTTCTAGCAATCTTATAAGTCAGAAAATAGTCCATGTTGCTAGGCATTTTACCCGCTTTTCCACAAATACAGTAGGCGACAATAACAGATATAATTCGGTGCTCAAGTGTCATCGCCAACAATGAATATTTTGACCATACGCCCAAATAAGTCTTAACTTCTTTCATAAACACCCCCAACATCTCATCATTCCAAATTGCACAAGAAAAATAGTCCCAACCACCTTCTCTTACATGTAGAAGCCGACAAATTTCATTAGGAGTCCACTTAAAATGACGACCCCTTACAAACGAATTTACGGCAATAGGCTTCCTATTATCATCATATTCCACCCACATATTTGCATAAAAATGTTGAATAATATCATCATCATATAAAACATATGCATGTTCCCACAAAAACATCCAACCTTGCTCTTCAAAATAGTAGGATATTCATTAGTGAATGAATTAAATCGACAAATTTTAGTGCGAGCAATCGATTTTCCACCCATTTCCAAATCTTCATAGTACCACTCCGCATATTTATTGATGAAATCTAGAACATTATTAGAACGAGGAGCTTGAGGTATAAAATATTTCTTACTTTTTGCCCAACGGCAATTGTTGAATGAAATCGTCCCTCGGAGTTCGGCAATTTGGGGCTTGGAGAGTACAGGATTTTGAATGTCATCATGTTCTTGAGCCACGTTCCTTTGGGCAGCTCGAATATCCATTTGTTCGGCTTTTTCTTGCCGATTTCTCGAAGAACCCTCTCCGCCCTTCCTTCTCTTGGAAGTGGGATTTTGACCGGTAGAATTTCTTGGAGGAGCCATATATGTAAGATTCTTGCAAAAATAAGAGGATTAGCAACAAAAATCACAAAGATTGATGAAGAATTGAAGATTTAAGACAAAAGGGGTGTGGGAGCTGCGCATCGAGGGTTTGAAGATTTCTATTGTTCTGTTTGAAAGTGAAGACAGACGGGATATATCCCAAAATTTTTGCCTGGGCGACCGGTCGAGGTGGGGTGCGACCGGTCGACGTGCGGGGCGACCGGTCGGCCCTGCCTTGACCGTCCCAGTGCAATTTTTCATTCTCCAGGTTTTTCCAAAATTCAATTTTTCACCCCAAAAGTTTTAAAACTTTGCAAAAAGATAATTATGGACTAAATCCAACAAATATGAGTTTCGAGAAAACACATATACGAGAAAAATGAGATTTAACGAGTAGTTCCATTTAAGAAAAATTTACAAAATCATTTAGGGGCACTTAAGGGGTTGAAATGAAATATTTTGAAAGACATGTGTATAAACATAATATTGAGTTCTAAGAAAAATACGAGTGAACATACCTCGATGGTTTAAGAAACTTAATGAAGAGATAGCCAATGAATATGAGATATATAACCTACACAATTATTTAAACAAAATTTTCACAAGATATAATAGCACAAGTGTAGGCAAGTAATAAGAGATATCTCAAAAAAAATGCTTATGCTATAAAAATCCATAAGAGTTTAAAAGCAACATGTAAGGTCTCATTTTCAAGGGATTTTAAAAACACAAATATTTATTGAGGACCTTAATTTTAAAATTATGAAAACTCATTTGTAATTTAGACACAAATAAAAACATGCATACTAACTAAATAAAATGCATATTTAAATGGGGAGATACGGTTTACCAATTACGCCATTTCCATGGGTTGTGCCGTTCCCGTTGTTGATGATATCTTTCTCTTTGAAAATCATCTTGTTGATGATGGTTTCTCCAATTACTCTATTTCCAAGCATTGTGTCCTTCTCTTTTTCGAAAGTGTCTTTATTTTGGAAAATCATCTTGTTGATGATGTCTTTGCCATTTCCACGGATTGTGTTCTTCCCATTTTTGATTATATCCTCTTCTTGGAAATTGACTTTGTTTTCTCCTTCTTTGATCAAATGAGATGTTCATTTGATGTTTCCTTGCGGCATGAATTTTCTTCGATTATTATTACGCCGGTACCTAATATAACATTGTTTTGTGGTACCCTCAAGTGCTTGGGTCCTTTGGGATTAGTCTTGAGACTTTTAGGTCTCCAAAGATAATTTGAGCTATTTCTAGCCCGACAAGTATTTACCGTATGACCCTTTTTACCGCAATAAAAGCAAGTAATATTATTAACATGCATAGGAACTTGATTCTTTTTCACATGCTTGACAATATTAGGCTCACGATCAAGTTCACTTTTCAAACTATCACAACCATTAACATTCACAACACTTTGGGCAATTTATTGGTACTCAAGTTGGATTTTGATAAATCATTTTTCATGCAATTAATATCCTCAACAAGAGTACTATTTTGTTTTTCAAGGTTTCTAACCTTGTCAAGTGTGGTGGTGTGAGCACATGATAGTGATTCATAGGAAGTAAATAAACTATCCTTTTCATTTTTCAAAACATTGAATTCCTTTTTCAAATTTTTGTACTTAACTAGTAAATTTTGGAATTCATTTTGAAGATCATCAAAATCATTTTGCATATCACTATAATTGTTTTGTATAACAATATCATAGGAAGTAGAGGGTTTAAGACATACCTCGTTTTCTTCTTCGATGCCCATAAGACAATGTTCAACTTCTTCATAGTTGGAAGTTGTAGGAGGCTTGTTCCTTAGATTTGACATTGTATGCCTTTGAGAAGTAGATGCTTTTGTTTGACTCCTTTCATTTGCAAATACTCCATAGATGGCTTCTAATTTTTGCCATACTTCATGTGCCGATCGAATTTTTACAATATGTTCATATTCCAAATTAGTAAGTGAACAATACAAAATATTGAGAGCTTTACCGTTTAAGGAGATGATTTTCTTCTCTTCATCATTGAGCTCTTTGAAAGCTTTGGAGGTGTGTGGTGTGTCTTTCATCGGAATGGATTCTCCATTTATGACGGTGTTCCAAATATCGAACCCGCAACCTTGTAAATAGCATTCTATTCTTTCTTTCCAAAATATATAATTTTTGGAATCAAATAAAGGTGGCTTGGTGGTGGAGTGCCGGAAAGATGAGCTTCGTTCCGTAGCCGACGATCGTTCCTCTTCACTCGCGATGTGAAACGAGCTTGCCAAAGAGTTTGGCTTTGATACCACTTGTAAGTCCAAGCGGCTACGATAATCTAGAGGGGGGGTGAATAGATTATCTCCATCTTTTCGATATTACCCTCTTTTTTCGAACCGAATGCTCAAAGACAATAATAAAGGTGCGAATGTAAACAACACACGCCGATTTATAGAGGTTCAACCCACCTAGGGCCTAATCCTCTACCACCCCAGTATATCCGGGATGGATTTCAAAAAGAAAAAGAATTTTATTAATTACCAAAATTAATACAAACTCAACTTACAACACCTTGAAGAGCACCACACTCTTCTTCAACACCACCTTTGGAGATTACCACAATCTCCCTTTCAAGATTACCACAATCTTCCTTCAACGGCACCTTTGAAGATCACCACAATCTTCAATCTTGAAGAATACCAAATTCTTCAACAACTCAAGAGCACCACACTCTTGAAACTCCTATCACCTAGATCACCCAAGTGTATTCTTACCACAAGAATACTCACAAGGATGTCTTGTGTTGAATGATGACCAAAAATCAAGATTACAACTTAATAATGAATATTACAATATGAGTGCAAAGTGTAATCAAGAATAGCCTAGACCTCAAGGATGTGAAAGTGATAAGCTAGGCAAAATTACAACAAGAATAATAACTATGAAGAAAAAAATTTGCTTGAAGTGTATCTTGTTGTATTGTATCTCAATTGTTGTGTTTGTTGCTCCAAAACTTCCTCTATTTATAGGAGATGATTGATCAAACATAGGCTCCTCTTGGGGATTGAGAATCTACAGAAAAATACAATTAAAATCAAGAATATAGCTGTTAGAGATCAATCCCACAATTTAAGGAAATGTTGTCTGCTGTCAAACAGTCAGAATTTTGCTGTCAAAAGATAGGGCGACCGGTCGCACAAAAATAGACGTTTGAAGAACACAAAGAAAAATAACACTGGGCGACCGGTCAGGGGGGACTTCGACCGGTCGACCTTGACCCTGACCGGTCCCCCTCATTGGTTTTTAGAGATTGCAAGTTCTGTTTCAATTTAAACGTTCAGGTACCGGTCGACAGGGGTGCGACCGGTCGATGTCACCGGTTGACGCCCTGGTCGACCGGTCGACCTGTCCATTTTCACTTCCGTCTCAATTTTTGTTCCAAAATTCATCTTCAGGTACGGTTGCCCTACACGGCGACCGGTTGACCTTGAGACAGAAATGTTGTCCAATTTTTGTCGAAAATAAAACTCAAGAAATACTCCGAAAATTTAGTAAAAATATTTTAAACCAATCGGGAGTATTTAGACAACATTTAGGAACCTTGTTTTGAAGTAAAAACTTATAAACATAAAATATAAAAGTGTTGTCCAATTTTATCTGAAATAAAACTTGAAGAAATACTCCGGAAAATATTAAAAAACCATTTTAAATCATTTAGGAGTATTTGGACAATAATTAAAAACATTGTTTTGGTGTAAGAATAAAATCATCAAAATTAAGATAAAAACACGTATCAAACAGAAACATGAGCTAAAATTAGATTAGTTTAAAAGATCATATCTGCTATGCAAAAGAATAAATAAATAAACTCATTTAATATGTTACAATTTGACAACTGAGAAAGTAATTATATATTACAAATTATATATTGGTTCAAATACTAACAAGTAAATTAAATAATTACAATAAATAAGAGTGAAAACTAAGAATAAAAAATATTCAAAACTAAATGGTTATACTTGACATTAATGAGTTGAGATTGATCTAAATAATATTGGGGTTAATCACACATATATAGATAGTTTAGGATTAAACCAAATGAAACATATTATAAAGATTTGAAAGAATAAAAGTAAATAGTTAAAATAATATATGTGGGTCATAACTGTGAATTCTAAAGAAAAAATAAATAACTTTCATATAATATGTATAATTTGATATTTTCGATAAAATTTTGGTTCATTTTAAAAGCACACCTTTATGACTTATAAATATTCAAGCACAAAGACAATTATTATAAAATTGGGTACAAATTATTCTAATTTTTACAAAATCAAACATTATCAAAAACTTGAAAACAAGAATCATAAATGGAAAGTCACTGTATGTATATGAAATTTTGTAAATAAATAAATTAAACTTATTTAATATGAAATAGTTTGATATTTATGTCAAAGATTAATATTTCTTAAATTACATGTTAACTTAGGTACTAATAAAATAATCAAAATATTCAAAATAATATTTATGTATCAAATTTATTGTGTTAAACTATATATAATAATAAATTGTAGTGAAGTGAC
Source organism: Rehmannia glutinosa (assembly GCA_016081115.2). Lineage (NCBI taxonomy): Eukaryota > Viridiplantae > Streptophyta > Magnoliopsida > Lamiales > Orobanchaceae > Rehmannia > Rehmannia glutinosa. The sequence continues at coordinate 104,944,377 of CM071926.1, forward strand.
CATGTTTAGTGCCAAGTAATATGAGTTATTCCGGGCATGAGGAGGCGTAAGAGAATAGTTGTGTGTGTGTGTGGGGGGGGGCTAACACTTGACATCTAAATTTTTGGCTACTATATTTTCTTATTGGATCAAAAATTCATCAAAATTTTAAATAACTATATACCATTTTCTCAATAAAGGCACTAAAAATGGATTGATAATTATATTTTACAACAAGTAATATGATTTTGTAAACGAAATTAAATGAGATCAATTTTTAATTTACAGCCTCTTCAAACAAATATAGATTAGTTTCAGTATATTAAGAATAATTGCGATTTTCATAACTATACGGCTCACATAATTTACAACTATGTAAATATTAATATAACCAAAATAGCCAGATTCAATTACAAGTACAAACTCTAATAGTATAACGTATCTCTCTAAAATTTTATGAAATTTAAAAAACTATATTAGTTTATAGTTTATTATGTATAACTTTTAAAAACATAAGTGAATGTAAAAAAGAAATTCAAACATAAAAGTTAATTAGTATTATATTTAATTATTGAAGATTGACACGTGAAAATTGTTAACTTAGTTCTTCTTTAATAAGACTGTCTTTGGTTTTATTATTTATTAAATAAATATATTTTGTGTGCAATTGAATGGAGTTTCAAAACTCATATTTCGACTTATCACTTTTTCATAGTTTTATTTAATATCTGACTCTCGATGAAAATAATGGATTAATTTTTTTTATATTAGGTTAATGTTTATTATTTTTAACACATTGGAAATAGGAGGACTACAAACTTTAAGTTTAAGTGTTAATGATAAAATATTGACTTTGTTACTAGAATTAAAATAATATATGATTTTTTTTACATATATATTAAATTGTATATTTTTTTACATTTCTTTAATCAAAGAACTGAGATAGAATAAAAGAAGTAAGCACATGAAGTATAAGAATTTGACTAACCTTTATTTTATTTTATTTTAATTGAATAACAATACAAATAAAATGATGATATTATGATGGATTTTGGTATAATATTTTTTATTAATGGGATAACTTGCATGTGATTTACTAATCATTAACTTATGATTTATAAGCTAGATTATTTGTCTGATTATGTAAAATGCATCCAATGCTAAAAGAATTCGAAAATCATGTAAGAAAGAAGACTTTTCTAGCCATAACAATGAAATATAAACCGATGAATGTGATTGTAAGCTAATATAAAACTTATTTCATTGTTATACTAATTGTAAAATTTTTGTGGGATTGAGTTCTTTAAAATGATTATTTAACAATTCATATCGATCTATAATTTAAAGTAAAACAAAATATATATTAAATACTGTGTAATATTTAAATTTAATTAATATTTATTTCACTTTTTAATATTTTAATATTAATCAATAAAATTATTTTAGTAAGGTCATGTGGATCACGTGCGGCGCGTGTGTTTCTTCTTGTTTTACTAAATGGCATTTACATATTAATCTCATGTTTCTTGGAAATATATCAACTGTCTGATGTAAATGTGATACTATTTTTGTTCGCTAATTGGAGAGACAATTGGAAAATGGACTTGATCAACAACACTACACAAGGGGTAAAATTGTCAGCTAATTGTCATGTCATAAAGTTTATTTGATCACATAAAAAAAGTTTGTATGTTTGTGTTACATTTCCTATGATAAGTTTGTATGTTTGTCATAAAGTTGAGTCATGCCAAGACTGAAAAATATACTTGATGTTGTATGTTATTCGAATAATTTCATGCTACGCACTATTAATTTTGTTTTTAGCTTTGTTGGATTCAACGGAAATCCAATCTTTCCATATTGACAAGAAGATCAACATTTTATCCCAATTCACATGCAAGAAAAGTACGATAATATGGATTGATACGAATCCAGAAGACCTACATCAAACGCAATCACAATTAAGCATATTCTTAACTGCAATTTTAATAAACATTGGTTCTAACATATTAATAAATACCTGGTAATTTTAGCAATTACCTGGTAAACATTCGTTCAAACATATTAATCATATAGAGTAAAAAAATTACTCTGGGTACTGAATGTGAAAACTATACATTGTCAATGCACATCACTCACCAGGGAATAATAAGCAGCAGGTTTTTAGATCAAAGAAGTAAAAAAAAGTCCATCACATGGTTCTCCAGTGTACGGGGAAGAAAAAGGCTCCAACTTATAATTTTGTGAAAATACAAATGCATTTACCTTTGGAGGAAAAAATTATGAGTACAAGTCACAAGTACAACATATTTATCAACATCATTTAAGCTGTTCAGCATGCCTAATTTTGTGCATAAATCAGGAAAACAAAGAGGAAAAGAAATAGGAGATGAAGCCCGTATCAACTATTCGGAAACTGGTCAATTCAAACTCTGCTACGTAAAATTATTGCTTTCCCGTAGTTTCCTTTATATCCGTCTTAAACAAGGTATGAACACTTGCGAAATGGTAGCTTGACAACTCAAGAACTTGAAGATTAAGATGTCCAAATTTCAGATGATGCTACAGTTACTCAAGTTCATACCATTCGAACATCTTGATTAGGTGGTCCAGGATGGTGGCTCGAAACCCTTGTATCCTGCAAATATCAAATCACCAATTATGTACAAGTTTAAATAGGAAATCCTATCATTTTAGCTGTTAGCTCCTAACTTGCTCGTTTTTATCCTTGACTAAAAGATTCAATAAATACTATTACTATGAAAATTTTATCAAAACTTAAACAAGCCAAGATTCTCTCAAGAACTGTATACTATTTATGTGGGTCTATTGAATATCTATTAGCATATTTAATCTATTTATGCTATTACCCAACTCACACTGAAGGTATAATGCATCAATTTGATGTTCAACAGTTGAATATATGTATGTATATGTTTAATCTATTAAAGTAATATGCAATCCAAATCCAAACAAGGTAGACTGCATAGTCTTGTTGATCAACATAGCTGTTATGCGCCTAAGAGAACATGACAATACATTCTTATAAACTAAAATTCATGAGATTTTAATTTCTAATAACTCAAGTTTCTAAATTGTTCTCTTTTGCAAAAGGATTAGATGAGAAACAATTTCTCAATCTATGGAACAATGCAAATTTGAAAGGTTTTATGATCTATAAGAAGCAAGATTTCAATAATCAAAACAGATGTAGGTACACGTCAATCCTAATGGGTTGTTAAACTTCATACAAGGAGTTCATCCTAAGCAATTTAGATTTTACAAAATTTAATATCGATGACTTTGAAAGTATATCAGTTCAAAACCAACTAAAAGTCCATGAAAATAATATATAGTTCTTAAAACATGCTTCTCTGTGAAGAATTCTTTTGCAACAATACAAAAGTTCTCTTATATCATAATAAATACTAAATGAATGTACTTTAATCCTTAGAAATGAACTGGAAATAAAGTCAAGGAAAATTTTATTTAAATTTGATTGGAGGCATCTCTGGGTCTAATTAAAGTTTTAATTCCTCGGCATCGAACTTTGCATGTATAACAAATAGTCATACATGCAAAATGAAACACTTATTGCATTAACAAATTTATTAATGATCAGGAAGCAAGCTATACATAAAATTTCTATATGACACAGTGTTGCCCGGGATGGCGCCTTTGCACAAACCAATATATTAAGGTTGCCCCCAAGAAAATAAGCAAGCAATGAGAAATCCTATTACATCATAATAAGATTTATCTATTTTTGAAAATTCTACTTCATTTGGTGAGGATGTAAGCCTAGTTACTTCACCAGAGAAGAGAAAAAGAGAGAGTTAAGTGATACAATATACGCATTGCATACACATATCAGATTGCCAGGTCCATGACTTAAATTTTTATTCGAGTCAATCGTGCACAAAAACAATGGGTTACTTCATAATATAGCTAAGAACTTACCAGTTGCTTGAGAATTTTCTGGTTTCTGTGAGAATCAGAGTCTGTGTCTAGCTGGGGACAGAACACATCCTTCCCCTCACCCTCGCACCCCACCAAGAAAAGGAAAAAAAAAATGAAATCAATGAACAAGTGAACAAAAGGCATGTATTAGTAAGTCAATGTCTCATTTGTAGTGTCTTCATGAGCTGCTCCAGCACTCCAGCCAGAGGAAGACCGTACAAAGACCATAAAAATCGAAACATAACAATTATCCATTTGATAATAACCATAACATCTTCATTCACCAATAATTACCACAAGAGCATTCACCATTCTTAAAATGATGAAACCTCTTTCCATCTCTCACAATAATCTTTCTATCCTCTGCTTTGGACATGAACTTGACTGCATTGTGGCACTCCCCACAAATACGGAGGTTCTTGAAGATTCTAATGGTGGCGCCACGAGGAAGTTTCAGGAGCCCATAAACAACGGCTAGCTTCTCACTGTGAGTAGACAAGGCATATTCTTTTTGTTCCGACTCCATATCATGCAAGACATATTTAGTGTCAGGAACATATCCCAATTTCCTTATCCTTAGTACTAACTCCTTCAGATAACTGTATACAGCTTGCACCTCAGGGTGCACAGTGTCGTCAACTAAAAATACGTGAACCTTGTTTTCAACCTCAAGCCAACTACAACCAGGCTCTTTCTTCACCCCTCGATCCCTCATAAATTTTCGCACCATTGCCACATCATCCCATCGGCCTGCAGTGGAGAACATATTTGCCAAAAGTATATAAGTGCCATCATGTTGTGGGATCATCTCAAATAGTTGTTCAGCAGCGTGGACCCCTAAATCCATGTCTCCGTGAAGCCGACAGCCGGAAAGTAAAGCTTCCCATATTGGTGCTCCAGGCTCAAAAGGCATGTTCTGGATCACATTTTTGGCTTCATTCAATTTTCCAGCTCGACACAACAAATCAATTAATCGGGAGTAATGGTCTTCACCGCAGTTATTCCGTAAATTTTACTCATAGATTCAAGTATCGTTGTCCTTCTTCGACTAAACCTGCATGACTGCATGCAGAGAGGACTGTGAGGAATGTTATCCGATCAGGCAATATGTGTTCTTCCAACATCTCTTCAAAAGTTCAAGTGCTTGAGCACCATGTCCATGCTGTCCAAGGGCTGCTATCATCGCATTCCAAGACACAGAATCCAGACAAGGCATAGTAAGGAACAGACTCTGAGCAGCATCAAGGACACCACATCTTGCATACATTGTTATTAAAGCATTCCCAGCAGAAAGGCTGGAATCAAAGCCAAGCCGAATAAGCTGACCATGGAGCTGACGCCCTTGTTCCAAGGATGCAAGTACAGCACAGGAGGTTATGGCTCCTGAAAATGCATAGTCACATGGTTCGGGCCCATTCGACTTCATCTTGTTGAAAAGTTTCAAAGCTTCTTCACCGAAACCATGTTGAGCTAATCCTGATATCATAACTGTCCAGGATAACATACTTTTCTGAGACATCTCATTGAAAATGGATTTCGCCTCATGCATTTTCCCCACACTCACATAAGCTGATAAAATTATGTTCCATGAAACAAGATCCTTGATGCAAATTGTATCAAAAATATTTCTTGCTTGGTCAATTTTACCACATCTCCAGTATAGTGTAATCAGAGCATTATTCACAGACACCAGGAAATCCCATGCGGGTTTTGCCTCTGTGCGTAGGATGTATGCATGAACTTGCTTACCATGAAGAAACAACCCAGCATCAGCACAAGCACTAAGAACGCTGGTATAGGTAAAATCATCATGCTTAATACCCAAAGAATGCATGTTTCTAAACATTTCAAACACTTCAAACACCAAACCCTCCTGCACATACCCAGAAATCATAGCATTCCATGCCACCACCAACTTTTCATCCATCTCGTTGAAAACTTCCCTAGCAGAATCAAGATCTTCATTCTTCACATACCCTGTGATTATTGTTGTCCACGATAATTCATCCTTTGCCGGCATCTCATTGAACAACTTCCTTGCTGAAGCCATCAATGAAGACGAAGATGTCAATGGCGAGGATGCGCACTTGACATATACTGATATGAGCGCATTCACGACCGAAGTAACTAACCCAGTCCCTGACTTGACCACAGCACAATGCAGCTGCTGACAGTGCTGCTCACGATCGGCTATAATGGCCAAAGCTCCAAGCACACTTGTAAAAGTAAAATTATCAGGTTTGAAATTCTTTAGCCTCATTTCATTAAAGAGTTGAATGGCCACATGACCGTCGTTATTATGGGAACAGCAAGTAATCATGGCATTATAGCATACAGTGTCGCGGATTCTTAATGGGGTCTTGTCAAATATTTCTCTGGCCAATTTGGGGTTTCCGGAAGCAGAGTATGCGGCAATTAAAGTGGTTCTTGCAACAACATCTGGTTCAGGAATTTCATCGAACAGTCTTTTTGCATAATCAAAATTGAAGGATTTACAGTAGAAATCAATCAAACGGTTAAGGATGTGGGCACGAGGTACGAACCCAGACGCAATCATGTGGGCATGGATTCCGGCTGCAAGAGCATAGGCGGAAGGGCCGCGTTGGCAGCAGAGCTGAAGCTTGGCAGCATAGTCATTGGCCGCTGCGCTGATATCCGCTGTTCGGCGGAGGTATTGAGTGGGGTATAATAAGGACTTGGCGGCGGCATTTTTCATACTGGTAATGACCGGACATTGAGATGTCCAGTTTGCCAGATGGTGAAGCCGACGTTGAAATAAATACTTCAAAACTTGGATGCTGGCGGCAAGGAAGCAAGGTGGTCAAGCGACATTCTATGACTTCTAAAAATATTTTTGCAACCCTCAAATTCGGAAATTGTAATTTCAACCCCCAACAACACCGGGAAAGTCATTAGAGTCACAAACGGACCGGATAGAATCGACCAGTGCCGCCCAAAGAAAAATTGGGCCGAGCCGAGTTAAGTCGGGCCAAATAGTGATCAACCATTATTTTTGGAGCCCACCCATGAAAATACACATAAAATATCGAGTCGAATGAGTCGGGCCAAATAGGCCCGATTCGTTTCAAACTTTCAAAGTTGAAGCCCATCACAACCTTTTTACCGAACTGATCGGGCCAACCTATCAAGTCGGACTCATTTTGACATCTATAAAAGTCATAAAGGGTCTCTTTAAGATGTCAAAGAACAATTTTAGCCTTACTTAAACATACTTTTGAGGTTTTTTTCAAAATATAAAGTCTTAGATACCTTTTAATATATTTTAAAGTACAAATTTGACCTCGTTTCTTTTTTAACTAAATTAACCTCCATCGCCACTTATTCTCTCATGCATCCCCATCCCCATCTCACATCGGTGTTTCTTTGACTTTGAGTTGTTGCTGCCACATTACATTGGCGTTTCCAGATCTTTTAATTATAGGTTGAGATTTTGGGATCTTTTGTCATTTATTATCTAGTTTTCGAGATTCTGAATTCTGAACAGTTTTAAAGATAAACGACCACGGTCGTTTTATAGGTCGATCGATGTACATTGTTTTTATTTTTATTGATGTTATGTGATGAATTGGGTTCTTTATAGATGATATGTGTTTCGATGAGTCTTTTATACAATTAGATTGGGCCATGTGATGTGTTTAGTTGAGTCGTTTATACACTTGATATTAGTGGTCATTTGTGATCCTGTCGTTTTAATGACCATAGTCGTTTTAAGTAGACTCTTGTCGTTATGTATTTTTTAGTCATTCAAATCAAAATTTCTTGATGTTAAAATACACTAGTTTTTAAACCGTGCAATGTATGGGGTGTGTTGTGTTCGACTATATAAATTGAATGCATAAAAATTACAACTATAAAATCACTAAATGCATAGACACGTCCTTCAATTAGCTGCTTCCTATATTATTCGACATGTGCTTTTAATCCTCTCATGTATTCGTCCCCATGCAATGAGTATATTTAAATTTCAAATTAAATTAACATTAGCTAATTGATTGATAGTTGCATTTGTATTATTATAAATAAATGTATAAGTATGTTATCATACCTCTACTATCGTGAAAAATGCACTCCTCGAGTGTGTATTTGTGTTTTGTCGTTGTCCGCTTCTCATAAACATGCACAAGGCGGAGTTTCATAGCCATTGTTTTTGTCATATTTAAGCTTTGATAAGGGTCAACATTGGGACCATTTTGTTTGAGATTGAAAGCTAATTTCTTGTCTAATGATTTTCGATATAAAACTTAGTTATGCAGGAATGAATATGAGCAGTGTCAAAACATAAATATAGGAGAGCCAATGAAAATATTTATGGAAATAGTTTAATAGGCTAATTGAAGGATTTTATTTTATGCTACTTCGTTTGATAAATTTTCATATTTGAATAATTTCATTAATTGTTATATTAATTTTTATTTAACCACGATTTTGAAAATTGTGTGTATTTTAATATCCATATTTTTTAATTATCAATTATGCCATCATGTTACAAGGTTTATGATAATTATCCATTATTAATTTATATTTAACCAAAAAGTTGCGTAAAGAAATAGGTATTTTTTGTTGAAGATTCCAATATTAGAACGATGGCATCATTATATAAATATATATATTGCAAGTAGTATATATACGATTCATTGAATATCACACATACTTTTGGAAAATAGTAATTAAGGATTTTTTTAACAAATTAATATTATATTAGTTGAATTAGAAAAATCTGCCATCACTTAAATCAAAAATTAAAAAGTGAACAAATTGATTCTCCAAGTATTATATAAGATATGATTTGATTTAGTAGTAAAATACATAAAATATTTTATTTAGGAATGTATAAAATATCAAAAATATAAATTTTAAAAATTAAAAATTGATCTTTATTTAAGTATGAAAATATAATAATTGTCAAAATTATGATATCACAAACGTCACCATTTTTATGATGCAATTATTTTTTCTGCAAGTATTGCATAAGTGTAGGTCCCAATGGCTATGAGTAAGGTTTAGAAGGGGGGAAGTTGAATAAACCTTACCAACTTTTCGATTTTAGTCCTTTTAAAATATTCACGAGTTAACTCAAACAATTTCGTCTTTGAGGGACAACTAAGTTGGTTATTCAAATAGAGTTAGCCACTCAGCGGACTCGATAGAGTTGTTGATAGAATAACTCGCTTGTTTAACTGAACCTTAACTTAGGTTTGTGTTGGTTTTATCGAAGAAGACTTAACACCCTTTGAATTGTTTTAAACTTGTTTTAACACTTGATTTTAGCATTTGGTTATTGATCGGGTGGATAGCAAATAAGTTTATTAGCATATATAATGTAAGTATGCAGAGACGTAAATGTGCTGAAAAATAAATGACACAGTTAATTTTTATAGAGGTTCGAAGATGGGGTAATTCTTCTAATCATCTATTCTCCAACTCCTGGAGGAATCCTCTATGTAAAAGATCTATTTACAAAGTTGTCAATAGTCCTAGAGACAACCTTGGTCACACAAATTGCTTCTCGTCCGACTCGAAACTTCTTCACAGTGGCAAATTTTCTTGACTCAACTTTCTCAAGCTCTTGGATTTGATCATGAAGCCCTCCAATAGCTTGATCTTGGTTCGACCTTGAACCTTCCTACAATCCTCCTTGGAAAGTAGACCCCTTTTGATTCTTTAAAAGTTTCCTCTTCAACAGATTTGAAGTTGTCTTTCTTTCACAGCTTGTGTTGGATCGATTTTCTTCGAGTTTTAGGCTTGAGGATTTGCTTGAATATACTTGAGAATATTGCAGGTTAATAGCTTGAATATTGCTTGCTCGTTCGTGGTTCAGGTAACATTTTCTCAATGAATTTCCTCAGCCTTTTATAGTGAACTTTCAAAAATCTGCCCGTTGAAGAGATAGGCTAATTTCAAAAGTCACTTGTGTTCGTTGGCTTATCTTGTTGCAGTCCTTGATGTTGACATTTCCTCGGATTTAATGTCTTGCAGCGTTGCGGCAAAGATTTACGACACTTATCTGCAGTCTTCTCATTGGTTTGTTCCTTTTGCACACAACTGGAACTAACACTTTATCTCTGACAACTTTAATTTGTTACCATTCTGGGTAACATTCTTGACTTACATCAACGAATCTCATTCAGTTGCCTTGACTTGACTGCAGTCTTTTATACCCCAGGTGACTTGAGTCAACTTGCAATCCTTGGATGACTCATCTGTCACTTTCAACTTGAGACTTGGCTTCTTGAGTTGACTTGACTGACTCTTCACACAACTGTTCCTCAGCTGATACATCTTTAGTCGAGTTCTTGATCTTCTATCTTGCCATACTCTAAATGTTCCACAAATGAATCTCCACTTCGATCTTTAGTTGACTTCTTGTATTTCCAGGCGTGATCGACTTGACTCGGCTTTATCTATTACAATGTAAATTACAAGGAAAATGGGGTGCCAACTTTCTAGTTTAAGTTTTACATGGCATTCATCAAAATCTATAAAATAAATTTCCCAACAATTTCCCCTTTTTGATGATGCCAAAACTTAAAAACATTCAACAAAATATAAACAAAGAAAGATACATATACAATGCAAGAAACAAAGAATGTATGCGTAGAATAGATCGTTTATTGATCATAACATTCTTGTCCTTTACACAATCAACCGTTTACATTTGGTATCGTCGAGCATTCTATATCAAAGCAAAAATACACATCTATACTAAGATACTAGAATAAGTACAAAGTGAAAAATTACAGAAAACTTCACTAAGTATACAGATGACTTACAAAAGTGTATTTACACAAGTAAAATACATGAAGGGTTCGCAACAACACTTCATCGCCTTCGTTGCCTCCTTCTTTCTTCTTCAGCTCTGTCGAAGCCATCAACTCTCTTCCTTTTTCTTTCTTCTTTCTCGCTCTCTTCTTCTTTCTCATAGGCTCTCTTCGCAGCAAAGATCATTTTCGCTTCCTCTCGAGCCATAGCCGAGTTTGTCTTTCATTTTCCTCTTCCTGTCTTTTCACGGCCTCAACATTCTTCCTTGCCACTTCTAGATTTGCCACTTCATCATACCCAGCCCAGTAGATCCTCCCCTTCTTTTCTGGATCTACATATTCGATATTCTTGGGTCTTGGACAAGGTTGAGAACCTCTTCCTCCACCACTTCTTCCTCCTCCTCTGGGTGTGTACTTCACGGGAGTCTTCTGCTTATTAGCTGAATGGCTACTGGTAGTCTGCTACTTATCAGCTTCTTTTCACAATGTAAGACCCTTCTCCCAGTATAGATCCCAGGCTTGGGCTAGTGACATCCCTTGGAAATAGCCTTTGGATTCGCGCATCTTGAATTCTTCAACTGATCTTGGCTTGGATCCATTGTCAGGAATATCATCTTGATCCTTCCCTGCCAGAATGCCGCCGTATTGTTTCAACACTTCTTCGATGTGGGCATCCATCTTCTTGTCGAACTCCACCATACCTGCTTCGATGATTCGCCTTTTCTCCGACATTGGCACAACAAAGTGCTCAATGGGTAAGGTTATGGGAGTTTGCTCAAGATGGAGGTCATTTTTGACCTTTGCCGAGGGGTTTCAACAACCATTAACGCAAATCCTTTGAACGTTCCCCTCAATCTTTTCCCCTTCTTCTCACCGCCATCTTCTCATCTGCGCAATTGCAGATTCTTTCAACTTTTCTTCTTTTAAACTCCTTAGGGACTCCTCTTCCCCCTTTTTGGCATCATCAAAGGAAAGAGAGACCCCAGGGAACATGCATGTGAGCATAAAGTCGAGTCTGCTGAGAGCGGAATTTTGTTTGGAGTCTCTCTTTGCATAAGCTATTCGAAATCGAGCAAGTAGCCTTGGACTCGGCTACCACCAACTTCATTTCACCATGAGAAGGCTGAATTTATCATTCATTGAGTTCTCTAGACGCATAATTTCTTTTCTTTGGAATTCTTGCAATAGCTCTATTTCTATTTTGTGAGATGCATGCAACCTTTCAATATACGCCTGCATCCTTTGCTTGCACCAAATAACCCCATCCGGATGAGCATTACGCCATACAAAGTGCTTTGAAATAATGAACTTGCTCGATTTGCATGGCGGTTGCTATTGAGACCATTCTCGGATCCGCACCACTATCCCTCTCAAGTCTCAGCCAGAGGGTAGCGTCCCTATTGTCCGATCTTAAGTCGATTGAGGCCTGATGTCTTTCAATCTTCTCAATCTCTTCACATATCTTCTTGAAGATCTCATGAAACTCAGCTGTCTCACTTGATTCAATCGGACCACTCTTCAACAAAGTTGAACTCGGCCGAACAATGGTGTCGAGGGATGATTGGATCTTCTCTCACAAAGAATCTTCGTTGTTCAACAAATGGTCTCTTCTTCCAAATCGGTAGGATCGTGAAAGGAAATATTGTTGGAAAGGCATCATCACTCACATATGGGATGGTTTGTGAGGGTTGTGCTGTGATGATTCACTCTTCGTGCCTCGGTAGCGATAGCTTCATCGGCGGTGGTCACGGTACATGGGGAGCCTATGATGGAGCTGGTGTAGTCGTTCTGCTGGAGCTATGGAAGCTTTGCGCACAGTGGTCGTGTCTGTCTGGGCGATTGAGATATTTTGCCCGGTATCGAGCCTCAATCGTCTTAACAACGCCCTCGGTCTCAGTGGATTTTTCTAAGTGAATAATCCTCTTTGCATCATCAACGTCATTGGATGATGATGAGACCTGGGGCTTGGCTCATCATCGAAATTGAATTTTTGACGAGTAGCTTTATCACTTAGTGACTCGTAGTTGTGAGAACATCCTCACCGGGTCCTTTGGATCCGCAACAGAGTGGACTCGGCTTCATCTTCGAGATCCCAAGAACGATATATCGAGGTTCTCCGGGAGTCATGAAGTGAGCTTATCTCTTTCTCTTTTTCGGCGCTTTGAACAGGAGGAATGTTCTCGAGTCTCTTGAGCTTTACCCGGGAGTCTCAACCTCCTTGGGCCTTCAATATCTCCAATGAGTCTCAATCTGCTGCGAGGCCTTCAATGTTCCCTTCGACAAATCAATCGTCTTGGGGTCATGGACCATGGCATCCATAGGGAGTCTCAACCCCTAGGATTGCACTTTCATTGCCAGTGTTAACTCCTGGGGCATCTCCATCCTTTGCCTCGATTTGTAAGAATAGTGTCATCCGCCTTCAAAGCAACTGGCATTTCACCAGACAGGACTCAATCGTCCGAGCCTCGTCAATATCACTCTGCTGTGGTTCTTTTTCAGTTTCCACTTTGCCTCCTTGCTTCAAGTTGGAGTCTTTTACATCATCCTCTGACCCTGCTGCAGTGGAGAGAGTTTCCCCCTCAGCTGGCACACCAGTTGAGTGACTAAGGGTGGGGTCACTCTTCTCCAGACTCGCGACTTCTTCCGTTGAGTGCTCAGCCGCTGGGGCAGGTGGTAAAACACCTTCTTCAGGGGTTGGCTCAACTTGGATCCATCCTCCGATTGAACATGGGACGTGGCTGCAGCGATGACTGAGGCAATGTGCTGCGCTACTCCTAGAGGATCGGTCTGCAGGAGAGATTGAGATGACTCTCCTGGTCCTTCAAATAATTGCTGCTCATGCATTAGCCTGGATTCCCTTAGAGCCTCTGTTTGCATGTCCGACTTCTCTCTGCAAAGAAATGTGGGATCCATATCCTCGTCACTGTCTGTGTACTCAACTAGATTTTCATGAGTATGCTCGTGAGTACCAGTGAACGTGCACATCTTGGCTTTCTCAAGAGCTTGTGCTTCCTCGGCTGCTTTGGCTTTTTCTTTCTCCCTGAAGATGTGGAGAATATCCATGCAGTTGTCTTCATCAAGGGCCTGAAGCACAGTGTTGACTCCGAGAAATCGCAGCAATTCCTCTTCTTCTTTGATATAATCAGGGTGAGCAAACTGCGCCCTTGAGTGATCTAGCTTCCATGCTTTCCATTCTCTGAGACGGCGCTAAATATCTGGGTATAATGGAGAGTACATAATTATATCATCGTCATCATCTTCGTCTTCGTGTCCTTCTGTTTCAGGAATTGAAGGCAAGAGACTCTGCTGCTCCTCTCCTATAGCAGCATCAGTAGCAGGTGGAGAGACAACCTTTTCAATGGGATGTTCAGTTGTCTCTGCTGCTTTGCTTCCCTCAGCTGTCTGACGCCCATCTGAGTTCATTGGGACTCTGCTGATTACCTTTAGCAGTCTTGACATATTCATTAATCACTTCAGGAGACTGCACTACATGAGTTTCAGCAGTCTCAGATGCTTTCTCCAGTTGAGTGACAGATTCAGCTGTCTTCTCCAATTCAGAGTTTCTTACCAGTCTCCTTTTTCTTGGATGAACCAGAGGGACTTCTGGTTCTGATTTAGTGGTTTCATCACCGGTGGGGACTTGGGCATCCTTCTTGGAGGGAGATGCCTTCCTCGACTTGGTAGTCATCTTCTTCCGTATGGTTGGAGAAGGGATTTGGGGTTCCTTCTCGGCCTGTTCTGCGGGGGCGGGGACTCACGCTTGGGCGGCGACTCGGCTCATCTACGGGGCGGGTGCATCCTTTTTCTTAGGCAGGGCAGCCTTAACTTCTTCGCACAGCCAGCAGGGGCGTTTTTCTTCTTTGGAGAAGGGGTAACAGCTTTGTGTCCTCGGGGTTAGCTGATTCCCCCTCACTTGTGTCCGCCTTCTTTGCATGGGCTCTCTTCTGGGCTCCAGAGAGGTTAGACCTGAACATCTTCTTGTTGACATGGAAGGGTTTTCCATGTCGAAGGGGAATACCCTTCACTTCCATCAAGTGGCCAATCACGAGGCCATATCCAAGAGATCCTCCAAAGGATCCATCTTTCTTAAATGTCTTATTCATTACATTCGGGCGATCACTCGTATACGAACTCGGCCAGGTTTACTTTCTTGCCCGCATGATTGCAGCCCGTGATGATCGGCTTAGTCTTTGACGGTGGTTGAAGCGCCAAACTTCATGTCTACACACACTTGGAGCCGACATCCATCAACTTATGATAGTCGCCCTTAAACAATTTCTTATCAGCTGTGTAGACCATCTTAGCGAGACACTCGGTTTGGCTACCTCTTTCCACACAGCAGCCAAATCAACATCAGTTTCATTAATCTCCTTCATGCCTTCCGATGGCAACAAGAAGTGCTCCACAAGGTCCTTAACATTTATCATTATGTCCTTGCGGTGGACAGAAGACTTGATCCCTTCGTCCTGCACCTCAGCATTGATATAGAACTGAGCTACCTCCTCTAGGTAGGTATGAGAGAACTCCATAGTCAGAAAGCCTTGAGACCTGATTTTTCTAGCATTTCAGCGATTGTCTTAACTAGGGTTTCATCAGAACCCTGCTTCACCATACCTTCGAAATCTACTGACGCTCCTGAGTGGATTTGCTTAGAGAGTTTGATGAAATTGAACTTAGGTGCCATTTTCAGAGATTTTTACCGATTAAAACTGACGAACTTGCTTGAGAACACTTAGGATTTTCGAGAGAGAAATATAGCTGCTTGCTTTTTGCTTGAAGATGAACAGTTTTCGTATGTGAGAGAGAAAGCTGGAAAATGTATATATAAGGGTTATGAAAGGGCATGTCTTCGGATTTTAAAATTTTGATCGAGATCAACGGTTCAAATTTAGGACGTCAAACCGCATTTAATTCCTCGCATTTATTGCGGCAGTATTTATATCCAATCATATGCTTACTGTGCAGCTTTTTATTGTACCCGTCATTATTACGCTGACGTCATCAATAAAAACATTCCCGCTCATTAAAAAGACTGCATTTTTGTCACTTAGCTCATAAATGACTCATCTTATATCAAATATGACTTAACTCTGCTTCTCTCTTTTCATTAGTGACTCAATTTGTCCTAACTCGATCGTCTGTGACTTTTTAATATGGCTGATTTACTCGGCTGATGAGTGAAATTTGTTTTTTACTCAATTTTTCATCTTCTATCTCTTCGATTGAGTCTTCAGTGTCAACTCATTTCAATTAACCCTAGCTCATTCTTAAGCTCTCCAAATCTTGACTCACATAGGGCTTGGTGAATATGTCACCTAACTCGCTGCTCGGTTGAGATATATTCCAAAGTGATGTCTTTCTTTTCAACACGATCTCTTATAAAATGATACCGACATCAATGTGTTTTGTTCTTGAATGCAACACACGATTTAAGTGATTGCAATAAAGCACTAGTATTATCACACATAATTGGAATCTCTTTTTCTTCAATCTCATAATCTCTCATTTCTTGTCTCATCCATAAGACTTGGGCACAACAAATGCCCCCGCATGACTATGTACTCTGCTTGGTGTGGATGTGGCTATTGAGTTTTGCTTCTTGCTAAACCGGAAAACGAATCTATTTCCAAGCATTTGACATGTACCAGATGTACTTTTCCTGTCAACTCTACATCCATCATAGTCAGAGTCTGAGTAACCAATAAGCTTGAATCCACCTTCCTTTGGATACCATAAGCCAACTTCCTGGCATCCTTCAAATACCTTAGATTCTCTTTAGCCGCAGTCGTGTGGCTCTCTCCTCGTGCGATTGGAATCTTGCACATACACCTACCGCAAAGGTGATGTCTGGTCTGCTGGCTGTTAAGTAGAGCAAAGATCCAATGAGTGCTCGATATCTGGTTTGATCTACAGCCTTGCCATCTGCATCTATGTCCATCTTGACTGATGTATTCATTGGTATTTTCACAGAAGACTTCTCTTCCATACCAAATTTCTTCATTAAATCTCTGGTGTACTTTGTTTGACTTATGAAGGTTCCATCCTTCAATTTCTTAACTTGAAGTCCTAGGAAGAAAGTCAGCTCTCCCATCATGCTCATTCAAATTTGCCTTGCATGAGGTTTGAGAACTTATCACACAGTTCTTTATTTGTGGATCCAAAAATGATGTCATCCACATATATTTGAACAAGCAGTATACTCTCTCCATCTTGAATTCTCAAGAGTGTGTAGGTCCCGAGGGGTGTGAGTGTAAGGTTTAGAAGGGGGTTGAATAAACCTTACCAAATTTTTGATTTAGTCCTTTTAAAAGTTCGAGTTGATACTACAATTGTGTCTGGGTGACAGACAATTTAGTTAATCAAGAGAGTTAGTCACTCAACAGACTGACCGAGTGTTGATAGAATAACTCAGTGTTAAGACCGAATTAGCTCAACTGTGGTTTGTTTTTAAAGGAAGACTTAACACCCTTAAGTATGGTTTAGTAGAGATTTAAAGCTTGATTTAGTACTTAGAAATTATCAAGTAGATAGCAAATTTATCAAAGAAAGTTAAGCAAATAAGATGCGAGGAATTTAAAGTCTTTGAAATGTAAATGACACGATAAGTTTTTATAGAGGTTCAAGATGGGGTAATTCTTCTACTCCTCTCTTCTCCAACTCCCGGAGGAATCCACTAGGTATTGATCAAGTATACAAAGTGGTAACAGTCCCGGATACAAGTCTTGATCACACAAATGACTTGATCCTTTGGGACTCGATCGAGACGCCTTGATCACTCACCAAGCTTCTCGTGACGACTAGGCCTTCTTCACAGGGCAGTGCCTTGCTACTACATCCCACTTGCTCAAGCTCTTTGGATTTGATCACGAAGCCCTCCAAAAGCTCAAGACTTGTTCGACCTTGAACCTTCCTACAATCCTTCGTGGAATGTAGACCCTTTATTCTTCATAATTTCCCTTCAACTCGATTGAAGTTATCTTTCCTTCACGGGTGAGTGTTGGATTGATGTTCTTCGTAATGTAGGCTTGAGGATTGAGCGTTTAATAACTTGAGAATATTTCAGGTTACAACATGTTTCTTTCTTGCTTGTATTCAATTCTCGGATGGTCGGGTAACCTTCGTAACATTTTCTCGAGTTATTCCTCAGCTTTTATAGTGAGCTTTCAAAAATCTGCCCGTTGAAGAGATAGGCTTATATTTGAAAGTCACTTGTGGTCGTTGGCTTGTCTTGTTGCGATCCTTGGAATTGCCATTTCCTCGTATGAATTGCTCTTGACTTTTGAGTTCGACACGGTGTAGTGCTTCCCGTTGGTTTATTCCTTTTGCACACTGGGGGTCGAGCACTTCGAGAAAGGTAGCATGGAGATATTACTTGTTTAAGTAATTCTCTTGATTTAAATGCAATGGATCTTTTTCGATTATCTCGACTTGACTACATTTCCTTGCTTTCCCCAGGTGACTTAGTCGCCTTCCAATCATTGGATGACTCTTCCTCCGTCACTTCAACTTGAGACTTGGCTTATCTTGAGTTGACTTGATGATACTCCTCTCACCGCATCTTAGCCGCTCCTTCATCGAGTTCTTGTCTTCTCTTCATTGCCATACTCAAATTGTCTTGCATCGGAGTCTTTCTTCTAGTCTCCGCTTGTCTTCTTGCATGTTTGGGCATAGCCGACTTAACTCACTTGACTAGGCCTATTTATTACAATGCGCTTTACAACAAAAATGGGGTGCCAACTTCCTATTCTAAGTTTTACATGGCATTCATCAAAATCTAAGCAATAAATTTCCCAACAATTTCCCCTTTTTGATGATGCCAAAACTTAAAACATTCAAAATGTAAATAGCAAAGATACATACGATAGTGCATTCACATAGAATGTATGCGTAGAATCAATCCTTTTATTGATCATAACATTCTTGTTCTTTTACACAAATCACAAGGTGTATCGTAGCAAACATTTGTCTACACAAAAAGATAGAGAATTTACTGACTTTATTGCGTAAGACTTACATAGTATGTATTTACATAGTAAAATACATGAAGGGGTGGACAACAACACTTCATCTCCTTCGCCGCCTCCTTCTTTCATCTTCTTCAGATTCTGTCATCTTCTCGTCTTCTCTCTTTTTCTCATCTTGGCCGCTTTCTTCTTTTCTTTTCATAAGCCTTCCTGGCAGCTTCATCTCTTCTTAATCTCTCTTGTCTTTCCTCCCATAGCTGAGTTTGTCTCTTATTTTCTTCTTCTATTCTTTTCGCATACTCAAGATTGCTTTTAGCCACTTGCAGATTGGCTACTTGGTCAAGACCACCCAAAGTAGATCCCTCATTTCTTGCCTGGATCTATGTACTCAATGTTTTTTGGGCAGAGGCATAGGTCTCAAACCTCTTCCTCCACCATCGCTTCTTCTTCTTTCTCTCGGGCGTGTATTGTCTTTGGGGTTTTCTTCTCTCTGTTGAGTGACTAGCAGAGTGACCAGCAGAGTGATCTTGGTAGTCTGCTGCTCGTCGCCTTCTTCACATAGCGTGAGACTCTTTTCCCAAGATAAGTCCCAAGCTTGAGCCATGGACATGTTTGCAAAGTATCCTTCGGATGCAAGCGTTTTAAATTCATCAATCGATCTTGGCTCGATTCCGGCATCTGAGATGGCATAAGTGTCTCTCTCACCGGAATGCCTCCATGTTGTTTCAAGATATTCATAACTCGGGCATCCATTCTTCCTTCCACGCCCTCCATCCTCGCTTCAATTGTCTTTCTCTTTTCGGCCATAGATATAGCAGAGTGTTGGAGTGGCAGCGAGTCACTGGGAGTTTGTCATTGATAATATCACCACGACAAGACCTTGTTGGGGTTTGTGCAATCATTAAGGTCACATCTCTCGATTCTTCCCCCTCAACAGACTTTCCTTTCTTTTTCCTTGTAACTTCCTCATCTCTGTCTTTCCCTTCACAGCGCTTCCTCCTTTTTCAAATTTTCCGATCTCTTTAGCTCTTTTTAAAGTATTCCTCTTCCCCCTTTTTGGCATCATCAAAGGAGAGAGAACCCTGAAACATAATCGGCAAGCGGAAGTCGAGCTGCACGATAGCCGAGTTCTCGCCTCGAGTCCGCTGCGGAGTATGCATCACGAAATTCGAGCGAGTGGCGTTGGACTCTCAAATTAGCTTCATCTCACCATGAGAAGGCTGAATTTTCTATCCATGTTTTCTTCCATACGCTGGAGATCACTCTTATTTTGCTCACGCAACAACTTTATCTCAAAGAAGTGTGAGCTTCATGCATGTGCTCAATGTGTTCTCTCAATTTCATTTTTGCATCAAGATTCTCGGCTCTCCATACCAGCAAAGAAATTGTTGAACAATGTTCGGAAATATCTAGCTTGTTCCACACGCATTGTTTCTTCTTTGTTGCCACCATTCCCCGATTCCATTTATGCCTCTCAAGTCGCAGTAAGGTTGGCATCTCTTATCCAGATCTCATGTCCATAGAGGCCTGGTGCCTCTCCATCCGTTCAATTTCAAAAAAAATGCTTTGAACACCTCCCGAACTTCTCATTTGTTTTTCCATTGCGGTGACGGCCCATGCAAATCAAAGTCATAGTCACCGAACGATGGTGTCGGATGGAAGAACAGGATGCAGTCTGTGGAAGCGCGATTCATTCTCGACTCGTCGGGAGGTGGGTCTAGAGAGAAAGGAAATGATTCTACAAAGGAATCATCACGGCCAACCGGGATTTGTTCAATGATGAAAGGTGCGCGTGAAGTTCCTTTTGAGTCGAACTCGCTGCAGGGGGGAGCTCGCAGCTGGACTCTGTTTCACTGGGGTCTTTTGTGAAGTAGACCCGACTTTGCCGAGCTCATTGTCTCAACAACTTTCGGTCTCACCTGGTTTCTCCAATGGAGTGGATCGTCCTTGGCCTTATCGAAGCGTCATCGGATGATGATGAGATTTCCATTGGTGGCTCACCATCAAAATTGAAAGTTTGAGTAGTCTTGAGATCGATTGCTCGTGCTTGGAACATCCTCACCGAGTCTTTTGGATCATCACGGGGGATGACTCGGCTTCGTCGCTTTCCGATCCCGCAAAGTTACATCGATTATCCGGGAATCATGAAGCGCTTATCTCCTTTTCGAGATGGATCAATGATAGCAGGAGGGATGTTCTCTACTTGGCCGTTACCCCGGGAAGTCTCAACCTCCCGTTGGCCTTCATTACCTCTGCCCGCAGTCTCAAGCTGCGGCGAGGCCTTGACCTCCTTTCGACAGTGTGTCACTGCCTTAGGGTCTTCGTGGTGGCATCCATTGGAGTCTCAACCCCATGGATTGCACTTTCATCGCCCGTGTTAACTTCTAGGCTGTTCCGTCCCCGTGCCTCGATTGCATCGGCAACGTCATTAGCCTTCGGAGCGGTTGGCACCTGTGACCGAGACAGTCTCAATCGCCCGAGCTTGATGATGGCAACTTGCTTTGTGTATTTTGTGTTTGTACCTTCTCCACTTCGCCTCCTAAATTCGTTGTGGAGTCATCTGCATCCTCCGACCTAGGCTGCGGTGGAGGGAGTTTCCCCTCGGGGCGCACACCGAGTGACTTGGAATAGGGTCACTCGTCTCCAAACTCCCGGTGTTTCTCTTGAGTGTTCACCGTAGTTGGGGGGTGGTAAGACACCTTCATTAGGGGTTGGCTCGACCGGGGTCCCCACTAACCCGCCATCGCCATTTCCCTTAAATCCTTCTTGAGTGAGTGGGGAAGTGGTGGCAGCAACAACGGTGGCGATTTGTCGCACTACTTCCATTGGATCAATTTCACCGTGTGTTTTGGAGGACTCTCCTGTCCTCCATCATGCTCTTCTCATGAAGAATTCTCGATTCATGCATTGCTTCGCATTTTGCAACTCTTCTCGGCGGATCGGGTCCGATCCTCATCATCAGCCGATAAGACATCAAGGAGATGATGTGTGTGTTCTCAGGTGCGGTGATAGGGAAGATATCGGCCTTATCACGTGCCTCGGCTTTCCTCTCTGCCTTTCTCTCCTTCTCCTTATCCTTGAAGATCTGCAAGATATCTTTGCGATTTTCTTCATCCAAGATCTTGAGATCACGAGGTCGACCCAAGGAAGTTCAGCAGTTCCTCTTCCTCTTCTATAAATTCAGGCCGTTGGAACTGTTCCCTTGATCGACTCATTTCCACTTCCCCCACTCTCCATGACGATTTTGGATGTCCGGGTAAGGTGGGGATAGGATCATCACATCACTATCATCTCTATCGCCTTCTTCACCGTGCGAACTACAATCAGTGTCTTGATTGCCTCTGTGACGCCTTGACAGACTTAGTCATTTCATCTATAATATCCGGAGACTCTACTTCTCCAGCGGCTCTCCGATCTGCTCCAACAGTGGTGACTCGGCTTGGTTTCTCAAGCTCGGAGTGCTTGATGATTCTTCTTCGTCTCCTAGTTTGTACCGAGAGGGACCTGCAGTTCGAGAGAGAGTTTCTTCAGTCTTGGGCGGCGGGGGCCGGCCTGTGTTTTCTTCGAGGAGCCGCCGTCTTGGCTTATCGTTCTCTCTTTTGACGATCGGAGAAGGTAGTTGAGAGTTCTTCTCGACCGGCTAGCTGGCCGGCGGGAGACACGAGCTGCGGGGCGGGTGACTCGCAGCGGCAGGGAGCGGAGTTTGTTTTCTTTCTTTGCAAAGAGCAACACTTGATCTTCTTAGCAAACAGGGGAAGCATTCTCTTAGCGGCCGCAGGGAGGCAGCTTTCTTCTTTGGTGGAGAGGAAGCAGTCACTGTATCTTCGAGGGTCACCGATTCCCCCTCACTCGTGTCGCTCTCTTGGCGTAGGCTCTCTTCTCGTGCGCCGGAGAGGTTTGATCTCGAACATCCTCTTGTTTACATGGAACGTCTTTCCATGTCTAAGAGGGACTCTTTCACCTCCATCACCGCCAATCACTGTGCCATATCCTGGGATCCTCCAAATGCACCATCTTCCTTGAAGGATTTGTTCCTATATTCTGGCATAGTCTGCTGTAGACAAACTCAGCCCATTTATTTTCCTTTCTTCAATGATCGCAGCCATTACGATCAACTTTGCTTTTGATTGGTCAAAGCCGCCAAATTTGATGTCTATGCATTTGGCAACTATGTCCAACAACTTGTGGTAATCCTCCTTCAAAGCCTCTTGTTTGCCGTGTGTAGACTATTTTATCAAGATAGTCGGATTTGGCTACTTCCTCCGGCAAAGAAAGGTCTACATCGCCGTTGATTTCTCGATGCTCCTTCCGCTTCGGTAGTGAGCGGTGTTCACCAAATCCTTGGCGAGAGATGGTGAACTTCTTTCCGTGAATGTAGATGACTTTATCCTTCATCGTGAATCTCGGCGTTGACGAGAACGTGCGACCTCTTCCACATAGGTCATCAAAAACTCCATCGTCAGAAATGGTTTCAGCCCACGTTTTGAGCTTTTCAAATTTTCTTTATGAGGAGTCATCGGACCCCTGTTTGACCATGCCCTCGAAATCCACAAATGACCCTGTGGGATTTGCTTTCCTAGCTTGACAAAATCATAGGTTGATGCCATTTTTCAGATTTCACCGAAAAGAAACTTAGAAATTGATTTGAATACGATAGGAATTTGAGAGAGTTTTGCCTTTGCTTCGAGATAGAAATGAACCGTTTTGGTAATATGTGAGAGAAAAACAGATTTAAAATGAGTTAAGTATGGTTTTTACGAAAGGACGTCGCGGTGGTTTTTGAAATGTGATCGAAATCAACGGCTTAGATTTTGCACGCCGATTAGCATTTAATGTCTCGAATTTAATGCGGCAACATTTATATCCAATCATAAGCTTGGTATGCGACTTTTTGTCTCAGACACATCATCATTATCTTGACGCTCATTCTTAAAAACATTCCCGCTTAGTAAAAATGATCGCGTTTTTGTCACTTTGCTCATAAATGACTCGAACATCCCTTAGCGATTTAACTCTTCTCGTCACAGTTCTCTCAAAGACTCACCTTTTGTCGACTAATTCGGTATATTGTCTCTCGACATGGCCGATTCATTTAGCTGATTTTGAGAATTCATCCTTTTTCTCTTTTTGTGTTCCATCTCTTTTCTTTGAGTCTTCCGAGTGTCACTCGGCTCGATTAACCCTAACTCATGCTTGAGTTCTTCAAATCTTGACTCACATAATGGTTTTGTGAATATGTCACCAACTGTTTATCGGTTGAGATATATTCCAATATGATGTCCTTCTTTTCAACATGATCTCTTATGAAGTGATATCGACATCGATATGCTTTGTTCTTGAGTGCAACACAGATTCTCGAGTGATTGCAATTGCACTTGTGTTATCACACATGATTGGAATTTCCTTTTCTTCAACTTCATAGTCTCTCACCTTTGTCTCATCCATAGGACTTGGGCACAACAAACGCCCGCAACTATGTATTCGACTTCAGATGTAGAGGTGGCTATTGAATTTTGCTTCTTGCTAAACCAGAAATCACTGTTTCCAAGCACTTGACATGTGCCCGAGGTGCTTTTCTGTCGAACTCGTGCATCCAAAGATAATCGAGTCTCAATAGTCAATTAGCTTGAATCCACCTTCCTTTGGATACCATAATCCAACTTCTTGCTTCCTTTCAAGTATCTCAAGATTCTCTTAGCCTTTGTCATGTGACTCTCTTTTGGAGCGATTGAAATCTTGCACATACACCTACAAAGAAAGGTGATGTCCGGCCTGCTTTGTGAGATAGAGCAATGATCCAATTAGTGCTCTATATCTTGTTTGATCTACAGGCTTTGCCATCCGCATCCATGTCCATTTTGATGATGTATTCATTGGTATTTTCACGAAAGATTTCTCCTCCATACCAAATTTCTTCATTAAATCTCCGGTGTATTTTGTTTGACTTATGAAGGTTCCATCCTTCACTGTTTTACTTGGAGTCCAAGGAAGAATGTCGGCTCTCCCATCATGCTCATTTCAAATTTGCTTTGCATGAGGTTTGAAAATTTTTCACATAGCTCTTTGTTTGTGGATCCAAAAATGATGTCATCCACATATATTTGAACAAGCAAAAGATACTCTTCTTGTCTTGAATTCGAAAAAGTGTTCTATCTACTTTTCCTTTTGTGAATCCATTCTCGGTTAGGAATTGTGACAAAGTATCATACCATGCTCGGGTGCCTGTTTTTCAATCCATACGAGCTTTCTTGAGTTTGTATACCTTATCTCCAAGAGTCTTCTGCTCAAATCCTGGAGGTTGTTCAACATACACTTCTTCTTCCAATAAACCATTTAGGAATGCACTTTTTACATCCATCTCGATATACAATGAAATTCTTGTGAGTGCATAGGCAAGAAACATCCTTATAGCTTCCAATCTTGCTACAGAGCAAATGTTTCATCAAAATCTATTCCTTCTTCTTGGCAATATCCTTTGGCTACTAGTCTTGCTTTGTTTCTTACCACGAACCCTCCTCGTTCATCTTGTTTCAACACCCATTTAGTACCAATAACATTTTGATGGGTGGGTCTTTGAACTAATTCCCATACTTTATTTCTTTCAAACTCGATTGACTCTTCTTCTGCATAGCTTGAATCCAATGTGTGTCATCCAATGCTTGTAACACATCTTTAGGCTCTATTTGTGAGATAAAGCATGTGAACATAGCTTCTTGTTGAGTTCTGGATCTTGTTTTGACACCTTCTCTTATATCTCCAATGACAAGTTACGGTGGATGGTCTTTCACCATCTTACATCAAAGTTGAAGTAAGTTAGCTGATTGATCGTCTAGCAATCATGTGTTGCTTCGATCACTCTCTCTCAGAATCACTTAGCCGCAGATTTTCCAAATTTTTGAGACTCGAACTATCTCATCTTCATCTCGAGTTTATAATTCCAACCGGCTTGAAAGATAGGGACTCTTCAGTATGGTTGGATGATTCAACATCACCGACTCTTCAATGTCTTCTCCATTTACATTTGGCTCATCGAATACCACATGAATGGATTCCTCTCGCAACCATAGTCCTTTTGTTGAGTACTCAGTAGGCTTTGCTTTGGTGAGTATCCCAAGAAGATACCTTTATCGACTTTTAGCATCGAAAGCCTTTAGATTGTCTTTGCCATTGTTATGGATGAAGCATTTACATCCAAATATTCTAAATATGCAACATTTGGTTTTCTCCCCCGTCCAAATCTCATAGGAGTCTTTGTCACCGTGTCCTGTTTATCATACATCTGTTTTAAGTGTAGCAAGTCAGTGTTGATTGCTTGACCCAAAATCTTTTTGGTAACCTGCTTACTAACATGGTCCTTCTTTCTTTGAGAGTTCTATTCCTTCTTTCTCGCAACTCCATTATGTCTTTGGAGTCCTTGCTTCAGATAATTCATGACCAATGCCATTTTCAATACAATACTGAGTTATTATCCCATTGACAAACTCAGTTCCTCTGTCTGATCTTATTTTGATAATGGTTTGGCTCTTTTCATTTTGAATTTTCTTCATCAGCTGTGGTAGTTTCTGTAGAGTTTCTTTCTTCTTACACATGAATATAGTCCATGTATATCTTGAGTAGTCATCTACTACCACCAAGGTGTATTTCTTTCCACTTATGCTAGCTGGTTCCACAGGGCCAAATAGATCCATATGTAGCAGATGTAATATTCTTGTTGAAGATGGGCAGGTCTTTTCTTTGAATGATGATTTGATCTGTTTTCCCTTCTGACATGCGTCACATATACTCTCCTTCTTGTATACTGAGTCTGGAAGTCCTTCCACAAGATTACTTCTGGCAAGCTTGTTAATCGTTTTGAAATTTAGGTGACTCAGCTTTTTGTGCCACAACCAACTTGATTCAGCTGTGCTCTTTGCTAATAGACAGTTGCTTGGTGTAGCGGTTGACCAATCTACTACATACATGTTCTTTTGTCTGCATCCTTGCAACACAACTTCATTCGATTCAGCATCCTTGATTTGGCATATACCCATGTTAAATCCAACATTATAGCCCTTGTCACAGAGTTGACTGATGCTTAGCAAGTTGAAGTTGAGTCCTTCAACATATGCAACATCTGTGATTTCTAATCCGTTCCTCTTGATGGATCCAATGCCTCTTATTTCACCTGGAGCTTCATTTCCTCCAAATATGACTTTTGCTCCTTTAACTTCCTTGAATTTTGATAGATTTTTCTTGTTTCCTGTCATATGTCTGGAACAACCACTATCCATGTACCAGGTTCCTTGGCACTCAGCTGTTCCTTGAACCTGCAATCAAGGAAATTAAGTTTTAGGTACCCATACTTGTCTGGGTCCTGAGGGGTTAGAATTGTAAGATGATCCAACCAACTTATAGCCAAATGATTTGACTCTAAGGGGTTGCCATCTATCAGTGCCATAATCATAATTAATCTTGGCAAATTGCTTGGGGATTCTAGGTTCATACAACTGTCTCTTTTGTCTGTATGCCTGTGTATGTGTTTTAGCAATCGCCTTCTTTGGGTAATTGTGGTGTCTCTGAGTGTAGTGCCTAGGTGCATATGTGTGCTGATGAAAGCTCTTATACTTTTGGAATGGCCTTTGCTGAGTTCTAGGCCTTTGCCATTTGGGCTTATATTCCATAAGTCTATGCTGATAGTTCACATCATTCCAATCAGCTTGGCTTGGATATTTTCTACCATTCCCATCATATGTATTTATTTTATAGATTTTATGGGGTTTTTGGTAGCTCTGTTTCTTCTTTACAGAGTATTTTCCGTTTGGAGTTTGGCCGAGAACTCGATCAATCTCTTCTCACCGTCCTTTCAAAGTGCACTCAAATGGTCAATTTTCCTTTTCCTTTATAACCAAGGCCGTTTGCTTGTAATTGTGCTTTGGAGTGAATGTGTGTGCACCTTTTGGAGTTTTGGATTTTTTAAACTCTTCATTGCTTGAAGATCCTTTTTCCAAAATTACTTTTGGAGTTTGACATAGCACGAGGAATTAAATCCTAAGCTTTGTCTTGTCTCCACATTCTCTTTGACTCATAATAAGATCATCCAATGATTTAGATGCCTTAGTGAATGAGGCAATCACATTTTTGAGGTCATTCTCCTCTTTTCTATGGTAGCTATTTCTGCTATTAGCTTGGCATTTTCAAATTTTTAAACTTTTATTCTCATCAGCTATTTGACTTAGAGTACTCGGCTCCTTAGTCACCGTGAGTTTTGGCTCTTGTAGTCATTTTTCTCATTTAGTAGTGTGTGTGAGGATTTAATGTGTTCAAAATCTTTCATCATTTTTCCTAATGAATCATAAAGATCAGGGGGTGATGAAGTGTGTGTGTCATAGTCACTATCACTAGAATCTGAGTATGATGGGTTAGAGTGTACCTCATCTTCTTGGTCGAGTTGATCTTGTTCCTTGGCCATCAAACAGATCGTCGGGCTTCTTCTTCGAGTCACTTGAGTACTCGCTTCACTACTCTCTCGACTCGACAAATTGTCTTTTTGACTCGGATTCTCTGCACCAACATTGCCTTTCTCTTTTCTTGTCTTCTTTCTCTCAAGACCTTTCTTTCTTCTTCATTCCCGTATTTGTTGACTACAGGATATGGGCAAATCAATGGCATAGCGACTGGTTGCCCTCTGATTCAAAAGATAGATATTCAACCTTTTGATCAGCTCTTTCCATTCTTGGATTGTCGACCCTTTGATATTCACTTTTTGATGATCTGTTCTCTTAGTTGGCCTATCTTCTCTTGACTTGGAGGAGCCGAGTGTCTTCTCGGAAGATTCGCCTTTGCCTCTCTTGTAGTTTTTATTGAAGAACTTGTTGAACCTTTTAACCATCGGGGCTATTTCTTCTCGGATCAATGACTTCTTTGACCTCGGCTCTCTTTTCCATCCTTAACAATTAGAGCAATTTGTTTTGGGACAACTGTCTCTTCCTCGATCTTTTCTTCTCACTCAAATTCGTAGGCTTTGAGATCCGAGAATAGTTCATGGTTGGAGGTCTTCGATAGGTCCATGGAATGTCTCGAAAGTGACCTTCATTTCCCATTCACCGAGAGACTTTTTAGGATCTTCATACACATTTCTTCGTGTATATTCCTTTCCAAGCGCAGATAGCTCGTTGGTGATTTCGTGAACCGAGCATCCGTTGATCCAGGTTTTCTCCGCGATCATTTTGAAATTCTCAAATTTTTGTACAAATGCATCGATAATTTATTTTCCTTGATTTGCTCCGAGCCTTCACAAATCAATGTTAGCTTGTCCCCAGGACTTCTTTAGCCGTTTTGCATGATTTGACTTTATTGAATACGGCTTTGTCCAAGGTTTTGTAAAGGATGTCCTTGGCTACATTGTCCAGTTGTATCTTTTTCTCACATCATTTGTCCATTCAGTTCTTGGTTTTTCAACCATAGCCGTCTAGGGGCAACATCCTCTTCACCCTCAACTGCAACTCTTCTTAAAGCTGTGTTCACTTTTAAGATTTGTAGTGGCTCATCCTCTATCACTATCCACATCTCATCATGTAATGCTGATAGATGAGCCTGCATACGAATTTTCCAATCATCAAATTCTTCAATTGTGAACATAGGGATGCGTGTCAAATTTGCTTCCATGATAATAATTTTTAATGATAAAAGGAGTTTTGAAAATTTAAGTACTAAAGCAGACTTTGAAAAATTTGGAGATCTAGTTCAGTAACCAGTGCGGAAGGCTCAATGAACCAACCGCTCTGATACCACTTGTAGGTCCCAAGGGGTGTGGGTGTAAGGTTTAGAAGGGGGGGGTTGAATAAACCTTACCAAATTTTCGATTTAGTCCTTTTAAAAGTTCAGAGTTGATACTACACAGCTGTGTCCTAGGTGGACAGCCAATTTAGTTAATCAGTAGAGTTAGTCACTCAATAGACTCGATCGAGCTTGTTGATAGAATAACTCACCGTTAAGACCGAATTAGCTCAACTGTGGTTTGTTTTCACTTTCGGAAGACTTAACACCCTTAAGTATGGTTTAGTAGAGATTTAAAGCTTGATTTAGTACTTAGAAATTATCAAGTAGATAGCAAATTTATCATCTAAGTTAAGCAAATAAGATGCAGGAATTTAAAGTGCTGAAATGTAAATGACACGATAAGTTTTTATAGAGGTTCAAGATGGGGTAATTCTTCTACTCCTCTCTTCTCCAACTCCTGGAGGAATCCACTAGGTATTGATTAGTATACAAAGTGGTAACAGTCCGGATACAAGTCTTGATCACACAACTAACTTGATCCTTTGGGACTCGGGCCTGAGATGCCTTGATCACTCACCAGCTTCTCAAATGACGACTCAGCTTCTTCACAAGGCACGCTTTGCTACTACAAAATGACCACTTGCTCAAGCTCTTTGGATTTGATCACGAAGCCCTCCAAAAGCTCAAGACTTGGTTCGACCTTGAACCTTCCTACAATCCTTCATGGAATGTAGACCCCTTTATTCTTCGCACTTTCCTCTTCAACTCGATTGAAGTTATCTTTCCTTCACAGTGAGTGTTGGATTGATGTTCTTCGTAATGTAGGCTTGAGGATTGAGCGTTTAATAACTTGAGAATATTTCAGGTTACAAAATGTTTCTTTCTTGCTTGTATTCAATTCTCGGATGGTCGTGGTAACCTTCGTAACATTTTCTCGAGTTATTCCTCGCCTTTTATAGTGAGCTTTCAAAAATCTGCCCGTTGAAGAGATAGGCTTATTTTTGAAAGTCACTTGTGGTCGTTGGCTTGTCTTGTTGCGTCCTTGGAATTGCCATTTCCTCGTATGAATTGCTCTTGACTTTTCGAGTTCGACACGATGTAGTGCTTCCCATTGGTTTATTCCTTTTGCACGCTTCTCGGGGCTGAGCACTTGAGAAAGGTAGCATGGAGATATTACTTGTTTAAGTAATTCTCTTGATTTCGGCAACGGATCTTTTTCGATTATCTCGACTTGACGCATTTCCTTGCTTTCCCCAGGTGACTTAGAGTCGACTTCCAATCATTGGATGACTCTTACCGTCACTTCAACTTGAGACTTGGCTTATCTTGAGTTGACTTGATGATACTCCTCTCACCGTGCATCTTAGTCGCTCCTTGATCGAGTTCTTGTCTTCTCTTCTTTGCCATACTCAAATTGTCTTGCAATGAGTCTTTCTTCTAGTCTCCGATTGTCTTCTTGCATGTTTGGGCATAGGCGACTTAACTCGGCTTGACCAGCCCTATTTATTACAATACGTTTACAACAAAAATGGGGTGCCAACTTCCTATTCTAAGTTTTACATGACATTCATCAAAATCTAAACAATAAATTTTCCAACAGAGTGTTCTGTCCACCTTCCCTTTGGTGAATCCATTGTCAGTTAGAAATTGAGACAATGTATCATACCATGCTCTTGGCGCTTGTTTTAATCCATATAATGCTTTCTTGAGCTTGTACACCTTATCTCCAATAGTCTTCTGCTCAAAACCTGGAGGTTGTTCAACATAGACTTTTTCCTCTAGTAGTCCTTTTAGAAATGCACTCTTCACATCCATTTGATATACAGTGAAGTTCTTATGTGCAACATAGATAAGAAACATACTTATTGTCTCTAATCTTGCAACAGGAGCAAATGTTTCATCAAAATCTATTCCCTCTTCTTGGCAATACCCTTTGGCTACCAATCTTGCTTTGTTTCTTACCACAAATCCTTCCTCATT
Organism: Rehmannia glutinosa; assembly: GCA_016081115.2. Taxonomy (NCBI): domain Eukaryota; kingdom Viridiplantae; phylum Streptophyta; class Magnoliopsida; order Lamiales; family Orobanchaceae; genus Rehmannia; species Rehmannia glutinosa. The sequence continues at coordinate 104,975,797 of CM071926.1, forward strand.
CATCTTGTTTCTGAAAACCCATTTTGTGCTAATAACATTTTGATGGGTTGGTCTCTGCACCAATTCCCATACCTTGTTTCTTTCAAATTGATTCAGCTCTTCCTGCATGGCTTGAATCCAATGTGTGTCATCCAATGCTTGAGACACATCTTTTGGATCTATTTGGGAAATAAAACAGTGAACATTGCTTCTTGCTATGCTCTGGATCTGGTTCTTACACCATCTCTAACATCTCCAATAACTAACTCTGGGGGATGGTCTCTCAGCCATCTCACATCAGGTTGGAGCAAGTCACCGGATTCAAATTGTCTCGCAATGCTATGTTGTCTTGAATGCTCTTTCATTGTCATTCAAATTGTAGACTTTCCAATCGTCTTTGAGATTCACTATCTCATCTTCATCTGGGTTGATTGCTATTATTTAAGCTTCAACATAAGGACTCTTCTGCAAAGTTGGCTGATCCAACTTATAAGCTAACTCTTCAATGTCTTCTCCATTCACATTAGGTTCATCAAAAACCACATGGATAGACTATTCTGTGATCATAGTCCTCTTGTTCAGCACACTATAGGCTTTGCTCTCAGCTGAGTATCCCAAAAAGATACCTTCATCAGCTTTAGCATCAAAAGCCTTCAAATTATCTTTGCCATTATTATGGATGAAACATTTACATCCAAATATTCTGAAATATCCAACATTTGGCTTTCTCCCTGTCCAGATTTCATAGGGAGTTTTGGTCAATTGCCTGTTGAATATGCATCTATTTTGAGTATAGCATGCAGTATTTATAGCTTCAGCCCAAAATCTTTTAGGCAACCCAGCTTCAGCTAACAAGGTCCTTGCAGCTTCCTTGAGAGTTCTGTTCTTTCTTTCAGCCACTCCATTCTGTTGTGGAGTCCTCGCAGCTGACAACTCATGAGCGATACCATTTTCAACACAATACTGAGTTATTATCCCATTGGCAAACTCAGTTCCCCTGTCAGATCTTATTTTTATAATGGTTTGGCTTTTCTCATTTTGAACTCTTTTCATCAGCTGAGGTAACTTCTACAAAGTTTCCTTCTTTTTACACATGAAAATTGTCCATGTATATCTTGAATAATCATCTACCACCACTATGTGTATTTCTTTCCACTTATGCTAGCTGGCTCTATTGGACCAAATAAATCCATATGCAAATGATGTAATATCCTTGTTGAAGAAGGACTTGGCTTATCCTTGAATGAAGATTTTATTTGCTTTCCCATCCGCATGCATCACATACACTTTCTTTCTTGTACACTTTGAGTCCGCAATCCTTCTACAAGATGACTCCTTGCAAGATTGTTGATTGTCTTGAAATTCAGATGACTCAGCTTCTTGTGCCACATTCAACTTGATTCGGCTGCGCTCTTTGCTAACAAACAAGTGCTTGGTGTGGCAGTGGACCAATCTACCACATACATATTCTTCTCGTCTTGATCCTTGCAACACTATTTCATTTGATTCAAGATCTTTGATCCGCACACTCCCATATTGAATCCAACATCAGTAGCCTTGTCACGAGTTGGTGATGCTTAACAGTTGAAGCCGAGGCCTTCAACATAAGCAACATCTGTGATTTCAATCCATTCTTCTTGATAGATCCCGTGCCTTTGATTTCCCCGAGCTTCATTTCCTCCAAATATGACTTTTGCACCTCTAATCTCGTTGAATCTTGGTAGATTTTTCTTGTTCCCTGTCATGTGTCTGGAACAGCCACTATCCATGTACCAGGTTCTTTGGCACTCAGCTGTTCCTTGAACCTGCAATCAAGGAAATTAGTTTTTAGGTACCCATACTTGCTTGGGTCCTGAAGGGTTGGTGTTGTAAGATGATCCAACCAACCTATAGCCAAATGACTTGACTCTAAGAGGTTGCCATGTATCTGTGCCATAATCATAGTGCACTTTAGCAAATTGCTCGGGGGCTTTAGGTTCATACAGCTGTCTCTTTTGTCTGTACGCCTGTGTGTGTGTTTTTTAGAAATTGCTTTCTTGGGATATTTGTGATATTTCTGAGTGTAGTGCGTGGGTACATATGTGTGCTGATAATAGCTCTTTTTCCTTTGGAATGACCTTTGTTGAGGTTTAGGTCTTTGCCATTTAGGTTTGTATCCATTGGTCTTTGCTGATATTTTACATTGTACCAATCAACTTGGCTTGGGTAGTTTCTACCATTCCCATCATATGTGTTTCTCTGATGAAACTTCTGGGGTTTTTGGTAGCTCTGTTTATTCTTCACAGAGTACTTTCTATTTGGAGTTTGCTGAGGAACTCGGCTGGATTTCTTCTCACTGTCCTCTCAAAGATACTCAATCGGCCATTTTTTTCCTTTTCCCTTGTATCCAAGGCCGCTTTTGGTTGTGATTGTGCTTAGGAGTGAATATGGGTGCAACATTTGGTGTTTTGGATTTTTGAGATGCTTCATTGCTTGAAGATCCTTTCTCCATAATCACTCTTGGAGTTTGACTGTGTACAAAGGAATTGAATCCTATGCCTGTCATATCTCCTCATTCTTTTTGACTCATGATAAGGTCATCCAATGATTTGGATGCCTTTGTAAATGAGGCAATCACATTTTTAAGATCATTTTCCCTCTTTTCTACAGCAACTATCTCTGCTAATAGTTTAGCATTCTCAGCCTTCAGCTCTATTTTCTCATCAGCTATGTGACTTAGAGTACTCAGCTCCTTATTCAGCTGTGAGTTTTGGCTCTTGAGCTGGCTGTTTTCCTCATTTAGAAGTGTGTGTAAGGATTTTATGTGCTCAAAGTCTTTCATCATTTTGCCTAATGAATCATAAAGATCGGTGGGTGATGAAGTGTGTGTGTCACAATCACTATCACTTGAATCTGAATGAGATGAGTTAGAGTGTACCTCATCTTCTTGGTCTAGTTGATCTTGTTCTTTAGCCATAAGACAGATCATGGCTTCTTTTTTTCGAATCACTTGAGTAGTCGAAACTACTACTCTCGAGTCTGCCGCTTCTTTAGACTTAGCTTTCTCAAGAAGCCTCTCAATGCGGCCAACATGGCTTTCTTATTTTCTGTTTCTTTCTCTCAAGACTTTTCTTTCTTCTTCATTCCTATATTTGTTGACTAGTGGATAGGAACAATCAATCGCAAAATGTCCTGGTTGTCTCGTAGTTCCAACACAGGTTCTCGGCTCTTTGATCAGCTCTTTCTGTCCTTGGGTTATCAGCTCTCTGATATTCAACCCTTTGATGCTCAACTCTCTTGGGTGGCCTATCTTCCCTTGACTAGAATGAGCTGAATGTCTCCTGGAGGTTTCACCCTTGTTTCTTTTATAGTTCTTATTGAAGAACTTGTTTAATCTTTTAACCATTAGAGCAATCTCCTCCTGGTCTATGGCTTCCTTTGGTTCAGCTCTCTTTCCATCCTTGAGTATCGGTCAAAATGGCCTTTGGGTACAAATGTCTTCTCTTGATATTTTCTTCTCAGCTCAAACTCATAGGCTTTGAGGTCTGAGAATAGCTCATGATTGGATGTTTTTGAGAGGTCCATTGAATGTCTTAGAGCTATAGTCTTCATTTCCCGTTCAGCTGGGAGGCTTCTCAAGATCTTCATACACATCTCCTTTTGTGTGTATTCCTTTCTAAGAGCTGAAAGCTCATTTCTGATTTCAATGAATCTTGCATCCAGCTGATCCATAGATTCTCCTGCAAACATTTTGTGTAGGTCCCAAGGGGTGTGAGTAAGGTTTAGAAGGGGGGGGGATTGAATAAACCTTACCAACTTTTCAATTTAGTCCTTTTAAATAAGTTACAGAGTTTAATACACAACTAAGTCCTTGAGGGACAACTAAGTTAGTTAATCAGCAGAGTTAGCCACTCAACAGACTCGATAGAGCTGTTGATAGAATAACTCAGCTGTTTAGTCTAAACCTTAACTTGGCTGTGATGAATTTTTCAGCGGAAGACTTAACACCCTTGAATTTGTTTTAACTTTGTTTTAAACACTTGATTTTAGCACTTAGTTACTTATCAGTTGGATAGCAAATTATCAGTAGATATGAAGTGAGTATGCAGAAATAAAATGCTGAAATGTAAATGACACAATATTTTTTATAGAGGTTCGAAGATGGGGTAATTATTATACTCCTCTCTTCTCCAACTCCTGGAGGAATCCACTAAGTAATGATCAATTCACAAAGTGGTTATCACCCGAGATACAAGTCTTGATCACACAAACACTTGCTCCTTTGGGACTCATCGAGATGTCTTGATCACACAAAATGCTTCTCGTCCGACTCATCTTCTTCTTCACAGGCTATGGCGCTTGTTACTTCAGCTTACTTTCACAAGCTTCTTGGATTTGATCACGAAGCCCTCCAATAACTTGAGATTGGTTCGACCTTGAACCTTCCTACAATCCTCCTTGGAAAGTAGACCCCTTTTGATTCTTCAAAAGTTTTCTCTTCAAAAGTTTGAAGTTGTCTTTCCTTCACAACTTGGTGTTGGATCGATTTCCTTCGAGATTTAGGCTTGAGGATTTTGCTTGAATAACTTGAGAGTGTTTGCGAGTTACAATATGAATATTGCTTGTTATCTCGGGTGAGCAAGGTTCAGTTACCTTTTCTCAAAGTGATTCCTCGGCCTTTTATAGTGAACTTTCAAAAATCACTGAAAGAGATAGATCGATTTTCAAAAATCACTTATGTTCGTTGGCTTGTCTTTTCTTTTGTCTTCAATCTTGAGATGTAGACCTTTCCTTGTATTAAATGAATGTTCGACTTTTTCGACCGACATGAGGTGCAGTGCTTCCCATTGGTTTATTCTTTTTGCACGCTTCTGGGACTGAGCACTTTAAGACATGGCAACATGGAAGTATTACTTATTTAAGTAATATTCTTGACTTTTGTGCAACGGATTCTTTTCAGTTAATTCCTCTTTGCACGCTTTTCCCCAGTGTGACTTGAGTCTCCGCTCCAATGATTGAAAGACTCATCTGTCACTTCAACTTGACTTGGCTTCTTGGGTTGACTTAACTAACTCTTTTTCTCACAAACTTGTCTCACAGCCGATACTCCTTCAACGAGTCCTTGGTCTTCTTTCTTGGCCATACTCACTGTTCCTCACGAGTCTTTTCTTCACATCTTCGATTGACTTCTTGTATTTCCAGGCATAATCGACTTGACTCAAAACATTTCAAATTATCTATTACAATACAAATTATAAGGAAAATGGGGTGCCAACTTTCTAGTCTAAGTTTTACATGGCATTCATCAAAATCTAAACAATAAATTTCCCAACAATTTCCTCCTTTTTGATGATGCCAAAACTTAAAACATACAAACAAAATGTAAACAACAAAGATACATACAGACAAATGCAGTAACAAAGAATGTATGCGTAGAATCAATCTTTTTATTGATCATAACATTCTTGTCCTTTACACAATTTTACAATGTGTATCGAGCAAATCGAGCATACGTATGTCTACGCAAATTACAGACGTCTATGCACAGATGTATAAATTACAAATTTTTCATTGAATGTACAGAAGACTTACATGCATATGTATTTACAAAAGTAAAATACATGAAGGGGTTAGCAGCAACACTTCATCGCCTTCGCTGCCTCCTTCTTTCTTCTTCAACTCTATCTTCGTCAGCTCTCTTCCTCTTCTTTTCCTCTTCAGCTGCTTTCTTCTTTTCGTAAGCTCTCTTCACAGCCTTCATCTTTTCTTTTTCTTTTTCTCGTTTTCTTGCCACAACCGATCTTGCCTTTTGTTTTCCTCTTCAATCCTCTTCACATATTCAACATTTTTTCTTTCCACTTCCAGATTGGCTACAACATCATACCCAAATTAAAGAGTTCCTTCCTTTCTTGCCCGGATCTACATATTCAATATTTTTGGGCAAAGGTCTAGGTCGAAAACCTCTTCCTCCACCACTTCTTCCTTTTCCTCTGGGTGTATATTTGCACGGAGTCTTCGTTTTACCACCAATGGTCATGTAGTTTGCTTCGCTGTCGCCTTCTTCACATAACTTCAGACCCTTCTCCCAGTATAGATCCCAGGCTTGGGCTAATGGCATGTCCTTGAAATAGCCTTCGGATTCAAGAGTTTGAAATTCTTCAACCGATCTTGGCTCGTTTCCGTCATCTGGAATGGCATCTTAGTCCTTTCCTACCGGAATGCCACCAAACTATTTCAACACTTCTAGTACACGGGCATCCGTCTTTCTTTCAACCTCCTTCATCTCTGCTTCCACAAATTTTATTTTCTCAGATATAGGCACAACAAAGTGTTGGAGCGGCAGAGTCACCGGAAGTTTGCTGATTATGCTAGCTGTGACATGACCTTGTTGAGGGGTTTGTGCAAGCGTTAATGTCACATCCTTTGGCCTTTCCCCCTCAACAGCTTTTCCCTTCTCCTTCCTCTTTTCATCAACTGTCTCTTTCTGCTTCTCAACAGCTTGTCTCCTTCAACATCTGTAGGCATTCCTCTTCCCCCTTTTTGGCATCATCAAAGGAGAGAGGAACCCCTGGAAACATGCCTGCGAGCATGAAATCAATCCGGTTTAAAGCGAAATTTTGCTTGGAGTCTGCTGCGGCATAGGCTGTACGAAGTTCAGAACGAGTAGCCTTCGACTCTGCTGCCACCTGTTTCATTTCAACAATGAGGAGGCTGAATTTGGCATTCATAGTTTCCTCAAGTCATAGAATTTCTTTCTTCTGAAACTTCTGCAGCAGCTCTATTTCGGTTTTGTGAGAGGCATGCAACCTCTCAATGTACTCCCCATTCTCTCGCTTCATGTCGGATTGTCTGCGCTCCAAACAAGCATTCTGTTGTAGAGTGCCTTGAAGTAACGAACTTGTTTGAGACGCATTGCAGTCTGCTGCTGACACCACTCCCTGATTCTTATTACTACCCCTCTCAAGTTGGCTGTGAGGGTAGCATCTCGATTGTCCAGCTGCATGTATAATGAGGCCTGATGCCGTTCGATCCTCTCAATCTCTCCATAGATTTTCTTGAAGACTTCACAGATTTTAGCTGTCGCTCCTGATTCAGCTGGCAGCCATTCAACATCGAAATCGAATTCTGCTGGAACAATGGAGTCGGTAGGAATGATGGGTTCTTCTCGTGCAGAGTACTTCTTCTATTCTTTTGCAGTTTCTTCCCCTAGTGCAGGTAGCTCGATTGAAAATGGGAAGACCGCTTCAAATGCATCATCTCGTACATATGAAATCGTACGATAGGTCGCTCTTTGCCGCAGTTGTGGAAGCTCAAGCTTGATCTATGATTCAGCTAGGGCCTTTGATGGTGTTGGCCCAGCTGTCTTAACAGCTTCTTCGGTCTCAGCTGGTTTTTCCTTTTGAGTTTGCGGTTCCTCGGCCGTATCAGTAGCGTCATCGGAAGATGATGAGACTTGAGGGCTTGGCTCATCATCAAAGGTAAATTGCTGACGAGCAGCCTTATCAGATGGCTGACTCGTTTCCACTGGAACATCCTCAACTGAGTCCTTGTTATGTGCAGCAGGGGTGGACTCAGCTTCATCTTCAGATCCCAGAAATGATATATCAGGGTTGTCTTGGGAGTCATGAAGGGCACTGATCTCCTTCTCAGAGTCTTCAATGTGAACATGAGGGATGTTCTGTATTTCTTTCTCTTTACCCAGGGAAGTCTCAACCTCCGTCGGGCCTTCAATACCTTTAGCAGTCTCAACTGCAGAAAGGCCTTCTACATTCCCTTCGACAGACGCAACTATCTTAGGGTCTTCTGCAGTGGCATCCATAGGAGTCTCAACTCCTTGGATTGCACTTTCATTGCCCAGAGTTTTAACTCCCGGGGCATTTCAACTTTGTGTGGCTTCGATCCGCATCAAGAACGTCCTCGGCGCAGCGCTTGTCACTTTAGCTAGGAAAGACTCAACCGCTGAGCTTCGTCAGTGTCAACTTGCTGTTGTTCTTTTTCTGTTTTTTTTCTTTCTCCACTTCGCCTCCTTCCTTCATTGTGGAGTCATCTGCATCATCCTCCGACCTGGTTGCAGTGGAGTGAGTTTTCCCTCACCGGCGCACCACCGAGTGGTGATCGATGGTGGGGTCACTCTACTCCGGACTCATTTGCTTCCATTGAGTGCTCACCCGTAGTGGGGTGGTGGTAAGACACCTTCATTAGGGGTTGGCTCAACTGGGTGCCCAAGTTCCCGGTGTCATCGCCAATTCCCTTGATCCGCCTCCTCGAGTGAATCGGGGGATGTGGTTGCATCAATAATCGCGGGCAATCATTGCATGTACCACTTCCAACGGATCAATCTCCAGCTGAGATTTAGAAGACTCTCCTGGTCCTTCCCTCAGCTGTTGCTCATGCATCAATTTGGATTCCCACATGGCTTGCTGCATATCCAACTTCTCCTTTGCAACAACAGGATCCATGTCCTCATCACTTCCAAAGAGCATATCAATGTGAGGATGAGTATGGTCGCTGGTTCCAGTGAGAGGACATATATTCGCCTTTTCACGAGCTTCAGCTTCTTCTGCTAACCTTTCGTTTTCTTTCTCATTGAAGATATGCAGGATGTCCAGGCAGTTATCTTCATCAAGTGCTTGAAGCACGGTGGTCAATCCGAGGAATTTCAACAATTCTTCCTCTTCCTCAATGAATTCAGGGCGTTCAAACTGTACCCTCGAGCGACTCAGCTTCCATTTCCTCCACTCTCGCAGATGATTCTGGATGTCTGGATATAATGGAGAGTACATGATTACATCATCATCGTCATCCTCTCCTTGTTGCCCTTCCTTCTCAGGAACGGAAGGTAGCAAACTCTGCTGCTCTACTCCTTTAGCAGTATTTGTGGCAGGTGGAGACACAATCCTTTCAGAGGGAGATTCTGCTGTCTCTACTGCCTCTTCTTCCTCAGCTGTTCTATCCACAACTGGGTCTTCTATTTGCTTCTGCTGAATGTCCTCAGCAGACTTGGTTGATCCATCAACAACTTCTGGAGAATGCACTTCTTTAGCAGTCTCAGAGATTTTCTCCAGCTGAGTGGCAAACTCAGCCGTCTTCTCAAGCTCTGAGAGCTTGGTGAGTCTTCTCCGTGAGTCTTCTACTTCATCCGGTTCCTCGCCTTCTTCGCCTTAGAGACACCCTTCTTGTTAGTTCTTTGTTAGTTCCTGGAGAAGGTATTAAGGGTTTCTTCTCCACCGCGACTGCAGGGGCAGGAGACACGGCTGCAGGGGCAGGCGACTCGGCTGCAGGGGTAGGTGCATCTTTCTTCTTTGCTGTAGGAGCAACTTTCTTTTTCGCAGCTGCAGGGGTAGCTCTCTTCTTTGGAGGGGAGGAAACAGCTGTGTCGACGGGGTCAGCTGATTCCCCCTCACTTGTGTCCGCCCTCTTCGCATGGGCTCTCTTCTGGGCTCCTGAAAGGTTAGCCCTGAACATCTTCTTGTTTACTTGGAAAGGCTTTCCATGTTGAAGGGGAATGCCCTTCACTTCCATCAAGTGCCCAATAACTAGGCCATAGCCAAGTGATCCTCCAAAGGATCCATCTTCCTTGAAAATTTATTCACAACGTTACCAAACTTTCATATCAAACTCACGGCCAGCTTAACATTCTTCCCTTGCATGATCGCAACCATGATGATCAACTTAGTCTTTGATAGCTGGTTAAAGCTACCAAACTTTCATGTCCACACATTTAGAAATGACATCCATCAGCTTATGGTAGTCGTCATTCAGCAATTTCTTGTCAGCTGTGTAGACCATCTTCGCAGCACACTCGGGTTTGATCGCTTTTTCCATGCAACGCCCAAGTCCACATCAGCTTCATATATTTCTGGCATACCCTCGGACGGCAACAACCAGTGCTCCGCAAGGTCTTTAGCAGTGATCATGATGTCCTTACGGTGGACGGAGGACTTGATACCTTCGTCCTGCATCTCTGCATTCACATAAAACTGCGCCACCTCTTCCAGGTAGGTGTGCGAGTATTCTAACGTCAAAAAGGCTTTAAGCCCAGATTTTTCCAACATATCCGCGATTTTTTTCACAAGGGTTGCATCCGAACCCTGCTTTACCATTCCTTCGAAATCCACTGAGGAGCCTGAGTGGATTTGCTTCGATAACTTGATGAAATCAGTCTTTGGTGCCATTTCTAGAAGATTCTACTGATTAAATCTTGATAAACTTGCTTTGAGAACTGGTAGGGTTTTTGAGAGAAAAAAAAAACTTGCTTTCGAATGTTTGAAGATGAATAGTTTCGAAAAAGTGAGAGAGAGAGAGGATTGAAAACCGTATATTAGGGTTATGAAACCGGGGGTTATGGATTTTGAAATTTGATCGATCAACTTGGTTTTAGCATTCATTGCATTTAATTTGTTTATTTTATATCAATCATTTTCACGTTCCATCTTTTATGCATCCTTAAAAACATTCCCACTCATTAAAAAGACTCAGTTTTTGTCAACTTAGCTCATAAATGACTCAACTTACTCCACAAATGACTCAACTTTCTGCTTTTTTGTATAGTGACTCACCGTCTTCAAATCTTGATTCACATAAGGGTTTGGTGAATATTTGTTCTATTTTCATCTTTTCACGTTCCATCTTTTTCTCATTGAGTTGAGATGTATTCCAATTAACCTGATATCTTTCTTTTCAAATCTTGATTCTTATTGGTGAAAATGAATTGTTTATCGAGATGTATTCAATGTGATATCTTTCTTTTCAACATGATATCTTATAAAATGATATCTCGAGTGATTAGTTCTTGAATGCAACACGATTCAGTGATTGTAATAGCACTTGTGTTATCACACATAATTGGAATCTCTTTTTCTTCAATTTCATAGTCTCTCAGCTGTTGTCTCATCCATAAGACTTGGGTACAACAACTGCCCGCAGCTATGTACTCTACTTCAGATGTGGATGTGGCTATTGAGTTTTGCTTCTTGCTAAACCAGGAAACCAATCTGTTTCCAAGCATTTGACAAGTTCCTGAAGTAGTTTTCCTGTCAACTGTACATCCAGCATAGTCAGAGTCTGAGTAACCAATAAGCTTGAATCCACCTTCCTTTGGATACCATAAGCCAACTTCTTGGCATCCCTTCAAATATATTATGATTCTCTTAGCTGCAGTCATATGGCTTTCTTTTGGAGCAGATTGGAATCTTGCACATACACCTACTGCAAAGGTGATGTCTGGCCTGCTTGCTGTTAAATAGAGCAGTGATCCAATAAGTGCTATGTATCTTTTTTGATCCACAGGCTTGCCATCTGCATCCATGTCCATCTTGACTGATATGTTCATTGGTATTTTCACAGAAGACTTCTCTTCCATATCAAATTTCTTCACTAAATCTCTGGTGTACTTTGTTTGACTTATGAAGGTTCCATCCTTCAGCTGTTTAACTTGAAGTCCTAAGAAGAATGTCAGCTCTCCCATCATGCTCATTTCAAATTTGCCTTGCATGAGGTTTGAGAACTTACCACACAACTCTTTGTTTGTGGATCCAAAAATGATATCATCCACATATATTTGAACAAGCAGTATACTCTCCCCATCTTGAATTTTGAAGAGTGTTCTGTCCACTTTGCCTTTGGTGAATCCATTGTCAGTTAGAAATTGAGACAATGTGTCATACCATGCTCTAGGTGCTTGTTTTAATCCATAAAAAGCTTTCTTGAGCTTGTATACCTTATCTCCAATGGTCTTCTGCTCAAAGCCTGGAGGTTGCTCAACATAGACTTCTTCTTCCAACAATCCATTTAAGAATGCAATTTTCACATCCATTTGATATACAATGAAGTTCTTGTGTGCAACATAGGCAAGAAACATCCTTATTGCTTCTAATCTTGCAACAGGAGCAAATGTTTCATCAAAATCTATTCCTTCTTCTTGGCAATACCCTTTGGCTACCAATCTTGCTTTGTTTCTTACCACAGAACCTTCTTCATTCATCTTGTTTCTGAAAACCCATTTTTTGCCAATAACATTTTAATGGGTTGGTCTTTGCACCAATTCCCATACCTTGTTCCTTTCAAACTGATTCAGCTCTTCTTGCATGGCTTGAATCCAATGTGTGTCATCCAATGCTTGGGACACATCTTTTGGCTCTATTTGGGAAATAAAACAAGTGAACATTGCTTCTTGTTGAGCTATGGATCCGGTTCTTACACCATCTCTCATATCTCCAATGACTAGTTCTGGTGGATGGTCTCTCAACCATCTCACATCAGGTTGAAGCAAATCAGCTGGGTTCAGTCGTCTTGCAACTATGTTGTCTTGAGCAACTCTTTCATTATCATTCAGCTGCAGGTTTTCCAGCTGTTTTTGAGACTCAACTGTCTCATCTTCATCTTGATTGATTGCTCCAGCTTTAGCTTCAACATAGGGACTCTTCTGCATGGTTGGCTGATTCAGCTTATCAACTAACTCTTTAAGGTCTTCTCCATTCACATTAGGTTCATCAAAAACCACATGAATAGACTCTTCTGTGACCATAGTCCTCTTGTTCAGTACTCTATAGGCTTTACTTTCAGCTGAGTATCCCAAAAAGATACCTTCATCAGCTTTAGCATCAAAAGCCTTTAGATTATCCTTGCCATTGTTGTGGATAAAGCATTTACATCCAAATATTCTAAAATACCCAACATTTGGCTTTCTCCTGTCCATATTTCATAGGGAGTCTTTGTCAGCTGTTAATTAATCATGCATCTATTTTGAGTATAACATGCAATGTTTATGGCTTCAGCCTAAATCTTTTAGGCAGTCCAGCTTCAGCTAACATGGTCCTTGCAGCTTCCTTGAGAGTTATGTTCCTTCTTTCTGCTACTCCATTCTGCTGTGGAGTCCTTGCTGCAGATAACTCATGAGCAATGCAATTTTCTACACAATACTGAGATATTATCCCATTGAAAAACTCAGTTCCTCTATCAGACCTTATCTTTATAATGGTTTGACTCTTCTCATTTTTAACTCTTCTCATCAGCTGGGGTAACTTCTGCAAGGTTTCTTTCTTTTTTCACATAAAGATTGTCCATGTGTATCTTGAATAATCATCCACCACCACTAAAGTGTATTTCTTTCCACTTATGCTAGGTGGCTCAACTGGACCAAATAAATCCATATGCAACAGATGTAATATTCTTGTTGAAGATGAACTTGACTTCTCTTTGAATGATGATTTGATCTGCTTTCCCATCCTGCATGCATCACAAACACTTTCCTTCTTGTACACTGAGTCTGGCAGTCCTTCTACAAGATGACTCCTTGCAAGCTTGTTGATTGTCTTGAAGTTCAGATGATTCACTTTTCTTGTACCCCACAGAAACTTGATTCGGCTGTACTCTTTGCTAACAGACAAGTGCTTGGTGTGGCTGTCGACCAATCTACCACATACATGTTCTTCTGTCTGGATCCTTGCAGCACTATTTCATTTGATTCAGTGTCTTTAATTTGGCACACTCCCATATTGAATCCAACATTATAGCCCTTGTCACAAGAGTTGGTGATGTTTAACAAAGTTGAAGTTGAGACCTTCAACATATGCAACATCTGTGATTTCTAATCCATTTTTCTTGATGGATCCAGTGCCTCTTATTTCCCCTGGAGCTTCATTTCCTCCAAATATGACTTTTGCGCCTCTAATCTCCTTGAATTTTGACAAATTTTTCTTGTTCCCTGTCATGTGTCTGGAACAACCACTATCCATGTACCAGGTTCCTTGGCACTCAGCTGTTCCTTGAACCTGCAATCAAGGAAATTAGTTTTTAGGTACCCATGCTTGTCTGGGTCCTGAGGGGTTAGTGTTGTAAGATGATCCAACCAACCTATAGCCAAATGACTTGACTCTAAGAGGTTGCCATCTATTTGTGCCATAATCATAACTCACTTTGGCAAATTTCTTGGGGGCTTTAGGTTTATACAGCTGTCTCTTTTGTCTGTATGCCTGTGTGTGTTTTAGCAATTGCCTTCTTTGGGTAGTTGTGATATTTCTGAGTGTAGTGCCTGGGTGCATATGTGTGCTGATGATAGCTCTTTTGCCTTTGGAATGACCTTTGCTGAGTTCTAGGCCTTTGCCATTTGGGCTTATATTCCATAGGTCTTTGCTGATATTTCACGTTATTCCAATCAACTTGGCTTGGGTAGTTTCAACCATTCCCATCATATGTGTTTCTTTCATAAAACTTCTGGGGTTTTTGGTAGCTCTGTTTACTCTTCATAGAGTACTTCCTATTTGAAGTTTCCTGAGGAACTCTGCTGGATTTCTTCTCAGCTGTCCTCTCAGCATACTCAACTGGTTGTTTTCCTTTTCCTTTATATCCAAGGCCAGTTTGTTTGTGATTGTGCTTTGGAGTGAATGTGGGTGTAACATTTGGTGTCTTGGATTTTTGAGATGCTTCATTACTTGAAGATCCTTTTTCCAAAATCACTCTGGGAGTTTGACTGTGTACAAAAGAATTGAATCCTATGCCTGTCTTATCTCCACATTCTTTTGGCTCATAATAAGGTCATCCAATGATTTAGATGCCTTTGTAAATGATGCAATCACATTTTTGAGATCATTTTCCTCTTTTCTATAGCAAGCTATCTCTCGCTATTAGTTTAACATTCTCGGCCTTGACTCTTTGTTCTCATCACTATGTGACTTAGAGTACTCAGCTCCTTAGTCATCTGTGAGTTTTAGCTTTTGAGCTGACTGTTTTCCTCGTTTAATAGTGTGTGTGAGGATTTAATGTGTTCAAAGTCTTTCATCATTTTGCCTAATGAATCATAAAGATCAGTGGGTGATGAAGTGTGTGTGTCACAATCACTATCACTAGAATCTGAGTGAGATGAGTTAGAGTGTACCTCATCTTCTTGGTTAGGTTGATCTTGTTCTTTAGCCATTAAACAGATCATTGCTTCTTCTTCAGAATCACTTGAGTAGTCAGCCTCACTACTTTCTGAGTCCGCTGCTTCTTTAGACTTAGTTGTCTCAGCTTTCTCTGCAGCCAACATGGCCTTTTTCTTTTCTTGTCTTCTTTCTCTGAAGACTCTTTTTTCTTCTTCATTCCTGTATTTATTGACTATGTGATATGGACAATCAATAGAAAAGTGTCCTGGTTGTCTACAGTTCCAACATAGGTTCTCAGCTCTTTGATCAGTTCTTTCCGCTTCTTGGGTTATCAGCTCTCTGATATTCAACCTTTTGATGCTCAGCTATCTTGGGTGGCCTATCTTCCCTTGACTTGGAGAGAGCTGAATGTCTCCTGGAGGATTCGCCTTAGTTTCTTTTGTAGTTCTTGTTGAAGAACTTGTTGAATCTTTTAACCATTAGGGCAATTTCCTCCTGATCAATGGCTTCCTTGATCTCAACTCTCTTCCCATCCTTGACCATAAGTGCAGCTGTTTTGGGTACAACTGTCTCCTCTTGATCTTTTCTTCTCAGCTCAAATTCATAAGCTTTGAGATCTGAGAATAGCTCATGATTAGATGATTTTGATAGGTCCATCGAGTGCCTTAGGGCCGTGGTCTTCATTTCCCATTTAGCTGGGAGACTCCTTAGGATCTTCATACACATCTCCTTTTGTGTGTATTCCTTTCCAAGTGCTGAAAGCTCATTTGTAATTTCAGTGAATCTAGCATCCAACTGATCCATTGTCTCGCCTGCAAGCATTTTAAAGTTTTCAAACTTTTGAACAACAACAGATAATTTGTTTTCTTTAATTTGTTCTGATCCTTCACAAATTAAAGTTAGTTTATCCCAGATTTCTTTTGCTGTTTTGCATGACTTGACTTTATTGAACATTGCTTTGTCCAGAGTCTTGTAGAGAATATCCTTGGTCCACATTGTCCAAGTTGTATCTCTTTCTGTCATCATTGGTCCATTCGATCCTTGGTTTTTCAACTAAGGTTGGTCTTGCTTTACCACAACTTCTTCTCTCTTCACCGCAATGCTCTCCTTCTGTTGTGTTCACTTTCAATATTTGCGGTGGCCCATCCTCTATCACTAGCCACATTTCGTCATGTAAAGCGAGATAGATGAGCCTGCATACGAATTTTCCAGTCATCAAACTCCTCAATAGTGAACATAGGAATGCGTGTCAAATTTGCTTCCATGATAATAAGTTTGCTGAAAAAAAAAGCTTTTGAAAGAGCAAGTGTTAAAAAATCTCTTTGAAAGAGTGGAGATCTAGTTCAGTAACCAGTGCGGAAGGCTCAATGAACCAACCGCTCTGATACCACTTGTAGGTCCCAAGGGGTGTGAGTAAGGTTTAGAAGGGGGGGGGGTTGAATAAACCTTACCAACTTTTCAATTTAGTCCTTTTAAATGAGTTACAGAGTTTAATACACAGCTAAGTCCTTGAGGGACAGCTAAGTTAGTTAATCAGCAGAGTTAGCCACTCAACAGACTCGATAGAGCTGTTGATAGAATAACTCATCTGTTTAGTCTAAACCTTAACTTGGGTGTGATGAATTTTTCAGCGGAAGACTTAACACCCTTGAATTTGTTTTAACTTTGTTTTAAACACTTGATTTTAGCACTTAGTTACTTATCAGTTGGATAGCAAATTATCAGTAGATATGAAGTGAGTATGCAGAAATAAAATGTTGAAATGTAAATGACACAATAATTTTTATAGAGGTTCGAAGATGGGGTAATTCTACTACTCTTCTCTTCTCCAACTCCTGGAGGAATCCACTAAGTAATGATCAATTCACAAAGTGGTTATCAGTCCAGATACAAGTCTTGATCACACAGCTGACTTCTCGTCCGACTCAGCTTCTTCACAGGGCGGCTGCCTTGCTACTTCAACTTACTTTCACAAGCTTCTTGGATTTGATCACGAAGCCCTCCAATAACTTGAGATTGGTTCGACCTTGAACCTTCCTACAATCCTCCTTGGAAAGTAGACCCCTTTTGATTCTTCAAAAGTTTCCTCTTCAATAGTTTGAAGTTGTCTTTCCTTCACAGATTGGTGTTGGATCGATTTCCTTCGAGATTTAGGCTTGAGGATTTTGCTTGAATAACTTGAGAGTGTTTACAGGTTACAATATGAATATTGCTTGTTATCTCAGGTGTGCAAGGTTCAGGTTACCTTTTCTCAAAGTGATTCCTCAGCCTTTTATGGTGAACTTTCAAAAATCTGCCCGTTGAAGAGATAGGCTGATTTTCAAAAGTCACTTATGTTCATTGGCTTGTCTTTTCTTGGTCTTCAATCTTGAGATGTAGACCTTTCCTCGTATTAAATGAATGTTCAGCTTTTCAGAATCTGACATGAGGTGCAGTGCTTCCCATTGGTTTATTCTTTTTGCACGCTTCTGGGACTGAGCACTTTAAGACATGGCAGCATGGAAGTATTACTTATTTAAGTAATATTTTGACTTTTGTGCAATGGATCATTTTCAGTTAATTCCTCTTTGCAATTGCCTTTTCCCCAGGTGACTTGAGTCTACTCCAATGATTGAAAGACTCATCTGTCACTTCAACTTGACTTGGCTTCTTGGGTTGACTTAACTGACTCTTCTCACAATCAAGCATATCACCGATGCTCCTTGATCGAGTCTTTGGTCTTCTTTCTTGGCCATACTCAGCTATTCCTCAGCGGAGTCTTCTCTTCACATCTTCAGTTGACTTCTTGTATTTCCAGGCATAACAAACTTGACTGAGCTTGTTCAGCCCTATCTATTACAATACAAATTACAAGGAAAATGGGGTGCCAACTTTCTAGTCTAAGTTTTACATGGCAGTCATCAAAATATAAACAATAAATTTCCCAACATTTTGAAATTTTCAAATTTTTGAACAGCAACAAATAATTTATTTTCTTTAATTTGCTCTGATGCTTCACAAATTAAAGTCGGCTTATTCCAGATTTCTTTTGCTATTATGCAAGATTTGACTTTGTTGAACATCGCTTTGTCCAAAGTCTTGTAGAGTATGTCCTTGGCCACATTGTCCAGGTTGTATCTCCTCCTATCCTCATTAGTCCATTCAGTCCTTGGTTTCTCAATCATGGCTGGTCTTTCCTCTGCAGCTTCTTCTCCTTCACCTAGCAGCTCTTTATTCTGGCCGTGTTCACTTTCAATATTTGCAGTGGCCCATCCTCTATTACGAACCATATTTCATCGTGTAGAGCAGATAGATGAGCCTGCGTATGAATTTTTCAATCATCAAATTCTTCAACAGTGAACATAGGATTGCGTGTCAATTTGCTTCCATGATAATAACTTTGCTAAAAATGAAAGATTTTGAAAATGCAAGTGTTTGAAACCTTTTTGAAAACATAAAGATCTAGTTCAGTAACCAGTGCGGAAGGCTCAATGAACCAACCGCTCTAATACCACTTGTAGGTCCCAAGGGGTGTGAGTAAGGTTTAGAAGAGGGGTTGAATAAACCTTACCAACTTTTTGATTTTAGTCCTTTTAAAATATTACAGAGTTAACTCAAACAGCTACGTCCTTGAGGGACATCTAAGTTGGTTATTCAGCAGAGTTAGCCACTCAACAGACTCGATAGAGCTGTTGATAGAATAACTCAGCTATTTAACCTGAACCTTAACTTAGCTGTGTTGGTTTTATCAGCGGAAGACTTAACACCCTTTGAATTGTTTTAAACTTGTTTTAACACTTTATTTTAGCACTTGGTTATTGATCAGTTGGATAACAAATAAGTTTATCAGCAGATATAATGTAAGTATGCAGAGAAGTAAATGTGCTGAAAAATAAATGACACACAGTTAATTTTTATAGAGGTTCAAAGATGGGGTAATTCTTCTAATCCTCTCTTCTCCAACTCCTGGAGGAATCCACTATGTAAAAGATCTGTTTACAAAGTGGTCAACAGTCTAGAGATAGCATTGGTCACACAACTGGCTTCTCGATCAGTCCGACTCAGCTTCTTCACATGGCAGCTGCCTTGCTACTTCAACTCACTTTCTCAAGCTCTTGGATTTGATCACGAAGCCCTCCAATAACTTGATACTGGTTCGACCTTGAACCTTCCTACAATCCTCCTTGAAAGTAGACCCCTTTTGATTCTTCAAAAGTTTCCTCTTCAATAGATTTGAAGTTGTCTTTCATTCACAGCTTGTATTGGATTGATTTCCTTCGAGTTTCAGGCTTGAGGATTTGCTTGAATATACTTGAGAATATTGCAGGTTAATAGCTTGAATATTGCTTGCTTGTTCGTGGTTTAGGTAACCTTTTCTCAATGAATTTCCTCAGCCTTTTATAGTGAACTTTCGAAAATCTACCCGTTGAAGAGATAAGCTGATTTCCAAAGTCACTTGTGTTCGTTGGCTTGTCTTGTTGTAGTCCTTGATGTTGACATTTCCTCGGATTTAATGTCTTGCAGCGTTGCAGCGTTTCTGACACTTGCTGCGTGCTTCTCATTGGTTTGTTCCTTTTGCACACAACTGGAACTAGCACTTTATCTCTGACAACTTTAACTTGTTACCATTCTGGGTAACATTCTTGACTTACATCAACGGATCTCATTCAGTTGCCTTGACTTGATCGCGCTCTTTTTATACCCCAGTGACTTGAGTCAACTTCCAATCCTTGGATGACTCATCTGTCACTTTCAACTTGAGACTTGGCTTCTTGAGTTGACTTGACTGACTCTTCAAACAGTTGTTCCTCAGCTGATACATCTTCAGTCTAGTTCTTGATCTTCTATCTTTGCCATACTCAGTTGTTCCGCAGCGGAGTCTTCACTTCAGTCTTCAGTTGACTTCTTGTATTTCCAGGCGTAGCTGACTTGACTAAGCTTTTCCATCCCTATCTATTACAATGTAAATTACAAGGAAAATATGGTGCCAACTTTCTAGTTTAAGTTTTACATGGCATTCATCAAAATCTATAAAGTAAATTTCCCAACAATAATATATTATTTGATTTATTAGTAAAATAAATAAAATATTATAGTTTTGAATGTAAGAAATCTTGAAAATACTAATTATATATTAAAATTAATTTTTATTTAAGAATGGAAAGATAATAACTGTCAAAATTATGAGATCACAAATGTTACCAGTGTTATGATTTTACAATGTAATGTAGGAATTTTGATATATATATATATATATATATATATATATATATGGATGGGATCTCGTGTGTCAGCCTCTTACCGTGTGGATTGATCCCATCCATCCACACTATTTATTCAATGGTCCAGATGGCTATTAAAAATAACTAATTTATCAGTTAATTAATAGGTAGAAAGGGCATTATAGTTGTTAGTCCAAATGGCTACAATAATCTAGGCGGGGGGTGGGGTGGTGGTGGTGAATAGATTATGCCGATTTTCCAATTTTCGCCCTTTTTTTCGAATATAAGAATGATAACACAAATGAAAGTGCGAGAAAGTAAAGAACACTCGATGATTTATAGATGTTCAACCCACATAGGGCCTAATCCTCTACCACCCTGGTATGTCCAAAATGAATTTAAAAAAAAAAAAAAATTTAGTAATAGATACCAAACTATTACAACCTTTACCTTGAAGAACACCTCACTCTTCTTACAACAACACCTATTAACATTACCACAATCTTCTTACACCAATGAAGAATACCACACTCTTTAACACCTAAAATCACCCAAGTGTGCTCTTACCACAAGAACACTAACAAGAATGTCTTGTTTTGGATGATTGAAAACAATTCAAGATTACAACTCAAATGAAGTATACAACTTTGAATGCAAGTGTAATCAAGAATCAAGTAGTGCTCAAGATGTGCAAGTGAAAGACTTAGGCTAAACACAACAAGAATATGAAAGTGAAGAACAAGAAGTTTGCTTGTGTTTGTATTGCTTGTGTTATTGTTGTCTTGTTGCTTCAATCCTTCATCTATTTATATGAGAGGTCTTGGATCTGATTTTCAGACATAGGCTCCTCATTGGAGATTGAAATCTGTAAAAAAATTGCAAAAATCAAATGGAGATTATAGCTGTTAGAAATCAATCCCTTAAAATCATGAAAAGTTGTCTGCTGTGCAACGGATAGTTTGCTGAAAAACCTTAGATCGACCGGTTGACCTCTAATATGAAATTCAAAATATATGCTTGAAAATACACACTTGGACCGGTCCAATAGGGGTTGGACTGGTAGATCAAAGGTTCGACTGGTTGGACCCTAGTTGGACCAATCCATCACCTTAAAAATGAGAGACATAGAAGTTTGCTCAAATTAAAATCATTCCAGGCACCGGTCAACCTCTTGGTTGACCGGTCACCCTTCTGGTTGATCACCCAATCGACCGATCGACCTCCTGGATTTTTCTGACTGTCTCGTTTCTGTTTTAGAAATCAAACTTCAGGCACGGGTTGCCCTCTAGGGTGACCGGTTAGCCTCGAAATAGAAGTGTTGTCCAATTTTTGTCAAAAATAAATTTCAAGAAACACTCCGAAAAAGTAGTAAAAATAATTTAAATCGAATAGGAGTATTTGGACAACATTTAAGGACATTGTTTTGGTGAAAAACTCAGTTAAATAAAATAATCACAATTACGATAAAACCATTTATCTAACAAACTCCCCCTTTTCGATGATTACAAACCAAAACAATTTTAAGAGGTTGATTTAGAAAACGAAATGAGTTTTTCCGTTCAAGTATAACTGCCCATTTTAAGCGACACTTTTCACGCAAAAGAATCATAAGGATAGGAGCAAGGATTTTTCAAAACATTTTATAAAAGCTCCCCCTATCAACATGCAAATCAAGAGTAGACATAAAAGCAAACAACTAAAAGCTAAAAACTAAGCTCCCCCTGTCAAAAGAAAATCATTAGTCACAATTAAAAGTTCATTATGCATCCATTGGGCTAAGTTTCATCCTCACCTTTTTGGCTTTTTCATCCACATAAGCTTTTTTTTCACGAGCTTTTTCCAGCTTCTTTGAGCTTATGAGCTTATTTCATGTTTCACCCCCTTTGGAATCATAAAAAAGCCTATTATGATAAAAACATCATAAAAACATATCAAAGTGCGTATTGAATCGAATTATTGAGCTTTTGAACACAAAGCTTAAAATTCCAAATAGGAAGGAAATTTCGAGAAGAAAGTTTGTAGAAGCTCATTTGATTGATAAAACAAGATCTCTATAAACATATAAGACATTTGAAAGCAAGAAATTCATGTAATGGATGAAATTTTCATTGAGACATTTTATCGAACACTGGGCGTACATAGAATAAAATCGAAGGTGTATATAACTTTTGAAAATATAATCATGCCCAAAAATTCATCACGCAATACGATTCTTCAATCACAATATATCAATATACATAATTCCCAACACAATGATACAACAAATTCATCAATATACCAAGCAAAAGCACTTTCTCAAGGGTTCAACCAAATTGAGATTAAAGGAGGAATTAAACTTACCAATTAATCGGAGAAGTGGAGTAATATGGATGATATACCCATAATATAAGTCCAATAATATAGAATTTGCAAGAAAACATCATTTTGAGTGATTTGTGGGTGAATTTGGCGAAGGGGTGTGAAAATGCACGAAATGAAGCAAATAAGCTGAAATGAAGGACATAAACATTTTAACCAAAAATTATGCCCATGTCGACCGGTTGGAGGGGGCTTCGATCGGACCAGGCTGTGGTCGACCGGTCGACCCTCTTCAACCGGTCCCTGAAGCTCATTTTTTTTGTTATGTCCGAATTTTGAGTTTAAAAGTCCGATTTGTCACCCATAAGTTTTAAAAACACACAAAATACAATCATAGATCTTATTCGATATGCATTATGCCTAAACGAGCTCGAATTGACGCAAACGACTCAGCGACTAGAGGTTTTGTGGAAATATCCACGAGCTGATCTTGAGACGGAACAAAGTACATCTCAATTTTTTGTTTGGAAACACAATCCCCTAGAAAATAATGTCGAACCTCAATATGTTTGGTTCAGTTATGATAAACCAAATTTTGCAATGTTTATAGCGGACATTTTATCACAAAAAATAGGAACATTTTCAAAAGAACATTTGTAATCCGCTAAGGTTTGTTTCATCCAAAGAAGTTAAGTACAACAAAAGGCTGCGGAAATGTATCCGGCTTCAGCCGTTGATAAGGATACACAATTTTGCTTCTTTGAAAACCAAGATACTAGGCAATCGCCTAAAAGTTGACATGATTCGAAAGTACTTTTGCGATCATCAATATTTCCCACATAGTCCGAATCACTATATCATTTAAGAGAAATTTTTTCGTTCTTTGGATAAAACAAGCCATATGAGATATTTTCCTTCAAATATCGAAAAATTCTTTAACTGCACTCATATGAGATTCTTTGGGATTGCTTTGAAAACGAGCGCATAGGCATACAACATGAAGAATATCGGGTCTACTTGCGGTTAAGTAAAGTAAACTAGGGAAATTTGCAGAAATGCCACCTTTTTACAATTTTTTTGGGAAAATGCCACCCAACCTAAATCCTTTTAATTATACCCCCTCACCCCTGTGAAATGTCCAAGATACCCCTCAGCTCAATTTTTTAATTTTTTTCCCAAAGCTATTCTTCCCTCCTAAAAGAAACCCAGTTGATTGAGGTCCTTCATTTCCCAAAGATGTTCAAATTTCCCGACCGAGCTCCCATTTCCCTCTTAAATTTCCACATTCTCAGGTGACGGTGGACGACATTGCTCCCGTGTACGGCGTATTTGATGACAGCGGTCGAGCAGAGACTGTATTGGACTTAAAGTAGAGCGATTTTGTGAATTCTTTTTGCAAAAATTTTGGCTCAGCTGATTTGTTTCCAGCCGACTTTGTTTGAGTTTCAATTTTTCAGTATATTAGGTCGAATATATGGAAAGAGGTTAGTATTGTTTTTTGACTAATGTTTGCTGTTATTTTGGTTATTTATCAATTGTAAACAAGTGTAGATACTGAATGTAGTTCGTGTTATATAGTGGGTAATACGTAATTATTTGAATTTTAGCAATTGTAATCCATTGAAGCTGTAAAAGTGATTATATTGTAGAATTAGGTCAATTTTGGCAAATTTTGCTCTGTGCTGCAGTGTGTGGGTCTGATGTCTGCTAAGTAGTCGATTTGGTGGTCGTGGTGTGGTCAATGGGGGTCGGTAATGATTGTACCTGTTAGGTTGCAGTCGTTTGTGTGGTCGTGTGTGTGGTCGGTGTGGTCGATAGTTGTTTAAGTTTCTGATTTAAATTTGTTATTGTATTCTATCAGGGGTTGGTTCATGCTCAATATTAATTCTTTGGGATGATGCATGGGATTTGGATTCAAGTAGTCGCCGTTGGTGTTTCAGTGGGAAGAAAACAAAGCATGTGGTTGTCCCTTCCGATGTCACCTTCTCTCAATTATTAGAAAATGCATATCTAGTCCAAAATGAGTCGGAATGATTTTGAAATTGAGATGACAAGTTGGCTGACATACCAATGTAAAGATTCATTGCCACCGTGTCCCGTAATAGATGAAGATGATGTGCAGTTGTTGATTCGTGTTAACACGAACAAATTTTTGTCTGCTCCACTATGCTTGGTAACAAAGTTGAGTGACAACCAAGTATCTACCCAAACAAAAAAGAAACAAAATGAGTCAGAAAGCAGTAACCGTTTTGCAGAAGTTGTTGCTCCCATAAGCACTGTAGTTTCAGAAACTCAACCACAATTCAAACCTGGAATACCCGAACATCGTGTAGCACATGAAGCAACAATTGACCATCCCTGTGTTGTGTGTCAACAAGGCACAGGCATTAATTTGAATAATGATGCTCATCCAGATGATAATGACAATGTTGAACATTTCTACGACTATGAATTAGAGGCTGAATTGGAAGAGACAGACCCATTTTTCTATGATGACTTGGATGGCATTTTCTTAGGTGGAGCGGACCTAATGGGGAAAAGGCCCCTGTTGCATCTACGGAAGTTCGGCCTGTGAATGTTGTTCCTACAAGAAAATGATTTATCTCCACCATTAAATGAAACTGCCGTTGATCTTGGGTATGAAGGTGGACCAAATCAGTTTGATCATTGTACCTGCAAGCCATTAAAAAATTCTGTCAGAACGGGCCATAGTTGCATTGGTAGCGAGGCGGGAACTCCAGATACGTGGACCAAGTGTTTCAAAACATGGATGAAATAATTCAGCAGTTGCAAATAATTTCTATGATGAAAAACAGAGAGGTCAAGATAAAGAAATCCAATCAGGTTCGTTTCATTGCCATCTGCACTGATGATAAATGCCAATGGAGACTACGTGCAAGCAAATTGAGTGTTGGCAATATATGGGTTGTGAAGAAGTACAATAACATCCACACGTGCCCGGGGGACTTAATGAACCACCAACATCGTAATGCTAAATCAAAGGTGTTGCGTGATCTCATTCAATACAGGTTCAAGAGTCCCACTCATGTATATCCACCGGCGGCGGTGATTAGTCAATTGAAACAATCACTCGGGGTTGAAATAGGGTACAACAAAGCATGGAGGGCTAGGGAAGAGTGTTCACTTGGTTTTATACCATTGATTTGGGCTTCCTAGACTTGAGTTTTGTGTTGTTTTTGAGTATTTTGAGTCATTTTTTTATATCTCATAGGTTAAGCATTAATTTCTATTGTTTCGAGTCATTTGAGTGGCCAAGACATATTGTGGGCCAAGTATATTGAGTCTAGAGTCATAAAAATGAGTCTCATGTCAAAAGAAGCAAGGATGATCAAACAAGAAGGGGATTGATATCAAGAAATGTCCAAACGCTGCGTCTAGAATTTCCAAAGACCTTTGGCGGTTTTAGTATTTTGGCCATAACTCTCTCCATAAAATTGATATTGAGCTGATTCAAGTTGATACGGAAAGCTAAGAGATAGGGATACAACTATTATGAAGACACAAAAAGCAAATTCGGACGTTTGGATGGCGCTACAACGAAGAAGAGGAGTGACAAGTTGGCCCAATAGAGGGAGAGTGTTCTACGAATGCAGCCCGATACCGAAAAATGGGCAGTCCGGTTTGTGTTTTGGCGCTGCACGCCATTTTCGAGTGTTGGCGCTATGGATTGTCCGATTTTTGGATCTAAAAGGAGGGAACTATAAATTGATACATGGTATGCTTGAACTAGGGCATGGAGGACACTTGGGGATGAAAACCAACACCACCAATACACAAGGGAAGAGTTGGGGAAGAGGATTGAAGACATTTATCATCTAGAAATAGATAAGATTCTTCTTTAATCTCTTTAATTCTTTATTGGTTGTTTCTTGTATATCATTTGAGATGCATTCTCATTTGATTATGGGTATTTGTATTTTCATCATGAGCTAAACTTTATAATTTTAGAGGGATGATGTAATCTATGTTTCAACTTATGTTTTGATATTGTGGTTTGTCAATCTAGATTTCCCAATCTATTTTTGCTATTTGGATTTATTGCTTCTAAATTACTTGATCAATAATTTAGAGTGTTTGGTGTATTTGATTTGACACTTGAGAGAGGTAATTGAATACATGGCCTTGAAATAGCATAACCTAGGATTTCATAGAATTGAGAGATTTGTGAATCCTTTGAAGTCATCAACCAAGATTCATAGTTTTTATTGAGATTTCAATTGGTGATTTTTATAGAGATATTGATTTCCCATTGTGATCTAAAATCATTTGGCACTCGAGAGAGGAAATGATTATTGTAGGAATCTAGACTTATAAATTGATAATTTGTGATTGGTATACCATATTGATAATATAAGGGAAAACTAGATTCATCACACCTCTAGAATTCATTCTCCCATAGATTTCGATGTTTATATTTTGATTAGTTATATCTAGTTGTTTTTATTTATAAATTGAGACATCCATCTATTATTGATCTCAAATATAGCATAGGTAATTTATATTTGGTACTTATACACGCATTCCCCGTGTGATACGACAACCCTACTCATATCACTATATTAAAACTTGACAACCGTACACTTGCGGTTAGAAAAATCTCTAACAAGTTTTTGGCGCCGTTGCCGGGGAATATGTTTTGTGTGATATCAAGGTTGATTGCCTAGTTGTAATTTGACTATTTTTTTTTGTTTTTTTTCTTTTCTTGTTTTAATTTTGTGTAATTTTTTTAGGCACATCGTTGGATGGAATTATAATGTATGCATATATGTGGCCAACCGATGATCTTTCATGTGATTTTTGGAAGTCAAAGTGTGAACCATTTTGTTCCTTATTATCCACCTCAAGAAAATGTATGGACCCAAAATATGGCAAATCATGAAACCTTTCATCACCACAAGAACAATTGTCTAGCTTGGAAGAAATACTTTATCAATTTCTAGATGATTGTGAGGCAAGAAGACGACAAGATGAGATAAAGCGTCGGTCCGAGTTGGAAAAGAATCTTGCTGAGTTTATCGAAGAGTGTAAGATAAGAAATCGAGAAAGTGATGATAGATTACTACAAACCGAGGCAAGCATTCAACAAATTGAGATTACATGTCAAACTATGTCAAAGTTACTCCAACAAATGATTGACCAACTTAATAATGAAGAGTCGTCATCATTCTTGGGACCTGGTGAAATAAAAAGTCATGAACATGAATTGCCCATTATGAAAAAGGTAGACGTCCTTCAAAATTTGGAGGAGACTTTTGAAGAGTGCAATCCGATCTTACAAGAGGAGGAGCCACATCAAATTAACTCAGGGAGTATCTCTATCTCTCACTCAATTGAAAATCCTCATATTGACAAGAATATGTGCACTTTAGATGTAAGCTTCAATACAAATGTATCAAATTTTAAGAAGCATACACTTGAAGGAACAATGTTTGAAAATGGTGATCAATTAACATGTTCTACAGATTTCATGATATTTAATGTGAGTAAAGATAGAAATATCTTTACTATGATTGATAAACCATTTTTCATCATTAGGAACACATTTGATTTCCAAAAGACCATCAATATTGTGATCCTTAATCATCCACGTCTTTCATACACTGAAGGATCGCCTATATTGTTGGAAAATACAAAGGTGTGGCATGACCGACACTTATTTTTGGATCTCGGTTGAGTAAAACAAAAGTCTGGCTAAAGACTTTAAATTTAGCGCTTCTTGGGAGGCAACCCAAACTCATTTTACTTGCTTTCATAGTTAGATTAGTTAGAATGTTTGTGTTTTATTAGTAGTAGTTATGACATCTCACCCTTATCCCTCTTACATGCTCATTACGCGATTCTTGTGAAATTATGAGCAAAAGGTGATTATTGTGATAGAATTTGGATTGGTATTGAATTTCGGGTATAATTGGTTATATAAATTACCTCCACATCCTTATTTTCTATCTATGCCCACCATGTATTTGATAAAATGCCTCAATGAGAAATTTAACACTTTTGCATACCCTTCTTGGTTTATTGTTGGGAGTTCACATATTGATTACAATTATATGACATTAATGTCTCTCCCATGGTCTTCGTATGATATTGTGGTACTTTATCCCATTGCTTGTTTCCACGTGTTTGGTTTTGTTTGACAGTTGGTATTGTGCCTCCTAAATCATAAAAAAGGCAAAGAAAAAGCCATCGGCCCTACAGATGCTACCAATTGGCCTGTTGCTTCTCTGTCACCCCACGATTCCGACGAGGAGTTTCACCTCTTCCATTGAGGACAATGGTTATATTAAGTTTGGGGAGTGGTAATACCTTTTTTCATTTGTGATCCAACTTTCTTCGTTTTTTATTTGTTTCTTGCATATTTGCTTTGAGTTGAGTCGAAAAAGCTGTGAAATTGCTTGACTAAGTGAATTTGTCGAATATGAGTTGAGCAGAGCATGTGTTAAACTGTGATTTAATCTTCTTTCCATTAATTCCATCTATGTGCTTAACTCTGTTGATTTATTTGGGGATGATTTATGCAATTGAGTGGTTACTTTATGATCCCACCGATGCTTTAGAACTTGTCTAATCACTAGTCAAGGCGAAATCCTAGGTGAAGTAACATTAAGGAAGTGATTTAGGCCATCTTTGAACAAGCGAGCTAGAATGCCTACCTTTGTATTATATTTTCCCTAGTGTCCCCTTTTGAGCCTTATGAACCCGTATCTTTGGCAACCAATCTAATACCCAGAGCCTAAAGGTTAATATCCTAATTACCCATCAATCATACACACAAAGTATAGAAAAAAATATTGGAAGTTGAGGAGGGTATGATGAGAAGGGTGTGTATTTAATTGAATGAAGTTGCCCGATAAAAGAAAATATGGAACCCCATGTACGCAAAAGAATAGTTTGGGGGTTCCGGAAAAAAAATATGTGTAAAAAAAAATTGAGAAAAATCATCGGGATTGAAGGTTCATAAACATTGGGGATGTCAAAAAGTGAAGGGTAGTAGCCTATTGATAATTCGAAGTGTTAATTGTGTGTTTGGGTGATTTGAGCCACTTAATCCCATATTTTCCTACCTTACCCTAAGCCCACAATACAAGCTTTAAAAGTCCTATTGATCCTTGTGTTACATTAGCCTTACATTAGTGGAGATTAGTGTGAAAGACAAGCTATGGAGTCCGTAAAGCATCTCATCTCTATATTCAAAAAGTGGATCATTTTGAAAACACTTGATTGCGTGAATCTATTTGAATAATGTAAATGGAGTTGGCATGTACATTCCATACTTTTGATCACAATGTTAAAACACATGCTTGATTGATAGTGAAATGAGTATGAGACAAATGATATTGATTGTGAAGTTTTGCAGTTTGTTTGTATTGTTGTGTCTTGTATTTTTCATTTTAGAGTTGTAATTGCTTGAGGACAAGCAATATTCTAAGTTTGGGGGTATTTGTTCACTTGGTTTTATACCATTGATTTGGGCTTCCTAGACTTGAGTTTTGTGTTGTTTTTGAGTATTTTGAGTCATTTTTTTTTATATCTCATAGGTTAAGCATTAATTTCTATTGTTTCGAGTCATTTGAGTGGCCAAGACATATTGTGGGCCAAGTATATTGAGTCTAGAGTCATAACAATGAGTCTCATGTCAAAAGAAGCAAGGATGATCAAACAAGAAGGGGATTGATATCAAGAAATGTCCAAACGCGTCTAGAATTTCAAAACTGGCAGGTTTTAGTATTTTGGCCATAACTCTCTCCATAAAATTGATATTGAGCTGATTCAAGTTGCTACGGAAAGCTAAGAGATAGGGCTACAACTCTTATGAAGACACAAAAAGCAAATACGGACGTTTGGATGGCGCTACAACGCAAAGAAGAGGCGCTTACAAAGCAACCGGAGTGTTCTACGGTGCAATTGTTGACCGAAAATGGGCAGTCTTTTGTGTTTTGGCGCTGCATTTTCAAGCGCTGCTTTGCAATGAACAAAACAAGAAATGTCCGATTTTTTGGATCTAAAAGGAGGGTACTATAAATTGATACATGGTAGGCTTGAACTAGGGCATGGAGGGCACTTGGGGATGAAAACCAACACCACCAATACACAAGGGAAGAGTTGGGGAAGAGGATTGAAGACATTTATCATCTAGAAATAGATAAGATTCTTCTTTAATCTCTTTAATTCTTTCTTGGTTGTTTCTTGTATATCATTTGAGATGCATTCTCATTTGATTATGGGTATTTGTATTTTCATCATGAGCAAAACTTTATAATTTTAGAGGGATGATGTAATCTATGTTTCAACTTATGTTTTGATATTGTGGTTTGTCAATCTAGATTTCCCAATCTATTTGTGCTATTTGGATTTATTGCTTCTAAATTACTTGAT
Organism: Rehmannia glutinosa; assembly: GCA_016081115.2. NCBI lineage: Eukaryota > Viridiplantae > Streptophyta > Magnoliopsida > Lamiales > Orobanchaceae > Rehmannia > Rehmannia glutinosa. Next base: position 105,006,512 of record CM071926.1, read on the forward strand.
CAATAATTTAGAGTGTTTGGTGTATTTGATTTGACACTTGAGAGAGGTAATTGAATACATGGCCTTGAAATAGCATAACCTAGGATTTCATAGAATTGAGAGATTTGTGAATCCTTTGAAGTCATCAACCAAGATTCATAGTTTTTATTGAGATTTCAATTGGTGATTTTTATAGAGATATTGATTTCCCAATTGTGATCTAAAATCATTTGGCACTCGAGAGAGGAAATGATTATTGTAGGAATCTAGACTTATAAATTGATAATTTGTGATTGGTATACCATATTGATAATATAAGGGAAAACTAGATTCATCACACCTCTAGAATTCATTCTCCCATAGATTTCGATGTTTATATTTTGATTAGTTATATCTAGTTATTTTTATATATAAATTGAGACATCCATCTATTATTGATCTGTCAAATATAGCATAGGTAATTTATACTTGGTACTTATACACGCATTCCCTGTGGATACGACAACCCTACTCATATCACTATATTAAAACTTGACAACCGTACACTTGCGGTTAGAAAAATCTCTAACAAAGAGGCATTAAAACTAGTTAGAGGGACACCCAATGACTCATCTAAGAAGTTGCCTGCTTATTTTCATAGACTAAAGGAAGTGAACCCCGACACTATTACACATATTGAAACATATGGAGATGGGCACTTCAAATACTATTATATGTGCTTTGGCCAATCTTTACGTAGGTTTTGGACTGCTATTCGTCCTGTTTTAGCTATTGATCGATGGAACACATTTAAAAGGGAAGTATCGAGGTGTGTTGCTCATAGCTACCGGAATGGATGGGAACAAACAGATTTATCCATTGTCCTTTGCAATTGTTGATTGTGAAATAATGAATTATCGAACTGGTTCTTTGAAAAACTGTAAGCGAACATTGGTCATATTGCCGACCTTGTTATCATATCCGATAGGCATGCGGCCATCCAGAAGGGAGTTGAATATGTGTTCCCAAATGCACTTCATGGAATTTGCATGTATCACTTGAGACAGAATGTTGTAGCAAAGTTTAAAAAAGCCGACGTTTCTACATTGTTATTCTGTACGGCTAAGACTTATGACGAGGCAGTACATAAGTCTTGTATGAATCAAATCTTAAGTGTAGATAAGGAAGGCTACAACTATCTTACTTGTCAGGCCAAGGTTGAACAGTGGGCTCGTGTGTACTTTCCTGGACGGCGATATAGTATCATGGCTACTAACATCGCTGAGAGTATGGACTCGGTTCTTAGAGATGTGAGAGAGTACCCCCCTGTGTCACTTTTGGATACAATTGTCATAACCCAAAACTTTTGCATTTTAATTATCATGATTGATAATTCATAAGAATAATTACATGCATTTGAATCTTCATCTACACATGGGAATGCCTATAGCATTTTGAGATTAGATAGAATGGGTCTAAATTACAAGTCAGCAATAAAATAAGGATTCATAAATAAATATTATAAAAATGAGATATGTGGTAGTAATATATATACGGATATGATATGTATGTGTAGTAACTTTAGATTACATCATATACACGCAAATTGATATATAGAATATAAGGTAGATGGTAATTATATATATATATATATATATGGTGGAGTATGATGTAATTCATTATAATATATGAATGCTTCCATGTAACTTATCATACATAATACATATATTATATATCTATATACACACGTGTCCAACATGAGAGACAAATAGGAGACATATGTGAAGTAGTAATATATGTGTCATAGAGAAGTATGATATATATTTTATAAAGATGAGTACAATACATGCGCGAGGTGTAAAAAAAAAAAAGGTATACTAGAAGTTGGTGGACCATGACTTCTTAATGGTTATCCAAATAACTTAGAAAATAAGCCACCTGTACATTTAAGAGATGACAAAGAACAGGATATAAAACCATATTTTAATTCCCTCGTTTGAACCGCCTTAAGAAAAAGAAAGGATAAACTTATACATTACTTGAATAATTCTTAAAATTAGACTAATAACACACACATCAAAAGAAAAGGGTTTCCTCAAAAAAAAAAAAAAAAAAAAGGGAAAAAAAGGAAAATCAGAGAATGAGTGAGGAAGGCAGCGGGTTTAGCGTACGTAGAATCAAACTGTAAGTGCCTTCAAAACCAACCTTTATCCTTTATTTAAGTTATATCATATATTATGAAACATGCATAATCTAAATGGTGATTCGAAATTGGTTGTGTACAGTATTATAATAGTATTAAATAGTATTATAATTAGAAAAGGAAAGCAGGTTTGGAATTTTAGTAGAAAAGCTAGAATCATGTCGTGTATAAATATATAATCTACTGTAGATCTTGAGAACAAAAATGATAAAATAGAAAAAGATGGAGTTATTATAATTTTAGGTCATATATATATATATAAATCTTTAATTTTTACAACAAGATAATGGAATTGAATTGACGTACATCTTTAGTTGAGTTATGAATTATAATAGTTAAGATTCATTTGCATGCACAAGGTATAAATTGGATACACATGATATCATTAGTGTTTAATATATGAGTTGAAATTTGGTTATACATTTTGATATGTTAATAGGCTAGAATCCTAATAGAGGAGCAGACAAGGCCGACAAGGCGAAAAAAATAAGCATCAGGATAAGAAAATCACGTGGTGAGTATAATCTTTTAGCTTGTTATTTGATTTGTGGGATTATATGATTAATGTGTTGGAATGAATTATTATTAATTTGACTACAATGATTAGTAGCTTATCGTGCCCTAATGTGAATTGCATGATTTTCTATGATGATATTGTGATGAAATTGAGATATATGATTTATAAGTGATGAGATGGATATAAAATTGAGATATATGATCTCTACGGGATGACATTGAAATGGAATTGATATATTTGATCTCCAATGATGTTATTGATATGGAAATGGGATATGCGATCTCTACTGATGTTATTGATACCGAAACGAAATATGTGATTATAGAAGTGCATTCATCAGAGATTAATGGATTCTGTTATGGCCACTAATGACCTTGAATCACAGAATTACAGTCATCCAGAATTTTTGGATTACAGAGTACCGTACGGCCACCCCGAGTTCACTGAACTCTACGTGAAATAAAGAATTACAGAGTGCCATGGCCATCTTCGTGATCACAATTTATTCTTGGCATTCGCTGGCCCATAACAATAAAAGAATATGACCAAGCACGTGCATTTTTATGTGTTTATGAATATCTCCAAATGCAATGTTGCCAATTTTTAGTTGATGTAGATAAAAGTTGATTCGTGAGGTGTGATAGATGTTTGAAGCATGGATCAAAGGTCGGCCGGCTGGATTCCCATCCTTCTCCCTCAGCTCATCAACTGCATATCATATAGGGAGTTTTATTTTGATATGTATATCAAAGGGGGCACAATCGTTAATGTTGTGTAATATGGAAAAATGCACATGTGTAAATAAGCATTGTTAAATCTTTTTGAATAAATGTTTCCGCTCGTGAAAAAGGTTACAGATCACGATTAACATGTGCAATGCAGTCGTGCTGCATATGAATTATAGTTTATGATGTTAAAATACGTGTTACAAGGGTAAGGGTGTTACAACAATAGTCACAAAGTTGTCAGATTGGTTAACCAGACGTTGTGATGTTGCTTGTAAGATGAATGGTCCTCTCACAAAATGGGCTGAGAAACGAGTGCTAAAGCGCGACGAGTTGGTTCGGAGGTTTAATGTCCAAACACTACATCATTATACGATTGAAGTACTGGATGGTCAAAAAAATGCAGTTGTTGACTTGAACGGAAAGACTTGCACATGCTGGAGATTCCAGCTTGATCAAATGTGCATTATAATTCATGTAGATAATGATGAGCAAAGTGTTCACAGAAGGGAAGGAGCAGCCGAGCCAGAGTCGCACATCTCATTCACCTCCACATATTGTATATAGATTAGTTTCTCATTTTTGTATCCACGATAACTGCTGAAAACCCCCCTGAACCACATGAATGAAAATATAATAAACTTAAAAAAAAATGTGGCTTGTTGATTTTGTGGGTACTACTGATCTAGCGAGGCAAAAATATGTTTGAAAACGAATAGAGAAGATTCTGATTTTTTTTTAAATGTACCCCAAAAAAATAAATAAATTTTGATGATGCAGTGTCATTTATTCAAGGAAATGCTTATGATTGGTGGGAGACTATACCTAGGACTGTCCATCCACCTAATTTGACCTGATATAATTTTATGAGGAAAATTCATGATACATACATGCTAAAGGTTTATAGGGATCAAAAAGAGAAATAGTTTCTTGAGCTTAAGTAGGGAAATCGACCAGTCGATGAGTATGAAGTATTTTTTTTATTAGCTTTCTTATTACGCCTCACATATGGTAGCTAATGAAAAGAAGAAATGTACTAGATTTGGGTTTGGACTTTGATTTTCTATTTGGAATTGTATTACACCTACGGATTTGGTGTTTCATAGAAAGTTGAAAGTTACATTGATATATACTGAGGAATCGGAAGTTGTGTAAAAACAAAACTTTCAATATAAAAAGAAAATAAAGGGTTACTAAACTAGATGATTTAGAAATAAAGAGGATTTTATGGCACAAACACAAATGGCCTTTCTAAGCAATTCTAAAGGTGGTGGTTTTAGGGATGCAATGATAACTAGTAAGAGTGTGGGCTCTACACCATCAGTCGCCACTTGTGTTTATTGTGGAAAAAATCATTATGAAAAAAATGTAAAATGCTTACGAGAAAATATATTAGATGTGGTATACGTGATCATATAACAAGAAATGCACAAAACCACGCGAAGAACCCACAGTTGAGCAAACTGGATTTGGTGGTTTCAATCCTAATAGAGGTAAAGGTCGAGGAATATTTAATATAGGAACATGCTCTAGTACATAAGAAAGTCAAGCGAGCAGACATTAAGCTCAAGCTTGAGTATTTTCTATGACAAATACGAAGCTTAAGATGTACCAACTTTAGTTTCCAGTAATTTCTCTGTTTCTAAAATAAATGCTCATGTTTTAATTGATTCTGGAATAACGTTTGTGTCACAATCATGTCATCACATTTGGAAAATAAACCAGACACATTGGGCTATGATTTACTTGTTCGTACCCTAGTAGAGAATGTGGTTATGGTAAATATTATACATAGTGATTGTAAAAATAATGATTTGGGATTTAGAGTTACATGATATATTGTTTGTTATGATGTTAAGGGATTTCGATATGATTCTGGTTATGATTTGGTTAACTAAACACCATGCTAAGCTAGATTATTTTACTAACGAGATAATCTTGGAGCTTTCTGATCAGATGCAGATAGTAATTAAAGGGGAAATGAAAATTTTGTTTGTGTGTATAGTATCTATATCTACAACATTTATGATGATAAAGAAAGGTTATGATTGTTACTTAGCCCATGTACTAGAATACTTGATTATGTAGTTTGAATTCTCTTTTAAGTTTCTTCATGTACATTGGTTGATTAGTGCCTTGATGGGTTTTAAACAGAATGGGTAAAGATGTTGGAAGATCTTATATGGGTTTGTTTATGATGATATTCATAGATGATATCTATGTGTACTCTGAATAACATGGGAAATTTAGTTGATATTAAAATGATGCCGAAAATGGAGGATTGGAAAAGAAGGATTATTAGTAGGATAAACTTGTGATCTTTTGGTTATATAGTATAATAAGATTTTGAGACAAGTAAACCAAAAGGTGTCCATATAAATATATTAGATTTTGAGGTATATTACAAAATAAAGGACCAAAAAGGTGATGGAAAGAAGAAACTTTCTTGGGGAAATAATGATAGTGGGTATTCTAAACTTTCTTTTAGGTTGGTATCCATAGTCATTTTACACAAAGTATATGATAATGGTGTATTTAATTGAATGGATATACTTGTAATTAATTATTAATAGTTTAATATGAGCTTTACGTGAATCCGACTAACATATTAATCATGAATTTCCTATAGTGGAGTTATCGTTGGATTTTGATGCAGGTCGATGTAAGATGATAGAGATACTCAGATTCTTCACAGGAACTAGATTATTTTACAAAGTATTTTGAATTGAGAACTACAAAAGGTTGAATAATAATAAGAATTTATATTCATTATTAATATTTTAGTTTAACAGATTTTATTCAATTAAATTTCTAGGACAAGGATAATAATGAGTTCAGTTGGGACAAAAGTCACATGGGAAGATTTGCATAGGTTTATGATAACTAACTAGAAGACCACTTATGGATCTAGGTACCATGATAGTGTATGATGGTGTTTTGGATAATGATTATGCCGCTTCATATTTGGGTTTATCTAATGGTAAAAAAAGTATTGCAATCTAAAGAAAGTTATATGTATTTGGTACTAGAAAATTGCATTCAGACAACTTAAGGTCACAAGGGCACTAATGAGATTATGTTAGAGTATAGAGATTATGATATACTTGTTTCTCATTTGTAGATTCACTTATTGATGGATTACAAGGTGTATATATATATATATATGGATCTAATGAGATCATTTTGGAATATCATTATAGATTTTTATAGAGACCCAATGATTTTATTGAATTATCTAGAAGATCTTTTATTATTTTGAGATTAATAAGACAGATAATTATAATTTGTGGGTTTTCGTAGAAACAAAGTTTATGAGTTTATTTATTATTGGGATAGTTCTCTATATGGTTTCATGAAGTATGAAGGACATGTAATGAGTTATTTGCATGAGCTTATGTGGTTATAGACTATATATGATATAAAGGATCACAACGGATTATGTAGTTTAAAGAAGAATATGGTTATTTCAGCAATATAGAGGTCACGTATTTTAATATAAGGTAAAATAAAAGTAGCTGCAAATTAAGGAATAACCAAAACTCAAGCCCTGATATATTAGGTGTTATATTGAGATTATTGAGGATGCTATTCTTAGACTTGATCAATTATTATTAATATTTTTGGATTAGTGCTAAAACATATCAAGTCATAGAGAAATGATGCAGTTTGAGTTATTGTTGATCGACTAACAAAGTTAGCCCACTTTTTACTATTTAAATGTGGTTCTACTCTTGAAAATCTATCAAAAAGGTACATAATGATATTGTGTGAAGCTATATGGTTTACCTTTATCTATTGTTTTAGATCGAGATTTTTTTTTACATCGAGATGTTTTTGGATAGTTTACAGCAAACCTTGAGTACTAAATTACATTGTAGGTCAACATTTCATCCGCAAATTGATGGACAGTCAGAGAGAAGTATTCAGACTTAGATGATTTATTTGGGCATGTGTTCTTGAATTCAAAGGTTCTTGGGATGAGTATATTGTATTAATGAAAATTGTATATAATAATCAATATCACAACAACATTGGCATAACGCCTTATAAAGCATTATATGGTAAGAAATGCAGGAGTCTATTATGTTGGGATGAAGAGGGAATATGATTACTGAAAGGTTCACACCTAATTCAAGACACGATTGAAAAATTAAAGTCAATTATCAGCCGCTCAAGATAGACAAAAGATTTATTGATCAACATAGTTGGGGAATGAAATATGAAACTGGTGAGAAATTATTTCTCTATGTTTCCCCTTGTAAGGATATTCTCAGATTTGGAAAGAAAGGTAAACTGAGTCCTTCTTCAATTGGCCCGTTTGAAATACTTGAAATAGTTGGACAAAAGCTTATAGGCTTGCTTTGACACCTGAATTGTTCCAGATTCGTAATGCATTCTATGTTTGTATGTTTCATCGATACTGATTAGACCTATCACATGATGCCTTTTGTGATAAACCCATTGAAATTGTTGATAATTTGAGTTAGGTTAAAGAACAAATTGAAATAGTTGGGGGAAAAGAAAAAATGAAAGAAAAGAAGTCAACTTAGAAATGGAGTGATTCTATTGATAAAAGTGTTATGGAAAAAACCATTCTCAAGAAGAAGCTACATGAGAAACAGAACAACACATAAAGGAACAATATCCGTGGTTATCTATTGATACATGTACAAATTTCGAGGACGAAATTTTTAAGGGAGAGAGTATTGTCATAACCCAAAACTTTTGCATTTTAATTATCATGATTGATAATTCATAAGAATAATTACATGCATTTGAATCTTCATCTACACATGGGAATGCCTATAGCATTTTGAGATTAGATAGAATGGGTCTAAATTATAAGTCAACAATAAAATAAGGATTCATAAATAAATATTATAAAAATGAGATATGTGGTAGTAATATATATACGGATATGATATGTATGTGTAGTAACTTTAGATTACATCATATACACGCAAATTGATATATAGAATATAAGGTAGATGGTAACTATATATATATATATATATATATGGTGGAGTATGATGTAATTCATTATAATATATGAATGCTTCCATGTAACTTATCATACATAATACATAAATTATATATCTATATACACACGTGTCCAACATGAGAGACAAATAGGAAACATATGTGAAGTAGTAATATATGTGTCATAGAGAAGTATGATATATATTTTATAAAGATGAGTACAATATATGCGTGAGGTGTAAAAAAAAAAAAGGTATACTAGAAGTTGGTGGACCATGACTTCTTAATGGTTATCCAAATAACTAGAAAATAAGCCACCTGTACATTTAAGAGATGACAAAGAACAGGATATAAAACCATATTTTAATTCCCTCGTTTGAACCGCCTTAAGAAAAAGAAAGGATAAACTTATACATTACTTGAATAATTCTTAAAATTAGACTAATAACACACACATCAAAAGAAAAGGGAAAAAAAGGAAAATCAGAGAATGAGTGAGGAAGGCAGCGGGTTTAGCGTACGAAGAATCAAACTGTAAGTGCCTTCAAAACCAACCTTTATCCTTTATTTAAGTTATATCATATATTATGAAACATGCATAATCTAAATGGTGATTCGAAATTGGTTGTGTACAGTATTATAATAGTATTAAATAGTATTATAATTAGAAAAGGAAAGCAGGTTTGGAATTTTAGTAGAAAAGCTAGAATCATGTCATATATAAATATATAATCTACTGCAGATCTTGAGAACAAAAATGATAAAATAGAAAAAGATGGAGTTATTATATTTTTAGGTCATATATATATATATATATATATAAATCTTTAATTTTTACAACAAGATAATGGAATTGAATTGACGTACATCTTTAGTTGAGTTATGAATTATAATAGTTAGGATTCATTTGCATGCACAAGGTATAAATTGGATACACATGATATCATTAGTGTTTAATATATGAGTTGAAATTTGGTTATACATTTTGATATGTTAATAGGCCAGAATCATAATAGAGGAGCAGACAAGGCCGACAAGGCGAAAAAATAAGCATCAGGATAAGAAAATCACCTGGTGAGTATAATCTTTTAGCTTGTTATTTGATTTGTGGGATTATATGATTAATGTGTTGGAATGAATTATTTACTAATTTGACTACAATGATTAGTAGCTTATCGTGCCCTAATGTGAATTGCATGATTCTCTATGATGATATTGTGATGAAATTGAGATATATGATTTATATGTGATGAGATGGATATAAATTTGAGATATATGATCTCTACGGGATGACATTGAAATGGAATTGAGATATGTGATCTCCAATGATGTTATTGATATGGAAATGGGATATGCGATCTCTACTGATGTTATTGATACCGAAAGGAAATATGTGATTATAGAAGTGCATTCATCAGAGATTAATGGATTCTGTTATGGCCACTAATGACCTTGAATCACGCGAAATTCTGATCATCCGAATTTTTGGATTACGTATCCGTCGGCCACCCCGAGTTCACTGAACTCTACGTGAAATAAAGAATTACAGAGTGCCATGGCCATCTTCGTGATCACGATTTATTCTTGGCATTCGCTGGCCCATAACAGTAAAAGAATATGACCAAGCACGTGCATTTGTATGTGTTTATGAATATTCTGAACTACATGTGTGAAATGATTACTAGTGATGTGCCTATGTGATGTTAAATAACTTGTTATTGGAATATACTTGCTGAGCTTGCAACTCACCAAATGCAATGTTGCCAATTTTTAGTTGATGTAGATAAAAGTTGATTCGTGAGGTGTGATAGAAGTTTGAAGCATGGATCAAAGGTCGGCCGGCTGGATTCCCATCCTTCTCCCTCAGCTCATCAATTGCATATCATATAGGGAGTTTTATTTTGATTTGTATATCAAAGGGGGCACAGTCGTTAATGTTGTGTAATATGGAAAAATGCACATGTATAAATAAGCATTGTTAAATCTTTTTGAATGAATGTTTCCACTCGTGCAAAAAGGTTACAGATCACGATTAACATGTGCAATGCAGTCGTGCTGCATATGAACTATAGTTTATGATGTTAAAATACGTGTTACAAGGGTAAGGGTGTTACAACAATAGTCACAAAGTTGTCTTAACCAGGCGTTGTGATGTTGCTTGTAAGATGAATGGTCCTCTCACAAAATGGGTTAAAAACGAGTGCTAAAGTGCGACGAGTTGGCAAAAAACTACATCATTATACGATTGAATATCTGGATGGTCAAAAAATGCGCTTGTGACTTGCGGAAAGACTCCCCATCTTTAGATTCGGATCAAATGGCATGTGCTCATGCTTTGGCGGCTTCAAAAATTAATATGCCAAAATTTGGTATGGCATCCCCATATTACACATCCGAATATTTGGTACAAGCATATGCGAGCCAATATATCCATCGGACATGAGGATTATTGGAAAGCTCCGAGGAAGTATCAACACCATAATTTTAGCTCCTATTATGTGCGGACCAAGCGGTAGGCCACAGAAACTTAGGATTGCATCCCAAGGGGAGGAAGTGGTAGCCAAAAATGCAAACGTTGCAAAAAGACTGGCCATATCCGTACGACCTGCAAAAACCTAGCTCCTATAAATGATTAGTTCTGTGGATTGGGGATGATGATGGGTCGGCAATAAGGTCGACGTGGGGTTGATGAACCTGTGGGTTGTTTATCCGATCATTTGGGCAGTCGTTTTATATGTATTGGTCGTTTAGTCGTCGTCGTGGTGGTCGAATTGTAGTCGTATGTATGGTCGGGTTTATTTGTACTTGTAACTTTAGCACTCTTTGTACCAATATTGATGTCTTTTATTCAGTTTGTCTATTTCCAATGCAAATGTTTGATGTCTTGGATTGAATTTAAGTGTTTGTACTTATTCAAAGTTTTCAAAATGACATCAATTTGTTGGAATACTGTGAATCTGTCTATTAGATACCATTGTCAACATAACATACTACAATTAAATACTTACAACAATGGGAAAATACATACAACATCATACTAGATATATACAATATGTCCATCAAACTGCTACTAATACAACCTGCTAATAAATAGACAATAATGTCAATATACATACAACATCATACTAGATAACAACAATATCATCAATGTTGAAAAGTTCTGAACACAATATTTGCCTAAATTGGATGGTCATCCCAGGATCGATTTCAGCCACACTTCTACCCGTTGCCAATGCTTCCATGAATTTTATGGACAAAACTCCACAGTCACTACCGTTTGTTTGCTGCGGCGGGTGCTCCATCCTTGCAATCTTCCAATCAGCATGGACATCCTCGGGTGCTTTTTGGTTGTCCCAAACATTTCCCATATTGCATATTATGGGAAGTGCCAGAGCCAACGAACAAACTTCTTTTTTGTCTTTCTAACTGTTGTAGTATTGGACAGGGAGTCATACACCATTATTGTGCACATGGTCAAGTCCAGCTCATACAGTTCCCAATGATTGCCAAAAACATGGGCCACTCCGTAAATTTTTTCACATTCTGCCTAATTCGGCCCTAGCTTCTTCGGGTACCGACCACCGACATATTGCAAAATTTTTCCCCCTTCGTGTTGGATGCCCATTTCTTCATTCTTCTTCTGAGTAGCAATTAACCGTTTCCCCAGATAAATGCTTCTTTGCTGTTGGCATGAAAAAAAACAAAATAAGATGACTACACACTAGAGAAATAATTAACATGATTAGAAAAAAAACAAAACATACCTAAAATACTGCATCAGTGCAAGTCCATCGAGGCAAGAAAACATGTGGCGCAATGTTCCTCTTAAATAGCAATAGATAAGTCAATGCATCTAGATTTCGTATTGAATAACAAAAATACAATGTTTATACCTAATATTTATGGCAGTCAAATGTACAAGTACCAAAAAGGAAACATACCGCATTGTTGAGCCATGCTCTCGGTGTGATTAGTGGGGTAAACTAAGAAGGGGAAACCACCCAAGAAGCATCAAAGGACAGAGGTGCAATAGGAGTTACAATATCCTGAGACGTGGCCCACCACTGATTGAAAAATTGCAGCTTCTCAACGGGATAGTTTGCAGAAGGGTCATACCGACCAACAACAGTTTCCGAATGATGTTCCTCGCCCACCCTTTTCTGAGTCTTTCTCTTCTTTTCCGGGGAAATGTGGTGGTTGGGGTTGGTATACGGTGACTTCTCTTTTGGCCCCTTCCTTTTTTCACGTTTGGGCCTATTCTGCACAGGGGGGAGGATCCACAAAATCTGAATCACCAAACAAAATTTTCTTAATGTCTGCATATGGGTCAGGTTGAGGGTTGTACACATCATCTGGGTCGGGCAGGTGGACTGATAAAGGCAAGGAAATTTCTTCAACTTGTAATTGCAGGGGGTATACAAAGAGGAGGCATCTTCTTCGACCACCATAGGGACGGGGACAAGGTCCGTACTCTGGTGGGCCTCTTTTGCACCCACTGAAGGATCGACCCATTTGGAGAGTGTGGTCGTTTTTGGGGTTGTTTCCATATTCGACCATCAAGGGTTCAGAGGAATGGTCGACAGCACGACCGTAGACAATGTCGACCACACCAAGATCGATTTCATGGTCGTGTTGGCGGTCGGAGCCCAATTCGACCATCACTTGTGTGATAATTTGGTCGGTTGCTGCTGGGGTTGTGTCTTTGACAGATCCCTCTGCTTGGTTCTCTCCTTTGTCACCCTCTCCCCCCATGTCACTCTGTTCTCCCTTGTTACTCTTCTCCCTCCCGTCATCAATTTCCTCTTACCCACCACTTTCCTGTCCCTCTTGACTCTCCTCCATCACTTTCTTCCTTTTTTATCATCACTTTCTTTATCTCCCTTATCATCACTTTCATCTCCTCAAAAGTGCACTACAAGAAATTGCTTTTTACCGAATTGACGGAATTATTCTTGTTTTGTTCTTCTTTGGAATTAGCGACATTACCAACGGATACACATTTACGAAAATACCGAAAAACACCATCGCGGATCACCGAAATATAACGACGGCAAATAGTCTCGCTAATCAATGTAAAGTTCTTTCTACCGCCAAATTTCCCGATAAATCTGCTGAATCCCGACCAAATAGTTAAGCGGATATTTTCATCGTTATTTACCGACATACATGTTTCCGGAGGCAATTAGCGACGGATTTATCCGTCGTTATCAATGACGGAATTTTCTTTGGTAATTACCAGCGGATTGCCGAGAGATTAGCGACGGATATTGATAAAAAAATTTAAAATTAAATAAAATAATAGTAAGACCAAACTAAAATGTGAATTTCACTTCTAGATTGTAATGAATTGAGTAGAATCAAATACAATATTGTACAGATTTATTTGGATTAATTATATATATGGCCAAAAAAAAATAATTTATACTTTAGGGTCCAAATTAACTATTTTCAATAATTTGTGATTTAATGAATCTAACTAAAGTCTCGTGTAGAATAAAGAATAATAATTTTTATGTTATTGTTCTTGTTTATTAAATTTCAATTGGATATAACTTATAAGATAAACGACCCTCGATAAGTACATTTATCAAAAGATGACATATAGAGTTGCAATCAAACGGAACCGAGTCGAGTTTTTGAGAGTTTGAACTTGACTTGTTTATTATCGAGTCGAGCTCGAGCTTGAATTTATCGAATATATTGATGGCTTACGAACTTCTTGGAACTTAATCGAGCCTAAGCGAGCTTAGTATATATCAATACAAAAATAAAATTATATATTTCTAAAACGCACAATATATCTACTAAGATATATGATTCTATTCAAATATTCAAATATTTATATATTTGTCATAAGGTATAAAAATTAAAATAAAAGTTAAATTGTTAGTTTAATTTATACGAGCTATTGAGTTTGATTCATTTTATTTTAACGAGCCTCATTAAACGAATTCGAATAAACTTTTATCAAGTCGAGCTTCAAATAGCTCACGAACGGCTTGGTTCTTTGTCAAAACTTTGTGAGAACCATGAACACACTTAGAAATGTGTATGAACGTAATAGTGTGTAGACTAATCTCGGCTTTTTGCAAACTGCCTTATATGTATGTATGTCAATTATCTAAAGCATTCATAAAATATGTCTTACATCGATAACATACATTGATTTTTTAGAACCACTAGAATAATTCGGAGTGATTATGCGTGTGTATATATATATATATATATATATATATAAATCCATTTTATGATAATTATTGGGTGATAATATTGTTTATTTTAATTATTATGAATATCACAATTTTATTTATTATACTATTATTATTTTGACTTTATTTATCGATTAATTATGATTATAATTTATTATCTTATTTTAGTTAATTGCGTATCATATTAATTTTTACTTGTTGAAATTGGAATTTTACCATTTTATTTGTATAATGATGTGTTTCTGCAAAATAAGTATTATTTATTTGAAGCATCTATATATAAAATAAAATTTAGAATTATAAATAAAAAAATATAATCTTGCTTGTGTATTGACAAATTAAATATTGGTGTCGGATATATAGACTAAGTAGACATCCTTTCAAAAACAATATAAGTAGATTGTTTGTGTTCGTTTGTTTAATAATCGAACATGTAAATAGGTTGTAATATTAAACTAAGATAAACTTATTTTTCATAATAAAGTAATGAATATTAATCAAAATGTATAATTAATAATTAAAAAATGAATAATAAACAAACATCAAACGAACACTAAATGAACATGTTTGTGAGCAGTTCACGAACATAAACGAACAAATTTTCTTGTTCGTTTATGTTCATTAAGAACAAGCGAACATAAGCGAAAGCTAACCGAGCTTGTTCACAAGTTGTTTGCTTAAAGCTCTGTTCGTTTACGCCCCAATATATACATCTAGATACAAAATAAAATAAATTAATATTAAAAAAGGTTATTGTTTAGTCTTTTTAACAAGTTTATCGAAGTGTATTCAAATAAAAAATTCAATATGTACCTAATACCAAATACAAAACAATTAGAATATTAATTAGAAATTGAAAATAGAATAACAAATAATAAAAACGAGATCTAGATCTACCGTCCCTTTCTTCTCTGTTCTCTCGACTCACTCCTCGCTCTCGTTCGTTCCATCCCGTCACCAAATCTTTTTCCAATCGCTAACCAACAAACAGTCCCTCCAATCTCCGCGGCGATCCGTTTGCACCGCTTTAGCCCTCACGAGAGCGGTAAACAAACCCTTTGTCATCATCGCAAACCTTCTACCTTTTCCGCAATATCTATCTGCTATATTTGATTTCATCACTGTTTCTATTTACTATTTTCACGTTTCCTTTTTCTCTTTGTTTGGGTAAATTGTTTGGTGTTTTTTTATTTTTTATTTAATGCTTTGGCTTGTTCTTCTTCCTCTATTGGTTGATAATCTGCATTTCATGACCAGGCATGTTAGTGGAGCTATTAAACTCACAAAGGATGGCAACACACTTTTGAAATATCGGATGGTGTGTTCCTCATTTTTCACTTTTTATTTTTCTTTTTATTTTGGGGTATTTTTATTTGTGTACCTAAAATAGGTTAATAAAATTGGGCTCAGTTATTGATGACTTGATGGCATCTTCACTCATTATTCTTGTGGTGAACGTTGGCACTCGAAATGCATACCATATATGTCTTGATAATCGGTGAGAATGATAAAAATTTGTGGGCCTTGGTTATTTTGTCAAAGTAATGATAAAAGGTTGTTTCTTTTGAATGTTATATCTAGTGATAGGTCGAAAAATGGTCAAATTCTTACACAAGTTGTGTCTTCACAGGTGAGATATTTAGGTTGTATGGTTTTCTAGTCTTGACCAATCATATGGAGGATTAAGTTTCATGCAATTTGATTTCGATGCTACGTGATCTTGCGATGTAAAGATATTTGTATGGCGTGTCGTGGAAAATCCTGGACAATATTGAGTATAATCAACGGAATGTAATAGCAATATCGTAGAAATTCTTGTTAACACTAAGTATATTCTACAAAGTATACATTTGATTACCTATGCTTATTTTTACTATTTTGTTTTTATTTGTAAGATTAAAATGTGTTTTCATTTGTTTGGAAACTCATTCAAAAAACTTATGTAATTTGAACTAGTGAAGTTTAGCTTAGAGAGAATCTCGTTTAGTTAACACCAATTAGGATACTAGATTGGATGCAATTACGATCCAGGTCAAAGAAAGGGCCATAATAATTGATACCAAATTAAATACAATATAATATTATTCTTTGAAAACTATTGATTATTTAATTCAAATTCTTAGAAGAGGTTCATTATAAGGTATAGATGAAGACAATCTAGAATTGACACATCTTTTGTTTGTTTTGTTTGGTGTATGGGTCGGGAAAAAGTAGGAGATGGTTAAGTTAAAACGTCTCTTGTGATTTCTAAAGCGTGTCAAAAGTCACAAAATTTTTAAATATAAACTTAGATACAATATAAATACTTAAATAAAATAGATTTATAATTTGTTCATTTTTTAGAGTTTGCAAACACTCCATAAAAATAACTAATTCATGTGTTTTCTCATATGCATACCACTGAGGTGAGAAGCATGGCAAAAGTTTGTGATTGCATTTTAATTGTCGCTTCTTAGCTTTAAGGTAACTTCTAAAACTTAATAAATGTATGAAATATTTTATATATATATAATGCATGTGTGCGTATTTGTTTATATGACATTTTGGGAGGAACTTCTAAAAAGCAAATCGAATCTATGGGTAGTTTTTGTAATTATCTTAAACACATTTTCAAACATATTTGGATTTTTGTAATTATCCAAAACCTCATGGGTAGTTTTTGTAATTATCTAAAACACATTTCGGGTTAATTACTAGTTTTAGCTACTAGTTTTTTTCAAGATCGCAAATGTAATTTGCTTGATTATTTTGGATGTTATGATTGTTGTTCTGAGATATGTTAGGATCCTCCCTGATGGAAGAGCTTGGAAGAGTTGAGGAAACAGGTACAACAAAAGTTGGATCGATATATAGCTCGGACAGCACCCCGAGGCACGGGTGGAGTGGATGATGGGAAAATGAGCACCTCTCATATTTCCCATCCCCTATGACCTACCTTCCCGAGGCCTCATGGTGATGGTGATCTTTGATGGTGATGCGAGTCTTAGTGAGGATTAGACTATTATATTTTAGTGTGTCTCTTGTGGTTGGATTATATAGATGTGTTTGATTTTGGATTGTTTATGTTGGTTTCTTAGATGTCACTGTTTATGTTGAATTGTTTTATGTTATTTTGGTACTTTGTTTGGTATGATTTTGGATGTTGGATGTTGATTTTGGATGTTGGATGTTGGATTTTGGATGTTGGGTAGTGTTTGTCAATTCAAATTTGTAAAAAAGAAAATGAATAATTAAAAAAATCACAAAAAATATTTATAATCTTTTTAAAATTTCCCCCACTTATTAAAGTCCAAAAGTTATTGACAAATTCTTGGTGTTAAGCAAAATTCCGTTGGCGTTAAAACCGTTATTTGTCTTCCTCTTCCTTATCATCACAATTTTGTCTTTATTATCCCTTAAATTCCCGACGGATATAATTTAGCGACACAAACTCTCCCTCAATAATTGAGTTACATTGGCGTCCGTTTATTATTTTTTCATAATTTTTTACACAAAGCGTTTACCACGGAAAAATCCGTCTCCGTCTCCAAATGGGTTTACCAACGGATTTTTCCGTCGGTAAAATTTCAATTTCTTGTAGTGGTGTCAACATAATCTTTCATCTTCTCCAAAACTCTCATCCTCTCCTTCAACACTTTCCTTCAATCCTCCAACACTGTCCTCTCTCCCAACACTTTCCTCTTCATAATCACTCTCAACCTCCTTATAGCCCACCTTCTCCATCACGGCTAACAACATTGACTTAAGTGTCAGCATTTCCTCCTCAATCTTGTCAATTTTTTTGCCTATTTTTTCAATTTGATTCAAATCAAAAAGTCCCTGAAACACACATGAAAATATATTTTCAGATTCAAATCAATTACCAAAAAACAAAAATATTTTAAAAGATGTCTGAATCACTTACATGCACATATGGCTTTCCCGTATCCACATTGTGCCTGTTTTTGGTTCTCACTTTCCTTGTTCTCATCCTTCATGGTGTCGATGCCTCAACATCCACATTTTCATCAGGCACATCTTCATCAGCTAAAACGGCTTCCACCATTTCCTGTTGCCACTTTGCTACACTTTTGAAGTAGCCAGAGCTTTTTTTAGCACGAGAAGGCTTCAATCTATTGACCACTTTCACATGTGTTCAATTTAATAATGAATATTTCAATAAGTACAATATTCAAATCAAATAACAAGTTAAATATTTCATAATAAATAATAAATAAATTTGAAAAAACTTACAGGTTCGCCAACAAGATCACCAAGCTTCAAGTTAAATTTTTTTTTCAACGAGTCAGCGGTGGGGGCATTCTCAGCTTTCCAGCGTAGAATCCGTGGAGTTGCATCCGAAGAACCCGGCACACGTTTTGCACACAATTTACCAATATCGAGCATCACTTCATATGCCCAAACTTGTAAAGCATGTGTGAAACTAGAGACATCGAACTTCTCCATGTTGTGATCTTTCTTGTTTTCTGCCTTCTTCTTCTCCTTTCTCTTCCAAAACTTTTCTACCCATTCAGACATGCATGATCTTATATCAGACACTAGGAATTCATAGGCAATGCTTCCCCACGGATATGCATTGAAGGCCTTCAAATTGTCCACCAAATATATGTATTTCTCATCCAGCTTTTTAGCGGGACCGAGACCAACGAGAACTCCGTACAACACATATAAAGGGCCATTTCAGTGTCACACACTTCCACTTTTACCAATTTTTTTCATTATCTCGGGCTTTGATTGAATTGGTGGTTTAGGGCCAAATTCAAGGCCGCTTATCAAAGCAAATTCTTTCGGCCCAAAGACAATTTGCTTGTTGTTTATGTGAAAGACAATGTTGTCCGTGGAAAGACTATTGTCTTGTCGGAAGAGCAATTATAACACAAGCTTCCCGGAACTTTATGGTATCGGTTTCAAGGAAATAGCCAAAGCACAAATTCTTGAATTTATCAATATTATCCCCCTTCAACCGCGCTCTAATCAGATCCATCGAATTGAAACACGACCTACATGAGAGCTTCCCTTTAAACTGATCTTCTCCTTTGGAATGAGAGCCATTTTATCCCTGTTAAACATAAAACAACCCATTAGGTCGAAAGATTAGTCAAAAGTTGGTCGAAGCAATAGTCGGAAAACAAGTAGTTGTCGACAAAGTGGTCGTATGTGTGGTCATAGAAATAGTCGACATACATAAGCTGCAAATAAGGCAGGAAATAAAAGGAACATAACTAACAGGGGTCGAAAAACGCAAACAACATCCAAAATCAAACCCAACAAACCGATAAACATCAGAAATAAACTTCAAAATAACACTATCATGCTTTCAAACCGACCCATAACCCATGAAACCGACTTGAACTACTTAAGATTATTTTTGGGGAAAAATGCTGAGATCATTCATCCAAACCCAGCAACCCAAAAACCATGAAAATCAAAAAAGGTTACCAAAAGATGAAAACTTCAAGCATACTAAAACACATGCTCTGAAAAGAAAAAAAAACATACAAAAATGCAATAAAAAACCCTAGATTTGAAGAACAAGATAGCAAAAATCGAACTTACCAGGAAATGTACTTCACAATAGACGCGTGAGTGAGAAAAATGAGACAAGTAGTAGATGTCGGAAGTCCGATTGGAAGGGGACTAGAAATCGTTACCAAGTGGAGTGTGACCACCAAACTCAGCGCAAAGCAGAGGAAAATGCCCGAGAAGAGGCGACGCCGGTCACAATACAGTCGGAATCGCCGGAAAAAGACGGAATCACCGGAAATTTTTTTTGGGGAGCAGAGACGGGAAAGAGAGAGAGGGTGGAGAGTAACTGTTGCACTTTTGTTTTTTTTCCTCCTCAAAAGGTGAGAATGAGAGGGAAATTGATTGATTGGGGTCCTTTTCTTTACTAAGGGGTATCTTGGACATTTCAGAGGGGTGAGGGGGTATAATTAAAAGAATTTAGGTTGGGTGGCATTTTCCCAAAAAAATTGCAAAAAGTAAGTAATATTTGGAGTTCTTCCTTTCCAAAACTCATACGGTGTTTTGGAGCCGAAAAATTGTGAGCATATCCATTGGTTTCACACAAGATTCTAAATTCACCATCAAATTCACAACCTCGATCACTTCGTATAGACTTAATAGTATATTCCTTTTTATTTCAATAAGTCTACTCAACTCAGCAAACTCATTAACGGCATCACTTTTATTTACAAGAAAAATTGCCCAAGTATATCTAGAATAATCATCAACTATAACGAAAGTGTAATGTTTTCCACTAAGACTAGCCGTACCAATATCTCCATACAAATTAAGATTAAGTAATTGTAGAGGCTTGGTTGTGATAATTTTATTTTTGGGCTAAAAACTACTTTTAACTAATTTGTTCTTTTGACAAGTGTCACATAAGCCAATATTTTCAAAATTCAATTTGGGTAGTCCTTTTACATGTTGATTTTTGTAAATCTTTTGTAAATTTTTGTATCCAACATGTCCAAGTCGCCTATGCCATAAACTTGTTAAATCATTATTGGCGACAAGACGAGAAACATTTTGACTAACCAAATCACTTGTGCAAATTTTGTAAAGATTGTCTTTTCTATTTGCTTCACGAATAATTTTATCATTTTGAGAATAAGGCATTTTTCTTTATTAAAAATAACATCATAATTTGAATCACAAAGTTGGCTAACACTTATGAAATTGAACTTAAGCCCTTTAACTAATAAAACATTACTAAGAGAGAAAGAAGAGTTATCAATTCTCCATTTCCAAGAATTATTCCCTTGCCATTCCCGAAAATAACCATGCCTTCTTCTTGGAGCTTGATATTGGTAAAAAGTTCTCTCCTTCCGGTCATATGGCGTGCACACCCGCTGTCCATGAGCCATTTTGAATCTTCCGGAATTGTTATAGCCCCTAGCACCTATAAATAAATCATTTTTAGGTACCCTATAATTTTGGGGTCCATGGGGGTTAGTCTTGAGACCTTTGGGTCTCCAAAAATGACTAAAGCTATTTTTCAATTTATAATCATTAGCATAATGTCCATTTTTACCACAATAAAAACAAGTAATAATGTTAGGACTACTAGCACGTATGAAAGTCGGACCTTGGTCATTTTTCTTAGAAACATTTTGAAAAGGTTTGTAACGAAGTCCTAGTTTTTGAATGCTCACTTCTTTGTGCACCATGAATTTTTGTAACTTTATCCGTACTTAAATTAAAACATTGCACATCCTTTTTCAAATTTTCAATCTCTTTTGTGAGCATTTGTTTTTTGGAATCGAGAGTATGCATTTTAGCATTGGTAATAGCATGAGCATGATCAAGAGATTCATAAGAAGTAAATAATTTTTTTTTCCAATTTGAACTTTTTATACTCCTTTTTCAAACGTTTGTACTTGCAAATCATATCTCTAAATTCATTTTGCAATTCATCAACTAAAGAAGAAGATGAAGAATTAGAGCATACCTCATTGTTTTCATCGGCTCTGGCCATGAGACCATGTTCAGCTTCTTTTCCCTCATCGGATGGGGGCAAGGAGCTCATCCCATGTTTTTGCTTCTACATTTAGAGCTTTATTCTTGGGAAAAGGTTTTTTCTTCTTTTGCTCCTCCCTGCTAATTTTGGGCAATCGGCTATGTAGTGCCCAGGTTTCCCGCATTTAAAACACGAGTTGTCTCTCAACTTTCTTGACTTATTTTTATTTACAAATTTGGCAAATTTTCGGACAAGGGCGGCCGTCTCCTCATCATCTTCATCACTAGCATAATATGAATTATTAGAAGATGCTAAGCCTTTAGGAATAATTTGCATACCCAATTGAGAGGTGGATGGTTTGGAATTTTTCATCTCTTTAAGATATACTTCGTAGATGAGAAGATTTCCAATAATCTCGTCAAACTTGAGAGTTTTGAGATTTTGAGCTTCTGTGATTGCCATCACCTTTTTGGACAATGAACCGGGGAGAGCATTTAAGACCTTAGTTACCTTGTCTTCTTCGGAGATGACTTTCCCAAGTGCCACAAGAGGATTGACTATGTTGTCAAGCCTTTCCACCATTTTTGAAATATTTTCACCATCAAGCATAATGAAGTTTTCAAAGTCTTTAACAAGCATGGTTTTTCTTGCTTGCTTAACTTTCTTTGTACCCTCATAAATAGTTTCCAATTTTTTCCAAACTTCATGTGCAGACCTTATGCCTCTAATACGATTATACTCAGTGGCGGTAAGAGAGTTATGCGAAATAGTTAATGCCTTACCGTTTAGAGAAAATGACTTCTTGTCATTATCGTCAAATTCCTTGAAGCTCTTGAGGACCGAGGTGCCATCCTCCAATTTCTTGGTTGGTTGAGCTATCCCTTCAATAACCGCATTCCAAATATCGAACCCGCACCCTTGTAGAAAGCACTCCATTTGGTCTTTCCAAAAGACATAGTTGTTAGCGTCGAATAGTAGTGGCTTGTTGGTGGAGGCGCCGGTGGTGAGACTGCTTTCGTTCGTAGCTAGGGATCTTTCCTCTTTACTCGCAATGAAGAACGAGCTTGCCAAAGATTTTGACTCTGATACCACTTGTTAGTCTTAGTGGCTACAATAATCTAGAGTGAGGGGTGAATATATTATGCCAATTTTCTGATTTTCGCCCTCATTTTTCGAATGTAAGAATGATAACACAAATGAAAGTGCGAGAAAGTAAACAACACTTGATGATTTATAGAGGTTAAACCCACCTAGGGCCTAATCCTCTACCACCCAGGTATATCCGGAATGGATTAAAAAAAAAAGTTTATTAATAGATACCCAAGTATTACAACCTTTACCTTGAAGAGCACCTCACTCTTCTTGCAACACCAACTATGAAGATTACCATAATCTTCTTACACCAATGAAGAGTACCACACTCTTCAACACCTAAAATCACCTAAGTGTGCTCTTACCACAAGAACACTAACAAAGATGTCTTGTTTTGGATGATTGAAAACAATTCAAGATTACAACTCAAATGAAGTATACAACTTTGAAGTGCAAGTATAATTAAGAATCAAGCCTATTACTCAAGTTGTGCAAGTGAAAGACTTAGGCTAAACACAACAAGAATATGAAAGTGAAGAATAAGAAGTTTGCTTGTGTTATTGTTGTCTTGTTGCTTCAATCCTTCATCTATTTATAGGAGAGGTCTTGGATTTGATTTGCAGACATAGGCTCCTCCTTGGAGATTGAAATCTGTAAAAAATTGCAAATCTAATGGAGATTATAGCTATTAGAAATCAATCCCTTAAAATCATGAAAAGTTGTCTGCTGTGCAAAGGATAGTTTGCTGATAAAACCTTAGGTCGATCGGTTGACCTCTAATATGAAATTAAAAATATGCTTGAAAATACAAACTTGGACCGGTCCAATAGGGGTTGGACCGGTCAACCAAGGGTTCAACCGGTTGGACCCTAGTTGGACCGGTCCAATACCTTAAAAATGAGAGACAGAGAAGTTTGCTCAAATTAAAATCATTCTAGGTACCGGTCGACCTCCTGGATTTTTCCGACTGTCTTGTTTCTGTTTTAGAAATCAAACTTTAGGCACGGGTTGCCCTCAAAACAGAAGTGTTGTCCAATGTTTGTCAAAAATAAACTTCAAGAAATACTCCAAAAAATTAGTAAAAATAATTTAAATCGAATAGGAATATTTGGACAACATTTAGGGACATTGTTTTGTTGAAAAACTCAGTTAAATAAAATCATCAAAATTACGATAAAAACAATTATCTAACAATAGTAACTAGCAAAATGCCATATATCACGCCCCTACAATCAATGGATTGATTAATATCACGTTTCCATAACGGAATTGTGCACTATTTTAATAGCTGAATTGTACACCATCTAATAACTGATTGTACACCATTTTATATCTAACAGTGCATCATTGTATAACTAATTGTAGATCATTTTAAAGGAACTATAAAGACAAAATGATGTAACCATCTAGGAACTATAAAGACAAAATGATGTAACCATCTTCCCATTGAATGACTCAACTATGCACCATTTTATATCTAACAGTGCATCATTGTATAACTGATTGTACATCATCTAAAAGAACTATAAAGAAAAAATGGTGTAACCATCTTCCCATAAATCACGCCCCTTCAATCAAGCGATTAATTAATATCACGTTTCCGTAACTGAACTGTGCATCATTTTAATAGCTGAAATGTGCACCATTTAATACTGAACTATGCACCATTTTATATCTAACAGTGCATCATTGTATAACTAAGTGCACATCATCTAAAAGAACTATAAAGATAAAGTGGTGTAACCATCTTTCCATAATTAGCCCCTACAATATGTGATAAAGATCACGTTTTCATAACTGAACTGTGCATCATTTAATACTAAATTGTGGAGTATTTTATATCTAACAACTTATCATTTTATAATTAATTGTGCATCATTGTATAACTAATTGTACATCATTGTGAGTAAACCACAAGTGAATGAAAAGCAAGAACAATCATAAAATCAAATCTCATATAAATCACTGGGATGAACAGTTACCAAAAGTAACTGCTTTATTTACAAATAAAATGACTGTTATGCCTTTAATTGGGCAAAAACTAAATACATAAAAAAAATTCAAAAAAAATCTGAACCTTTGGATTTGTTGAATTAATGGATTTGATTAATCCACACTGTCACATGGTAAGCCTCTTGCCATATTTGATCCTAACCCCATATATATATATATATATATATATACACACACACACACACAAATAGTATCTCATGAGGCAGTCCCTTACCGTCAGACCGTAAGGATTAATCACAACAACTCCCATTAAATAATTGATGACTGATATTAGAATGAATAAAATTAGATTAAATATTTAATTTAATCTCACAATTGAATGTAACCTCCTTACCATTAAATACAGTAGATAAAAAAGGAATTAAAATCAAATAATATCAGTTACGTTTCATACATATATCAATCCCACAAAAATCTTCATCAAATCCACAATCAAATCTCTCTCTCTCTCTCTCTCTCTCATAAACCCACCATTAACGCATAACATGATTATTGTGACCTAATGCATTTTAGAATAAATCTACTGCATAGATAGTTATCAAACACTGCACAATTAGTTGTTGTTTAATGCATACATGGTTATAATGTACTACATAATCATATTTTATTTGGTGCATATAGTAATGAGATAAAATTAAATTAATTGTTGTTTGATGCATATGTAGATAATTGTTATTTGATGCATATAATTATGAGACAATTCGTAGTTAGTTATTGTTTGATGCATATTTATTTGTTGTTTGATGCACATATAACTGTAACACAATGCATAGTTAGTTACTGAATGATGCTCGATATAATACATACTTGGTTTGAATAAATTTCATATTCATATACATCTATTGCTTATATTGTGGAAAACTTACTGCATAATTATGTTCATTTTGGTGCATACGTAAATGAAAAATATTGCATATTTAGAAACAATATGATGCATATGTAAAATAATTGAATGGCGGGAGATCTCGTATCATATATCCCATCTTTTAAATCAAGGAAGTGAACAGTCATGTTTCTAAAAAAAATTGTCAAATAATGAAAGTCCTAAAATACCCTTAATGAAGGGAAATAAATAATTGAATAATTAACAATTCAAAATAATATCATCCATTTGATTTTGACAAATAAATGGTTGAGATTAGTCCACACTGTCTTACACAAAGACCCATGTCTCATTTGATCCAATCTCTCTCTCTCTCTCTCTCTCTATATATATATATATATATATATATATATATATATATATATATATATAGAACTGGATCCAATGAGACCTTTGTCTGTGGTGAGACCGTATGAACTAATCTCAACCGTTGCAATAAATCCATGAGCGACTCAGATTTAAAAGAATATTAATTAATACAAATAGTCATATTGAGGGTATAATAGATAAAACACAATACATATGGATAACTGTCATATCAAAATCGTTACAAATTAGGAATAAATATCTGAATTGATTGCTTAAATGCTTAAGGTTTTGGCCATTCATGTAACTACTATTTTTTCCCTTTGACAAGTTTAATTTAACACAAAAACTCCTATCAGACCGTCTAACGGGTCTGATCTGTTAGACAGATCTGACCCGCGACCCAATGGCAGTTTTGTAATTTCCACAGATAGTGGCATTTTTGTAATTTTCAAGTGTCCTTTCAATTCTCAGCGGGCATACATCAACTCTTCCCACTCTTTCAAACTGAACCGTCATTTTTTCAATTGACTTCTCACATTTCATCTCACAGAAACTACTTCGCTCATTTTCGCCCATACTTTTCCAAGCAGCAGTTCATGCGAGAGTTTTCGAAGATCAGAGTTCGTAGCATTTCATTTGAGATTTTTTGAAGATCAGAGTTCGAGTGTTCGTGTTGTTTCAAAATACTAGACTTCGTTCGTGTTCAGTGAAAAGGTAAAGTTTGCTTCATGCTAGGGTTTTTAAGATGTTTAGAAATTTGAAAATAGTAGTTTCGTAGAGTTTTAATGTCTAGGGTTTAAAGTTTGTGGTGATTTGTTTGAAATTCTCGATTTCAAAACCCTAGTTTCTATTTTTCTGGTAGGTTTTTGGTTATTTCTATTGTTTATGTGTTTTTTGTTTACTTCAATGGTTTTGTTAGTGAACATTTAAGTTATCCAAATATTTTATGTGTTTCATATTTTTTTAAATGTATTAGTAGTTAGTTCAAATAGTATTAGTTGTTATCATGTAAGAGTATTAGCAAAGATCTCTCTTTTTTTATTTGTTGTTAAGTTTTTAGCCCTGTTTTTTTATATTGGTGGTTTTTTGTACTTTGTATTACTTGTTACTCTAAATTGTATTAGTTGTTACACTGAAAAATATTAGTCCAAAACCCTAGTTTCCGACTCTTTTAGATGTTTTGTGCTGCTGTTTATTTCTGTTGTTTCTTTTGAATGTATTAGTAGCTTAGTTTGAATAGTATTAGTGTATATCATGTAAAGTGTTAGTAATGATTTCTCTGTTTTTATGTTGGTGGTGTTTGGCGTTTTGTATTACTACTTACTCTCAGTAGTATTAGTTATTACACTGAAAAGTATTAGTTATTATGGGAATTCTAGTTAGTCTGAATAGTTCTAGTTTTTACCCTGTAAATTATTAGTTATTAATTTCTGTGGTTTTTATGTTGTTGGTGTTTTGGCATTTTTGTGTGTGCAGTAACAAAATGCGTACTAAGAACCCGACGAAGAGGTCAAAAAGTGATGAACATTATTATATTCCCCCATTGGCTTTGGTTCCATATGAGGATCGATCCTCAAGTGAGGAATATATTCCACCAAAGAAGTAGCAACAAGAGAAAAATGTTGCAGTGAAAAGAAAAAGAGCTAAAATGTATTACTATACTCTGTTAATAGTATTAGTGTCTACAATGTAAATTATAAGCACTGACTTGTTTTTTACATTTTTTGCAGTGATTTTGTCACAAAATGTAGACCACGTGGTCTGTGTGAAGTGGTATCTAACCTGACTATTGCACAAAAGAAAGATGTTGAAGGCATTGGTTTCAGAGGGCTATTAAAGATGGCTGGGGTGAATGCAATCCCCACAAAAATGCTGAGGTGGTTAGTTAGCAACTTTAATGGTACAAGCCAGCTTCTTAAGATAGATCAAAATAGGAGTTTTGTGTGACGGAGGATGATATTTGTGACTGTTTCCTTCTACCAAGGAATGAAGGTTGTGATGTGTTAAGAAATAAGGAGAGTTTAGGTCTAATGGCTGATTGGAATGATAGGTACAAGTTTAAGGGAGAAGTTAGTTTGAAGTATTTTAGGTCTGTGATGGAGAGGATGGTTGATGGCGGTGATGATTTTAAACATTTTTTTGTGTTATTTTCATTGTCTTCCTTCTAAACACCAAGTGCCAACAACAACGTTGACTTTGGTGTTTTACGGTCAGTTGTTGAGGTTGATTAAATAAACCAATTGGATTGGTGCACACATGTTCTGAATAGGCTGTTTGTTGCTGTGAATAGTACAAAACGGGAATTGTTAAGAATGTTAGTGGCTACGTTTTGGTTCTGCAAATCTTGTACTTTCATAGGTTGAAATGGCAAGGTCGTGCGGAACCTACAACCCTACCCTTGATACATCATTGTAATACTGAGAGAATCAAGAACATGTTTGCTGAAGAAATTGCAGCTGGGGAATTTGGACAGAGAGAGTTTTTGACAGACACATATCCTGTGTCTTGTAGGAAAGGGCAGAATGTGAAGAAAATCGTGGCGAGGAAAATATTGTTGTGGAAAAAGAGCAAGTGAAAGATGGAGGATGGGAAGAAAGGTGAGACAGAGGAGAGAAAGAAATATCACAAGGATGATGACAACGAGGACAATGAGTTGTTCGAATCGATCAATTACAAGCTGCCAAAGGGAGAGATGGTGGATGAGGAGATCCACAAATTGGCCAAGGATGTAAGATAAATGTTATTATATATATTATTATTTACTGCAAAAGTATTAGTAGTTTTATAAAGATTTAGCTGTTTTGTTTTGCAGGAAATGACTGAGTTATTCATGTTGCTGAGGAGGGACATGAATGTTATATTTCATGCGCACATGGAGAGGGTCAGGAAGTTGCAGGCACAATTGAATGAAAAATAAACTTCATTGTCTCCAACTACTGAGTTGTCTGAGACTCAACAATTTTTTTTCTAGTGCCAAACTTCATGAGTATGTTGATGAGGTTGTGAGCAAATTTGAAAGAAAGAAGAAATTCATTGACCCTTCAATGCCCCGCTTTGATATTCTGACCCCGGAAGAGGATTTAATACACGAGGATGTAATACCTGGGGTGAATAAAGATGCACTTCCTGTGCATGAGGATGTAATACCTGGGGTATTACATGAGGAAAAGGAGGAGGTGGAGGATGATAAGAAAGAGGTGGAGGATGATAAGGAAGAAGTGGAGGATGGAAAGGATGAAAATGGAAGATTTAGTTGTTGCACTGTAAAGTATTAGTTTTTACACTATAATATATTAGTTGTTATACTATTAGGTATTAGTTGTTGCACTGTAATGTATTAGCTGTTACATAGTAAAGTATTAGTTGTTACACTGGAAGGTATTAGTTGTTACTAATAGTTGACCATTGTTTTGAGGAAATAGTTGAACGGTGGCCCATCCCTGAGAAAAAACTTTCAGGTGTTCATTTATGAAAAAACACAACAAGAATTTTACTGGAGTTGTGCTGTCAATGAAGCAAAAGGATGTGACTGACTACTGTTTCTTCAATCACAAACAAAAGAAAGAGTAATGTTTGAACTGCCATTTTTTATTATGTTCTTTGAATAATATTTTTTCATTATTAACTTTTGTAAGTTATTTTTTCAATCAAATGAACCATTTTTACACATCTTTGGTGCTTTTAACGTGTCGTCAGTCATTAGGAAATTTATTTGTTAGATTTTGATGATACCATATAAAACTTAAACTAGGAAGTTGATACCCCCTTTTCCTTGTAATTTGCATTGTAATAGAAAAAGGGATGAAAAAGCTGAGTCAAGTCAGCTTTGCCAAGGATTACAAGAAGTCAACTGCGGACTGTGAGAAGACTCTGCTGTGTGTCAGCTGAGTAATGCTATGAAGGAAGACAAGGACTCGACTGAAAGAGAGTCAGCTGGGGAGCAACTGTAAGAAGTCTCAGTCAAGTCAACTCAAGAAGCCAAGTCTACAAGTTGATGTGACAGTTGAGTTATCCAATGATTGGAGCAGACTCAAGTCACCTGGGGTAAAAACAATAGTCTAGTCAAGACAACTGACTTAGATCCGTTGATTAAAGTTAAGAATATTACTCAATATAGTAATATGTCAAAGTTTTCAGGTCTAAAGTGTTATTCCCAAAATTATGCAAAAGAAATGTACCAATGGGAAACACTGCACCTTGTGTCAGGCACCTG
Source organism: Rehmannia glutinosa (assembly GCA_016081115.2). Lineage (NCBI taxonomy): Eukaryota > Viridiplantae > Streptophyta > Magnoliopsida > Lamiales > Orobanchaceae > Rehmannia > Rehmannia glutinosa. Next base: position 105,037,079 of record CM071926.1, read on the forward strand.
CAATGCTGCGAAGACATTTAATACGAGGAAAGGTCAACATCAAAGACTGCAGACCAAGACAAGACAAGCCAACCAACACAAAGTGCCATTTGAAATTAGCCTATCTCTTCAACGGGCGAAATTTCAAATGTGCACTATAAAAGGCTGAGGAAGTCATTGAGAAGAGAAGACCTGAAACACAAACAAGCAAGCAATATTCAAGCATTTAACTTGCAATATTCTCATAAACACTCAAGCAATTCCTCAATCCTGAAACTCAAAGGAAATCGATCCAACACAAGTTATGAAGGAAAAACAACTTCAAATCTGTTGAAGAGGAAACTTTTGAAGAAACCAAAGGGGTCTACTTTCCAAGTCAGGATTGTAGAAAGGTTCCAGGTCGAACCATTATCAAGTTTGTTGAAGGGCTTCATGATCAAATCCAAGAACTTGAGAAGTGAGTCAAGATAGCAAAGCGCAAAATTCTGTGAAAGAAGGCGAGTTGCAAGAGAAGCCAATTGTGTGATCAAGGCTGTCTCCATACTGTTCATCGCTTTGTAAACTGATCTGTTACATAGTGGATTCCTCCAGGAGTTGGAGAAGAAAGGATTAGAAGAATTACCCCATCTTCGAACCTCTATAAAATATTTGTGTCATTTACTTTCAGCAAACTTACTTTCCTGCATATTCACTTTATATCTGCTGTTAGTATTATATTTGCTATCCAACTGATAAATAACCAAGTGCTAAAAACCAAGTGTTGAAAAAAAGCTTATTACTAAACAAAGGGTGTTAAGTCTTCCGTTGTTAAAAACTAATCAGCCAAGTTAAGTATTTGGCTTGAGCAGCCGAGTTATATTATCAACAGCTCAATCGAGTCTGTTGAGTGGGTAACTTAGCTGAAAAGCCAACTTAGCTGTCCATCAAGGACACAACTGTTTGAGTCAACCCTGTTGAATAATTTTAAAAGGACTAAATCAAAAATTTGGTAAGGTTTATTCAAACCCTCCTTCTACACCTTACTTCACACCCCTTGGGACCTACAAGTGGTATCAGAGCGGTTGGTTCATTTAGCCTTCCGCACTGGTTACTCATGAACTAGATCTCTATCGTTTCAAAAAGATTTTAAACACTTGTGTTTCAAAGTGTTTCACTTATAAGCAAAGTTATTATCATGGAAGCAAATCTAATGCGTATTCGTATGTTCTCTGTTGAAGAATTTGATGATTGGAAAATTTGTATGCAGGCTCAGCTATCTGCATTACATGATGAAATGTGGCTTGTAATAGAACATGGACCATTGCAAATACTCAAAGTGAACACGACTGTAAGAAGAGCAGCTGCAAATGAAGGAGAAGAAGTTGCTGCTGAAGCAAGAGCAGCCATGGTTGAAAAACCTAGGACTGAGTGGACAAATGATCATAGAAAGAGATACAACCTGGACAATGTGGCCAATGATATTCTCTACAAGACATTGGACAAAACCATGTTCAATAAAGTCAAATCTTGCAAATCAGCCAAAGAGATTTGGGAAAAGCTAACTTTAATTTGTGAAGGATCAGAGCAAATTAAAGAAAATAAACTATCTGTTGCTGTTAAAAAATTTGAAAATTTCAAAATGTTTGCAGGTGAAACTCTGGATCAGCTGGATGCCAGATTTACTGAGATTACAAATGAGCTTTCAGCTCTTGGGAAAGAATATACAGAAAAGGAAATGTGTATGAAGATTTCAAAAGCCTCCCAGTGAATGGGAAATGAAGGTCATGGCACTGATATACTCTATGGAACTCTCAAAAACATCCAACCATGAGCTATTCTCGGACCTCAAAGCCTACGAATTTGAGCTGAGAAGAAAAGAGCAAGAGGAGATAGTTGTGCCCAAGACAGCTGCACTATTGGCCAGTGAAGGGGAAATAGCTGAGCCAAAGAAAGCCATAGACCAAGAGGAGATTGCCCTAATGGTCAAAAGATTCAACAAGTTCTTTAATAAGAACTATAAAAGAAACAAGGGTGAAACCTTGAGAAGACATTCAAAGACCTTCCAAGTCAAGGAAGAAAGTCCTCCCAAGAGAGCCGAGCATCAAAGGGTTGACTATCGAGAGTGATAACCCAAGAGCGACAGAGCCGATCGTAGAGCCGAGAACCTGTATTGGAACTGCAGACAACCAGGACACTTTGGGCCTGTTTGTTTATGTTTCCATGGTCCATTTCGCTTTATGGAGTTGGAAATAGAATTTTGAGAATTTATTGGTTTTCGTGTGGAAATTGGGATTGTGTTTGGATGAATGTATTGAAATGTGTTTTATGTAGGATTGGAAATGAGATTGTGTTTGGTTTGAGTAGTTTTGAAATATTATTTTATGTATATAATAATTGAAAAGTTGGTAGTGGTGGGGTCTACTTCAATATTTTAATTTGAATATATAATATTATATTTGTAAGATTATAGTTGGTGGGTCCTGTTAGATAGTTATAATTTAAAAATAGTAATATTTTAAGTAGATAAAGTTGATAATAGTGGGTCCCACATATATAATTGGGTTAAAATATTAGAATAGTGATTGATAAGTAATGATGAGTGATGTAGGGTAGTGTATAGGTTTGAGAATAGAAATTATAGGTTTGAGATGTTGTTTTATGTGAAAAATAGAAAATAAAAATGATGATTTCCATTGGAAATTTTATGAACAAACATGATTCCACTTTTATGTATAGTTGGAAACTGGAAAGAGGCTATTGGAAACATAAACAAACAAGGCCTTTGATGTTGACTGTTCCTATCCGCCAATCAACAAGTACAAAAATGAAGAAGAAAGAAAAGCCTTTAGGGAAAGAAGACAGGAAAAGAAGAAAGCCATGTTAGCTGATGAGACAGTCCAGTCCAAAGAAACAACAGACTCAGAAAGTAGTGAAGCAGACTACTCAAATGATTCTGAGGAAGAGACTATGATCTGCCTCATGGCCAAAGAACAAGATCAACTAGATCAAGAAGATGAGGTACATTCTAACTCATCTCATTCAGATTCAAGTGATAGTGATTGTGATACACACACTTCATCACCAACTAATCTTTATGATTCATTAGGCAAAATGATGAAAGATTTTGAACACTAAAATCCTCACACACAATTTTAAATGAGGAAAAAAACCAGCTTAAAAGCCAAAACTCACAGCTGACTAAAGAGCTGAATACTCTGAGTCACATAGCTGATGAGAACACTAAGCTGAAGACTGAAAATGCCAAGATCACAATAGAGTTAGCCGCTATAGAAAAGAGGGAGAAAGATCTTATTATGAGTCAAAAAGAATGTGCGATAAAGGCAGGACATATGATTTAATTCCTTTGTGCATAGTCAAACTCCAAGAGTGATTTTGGAAAAAGGATCTTCAAGTAATGAAGCATCCCAAAAACCAAAAACACCAAATGCTACACCCACATTCACTCCAAAGCACAATCACAAACAAACTGGCCTTGGATACAAAGGGAAAGGAAAACAACCAGTTGAGTATGTTGAGAGGACAACTGAGAAGAAATCCAGCCGAGTTCCTCAGCAAACTCCAAACAGAAAATACTCTGTGAAAAAGTAAACAGAGCTACCAGAAACCCCATAAATTTCATCAGAGAAATACATATGATGGGAATGGTTGAAACTATCCAAACTGTGATGATTAGAATAATGTGAAACATCAACAAAGACCTATGGAATATAAGCTAAAATGGAAAAAACCTAAACCTCAGCAAAGGTCATTCCAGAGGCAAAAAAGCTATTATCAGCACACATATGCACCCAAGCACTACACTCATAAATACCACAACTACCCCAAGAAAGCAATTGCTAAAACACAAACACAGGCATACAGACAAAAGAAACAGTTGTATCAACCTAAAACCCCCAAGCAATTTGCTAATGTGCATTATGATTATGGCACTGATAGATGGCAACCTCTTAGAGTCAAATCATTTGGCTATAGGTTGGTTGGATCATCTTATAGCACTAACCCCTCAGGACCTAGACAAGTATGGGTACCTAAAAACTGATTTCCTTGATTGCAGGTTCAAGGAACAAGCGAGTGCTAAGGAACCTGGTACAGGGATAGTGGCTGTTCCAGACATATGAAAGAAAACAAGAAAAACCTATCAAGATTCAAGGAGATTAGAGGTGCAAAATTCATATTTGGAGGAAATGAAGCACCAGGGGATATCAAAGGCACAAGATCTATCAAGAAAAATGGATTGGAAATCACAGATGTTACTTATGTTGAAGGCCTCAACTTCAACCTGTTCAGCATCAGCCAACTCTGTGATAAAGGCTACAATGTTGGATTTAACATGGGAGTGTGCCAGATCAAAGATGCTGAATCAAATGAAATAGTGCTACAAGGATCAAGACAGAAGAATATGTATGTGGTAGATTGGTCTCTTTGCTACACCAAGCACTTGTCATTAGCAAAGAGCACATCCAAATCAAGTTGGGCAGTAGCACAAGAAGTTCGAGTCATCCGAATTTCAAGACAATCAACAAGCTTGCAAGGAGTCATCTTGTAGAAGGATTGCGGACTCGGTGTACAAGAAAAAAGTGTATGTGATGCATGCGGATGGGAAAGCAAATAAAATCTTCATTCAAGGATAAGCCAAGTCCTTCTTCAACAAGGATATTACATCTGTTGCATATGGATTTATTTGGTCCAGTAGAGCCAACTAGCATAAGTGGAAAGAAACACACCTTAGTGGCGGTGGATGATTATTCAAGATATACATGGACAATTTTCATGTGTAAAAGAAGAAACTTTGCGAGAGTTACCTCGGTGATGAAAATAGTTCAAAATGAGAAGATCCAGACCATTATAAAAATAAGATCTGACAGGGGAACTGAGTTTGTCAATGGGATAATAACTCAATATTGTGTTAAAAATGGTATTGCTCATGAGTTGTCAGCGGCAAGGACTCCACAACAGAATGGAGTGGCTGAAAGAAGGAACATAACTCTCAAGGAAGCTGCAAGGACCTTTTTAGCTGAAGTTGGGTTGCCTAAACGATTTTGGGCTGAAGCTATAAATGCTGCTTGCTATACTCAAAATAGATGCATATTCAATAGGCAATTGACCAAGACTCCCTATGAAATCTGGACAGGGAGAAAGCCAAATGTTGGATATTTCGGAATATTTGGATGTATATGCTTCATCCATAATAATGGCAAAGATAATTTGAAGACTTTTGATGCTAAAGCTGATGAAGGTATCTTTTTGGGATACTAAGCTAAAAGTAAAGCCTATAGAGTGCTGAAGAAGAGGACTATGGTTACTGAGAAGTCTATCCATGTGGTTTTTGATGAACCTAATGTGAGTGGAGAAGACATTGAAGAGTTAGCTGATAAGCTGAATCAGCCAACTATGCAGAAGAGTCCTTATGTTGAAGCTGAAGTAAGAGCAGTCAACCCAGATGAAGATGAGATAGCTGAATCTCAAAGACAGCTGGAAAGTTTACAACTGAATGAAGAAGAAAGAGATGTTTAGGACAACTTAGTTGCGAGACAGCTGAATCCAGCAGACTTACTCCAATCTGATGTGAGATGGCTGAGAGACCATCCACCAGAGTTAGTGATTGGAGATGTTAGAGATGGCATAAGAACCAGATCCAGAGCATAGCATGAATCTATGTTCACTTGTTTTATTTCCCAGATAGAGCCTAAATATGTATCTCAAGCATTGGATGACACACATTGGATTCAGGCCATGCAAGAAGAGCTGAATCAGTTTGAAAGAAACAAAGTATGGGAATTAGTGCAAAGGCCAACCCATCAAAATGTTATTGGCACAAAATGGGTTCTCAGAAACAAGATGAATGAGGAAGGATCTATTGTAAGGAACAAAGCAAGATTGGTAACCAAAGGGTATTGCCAAGAAGAGGGTATAGATTTTGATTAAACCTTTGCTCCTGTTGCAAGATTGGAAGCAATAAGGATGTTTCTTGCTTATGCTGCACATAAGAACTTCACTGTGTATCAAATGAATGTGAAGAGTGCATTTCTAAATGGATTTAGAGGAAAAAAGTCTATGTTGAACAAATTTCCGGTTTTGAGCGAAAAAACTATTGGAGATAAGGTCTACAAGCTCAAGAAAGCATTGTATAGATTGAAATAAGCACCAAGAGCATGGTATGATACATTGTCTCAATTTCTAACTGACAATGGATTCACCAAAGGCAAAGTTGATAGAACACTCTTTAGGATTCAAGATGGAGGGAGTATACTTCTTGTTTTAATATATGTGGATGACATCATTTTTGGTTCCACAAATAAAGAGCTGTGTGATAAGTTCTCAAACCTCATGCAATGCAAATTTGAGATGAGCATGACGGGAGAGTTGACTTTCTTCCTAGGACTTCAATTCAAACAAATGAAGGATGGAACCTTCATAAGCCAAACAAAATATACCAGAGATTTAATGAAAAAATTTGGTATGGAAGAGAAGTCTTCTGTGAAAATTCCAATGAATACTTCAGTCAAGATGGACATGGATGCAGATGGCAAAGCTGTTGATCAAACCAGATATAGAGCTCTCATTGGATCTTTGATCTATCTAACATCAAGCAGGCCAGACATCACCTTTGCAGTAGGTGTATGTGCAAGATTTCAATCTGCACTAAATGAGAGCCACATGACTGCGGTCAAGAGAATCCTAAGATATTTGAAGGGATGCCAGGAAGTCAGCTTATGGTATCCAAAGAAAGGTGGATTCAAGCTGATTAGATACTCAGACTCAGACTATGTTGGATGTAGAGTTGACAGGAAGAGTACTTCAGGTACATGTCAAATGCTTGGAAATAGATTGGTTTCTTGTTTCAGCAAGAAACAAAATTCAATAGCCACATCCACAGCTGAAACAGATTGTCATTGCGGCGCAATATTCCCAAGTCTTATGGATAACAACAAACAATGAGAGTTTATGATATTGAAGAAAGAGAGATTCCAATTATGTGTGATAACACTAGTGCTATTGCAATCACTCAGAATCCTGTGTTGCATTCAAGAACAAAGCACATTGATGTTAGATATCATTTTATAAGACATCATGTTGAGAAGAAAGACATCATCTTGGAATACATCTCAACTTATAAGTAGTTAGCTGATATATTCACAAAGCCTTTATGTGAATCAAGATTTGAAGAGCTCAAGAATTAGTTAGGGTTAATTGAGCTGAGTTGATACTCAGAAGACTCAATCAGCAGAGATAGAAGATGAATTTTCTTTTTTGAAAAAGAGCAAGTTTCACATTTCAACCAAGTGAAACAGCCTCATCGGGAAGTCAGCTGTATCGAGTTAGCTGACAGCTGAGTTACTTCATGAGAAGAGAGAAGCAAAGTTGAGTCACTTTGGATATAAGCTAAATAATTTATGAGCTAAGTGACAAAAACGCAGTCATTTTAAATGAGCGGGAATGTTTTTAAGGATGACGTCAGCGTAATAATGACTGTCACAGTAAAAGCTACACAGTAAACCATATGATTGGATATAAATGCTGCTGCATTTAATGCGGTGAATTAAATGCAATTTTGAAGCTCCAATCTCAGCCATTGATCTTGATAAAAAAATTCAAAATCCAAAATATGTCCTTTCACGTTCCTTATATATGAAACTTCGTCTTTCTCTCTCCTCACGCGAACTATTCATTCTCCAGCAAGAAAAAGTATTCTCTCTGAGACTGAGTGAAAAACCCTAGTTCATACAAGCAAGTCTTCTCGTATTTTTAATCGGTAAAAATTTCTGAAAATGGCTCCAAAACATGATTTCGTGAAGCTCTCAAAGCAAATCCACACTGGTTCTTCAATGGATTTTGAAGGGATGATCAAACGGGGTAGTGACGAAATCCTGGTCAAGAAGATAGCTGAAAAGTTAGAGAAATTTGGCCTGAAGGACTTTCTGACAGTGGAGTTCACTCATGCGTACCTTGAATAGGTCGCTATGTTCTATGTGAACGATGAGGTGCAGGACGATGAAATCAAGTCTTCCGTCTACATCAAGGTCATCAAACTCAATGCCAAAGAACTTGTTGAGCACTGTTTGTTGCCCGCGGAGGGTTTGAAGGACATCTCTGAGCATGATGTCGACTTAGTTGTGGCTTGGAAAGAAGTTGCCAAGCTCGAGTGTGCTGCGAAAATGGTCTATACAACAAAGAAAGATTCCCTGAAGGACGACTATCATAAACTGATGGATGTCGTCTCAAAGTGCGTTGACATGAAATTTGGAAGCTTCAATCAGTTGTCCAAAACTAAGCTGATCGGGATGGATGCAATCATGTAAGAGAAGCAAGTAAACTAGGAAATGTTCATTGTTTACAGTAGACTCTGCCAAAATGGGCCGAACAGGACCTACGAGGAGGATGGGTCCTTTGGATGCTCATTGGGTTATGGCTTGGTCATTGGCCATTTAATGGAGGTGAAGGGTATTGCTCTCCGCCATGGCAAGCCCTTCCATGTCAACAAGAAGATGTTCAGGGCAAACCTCTCTGGTGCCCATAGGAAAGCCTATGCTAGAAAGGCGGATACCAGTGAGGGGAATCACCATCCCAAGACACAACGAGACCCTCCACCCAAGAAGAAAGTCAGGTATCAAGCACGCCCGCCCCATGATCAAAACAAAGAAGGACCCTGCTCTCGCAACCAAGTCCAAGAAAGCTCCTGCCCATGCAGCTGAGTCACCTGCCCGTGCAGCCGAGACTTCTGCCCCAACAGCCGAGATAGAGGAGGAACCTCATATTCCCTCCCCTATCGTAAAGAAGAAGAGGACTGCCAAGTCAAGAAAGACAACTGCCTCTAAGATAAGTCCAAAGGCTTTCACGTTTGATGAGCCTAAAGAGGTGGAATCAGAGATACAGCTGGTCCCCACTAAAAGAATATGGCTAACAAAGGAGTATGCAGTCGAAAAGACAAATTGGTCACTACCAGTAGGAGAAGGAAGGCTGATCTAGGCGATGCTCGGAAGAGCGATCTCTGAAGTTGTTGACGAGCCCAAGCAGTCTGCTGATGATGATCAACAGAGGATCCAAGAAGACCCAGCTGTGAGGAAGACAACTGAGGAAATTAAAGCAACCAAGACAACAGAGTCCGAAATTGAAAGAGTTGTCTCCCCTCCTATGACGGATGTTGCTGCAACTGAGGAAGAGCAAGGTATCTTAGCTCCCATTCAGGAAACTGGAGATGAAGGTGATGATGATGTTGATTTGATAGTGTACTCTCCTGTTTACCCTGATATTCAAAGGCATTTGGGAGAATGGAGGGCATGGAAGCTGGATGCAGTTCACTCGCCCTGAGTTCATCGAGGAAGAAGAAGAGCTTCTTAGATTCCTCGGTGTTAATGATGTAAGATCCGCCCTAAATGAAGCGAACTGCCTGGACATCCTCCACATTCTTAAGGAAGATGAGAAGGAGAAAGCGGCAGAGAAAGCAAGAACCTTGGAGAAATCCAAGACCTGTCAGCAGACTGGGACTTATGAGCATATACATGAGTCCACTGACAATGATGAAGACATGGATCCCAGCACAAGCGAGAGGTTGGAAATGCAGCAAGCGTTGAAGGAATCCGAGCCATGCACGAGCTAAGTCTCTTGGAGAGGGTCCAGGAGAGTCATCTCAAGCCCTTTTGTAGATCTTTTGGGAGTGGCGCAACAAATTGTGACAGACATTGCTTGAATCTCGTTCCCCATGCGGTCAAAGGATGGCTCAAGGGAATTAGTGATGAAGGTGGGAATTTGGGCACCCAAGCCAAGACAACCCCGATGAAGGTGTTACCACACCTGCCCTGCGAACAGTACACTCGAGAGGAAAAGCCGCGTCTTAGGAGCAGAGTGACCCCACCATCAATCACTCGGCTAGTGCGCCCGGTGAGGGGAAACTCTATCCACCACAAACTGGGTTGGAGGAAGTTGTGGGAGACACACCTATGCGATTAGGAGGCGAAGTTGAGAAGGAAGTTCTGAAGAAGAGCAGTGACATTAACGATGCTCAAACAAGTCAATCTGTTTGGTGAGATGTCACCGCAAAGTATTAAAGCCGCAACGGCTACGCTGCCGCGCAGCTGAGGCAAAGGATTGTGAAGCCTTGGGAGTTAACACTATGGGCTCTAAAAGTGCAATCCAAGGGGTTGAGACTCCTATGGATGCCACTGTCTAAGACCCTAAGACAGCTAAGTCTGTCGAAGGGAGGATAGAAGACCCTAAGACAGTTGAGACTGTCGAAAGGATTGAAGAAGGCCCTGCAGCAGTGGAGACTGCTGGGGGTATTGAAGGCCAAAAGGAAGTTGAGACTTCCCTTGGTAAAGATGATTGAAACAAGAACATCCCTTTATTTGAAGGTGTAGCCACGAAAGAAGTAATTGGTGTCCTTCATGACTCCGAAGAAAATATAGACACATCATTCCTAGGGTCAGAGGATGAAGCTGAGTCCACCCTGCCTGAAGATCCTGTAGTGGACCCAGCTGTCGATGTTCTAAAATCTAAGGGCAAAGCTAGTGACAAAACGGCTAGGATGAGGTTCAATTTTGATGATGAGCCAACACCTCAAGTCTCATCATTTTCCGATGAAGCTGATGATACAACTGAGGACAAGATTACTCAATTGGAAAAACTCACTGAGACCGAGGAAGCTGTTAAGACAGTTGAGGCTCAGTCAGCTGGGCAAACCATCTCAATTGCCCCAGCTGGAATCGAGTCATCTGCGAAGGCTCTCACAACTGCAGCAGTAACGACTCCTATAGCTCAGTCATAGGCTCCCACAGCTTTGACACCTGCCAATGAAGCAGCGTATTGCAACGAGGCACAACGAGTGAATCATCACAAGCACCTGCACAACAAGATATTCCATGCGTGCGCGATGATGCATTCCAAGATATGTTCCCCTTCTCCAAGGATCTACCTGAATTGGAAGCAGAAACAACTGCTGAAGAGTGGAGATACACAGTAAGGGAAGCGCTAGTCATACCTATAGACACGATCATTCCAGCAGACTTCAACTTTGACGCAAAGTGGCCCACATCTGAGTTCCATGAAGTCTTCAAGAAAATTTGCGAAGAGATTGAGAAGATGGAACGTCATCAGGCCTCTCTGGACTTACGTCTGGATAATCGAGATGCCACTCTCATAGCCGATCTGAGAGGCATTGTGGTGAGACTAAGGGAATGGACTCAACAACAGACTGCTATGCGAATAGAACAAGTCTGCTATTTCAAAGTTCTATATGTAAGGATGCTCATATGGAGTGCAGATAACTCCATGTATAGGCAGAGGATGATTAGTATAACATTTCCACAAAAATGAGATTACCAGACTCAAGAACAGCATGAATGAAATATTCAGTCTTCTAATGGCTGAAATGAAGATCGTATCAGCCGAGTCCAAGGCCACACACTCAGAATTTCGCATAGCGTATGATGCAGCAGACTCCAAGCACAACTCAACCATCAGCCGACTGGACTTTATCCTCGGTGGTTTGTTCCCCGTGATACCTCTCTCCTTTGGTGATGATGCCAAAAAGGGGAAGAGGAGTCCTCAAGGATTGAAGGAAGAGAAATTGAAGAAAGGAGCGTGCGGTGAGGGGGGAAGGAAGTTCAAGCTTTCTACAAGTTGAAGTGACAAACTTGAGTTATCCAATGATCGGAGCGGACTCAAGTCACCTGGGGTAAAGCGGCCCGATCTAGTAAAGACAACTGACTTAGATTCATTGATTAAAGTCAAGAATATTACTCAATATAGTAATATGTCAAAGTTGTCGTCTAAAGTGTTATTCCCGACTATGCAAAAGGAATGAACCAATGGGAAACATTGCACCTTATGTCGAAACCCGCAATCTTTGCAAAAGACATTTAATACGAGGAAAGGTCAACATCAATGACTTGAGACTAGGACAAGACAAGCCAACGAACATAAAGTGCCATTTGAAATTAGCCTATCTTTTCAACGGGCAAAATTTCAAATGTGCACCGTAAAAGGCGAGGAAGTCCTTGAGAAGGAAGACCAACCACAAACTAGCAAGCAATATTCAAGCATTTAACCCGCAATATTATCATAGACACTCAAAAAAATTCCTCAAGCCTGAAACTCGAAGAAAATTGATCCAACACAAGTTGTGAAGGAAAAACAACTTCAAATCTGTTGAAGAGGAAACTTTTTGTGACGCCCACCTCAATTACTACATCACTAAGCAATATAAAAAGTGAAATTTGACAACGTAAACCCTATATACCTCTACATTTTTTTTTACTTGTGAAATTTTAACAACGAACAAGCAAGATCACTTTACTTGTAAGAAAATGACAAACCATACCAACAAGCAAAAGAGGTAACATACCCTGCTATTAAATACAACAGACATCCATATGACCAAACTCATAACCCACATCACCCAGCTATTTACATGTTCATATTTATATCAGAGTTTTCAAAAGAGGGTACAACCCTAAACCAAAATATAATACAAGACCGAAAAGAAAGGTGACCTAACAACACAACCCAATAGGTTGTCATCCATGTACACTGTCCTCAATAACCCGTAGGAGCTCCAACAGCCTATCAAGTAAGCCCATGTAAACCAACATCATCAGGCTCACCTACAATGCATGAACTACATGAGCTAAAGCTCAATAAGTAAAAATCATACATGTCAATGAAATGATATGAAATACATAAGTAATTGAATCCAAGATACTAATTCGAGAATGCATGCCGATGAAATAACGTATTTCAACCAAATTCTTTTTTTTTTCTTTTATACGCACTGGAAAGAGCTCAATATCAATTTTCAGCTGGCCAATAACCGATTGACACAGGCGAGGCCCATCCTCTTGTGACCGCCAGGATGTCCGCCTCATGCCTGCACCGCGATCCACAAGAAGTCATTCCACTCATTGCACCAACCATAAGGGTACTTGTAGGTCCCAAGGGTGTAAGTGTAAGGTTTAGAAGGGGGGGGTTGAATAAACCTTACCAAATTTTCGATTTAGTCCTTTTAAATCTACAGAGTTAATTCTACACAAATGTGTCCTTGATGGACAATCGAATTAGTCACTCAAGAGAGTTAATCTTTCAACATGACTCAAATGAGCTGTTGATGGAGTAACTCATTGTTGGCTACAATTTAACTCACCGTGGTTTTATTTTCAATGGAAAGACTTAACACCCTTAAGTTTGATTAAGCAATATTCTAGAGCTTGATTTAGTACTTATAAATTATCAAATGGATAGCAAATTTATCAAATGAGATATAAGCAATTAAAAGTGCAGAATTTAAATCTTTGAAATGTAAATGACACAAGAAAGTTTTTATAGAGGTTCAAGATGGGGTAATTCTTCTACTCCTCTCTTCTCCAACTCCCGGAGGAATCCACTAAGTAATGATCGGTTTACAAAGTGGTAACAGTCCAGATATACAAGTCTTGATCACAACAGGCCGACTTGATCCTTTGGGACTCGATCTGAGACGCCTTGATCACTCACCGGCTTCTCGTTCGACTCGGCTTCTTTACAGGCAGTGCCTTGCTACTCTGACTCACTTGCTCAAGCTCTTTGGATTTGATCACGAAGCCCTCCAAATGCTTAAGACTTAGTTCAACTTTGAACTTTTCTACAATCCTTCCTGGAAAGTAGACCCCTTGTTTTCAAAGGTTTCCTCTTCAACTGGTTGAAGCTCTCTTTCCTTCACAAGTAAGTGTTGGATTGATGTACTTGAATATAGGCTTGAGGATTGAGATTGTTTCAATTTTTCTAATGTGCTTGTATATCTCACGTATGTGTCATTCATGCATCACTTTCTCAAACAAACTCCTCAGCCTTTTATAGTGAACTTTCAAAAATTTGCCCGTTGAAGAGATATAGGCTTATTTTTGAAAGTCACTTTGCGATCGTTGGCTTGCGTTCTTGGAATTCTTTGTTTCCTCGTATGAATTGTTGTTTCACCTTTTGAGTTCGACACGGTGTAGTGCTTCCCATTGTTCATTCCAATTGCACGCTTAGGGGACCGAGCACTCCGAGAAAGGTGGTATGGAGATATTACTTGTTTAAGTAAATCTCTTGATTTAAATCGCAACGGTTCTTTTTACGATTATCTCGACTTGATTTTGCTTTTCCTTGCTTTCCCCAGGTGACTTAGAGTCGACTTCCAATCATGGATGACTCTTTCTCACTTGACTTGAGACTTGCTTCTCTTGAGTTGACTTGACCGATGTTCCACTCACCAGATCTCACCGCTTCTTCATCAGTTCTGTCTCTTTTCTTTGTGTACTCAAATTGTCTCTCAAAGAGTTTTCCTTCAAGCCTTGATTGTCTTCTTGCATGTTAGGGCGTAGGCGACTTAACTCGCTTGCCACTCTAATTGTTACAATACATTTTGACAAGAATTGGGGTGCCAACTTTCTATTCTAAGTTTTACATGGCATTCATCAAAATCTAAACAATAAAATTCCTAACAATTTCTCCCTTTTTGATGATGCCAAAACTTAAAACATACAAGGATGCAAATAACAAAGATACATACTGATAGTGTATTGACATAGAATGTATGCGCAGAATCAATCTTTTTATTGATCATATCATTCTTGTACTTAACACAATCAAGGGGTGTATCGTAGTATGTAATTGTCTTCACAAAAAATAGAAAATTTATAGCTTTATTACGGAAAACTTACATTGTATGTATTTACATATAAAATACAAGAAGGGTTGACAAAGAACACTTCATCTCCTTCATTTGTCTCCTTCTTTCATCTTGATCAAGATCTTCTTCTCTTCTTCTCGTCATCACCGCCTTCTTTTTTCTTCTCATATGCCTTCCTGGCAGCGGCTTCATCTTTCCTTGTTCTTTCCTGTCTCTCCCGCCATAGCCGAGTTTGTCTTTTGTTTTCTTCCTCTATTCTCTTTACATACTCGGCGTTAGTTTTAGCCACTTTCATGAAGTTCGCCACTTGGTCAAGCCCGGCCAGAGATCCCTCCTTTCTTTCCCGGATCTACGTATTCAATATTCTTGGGCGAGGCCTGGTCCAAGCTTCTTCCTCCACTTTCTTCTTCCTCTACCTGGGCGTATCTTTGACTTTGGGGCCTTCTTCTTTCGGTGAGTGCCCGGCGGAGTGACCAGCAGAGTGATCGCCGGTTGTCTCATTGTCCTGTCGGCTTCTTCACATAATGTGAGACCCTTTTCCCGATCAAGACAGTCCCAAGCTTGAGCCATGGACATATTTGCAAAATATCCTTGATTCGAGCGTTTTGAATTCGTCAACCGATCTTGGCTCTGTCCCGACATCCGAAATGGCATACGTGTCTCTAACCGAATGCCTCCGTGTTCTTTCAAGATGTTCATCACCCTGGCATCCATTGTTCCTTCCACCTCCTTCATCCCTGCTTCAATTGCTTTTCTCTTCTCATGACCATAGATACAAAAGCAGAGTGTTGGAGTGGCGAGTCACGGAGTTTTTCGCTTATAATGTCACCGTGAGGACCCTGTTGGGGTTTGTGCAATCATCAAGGTCATGTCTTTTGATCCTTCCCCTCACAGATTTTCCTTTCTTTAGTTTCAAAATTTCCTCACCGATTTTCCCTTCTCACCGCTTCTTTCTCACCGCTCCTTTCTTTTTTCAAATTTTTCTTTTGCTTTTAAGGTATTCCTCTTCCCCTTTTTGGCATCATCAAAGGATAGAGGAACCCCGTGGAACATCTTGGCAAGCATGAAGTCGAGTCTTCGATGGTTGAATTCTTCAAGTCTGCTGCGTTGTATGGCAAAGACGAATTGATCGAGTAGCGTTGGATTCTCAATAAATCGGCTTCATCTCGGCCATGAGAAGGCTGAATTTTCTTGTCATGTGTTCTTCCAAACGCCGTATATCATTTGCATTACGCTCACGCAGCGGCTTGATCTCGGCGGTGTGAGCTTCATGCATATGTTCAATGTGTTCCTCAAACTTCGTTTTAGCATCAACATTCTCGACTCTCACACCAAGAGCTTGTTGAACAAGGTTACAAGTATCTCACTGTTCCACACGCATCGATTCTTCTTTGCTGCCACCATTCCCTTATTCGAATCATGTTATGCCTCTTAAGTCACCGTAAGGGTGGCATCTCTGTTGTCCAATCGCATGTCCAAAGAGGCTGATGCCTCTCCATCTTTTCAACTTCAAAAAGAGTGCCTTGAACACTTCTCGTGCTTCACCGATTCTTCATTGCGGTGATGGCCATACAAAGATCGAAATCAAAATCTACCGGAACAATGGTGCTTGAGTGAAAAACAGGAGCGGTCTGCGTGATAACGTGCTTGCTCGTTTTCGACTCTTCGTGGAGTTCTCGTATCTCCGGTGAGAAAGGGAAAGATTCTACAAAAGATTCATCACCGCCGACCGGGATTTGTTCGATGATGAGCGGTGCGCGTGAAGTTCTTTTAGGAATCGATCCAGTGTAGCTTGAGGAGTCGGAGCGATGGTTTTTAGTTGTTCAAATGGTTTGGTTGTGAAGTAGACCCGCTTTTGAGCCTCATTGTCTTAACAATAACAACCGTTGGTCTCGGATTTTTCCATTTCAAGAGACTTGTCCTCGGCCTTATCAAGACATCATCGGACGATGATGAGATTTCTAGTGGTGGCTCATCATCAAAGTTAAAAGTTTGACGAGTAGTCTTGGGATCGACTTGCTCGTGCCTGGAACATCCGCAGTGAGTCTTTTGGATTTGTCATGGGGTTGACTCGGCTTCCTCATCGCCTTCCGATCCCGGAAAAGTGACATCGGGGTTGTCCTGGGAATCATGAAGTGCGCGATTTCCTTCTCGGATGGGTCGATGATTGCGGGAGGGATGTTCTCTACTTGACCTCTTTACCCCCGGAAGTCTCAACCTCCCGTGGCCTTCATTTCCTCCAGGCGGTCTCTCTATCGCTGCGAGGCACTGGTCCTCCCTTTCGACGGTGTCGGCTGCTCGGGTCTTCTACAAATGGCATCCATTGAGTCTCAACCCCATGGATTGCACTTTCATCGCCAGTGTTAACTCCCGGCATTCCTTCCTCAGTGCCTCGATCGCATCGCGCGTCATTAGCCATCAAAGCGGTGGCACCTCGGTGACCGAGATCTCAAACTGTCCGAGCTTAGTTGATGGCACCTTCTTTCTTCTTCTTGTGATTGTAATTTCTCTTCTTCGCCTCCTTGCTTCTTTGTGGAGTTATCTCAGATCATCCTCCGACTTGCTGCGGTGGAGAGAGTTTCCCCCTCGGTGGCGCACCAAAGTGACTTGGGAGTGGGGTCACTCGTCTCGGACTCCGGCTGTTTCAATTGATGGTTCACCGTTGGGGCGGTAGTAGCACACCTTCAACGGGGTTGGCTCGACCTGGGTCCCCACAAGCCCGGTTTCATCGCCATTTCCTTATTGCCTTCCGAGTGAGTCAGGAAGTGGTAGCGGCAACATCATCAGGGCTATTTGTCAACCACTCCCATTGGATCGATTTCACCGTGTTTTGGAGGACTCTCCTGGTCCCTCCATCGATCTTTGCTCGTGAAGGATTCTTGATTCATGCGATGCTTTGCTGCATCCGCAACTCTTCGTGGCGGCGACATTCTCCTGTTCCTCATCACTTTCGGAGAAGACATCAAGAAGAGGATGGAAGTGTTCGTAGTGCCGGGAGATAGGGCGGATGCTTGCCTTCTCACGTGCTTCGGCTTCTTCACTTGCTTTGCTCTCTCCCCGTCCTTGTAGATTTGCGGGATGTCTAAGCGATTGTCCTCATCAAGTCTTTGGGAGCACGATGGTCGATCCCGAAATTTAGCAGTTCCTCTTCTTCTTCTATGAATTCAGTCGTTGGAACTGTTCCCTTGACTTGCTCAACTTCCATTTTCTCCACTCACGCAGACGATTTTGGATGTCCGGGTAAGGTGGAGATAGGATTATTACATCACTATTCGCTTGGGCTGGTTCTTCTTGTGCTTCACCGTGTGAGCTACAATTGTGTCTTCGGGTTGCCTCTGCGATCGCCTTGACAGACTTGGCGGTTTCATCTATTACATCCGAGACTCTACTTCTCCAAGGTAGTCTCTCCTGTATTTGTGTTAGCCGAGTAATCGACTCAAATTGGTTTCTCCTGTTCGACTGTTGACGAGTCTCCTTCGTCTCTGGTTTGTACCAGGGAATTTCTGTTCGAGGCGGCGTCCTCGAGTCTTGGGCTGCAGGGGCAGTGCTTGTGTTTGTTTCTCGAGGAGCCGGCCGTCTAGGCTTGTCGATTCTCCTCCTTTTTGACGATCGGAGAAGGCATTAGTGAGTCCTTCTCGACCGCTAACTGCAGGGGCAGCGACACTGACACGGCTGGGGCGGTGACTCTGGCTGCTGGGCGGGGAGCATGTTTGTTTTCTTTCTTGCGGGGCAGGCGATCTTCTTAGCAAACAAGCAGGGCACTTTCTTCTTGGCCGGAGAGGAAGCAATTTGTATCTTCGGGTCGATTGATTCCCCTCACCGGTGTCGCTCTCTTGGCATAAGCTCGCTTCGAGCACCGAGAGAGGTTAGCTCAACATCCTCTTGTTGACATGGAAAGCCTTCCCATGTCTAAGAGGTACTCCTCACCTCCGATGGCCAATCACTCAGGCCATATCCTGGGATCCTCCAAATGTGCCATCTTCTTTGAAGGACTTGTTCCCACGTTTTTGACAGAGTCGGTGTAGATAAACTCGGCCCGATTTATCTTCTTTTCTTCCATGATTGCGGCCATCACAACCAGTTTTGCCTTTGATAGTTGGTCAAAGCCGCCAAATTTGATGTCGATACATTTGGCAACTATGTCCAACAATTTATGATAATCCTCCTTCAAAGTCTCTCTTGTTTGCTTTGTGTATATAATTTTATCGGCAAAGGTCGGACTTGGCTATCTCTTTCCATCGTCGACCAAGTTTACATCGGCTTCCTTAATTTCGGTTGCTCCTTCCGCAGGTAGTGAGCAATATTCAGCAAATCCTTGGCGGTGATAGTCACCGCTTCTTCGTGAACAAATGACTTGATTCCTTCATCGTGAATCTCAAAGGCATTCATGTAGAATTGTGCGACCTCCTCCACATAGGTCATAGGATATTCCAGCGTCGAAACGGTTTTGATCCTGACGTTTCCAACTTCTCCGCGATTTTCTTCACCAGGGTGTCGTCGGACCCTCGCTTCACCATTCCGTCAAATCCACGGTCGAACCTGTGGATTTGTTTTCCCAACTTGGTAAAGTCATACGTTGGTGCCATTTCTCGAGAATAATTTCAAGGAAAAGTTCAAATTTGATTTGAAGGTTGATAGGGTTTTGAGAGTATTTGCCTTTGCCTTTTGAGAGAAAAAGATGAACAGTTTTTGGAAGTGTGAGAGAGAAACGGACGAAAATGGTTTAAATATGGTTTATGAAAGGACGTGCGGACGGTTTTGAATTGTGATCGAAATTAACGGCTTGGATTTCGCACGCCTATTGAGCATTTCACGCCTCGTATTTAATGCGGCAAAGCATTTATATCCAATCATAAGCTTAGTGTGCGGCTTTATGTCTGTACACATCATCATTATCTTTGACGTGTTCCTTAAAACATTCCCGCTAAGTTAAAACGATCAAGTTTTTGTCACTTTGCTTATAAGTTATTCAAATTATCTCTTAGGCGATTTAACTCTACTCCTCATAGCTTCTCTTGGTGACTCATTTCACCGACTCGGTGTAGTTGTCTTTTCCGATACAAAATCTGGTGATTTTGAGTTGATTTTTGTTTTCGGCTCTTTTTCACTTCTTTTTTACTGTTCTAATTCTCTTCTTTGATTCGTCCAGTGTCGGTTCAGCTCAATTAACCCCAACTCATGCTTGAGTTCTTCAAATCTTGACTCACATAATGGTTTTGTGAAGATGTCGGCTAGTTGTTTATCGGTTGAGATGTATTCCAAGATAATGTCCTTCTTTTCAACATGATCTCTTATGAAATGATATCGACATCTATATGTTTTGTTCTTGAGTGCAACACGATTTTGAGTGATTGCAATGGCACTTGTGTTATCACACATGATTGGAATTTCTTTTTCTTCAACTTCATAGTCTCTCATTTGTTGTCTCATCCATAGGACTTGGGCACAACAATTTGCCCTAGCCTATGTATTCCGCCTCTACTGTAGAGGTGGCTATTGAGTTTTGCTTCTTGCTAAACCAGGAAATTAGTCTGTTTCCCAAGATTTGACAGTGTGCGAGGTGCTCTTCCTATCCACTTCTGCATCCAAAGATAGTCGAATCAATAGCCAATTAGCTTGAATCCACCTTCCTTTGGATACCATAGCCTACTTCTTGGCTTCCTTTCAAGTATCTCGGTATTCTTTTAGCTTGTCATATGGCTCTCTTTTTGGAGCAGATTGAAATCTTGCACATACACCTACTGAAAAAAGGTGATGTCCGCCCGCTTCTTTGTGAGATAGAGCATGATCCAATAAGTGCTCAGATCTTGTTTGATCTACAGTGCTTGCCGTCTTCATCCATGTCCATTTTGATGATGTGTTCATTGGTATTTTTACTGAAGACTTCTCTTCCATACCAAACTTCTTCATTAAATCCCTGGTATATTTTGTTTGACTTATGAAGGTTCCATCTTTCAAATTGTTTCACTTGAAGTCCAAGGAAAAATGTCGCTCTCCCATCATGCTCATTTCAAATTTGCTTTGCATGAGGTATGAGAATTTTTCACACGACTCTTTTGTCGGTGGATCCAAAAATGATATCATCCACATATATTTGAACAAGCGATATACTCTTCTTGTCTTGAATTCTCAAAAGTGTTCTATCTACTTTTCCTTTTGTGAATCCATTTTCAATCGAATTGTGACAGGTATCATACCATGCTCTGGGTGCCTGTTTCAACCGCACAGGGCTTTCTTGAGTTTGTATACCTTGTCTCCAAGAGTCTTCTCGCTCAAATCCTGGTGGTTGTTCAACATACACTTCTTCTTCCAATAACCCATTCAGAATGCACTTTTTACATCCATTTGATATACAAAGTGAAATTCTTGTGAGCAAAGATAGGCAAGAAACATCCTTATAGCTTCCAATCTTGCTACAGGGGCAAATGTTTCATCAAAATCTATCCCTTCTTCTTGACAATATCCTTTGGCTACCAGATCTTGCTTTGTTTCTTACCACGTAACCTTCCTCGTTCATCTTATTTCAATACCCATTTGGTTCCAATAACATTTTGATGTATGGGTCTTTGCACTAGTTCCCATACTTTATTTCTCTCAAACCGATTGACTCTTCTTGCATAGCTTGAATCCAATGTGTGTCATCCAATGCTTGTGACACATCTTTTGGCTCTATTTGCGAGATGAAGCATGTGAACATAGCTTCTTGTTGAGTTCTAGATCTTGTTTTGACACCTTCTCTTATATCTCCAATGACAAGTTCTCGTGGATGGTCTCTCGGCCATCTTACATCGAGTTGGAGTGAGTTAGGCTGGATTCGATCGACTTGCGGTTGTGTTGATGTGGTCGGCTCTCTCGTAATCACTTAGTCAGTAAATTTTCCAAATGCTTTTGAGATTCACTATCTCATCTTCTTCTCAATTGATAATCCCCGCCTGACTTGAAAGATAGGGACTCTTACGTAAGGTTGGGCCGATTGATCTTGTCACCGACTCTTCAATGTCTTCCCCATTTATATTTGGCTCATCGAATACTACATGAATGAATTCTTCTTCAGTAACCATAGTTCTTTTGTTGAGTATTCTCAGTAGGCTTTGTTTTGTTGAGTATCCTAAGAAGATACCCTCATCGCTTTTAGCATCAAAAGCCTTTAGGTTGTCTTTGCCATTGTTGTGGATGAAGCATTTACATCCAAATATCCTGAAATATGCAACATTTGGTTTTCTTCCAGTCCAGGATCTCATAGGGAGTCTTTGTCAATTTGTCTATTTATCATACATCCTGTTTTGGGTGTAGCAGGTGTGTTGATTGCTTGACCCAAAATCTTTTTAGTAACCCCGCTTGACTAACATGGTCCTTGTCTTTGCTTCTTTGAGGGTTCTGTTTCTTCTTTCTCTGCAACTCCATTCTCACTGTGGAGTCCTTGCGGTGATAGTTCATGACCAATGCCATTCTCACTACAAGATCGAGTTATTACTCCATTGACAAACTCGGTTCCTCTATCCGATCTTATTTTGATAATGGTTTGACTCTTCTCATTTTGTATCCTCTTCATCACCGTGGTAGCTTTTGTAGAGTTTCTTTCTTCTTGCACATGAATATTGTCCATGTATATCTTGAGTAGTCATCTACTACCACCAAGGTGTATTTCTTTCCACTTATGCTTTGGTTGGTTCCACTCGGGCCAAATAGATCCATATGAAGTAGATGCAATATTCTTGTTGAGGATGGGCATGTCTTTTCTTTGAAAGACGACTTGATTTGTTTTCCTTCCGACATGCATCACATATACTCTCCTTCTTGTATATCGAGTCCGGAAGTCCTTCTACCGATGACTTCTTGCTAGCTTGTTAATTGTTTTGAAATTCGTGTGACTCGGCTTTTTGTGCCACACCAACTTGATTCAAACCAGTGCTCTTTGCTAGTAGACATGTCTTTGGGTGTTGCGGTTGACCAATCCACTACATACATATTCTTCTTTTATTTCCTTGCAAAGACAACTTCATTTGATTCTATATCCTTGATTTGGCATACACCCATGTTGAATCCAACATTGTAGCCCTTGTCACGAGTTGATCGATGCTTAGTAAATTGAAGTTTAGTCCTTCAACATATGCAACATCTGTGATTTCTAAACCATTCCTTTTGATGGATCCAATGCCTCTTATTTCACCAGAGCTTCATTTCCTCCAAATATGACTTTTGCTCCTTTGACTTCCTTGAATTTTGACAGATTTCTCTTATTTCTGTCATATGTCCGGAATGACCACTATCCATGTACCAGGTTCCTTGGCACTCACTGCCTTGAACCCGCAATCAAGGAAATTAAGTTTTAGGTACCCATTCTTGTCTGGTCCCGAGGGGTTAGAGTTATAAGATGATCCAACCAACCTATAGCCAAATGATTTGACTCTAAGAGGTTGCCATCTATCGATGCCATAATCATAATTAATCCTGGCAAATTGCTTGGGGATTCTAGGTTCATACAAACTGTCTCTTTTGTCTGTATGCCTGCATATGTGTTTTAGCAATTGCCTTTCTTGGGTAATTGTGGTGTTTTTTAGTGTAGTGCCTAGGTGCATATGTGTCTTGATGAAAGCTCTTGTGCTTTTGGAATGGCCTTTGCTTGAGTTCTGGCCTTTGCCATCTAGCTTATATTCCATAAGTCTGTCTTTGATAGTTCACATTGTTCCAATCACTTGGCTTGGATATCTTTTACCATTCCCATCATATGTATTTCTTTTATGGATTTTCTGGGATTTTTGGTAGCTCTGCTTCTTCTTTACTGAGTATTTTTGTTTGGAGTCCACCGAGGAACTCGGCCGAATCTCTTCTCACCGTATCCTTTCAAAGACACTCAATCGCCGTTTTCCTTTCCCTTTGTAACCAAGGTCACTTGCTTAGTATTGTGCTTTGGAGTGAAAGTGTGTGCAATATTTAGAGTTTTGGATTTTTCGGACTCTTCATGACTTGAAGATCCTTTTTCCAAAATTACTCTTGAGGTTTGACATGGCACAAAGGAATTAAATCCTAAGCCCTGTCTTGTCTCCACATTCTCTTTGACTCATAATAAGATCATCCAATGATTTAGATGCCTTAGTGAATGAGGCAATAACATTCTTGAGGTCATTCTCCCTCTTTTCTATAGCAAATAATTTCTGCTACTAACTTAGCATTTTCACCTTTAAACTTCCATTTTCAACACTATTTGACTTAGAGTACTTTCGGCTCCTTAGCCACTTTGAGTTTTGACTTTTAAGTAGGTCATTTTCCCTCATTCAATAGTGTGTGTGAGGATTTAATGTGCTCAAAATCTTTCATCATTTTGCCTAATGAATCATAAAGATCGAGGTGATGAAGTGTGTGTGTCACGATCACTATCACTAGTGTCTCGAGCTTGTTGAATTAGATTGTACCTCATCTTCTTGATCTTGTTCTTTGGCCATTAAGCGGTCATCAAGCTTCTTCGTAGTCACTCGAGTAGTCACTTCATCGCTTTGCTCTCAATCACCGCCTCTCTCTTTGACTTGGCTTGTTTCATTTGCATCTCTCGACCATCATTGCCTTTTTCTTTTCTTGTCTTCTTTCTCAAAGACCTTTCTTTCTTCTTCATTCCTGTACTTGTTGACTACGATATGAGCAAGCAATGGCATAGTGACCTGGTTGTCTACAATTCCAACATAGATATTCACCTTTTGATCGACTCTTTCTACTCTTGAGTTGTCACCCTTTGATACTCAACTTGTTGATGATCTGTTCTCTTGGTTGGCCTATCATCCCTTGATTTGGAGGGAGCCGAGTGTCTTCCGAAGATTCACCCTTTCTCTCTTGTAGTTCTTGTTAAAGAACTTGTTAAATCTTTTGACCATCGTGGCTATTTCTTCTAGGTCAATTGCCTCTTTGACCTCGCTCTTTCCCATCTTTGACAATTAGAGCAGCTTGTTTTGGGTCAAATTGCCTCTTCCTCCTCTCTTTTTCTTCTCGGCAAAACTCATAGGCTTTGAGGTCCGAGAATAGTTCATGGTTGGTTGTCTTTGATAGGTCCATGGAATGTCTCGGTGCCATGACCTTCATTTCCCATTCAAATTGAAAGACTTTTTAGGATCTTCATACACATTTCCTTCTCATGTATATTCCTTTCCAAGTGTAGCCTCATTTGTGATTTACAGAAACCGAGCGTCTAGTTGATCCGATTCTCTCCCGAGATCATTTTGAAATTTTCAAACTTCATCGTACAGCCACCGATAATTTGTTTTCTTTGATTTGCTCAGCCTTCACAAATCAATGTCACTTTGTCCTGCATTTCTTTAGCCGTTTTGCATGATTTGACTTTGTTGAACATGGCTTTGTCCAAGGTTTTGTAGAGGATGTCCTTGGCTACATTATCCAGGTTGTATCTTTTTCTCGTCATCATTTGTCCACTCGGTTCTTGGTTTTTCAACCATGACCGTCTAGAGCAACATCTTTCTTCTCCTTCACCGCAACTCTGCGTCATGCCGTGTTCACCTTTAATATTTGTAGAGGCCCATCTTCTATTACTATCCACATCTCATCATGCAATCTTTGATAGATGAGCACAATATGCGAATTTTCCAATCATCAAATTCTTCAATAGTGAACATAGGGATGCGTGTCAAATTTGCTTCCATGATAATGACTTTTAATAAAAAGAATTTTGAAAGTTTAAGTACTAAAGCGAGACTTTGAAAAGTTTGGAGATCTAGTTCAAGAACTCTGCGGAGGGTTCAATGAACCAACCGCTCCGATACCACTTGTAGGTCCCAAGGGGTGTAAGTGTAAGGTTTAGAAGGGGGTTGAATAAACCTTACCAAATTTTCGATTTAGTCCTTTTAAATCTCAGAGTTAATTCTACACAATCTGTGTCCTTGATGGACAAATCGAATTAGTCACTCAAGAGAGTTAATCTTTCAAATGCACTTTCGGAGCCGTTGATGGAGTAACTCACCGTTGGCTACAATTTAACTCAACGTGGTTTTATTTTTATTGGAAGACTTAACACCCTTAAGTTTGATTAAGCAATATTTTAGAGCTTGATTTAGTACTTATAAATTATCAAATGGATAGCAAATTTATCACAGATATAAGCAATTAAAAGTGCAGAATTTAAATCTTTGAAATGTAAATGACACAAGAAAGTTTTTATAGAGGTTCAAGATGGGGTAATTCTTCTACTCCTCTCTTCTCCAACTCCCGGAGGAATCCACTAAGTAATGATCGGTTTACAAAGTGGTAATGATCCGGATACAAGTCTTGATCACAACAAATGACCGACTTGATCCTTTGGGACTCGATGCCGAGACGCCTTGATCACTCACCGGCTTCTCGTTCGACTCGAGCTTCTTCACAGGCAAATTGCCACCACATTACTCTGACTCACTTGCTCAAGCTCTTTGGATTTGATCACGAAGCCCTCCAAATGCTTAAGACTTAGTTCAACTTTGAACTTTTCTACAATCCTTCCCCGGAAAGTAGACCCCTTGTTTTCAAAGGTTTCCTCTTCAACTGGTTGAAGCTCTCTTCCTTCACGGGTAAGTGTTGGATTGATGTACTTGAATATAGGCTTGAGGATTGAGATTGTTTCAGTTTTTCTAATGTGCTTGTATATCTCACGTATGTGTCATTCATGCATCACTTTCTCAAACAAACTCCTCGGCCTTTTATAGTGAACTTTCAAAAATTTGCCCGTTGAAGAGATAGGCTTATTTTTGAAAGTCACTTTGCGTCGTTGGCTTGCGCTTCTTGGAATTCTTTGTTTCCTCGTATGAATTGTTGTTTCACCTTTTTCGAGTTCGACACGGTGTAGTGCTTCCCATTGGTTCATTCCAATTGCACGCTTCCGACTGAGCACTCCGAAAGGTGGTATGGAGATATTACTTGTTTAAGTAAATCTCTTGATTTAAATGCGGCAACGGTTCTTTTCGATTATCTCGACTTGATCGCTTTTCCTTGCTTTCCCCAGGTGACTTAGAGTCGGCTTCCAATCATTGGATGACTCTTCCGTCACTTGACTTGAGACTTGGCTTCTCTTGAGTTGACTTGACTGATGTTCCACTCACCGATCTCACCGCTTCTTCACGAGTTCTGTCATGCTCTTCTTCTTTTCACTCACTTGTCTCTCAAGATTTTCCTTCAAGCCTTCATTTGTCTTCTTGCATGTTAGGGCGTGGTGACTTAACTCGGCTTTGGCCACTCTAATTGTTACAATACATTTTACAAGAATTGGGGTGCCAACTTTCTATTCTAAGTTTTACATGGCATTCATCAAAATCTAAACAATAAAATTCCTAACAGATCTTATCAAGTGGACCATCCTTCCGTGACCACCAGCGTCCGCCTCATGCCGCCCTCGCGATCCTCCCGGAAAGTCATCCCACTTTGCGGTACCCAAACATCATATACATAAGCCACACAGGCCTCGGTGCACTAGTAGCGGCCAACCAAAATGTTTTCTTTTCAAAAAATCATGTCGTGCATGCCTTATTTCAATAATGCTCATATGTTTGCATGCACGTGCAAATTCCAATGAATGACATGATCAATGAAACAATAGTCATCACACTCCAATATCCACCAAGCAACATATGAACACCAAGGTTTCCATAATGCATCCATCAAAATACAAGAATCACATTAGTATCAATAAGACAGAAAATACTATGTTCATACATTGTAGTTGCAGATGGATTTTCACTTACCTTTCACCTTGGGATATCCTATTGAAAATTAGTTAAATGTCTCTTCTCCCTAACCTTTTTTTTTTTTTTTTTAGGGGAACTCTTCTCCCTAACCTTAGGTATATGATAACCTGTAACAATGCAAGATATGAATATCTCTTTAATCATCAATTTTACTGTATTGAAATGTCATAAATTCCCTTAAGTCTTTTTTTTTTTTTGAACAAAAATTCCCTTAAGTCTTTAAATATTAACAAAGTGATAAAGCCTAGTCAAGTCCCCCAGGCATCTTGATTTCTCATCTTTTTTTTTTTTTTTTTTTTTTTGAGAATATTGATTTCTCATCTTTAAAATGCCCACTTCAATGATATATTAATATAACTCTTGTACTGATACCTAGATATTACACATCATTCAAACTATATTTCTATTAAGATTAATACGGTTCTTAATGTAAGTAAGAGCATGTCTTAATTCTAATATCTAATTGAAACATGAAAACTATAATACATATATAAATTTTACTGTATCATGTATAGTTAATTTATATTACTCCATAATCTAAAGTAGCGAGAAGAATTAAAATCAATTAACAAATTAATCGAGAACCTGGATTTTTTTTCCACAGATGTCGGCATAAAATCAAACACTATATTCATATAACAGTAATAGCTAGAATCATAATTCGATTAGTTTAAAACTAACCATTAACATCCTTAGCTAACCGTTCATTTAATTTATACAGCCTGATCAAGCCCTCTTAATTCTAAATCATAAATGGAAATAGACAATTAAAACAATAAAGAAGAGTTACCTGATATACTAGTTAAAATTCATGGAATAATCACCCATTTGAATCACACAAAACCGTCTTTTTTTTTTTCTATTCTTATCTATGCTTGTGTATATATTTTCGTTTTCTTAAGTTGTAAGATAGGTATTGGTATATATATCTTTATATGCTTATATTCAATCATCCTTATTTATCATAATCTATATCCTGACATATATGTGTGTTTGTGAGGTAAGCCACTGATCAACTATTCCTTTATCATGTGGAAATGTGTGTATATATAGATACATGATACATACTATATAATAGCTAACTTGGTGAAAGGCATGTATATCTAGGATTTATATTATTATTATTATTATATACTACATATATATATATCGTATCATAGAGATTACTATATATTTAGAACTAGTATCTGATTACTTATATGTACATATTTTATACATCGGCAAAATTGTTTTTTAGTCCTTTAAATGGAGCCATTCGGAGATTTAGTCCTTTTTTTTTCTCGACTTTGAGTTTAGTCCTTTAAATGGACAAAATTCGGACTTTTAGTCCTGTTACCTGCTATAACAGGTAAATGTTACCTGCTAGTGGATTTTCTTTAATTCAAACTTTAAATAAATTTTAAAAAAAATAGAATATTGTTCATGATAAAAAACGAGTTTTAATTTTATACTTTTAAATATTTTATTTAAATTGTGAATTTAATATTTAGAATTAAGAAAAATTATTTCCTTCAAATATTATACTAAAACAAATCTTTTACTAAAACTATAAATAAAATAACAATAGTTTACAATATTAATAATTTCATATTTTATAAATATAGAAATTATTTTCAAAAGAAGAAAAGTACTATTAAAATATTTTATATTCTAAGTAAAAGTATACTTAAATTACAAATATATAAATATTAACAAATTATACATTTTCTCAAAAAGTATAAATGGTTATTCAAACTTTAAAAATATTAAAATAAAAATTATTTCAATTTCTATTTATTTATATTTTTCTTTTATTTTTAATCAAACAATATATATTATTAGTACTAATAATTCCCAAGTACTAATAATTAGTTATAATAATTACCAAGTACTAATAATTCTTTTCGAGTATAATGTATATGTATGTATGTTATGCATACGCATGTAACATGTGTATATTAATGTATACATCCGTACACATAAGTAGCACACGATTTTCAATATTTTATCAATGAACATCTTATATAATTATATTATATTAGTGTCCAACCCATTTTAAAGTACCGTCTAATCAATATAAATTAATTAATATTTAAATAAATTAGAAAACACCAAAACGATGCTAGAAACACGCACATAAATAGCATATAATGCATGAACTATATTAGTTAGTACTGAGTAGTGAGAGGTTCGGGTATTACATTTTTGAAGAAACCAAAGGGGTTTACTTTCCAAGTCAAGATTGTAGAAAGGTTCCGTGTCGAACCATTATCAAGTTTATTGAGAGCTTCGTGATCAAATCCAAGAACTTGAGAAGTGAGTCAAGTAGCAAGGCAACCGCCTGTGAAGAAGCCGAGTTGCAAGAAGAAAGCCAATCGTGTGATCAAGGCGCTCGTCTCCAGATCGTTCACCATTTTGTAAACCGATCTGTTACATAGTAGATTCCTCCAGGAGTTGGAGAAGTGAGGATTAGAATAATTACCCCATCTTCGAACCTCTATAAAATATTGGTGTCATTTACTTTCAAAGAAACTTACTTTCCCCGCATATTCACTATATATCTCATTGTTAGTATTATATTTGCTATCCAATTGATAAATAACCAAATGCTAAAAACCAAGTGTTAAAAACAAGCAATACTAAACAAAGGGTGTTAAGTCTTCCTATTTGTTAAAAACCAATCAGCCAAGTTAAGTATTTGGCTTGAGCATCCGGGATTATACTATCAACAATCTCTATCGAGTGCGTTGAGTGGGTAACTTAGCTGAAAAGCCAACTTAGCTGTCCATCGAGGACACATCTGTTTGAGTCAACTCTGTTAAATAATTTTAAAAGGACTAAATCGAAAATTTGGTAAAGTTTATTCAACCCCCCCTTCTAAACCTTCCTTCACACCTCTTGGGACCTACACTGCCTGATATGCACACGTTGAATGATGAAAGTTTGATCCACATCAGTATAATTGATGCATGGGCTTTGATGCTCAACAAAAGAACAGTAGATGCAAAGAGGAGGAAATGTTTTTACTTCTATGCTCAGTATTCTGTAAGCAAACAATGTTTTCTTTTTTATGTTTAACATTGTGTTTTATTTTCAATAGTTATACATAGCAAACATTGTTGAAGAAGTCACTGGCAGAGATTGAAGAAAAGATTTGAGAGATTGTTGGAGTCAGTGGATGAAAGCAGTAAGAGTGATGGACTTGAGTGTGTTTGACTAAGTAATAAATCAGTTTTATTTCTAATGAAAAGTATTACTTATTATCCTTTTCATGTATTAGGTATTATCTTTGTAAAGTATTAGTTGTTATAATGTAAGGTATTAGTTGTTACATTGCAATGTATTAGCTAATATTATTGTTTTGTTGAAACTGTACAACAAGCTCGGGATTGTTGTGGAAAAGTACAACAAGCTCGGGATTGTTGTGGTAAACTACAACATTTTGTTACATTAGATTACTATTGTAAAAGTATCAGAAATATTAGTTAATATTCTTATGGCTTTTTCACTTATTCCAGCATAATTTTTCTGTTTTAATTTGGCGAAAGAATTAAGTCATCCACGAGCCCAAGAGGTTGAACGTTTTTCTTGGGAAAATATTCCCTTCAGCTGGCAAGGCAGCGCCAACAACGTGGATTGTGGTGTATTTTTAATGCACCATATGAAAAATTTTATTGGGCAAGTCTACTCAAAGCCAGATTTGAAATTGGTATGATTCTTGCCGAAATAAATATTGCATATATTGATCCTTTCCTATATGATTTTTTTTTCATGCCTTTCTTTTTTGTTTTTTTTGTAGCGCAATGTAAGGCGTGCTTTAAGGTAATCCTTCTGTTCCAGAATTCTGTTGAACCCGTTGAATGAGAAACGAGTTCAACTTGAGAAAGATGTTCTTGAATTTGCGAGTGTCCTGAAGTAGCTTGGAAAACTATTTTAATATAAGATTTTATTGAAACTAAAGTCATTTTTATTAGTTTCATAGTGATATATTTTGTTAACATAATGTGTTTATGATGTATAGGGTCTGAAGATGGTTGGTTGTTTGTGTTTAGAGGATGATTGGTACAGGGGATCATATGGCTGGCTGGATTTTTTAAATGTTATGAAAAAATAATTTGAATAATTTAGGCAAGTATTACTAGTTACGAGTAAATGTATTATTATTGAATGTAAAAAGTATTAGCACTGCTTTTTGTTAGCTAGAGATGTAGTATTGCTTTTGTTAGCCGTAGATGGTTGGTACAGGGGATTATTAGAAGTACAACTAACATATTAGTATTGAAACTTGAAATTATTAATAATGAAACTTGAAATTATATGTTTTTTATGTGTTTATCTTGCAAAAAAAAATTATTCTCTAAGAAATGTATTAGTTGTTGAACAGAAAAGTATTATATGTGAAACATAAAAGTATTAACATAAACAAGTAATGTTTTTATGCATACTACTTGCTGAGGGCTTTTTACAAGAAGATGCAAGTATTATAGGTCCGGGTATATTTTTAAAATGCATTAAGTTTAAATAATAAACAATCCTAGAACAATAAAACATGAGATATGAATTCACACACAAAATAAGAAATGTATCAGTATATACAATGAAAAGTATTAGCAAATACGTTACAATGTATTAATCCCCTGTGCAAGAAAAGTGGCACAACCAATAATGTATTATAAAACATGAGATATGAAAAGACATCGAAATAATCAGAACTAGTAACAATATAACAAGTTATGAATTCCCACACAAAAATAAGAATGTATCAAAGAATCTGAGAATATGTATTAGCAAATACATTGGCAAGTATTAGCAGATAAGTTACAATGTATTGCCAGAGAAGTGAATTGTAAACAATAATCAAAATTAAGTACAAATAGTCAACCATCCTAAAATAGTCTAGGATTAGGAGTTTTTGACTCGAACTCCCTTGATGTATTCGTGTTTGATGTGTTAGCACTCTTCTTCTTGCTTTTTTCAAAATGCCCTTTCGCTCTTAGTTTTCTGCCCTTTGTAACTGAACGAGTAGGATCTAGGATATTAGTTGAAGAACTAGAAATCTTAGTTTCAGCTGCAGAATTCATTGTAGCAGCCATCAATTCATCAATTGCCATAGAATCCCGGTTATAACCATCTTCAAGGATTCTTCTTGCTTCATCATTTTCTTGGCATTTCAATACCAGATTATAATACTTGCGCGCCATTTCATGACGCTAAGGAGTGCAATCCTTAGGCTTGTTACTCTGTCCAATTCCTCTATCTAATCTATCCCATAAGTCCTTTTTGGAAAACTTTGTCCCCTTCTTTTGATATAACAATTTTGTATTTCAGTCACCGAATTCACATGAAGGACCCGTAACGAATGACTACACAGTAAACCACATTCCTAAAATCTCTTGCAAGAGCAACTTATCAATTTAGTTGCAGTACAAAATGTCACTGTATGTGAACGAACTCTATCATCATTCGAAACAGTATAAAACATAATGTCGCTCTCAAAATGGAACATTGTACAAGAAGTGGAAATTGACTACAAAAATTCATCTTCAAAATCTCAATGTGTATACCTCGGAAGCATGCTTCAATAGTCGATCAATGGCAATGCGGATGTAGGAGCCGCCCAGAACACTCGAAATTCATCCTTTGCTTCATTGATCCTCCAACGTTTAATTGTTTCCTTGAAAATCCCATAAAAGTCAGTCAAACTGGTTGTTTTCCTCGCATTAAATCCAATGGCATAGTTTGTACTTTCACATCGCCGTGAAGACAATATTCCAGCAGAGAAAAAGTCTTTGTTAAATTATGTACACCACTTCTCCCTTGATAAGGGTCTTTTTATGCATGTTTTATGTGTATATTTGAGTAGAATTCGAGTTATTTTATTGTTAGTTTTGTAAATTTTTGATTGTACATAGTTCATACTGCTCCGAGTTGCTTTTATTGATGTAGATTGACAATTCGTGGCTAATTTTGGTGAATTTCGTACCATGGATTCATGTCAAAACATGCCGGGGAGTTTAAGGATACAAAAACGCTCAAAATTCCAAGCCAAACGCGTCATTTCAGGGCCTTTTTGATCCAACACGGGCATGGGGTGTTGGGCAACACGGCCGTGTTCCGTCGGGAGCCAAAAACTCAAAAAAATCGCACAAAACAGCCCCCAACACGGCCTGGCCGTGTTGGGCGACATGGCCATGTCAGACAGCATGGCCAGGGTGTGTTCTGCGACATGGCCATGTCAGGGACTTCCTTTTGCAAATTTTCTATGAAAAACTCACCAACCAAGCTTTTTGACCACTTTTGTACACCTTTAACACCCAATTTTGCTCCACCATGTCTCCATATTCCCTCAATCATCAATTGAGTACAAGAATCCACCAACCAACAATGAAAGTGGAGGCAATTATTTAGCAAAAGATGGCACCATCAATGTATTATTATACAAAAATGGTGTCTATAAAAGCCAAGAGTTGAAGTTGGAAGAATCATCATTCATAATTCATTCATGTATTTGATTAGATAATTCATCATATTCATAATTGGGATCAAGGGGTCTTGGAGGAGTAAGCTTGAGGCAACATTGGGGAAGAAGGCTTGGAGCAACATCATCATTCAAGAAAGAAGTCAATTGAGATTTTGAGAAAGATAAGTACACCATGTCTATAATATTTACATCTTCTTGTGTAATTTACTCTTTTGTCAAGATCATGAGTAGCTAAACTCCTAGTGTTTGAATGTAATGAACTCTAGAATGGATTTGTGATTAAGGTGTGTATGTTTTTAATAAAATCTTCATATTTTGTGTGATTCACTTATATTATGCTTCGTTCATTCGAATTGATATATGCGCAATATTGATTTGAAGTTTATTTTTCATCCGGAAATCGAGAGATTCATGGTGAAATAAAACCTATATAAGTGAAAAGAGTTGCATGCAATCCTAGATATAGACGACATAAATCTTCCGGATTAAGGTCAAACCTAATATGGGAATTCACAAATCGTTATAATGTTGTCTTGGGGTTTTTAACTAGAAAGAGATTTCATTAATCAACTTGAGATTAGAAGTTTTTCGCCTTGAGAAAGGGTTTAACTTAAATTGGGAATTTCTACGGTCCACAAGACATGAGATTTTATTAAAAGAGGTTGGTTTTTGCTAAGGGCTTACGTTGTATTTTTAACTTGTCAAATCACAAAACATTCTAGAGGGATTTACATTCAAACACATTTCTATCTCTTGATTTCTTATTTTACAAATCTTCCTTCATTTTTACAATTTATAATTTGTTTTCCTTTTTCATCAAACAAAAACTCGAAAATTGTTAGATTAAATAACAAAAAGACGTTAATTATTAGTACTTACAATCCTCGTGGGAATGACACTTTCGGTACTCAATAATCTATACTATAAAACGATAGGTGCACTTGCCTACGGTTTTAGAGGTAGCTTTTGAGCCATCAAGTTTTTGGCGCCGTTGCAGGGATTGTAATATTAAGAACACCTTATTTTTGTTAATTTAATCATTTTTTTTATTTTCATCAATTGTCTTTCTAGGTATCTATCTTTGTAAGTCTTGGATTATACTTATCCTCCTTGTTTACTACAAGGCATGCCTACTCGTCGCCGAATCTGAAGCCGAGACCGCCGGTAGCAACACGAGAGGAAAGTATTAGTACGCACCACGAGGAGGATACTAACGAAAGCAAGGATCCCGATATGGCGGATGAACAACAAAGAACCATGTACGACTACGCCAAGCCATCTATGGACGTGCATGCCTACTCGTCGTCGAGGCGGGAAGTGCGAAATCGCCAGTAGTAACATGGAGGAAAGCATTAATACTGATTTCTGACGAGGATATAGGCGAAATCAAAGATTTTGCCATGGAGGATGAACAAAGAACTATGTATGATTCGCCAAGCCATCCATGGATGGCACGACGTCAAGCATTGTAAGGCCCGCATTGTTGCCGCCAACAATTTTGAAATTAAACCCAACGTTATTCAAATGGTGCAACAACTTGTCCAATTTGACGGTCTACCGATGAAGATCCCAATAATCACATCGCGAATTTTCTTGAAATTTGCGACACTTTCAAAATCAACGGGGTCTCCGAAGATGCCATCCGCCTACGCTTATTCCCATTCTCTCTTCGGGACGAGCAAAACAGTGGTTAAATACTTTGCCAAAAGGAACGATTACAACATGGAATATTATGGCGGAAAAATTCCTTTTGAAGTATTTCCCACCGCAAAGACCGCAAGATTAAGGAACGAAATCTCTTCATTTACTCAAGCATTTATGAAACTTTATACGATACTTGGGAGAGATTTAAGGAATTATTGCGAAAGTACCCACACCATGGCCTACCTATTTGGATGCAAGTCCAAACATTTTATAATGGGCTACTTTCGCAACAAGACAAATGATCGATCGGCGGTGGGGAACTCTTAATAACAAAACGCGGAAGGAAGCCGCTCAGGATTTGATCGAGGAATGGCCATGAATGGCTATCAATGGCAATCCGTCACGGTAAACCTAACGAGCAGTGGGTGTTTATAATGCGGATCAAAATGGTTACACTAGCCGCACATGTCGAAGGCTGACCCAAAAGATCGGCGATCTAGCGCTCCTAAACCACCACCACCGCATGTTTTATCTTGTGAAACTTGCGGAGGATTGCATAATCATCAGGACTTTGCCCACACACAATACCTCAAGTGAACAGGCTAATTCGTTGGGAATCAAGCGAAATTACCCAAGTAATCCTTACAAAGAACACATATAATAATGGGTGGAGACAACATCCTAATTTTGGTTGGGGAAACCAAGGCCAACCACGACCTAATCCCAATCTTGATCTACACACGTCTCCGGTTTCACCAAATCAAGGTAAGCCTAACTTGGAAGATCTTATAACAAAGTTTGTGCAATCAATGATACCCGATTCCAGGCGGTGGAAACATCCTTGAGAAATCAAGAGGCATCTATCCGTAATCTGGAAAATCAAATAGGCGATTAAGAAGATGATTTCGAAAGGCCACAAGGTAGTTTGCCGGGTAATACCGAGCCAAACCCAAGGGAGCACGTAAAAGGCAATCACCACGATTTTCCACATGAGCATGATTATGCCAATGCGCCATGCGAAATACGTGGAGGATGACATGCCCAAAGAAAAGCTCATGAAAAAAGAGATTGCAGAATACAAGCCCAAGATCCCTTACCGGAGTCTAACCAAAGAAGATAGAAGGGAGGACAAATTTGGTAAGTACCTTGATTCTTTCAAACAATTACATGTCGATATTCCATTTGTTGACCCTCATTCAAAGCATGTTAGGGATCTTAATGACATCATTCCTAGTGAAAATAAGCTTAACAAATTATCAAATGTGCGATTGAATGATAAATGTCCTTCCAATGAACTACCACAAAAATTTAATGATCCAGGAAGCTTTATTATCCCTTGCACAATTGATGGTTTACCCGTGTTGATAGGGCACTAGCCGACTTGGGAGCTAGTATCAATGTGATGTCTTATGAAACATTCAAGCATGCGTAATTAAGTGAACTTAAACCTATTAGGATGGACATTCAATTAGCCGATAAATCGATTAAACATCCTAGAGGTATTGTTAAAGATGTGCTAGTTAAGATTGATAAATTCATATTCCCGATTGATTTTATTATTCTTGACATGCATGATGATATAAAGTTCCCTTAATTCTAGGGCGTCCTTTTTGGCTACCGCTAAATCTCTCATTGATGTGCGTGATGGAAAGCTTACTTTGAGAGTAGGGGGTGAACAAGTTATCTTTAAAATTCCTTTGAGAAATCCTATAAATGATACTTGTTTTCCTATAAACTTGATTGAGACAAGGATAAATGATTCTTTGCTTGATATGTCTTCTAATAAATCCTTGAAAGTATGTGATGTTCAATGTGCAAAAATTTCCACAGATGAATCCCATTTTGAGAATAACATGCGAGAAAAATAGGACCATGAAGGTCAATTGTTCGAAAATCGATACGGTGGCGAGTATGTTGTTCAAAGAGATAAATTTTTCATAAGTTCAAGGCTCCGCCCGATTAAATCTTCACATTTAGGTGAAATGGTCCAGCTATACGACGTTAAAGAAGCGCTACCCGGGAGGCAACCCGATGTTTGTGTGCAATTATTTTTATTTATTTTTATTTTATTTTATTTTCTTTCAAAATAATCACAAGTCCTTAGAGTCATTTTCAAATCATAAAAAAAAAACTCTTGAGCTTCTTCTTGCTTGTCCTAATTGGGAATATTTGAGATTTCACGGTATTCGAGTTGTGTGTTGCTTAACTTTGATTAGGTATGAAGATGTCGTTGAAGGTCCCGCACAAAACAACCCAAATGGTCGCTCAACACTGATTCCACTATTGTAGTAAGGTCGTATTTTCTTTTTTCCACCTCTTTTATATCATTCTAATTTCTTTGTTTTTTTTTTGAGTGTTTTGTGTGTGTTTGTCCATTTCTTTCTTTCACATTGAGGACAATGTGAATCTTAAAGTTGGAGGTGGGTACAATAACATTTTCGGAATGCTTGTGTGTTTGTTTTCAAGAGATGTGATTTTTTTTTAACAAATTGAGTATTTGCTAGTCAATAACTTGGCCCAATTATACCTATATTAACTTATTAATTTGTGTTTTCAATGTAAAGCAATCGATTGTCTAGGATAGATTGACGTGGATGCGAGGCAAAATTTTGATGAGATTTCTAACACCATAAATACTTGATGTGTTAAGGCATATCTGACGATACCTAGCGCTATGAACGTCCTCGAGAACTCGTGATTTAGTAGTGGTTAACTAGTTGTTAAACCAAGCTTGCGAATAAAAAAAAAAGAGAAAAAAAATGAAAAAAAGAAAAAGAAAGAAAAAATGGACCAATCAAGGTTATACTCCTCTATTTGTTGTTGCTTAGTAACTAGGAGCATTCATGAGCCCCATGTTTGTCTTTTACGTAAAACGGCGACACAAATATGAGTATGGGAAACCACCCTAGGTGGGTTTGAACAGAAATTCAAAATTTAAACCTAGTGGAAGCATGCTTGAAAGGTCCTAAAAAAAAAAAAAAAAAAAAAAGGGAATGTATACTCCTTGACTTCTCATCCCAATAAAGTTCACGAAGCTTGGTTATATAACTAGTAGGCTAACTACAAAGATCTATTTAGTTCTTGTATTTTCATAACATTATTGAATTAAAGTTGTTCATAACTATCAATATTTGTGGAGTGATGATTTCAAGTCTCAATAATTCCTATTGATATTACGGTCTTTCTTGACAGTCGATCGCTTTGCAAAACAATGTTTTTTTTACTGAATGGTTAATTCGGGTTGAGAAAGCTAAGAACTTGACTGCTTGTGTTCAATGTGTTGAAAAAAAAAAGAAAAAAAAAATTGTGTGTTGTGATTTATTGAATCCCTCTTTTTAATTTAATGTTTTGCTTGAGGACAAGCAAAGTTCAAAGTTGGAGGTGATTTGATAAGGGTCTTTTTATGCATGTTTTATGTGTATATTTGAGTAGAATTCGAGTTATTTTATTGTTAGTTTTGTAAATTTTTGATTGTACATAGTTCATACTGCTCCGAGTTGCTTTTATTGATGTAGATTGACCATTCCGGGCTAATTTTGGTGAATTTCGGACCATGGATTCATGTCAAAACATGACGGGGAGTTTAAGGATACAAAAACGCTCAAAATTCCAAGCCAAACGCGTCATTTCGGGCCTTTTTGGTCCAACATGGGCGGGTGTTGGGCAACACGGCCGTGTTCCGTCGGGAGCCAAAAACTCAAAAAAATCGCACAAAACAGCCCCCAACACGGCCTGGCCGTGTTGGGCGACATGGCCATGTCAGACAGCATGGCCAGGGTGTGTTCTGCGACATGGCCATGTCGGGACTTCCTTTTGCAAATTTTCTATGAAAAACTCACCAACCAAGCTTTTTTGACCACTTTTGTACACCTTTAACACCCAATTTTGCTCCACCATGTCTCCATATTCCCTCAATCATCAATTGAGTACAAGAATCCACCAACCAACAATGAAAGTGGAGGCAATTATTTAGCAAAGATGGCACCATCAATGTATTATTATACAAAAATGGTGTCTATAAAAGCCAAGTTGAAGTTGGAAGAATCATCATTCATAATTCATTCGTGTATTTGATTAGATAATTCATCATATTCATAATTGGGATCAAGGGGTCTTGGAGGAGTAAGCTTGAGGCAACATTGGGGAAGAAGGCTTGGAGCAACATCATCATTCAAGAAAGAAGTCAATTGAGATTTTGAGAAAGATAAGTACACCATGTCTATAATATTTACATCTTCTTGTGTAATTTACTCTTTTGTCAAGATCATGAATAGCTAAACTCCTAGTGTTTGAATGTAATGAACTCTAGAATGGATTTGTGATTAAGGTGTGTATGTTTTTAATAAAATCTTCATATTTTGTGTGATTCACTTATATTATGCTTCGTTCATTCGAATTGATATATGCGCAATATTGATTTGAAGTTTATTTTTCATCCGGAAATCGAGAGATTCATGGTGAAATAGAACCTATATAAGTGAAAAGAGTTGCATGCAATCCTAGATATAGGACGACATAAATCTTCTGGATTAGGGTCAAACCTAATATGGGAATTCACAAATCGTTATAATGTTGTCTTGGGGGTTTTAACTAGAAAGAGATTTCGATTAATCAACTTGAGATTAGAAGTTTTTCGCCTTGAGAAAGGGTTTAACTTAAATTGGGAATTTCTACGGTCCACAAGACATGAGATTTTATTAAAAGAGGTTGGTTTTTGCTTAAGGGCTTACGGTTGTATTTTTAACTTGTCAAATCACAAAAACATTTTAGAGGGATTTACATTCAAACACATTTCTATCTCTTGATTTCTTATTTTACAAATCTTCCTTCATTTTTACAATTTATAATTTGTTATCCTTTTTCATCAAACAAAAACTCAAAAATTGTTAGATTAAATAACAAAAAGATGGTAATTATTAGTACTTACAATCCTCGTGGGAATGACACTCGGTACTCAATAATCTATACTATAAAACGATAGGTGCACTTGCCTACGGTTTTAGAGGTAGCTTTTGAGCCATCATCCCTTAATTCAAATAACCTCTTAAACCATGGATGATCTTCTAACCCATTTTTTGTAATCATTTTCTCCCAACAGTCTTGGAATTCTCGCTCTCGATTGTGCACCATGATAAACACTTGGTAAATGCATCGTTGAAGCATTTATCGCCTTTCAACTTCCCGAATCGGCTTACAATATTTTGGTAGAGGTGCCATAAGCATAACTTATGTTGTGTTCCTGGGAAAACCTACATAAAAAATAAACAAAATAGATTAAAAGTATTATATATAACAATTGGATGTATTAATATTAAGAAAGAAAAGTATTACATATAAACAGGAAAGTATATTTTTGAATATAAACTGAAGTACAGTTTGTAAGATAGAGCACAGTTCAATAGGCATTACATTTAACACTGAAAAGTATTACACACGACATTGTAATGTATTACCATTAACAAAGAAAAGTATTACACATTAACTGAAGTGCAAATTGTACAATAATATTTAACAGTTTCAATTGAATTTCCAATTGCTAGATCTTGATCTGTGAAGATTGATATAGGGCATTGACCCTCCATTGATTTCTTAAAAACTTCAAAACGTTAATTGAATGATTTAGTTTTCTCATCCGCTATGAATGCACAACCAAACATCACGTTCTTCAAATGATTATTAATCCCAACAAAAGGGGCACAAATTAAATTATACTGGTTTGTTCGATATGTTGTATCAAAGACAACAACATCACCGTATATCTTGTAATCCTCCTTCATCATTGAATCCCTCCAAAATAGATTACACAATCTTCCCATATCATCTAATTTAACTCTGAAAAAGAAGTCTTGAACTTCAGCTTCTTGTTGGTACAACATGTCAATCAGCATTTGTGCATCGCCTGCCTCTATTGCATTCATTTTGAAACGATTCACAAAATTCAAGTGGTCCTTCATTGTATGATCAATGCCTTTCACACCCCAGTATCTTGCGCCATATATCGGAAAGATTCAGTGGCTCTCATTCCAGAAGAAATCATCTCCCCAATAGCATT
The DNA here is from genome assembly GCA_016081115.2 of Rehmannia glutinosa. Lineage (NCBI taxonomy): Eukaryota > Viridiplantae > Streptophyta > Magnoliopsida > Lamiales > Orobanchaceae > Rehmannia > Rehmannia glutinosa. The sequence continues at coordinate 105,078,571 of CM071926.1, forward strand.
AGCCTTTTCAGTGGTAATCACCCTTTCAGAACGATGCAAATGACTTTACTCTTTTCTAGTGAGTTCGTGGTTGTGCAATATACTATGGTCAAAAATTTCATAAACAATATCGCTGTTCAATTTTGCCCTCAATGATACCCTACTTCATGTCCGTGTATTATAAAAAATTTCTTTTTTTTCTCAATGGTGTTTCTGGATCTTGTAGATCCCTCGCAGGAACATACAAAATATTTTCTATCACAACACCAACATCATTGCATCTCGTAGTTGTTTTACGAATACTAAATCCAAGTCATCGAGCATGATTGCGTCTGAGTGTATATATTTCTTCAACACTATTCCTCTTCATACCAATAAGACAACCAGTTAAGTCTTCTGTTATACTTAACAGAAGAAAATAATAAACAGGGGGAATATATGAAAATTATGACACTTTTCATAATAAAACACAATACTTGTTTTGCATGTATTTGTAATACTTTTCTGAGCAACAAAAACTAATTTTCACCTTCAGCTTCTATTCGAATGATATTATCCCCTTGCTCTGTGTCATTATTGCCTTCTTCATTCTCATCACTAGAGTCTGTTAGTATTATTACACCTAAAAGTAATACAAGTTAGGAACAACTAAGAAAGAAAATACATAATAAGATGCACCTAAAAGTCTGATACATTTATTTGATACATCTAATACATTAGAATGCAATGTGTAATACTTTTCTAGAAAGTTGTGCTTTTTAAATATAAAACAGAGACTTTCCACGAAGCTGTAAAGTTTAATATATTTTTTTAATACATCTAATACATTTGAATACGATGTGTAATACTTTTTATTGCAAACACTTAAAAGGGAGATTTAAGTGTAGATGTCTATATTATGAAGATTAGAACTCTTGCTGATGATCTAACTTCAGTTGGTTGTGTGATTTCTGATGAAGAGTTGTGTATGTATATACTTGGAGGTTTTGGTCCTGAATATGACTCTGTTGTGGTCAATCTTACTACCAAATCTGAGAGTTTAAACTTGCAAGAGGTTCAGTTTGCTCTCCATACGCATGAAATGCGTTTACAAAATCATACTCAGGCTCATGCTATGGCTTTTCACCATACTACTGCCGGAGGTTCACCATCTGCTAATGTAGCTAATTACACTCGAGGCTCTAACTTCAGAGGTAGAGGTCGAAATTTCAGAGGCCATGGTGGCCGTGGTGGAATATTTGGTAGAGGTTCAAACAGACCTATTTGTCAGCTATGTGGCTAAATAGGTCACATTGCCTTGAAATGCTTCAAGAGATTTGATATCAGCTTCAATGTTTCACCTGCTTCTTTTGAATCTGGTTTTGGTGCTTCTTCTAAGCCTCAAGCATTATTACACTCAGTACCAGGCTCATCCACTTCTTCTAGAGTGATCCTAACTGGTACTTTGATAGTGGTGCAACCAATCATATCACCATTGATCTTGAAAATCTCTCTATTAAGGCTGACTACAATGGAAATGATCAGCTTGTTGTAGGTAATGGTTCTAAACTCCCTATCACTCATATTGGTTCTACTTCCATTCCCTCTCAATCTCACACTCAGTCCTTATTGCTTAATAAAATTCTGTATGTGCCTCAAATCACAAAAAAATTGCTCAACATATCACAGTTCACTCATGACAATCATGTTCTTATTGAATTTCATCATGATGTTTGTTTTGTGAAGGACAAACACAACAATCAGTACCTGTTGGAAGGTCATCTTAAGGATGGACTCTATCAACTGGACTTCTCTCATCTATCCAAGTCAAGATTTTCAGCTTTTCTTTTTCAAACTCTCAAAGAAAGCAATCAGTATCTCCTATCTCTTCTATTTCTGCTTTGCTTGTAATGTTTCTACTCGCATTGTAATAAGGATGTTAATTGCTGGCATAGGAAACTTGGACATCCAAGTAACTCTGTGTTGACAAAAGTTCTAAAGCAATTGCATGTTCCTTTTCAATCTAATTCTCTTACTTACTGTGATGCCTGTAAAATTGGAAAGTTGCATCAACAACATTTCAGTTCTCAGCCCACTAAAACCTCAACACCCTTTCAACTGGTTCATTCTGATTTATGGGGCCCCGCACATACCCTCCTCCATTGATGGTTATAAGTATTACATTCACTTTGTAGATGACTATACTAGATTCACATGGATCTTTCCATTAAAAACAAAAGTTGAGTCACTTTCTGTGTTTAAATCCTTCCTTACATATGTTAAAACTCAGTTCAATCTAACCATCAAATGTCTTCAAAGTGATTGGGGGGAGAATACAGGAGTTTTACTCCCGATCTATCTCGCTAGGGATCAGTTTTAGACATTGTTGTTCCTATGTTCATCAACAAAATGGTAAAGCTGAAAGAAAACACCTACATATTGTTGATATGGGACTTTCTCTTCTAGCTTAAGCCAAAATGCCCTTAAAATTTTGGTGGCATGCTTTTCAGTCCTCAGTCTTTATTATCAATAGACTTCCCTCCTCTGTCCTTGCTCATTCTTCTCCTTTTCAGCAACTTTTTCATCAGACACCTGACTACAGTTTTCTCAAGGTGTTTGGTTGTTCTTGTTTCCCTTTTCTTAGACCCTATGCCCATCACAAACTGCAATTTAGATCTCACAAGTGTCTGTTTCTTGGTTATAGTCCTACTCATAAAAGCTATCAATGTCTCAGTCCCACAGGGAGAGTTTTTATAGCTGCTACTGTTGCCTTTAATGAAGATGAATTCCCTTATTCTGAGCTATTTGAGCCACATTCTCCCAGTTCATCTTCTCCTTCACACCTCTATCCCTCAGCATCTCTTCCTTTTCTCCACCCAACTCCACCCTCTCCCATCCCTACATCTCCATCCTCTCCTCCTCTTCCTTCTCCTGCTTCCCCTAATAACTCTCCCACTGAAACTCATGTTTTTAATCCAGTAGGCATTCAACTTCACATTGATCTTCCTCTATTGTCTCCTCCTACAGCACCTCCTGCAGCCCCTCCTTCCTCTCACCCTATGATCACTAGATCCAAACTAGGCATTCACAAGCCTAAACTTTACATTTCTTCCCTTTCTCCTTCTTTAGAACCATTTACTGTTACACAAACCTTTTCAGATCCAAAGTGGAAAGCTGCAATGCAAGCAGAATTTCAGGCCCTTTTAGCCAATAATACATGGCAACTGGTTCTCTTTTCTCCCAATATGAATGTTATATCCAATAAGTGGGTGTTCAGAACAAAATATCACTCAGATGGCTCCTTGGATAAACATAAGGCCAGATTGGTTGCTTAGGGATTTCAACAAGCAACAGGTGTTGATTTTTTTGAAACCTTTAGTCCTGTTATTAAAGCTTGCATTTGTGAGGTTGGTTCTTACTCCGGCTATTTCATATCGAAATGGGATATACAAAGAACTTTGATATAAATAATACATTTCTCAATGGCACTTTAATCAAATCTGTTTACATGTCTCAACCTCAAGGCTTCATTGATCATCTACACCCTACACTGCCTACGAACTAAATAAGTCTCTCTATGGCACAAACAGGCTCCTGTGAGCTTGGTTCACTACTCAACGATCTCTTTTTCTCTTGAATTTAAAGTGTCTATCTCGGACAATTCTTTATTTTTTAAGAGACAGGATGGCAAGTTGTTGTTGGTGTTGGTTTATGTGGATTATATATTGATTACTGGGGAAGATTCTACTGCTATTACCTCTGTCATTCAGTTGATCAGCCAAAAGTTTGCTCTCAAAACTCTTGGTGAGGTGAGTTATTTTCTTGGATTAGAGGCTAGAAGGGCTGGTAACTCCTTGTATCTTTCACAGACAAGATACACTCATGATTTGCTAGAGAAAACTCAAATGGTTGATTGCAAGCCTACCACTACTCCTCTTTGTGCCTCTCATAAACTTTGTCTTGCTGATAGCCCATCCTTTGATCAGCCTACTCTTTATAAAAGCACTATAGGAGCACTTCAATACCTTACAGTTACAAGACCTGATATATCCTTTGATGTTAACAAATTAAGTCAGTTTTTACATGCTCCCACTCTTAATCATTGGACTGCTTGCAAGCATCTCCTTAGATACTTGAAGGGTACCATGACCTTGGGCCTCATCTTCAAACCTGTTACTAGACTGCTTGTGGAAAGCTATTCAGATGCTGATTGGGCCAGTAGTTTGGATGATAGAAGGTCTACTGGTGGCCATTGCTTGATGTTAGGTGGTAATTTGTTGACTTGGAGTTCAAAGAAACAAGGGGTTGTTTCCAGGAGTAGTGTTGAATCAGAGTACAGATCTTTAGCCAACTTAACCACAGACATTGTGTGGTTACACTCTCTTCTGAATGAAATTGGTGTCAAGATTGAGACACCATCTGTCATATGGTGTGATAATAGCAGTGCAGCTGCTCTTGCAAGCAATCATGTCTTTCATGCCAGAACAAAGCATATAGAAATTGATATTCATTACATAAGGGAAAAAGTACTAGCAAAGGAAATAGATGTCAGGCACATTACTTCAGAGGATCAAACAGCTGACATATTTACCAAAGCTCTACCTGTTACTCGGTTTCAGTTTTTGTGCAACAAGTTACCTATTGGATATGTTACTTCTTCTGGTTCCAACCCTGGTGCAGACCTGGTGCATCTTCAAGGGAGAATGTTAGATGAACAGTTAGGAAATGGTTAAGTTAGTTAGGCAAGTCACAACTGATATTCTCAGCAAGCTACCCATGAGCTTACCAATTGAAAAAGCTGCCGTGACCATGAAAGACAAGAGAAAGGTCATCGAAGCTGCTTTTGAAAATGTAGCTGAGGAAACGTCAGCACGAGTCGAAGAACTCTTGAAACAGCATGGTGGTCTCCCAGCTGGACTAGAAAATGACATGATAGAACCCCCCCAAAGAAGTAATGTTGGATGCAGGATCAACCCAAATCTATGGAAGAATTTCAAAAATTGGAAGCTGAAGGATACTTCGAAGGATTGACCTTGACTCAAGCCTGGGAATTATACTGGGAAAAAGGCCTGGAGGTGTGCAACAAGCTGAGAAGCAGGAGAGTGCCAGCAGTCACTCCGCTGGAAAATCCAAGGCTCCTGTACAGTATGCTCTTAGAGGAAGAGTAGCAGAGTCAAGAAAGGGAAGACAAAGTGGCACTTTGCGTTCTCAATCTCGGCCAAGGCCAAAAGATGTCACTTTCGTGGACCCCCGAAAAGGGAATTACATACTGGGTTGGCCATGACCATCTTGCAAATTTGGAAGTCGCTCGAAAAATTGAAGAATCCAAAAAGAGAATGGAAGAAGAAGGCGCTAGAGCAACTCGCGAATGGGAAAAAAACCAACGAAGGGATGACCCTGTTGCAAAGTGAGCGTTTGAGAAGAAGAAAAGGGAAGAAGAAGAAAAGAAAAGGAGAAGGCTGAAGAAGAAGAGGACAGAAAGAGGAAAAGAGCTGATTCAGACAGAAGAAGAGCTGAAGAAGAGAGAGGAAGGAAACAACAAAGGCGTTGAAGTGTTGCTGCGAACCCCTTCATGTATTTTTGTTGAAAATACATTTATGTAAGTTTTCTATAATAAGCTTAGTGAATTTCCCTGTAATTTTCACTCTTTATATATCTTATCTTAGATATACTGTGTATTGACATGTATACATTTAGATTGCTCTGATACTGAATGTAAACAGCTGTGTAAAGGACAAGAATGCTATGATCAATAAAATGATTCATTCAAGCATACATTCTTTATTACTGCATTGTCTGTATGTATCCTTGTTGTTTACTTAATTTAAATGTTTTAAGTTTCGGCATCACCAAAGAGGGGGAAATTGTTAGGAAATTTATTTGTTAGATTTTGGACGATACCATGTAAAACATAAACTAGGAAGTTGGCACCCCATTTTTCTTGTAATTTGCATTGTAATAGAAAGGGATGAAAGAGCTGAGTCAAGTCAGCTATGCCAAGGATTACAAGAAGTCAACTGCGGACTATGAGAAGACTCTACTGTGTGTCAGCTGAGTAATGCTATGAAGGAAGACAAGGACTCGACTGAAGGAGAGTCAGCTGGGGAACAACTATAAGAAGTGTCAGTCAAGTCAACTTATGAAGCCAAGTCTACAAGTTGAAGTGACAGTTGAGTTATCCAATGAACGGAGCAGACTCAAGTCACCTGGGGTAAAGGCAGCAGTCTAGTAAAGACAACTGACTTAGATCCATTGATTAAAGTCAAGAATATTACTCAATATAGTAATATGTCAAAGCTGTCAGGTCTAAAGTGTTATTCCCAAAATTATGCAAAAGGAATGAACCAATGGAAAACATTGCACCTTGTGTCAGGAACCTGCAATGCTGCAAAGACATTTAATACGAGGAAAGGTCAACATCAAGGACTGCAGACCAGGATAAGACAAGCCAACGAACACAAAGTGCCATTTGAAATTAGCATATCTCTTCAACGGGCAAAATTTCAAATGTGCACTATAAAAGGCTGAGGAAGTCATTGAGAAGGGAAGACCTAAACCACAAACAAGGAAGCAATATTCAAGCATTTAACCTGCAATATTATCATAGACACTCAAATAATTTCTCAAGCATAAAACTCGAAGAAAATCGATCCAACACAAGTTGTGAAGGAAAGACAACTTCAAATCTGTTGAAGAGGAAACTTTTGAAGAAACCAAAAGGGTCTACTTTCCAAGTCAGGATTGTAGAAAGGTTCCAGGTCGAACCATTATCAAGTTTATTGGAGGGCTTCGTGATCAAATCCAAGAACTTGAGAAGTGAGCTGAAGTAGCAAGACATCTGCCCTGTGAAGAAGCTGAGTTGCAAGAGAAGCCAACTGTGTGATCAAGGCTGTCTCTCCAGATCGTGTCACCGCTTGTAAACTCGTTACATAGTGGATTCCTCCAGGAGTTGGAGAAGTGAGGATTAGAAGAATTACCCCATCTTTGAACATCTATAAAATATTTGTGTCATTTACTTTCAGCAAACTTACTTTCATGCATATTCACTTTATATCTGTTGTTAGTATTATATTTGCTATCCAATTGATAAATAACCAAGTGCTAAAAACCAAGTGTTAAAAACAAGCTTAATACTAAACAAAGGGTGTTAAGTCTTCCGCTGTTAAAAATCAATCAGCCAAGTTAAGTATTTGGCTTGAGCAGCCGAGTTATACTATCAACAACTCTATCGAGTCTGTTGAGTGGGTAACTTAGCTGAAAAGCCAACTTAACTGTCCATCAAGGACACAGCTGTTTGATTCAACTCTGTTAAATAATTTTAAAAGGACTAAATCGGAAATTTGGTAAGGTTTATTCAACCCCCCTTCTAAACCTTCCTTCACACCTCTTGGGACCTACACTGGCTGATATGCACACGTTGAATGAAGAAAGTTTGATCCACATCAGCATAATTGATGCATGGGCTTTGCTCCTCAACAAAAGAACAGTAGATGCAAAGAGGAGGAAATGTTTTTACTTCTATGCTCAGCATTCTGTAAGCAAACATTGTGTTTTTTTTTCATGTATTGTCATGCTCTATATTAAGTAATGGTATGTTTAATATTGTGTTTTATTTTCAACAGTATACATAGCAAACATTGTTGAAGAAGTCACTGGCATTGATTGAGGAAAAGATTTGAGAGATTGTTGGAGTCAGTGGATGAAAGCAGTAAGAGTGATGGACTTGAGTGTGTTTGACTTGGTAATAAATCAGTTTTATTTCTAATGAAAAGTATTACTTATTATTCTTTTCATGTATTAGCTATTATACTATAAAGTATTAGTTGATATAATGTAAGGTATTAGTTGTTACATTGCAATGTATTAGCTAATATTATTTTTTTGTTGAAATTGTAGATTTTTTCCCCAATTTGCTTCAAAGGGCATTTCGTAGCTGTTGTCATCAATTTTGATGCCGGCAAGGTGCAATATCTGGACAATTTGGTCCACCATGAGGCTGCTGTGGAAAAGTACAACAAGCTCGGGACTGTTGTGGTAAACTACAACATTTTGTTACATTAGATTACTATTGTAAAAGTATCAAAAATATTAGTTAATATTCTTATGGCTTTTTCACTTATTCCAGCAAAATAATTTTTCTGTTTTAATTTGGCGAAAGAATTAAGTCATGTACGAGCCCAAGAGGTTGAGTGTTTTTCTTGGGTAAATATTCCCTTCAGCTGGCAAGGCAGCGCCAACAACGTGGATTATGGTGTATTTTTAATGCACCATATGGAAAATTTGATTGGGCAAGTCTACTCAAACCCAGAATTGAAATTGGTATGATTCTTGCTGAAATTAATATTGCTTATATTGATCCTTTCATGTATGATTTTTTTTTCATGCCTTTTTTTTGTTTTTTTTGTAGCGCAATGTAAGGCGTGCTTTAAGGGCATCATTCTGTTCCAGAATTCTGTTGAACCCGTTGAATGAGAAACGAGTTTAACTTGAGAAAGATGTTCTTGAATTTGCGAGTGTCCTGAAGTAGCTTGAAAAACTATTTTCATATAAGATTTTATTGAACCTAAAGTCATTTTTATTAGTTTCATAGTGATATGTTTTGTTAACATAATGTGTTTATGATGTATAGTGTCTGAAGATAGTTGGTTGTTTGTGTTTAGAGGATGGTTGGTACAGGGGATCATATGGCTGACTGGATTTTTTAAATGTTATGAAAAAATAATTTGAATATTTTAGGCAAGTATTACTAGTTACGTGTAAAAGTATTATTATTGAATGTAAAAAGTATTAGCACTGCTTTTTGTTAGCTCGAGATGTATTTGTGTTTGATGTGTTAGCACTCTTCTTCTTCTTGCTTTTTTCAAAATGCCATTTCGCTCTTAGTTTTCTGTCCTTTGTAACTGAACTAGTAGGATCTAGGATATTAGTTGAAGAATTAGAAATCTCAGTTTCAACTACAGAATTCATTGTAGCAGCCATCAATTTGCCATAGAATCGCGGTTATAAACATCTTCAAGGATTATTCTTGCTTCCTCATTTTCTTGGCATTTCAATACGAGATTATAATACTTGCGTTCCATTTCATGACGCTAAGGAGTGCAATCCTTAGGCCTGTTACTCTGTCCAATTCCTCTATCTAATCTATCCCATAAGTCCTTTTTGGAAAACTTTATCCCCTTCTTTTGATATAACAATTTTGTATTTCAAATACCGAATTCACATGAAGGACCCGTAATCGAATGACGACACAAAAAAACCACATTCCTAAAATCTCTTGCAAGAGAAACTTATCGTTTAGTTGCGAAGATGAAATGTCACCGTATGTGAACCAACTCCATCATCATTCAAAAAGATAAAACATAATGTCGCTCTCAAAATGGAACATTGTACAAGAAGTGGAAATTGACTTCAAAAATTCATCTTCAAAAAATCTTTAAAAAGTGTCAATGTGTATACCTCAGAAGCATGCTTCAATAGTCCAGTCAATGGTAATGCAGATGTAGGAGCCGCCCTTGAACACTGAAATTTATCCTTCGCTTCATTGCTCCTCCAACGTTTAATTGTTTCCTTGAAAATCCCATAAAAATTAGTCAAAATGGTATAGTTTTCTTTGCATTAAATCCAATGGCATAGTTTGTACTTTCACTTCGTTGTGAAGACAATATTCCAGCAGAGAAAAAGTCTTTGTTAAATGATGTACACCACTTCTCCCTTAAATCAAATAACCTCTTAAACCATGGATGATCTTCTAACCCATTTTTTGTAATCATTTTCTCCCAACAGTCCTGGAATTCTGCTTCAGTTGTGCACCCTGATAAACACTTGGTAAATGCGTCGTTGAATTATTTATCGCCTTTCAACTTCCCGAAGCGGCTTACAACATTTTGGTAGAGGTGCCATAAGCATAACCTATTTTGTGTTCCTGGGAAAACCTACATAAAAAATAAACAAAATAGATTAAAAGTATTATATATAACAATTGGATGTATTAGTATTAAGAAAGAAAAGTATTACATATAAACAGAAAAGTATATTTTTGAATATAAACTGAAGTACAGTTTGTAAGATAGAGCACAGTTCAATAGGCATTACATTTAACACTGAAAAGTATTACACACGACATTGTAATGTATTACCATTAACAAAGAAAAGTATTACACATTAACTGAAGTGCAAATTGTACAATAATATTTTACATCTTCAATTGAATTTCGAATTGCTAGATCTTGATCTGTGAAGATTGATATAGGGCATTGACCCTCCATTGATTTCTTAAAAACTTCAAAAAGTCAATCGAAGGATTTAATTTTCTCATTCGTTATGAAGGCACAACCAAACATCACGTTCTTCAAATGATTATTAATCCCAACAAAAGGGGCACAAATTAAATTATACTGGTTTGTTCGATATGTTGTATCAAAGACAACAACATCACCGTATATCTTGTAATCCTCCTTCATCATTGAATCCCTCCAAAATAGATTACACAATCTTCCCATATCATCTAATTTAACTCTGAAAAAGAAGTCTTGAACTTCAGCTTCTTGTTGGTACAACATGTCAATCAGCATTTGTGCATCGCCTGCCTCTATTGCATTCATTTTGAAACGATTCACAAAATTCAAGTGGTCCTTCATTGTATGATCAATGCACTGTTCACCCCCTGTATCTTGCGCCATATATCGGAAAGATTCAGTGGCTCTCATTCCAGAAGAAATCATCTCCCCAATAGCATTAGCCTTTTCAGTGGTAATCACCCTTTCAGAACGATGCAAATGACTTTACTCTTTTGTAGTGAGTTCGTGGTTGTGCAATATACTATGGTCAAAAATTTCATAAACAACATCGCTGTTCAATTTTGCCCTCAATGATACCCTACTTCCTGTCTGTGTATTATAAAAAATTTCATTTTTTTCTCAATGGTATTTCTGGATCTTGTATATCTCTCGCAGGAACATACAAAATATTTTTCTGTCACAACACCAACATTATTGCATCTCGTAGTTGTTTTACGAATACTAAATCCAAGCTGCTGAGCATGATTACGATACAGTGTATATATTTCTTCAACACTATTCCTCTTCATACCAATAAGACAACCAGTCAAGTCTTCTGCTATATTTAACAGAAGAAAATAATAAACAGGGGGAATATATGAAAATTATGACACTTTTCATAATAAAACACAATACTTTTTTGCATGTATTTGTAATACTTTTCTGAGCAACAAAAACTGATTTTTACCTTCAGCTTCTATTCGAATGATATTATCCCCCTGCTCTGTGTCATTATTGCCTTCTTTATTCTCATCACTATAGTCTGTTAGTATTATTACACCTAAAAGTAATACAAGTTAGGAACAACTAAGAATTAAAATACATAATAAGATGCACCTAAAAGTCTGATACATTTATTTGATACATCTAATACATTAGTATGCCATGTGTAATACTTTTCTACAAAGTTGTGCTTTTTAATTATAAAACAGAGACTTTCCACGAAGCTGTAAAGTCTAATATATTTTTTTAATACATCTAATACATTTGAATACGATGTGTAATACTTTTTAATAATGAACCAAATGAAAAATATACGACATTTGCTTTCGTTACCTCTGTGATTCTTCAAGTTGTCTCCAGCCTCTATTGCCGTACCTTCTTAAGCTTTTGTCCAATGTAGATTTAACTACTAAGTAGCTGAAATATAGACACAAACTAATACCTATTAGGCTCGACGCAATCACATATATTGATGGTTGTGCGACGGAGGTGATGGTCAGCGGAGTTGGTGGTGTCAATTTGCAGAGATGGCGGAAGGGGGAAATATCATGTAGTGTAGGTGCGCACCGGTGGATGTGCCGTGATGTGGTGTCTTTTATGTCCCCTTTGGTGTTGTCTTTCACCACCGTTGTGGTTACTTTTATGGGGAATGTGGCTCGCGGCGCTGGTTGTGGTTGGAGGAGGAAGAAGCTGGGAAATTAGGGCTCCAAATTTCGACTCACGAGGATGTCAGGATGCAGTGCTGGATTTTCCTTTTTCTTTTTTTTTTGACAAATGTTGGCCAGGGTTGGCGATGAGTAGGATATTTAAACCCGTCTAACGGATCGAAATCCATTAGACGGTCTGACAGGAGACTAGCTCTATATATAGATTAATCGATGAGAGACTTATATTATACTTGAAAGAAAGTTGGATAATAAGTCTAATATATATATATATATATATACACATATACATACACTCAGAATAATAGTTAATAGTATTCCGGATAATACTTGTATAAGAAAACAATAGTTATAATAATAATATTATTACTAACTACACAAATGTATAGAAAAAAGAAAATAAAATCATTCTTAGAAAATAAATTAGGACTTATATATAAAATCCAGAAACCATGTTCAACATATATACTAATTACATTAATATGTATATGTATTCAACATATATATTAAACCTAGACAAATTAATCATATGGATATCTGTATGAGTAGGTCTTTTGTAGGACCGTCTTACGGATCCTATTCCGTAAGACGGATCTTACCCGCAACCCGCCACCGCCTTTCTGACCTAACCCCACCTCAGCCAACCAAATCGCCGCAACCCCTCTTATTTTAAAAAAAAAAAAAAGAGCTCCACAGGGGAATTGAACCCGCGACCTAATAGGCTTAAGGTGGTATTCTACCACTACACCACTAGTGCTTATTATGCAATTTTAGTATAACAATTTATATAAACCCATTCATAAATACGTCTGGTAATTAAAAAAAATAAAAAACGCCTATAAATGTAAAGGCTAAGAATCGAACCCAAGTCTATTAAAAAAACATGATACATTATCTCAATAAATGAATACTTATAAAAGTGTTACTTTAACCACATCATATTTATTTTTTATTTTTCCTTTTTTTTTTTTTGTTCTAGTTTGTAAATCATTAAGAAATCGATACTTTATCTCAACAAATAGATACTTTTATTTATAAAAGTGTTACTTTAACTATATCATATTTATTTTTTATTTTTTCTTCTTTTCTTCATTTCTAATTTGTGACTATATTAAAAAACATGATACTTATATATATATATATATATATTTATTTATTTATTATAGTATATTCATAATTTGTGACTATATTAAAAAATATGTTACTTTATCTTAAAAAACAAATACTTTTACTTATAAAGTATTACTTTAACTCTATCATGTTTATTATTCATCTTTCTTTGTATTTATTATTAAAAAATATAATACTTTATTTAAAAAATAGATATTTTTACTCTTAAAACATGATATTTTGTCTCAAAAAATATATATTTTTACTCATAAAGGTGTTACTTTAACTCTGATATATTTATTTGTCCTTCTATGTAATGTAATCATAATATGTGGCTATTAAAAAATATGATACTCTATCTAAAAAAACCGATACGTTTTCTCATAAAACTGTTACTTTAATCGAGGAAGAAAAAACAGAAACTCTGTTATATATATATTTATTGTAATATATTCATAATTTGTGACTATATTAAAAAATATATTACTTTATCACAAAAAATAAATACTTTTACTTATAAAAGTATTGCTTTAACTGTACCATATTTATTATTCATCTTTCTTTGTACTTATATAAATTCATAGCTACAATGGAATCCTAGGAGTGGAAGTATAGTGGATTTTCGTGATTGATTGAAATGAATTTATTTGTGGTGTTTCGAGTAGATTGGCGGGGGAATAATAACCATGACTGAAGGAGTTTATGCTAGGTTTTTGATTGAAGAAATACAAAGAAGAAAAAACATTAAGAATTTGATGATAATCATAATAATACTTTTTAGGAATATATTAGTATTTTTTCAAAGAAAAACTAATACTTTTCAGATAAATTAATATTACTAATTTTGTTATTTTGAAAACATATACTTTTTAGAGTAAAAGTGATATTTTTTCTAATAAAAAGTAATACTGTTAAAAAACGTCGTATATAACTTTACAAGTAAATAATCATTTTTGTTATTTTGAAAACGTATACTTTTCAGAATAAAAGTGATACTTTTATAATAAAAATTGATACTTTTCAACTCTAAAGTGATATTATGTTGGGGAACTACTAATGTAATTTTGTTACTTTGAAAACAATACCTTTTAGAGTAAAAGTTATACCTTTTTAATTAATAAAAAGTGCTACATTTCACTTTTGAACAAGGTTGTACATAATTTTATAAGTAAGCCATCAATTTTGTTACTCTGAAAAACATATATGTTCCAAAGTAAAAGTTGGTACTTTTTTGAATAAAAGTAATACTTTCGAGTCTAAAATGATACTAAAGGGAACTACTAATGTAATTTTATAAATTTGAATCTTTTAGAGTAAAAGTGATACTATTTTTTATGAAAGATGATACTTTCGAACAATGACGTATGTAACTTTGCAAGTAAATGATTAGTTTTGTTCCTTAAAAACGTATACTTTTCAGAATAAAAGTGATATTATTTTAATAAAATATGATACATTTCGAGTCTAAAGTGATACTTTATCACCACATAATATTACAAAAATATCACCACCTCATAGAAATACTATTCCGCCGCCCTAATATTACAAAAATGCAACCACCCAAAAAAATTACAAAAATGCAACCACCCCAATAAATAGACCTATTTTGAGCAGAGAGTTAATAATATTATATATTCATTCTTGCGATTATTTGTAAAAAATTAAGCTTAAAAAAAATTTATAGTGCATAATTACTTTTTAAGCACATCCGAATTTGTGAGAATCTTAATCCAGATCAGGAATGATTATAAATGGGATTGCATGGCCAATTTGATCAAAGTTTTGGGCGGTCCAATTAATGCCGGCCCCAACACAAAAAAGAAGCCCACAAAATTAATTTATTCAACCCATAATTCTTTAATGACGGTCGGGTAGGGCATGCGGGCTGGGTGGGATCCGTCTTACGGGAAATGATCCGTAAGACGGTCTTATACAAGTTTTTACCTATATGTAAATGTAACAGATTAAGTATAGTTAAGTTATATATGTATATTGTACCCACTGCCTTAACTATGTCACATGTATATTGTACCCACTGCCTTAACTATATGACATATTGATAAGTGTCATTTTGTACACATTTCGTGTTATTAATTTAATAGTTTTTGAATTGTTTTGTTAGAAAAATCATAGTTTCTCAAGTATTTCGTAGCATTTCATCGTGTGATGTGTTTAACATTATAGGTGGAGCAATTTGGAGCAATATGAAGCCAATATTAATTGAAAAAAGGCAAGAAAATCACTCAACATGACTTGGGGTGTCAAGTAACATGGCCATGTTCAAAAAAGAAGGAAATAAATTGGATAAAAATTGGAAAAAGGGTCCAAAACGGCCAAGCCGTGTCACCAAACACGCCATGTTGAAGGGGATCAAAAGAGGAAGAAAAACCGCACAAAACAGGCCCGAACACGGCCTGGCCGTGTCGCATAACACGGCCGCCAGAAACAGCACAACACGCCTGGCCGGGTGTCATACGACACGCGGCCGTGTCGCCTATTGTCAACAAATTTTGCAAGACGGCCTGGCCGTGTCTTTGACCCGACACGGCGTGTCCGGACCTCTTTTTGAAACTTTTCTTTGCGGAATTTGGGGAAAACTCACCAACCAACCCATTTTGGCCACTTTTGTACACTTTTAACAACATATTTTGTCTGAAACATGTCTCCATGTCCCCTCCTCATCATCACTTGAATACAAGAATTCACCAACCAACAAGGAAAATGGGGTGATTGTTTAATAAAAGAGAGCACTATCAATGTATTGGTTGCCTATAAAAGCCAATGGTTGAAATTGAGAGAGGCATTCATTAGATATTCAGAAATATTCATTGTATTCAATTCATTAAGTAGAATTGGGATCAAGGGTCTTGGAGGAGAAAGCTTGGGGCAATATTGGAGAAGAAGGCTTGGAGCAACATCATCAACCAAGGAGGAAGTCTTGTACTGGTTTTGAATAAGAGCTAAGTACACCATGTTCATTTTATGCAAATCATCTTGTGTAGTATACTCTTTTATCAAAGCCATGTGTAGCTAAACTCCTAGTGTTTGAATGTAATGAACTCTAGAATGGATTTGTGATTAAGGTGTGTATGTTTTTAATAAAATCTTCATATTTTGTGTGATTCACTTATATTATGCTTCGTTCATTCGAATTGATATATGCGCAATATTGATTTGAAGTTTATTTTTCATCCGGGAAATCGAGAGATTCATGGTGAAATAGAACCTATATAAGTGAAAAGAGTTGCATGCAATCCTAGATATAGGACGACATAAATCTTCTGGATTAGGGTCAAACCTAATATGAGAATTCACAAATCGTTATAATGCTGTCTTGGGGGTTTTAACTAGAAAGAGATTTCAGTTAATCAACTTGAGATTAGAAGTTTTTCGCCTTGAGAAAGGGTTTAACTTAAATTGGGAATTTCTACGGTCCACAAGACATGAGATTTTATTAAAAGAGGTTGGTTTTTGCTTAAGGGCTTGCGGTTGTATTTTTAACTTGTCAAATCACAAAAACATTCTAGAGGGATTTACATTCAAACACATTTTTATCTCTTGATTTCTTATTTTACAAATCTTCTTTCATTTTTACAATTTGCATTTTGATAATTTAGATTCTTTATTTTTTTCTTTTTCATCAAACAAAACTCGAAAATTGTTAGATTAAATAACAAAAAGACGGTAATTATTAGTACTTACAATCCTCGTGGGAATGACACTCGGTACTAATAATCTATACTATAAAACGATAGGTGCACTTGCCTATGGTTTTAAAGGTAACTTTTGAGCCATCAAGTTTTTGGCGCCGTTCGGGATTGTAATATTAAGAACACCTTATTTTTGTTAATTTAATCATTTTTTTTATTTTATTTCATCATTTGTCTTTCTTTTTATCTATCTTTGTAAGTCTTGAATTACACTTATCCTCTTTATTTACCGCAGTGCATGCCTACTCGTCGCCGAATTTGGAAGCGACACCGCCTGGTAGCAACACGAGAGGAAAGTATTAATACAGACCACGAGGAGGATATTAACGAAGGCAAGGATCCCAATATGGCGGATGAACAACAAAGAACCATGTACGACTATGCCAAGCCGTCTATGGACGGCACATCGTCTAGTATTGTAAGGCCCATTTATTTGCAAATAATTTCAAATCAAACCGAATGTCATTCAAATGGTGCAACAATTTGTTCAATTCGACGGCCTACCGGACGAAGATCCAAATAATCATATCGCGAATTTCCTTGAAATTTGCGATACATTCAAAATAAATGGGGTCTCTGATGATGCCATCCGTTTACGCCTATTCCCATTTACTCTTCTGGGACGGGCTAAACAATGGCTAAATACTTTGCCAAAGGAACGATTACAATGTGGAACATCATGGCGAAAAGTTCCTTTTGAAATATTTTCCACCCCAAAATCGCACGATTGAGGAATGAAATCTCTTCATTCACTCAAGAAGATGACGAGACCTTGTACGACACTTGGGAGAGATTCAAAGAATTGTTGCGGAAATGCCCACACCATGGCCTACCTATTTGGATGCAAGTCCAAACATTTTATAATGGGCTACTTTCTCGCAACAAGACAAATGATCGATCAAAATGGGGGAACTCTTAATAACAAAACGCCTAAGCCGCCAGATTTGATTGAGGAATGGCCATGAATGGCTACCAATGGCAATCCATACGAGGTAAAACTAACAGTCGGGTTGGTGTTTATAATGCGAGATGCAAAGGTTACACTAGCCGCACAAAGTCGAAGCTTTGACCCAAAAGATCGACGATCTAGCGCTCCTAAACCACCACCACCGCACGTTTTATCTTGTGAAACTTGCGGCGGATTGCATAATCATCAAGACCGCCCACACACACAATACCTCACGCCGAACATGCTAATTACGTTGGGAATCAAGGCGAAATTACCCAAGTAATCCTTACAAAGAACACATATAATCCTGGGTGGCGACAACATCCTAATTTTGGTTGGGGAAATCAAGGCCAACCACGACCTAATCCCAATCCCGATCTACACACGTCTCCTGATCTCGGCAAATCAAGGTAAACCTAACTTGGAAGATCTTATAACAAAGTTTGTGCAATCAACGATATACCCGATTCCAAGCGGTGAAACATCCTTGAGAAATCAAGAGGCATCTATCCATAACTGAAAACCAAATAGGCCGTTGCGAAGATGATTTCCGAAAGGCCACAAGGAAGTTTGCGGGTAACACCGAGCCAAACCTGGGGGAGCACGTAAAGGCAATCACCAAGTGTTTTCCATATGATCATGACTATGCCAACACCACCATGCAGAAAATATGTGGAGGACGACGCATTACGAAGAAAATCCCATGAAAAAGGTGGTCGTCGAATACAAGCCCAAGATCCCTTACCGGAGTTTAATCAAGAAGATAGAAAGGAGGACAAATTTGGTAAGTACCTTGAGTCATTCAAGCAATTACATACTAATATTCCATTTGTTGACCCTCCTTCAAAGCATGTTAGGGATCTTAATGACATCATTCCTAGTGAAAATAAGCTTAACAAATTATCAAATGTGCAATTGAATGATAAATGTCCTTCCAATGAACTACCACAAAAATTTAATGATCCAGAAGCTTTATTATTCCTTGCACAATTGATGGTTTACCTGTTGATAGGGCACTAGCCGACTTGGGAGCTAGTATCAATGTGATGTCTTATGAAACATTTAAGCATGCGGGATTAGGTGAACTTAAACCTATTAGGATGGACATTCAATTAGCCGATAAATCGATTAAACATCCTAGAGGTATTATTCATGATGTGTTAGTCAAGATTGATAAATTCGTGTTTCGGTCGATTTCGTTATTCTTGACATGCATGATAATATAGAAGTTCCCTTAATTCTCTAGGACGTCCATTTTTGGATACCGCTAAATCTCTCATTGATGTGCATGATGGAAAGCTTACTTTGAGAGTAGGGGTGAACAAGTTATCTTTAAAATTCCTTTGAGAAATCCTATAAATGATACTTGTTTTCCTATAAACTTGATTGAGACAAGGATAAATGATTCTTTGCTTGATATGTCTTCTAATAAATCCTTGAAAGTATATGATGTTCAATGTGCAAAAGTTTCCGCAGATAAATCCCATTTTGAGAATAACATGCGGAAAAATAGGACCATGAAGGTCAATTGTTCGAAAATCGATACGGTGGCGATGTTGTTCAAAGAGATAAATTTTTTCATAAGTTCAAGGCTCCGCCCGATTAAATCTTCACATTTAGGTGAAATGGTCCAGCTATACGACGTTAAAGAAGCGCTTACCCGGGAGGCAACCCGATGTTTGTGTGCAATTGTTTTCATTTATTTTTATTTTATTTTATTTTCTTTCAAAATAATCACAAGTCCTTAGAGTCATTTTCAAATCATTAAAAAAAAAAAAAAAAAAACTCTTGAGATTCTTCTTGCTTGTCCTAATTGGCAATATTTGAGATTTCACGGTATTCGAGTTGTGTGTTGCTTAACTTTGATTAGGTATGAAGATGCCGTTGAAGGTCCCGCACCAAACCAACCCAATGGTCGCTCAACACCGATTCCACTATTGTAGTAAGGTCGTATTTTCTTTTTTTTCACCTCTTTTATATCATTCTAATTTCTTTGTTTTTTTTTTTAGTGTTTTGTGTGTGTTTGTCCATTTTTCTTTCTTTCACATTGAGGACAATGTGAATCTTAAAGTTGGAGGTGGGTACAATAACATTTTCGAATGCTTGTGTGTTTGTTTTCAAGAGATGTGATTTTTTTAACAAGTTGAGTATTTGCTAGTCAATAACTTGCCCAATTATACCTATATTAACTTGTTAATTTGTGTGAAGCAATTGATTGTCTAGGATAGATTGACGTGGATGCGGGCTAAATTTTGACGAGATTTCCAACACCATAAATATTTGATGTGTTAAGGCATATACGACGATACTTAGTGCTATGAACTTCCGAGAACTCATGATTTAGTAGTGGTTAACTAGTTGTTAAACCAAGCTTGCGAATAAAAAAAAAAAAAAAAAAAAAAACGGACCAATCGAGGTTATACTCCTCTATTTGTTGTTGCTTAGTAACTAGAGCATTCATGAGCCCCATGTTTGTCTTTTACGTAAAACGACGACATGAATATGAGTATGGGAAACCACCCTAGAGTGTTTGAACAGAAATTCAAAATATAAACCTAGTGGAAGCATGTCTCGAAAGGTCCCAAAAAAAAAACAAGAGAACGAAAAAAAAAAAAAAGGAGAATGAATACTCCTTGACTTCTCATTCCAATAAAGTTCAAGAAGCTTGGTTATATGACTAGTAAGCTAACTACTATGATCCATTGAATTCTTGTATTTTCATGGCGTTATTGAATTGAAGTTGTTCATAACTATCGATTTGTAGAGTGATGATTTGAAGTCCGAATAATGCCTCCGATATTACGCTCTTTCTTGACAATGATCGCTTTACAAAACTATGTTTTTACTTAATGGTTAATTCGGGTTGAGAAGGCCAAGAACTTGACTCGCTTATGTTCAATATGTTGAAAAAAATCATCTTTTGTATGTTGTGATTTATTGAATCCCTCTTTTTGATATAATGTTTTGCTTGAGGACAAGCAAAGTTCAAAGTTGGAGGTGGTTTGATAAGTGTCATTTTGTACACATTTCGTGTTATTAATTTAATAGTTTTTGAATTGTTTTGTTAGAAAAATCATAGTTTCTCAAGTATTTCAGTAGCATTTCATCGTGTGATGTGTTTAACATTATAGGTGGAGCAATTTGGAGCAATATGAAGCCAATATTAATTGAAAAAGGCAAGAAAATCACTCAACATGACTTGGGGTGTCAAGTAACATGGCCATGTTCAAAAAAGAAGGAAATAAATTGGATAAAAATTGGAAAAAGGGTCCAAAACGCCAAGCCGTGTCACCAAACACGCCATGTTGAAGGGGATCAAAAGAGGAAGAAAAACCGCACAAAACAAAGCCCGAACACGGCCTGGCCGTGGTCGCATAACACGGCCGTGTCGCACAACACGGCCTGGCCGTGTCATACGACACGGCCGTGTCAGGCCTATTGTCAACAAATTTTGTGCAGCACGGCCTGGCCGTCTTTGCCGCCCGACACCTGGCGTGTCCGGACCTCTTTTTGCAACTTTTCTTTGCGGAATTTGGGGAAAACTCACCAACCAACCCATTTTGGCCACTTTTGTACACTTTTAACACCATATTTTGCTGAAACATGTCTCCATGTCCCCTCCCTTATCACTTGAATACAAGAATTCACCAACCAACAAGGAAAATGGGGGTGATTGTTCAATAAAAGAGAGCACTATCAATGTATTGGTTGCCTATAAAAGCCAATGGTTGAAATTGAGAGAGGCATTCATTAGATATTCAGAAATATTCATTGTATTCAATTCATTAAGTAGAATTGGGATCAAGGGGTCTTGGAGGAGAAAGCTTGGGGCAATATTGGAGAAGAAGGCTTGGAGCAACATCATCAACCAAGGAGGAAATCTTGTATTGGTCTTGAATAAGAGCTAAGTACACCATGTTCATTTCATGCAAATCATCTTGTGTAGTATACTCTTTTATCAAAGCCATGTGTAGCTAAACTCCTAGTGTTTGAATGTAATGAACTCTAGAATGGATTTGTGATTAAGGTGTGTATGTTTTTAATAAAATCTTCATATTTTGTGTGATTCACTTATATTATGCTTCGTTCATTCGAATTGATATATGCGCAATATTGATTTGAAGTTTATTTTTCATCCGGAAATCGAGATTCATGGTGAAATAGAACCTATATAAGTGAAAAGAGTTGCATGCAATCCTAGATATAGACGACATAAATCTTCCGGATTAGGGTCAAACCTAATATGGGAATTCACAAATCGTTATAATGTCTTTGTCTTGGGGTTTTAACTAGAAAGAGATTTCAGCTTAATCAACTTGAGATTAGAAGTTTTTCGCCTTGAGAAAGGGTTTAACTTAAATTGGGAATTTCTACGGTCCACAAGACATGAGATTTTATTAAAAGAGGTTGGTTTTTGCTTAAGGGCTTGCGGTTGTATTTTTAACTTGTCAAATCACAAAAACATTCTAGAGGGATTTACATTCAAACACATTTCTATCTCTTGATTTCTTATTTTACAAATCTTCCTTCATTTTTACAATTTATAATTTGTTTTCCTTTTTCATCAAACAAAAACTCTGAAAATTGTTAGATTAAATAACAAAAAGACGGTAATTATTAGTACTTACAATCCTCGTGGGAATGACACTCGGTACTCAATAATCTATACTATAAAACGATAGGTGCACTTCGGTACTCATTCGGAATGCTTGTGTGTTTGTTTTCAAGAGATGTGATTTTTTTTTAACAAGTTGAGTATTTGCTAGTCAATAACTTGGCCCAATTATACCTATATTAACTTGTTAATTTGTGTGAAGCAATTGATTGTCTAGGATAGATTGACGGGGATGCGGGCTAAATTTTGACGAGATTTCCAACACCATAAATACTTGATGTGTTAAGGCATATACGACGATACTTAGTGCTATGAACTTCCGAGAACTCATGATTTAGCAGTGGTTAACTAGTTGTTAAACCAAGCTTGCGAAAAAAAAAAAAAAAAAAAAAAAACGGACCAATCGAGGTTATACTCCTCTATTTGTTGTTGCTTAGTAACTAGGAGCATTCATGAGCCCCATGTTTGTCTTTTACGTAAAACGGCGACATGAATATGAGTATGGGAAACCACCCTAGAGTGTTTTTCACAGAAATTCAAAATATAAACCTAGTGGAAGCATGTCTCGAAAGGTCCCAAAAAAAAAAAAAAAGAGAACGAAAAAAAAAAAAAAGGAGAATGAATACTCCTTGACTTCTCATTCCAATAAAGTTCAAGAAGCTTGGTTATATGACTAGTAAGCTAACTACTATGATCCATTGAATTCTTGTATTTTCATGGCGTTATTGAATTGAAGTTGTTCATAACTATCAGTATTTGTAGAGTGATGATTTCAAGTCTGAATAATGCCTGCCGATATTACAGTCTTTCTTGACAGTCGATCGCTTTACAAAACTATGTTTTTACTTAATGGTTAATTCGGGTTGAGAAGGCCAAGAACTTGACTGCTTATGTTCAATATGTTGAAAAAAAAAATCATCTTTGTATGTTGTGATTTATTGAATCCCTCTTTTTGATATAATGTTTTGCTTGAGGACAAGCAAAGTTCAAAGTTGGAGGTGGTTTGATAAGTGTCATTTTGTACACATTTCGTGTTATTAATTTAATAGTTTTTGAATTGTTTTGTTAGAAAAATCATAGTTTCTCAAGTATTTCTCGTAGCATTTCATCGTGTGATGTGTTTAACATTATAGGTGGAGCAATTTGGAGCAATATGAAGCCAATATTAATTGAAAAAGGCAAGAAAATCACTCAACATAACTTGGGGTGTCAAGTAACATGGCCATGTTCAAAAAAGAAGGAAATAAATTGGATAAAAATTGTAAAAAGGGTCCAAAATCGCCAAGCCGTGTCACCAAACACGCCATGTTGAAGGGGATCAAAAGAGGAAGAAAACCGCACAAAACAGGCCCGAACACGGCCTGGCCGTGTCGCATAACACGGCCAGAAACAGACAACACGGCCTGGCCGCGTGTCATACTGACACGGCCGTGTCGTGCCTATTGTCAACAAATTTTGTGCAAAGACGGCCTGGCCGTCTTTGCCCGACACACGCGTGTCCGGGACCTCTTTTTGCAACTTTTCTTTGCGGAATTTGGGGAAAACTCACCAACCAACCCATTTTGGCCACTTTTGTACACTTTTAACACCATATTTTGTGAAACATGTCTCCATGTCCCCTCCCTCATCACTTGAATACAAGAATTCACCAACCAACAAGGAAAATGGGGTGATTGTTTAATAAAAGAGAGCACTATCAATGTATTGGTTGCCTATAAAAGCCAATGGTTGAAATTGAGAGAGGCATTCATTAGATATTCAGAAATATTCATTGTATTCAATTCATTAAGTAGAATTGGGATCAAGGGGTCTTGGAGGAGAAAGCTTGGGGCAATATTGGAGAAGAAGGCTTGGAGCAACATCATCAACCAAGGAGGAAATCTTGTATTGGTCTTGAATAAGAGCTAAGTACACCATGTTCATTTTATGCAAATCATCTTGTGTAGTATACTCTTTTATCAAAGCCATGTGTAGCTAAACTCCTAGTGTTTGAATGTAATGAACTCTAGAATGGATTTGTGATTAAGGTGTGTATGTTTTTAATAAAATCTTCATATTTTGTGTGATTCACTTATATTATGCTTCGTTCATTCGAATTGATATATGCGCAATATTGATTTGAAGTTTATTTTTCATCCGGGAAATCGAGAGATTCATGGTGAAATAGAACCTATATAAGTGAAAAGAGTTGCATGCAATCCTAGATATAGATCGACATAAATCTTCTGGATTAGGGTCAAACCTAATATGGGAATTCACAAATCGTTATAATGTTGTCTTGGGGGTTTTAACTAGAAAGAGATTTCAGTTAATCAACTTGAGATTAGAAGTTTTTCGCCTTGAGAAAGGGTTTAACTTAAATTGGGAATTTCTACGGTCCACAAGACATGAGATTTTATTAAAAGAGGTTGGTTTTTGCTTAAGGGCTTGCGGTTGTATTTTTAACTTGTCAAATCACAAAAACATTCTAGAGGGATTTACATTCAAACACATTTCTATCTCTTGATTTCTTATTTTACAAATCTTCCTTCATTTTTACAATTTATAATTTGTTTTCCTTTTTCATCAAACAAAAACTCAAAAAATTGTTAGATTAAATAACAAAAAGACGGTAATTATTAGTACTTACAATCCTCGTGGGAATGACACTCGGTATTCAATAATCTATACTATAAAACGATAGGTGCACTCGGTACTCATTCGGAATGCTTGTGTGTTTGTTTTCAAGAGATGTGATTTTTTTAACAAGTTGAGTATTTGCTAGTCAATAACTTGCCCAATTATACCTATATTAACTTGTTAATTTGTGTGAAGCAATTGATTGTCTAGGATAGATTGACGTGGATGCGGGCTAAATTTTGATGAGATTTCCAACACCATAAATACTTGATGTGTTAAGGCATATACGACGATACTTAGTGCTATGAACTTCCGAGAACTCATGATTTAGTAGTGGTTAACTAGTTGTTAAACCAAGCTTGTGAAAAAAAAAAAGAAAAAAAAAAAAAAAAAACGGACCAATCGAGGTTATACTCCTCTATTTGTTGTTGCTTAGTAACTAGGAGCATTCATGAGCCCCATGTTTGTCTTTTACGTAAAACGGCGACATGAATATGAGTATGGGAAACCACCCTAGGAGTGTTTGAACAGAAATTCAAAATATAAACCTAGTGGAAGCATGTCTCGAAAGGTCCCAAAAAAAAAAAAGAGAACGAAAAAAAAAGGAGAATGAATACTCCTTGACTTCTCATTCCAATAAAGTTCAAGAAGCTTGGTTATATGACTAGTAAGCTAACTACTATGATCCATTGAATTCTTGTATTTTCATGGCGTTATTGAATTGAAGTTGTTCATAACTATCGATTTTTTGAGTGATGATTTCAAGTCTGAATAATGCCTAGATATTACTGATCTTTCTTGACAATGATCGCTTTACAAAACTATGTTTTTACTTAATGGTTAATTCGGGTTGAGAAGGCCAAGAACTTGACTCGCTTATGTTCAATATGTTGAAAAAAAAAAAAAATCATCTTTGTATGTTGTGATTTATTGAATCCCTCTTTTTGATATAATGTTTTGCTTGAGGACAAGCAAAGTTCAAAGTTGGAGGTGGTTTGATAAGTGTCATTTTGTACACATTTCGTGTTATTAATTTAATAGTTTTTGAATTGTTTTGTTAGAAAAATCATAGTTTCTCAAGTATTTCTGTAGCATTTCATCGTGTGATGTGTTTAACATTATAGGTGGAGCAATTTGGAGCAATATGAAGCCAATATTAATTGAAAAAGGCAAGAAAATCACTCAACAAGACTTGGGGTGTCAAGTAACATGGCCATGTTCAAAAAAGAAGGAAATAAATTGGATAAAAATTGGAAAAAGGGTCCAAAACGGCCAAGCCGTGTCACCAAACACGGCCATGTTGAAGGGGATCAAAAGAGGAAGAAAAACCGCACAAAACAGGCCCGAACACGGCCTGGCCGTGTCGTCATAACACGGCCGAAACGACAACACGGCCTGGCCGCGTCATACGACATACGACACGGCCGTGTCGCCTATTGTCAACAAATTTTGTGCAAAGACGGCCTAGTCTTTGCGCCGACACGGCGTGTCCGGGACCTCTTTTTGCAACTTTTCTTTGCGGAATTTGGGGAAAACTCACCAACCAACCCATTTTGGCCACTTTTGTACACTTTTAACACCCTATTTTGCTGAAACATGTCTCCATGTCCCCTCCCTCATCACTTGAATACAAGAATTCACCAACCAACAAGGAAAATGGGGGTGATTGTTTAATAAAAGAGAGCACTATCAATGTATTGGTTGCCTATAAAAGCCAATGGTTGAAATTGAGAGAGGCATTCATTAGATATTCAGAAATATTCATTGTATTCAATTCATTAAGTAGAATTGGGATCAAGGGGTCTTGGAGAAAAGCTTGGGGCAATATTGGAGAAGAAGGCTTGGAGCAACATCATCAACCAAGGAGGAAATCTTGTATTGGTCTTGAATAAGAGCTAAGTACACCATGTTCATTTTATGCAAATCATCTTGTGTAGTATACTCTTTTATCAAAGCCATGTGTAGCTAAACTCCTAGTGTTTGAATGTAATGAACTCTAGAATGGATTTGTGATTAAGGTGTGTATGTTTTTAATAAAATCTTCATATTTTGTGTGATTCACTTATATTATGCTTCGTTCATTCAATTGATATATGCGCAATATTGATTTGAAGTTTATTTTTCATCCGGGAAATCGAGAGATTCATGGTGAAATAGAACCTATATAAGTGAAAAGAGTTGCATGCAATCCTAGATATAGGACGACATAAATCTTCTGGATTAGGGTCAAACCTAATATGGGAATTCACAAATCGTTATAATGTTGTCTTGGGGTTTTAACTAGAAAGAGATTTCAGTTAATCAACTTGAGATTAGAAGTTTTTCGCCTTGAGAAAGGGTTTAACTTAAATTGGGAATTTCTACGGTCCACAAGACATGAGATTTTATTAAAAGAGGTTGGTTTTTGCTTAAGGGCTTGCGGTTGTATTTTTAACTTGTCAAATCACAAAAACATTCTAGAGGGATTTACATTCAAACACATTTCTATCTCTTGATTTCTTATTTTACAAATCTTCCTTCATTTTTACAATTTATAATTTGTTTTCCTTTTTCATCAAACAAAAACTCAAAATTGTTAGATTAAATAACAAAAAGACGGTAATTATTAGTACTTACAATCCTCGTGGGAATGACACTTCACTCAATAATCTATACTATAAAACGATAGGTGCACTCGGTACTCATTCGAATGCTTGTGTGTTTGTTTTCAAGAGATGTGATTTTTTTAACAAGTTGAGTATTTGCTAGTCAATAACTTGGCCCAATTATACCTATATTAACTTGTTAATTTGTGTGAAGCAATTGATTGTCTAGGATAGATTGACGTGGATGCGGGCTAAATTTTGACGAGATTTCCAACACCATAAATACTTGATGTGTTAAGGCATATACGACGATACTTAGTGCTATGAACTTCCGAGAACTCATGATTTAGTAGTGGTTAACTAGTTGTTAAACCAAGCTTGCGAATAAAAAAAAAAAAAAAAAAAAAAAACGGACCAATCGAGGTTATACTCCTCTATTTGTTGTTGCTTAGTAACTAGAGCATTCATGAGCCCCATGTTTGTCTTTTTACGTAAAACGGCGACATGAATATGAGTATGGGAAACCACCTAGGAGTGTTTGAACAGAAATTCAAAATATAAACCTAGTGGAAGCATGTCTCGAAAGGTCCCAAAAAAAAAAAAAAAGAATGAAAAAAAAAAAGGAGAATGAATACTCCTTGACTTCTCATTCCAATAAAGTTCAAGAAGCTTGGTTATATGACTAGTAAGCTAACTACTATGATCCATTGAATTCTTGTATTTTCATGGCGTTATTGAATTGAAGTTGTTCATAACTATCAGTATTTGTAGAGTGATGATTTCAAGTCTGAATAATGCCTGCCGATATTACAGTCTTTCTTGACAGTCGATCGCTTTACAAAACTATGTTTTTACTTAATGGTTAATTCGGGTTGAGAAGGCCAAGAACTTGACTGCTTATGTTCAATATGTTGAAAAAAATCATCTTTGGATGTTGTGATTTATTGAATCCCTCTTTTTGATATAATGTTTTGCTTGAGGACAAGCAAAGTTCAAAGTTGGAGGTGGTTTGATAAGTGTCATTTTGTACACATTTCGTGTTATTAATTTAATAGTTTTTGAATTGTTTTGTTAGAAAAATCATAGTTTCTCAAGTATTTCTGTAGCATTTCATCGTGTGATGTGTTTAACATTATAGGTGGAGCAATTTGGAGCAATATGAAGCCAATATTAATTGAAAAAAGGCAAGAAAATCACTCAACATGACTTGGGGTGTCAAGTAACATGGCCATGTTCAAAAAGAAGGAAATAAATTGGATAAAAATTGGAAAAAGGGTCCAAAACGGCCAAGCCGTGTCACCAAACACGCCATGTTGAAGGGGATCAAAAGAGGAAGAAAAACCGCACAAAACAGCCCGAACACGCCTGGCCGTGTCGTATAACACGGCCGTGTCGCATTACACACGGCCTGGCCGTGTCATACGACACGGCGTGTCGCCCTATTGTCAACAAATTTTGTGCGGCCAAGACGCCTGGCCGTCTTTGCCGACACACTGGCGTGTCCGGACCTCTTTTTGCAACTTTTCTTTGCGGAATTTGGGGAAAACTCACCAACCAACCCATTTTGGCCACTTTTGTACACTTTTAACACCATATTTTGTCAAACATGTCTCCATGTCCCCTCCTCATCACTTGAATACAAGAATTCACCAACCAACAAGGAAAATGGGGGTGATTGTTTAATAAAAGAAAGTACTATCAATGTATTGGTTGCCTATAAAAGCCAATGGTTGAAATTGAGAGAGGCATTCATTAGATATTCAGAAATATTCATTGTATTCAATTCATTAAGTAGAATTGGGATCAAGGGGTCTTGGAGGAGAAAGCTTGGGGCAATATTGGAGAAGAAGGCTTGGAGCAACATCATCAACCAAGGAGGAAATCTTGTATTGGTCTTGAATAAGAGCTAAGTACACCATGTTCATTTTATGCAAATCATCTTGTGTAGTATACTCTTTTTATCAAAGCCATGTGTAGCTAAACTCCTAGTGTTTGAATGTAATGAACTCTAGAATGGATTTGTGATTAAGGTGTGTATGTTTTTAATAAAATCTTCATATTTTGTGTGATTCACTTATATTATGCTTCGTTCATTCGAATTGATATATGCGCAATATTGATTTGAAGTTTATTTTTCATCCGGGAAATCGAGAGATTCATGGTGAAATAGAACCTATATAAGTGAAAAGAGTTGCATGCAATCCTAGATATAGGACGACATAAATCTTCTAGATTAGGGTCAAACCTAATATGGGAATTCACAAATCGTTATAATGATGTCTTGGGGGTTTTAACTAGAAAGAGATTTCAGTTAATCAACTTGAGATTAGAAGTTTTTCGCCTTGAGAAAGGGTTTAACTTAAATTGGGAATTTCTACGGTCCACAAGACATGAGATTTTATTAAAAGAGGTTGGTTTTTGCTTAAGGGCTTTAACTTGTCAAATCACAAAACATTCTAGAGGGATTTACATTCAAACACATTTCTATCTCTTGATTTCTTATTTTACAAATCTTCCTTCATTTTTACAATTTATAATTTGTTTTCCTTTTTCATCAAACAAAAACTCTGAAAATTGTTAGATTAAATAACAAAAAGACGGTAATTATTAGTACTTACAATCCTCGTGGGAATGACACTCGGTACTCAATAATCTATACTATAAAACGATAGGTGCACTCGGTACTCATTCGGAATGCTTGTGTGTTTGTTTTCAAGAGATGTGATTTTTTTTTAACAAGTTGAGTATTTGCTAGTCAATAACTTGGCCCAATTATACCTATATTAACTTGTTAATTTGTGTGAAGCAATTGATTGTCTAGGATAGATTGACGTGGATGCGGGCTAAATTTTGACGAGATTTCCAACACCATAAATACTTGATGTGTTAAGGCATATACGACGATACTTAGTCTTATGAACTTCCGAGAACTCATGATTTAGTAGTGGTTAACTAGTTGTTAAACCAAGCTTGAATAAAAAAAAAAAAAAAAAAAAAAAATACGGACCAATCGAGGTTATACTCCTCTATTTGTTGTTGCTTAGTAACTAGGAGCATTCATGAGCCCCATGTTTGTCTTTTACGTAAAACGGCGACATGAATATGAGTATGGGAAACCACCCTAGGAGTGTTTGAACAGAAATTCAAAATATAAACCTAGTGGAAGCATGTCTCGAAAGGTCCCAAAAAAAAAAAAAAAAAAAGAAAACGAAAAAAAAAAGGAGAATGAATACTCCTTGACTTCTCATTCCAATAAAGTTCAAGAAGCTTGGTTATATGACTAGTAAGCTAACTACTATGATCCATTGAATTCTTGTATTTTCATGGCGTTATTGAATTGAAGTTGTTCATAACTATCAGTATTTGTAGAGTGATGATTTCAAGTCTGAATAATGCCTGCCGATATTACAGTCTTTCTTGACAGTCGATCGCTTTACAAAACTATGTTTTTACTTAATGGTTAATTCGGGTTGAGAAGGCCAAGAACTTGACTGCTTATGTTCAATATGTTGAAAAAAAAATCATCTTTGTATGTTGTGATTTATTGAATCCCTCTTTTTGATATAATGTTTTGCTTGAGGACAAGCAAAGTTCAAAGTTGGAGGTGGTTTGATAAGTGTCATTTTGTACACATTTCGTGTTATTAATTTAATAGTTTTTGAATTGTTTTGTTAGAAAAATCATAGTTTCTCAAGTATTTCTGTAGCATTTCATCGTGTGATGTGTTTAACATTATAGGTGGAGCAATTTGGAGCAATATG
Organism: Rehmannia glutinosa; assembly: GCA_016081115.2. Taxonomy (NCBI): domain Eukaryota; kingdom Viridiplantae; phylum Streptophyta; class Magnoliopsida; order Lamiales; family Orobanchaceae; genus Rehmannia; species Rehmannia glutinosa. The sequence goes on from CM071926.1 coordinate 105,109,822, forward strand.
AAGCCAATATTAATTGAAAAAAGGCAAGAAAATCACTCAACATGACTTGGGGTGTCAAGTAACATGGCCATGTTCAAAAAAGAAGGAAATAAATTGGATAAAAATTGGAAAAAGGGTCCAAAACGGCCAAGCCGTGTCACCAAACACGGCCATGTTGAAGGGGATCAAAAGAGGAAGAAAAACCGCACAAAACAGCCTGAACACGGCCTGGCCGTGTCGCATAACACGGCCGTGTCGCAACACGGCCTGGCCGTCATACGACACGCCGGCCGTGTCGCCTATTGTCAACAAATTTTGTGCAAAGACGGCCTGGCCGTCTTTGCCCATTTCACTGGCGTGTCCGGGACCCCTTTTTGCAACTTTTCTTTGCGGAATTTGGGGAAAACTCACCAACCAACCCATTTTGGCCACTTTTGTACACTTTTAACCCCATATTTTGTCTTTGAAACATGTCTCCATGTCCCCTCCCTCATCACTTGAATACAAGAATTCACCAACCAACAAGGAAAATGGGGGTGATTGTTTAATAAAAGAGAGCACTATCAATGTATTGGTTGCCTATAAAAGCCAATGGTTGAAATTGAGAGAGGCATTCATTAGATATTCAGAAATATTCATTGTATTCAATTCATTAAGTAGAATTGGGATCAAGGGGTCTTGGAGGAGAAAGCTTGGGGCAATATTGGAGAAGAAGGCTTGGAGCAACATCATCAACCAAGGAGGAAATCTTGTATTGGTCTTGAATAAGAGCTAAGTACACCATGTTCATTTTATGCAAATCATCTTGTGTAGTATAGTCTTTTATCAAAGCCATGTGTAGCTAAACTCCTAGTGTTTGAATGTAATGAACTCTAGAATGGATTTGTGATTAAGGTGTGTATGTTTTTAATAAAATCTTCATATTTTGTGTGATTCACTTATATTATGCTTCGTTCATTCGAATTGATATATGCGCAATATTGATTTGAAGTTTATTTTTCATCCGGAAATCGAGAGATTCATGGTGAAATAGAACCTATATAAGTGAAAAGAGTTGCATGCAATCCTAGATATAGGACGACATAAATCTTCCTGGATTAGGGTCAAACCTAATATGGGAATTCACAAATCGTTATAATGTTTGTCTTGGGGTTTTAACTAGAAAGAGATTTCAGTTAATCAACTTGAGATTAGAAGTTTTTCGCCTTGAGAAAGGGTTTAACTTAAATTGGGAATTTCTACGGTCCACAAGACATGAGATTTTATTAAAAGAGGTTGGTTTTTGCTTAAGGGCTTGCGGTTGTATTTTTAACTTGTCAAATCACAAAAACATTCTAGAGGGATTTACATTCAAACACATTTCTATCTCTTGATTTCTTATTTTACAAATCTTCCTTCATTTTTACAATTTATAATTTGTTTTCCTTTTTCATCAAACAAAAACTCTGAAAATTGTTAGATTAAATAACAAAAAAAGACGGTAATTATTAGTACTTACAATCCTCGTGGGAATGACACTCGGTATTCAATAATCTATACTATAAAACGATAGGTGCACTCGGTACTCATTCGGAATGCTTGTGTGTTTGTTTTCAAGAGATGTGATTTTTTTAACAAGTTGAGTATTTGCTAGTCAATAACTTGGCCCAATTATACCTATATTAACTTGTTAATTTGTGTGAAGCAATTGATTGTCTAGGATAGATTGACGTGGATGCGGGCTAAATTTTGACGAGATTTCCAACACCATAAATACTTGATGTGTTAAGGCATATACGACGATACTTAGTGCTATGAACTTCCGAGAACTCATGATTTAGTAGTGGTTAACTAGTTGTTAAACCAAGCTTGCGAATAAAAAAAAAAAAAAAAAAAAAACCAATCGAGGTTATACTCCTCTATTTGTTGTTGCTTAGTAACTAGGAGCATTCATGAGCCCCATGTTTGTCTTTTACGTAAAACGGCGACATGAATATGAGTATGGGAAACCACCCTAGGAGTGTTTGAACAGAAATTCAAAATATAAACCTAGTGGAAGCATGTCTCGAAAGGTCCCAAAAAAAAAAAAAAAAAGAAAACGAAAAAAAAAAGGAGAATGAATACTCCTTGACTTCTCATTCCAATAAAGTTCAAGAAGCTTGGTTATATGACTAGTAAGCTAACTACTATGATCCATTGAATTCTTGTATTTTCATGGCGTTATTGAATTGAAGTTGTTCATAACTATCAGTATTTGTAGAGTGATGATTTCAAGTCTGAATAATGCCTGCCGATATTACTGATCTTTCTTGACAATGATCGCTTTACAAAACTATGTTTTTACTTAATGGTTAATTCGGGTTGAGAAGGCCAAGAACTTGACTCGCTTATGTTCAATATGTTGAAAAAAAAAATCATCTTTGTATGTTGTGATTTATTGAATCCCTCTTTTTGATATAATGTTTTGCTTGAGGACAACCAAAGTTCAAAGTTGGAGGTGGTTTGATAAGTGTCATTTTGTACACATTTCGTGTTATTAATTTAATAGTTTTTGAATTGTTTTGTTAGAAAAATCATAGTTTCTCAAGTATTTCGTAGCATTTCATCGTGTGATGTGTTTAACATTATAGGTGGAGCAATTTGGAGCAATATGAAGCCAATATTAATTGAAAAAAGGCAAGAAAATCACTCAACATGACTTGGGGTGTCAAGTAACATGGCCATGTTCAAAAAAGAAGGAAGTAAATTGGATAAAAATTGGAAAAAGGGTCCAAACGCCAAGCCGTGTCACCAAACACGCCATGTTGAAGGGGATCAAAAGAGGAAGAAAAACCGCACAAAACAGGCCCGAACACGCCTGGCCGTGTCGCATAACACACCAGTGGCCAGAAACAACACGGCCTGGCCGTGTCATACGACACGGCCGTGTCAGGCCTATTGTCAACAAATTTTGTGCAAAGACGGCCTGGCCGTCTTTGCCACACTGGCGTGTCCGGACCTCTTTTTGCAACTTTTCTTTGCGGAATTTGGGGAAAACTCACCAACCAACCCATTTTGGCCACTTTTGTACACTTTTAACACCATATTTTATCAAACATGTCTCCATGTCCCTCCTCATCACTTGAATACAAGAATTCACCAACCAACAAGGAAAATGGGGTGATTGTTTAATAAAAGAGAGCACTATCAATGTATTGGTTGCCTATAAAAGCCAATGGTTGAAATTGAGAGAGGCATTCATTAGATATTCAGAAATATTCATTGTATTCAATTCATTAAGTAGAATTGGGATCAAGGGGTCTTGGAGGAGAAAGCTTGGGGCAATATTGGAGAAGAAGGCTTGGAGCAACATCATCAACCAAGGAGGAAATCTTGTATTGGTCTTGAATAAGAGCTAAGTACACCATGTTCATTTTATGCAAATCATCTTGTGTAGTATACTCTTTTATCAAAGCCATGTGTAGCTAAACTCCTAGTGTTTGAATGTAATGAACTCTAGAATGGATTTGTGATTAAGGTGTGTATGTTTTTAATAAAATCTTCATATTTTGTGTGATTCACTTATATTATGCTTCGTTCATTCGAATTGATATATGCGCAATATTGATTTGAAGTTTATTTTTCATCCGGAAATCGAGAGATTCATGGTGAAATAGAACCTATATAAGTGAAAAGAGTTGCATGCAATCCTAGATATAGGACGACATAAATCTTCCGGATTAGGGTCAAACCTAATATGGGAATTCACAAATCGTTATAATGTTGTCTTGGGGTTTTAACTAGAAAGAGATTTCGCTTAATCAACTTGAGATTAGAAGTTTTTCGCCTTGAGAAAGGGTTTAACTTAAATTGGGAATTTCTACGGTCCACAAGACATGAGATTTTATTAAAAGAGGTTGGTTTTTGCTTAAGGGCTTGCGGTTGTATTTTTAACTTGTCAAATCACAAAAACATTCTAGAGGGATTTACATTCAAACACATTTCTATCTCTTGATTTCTTATTTTACAAATCTTCCTTCATTTTTACAATTTATAATTTGTTTTCCTTTTTCATCGACAAAAACTCTGAAAATTGTTAGATTAAATAACAAAAAGACGGTAATTATTAGTACTTACAATCCTCGTGGGAATGACACTCGGTATTCAATAATCTATACTATAAAACGATAGGTGCACTCTGTACTCATTCGGAATGCTTGTGTGTTTGTTTTCAAGAGATGTGATTTTTTTAACAAGTTGAGTATTTGCTAGTCAATAACTTGCCCAATTATACCTATATTAACTTGTTAATTTGTGTGAAGCAATTGATTGTCTAGGATAGATTGACGTGGATGCGGGCTAAATTTTTGACGAGATTTCCAACACCATAAATACTTGATGTGTTAAGGCATATACGACGATACTTAGTGCTATGAACTTCCGAGAACTCATGATTTAGTAGTGGTTAACTAGTTGTTAAACCAAGCTTGCGAATAAAAAAAAAAAAAGAAAAAAAAAAAACGGACCAATCGAGGTTATACTCCTCTATTTGTTGTTGCTTAGTAACTAGGAGCATTCATGAGCCCCATGTTTGTCTTTTTACGTAAACGGCGACATGAATATGAGTATGGGAAACCACCCTAGGAGTGTTTGAACAGAAATTCAAAATATAAACCTAGTGGAAGCATGTCTCGAAAGGTCCCAAAAAAAAAACAGAGAACGAAAAAGAAAAAGGAGAATGAATACTCCTTGACTTCTCATTCCAATAAAGTTCAAGAAGCTTGGTTATATGACTAGTAAGCTAACTACTATGATCCATTGAATTCTTGTATTTTCATGGCGTTATTGAATTGAAGTTGTTCATAACTATCGATTTTGTAGAGTGATGATTTCAAGTCGAATAATGCCTCCGATATTACGATCTTTCTTGGCAATCGATCGCTTTACAAAACTATGTTTTTACTTAATGGTTAATTCGGGTTGAGAAGGCCAAGAACTTGACTGCTTATGTTCAATATGTTGAAAAAAAAAATCATCTTTGTATGTTGTGATTTATTGAATCCCTCTTTTTGATATAATGTTTTGCTTGAGGACAAGCAAAATTCAAAGTTGGAGGTGGTTTGATAAGTGTCATTTTGTACACATTTCGTGTTATTAATTTAATAGTTTTTGAATTGTTTTGTTAGAAAAATCATAGTTTCTCAAGTATTTCTGTAGCATTTCATCGTGTGATGTGTTTAACATTATAGGTGGAGCAATTTGGAGCAATATGAAGCCAATATTAATTGAAAAAAGGCAAGAAAATCACTCAACATGACTTGGGGTGTCAAGTAACATGGCCATGTTCAAAAAAGAAGGAAATAAATTGGATAAAAATTGGAAAAAGGGTCCAAAACGGCCAAGCCGTGTCACCAAACACGCCATGTTGAAGGGGATCAAAAGAGGAAGAAAAACGCACAAAACAGGCCCGAACACGGCCTGGCCGTGTCGCATAACACGGCCGAAACGCACAACACGGCCTGGCCGCGTGTCATACGACACGGCCGCGTGTCGCCTATTGTCAACAAATTTTGTGCAAGACGGCCTGCGTCTTTGCCCGACACGGGCGTGTCCGGGACCTCTTTTTGCAACTTTTCTTTGCGGAATTTGGGGAAAACTCACCAACCAACCCATTTTGGCCACTTTTGTACACTTTTAACACCATATTTTGCTGAAACATGTCTTCATGTCCCCTCCTCATCACTTGAATACAAGAATTCACCAACCAACAAGGAAAATGGGGTGATTGTTTAATAAAAGAGAGCACTATCAATGTATTGGTTGCCTATAAAAGCCAATGGTTGAAATTGAGAGAGGCATTCATTAGATATTCAGGAAATATTCATTGTATTCAATTCATTAAGTAGAATTGGGATCAAGGGTCTTGGAGGAGAAAGCTTGGGGCAATATTGGAGAAGAAGGCTTGGAGCAACATCATCAACCAAGGAGAAATCTTGTATTGGTCTTGAATAAGAGCTAAGTACACCATGTTCATTTTATGCAAATCATCTTGTGTAGTATACTCTTTTATCAAAGCCATGTGTAGCTAAACTCCTAGTGTTTGAATGTAATGAACTCTAGAATGGATTTGTGATTAAGGTGTGTATGTTTTTAATAAAATCTTCATATTTTGTGTGATTCACTTATATTATGCTTCGTTCATTCGAATTGATATATGCGCAATATTGATTTGAAGTTTATTTTTCATCCAGAAATCGAGATTCATGGTGAAATAGAACCTATATAAGTGAAAAGAGTTGCATGCAATCCTAGATATAGGACGACATAAATCTTCTGGATTAGGGTCAAACCTAATATGGGAATTCACAAATCGTTATAATGTTGTCTTGGGGGTTTTAACTAGAAAGAGATTTCAGTTAATCAACTTGAGATTAGAAGTTTTTCGCCTTGAGAAAGGGTTTAACTTAAATTGGGAATTTCTACGGTCCACAAGACATGAGATTTTATTAAAAGAGGTTGGTTTTTGCTTAAGGGCTTGCGGTTGTATTTTTAACTTGTCAAATCACAAAAACATTCTAGAGGATTTACATTCAAACACATTTCTATCTCTTGATTTCTTATTTTACAAATCTTCCTTCATTTTTACAATTTATAATTTGTTTTCCTTTTTCATCAAACAAAAACTCGAAAATTGTTAGATTAAATAACAAAAAGACGGTAATTATTAGTACTTACAATCCTCGTGGGAATGACACTCGGTACTCAATAATCTATACTATAAAACGATAGGTGCACTCGGTACTTATTCGGAATGCTTGTGTGTTTGTTTTCAAGAGATGTGATTTTTTTAACAAGTTGAGTATTTGCTAGTCAATAACTTGCCCAATTATACCTATATTAACTTGTTAATTTGTGTGAAGCAATTGATTGTCTAGGATAGATTGAGCGTGGATGCGGGCTAAATTTTGACGAGATTTCCAACACCATAAATACTTGATGTGTTAAGGCATATACGACGATACTTAGTGCTATGAACTTCCGAGAACTCATGATTTAGTAGTTGTTAACTAGTTGTTAAACCAAGCTTGCGAATAAAAAAAAAAAAAAAAAAAAAAACGGACCAATCGAGGTTATACTCCTCTATTTGTTGTTGCTTAGTAACTAGGAGCATTCATGAGCCCCATGTTTGTCTTTTTTTACGTAAAACGGCGACATGAATATGAGTATGGAAACCACCCTAGGAGTGTTTTTCACAGAAATTCAAAATATAAACCTAGTGGAAGCATGTCTCGAAAGGTCCCAAAAAAAAAAAGAAAAAAAAAAAAAAAAAGGAGAATGAATACTCCTTGACTTCTCATTCCAATAAAGTTCAAGAAGCTTGGTTATATGACTAGTAAGCTAACTACTATGATCCATTGAATTCTTGTATTTTCATGGCGTTATTGAATTGAAGTTGTTCATAACTATCGATTTGTAGAGTGATGATTTCAAGTCGAATAATGCCCGCCGATATTACTGATCTTTCTTGACAATCGATCGCTTTACAAAACTATGTTTTTACTTAATGGTTAATTCGGGTTGAGAAGGCCAAGAACTTGATTTGCTTATGTTCAATATGTTGAAAAAAATCATCTTTGTATGTTGTGATTTATTGAATCCTCTTTTTGATATAATGTTTTGCTTGAGGACAAGCAAAGTTCAAAGTTGGAGGTGGTTTGATAAGTGTCATTTTGTACACATTTCGTGTTATTAATTTAATAGTTTTTGAATTGTTTTGTTAGAAAAATCATAGTTTCTCAAGTATTTCAGAGCATTTCATCGTGTGATGTGTTTAACATTATAGGTGGAGCAATTTGGAGCAATATGAAGCCAATATTAATTGAAAAAGGCAAGAAAATCACTCAACATGACTTGGGTGTCAAGTAACATGGCCATGTTCAAAAAAGAAGGAAATAAATTGGATAAAAATTGGAAAAAGGGTCCAAAACGGCCAAGCCGTGTCACCAAACACGGCCATGTTGAAGGGGATCAAAAGAGGAAGAAAAACCGCACAAAACAGGCCCGAACACGGCCTGGCCGTGTCGTACAACACGGCCGTGTCGCACAACACGGCCTGGCCGTGTCATACGACACGGCCGTGTCAGCCTATTGTCAACAAATTTTGTGCAAGACGCGGCCGGCCGTCTTTGCACACTGGCGTGTCCGGACCTCTTTTTGCAACTTTTCTTTGCGGAATTTGGGGAAAACTCACCAACCAACCCATTTTGGCCACTTTTGTACAGTTTTAACACCATATTTTCTTGAAACATGTCTCCATGTCCCCTCCCTCATCACTTGAATACAAGAATTCACCAACCAACAAGGAAAATGGGGTGATTGTTTAATAAAAGAGAGCACTATCAATGTATTGGTTGCCTATAAAAGCCAATGGTTGAAATTGAGAGAGGCATTCATTAGATATTCGGAAATATTCATTGTATTCAATTCATTAAGTAGAATTGGGATCAAGGGGTCTTGGAGGAGAAAGCTTGGGGCAATATTGGAGAAGAAGGCTTGGAGCAACATCATCAACCAAGGAGGAAATCTTGTATTGGTCTTGAATAAGAGCTAAGTACACCATGTTCATTTTATGCAAATCATCTTGTGTAGTATACTCTTTTATCAAAGCCATGTGTAGCTAAACTCCTAGTGTTTGAATGTAATGAACTCTAGAATGGATTTGTGATTAAGGTGTGTATGTTTTTAATAAAATCTTCATATTTTGTGTGATTCACTTATATTATGCTTCGTTCATTCGAATTGATATATGCGCAATATTGATTTGAAGTTTATTTTTCATCCGGGAAATCGAGAGATTCATGGTGAAATAGAACCTATATAAGTGAAAAGAGTTGCATGCAATCCTAGATATAGACGACATAAATCTTCCGGATTAGGGTCAAACCTAATATGGGAATTCACAAATCGTTATAATGCTTTGTCTTGGGGTTTTAACTAGAAAGAGATTTCATTAATCAACTTGAGATTAGAAGTTTTTCGCCTTGAGAAAGGGTTTAACTTAAATTGGGAATTTCTACGGTCCACAAGACATGAGATTTTATTAAAAGAGGTTGGTTTTTGCTTAAGGGCTTGCGGTTGTATTTTTAACTTGTCAAATCACAAAAACATTCTAGAGGGATTTACATTCAAACACATTTCTATCTCTTGATTTCTTATTTTACAAATCTTCCTTCATTTTTACAATTTATAATTTGTTTTCCTTTTTCATCAAACAAAAACTCAAAAATTGTTAGATTAAATAACAAAAAGACGGTAATTATTAGTACTTACAATCCTCGTGGGAATGACACTCGGTACTCAATAATCTATACTATAAAACGATAGGTGCACTCGGTACTCATTCGGAATGCTTGTGTGTTTGTTTTCAAGAGATGTGATTTTTTTTTTAACAAGTTGAGTATTTGCTAGTCAATAACTTGGCCCAATTATACCTATATTAACTTGTTAATTTGTGTGAAGCAATTGATTGTCTAGGATAGATTGACGTGGATGCGGGCTAAATTTTGACGAGATTTCCAACACCATAAATACTTGATGTGTTAAGGCATATACGACGATACTTAGTGCTATGAACTTCCGAGAACTCATGATTTAGTAGTGGTTAACTAGTTGTTAAACCAAGCTTGCGAATAAAAAAAAAAAAAAAAAACGGACCAATCGAGGTTATACTCCTCTATTTGTTGTTGCTTAGTAACTAGGAGCATTCATGAGCCCCATGTTTGTCTTTTTTACGTAAAACGGCGACATGAATATGAGTATGGAAACCACCCTAGGAGTGTTTTTCACAGAAATTCAAAATATAAACCTAGTGGAAGCATGTCTCGAAAGGTCCCAAAAAAAAAAGAGAAGAAAAAAAAAAAAGGAGAATGAATACTCCTTGACTTCTCATTCCAATAAAGTTCAAGAAGCTTGGTTATATGACTAGTAAGCTAACTACTATGATCCATTGAATTCTTGTATTTTCATGGCGTTATTGAATTGAAGTTGTTCATAACTATCGATGTTGTAGAGTGATGATTTCAAGTCCGAATAATGCCTGCCCGATATTACGATCTTTCTTGACAATCGATCGCTTTACAAAACTATGTTTTTACTTAATGGTTAATTCGGGTTGAGAAGGCCAAGAACTTGACTCGCTTATGTTCAATATGTTGAAAAAAAAAATCATCTTTGTATGTTGTGATTTATTGAATCCCTCTTTTTGATATAATGTTTTGCTTGAGGACAAGCAAAGTTCAAAGTTGAAGGTGGTTTGATAAGTGTCATTTTGTACACATTTCGTGTTATTAATTTAATAGTTTTTGAATTGTTTTGTTAGAAAAATCATAGTTTCTCAAGTATTTACGTAGCATTTCATCGTGTGATGTGTTTAACATTATAGGTGGAGCAATTTGGAGCAATATGAAGCCAATATTAATTGAAAAAAGGCAAGAAAATCACTCAACATGACTTGGGGTGTCAAGTAACATGGCCATGTTCAAAAAAGAAGGAAATAAATTGGATAAAAATTGGAAAAAGGGTCCAAAACGGCCAAGCCGTGTCACCAAACACGCCATGTTGAAGGGGATCAAAAGAGGAAGAAAAACCGCACAAAACAGGCCCGAACACGGCCTGGCCGTGTCGCATAACACGGCCGTAACGCACAACATGGCCTGGCCGTGTCATACGACACGGCCGTGTCGCCTATTGTCAACAAATTTTGTGCGACGGCCTGGCCGTCTTTGCCTGACACCCTGGCGTGTCCGGACCTCTTTTTGCAACTTTTCTTTGCGGAATTTGGGGAAAACTCACCAACCAACCCATTTTGGCCACTTTTGTACACTTTTAACACCATATTTTGCTGAAAACATGTCTCCATGTCCCCTCCCTCATCACTTGAATACAAGAATTCACCAACCAACAAGGAAAATGGGGTGATTGTTTAATAAAAGAGAGCACTATCAATGTATTGGTTGCCTATAAAAGCCAATGGTTGAAATTGAGAGAGGCATTCATTAGATATTCAGAAATATTCATTGTATTCAATTCATTAAGTAGAATTGGGATCAAGGGGTCTTGGAGGAGAAAGCTTGGGCAATATTGGAGAAGAAGGCTTGGAGCAACATCATCAACCAAGGAGGAAATCTTGTATTGGTCTTGAATAAGAGCTAAGTACACCATGTTCATTTTATGCAAATCATCTTGTGTAGTATACTCTTTTATCAAAGCCATGTGTAGCTAAACTCCTAGTGTTTGAATGTAATGAACTCTAGAATGGATTTGTGATTAAGGTGTGTATGTTTTTAATAAAATCTTCATATTTTGTGTGATTCACTTATATTATGCTTCGTTCATTCGAATTGATATATGCGCAATATTGATTTGAAGTTTATTTTTCATCCGGGAAATCGAGATTCATGGTGAAATAGAACCTATATAAGTGAAAAGAGTTGCATGCAATCCTAGATATAGGACGACATAAATCTTCTGGATTAGGGTCAAACCTAATATGGGAATTCACAAATCGTTATAATGATGTCTTGGGGTTTTAACTAGAAAGAGATTTCAGTTAATCAACTTGAGATTAGAAGTTTTTCGCCTTGAGAAAGGGTTTAACTTAAATTGGGAATTTCTACGGTCCACAAGACATGAGATTTTATTAAAAGAGGTTGGTTTTTGCTTAAGGGCTTGCGGTTGTATTTTTAACTTGTCAAATCACAAAAACATTCTAGAGGGATTTACATTCAAACACATTTCTATCTCTTGATTTCTTATTTTACAAATCTTCCTTCATTTTTACAATTTATAATTTGTTTTCCTTTTTCATCAAACAAAAACTCTGAAAATTGTTAGATTAAATAACAAAAAGACGGTAATTATTAGTACTTACAATCCTCGTGGGAATGACACTCGGTACTCAATAATCTATACCATAAAACGATAGGTGCACTCGGTACTCATTCGGAATGCTTGTGTGTTTGTTTTCAAGAGATGTGATTTTTTTTTACAAGTTGAGTATTTGCTAGTCAATAACTTGGCCCAATTATACCTATATTAACTTGTTAATTTGTGTGAAGCAATTGATTGTCTAGGATAGATTGACGTGGATGCGGGCTAAATTTTGACGAGATTTCCAACACCATAAATACTTGATGTGTTAAGGCATATACGACGATACTTAGTGCTATGAACTTCCGAGAACTCATGATTTAGTAGTGGTTACAACTAGTTGTTAAACCAAGCTTGCGAATAAAAAAAAAAGAAAAAAAAAAAACGGACCAATCGAGGTTATACTCCTCTATTTGTTGTTGCTTAGTAACTAGGAGCATTCATGAGCCCCATGTTTGTCTTTTACGTAAAACGGCGACATGAATATGAGTATGCGAAACCACCCTAGGAGTGTTTTTCACAAATTCAAAATATAAACCTAGTGGAAGCATGTCTCGAAAGGTCCCAAAAAAAAAAAAGAGAACGAAAAAAAAAAAAGGAGAATGAATACTCCTTGACTTCTCATTCCAATAAAGTTCAAGAAGCTTGGTTATATGACTAGTAAGCTAACTACTATGATCCATTGAATTCTTGTATTTTCATGGCGTTATTGAATTGAAGTTGTTCATAACTATCGATTTTGTAGAGTGATGATTTCAAGTCGAATAATGCCTGCCGATATTACGATCTTTCTTGACATCGATCGCTTTACAAAACTATGTTTTTACTTAATGGTTAATTCGGGTTGAGAAGGCCAAGAACTTGACCGCTTATGTTCAATATGTTGAAAAAAAAAAATCATCTTTGTATGTTGTGATTTATTGAATCCCTCTTTTTGATATAATGTTTTGCTTGAGGACAAGCAAAGTTCAAAGTTGGAGGTGGTTTGATAAGTGTCATTTTGTACACATTTCGTGTTATTAATTTAATAGTTTTTGAATTGTTTTGTTAGAAAAATCATAGTTTCTCAAGTATTTCTCGTAGCATTTCATCGTGTGATGTGTTTAACATTATAGGTGGAGCAATTTGGAGCAATATGAAGCCAATATTAATTGAAAAAGGCAAGAAAATCACTCAACAAGACTTGGGGTGTCAAGTAACATGGCCATGTTCAAAAAAGAAGGAAATAAATTGGATAAAAATTGGAAAAAGGGTCCAAAACGGCCAAGCCGTGTCACCAAACACGGCCATGTTGAAGGGGATCAAAAGAGGAAGAAAAACCGCACAAAACAAAGCCCGAACACGGCCTGGCCGTGTCGCATAACACGGCCGTGTCGCATTACACGGCCTGGCCGTGTCATACGACACGGCCGTGTCGCCTATTGTCAACAAATTTTGTGCAAAGACGGCCTGGCCGTCTTTGTCCGACACTGGGCGTGTCCGGGACCTCTTTTGCAACTTTTCTTTGCGGAATTTGGGGAAAACTCACCAACCAACCCATTTTGGCCACTTTTGTACACTTTTAACACCATATTTTGCTTTGAAACATGTCTCCATGTCCCCTCCCTCATCACTTGAATACAAGAATTCACCAACCAACAAGGAAAATGGCGGTGATTGTTTAATAAAAGAGAGCACTATCAATGTATTGGTTGCCTATAAAAGCCAATGGTTGAAATTGAGAGAGGCATTCATTAGATATTCAGAAATATTCATTGTATTCAATTCATTAAGTAGAATTGGGATCAAGGGGTCTTGGAGGAGAAAGCTTGGGGCAATATTGGAGAAGAAGAAGGCTTGGAGCAACATCATCAACCAAGGAGGAAATCTTGTATTGGTCTTGAATAAGAGCTAAGTACACCATGTTCATTTTATGCAAATCATCTTGTGTAGTATACTCTTTTATCAAAGCCATGTGTAGCTAAACTCCTAGTGTTTGAATGTAATGAACTCTAGAATGGATTTGTGATTAAGGTGTGTATGTTTTTAATAAAATCTTCATATTTTGTGTGATTCACTTATATTATGCTTCGTTCATTCGAATTGATATATGCGCAATATTGATTTGAAGTTTATTTTTCATCCGGGAAATCGAGAGATTCATGGTGAAATAGAACCTATATAAGTGAAAAGAGTTGCATGCAATCCTAGATATAGGGGCGACATAAATCTTCCGGATTAGGGTCAAACCTAATATGGGAATTCACAAATCGTTATAATGTCATGTCTTGGGGTTTTAACTAGAAAGAGATTTGATTAATCAACTTGAGATTAGAAGTTTTTCGCCTTGAGAAAGGGTTTAACTTAAATTGGGAATTTCTACGGTCCACAAGACATGAGATTTTATTAAAAGAGGTTGGTTTTTGCTTAAGGGCTTGCGGTTGTATTTTTAACTTGTCAAATCACAAAAACATTCTAGAGGGATTTACATTCAAACACATTTCTATCTCTTGATTTCTTATTTTACAAATCTTCCTTCATTTTTACAATTTATAATTTGTTTTCCTTTTTCATCAAACAAAAACTCTGAAAATTGTTAGATTAAATAACAAAAAGATGGTAATTATTAGTACTTACAATCCTCGTGGGAATGACACTCGATGCGCAATAATCTATACTATAAAACGATAGGTGCACTCGGTACTCATTCGGAATGCTTGTGTGTTTGTTTTCAAGAGATGTGATTTTTTTAACAAGTTGAGTATTTGCTAGTCAATAACTTGCCCAATTATACCTATATTAACTTGTTAATTTGTGTGAAGCAATTGATTGTCTAGGATAGATTGACGTGGATGCGGGCTAAATTTTGACGAGATTTCCAACACCATAAATACTTGATGTGTTAAGGCATATACGACGATACTTAGTGCTATGAACTTCCGAGAACTCATGATTTAGTAGTGGTTAACTAGTTGTTAAACCAAGCTTGCGAATAAAAAAAAAGAAAAAAAAAAAAAAAACGGACCAATCGAGGTTATACTCCTCTATTTGTTGTTGCTTAGTAACTAGGAGCATTCATGAGCCCCATGTTTGTCTTTTTACGTAAAACGGCGACATGAATATGAGTATGCGAAACCACCCTAGGAGTGTTTTTCACGAAATTCAAAATATAAACCTAGTGGAAGCATGTCTCGAAAGGTCCCAAAAAAAAAAAAAAGAACGAAAAAAAAAAAAAAAAAGGAGAATGAATACTCCTTGACTTCTCATTCCAATAAAGTTCAAGAAGCTTGGTTATATGACTAGTAAGCTAACTACTATGATCCATTGAATTCTTGTATTTTCATGGCGTTATTGAATTGAAGTTGTTCATAACTATCTCGATGTTTGTAGAGTGATGATTTCAAGTCTGAATAATGCTGCCGATATTACTGATCTTTCTTGACAATCGATCGCTTTACAAAACTATGTTTTTACTTAATGGTTAATTCGGGTTGAGAAGGCCAAGAACTTGATTGCTTATGTTCAATATGTTGAAAAAAAAAATCATCTTTGTATGTTGTGATTTATTGAATCCCTCTTTTTGATATAATGTTTTGCTTGAGGACAAGCAAAGTTCAAAGTTGGAGGTGGTTTGATAAGTGTCATTTTGTACACATTTCGTGTTATTAATTTAATAGTTTTTGAATTGTTTTGTTAGAAAAATCATAGTTTCTCAAGTATTTACGTAGCATTTCATCGTGTGATGTGTTTAACATTATAGGTGGAGCAATTTGGAGCAATATGAAGCCAATATTAATTGAAAAAGGCAAGAAAATCACTCAACATGACTTGGGGTGTCAAGTAACATGGCCATGTTCAAAAAGAAGGAAATAAATTGGATAAAAATTGGAAAAAGGGTCCAAAACGGCCAAGCCGTGTCACCAAACACTGCCATGTTGAAGGGGATCAAAAGAGGAAGAAAAACCGCACAAAACAGGCCCGAACACGGCCTGGCGTGTCGCATAACACGGCCCGTGTCGCACAACACGGCCTGGCCGTGTCATACGACACGCGACGTGTCAGCCTATTGTCAACAAATTTTGTGCAAGACGGCCTGGCCGTCTTTCCGACACGGGCGTGTCCGGACCTCTTTTTGCAACTTTTCTTTGCGGAATTTGGGGAAAACTCACCAACCAACCCATTTTGGCCACTTTTGTACACTTTTAACACCATATTTTGCTTGAAACATGTCTCCATGTCCCCTCCCTCATCACTTGAATACAAGAATTCACCAACCAACAAGGAAAATGGCGGTGATTGTTTAATAAAAGAGAGCACTATCAATGTATTGGTTGCCTATAAAAGCCAATGGTTGAAATTGAGAGAGGCATTCATTAGATATTCAGGAAATATTCATTGTATTCAATTCATTAAGTAGAATTGGGATCAAAGGGTCTTGGAGGAGAAAGCTTGGGGCAATATTGGAGAAGAAGGCTTGGAGCAACATCATCAACCAAGGAGGAAATCTTGTATTGGTCTTGAATAAGAGCTAAGTACACCATGTTCATTTTATGCAAATCATCTTGTGTAGTATACTCTTTTATCAAAGCCATGTGTAGCTAAACTCCTAGTGTTTGAATGTAATGAACTCTAGAATGGATTTGTGATTAAGGTGTGTATGTTTTTAATAAAATCTTCATATTTTGTGTGATTCACTTATATTATGCTTCGTTCATTCGAATTGATATATGCGCAATATTGATTTGAAGTTTATTTTTCATCCGGAAATCGAGATTCATGGTGAAATAGAACCTATATAAGTGAAAAGAGTTGCATGCAATCCTAGATATAGGGCGACATAAATCTTCCTCGGATTAGGGTCAAACCTAATATGGGAATTCACAAATCGTTATAATGTTTGTCTTGGGGGTTTTAACTAGAAAGAGATTTCGAGTTAATCAACTTGAGATTAGAAGTTTTTCGCCTTGAGAAAGGGTTTAACTTAAATTGGGAATTTCTACGGTCCACAAGACATGAGATTTTATTAAAAGAGGTTGGTTTTTGCTTAAGGGCTTGCGGTTGTATTTTTAACTTGTCAAATCACAAAAACATTCTAGAGGGATTTACATTCAAACACATTTCTATCTCTTGATTTCTTATTTTACAAATCTTCCTTCATTTTTACAATTTATAATTTGTTTTCCTTTTTCATCAAACAAAAACTCTGAAAATTGTTAGATTAAATAACAAAAAGACGGTAATTATTAGTACTTACAATCCTCGTGGGAATGACACTCGGTACTCAATAATCTATACTATAAAACGATAGGTGCACTTGCCTACGGTTTTAGAGGTAGCTTTTGAGCCATCACATATCTTATGTATTAAGGAGACTACTAAATAGATAGTTAAAGTACACTCACATAACTTGAGTACGTATATATATAACCACTTCAGGTAAAGAATAAATATATATGTACATTGAATCTGTAAACATACATTTCAACACATGCATCATCAAGCACCAAGGAAAGGAAATAATTATTTTGAAAAAAAAGAATAAAGAAGTTCCTAGAGAGACATGTAGGGTGTGTATGTGTATGAATAGGAGTTAAGGCTTTGTCCTTATATACCCAGCAACTTAGGAGAATGAATATTACACATGTATGTTTGTCTTTCAAACACATATACACTGCCCATATATATATATATATATATATATATATAATAAAAAAGAAATATGTGATTATATATTTTTAGTGTACATTAACACCACCATTTCTGGTGTCAAAAAAAAAAAAAAAAACACCACCATTTCTTTTTTATAGATGTATATTTACATGCTTATATCAAGAGAACAACTCTCACGCATGGGGTATAGGAAGAGGGGGAGATTAGTTTACAAATTTACACACGTATGCCGATAAGAAAATAGAATGCAGGACCAGAAGAAAAGAAGCAAGAAGAAAGAAGGGCGCAACAGATGAGGAGGACACTAGCATATAGTTGGATTCATAGGTCCAATATCAACATCGCTAGCATTTATATTTTTTCGGTATACTGCATACAAGTGGATTAACCATGTACTATTACTTTTAATGTAAGTTGGCTGTTTAATTAATTATGATTAATATGTTTTGCATGTATCATATGTTATGGTTTATCGTATATATTACATATTTATGTATTGTGGTGATGATCACTTCTCATTACGAGCTCGTACATATTACAAAGTGTTGGCTTGTATGTACAAGTGTCACATATGATGCATCTCTGCTAGTTGTAATTAATTACTTAGTTCTTTAAGTAAACCCCACCAAGTGTAGTGCAAAAGACTCACCCACTACTTACATTTTCAGATATAGGGTAAAATATACATGGCAACATGAGTTCCACTATTTGCTGTATCAAGATTCCCAATTCTTCCTTTAATTATGATGTAAAAAGTTAGATTTTATATTTAAATTAAACATGTGTTTATTTCTACTTTCTAAAATGAAAGAATCAAGCCGTGACTCAATAATTTATACTTAAATTATTTCTGCTACTTGTATATGATAAAACAACATTTGTGAGTGTAGAGAGTTTGGGTAAATTGTCGATCGTTGGTGTTGAGGTTTGATAAGTGTACTGGATGTCATTTTGGTCAAACTTGATATTTATTGTGAAAGTGACTTAAATCACAAACAAGTGAATTTTCCAAAATAGTAGCGCCTCAAAATTAACTTTCGGAATTTTTTTGCAAATTGAGGCATTATAGAGTGGTATCAGAGTAAGGTCCCGGGTCTTGTTATTTATTATTTAAGTTTAAAAATGAAGTGGATAATTTTATTCCAAAGTCATCGAGTCGAATTTTTAACGAGTTGGTCTATTACTTACTGTGTCAAATAGTCTTTTTGAGTCAAAATATTTCCTTAAGAAAACATTAGGTGTGATTCGAGTTTTGTTATTTGGAGACTTTAGGATGATCAAAACACTTATGGAAAACTTACAAAATATAATTTCATTTCTTCCGAGTTGTGCGAGTTAAAACTAATGATTTTGCATGTGAATGATGTTTTCTTTTCTAAGTGTCTTATGAGTATAAAACTTTATGAGAATGATTCAGAGTACAAAATAAGATGTTGATTATAGAAACCACTTGAGACAAGAATATTTCTAAAGGGCGTTTTTTTATATAACAATCATGGTCCAAGGTTGACATGTTATACTAAGCCCTGGAAACATGCACTATATAATTATGATTTCACCTTGAAAATTCACATGTTCTACAATCTCAAGCCATGTGACACTTTCAATTTATGATGGAGATTATGTCTCCCATATTATGCTATGATATGTCATATTTTATGAACACCTGACATGTAAGGTTATATTTCAAGAGAGGATTTTTCATCTTACACGCATCCTTACTGTGATTTCACATTTGCTATATAGCTTATGTATTCAACATGTGATGAATGGACACGGTGGGGTCTTTACAGACTCTCGGGCTATAATTCTGCGTGTTTAACATAAATTTATTCGCGTCTGGACAATGTTGGGATGTAATATTGTCCGCAAAAAGCGTGTTTGCTCACACCATACTATATTCGAATATACTCATGATAGTATAATTGCTATTTCATGACATATTTCACTCCAAGTACATGGATTTATTTTTTCATGAAAAGGTTTTCAGATGACATGCTCAACATGATTTTACGAACTTCACTGTACATCATGGCATATTAGCTCTAGAGAACTAGTGCTCTAGGTTGTGATCACGATGAATATTAGTCTAGCCTTTGGACTTTGTAATGTTATTATGATGACATTACTATATATGTACTTAATTGATGAAGTGTGAACCCTTCACTGTTAAGGCCACATACCTTAGAAGAACTGTTTTGATGGTGTGGTAATACTAGTTACGTGTGAATACCATGTTATGATGTACTATGATAATATTTGATATCTTGATTTACGTGCTCTCATATAACTTGACTTTTATTGGGAAATTATAATTGGGAGTTGATCTTTATGTGTTGAACACAAAGGACCTAGATATTATTTTGGGATCTTGTTCGATTAAGAATTTTATGTATATCTTATTTGTATTCCTAATGTTTATGTTGATTATTTATCTATACAAGGTTAAATAGTTAGATGCATGAACTCGAGTAGAGTAATATTATTTAACGTTAGTTTGACAGGTTTTGAGTATTAATCACGATAAGTGTGATGTGTAGTTTAAGAAGTTAGTGATTTGTGGATGCTTGATACATGCATTTGGGTGATACATGATATGAATGATGGCGTGGAAGTCTAGACAATACTATGTGATGACACCCGAGCCAAGCTGGAAGCAAATTAGTCCACGTGGCCATATTCATCACATGTGTATGTGTGACCCACAGTGCAGCACGGACCGAGCCAATGCCGTCAGCAACCGACCTGATGACGTGGCAATGATGACGTGGCGCGAGTTGGGCTCGGCTCCCTCCGAGCCCAACCGTGGCGGGAAAGGCAAACACTTGGCCAGCATGCATGCTTAGAGAAGGATAAGTATCCCTTTAAAATTATTTTGGTGTTAAGTGTAATAGTGGTTATTAAAAATCCACTAATGAGATGAGTATAAATAGGCCTCATTTATGAGGAAGAAGACAAGAGAGAAATACTAGAGAAAAACGCTTGTAAGATTACAACTGTAAGAGAATACCGACCAGAAGCTTTCAGCTCGGTCTTTATATAAAAAAGGCAGAATTAGCCCTGAATTTGAACTTATTTACATTTCCACGTATTACATTTCCATATATTTTTACTTGTTGACCAAAACGCACGTCAACAAATTGGTGCTAGAAGGAGGACCCGTCTAGGTCCAGTCTTATTTTCCAGCTAAGTCACGTCACGTGAAGTCAGGCAAAGCTACTGTTAACTCCTTCGAAATAGACAAAATGAGTCAGCAATCTCGAAATGCCCGTCTTGCCGAGGATCCACCTCTAAATAATCAAACTGGCCAAACAACCAATGGCCAGAACGTGCCCCGAAAGCAGAGAGCACGACTTTGTTCCCCTTTGCTCAACTTATCGCAAACCCTACTTTTGTCCAACAAATGAACCAACTCATCTCCTAAACGCTCGCAACTGCTAATTCGCAAATACAACCTCCACCTCCAGTAAACACTCACCCACTCAACCCCCCAGTAAATTTTAATGTTAATCCTCAAGTCCCGGCGCCTCCTCGGGATGAAGGCCAGGAGGCCAGTTCCGGAAATGAACAATGCAGTCACCATGATAGAAGACAACCGCGCGATGACGTGGAAGAACAAAGTCGCGTGGCGGAGTCGAACCCGGAGCCCGCACGCGATCGCCGCACCCGCTCCGTGTTTGCGGGACGGCTGGGGCTCGATTCTCTTCGCCCCACCCGATCGATAAGCTCGATGCTCCGGTTTCCGGATGAAAGAGGGCCGGGAAGGGCCAATCAAACCCAGGGGCCTACCCCGCTGGAGGAACGAGAGGCGGAAATCTTGCGTCTTCGCCACCGATTAAACGAGTTGGAGGACAGTCCTGAAGAGGCCCAGTACCAAAGGCCGCATCAGGTAACAAGTCGGCCTTCTATTCTATCACTTTTCGCTCCTAGCATTCTGTCAACTCCTCTACCACCCAAGCCAAAGATTCCGCAAGTCGGTCTATACAACGGCGAGACCGACCCAACAACACACATCCACAAATATTTGGCGTCGATGGAGCTTTACAGCCCTAGCAATGCAATACTTTGTAGGGCATTTCCGTTAACATTGGGCGACCGAGCCCGCCGTTGGTTTTGGACCCTGCCGCAAGGGTCCATCCGTTCTTGGGGCGACCTGGCCCCCGCGTTTACGGCGCATTTTCTTACTTCCAAAGTCCGAGCTTCACCGAAAGATTCCCTCGTAAATATTAAGCAGGAAAAAGATAAGCCTTTAAAGAGTTATATAGCTCGGTTCAATAAACAGGTCCGATAAATGGAACCAGTCTCGGATGACGCTATTTTGATTGCGGCCATGGCCAGCCTCGCCCCCGAACGGAGCGCCACATCTGTGCGGAAGAGGCCATGGCTAGTCAACGCCCCGAGCAGAAGGCAGGGGGCATGAAGAAAGAGGGAAAGAAGGAGCCCTTTTCAGGATCGGGGTTGGGTTTCAGGCCTTTCTCAGAGAACCCGACCACCGGATATAAGGCACGGCAGGATGTGCGGGCCGAAGTTGCTGTGCTAAGGAGTGCGTTGACCCACACTCCTTCAGTGATATGGAACGAAATACAGGGTCTTAACTTATTTCCACCGGCTCGGCTTTTGAGGGTCGAGCCCGCAAAATTGGATGCTCGAAGATACTGCGCCTATCACAAATCGATAGGCCATGATACAGATGAGTGCCGAGACCTCATCAGAGAAATCATGTGAATCGTTCAAAGGGGCGGTCTGAAGAGGTATGTCCATGAGTTATTACCACCACCAGCGCTCGCTCCAGGTTTAAATCTGGAGCGATTGACGAATCCCGCTCACCTACTGTTGCCGCCAAATGAGAATCAAGGTAGGGAGATTCTGATGATGTCCGGTGTGAATAGAATCAACACCATGCGGCTGAGGATAGACGCTCGAACAGGAAAAGGAAAGCAGATGTCAGACAAGCCGCCCACGCTGAAAGGCAGGTTCGGGTGGCAGAAATTAGAGAAGTCCAATCGACGGGCCGCTTCGTCTTCTTGGACATAGATGCTGACCAGGTGGTCCATCCTCATTCCGACCCCCTGGTCATCACAGCACCTATCCTGGCATCCCGGTCCACAGGATTCTGATTGACTCAGGGAGCTATTTGCCGGTTATTTATGTCCGAGCTTTTAGGAGGTTGAACGTGGATGACAGCTACATTCGTCCATGTAATGATAGCATTTTGGGTTTTGGTGGAGGAAGGATTATCCCGCTCAGGGAGGTTGACCTGCCCATCCAGATGGGACAGGGATTGCACAAGCGGACTGTCATCACCACGTTCAAAATTATCAACGCCGATTCAGAGTATAACGCGATTATTGGAAGGCCGTTACTTTACCACTTGAAAGTGGCAGTTTCAATATACCATTTTTGTGTGAAGTTTCCAACCGCGGATGGAGAAGCATTCCACAAAGGGAATCGCGAGAATGCTCTCTTAAGCTCCGACCAGCGGAGATTAACGTGGTAGAAAGGAGAGAAACTAGTGGGACGGTGAAGGACGACCCAGGAGAGGAAGTTGAGCCCGAGCGGGAAGAGATGGTTGTTTCAAAAAGTGATCCAGGTAGACGACCTGGAAAGGAACCAATGGTGGAGGATGGGGAAAAAGAGGTGGAGCCGGAGAACAAGCTGGCGGTAGAGGACGAGCTGCCCCTGCACAAAAAAGAGGGGCAGAGTAAGAAAAGGAAACATGCAGAACCAGTTGAACAGGTTGACACGGTCGATGTCGACAAACAACATGGAGGACGCCAATTACATACTGGCCACGACCTCCAAGAACCATTCCGGTCGGAATTGATCGAGTTCCTCGGAAATATGCTTGACGTCTACGCATGGACGCATTCTGACATGCCAGGAATCGATCCCAAACACGCATGCCATCGCCTCAACATAGACCTTACATTCTGACCGGTAATACAGAAAAGACGCAAGCTCAGCCCCAACAGGCAGGTCGCCCTGGAGGCCGAGGATAACAAATTGCTTGATAATCACTTCATCAGGGAGGCCCTTTACCCTCGTTGGGTGGCCAACCCTGTATTGGTAAAGAAGAGCAATGGCCAATGGCGCCTTTGTGTGAACTTCACCGACCTCAACAAAGCGTGCCCCAAGGACAGCTATCCTTTGCCCAACATCGATTACATCGTAGACGTTACAGCTGGACATGAGCTTATGAGTTTTATGGATGCATACTCAGGCTATAATCAAATTCGGATGCATCCGGATGACGAGGAGAATACATCATTTTTCTCCGCTCGTGGTGTGTACTGCTACAAGATGATGCCCTTTGGGTTGAAGAACGTCGGGGCGACCTACCAAAGGTTAGTTAATAAAATGTTTGAGGAATTGATAGGTCGCACCATGGAGGTTTATGTGGATGATATGTTGGTGAAATCCCTGTACATATATGATCATCTTAATGATCTTAATAAATGTTTGCTATTTTGCGAGAGTATAAAATGATGTTAAATCTAAAAAAAGTACACCTTTGGGGTCGGTTCGGGTAAATTCTTGGGTTATATGGTTAGCCAAAGGGCAATCGAAGCCAACCCAGATAAAATAAAAGTCATAAATGATCTTGAACCCCCTAATTCCATCAAAAGAGTACAAAGCTTGACAGGTCGACTAGCCGCCCTGAATCGATTCGTATCACGGTCCATGGATAAATGTAAACCTTTCTTCGAAATCATAAAGAAAAATAAGAACTTTGAGTGGACCGAACAAACACAGGCCGCTTTTGAGTCACTTAAACAACACTTAGCCTCAATCCCTGTAATACAAAAACTGACCTGGGGGGAAGACTTGTATCTGTACCTCATAGTCTCCGAGTATGCAGTCAGCTCGGTACTGATTAGATTGGATAACTCCATTCAACACCCAATCTATTACACAAGCCAAGCGCTGCACGACGCCGAGCTCCGGTATCCACCCATGGAGAAGTTAGCATATTCACTAATCATTTCAGCCTGAAAGCTCCATCAGTAGTTTTTGGAGCACAAGATCGTGGTGCTGACCAACTACCTACTTAAACAAGTTCTGCACCGACCCTACACTTCAGGTCGAATGATCAAGTGGGCTGTCGAGCTCAGCCAGTTCGACATTTTATACGAGCCACGCACGGCAATTAAAGGACAAATGTTAGCTGACTTCGTAGCCGAGTTCACACCTTCCATCCAGCTAGAGGTGCTTGAAGATCAAGAGTGGAAGTTGTTCGTCGATGGCTTTTCCACCACAGGCCGAGCAGGGGGCGGGATCGTGATAATCGATCCAAACTCAAGTGCTACTGCTCGGCCGTGCAGTTCCAATTCCCAACGACTAACAACGAAGCTGAGTACGAAGCACTCCTGGCAGGACTGGAAATGGCGGCATCAATGGGCCTAAAGCGACTGTTGGTACACAGTGATTCACAGTTGGTGGTCCATCAGATCAATGATGAGTACGAAGCGAAAGAACAAAAAATTGTCCAATATTTGGACTTGGTCAAGAAAAAACTTTTGCATTTCAAATCAGAGGTCTTGCATGTTCCCCGAACTGAAAACATGCAGGCGGATGCCTTATCTCGGTTGGCCTCCAGCCCGGGGACCGATGCGATCGCAGACGTAACCATCACCCAGTTGTCCGCCCCGTCACTTAATGCACAAATGATACATGCTAATGAAGCGACCGAGCTGACCTGGATGACTCCTATCATCCAGTATTTAAAGAAATGAATTCAACCAGAAGACAAGGCTGAGGCAAGAACATTACGAACTCAGGCCGCCAGATTCACATTGGTGGATGGTGTCCTATACAAGCGCGGGTATTCCGTCCCACTCCTTCGGTGCCTGTCGGAAATAGACGAAGACTATGCGCTCCGAGAGGTACATGAGGGTATATGCGGAAATCACACCGGGGGCCAAACATTGGCCTACAAATTGATACGACAAGGGTACTACTGGCCGCCCCTGAAGAAAGATGCAACCGACCTTGTCAAAAAATGCGAAAGATGTCAAAGATTTGCGCCACAAGTTAGGTACCACCCTGAACAACTTACGTCCATATTCAGTCCGTGGCCGTTTGCCAAATGGGGAATGGACCTCATTGGGCCACTCCCCACTGGCAAAGGGGGCGTGACATATGCCATTGTGGCGGTGGATTATTTTACAAAATGGGCTGAAGCGGAACCCCTGGCGAAGATAGATGAAGAAAAGATTGTTAACTTTGTATGGAAGTCCATTATCTGTAGGTTTGGGATACCATACTCGATTGTCACAGATAATGGGAAATAATTTGATAACCGGAGGTTTCAAAATTTTTGTGAAGGATTCCACATTAAAAATCATTTTTCGACCCCGTATCACCCACAGTCCAACGGCCAGGTCGAAGCGGTGAATAAAATACTCAAGTACACTCTGAAGGCGTATTGTGGTCGTACAGAACAATGCACCGAGTGGCCACGGGGGAGAAGCCCTTTTCCCTGTCTTATGGGGCCGAGGCCGTTATCCCCGTCGAAATTGGAGCCCCTACTTTCAGAGTTGCAAATTTTTTTGAAGAAAATAATGAAGCCGCGCTTCGAGCCGAGCTGGACCTATTGGAAGAAAAGTGATGTAGTGTCAAAATAAGAAACGACGTATACAAACAAAGGAGTGAAAGGAAAGAAGGTTTCGGGTCGGTGACCTCGTTAAAAAGAGTAACTGAGATTGAACCTAGCCCATTAAAACCAACCTGTCGAGAAGGTCATGTTGAATGGAGCGTACGAGCTTGAGTACCTAAATGGGGAAAAGTTTGCACATCCATGGAATGTATCATATCTTAAGAGGTCCTATCAATAAAATACCCAGTTTGTGATTCAGATACAATTCTAAGGGTTTATCCTTTCATCTGATATTCTGTGAGCTCTCAAAAAGGGGGGGGGGGCAATTTTTATTCGCCTCGGTCAAGTGTCGAGTGCCGTTTCTATCGCCTTGGTCAAGTGTCAAGCGTCGTTTCAATCGCCTCGGCCAAGATCCAAGCGCCGTTTTGATCGCCTCAGCGAAGTGGCGAGCGCCGACTGCGCGTCTCGGGTACGTCCCTTGCACGTTTAAATAAGGGGAAGCTCGCCCAAGAGGCGAGCCTACCCAAAACAAAGACTCGGCTTAAGTTCCGAGCATAAAACTTGGCAAATATATTCAGGCAGCTGAAGCCCACAACTCATGCCATTCGAGCACTGAAAATCGAGCCCTATACTTAGAAAAATAAAAGAGACAGAGCATGAGCCATACGACAAAGAAGAAAGACGAGCATAATACTTAGTAAAATTTGAAAATACAAAAGCACGCACGAGTGACAAAAGGGAATTCCATTTACTAAGCAACATATTTACATTGGGGGGCCGGAGCCGCCCGTTACATCAAAAGGCCCAAGGACGCCTAACCTATACGAAAGGAAGACGTAAAGATAAAAACAAAAAATTTCAAAAGACAAACGGATCAAGGATCAAGCCCTGGTAGGGGCATCCTGGCCGCCGCCGGCCTCCAAAAGGCGAGGGTGGATGGCATCAAGGTCAGCATCCAGCTGGGCATCTTGGAGGATTTTCCCAATGCTGGTTGCATGTCCGCAGGTCAGCATGAAGGCGTATTCCTCTGAATCTTTGTAAGCCCGGACGGCCTACATCCGAGCCTCCTCAACCTGCTTACGGGAAGCTTCTTCTGCCTCTCTGCAGACTTCGGCTGCGCGCCTCTCCAATTCCCCAGCATGAGCAGCAGCTGTCTTTTCTAACTCTGCAACCTTGGCCCGAAGCTCTTCTTTCGCCTTACGGGCCTGATCCCGCTCGGCCTCGGCTTTTACGGCAGCTTCTCTCTCAGTATTGGCCCTGGCCACAGCCTCTCTGCCTGGGTCTTCAGAGACTCCTCCACCCCTTGGAAAGTGGCGTAAGCATCTTGCAGGTCAATGTGCCGCCTCTCCAAGTCGGCGTGCTTCTTCCCCAACTCGCGAGCCCCGCCGATCGCGTGCCACAGGAGCCCAATGATCCTGCCAGACAGGCCCATGGCATATTAAGTCTGCTCTTTCCAACCAGTTTCTGAGCAAAATTGCTCGATGCCTGTGGTCCAAGCGTGAGCTGGAACATCCCTAGCGGCCTGACCTGCCTCGGGCAAAGCCCTCGACTGCTCCTCGGTAGGTGTGGAGCACTGGACAAACTCCACAAACCACTAGGGCCGTGATCCGGCCATCCTGTCACAGGCCTCCTCTCTCACCTGGCTCGGGGGGATAACGTGACCCTCCCAACCAAGATAGTCACAAAAAGTCTTTGGGACCCCGCCTATTGGAATTTCTACAGGAGGCACCGGCGGGGTTGGCCCAACCCTTTCTGTGTGCCCGGGCTTCTCTATCACGATGCCCCCTCTACTTCTCTGGAGTGTGGGCCCCTCCATCTCCGAGGTGCCCTTGGCAGGGCGTTTGCCAGCCCGAATCTCTTCTCTCCGGGCCGCCTCGGCATCAGCAGGCTGACCCGCCTCTACTCTAGTCCTGCGTGCGGCCATATTTCTCACTCGCTGGACACGAGCAAAGACGTCCACCCCACGCCCTGCAAGAAGATTGATTAAGTAACAAACAACAAAACAAGAAAAGTCAAAGAAGCGAGAAATTTAAGAATTACAAAGTACGCACCTTGGGCCCCAGTTGGCATAGGTGTTCGCCCCGGAGGACTAGCCGTCACCTTTGGGAGACCACCTGCTCCGTCGCACAGTGCCCCCCTTCGGGAGTTTGTCCTCCTCCAGCCCTTGGTGGGCTCCTCTCAGGCTTCTCCTCGGCCTCCTCTTCCACCACCGCCGCCTCTCCCTCGGCCACCTCTCCGGCCTCGGGATCAGCAGGCAAAGCGAGCCGCAGGCCGGATGCAGCTAGTCGGGCCTCAGTGGCCAAGACTTCAATCCTTCTATCCCTTCGGCCTATGGCCTGAATGTTTTCAAGCCGCCGGACAAAAGCGGCCAATAGTGGGCCGGTAGAGGGTCGGTTCTCTAAACAAAGCAAAGAACTAAGGTCAAATAGGCCCAATAAAAAAAAGAAGAAGAATAATAAAAAAGAAAAAGGAGAAAATAGGGCACTTACTAAAACTGTATGTGAAATCTGAAGTTGGGTGGAGGACCGATCCCTCCACCCTAACGCGAGTCTGCTACTCGCCACTCACCCAAAACCATTTGTCCTTCCACTCCTTCAAGGATTGCGGAAGGCCTTCAACTAGCCCATCCGGGTATCCGGGCCTGGTGTGCGCATAGAACCACCCCGATGGCTGCCCCCGACCCAGCGTTGATGGGGTCGCTTTCCAGATGAACAACTCATTCATCTCAGCAAATCGAGGGCGGGGGTACCCTCCTGCTGGAACAACACCAACAACCCGATGATCCGATCCCAGGTTAGAGGGTGCACCTGGGGCAACGGAAGACCCCACTTGCGAAACCATCTCGTGATCACCAAAGGCAGGGGAAATCGCAGCCCATACAGGAGGCTATGAGTATATACAGCTATACATCCTTCCGGTGGGTGCTCGGGACACTCCACGCCATCCGGCCACCAGAAAGTAACGTTAGCGGGATCCTATATTTCTGGTGTAAGGCGCCCACCTCTTGGACCGTCAGCATGCTTGGTATGTCGTTTTGGTCAAAGGGTCTCCACCCGGCCTCCGCAAGCAAGGGGGGCCCTCCTCTGCGCCTGCCATCCCCATGTCGATGGCCCACCGGCCCTATGGGCCTTTCAGCCCTTGAACCTTCGTAGGCCTCACCACTCCCCTCTTCCTGCTCATGTTCTCGTGGATTCATGTCCTCTTCTTCATCTCGTTGGTTGTCGTGGGGATTGGTGTTCAAAGCTTCTTCACCGGAATCTTCACGGGCTAGCCCAGGCTCGTAGAAAACACCATCTCGATAGATGGTGAATGGCACAGGATCAAAAATTGTGTGAGTTTGCTCTAATGGAGTCCCAGCTGGAGGCGAACGATTTGAACTTGAAATCTCAACAACACTAGGGGTGTGAGATGGAGTTCCTCAAACTGGAGAAAAAGAAACAGAGGGGTCAGAAGGAGGATTTTCGATTTCAACCCCAACACTGTAGCTACGACTCCGACTATCTTCGAAAGAAGACATGCATTTGAAGTAAAGAAAAGAAAGAGGGTTTTTGGAAAAAATACCTAACTTTAAAGTCTCTGAACCCTAAGGACCGACCCGAAATTTCTGCTCGCTCTCAAAGGATACTGCTCGGAAGACTATGGATGCAAAAGTGTAGAATGAAGGACGAAAGGGGTATTTATAGGTTAAGTTCCCTCGACAAATGAGACACCAACTCAAAAGAAACGTCCTTTCAATTTCTGTTGGGAAATTTATTGTTTAGATTATGATGAATGCCATGTAAAACTTAGACTAAAAAGTTGGCACCCCATTTTCCTTGTAATTCTTATTGTAATAGATAGGGCTGAATAAGCTGAGTCAAGTCAGCTATGCCTTGAAATACAAGAAGTCAACTGAAGAAGTGAAGAGAAGACTCCGCTGAGGAACAACTGAGTATGGCCAAGAAAGAAGACCAATGACTCGACTGAAGGAGTATCGGATGTGAGACAGCTGTGAGAAGAGTCAGTTAAGTCAACCCAAGAAGCCAAGTCAAGTTGAAGTGACAGATGAGTCTTTCAATCATTGGAGCAGACTCAAGTCACTTGGGGAAAAGGCAGCTGCAAAGAGGAATTAACTGAAAAGAATTCGTTGCACAAAAGTCAAGAATATTACTTAAATAAGTAATACTTCCATGCTGCCATGTCTTAAAGTGCTCAGTCCCAGAAGATTGCAAAAGGAATAAACCAATGGGAAGCACTGCACCTCGTGTCAGAACCTGAAAAGCTGGACATTCATTTAATATGAGGAAAGGTCTACATCTCAAGATTGAAGACCAAGAAAAGACAAGCCAACGAACATAAGTGACTTTTGAAAATTAGCCTATCTCTTCAACGGGCAGATTTTTGAAAGTTCACTATAAAAGGCTGAGAAATCACATTGAGAAAAGGTAACCTTGCACACCTGAGATAACAAGCAACATTCAACTGTAACCTGAAAAATATTCTCAAGTTATTCGAGCAAAATCCTCAAGCCTAAATCTCGAAGGAAATCGATCCAACACCAAACTGTGAAGGAAAGACAACTTCAAACTGTTCAAGAGGAAACTTTTGAAGAATCAAAAGGGGTCTACTTTCCAAGGAGGATTGCAGAAAGGTTCAAGGTCAAACCAATCTCAAGTTATTGGAGGGCTTCGTGATCAAATCCAAGAAACTTGAGAAAGTAAGTCAAGTAGCAAAGCGCCCCCAAGAAGAAGCTAAGTCGGATGAG
Source organism: Rehmannia glutinosa (assembly GCA_016081115.2). Classification (NCBI taxonomy): domain Eukaryota; kingdom Viridiplantae; phylum Streptophyta; class Magnoliopsida; order Lamiales; family Orobanchaceae; genus Rehmannia; species Rehmannia glutinosa. The sequence goes on from CM071926.1 coordinate 105,140,676, forward strand.
AAGCCGATTGTATGACCAAGGCATCTCCAAACCGAGTCCCGAGAGCAAGCAAGTGTGTGATCAAGACTTGTATCTGGGCTGATAACCACTTTGTGAATTGATCATTACTTAGTGGATTCCTCCAGGAGTTGGAGAAGAGAGGAGTAGAAGAATTACCCCATCTTCGAACCTCTATAAAAATTATTGTGTCATTTACTTTCCAGCATTTTATTTCTGCATACACACTTCATATCTGCTGATAATTTGCTATCCAACTGATAAGTAACTAAGTGCTAAAATCAAGTGTTTAAAACAAAGTTAAAACAAATTCAAGGGTGTTAAGTCTTCCGCTGAAAAATTCATCACAGCCAAGTTAAGGTTTAGACTAAACAACTGAGTTATTCTATCAACAGCTCTATCGAGTCTGTTGAGTGGCTAACTCTGCTGATTAACTAACTTAGCTGTCCCTCAAGGACTTAGCTGTGTATTAAACTCTGTAACTTATTTAAAATGACTAAATCGAAAAGTTGGTAAGGTTTATTCAACCCCCCCCCCTTCTAAACCATACTCACACCCCTTGGGACCTACAAGTGGTATCAGAGCAGTTGGTTCATTGAGCCTTCCGCACTGGTTACTGAACTAGATCTCCAATCTTTCAAAGAATTTTTTTTTACACGTGCTCCTTCAAAATCATCTCTTTTATTCACCAAAGTTATTATCATGGAAGCAAATTTGACACGCATTCCTATGTTCACTATTGAGGAGTTTGACGACTGGAAAATTCGTATGCAGGCTCATCTATCTGCTTTACATGACGAAATGTGGCTAGTGATAGAGGATGGGCCACTGTAAATATTGAAAGTGAACACAATCGCAAGGAGGAGGCAGTTGCAAAATTTGAAGGAGAAGAAGTTGTGGCTGAGGCAAGACCAGCCCTAGTTGAAAAACCAAGGACTGAGTGGACCAATGATGACAGAAAAAGATACAACTTGGACAATGTGGCCAAGGATATTCTCTATGAGACTCTGGACAAAGCAATGTTCAATAAAGTCAAATCATTCAAAACAACAAAAGAAATTTGGGATAAGCTAACTTTAATTTGTGAAGGATCAGAGCAAATTAAAGAAAACAAATTATATGTTGTCTTCAAAAGTTTGAAAACTTTAAAATGCTTGTCGGTGACACAATGGATCAGTTGGATGCTAGATTCACTGAAACCACAAATGAGCTCTCAGCACTTGGAAAGGAATATACATAAAAGGAGATGTGCATGAAGATTCTAAGGAGCCTCCCAGCTGAATGGGAAATCAAGACTATGGCTCTAAGGCACTCGATGGACCTATCAAAAACATCCAATCATGAGCTATTCTCAGACCTCAAAGCTTATGAATTTGAGCTGAGAAGAAAGGATTAAGAGGAGACAGTTGTACCCAAAACAGCTGCACTTATAGTCAAGGATGGAAAGAGAGCTGAAGTCAAGGAAGCCATTGACCAGGAAGAGATTGCCCTTATGGTTAAAAGATTCAACAAGTTCTTCAACAAGAACTACAAAAGAAACAAAGGTGAATCCTCCAGGAGACATTCAACTCCCTCCAATTCAAGGGAAGATAGGCCACCCAAGAGAGCTGAGCATCAAAAGGTTGAATATCAGAGAGCTGATAACCCAAGAACGGAAAGAGCTGATCAAAGAGTTGAGAACCTGTGTTGGAACTGTAGACAACCAGGACACTTTGCTATTGACTGTCCATACCCGAGTCAATAAATACAAAAATGAAGAAGAAAGAAGAGTCTTCAGAGAAAGAAGATAGGAAAAGAAAAAGGCTATGTTGGCTCACGAGACTGGAGACAACTAAGTCAAAAAAAAAGAAACAGACTCGAGAGAGTAGTGAAGTGACTACTCAAGTGATTCTCAAGAAGAAGCAATGATCCGTCTAATGGCTAAAGAACAAGATCAACTCCGACCAAGAAGATGAGGTACACTCTAACTCATCTCACTCGAGTTCTAGTGAGTGATAGTGATTGTGACACACACACTTCATCACCCACCGACCTTTATGATTCATTAGGCAAAATGATGAAAGACTTTGAGCACAATAAATCCTTACACACACTATTAAACGAGGAAAACGGCCCATTTCAAAAGCCAAAACTCACAAAACTAAGGAGCCGAGTACTCTAATTCACATAGTTTGATGAGAACAAAGAGTCAAGGCCGAGAATGCTAAACTAATAGCGAGAGATAGTCGCTATAGAAAAGAGGCAAAATGATCTCAAAAATGTGATTGCATCATTTACAAAGGCATCCAAATCATTGGATGACCTCATCATGAGCCAAAAAGAGTGTGGAGATAAGACAGGCGTAAGATTCAATTCCTTTGTGCATAATGAAACTTCCAGAGTGATTTTGGAAAAAAGGGTCTTCAAGTAATGAAGCATCTCAAAAAACCAAGACACCAAATGTTGCACCCACATTCATTCCAAAGCACATACACAAACAAACTGGCCTTGGATATAAAGGAAAAGGAAAACAACCAGTTGAGTATGCTGAGAGGACAGTTGAGAAGAAATCCAGCAAAGTTCCTCAGCAAACTCCAAATAGGAAGTACTCGGTGAAGAATAAACAGACCTACCAAAAACCCCAGAAGTTTTATCAAAGAAACACATATGATGGGAATGGTAGAAACTACCCAAGCCAAGCTTATTGGAATAATGTGAAATTTTAGCAAAGACCTATGGAATATAAGCCCAAATGGCAAAGGCCTAGAACTCAGCAAAGGTCATTCCAAAGGCAAAAGAACTATCATCAGCACACATATGCACCCAGGCACTACACTCAGAAATATCACAACTACCCAAAGAAGGCAATTGCTAAAACACACACACAGGAATACAGACAAAAGAAATAGTTGTATGAACCTAAAGCCCCCAAGCAATTTGCCAATGTGAGTTATGATTATGGTACAGATATATGGCAACCTCTTAGAGTCAAGTCATTTGGCTATAGGTTGGTTGAATCATCTTACAACACTAACCCCGCAGGACCCAGACAAGCATGGGTACCTAAAAACTAATTTCCTTAATTGCAGGTTCAAGGAACAGCTGAGTGCCAAGGAACCTGGTACATGGATAGTGGTTGTTCTAGACACATGACAGGAAACAAGAAATATCTGTCAAAATTTAAGGAGATTAGAGGCGCAAAAGTCATATTTGGAGGAAATGAAGCTCCAGGGGAAATAATAGGCACTGGATCCATCAAGAAAAATGGATTAGAAATCACAGATGTTGAATATGTTGAAGATCTCAACTTCAACCTATTAAGCATCAGCCAACTCTGTGACAAGGGCTATAATATTGGATTCAATATGGGAGTGTGCCAAATTAAAGACACTGAATCAAATGAAGTAGTCTTGCGCAAGGATCCGCATGCAGAAGAACATGTATGTGGTAGATTGGTCGGCAAACCACACCAAGCACTTGTCATTAGCAAAGAGTACAACCGAATCAAGTTGGTTGTGGCACAAGCCATTCATTTGAACTTCAAGACAATTAACAAGCTTGCAAGGAGTCATCTTGTAGAAGGACTGGCAGACTCAGTGTACAACAAGGAAAGTGTTTGTGATGCATGCCAGATAGGAAAGCAGATCAAATCATCATTCAAAGACAAGTCTAGTCCATCTTCAACAAGAATATTGCATCTATTGCATATAGATTTATTTGGTCCTATTGAGCCAGCTAGCATAAGTGGAAATAAATACACCTTAGTAGTGGTGGATGATTATTCAAGATATACATGGACAATCTTCATGTGCAAAAAGAAAGAAACCTTGCAGAAGTTACCTCAGCTGATGAGAAGAGTTCAAAATGAGAAGAGTCAAACCATTATAAAGATAAGGTCGATAGAGAACCGAGTTTGTCAATGGGATAATAACTCGATTGTTGTGTTGAAAATGGTATTGCTCATGAATTATCTATGACAAGGACTCCACAAAGAGAATGGAGTAGCGGAAAGAAGAAACGAGAACTCTCAAGGAAGTTCAAGGACCATGTTAGCCGGGTTTGATCGCCTAAAAGATTTTGGGCTGAAGCCATCAACACTGCATGATATACTCAAAATAGATGCATGACTAATAGACAGCTGACATAGACTCCCTATGAAATATGGACAGGGAGAAAGCCAAATGTTGGGTATTTTAGAATATTTGGATGTAAATGCTTTATCCACAACAATGGCAAAGATAATCTAAAGGCTTTTGATGCTAAAGCTGATGAAGGTATCATTTTGGGATACTCAGCTAAAAGTAAAGCCTATAAAGTGCTGAACAAAATGACTATGGTCACAGAAGAGTCTATTAATGTAGTTTTTGATGAACCTAATGTGAATGGAGAAGATTTTGAAGAGTTAGCTGATAAGCTGAATCAGCCAACTATGCAAAAGAGTTCCTACGTTGAAGCTGAAGCTGGAGTAATCAATCAAGATGAAGATGAGACAGCTGAGTCTCAAAGAAACCGGAACATCTGCAGCTGAATGATAATGAAAGAGCTGCTCAAGACAACACAGCTGCAAGACGACTGAACCCAACTGATTTACTCCAACCTGATGTGAGATGGCTGAGAGACCATCCACCAGAGCTAGTCATTGGAGATGTGAGAGATGGTGTAAGAACCAGATCCAGAGCTCAACAAGAAGCAATGTTCACTTGTTTTATTTCTCAAATAGAGCCAAAAGATGTGTCCTAAGCATTGGATGACACACATTAGATTCAAGCCATGCAGGAAGAGCTGAACCAATTTGAAAGGAACAAAGTAAGGGAATTGGTGCAAAGACCAACCCATCAAAATGTTATTGGCACAAAAGGAGTTTTCAGAAACAAGATGAATGAGGAAGGTTCTGTGGTAAGAAACAAAGCAAGATTGGTAGCCAAAGGGTATTGCCAAGAAGAAGGAATAGATTTTGATGAAACATTTGCAAGATTAGAAGCAATAAGGATGTTTCTTGCCTATGCTGCATACAAGAACTTCATTGTATATCAAATGGATGTGAAAAGTGCATTTTTAAATGGATTGTTGGAAGAAGAAGTCTATGTTGAGCAACCTCCAGGCTTTGAGCAGAAAACCATTGGAGATAAGGTGTACAAGCTCAAGAAAGCTCTATATGGATTGAAACAAGCACCTGGAGCATGGTATGACACATTGTCACAATTTCTGACAGATAATGGATTCACCAAAGGCAAAGTGGATAGAACACTCTTCAGAATTCAAGATGGGGAGAGTATACTGCTTGTTCAAATATATATGGATGATATCATTTTTGGATCCGCAAACAAAGAGCTGTGTGATAAGTTCTCAAATCTCATGCAATGCAAATTTGAAATGAGCATGATGGGAGAGCTGACATTCTTCTTAGGACTTCAAGTAAAACAGCTGAAGGATGGAACCTTCATAATTCAAACAAAGTACACCAGAGATTTAATGAAGAAATTTGGTATGGAAGAGAAGTCTTCTGTGAAAATACCAATGAACACATCAGTCAAGATGGACTTGGATGCAGATGGCAAGTCTGTAGATCAAACAAGATACAGAGCACTTATTGGATCACTGCTCTATTTAACAGCAAGCAGGCCAGACATCACCTTTGCAGTAGGTGTATGTGCAAGATTCCAATCTGCTCCAAAAGAAAGCCATATGACTGCAGCTAAGAGAATCCTAAGATATTTGAAGGGATGCCAAGAAGTTGGTTTATGGTATCCAAAGGAATGTGGATTCAAGCTTATTGGTTACTCAGACTCTGACTATACTGGATGTAGAGTTGACAGGAAAAGTACTTCAGGAACTTGTCAAATGCTTGGAAACAGATTGGTTTCCTGGTTTAGCAAGAAACAAAACTCAATAGCCATATCCACAGCTGAAGCAGAGTACATAGTTGCGGGCAGTTGTTGTGCCCAAGTATTATGGATGAGACAACAGCTGAGAGATTATGAAATTGAAGAAAAAGAGATTCCAATTATGTATGATAACACAAGTGCTATTGCAATCACTCAGAATCCTGTGTTGCATTCAAGAACAAAGCACATTGATGTCAGATATCATTTTATAAGAGATCATGTTGAAAAGAAAGACAGCACCTTGGAATACATCTCAACTGATAAACAGTTAGCTGACATATTCACCAAACCTCTATGTGAATCAAGATTTGAAGAGCTTAAGCATGAGCTAGGGTTAATTGAGCTGAGTTCATACTCAGAAGACTCAATGAGAAAAGATGGAATGTGAAAAGATGAAAATATAACAAACTTCATAAATCAGTCAAGTAAATCAGTCGTATCAGGAAGTCAGCTGTATCGAGTTAGCTGACAGCTGAGTCACTATACGAAAGGAGAGAAGAAGAGTTGAGTCACTTTTGGAATAAGCTGAATCATTTATGAGCTAAGTGACAAAAATGCAGTCATTTTTAATGAGCGGAAATGTTTTTTAAGAATGACGTCAGCGTAATTATGACGGGTACAGTCAAAAGCTGCACAGTAAGCATATGATTGGATATAAATGTTGCCGCATTAAATGCGAGCAATTAAATGCAATGTGACGTGCTAAATCTGAGCCGTTGATCTCGATCAAAATTCAAAAACCGAAAACACGTCATTTCATAACCCTTATATACTCATTCTTTCAGTTTTCTCTCTCACACTTAAAAACTGTTCATCTTCAAACATTCGAAAGCAAGTCTCTTTTCTCTCAAAAAACCTACCAGTTCTCAAAATAAGTTTATCAAGATTTAATCGGTAGAATCTTCTAGAAATGGCACCAAAGACTGATTTCGTCAAGTTATCGAAACAAATCCACTCAGGCTCCTCAGTGGATTTCGAAGGCATGGTTAAGCAGGGTTCAGATGCAACCCTTGTGAAGAAAATCGTGGATATGTTGGAAAAATCTGGGCTTAAAGCCTTTTTGACGATAGAATACTCGCACACCTACCTGGAAGAGGTGGTGCAGTTTTATGTGAATGCAGAGGTGCAGGACGAAGGTATCAAGTCCTCCGTCCACCGCAAGGACATCATGATCACTGCTAAAGACCTGCGGCAATCGTTTGTTGTCGTCCGGGTATGCGAAAATATACTGGCTGATGTGGACTTTGCTGCTGCATGGAAAGAAGTAGCCGAGTGTGCTACGAAGGTAGTCTACACAGCTGACCAGAAATTGCTGAAGGACGACTATCATAAGCTGATGGACGTCGTTTCCAAATGCGTGGATATGAAGTTTGGCAGTTTCAATCAACTGTCAAAGACTAAGCTGATCTTCATGGCTGCGATCATGCAAGGGAAGAAAGTTAACTGGGCTGAGTTCGTATACAGTAGACTCTGCCAGAACATTGTAAACAAGTCTTTCAAGGAAAATGGATCCTTTGGAGGATCACTCGGTTATGGCCTAGTTATTGGCCACTTGATGGAAGTGAAGGGCATTCCCCTTCAGCATGGAAAGCCTTTCCATGTAAACAAGAAGATATTTAGGGCTAACCTTTTAGGGGCCCAGAAGAGAGCCCATGCAAAGAGAGCGGACACTAGTGAGGGGGAATCAGCTGACCCCAAGGAAACAACTGTTGCCTCCCCTCCAAATAAGAAAGCTGCCCCTGCAGCTGCAAAGAAGAAAGACGCACCTGCCCCTGCAGCCGAGTCGCCTGCCCCTGCAGCCGTGTCTCCGGCCCCTGCAGCCGCAGTGGAGAAAGGACCCTTAATACCTTCTCCAGGAATTAAGAAGAAGAGGACTGCCAAGACGAGAAGGGCAGCTGCCTCTAAGGCAACTCCGAAGGCCTTTACCTTCGAAGAACCGGAGAAAGTAGAACCAGACATTCCTCTGGTAAACACTAAAAGAAGGAGAAGACTCACCAAGCTCTCAGAGCTTGAGAAAACAGCTGAGTCTGCCACTCAGCCTGAGAAAATCTCTAAGACTGCTGAAGAAGTGCAGTCTCCAGAAGTTATTGAAGAAATAGCCAAGTCTGCTAAGGATAGTCAGCAGAGGCAATTAGAAGACCCAGCTGTAGACAGAACAGCTGTGGAAGAAGAAGCTGCGGAGACAGGAGAATCCCCTGCTGAAAAAACTATGTCTCCACCTGCCACGGATGCTGCTGAAGGTGCAGAGCAACAGAATATGTTGCCTTCCATTCCTGAAAAGGAAGGGCAACAAGGAGAGCATGAAGAAGATGATATAATCATGTATTCTCCATTATATCCAGACATCCAAAGTCGTCTACGAGAGTGGAGGAAACGGAAGCTGAGTCACTCAAGGGTGCAGTTTGAACACCCTGAGTATATTGAGGAAGAAGAGGAGCTTTTCAAGTCTCTTGAGATTGACACTGTGCTGCAGGCCCTAGATGAAGATAACTGCATATATATGCTGCAAATTCGCAAGGAGCAAGAAAAAGCCATCACAACTGAGGAAGCAAAAGCTCGTGAGAAAGCTAGCATTTGTCCTCTCACTGGAACCAGCGACCACACTCATCCTCACATTGATATGCTTTCGGGAAGTGATGAGGACATGGATCATGTTGCTGCAAAGGAGAAGTTGGACATGCAGCAAGCCATGCGGGAATCCAAAGTGATGCATGGGCAGCAACTGATGGAAGGACCATGAGAGTCATCCAAATCTCTCCTGGAAATTGATCCGTTGGGAGTGGTACAGCAGATTGCCACAGTTATTGCTGCAACCACTTCCCCAGTTCACTCAGAAAATGGATCCAAGGGACTTGGCGATGACACTGGGAACTTGGGCACCCAAGTTAAGCCAACCCCTGCTGAAGGTATCTTACCACCTGCCCCCACGGCTGAACTCTCAATGGAAACAACCGGGAGTCTGGAGCAGAGTGACCCCATCATCAGTCACTCAGCTGGTGCGCCAACTGAGGGGGAAACTCACTCCACTGCAGCTAGGTCGGAGGATGCTGCAGATGAATCCACTATGGAGGAAGGAGGCAAAGTGGAGAAAGAAAAAGAAACAGAAAAGGAACAGCAGCAAGTTGACACCGACTTCGGACGATTGAGTTTGTCTAGTGAAGTGACAACGCTGGCAGGTGAGGACGCCCATTCTTGTTGTAGTCGAGGCACAGGATGGAAATGCCCCGGGAGTTAACACTCTGGGCACTGAAAGTGCAATCAAAGGGGTTGAGACTCCTTCGGATACCATGGTCCAAGACCCTAAGACAGTCGTGTAATGCAGCCGAAGGAAATGTAGAAGGCCTTTAGCAGTTGAGACCGCTAAAGGTATTGAAGGCCCGAGGAGGTTGAGACTTCCCGGGTAAAGAGAAAGAAATGCGAACATCTCTCATGTTCACATTGAAGAATCGAGAAGGAGATTAGTGCACTTCATGATTCCCAAGACAACCCTGATATATCATTTCTGGGATCTGAAGATGAAGCTGAGTCCACCCCTATTGCATATAATAAGGACCCAGCTGAGGATGTTCTTCCGCAGACGAGTCAGTCAAGCTTCAAAGCTGCTTGTCAAACATTCAAATTTGATGATGAACCAAGCCCCGGGTTCCATCATCATCCGATGAAGTCGATGATATCTGATCGAGGACCGATCTACTCAAATGGAAAAACTCTATCGAGATCAAGAAGGCATTAAGACAAACTAAGGCTCGATCGGCAAGAATCTTTCAACCGCCCCCAGTACCCAACTTAAATCACGAGGCTACCGTAGTCTGCAAAGCGACCACCACCTCGCGCACAATATCTCAAGTGCGAGACGATGCATATGAAGATGTATTTCCTTTTTCTCGTGAGCTTCCCATGCTAGAAGAAGAGACTGCAAGAGAATAGAAGCTCTACACCGTCCAAGAAGATCCCATAATTCCTACTAACTCAATTGTGCCAGCTGATTTCAACTTCGATCGAGTGGCGGGGTGACTCAAGTCAAGTCGGTGAGATGCGTGAAATCTTCAAGAAGATCTGTGAAGAGATTGAGAAGATTGAAAGGCACCAAGCCTCTCTCGACATGCGCCTGGACAACAGAGATGCCACTCTCACAGCAGACTTGAGAGGAGTGGTGGTCAGGATAAGGGAATGGTCTCAACAGCAGAGTGCCATGCGTCTCGAGCAAGTTCGCTAATTCAAGGCACTATACAATAGAATGCTGGTTTGGAGTGCTGACAATGTTGACATGAAGGCGAGGATGCAGACTTATATGGAGAGATTGCATACCTCCCACACAACTGAGATGGAGTTGCTGCGTGAATTTCACAAGAAAGAACTTATGTGCGTTGAGGAGAATATGAATGCCAAATTCAGCCTTCTTATGGCTGAAATGAAACTGGTGGCAGTCGAGTCCAAAGCCACCCGCTCGGAAATTTCGAACAAAGATACTCCGCAGTGAGACTCAAGCGAATTCACTATCGATCATCGGACTTCATGCTTCTTTGGGATGTTTCCAGGGGGTTCCTCTCTCTTTGATGATGCCAAAAAGGAGGAAGAGGAATACCAAGATGTTAAAGGAGACAAATTTGTTGAAGAGAAGAAAGAGACAGCTGTTGAGAAGAAGAAGGAGAAGGGAAAAGCTGTTGAGGGGGAAAGGTCAAAGGATGTGACCTTAATGCTTGCTGAAACCCCTCAGCAAGGTCATGTCACAACTAGCATAATCAGCAAACTTCCTGTGACTCTGCCGCTCCATCACTCTGCTGTGCCCATGCCAGAGAAGAGAAAAATTATAGAATCAGGGATGGAAGAGTTCGACAAGAGAACGGATGCCCGCGTTGAAGAAATGTTGAAACAGTTTGGTGGCATTCCGGAAGGGAAAGACACAGATGCTATTCCAGATGACGGACAAGAGCCAAGATCAGTTGAAGAGTTCAAAACGCTCGAGTTCGAAGGATAGATCAAAAACATGTCTATAGCCTAAGCCAGGGACTTGTACTGGGAGAAAGGTCTGAAGTTGTGCGAAGAAGCTGATAGGCAGTAGACTACCAGTAGTCACTCAGCTGGTAAGAAGAAGACTCCGGTACAATATACACCCAGAGGAGAAGGAAGAAGTGGTGGAGGTGGAGGTTTTAAACATAGAAATCTACCCAAAAATATTGAATATGTAGATCCAGGCAAGAAAGGAAGGATCTACTGGGCTGGATATGATGCTATAGCCAATCTGGAAGTGGAGAGGAAAAATGTTGAATATGTCAAAAGAATCGAAGAAGAAAATAAGAGACAAACTCAGCTGTGGCAAGAAAGACAAGAAAGAAAAAGAAAATATGAAGCTGCGAAGAGAGCTTACGAAAAGAAGAAAGCAGCTGAAGAGGAAAAGAAAAAGAAGAGAGCTGACGAAGACAGAGCTGAAGAAGAAAGAAGGAGGCAGCGAAGGTGATGAAGTGTTGCTGTTAACCCTTTCATGTATTTTACTTTTGTAAATACATATGCATGTATGTCTTCTATACATTTAATGAAAAATCTGTAATTTGTGTAGATATAAGTATGCTCTGTTTGCTCTGATACACATTGTAAACAGCTGTGTAAAGAACAAGACTGACATGATCAATAAAACAATCTATTTAACCCATACATTCTTTGTTTCTGCATTGTCTGTATGTATCTGTGCTGTTTATATTTTATTTAATCTTGTTAAGTTTTGGCATCATCAAAAAAAGGGAAATTGTTGGGAAATTTATTGTTTAGATTTTGATGAATGCCATGTAAAACTTAGACTAGAAAGTTGGCACCCCATTTTCCTTGTAGTTCTTATTGTGATAGATAGGGCTGAATAAGCTGAGTCAAGTCAGCTATGCCTTGAAATACAAGAAGTCAACTGAAGAAGTGAAGAGAAGACTCCTTGAGGAGCGGTGAGTATGGCCAAGAAAGAAGACCAAGGACTCGATCGAAGGAGTATCGGGTGTGAGACAGTTTGTGAGAAGAGTCGATTAAGTCAACCAAAGAAGCCAAGTCAAGTTGAAGTGACAGATGAGTCTTTCAATCATTGGAGCAGACTCAAGTCACCTGGGGAAAAGGCAGCTGCAAAGAGGAATTAACTGAAAACAATCCGTTGCACAAAAGTCAAGAATATTACTTAAACAAGTAATACTTCCATGCTGCCATGTCTTAAAGTGCTCAGTCCCAGAAGCGTGCAAAAGGAATAAACCAATAGGAAGCACTGCATCTCGTGTCAGAACCTTAAAAGCTGGACATTCATTTAATACGAGGAAAGGTCTACATCTCAAGATTGAAGACTAAGAAAAGACAAGCCAACGAACATAAGTGACTTTTGAAAATCAGCCTATCTCTTCAACGGACAGATTTTTGAAAGTTCACTATAAAAGGCAGAGGAATCACATTGAGAAAAGGTAACCTTGCACACCTGAGATAACAAGCAACATTCAACTGTAACCTGAAAAATATTCTCAAGTTATTCGAGCAAAATCCTCAAGCCTAAATCTCGAAGGAAATCGATCCAACACCAAGCTACGAAGGAAAGACAACTTCAAACTGTTGAAGAGGAAACTTTTGAAGAATCAAAAGGGGTCTACTTTCCAAGGAGGATTGTAGGAAGGTTCAAGGTCAAACCAATCTCAAGTTATTTGAGGGCTTCGTGATCAAATCCAAGAAACTTGAGAAAGTAAGCTGAAGTAGCAAGGCAGCCGCTCTGTGAAGAAGTTGAGTCGGACGAGAAGCCAGCTGTGTGACCAAGGCATCTCCAGACTGAGTCCCAAAGGAGCAAGTCAACTGATAACCACTTTGTGAATTGATCATTACTTTGTGTATTCCTCCAGGAGTTGGAGAAGAGAGGAGTAGAAGAATTACCCCATCTTTGAACCTCTATAAAAATTATTGTGTCATTTACTTTTCAGCATTTTATTTCTGCATACTCACTTCATATCTGCTGATAATTTGCTATCCAACTGATAAGTAACTAAGTGCTAAAATCAAGTGTTTAAAACAAAGTTAAAACAAATTCAAGGGTGTTAAGTCTTCCGCTGAAAAATTCATCACAGCCAAGTTAAGGTTTAGACTAAACAACTGAGTTATTCTATCAACAGCTCTATCGAGTCTGTTGAGTGGCTAACTATGTTGATTAACTAACTTAGTTGTCCCTCAAAGACTTAGCTGTGTATTAAACTCTGTAACTTATTTAAAAGGACTAAATCGAAAAGTTGGTAAGGTTTATTCAACCCCTCCTTCTAAACCTTACTGACACCCCTTGGGACCTACAATTTCAAAAAAAACCGAAACGTCACATCCCCACGCATCGCCAAAAGTCAGTCCCACCTCTTCTGTTCTGCAGAGTTGGTCCAACCAAGAGCCGCCACGTGTCCGCTATCATGATACTACAATTAATGCGTCGTTTCAGGCATTAACTTCTAAACGACAGGTGTCAGGGAAGGATGACTTTTGAGGTTTCCTCTTCCCCATTAAAAGCTCATGATTAGCATTAAAGTTTAAATCCGACTTGAGGAATTCTTCTCTCGGAATTAAACTTGGGGCCATTGATGACACCCGAGCTGAGCTGGAAGCAAATTAGTCCACGTGGCCATTCAACACATGTGTATGTGGGACCCACAGTGCAGCACGGACCGAGCTGATGACGTCAGCAACCGACCTGATGAGTCGACAAGTGGCAAACACTTGGCCAGCATGCATCCTTAGAGAAGGACAAGTGTCCCTTTAAAATTATTTTAGTGTTAAGTGTAATAGTGGTTATTAAAAACCCACTAATGAGATGAGTATAAATAGGCCTCATTTATGAGGAAGAAGACAAGAGAGAAATACTAGAGAAAGACGCTTGTAAAATTACAATTGTCAGAGAATACCGACCAGAAGCTTTCAGCTTGGTCTTTATATAAAAAAGGCAGAATTAGCTCTGAATTTGAACTTATTTACATTTCCACGTATTACATTTCCATATATTTTTACTTGTTGACCAAAACGCACGTCAACACTATGAATTGCTATCAAAAATATTAGGTTGATATATTACAAAATGGAAATATATTAGGTTATTATACTGGAAAATTCTGGGCTAGATATGATTTGAAATGACATGGCACATGCAAATGCTATATCAATGTGTAACATTTATATAACTAGATTATCCTATTTGCAGGCCCGTACTTGAGGGTAGGCACAACAAGCTTGTGCCTAGGGCCCCAAACTTTTAGGGGCCCATTTTTATGTTTAAGGAGTAATTACAAAAAAGCCCCTAAGGTTTGGGCTAATTACAAAAAAAAAACAAGAGATTTTTGGAAATTATAAAAAAAATCATTTTTTTCCTCGTTCACATGCCAAAAATATTTCAAAATCTCCCCATACGTTTATGAAAACATTATAATCACCCCCTTAAATTTAATACACAATCAAATCTTAAGGTTTTGGGGCCCCAAATTTTTTTAAGTGGTTAAGTATACTCTTCACACACGCAACACCAAAAAAAAAAAGACTAATTCAACATGAAGCCTAAATTTGTGAAAAAGAGAAATAATTCACTCGAATGTGAGGTACATATAAACTCTAACTCATAATTGACAATTTTATTTGATAATGAACATTAAATCCTTCTCAATAATTTCCTAAAATTCTTATAAATAATGACAATTTTATGAAAAAATCTTTTTACAAAATTTTGAGTCAATAGTTTTATTTTTTTCATTGTGTTAATATTTTTTATTTTGCTTATTTTTTTAGCTTTTGCTTAATTTTGCCCTTTCATTGAATTGATTTAGTTAGCAACGTGATTTATGACCTGAGCAATAATTTTATTTATTTATTTATTTATGGTTTATGAGTATCTGATAAACTTGGGGGTCACATAGTAATTTGTGTGACTGATTTTTTTTTTTTTTGTTGTTGTCAAAGTTTTTTAGGGGATTAATATTACAATTGATTTTTTTGCCCTTGATTTATAGCAATATTTTAAGACAAAAAAAAAAATTTGGCCGATATAAGGGCCCATTTTTTTATCCCGCTTAGGGCCCTGTATTTCACAGGTCCGGCCCTGCCTATTTGAAGAACGTTGTTATCTTTGTAACGTAAAAATCACACATCACTGATTTAGTAGAGGCAAAACTTTATTAACCTAGATTGTGTATTTTTAGCGGCCCAAATCTTTCATTTATCAATTATTCATTTCAAATTGTTTAAATGCTTAAGGTTTTGGCTTTTCATGTCGTTACTATTCTTTCCCGTTGACACGTTTAATTTTATTATACTAGTCTTTTGCCTGTGCGATGCACGGAGTATATGTCTGTTACGCCTCTATTTTTTATTATTACATGTACATTTTTCTAATAGTTCAATGAATTATATCTCTTGCATCACCCCCGTTGGTAACCAAATAGAATGGGTCGGGCAATCCCTGATTAATTCGGGAATGTGAGACTGTGAGCTGGGATGAGGAATCTCTGCTTCTTTAGAATTGAGAATGGAACAAGAACATTATTTATATGCCCATCCCCCTTCCTATCCCAATTAGAAAAAACGGGAATTCTCTATTCTCATCCCTACTTCCCGAATATGTGTATTATATGTATATATAGATTAATAATATTAAATATATACAATTTATTATTTTATTAATCCTAAAAATTAAACCTAAGAATATTTTCATTTTACTTGTTCTTATTCTTTATTTCACAAATTATGGATTTGTGTTATTTATGTTTTAAAAGAATAGCGATTGTAAAAAGATTAAAATTCCAAAAAATAATTAAAATATAAAGATAACTAATTTGATTATAAATCATCGATTAAACAATAAACATAAATTATTATAGACTATAAGAAAATCTCTTTAAATACGAAATATTTTGTTGTGTGAACAAGAATTGTATCTATTTATGGAACATGTTTATCTATGAGAAAGTAAAGTTTGAAAAATGTTTTAACTGTTCAATGTGGAATCTTTTTTACTACCCTAATCCTGAATAATTATTAAATTATAGTTTCAATAAAATTAACAATAAAATCATTTCAAATTATAATATTTTTTGGGGTTTAGAAAACTGATTAATTATCAAAATTATTAAAGAAATTAAACAAAAACCATGCTTTAACAACGCAATTTTAAGGGAAAACGAAATATTTCAAAAAATGAAAATTATTTTATTTTTATATATACACATATATCAAAAAATTATCAAACATACAAACTCATATCTAATTCCAAATGTACAACTTTAGAACTTGAGTATCGAAATATGTTGATAAATATAAAAAATAATTTCAATCAACATTAAAATACTATTATGAGTATAATTTTATTTTAAATAAATCCTAATTTTCTTCTTACATAATATATATAATGTTATGCATAGATACATGTGATATATAAAATTTGGATACATATTTTGATATATTTTCTTTAGTTAATTTTTTTAATTGAATTTAATCAATTTAAATAGAATTCTAAATAATTATTAAGAAATGGGATAAACTCAAATAACAACTATATACAGAGATCAGAAATAGCAACAAAATACATGAATATACAAATTGATGCCCAATAGCTCAAATACATAACTTTTAAAGCTCATTACAAATTACAAAATGATGATATTTTTTTTATATTTTTCTTTATTATGTTCTTGTTATTTATATTTTATATATATAATATAGATGTCAAACTGAAGGTCATAAAAAATTGATTAATTTGATATATTATACATAAAAAAACATATCAAAAATAAAAAAGTTATTAATTTTTTTTTTAAAAAGAAAAACAAAAATATAATAATTAATGCAGTACACACACAGATTTGGAAAGTTAATTTTAAATAATTCTATTTTTATATTATTTTAAAAGTTATTATTTAAAGAAAGTTGACTACCAAAAATAATAAAATATCAAATATTTATAACTTTTTTATTTTTACGCATAGCTTTTTACACTTTTTATAGTAACTGCAAAAGGGCGAAAAATAATTTTCATACTATTTCCAGAAGCGGCTGTTATTATAAATATAGATAGATATCTTTTGAATAGATTAATCGATGAGAGACTTATATTATACTTGAAAGAATGTAATATATAATAAACCTAATATATATATATATATACGCACACTCAAAATAATGGTTAATTTAGTATCCACATTAATACTTCTGTTAGAAGAAAAATAGTTATAATAATATTAGTAACTACATTAATATAAAATAAAATAATCCTTAGAAAATAAGTTAGGACTTTTATCTAAAATCCAGAAACCATGTTCAAATTATATATTGACATGTATATTTATATATACAACATATATTATAATTGGAATTAGTTCCAATAAAACCAATTTCCTAGGTTGAGACAGTGTGACTAAACCATTGATTAGAATTTTAGAAGCATGTAATTTTCCTAGTATTTTAGGTAATTTTTCTTTTATTTCCTATCATTATTGCTGCTGCGATTATTGTTAGGTGAAAAATCAAATTTACAATTTTCTTTCTGTTTCCTATCATTTATTCTCTCCGCCATTATTGAAGCAACAAATTGGGAGTTTGAAAATAACACTTCAGTTTCGAATGGGTTTTTTGAATGTTTGAAGTTTAAAAAGGCGCAACTCAATAGGTATATAATTTGGTTGATTAATTTTATACTTCAGTGGTTAAATTAGGAATTTTTAATTTGTGCTTTTGGGTTTTTTAAGTATAGTTTTAGGTTTTTTCTACATCTGATTAATTTTTTGTGAGTGTATATTTGTATATTTGCCGGAGTAATATTTGAGTCTTATGTGCGTATGGGTTTGGGTTGTGTTATAGACTGTGTTGGATGGTGTTAATTTTCTGTGAACGGGCGTTCAGGGTTTGTTGGGTGTTCCAGTGAAGATGATGTTGTTTTTAAATATATGGTTGTTGGGGTATGTTTTTGGTTAGTATTGATTTAATGCTAATATAGAATTACAATAATGTATAGCTGTATGCATTTTAATGCATAGTACATTTGTTTGTATAAACTATATCTAAATTTGTTCGATGTATCGATAGTTTTTAGATAGTGTATATTTAGTTATTGAACAATGCATAGATGATTTTTATTGCATGCTAACTTTATGAACAATGCATATTCATATTCAAAATAATGCATAGATAGTTGATATTGATTGCATACTAGGATGTTTTAATTATATATTTTGCATTCTATATATGAATGTGCTTATTGACAGTACATATTTACCTTTTTTATTTATGTATATTTACATAGCTAAAGTCGCATATTTAGTTTTGGAGAAACTCGAAGAACAAGATTGATTATGACATATTTGCAATACAACTCATGGAGTCGTACATGGGTGGAGGAACAACAAACTGAGATTATGGGCTCGAGAAGGGGTGTCACGCCCCAATCTTGATAAGTTGAATAAAACATAATATTCATTGGAGTACGACTCAGGAAAAATCAGAAACTTAAGTTTGACCAGACCTTTTTCCAAAATGCGTACCATAATACAATTACACAACGAAAGTCTGACATGATAATAATACTCCAAAACAACAGATTTGTCAATACTTAGGTACAAACCATATAATAAGTTTGAATATCCAAAAATATCAATACAAAAGCAAAATATCCATATAATTCCTAGAAGTTGTTCCACCAACTTCAACCTTGATTCGAAAACTTTTCATTGGTCTCCTCATTTTCACATACACCTGTCTCTAAATTTTTAAAATCGATGGGGTGAGCTAAACGAGTTGAATGGGTGGGAAATGGTGCTAGTGATAGTTTAAATAAAATTGAAGTAGATTTTTCTCCAAGCTTGAGCAAAGAAATTGACTTTACATATAAAATTACCAATTCTTAGAAGAGCATGATACTACGTATTCTTGTAATTTTTTTTACAGAAAACAGAGCTCAAATGGACAGATATCAGTTGGAAGGCCCGGACACAATCGACAAGTGCAAGAGAAGATTGAAAAGACGAAGAAAACAAACAAAAACAAGTCACACGATTAGCTCGAGTGGGGTGACATGATCGTATAAAGTTACACAATCGTGTGAAGTCTTCGGGAGAAAACAGAGACAGAGACGTGTTACACGGTCTACCCATGTGGGACCACACGACAGTGTAGAGTGGCCGTATGAAACCACATGGCCCGTGAGATTTGCCTGCGTCTGATTTTGAGTCTTTTTTCCATCAGAACTCTCCAAGTGATCTCTCCAAGCACTTATATAAAGGGACCAAAGCCTTGCACGAAAATACAAGTCATTACATCTGAAAATACACTACAATACACAGGATTACATAGGTCAAAGGTCTTTTGAGAGAGGAGAGCTAGTTACGAAGAACACCACAAGGCCTTTCACATCTACGGAAGCACGAGGGTTTCGAAGGCTGGGAAGGAGGATCCATCCTGACAAGAAGGGGTTTTCTTTCTTAGTTTAGATCTCTTGTATGTAATTAAACAATGTCACAATGTTGATTTCAAGTTTGTGTATGAAATTATTATCAATGTTTGACTAATCTTTTGGATTCTAGGGCATAATCAAAATTGTTGATTCATGTTAAATCTTGATTGATTGTTTTCTTAATTGATTTATGTGTTCTATTATATGAATAAAATATTATTTTTAAATGCTTATTATCTTATCAATAATTTGCATGTCATACTTGTTAGTCCATAGTCCGGAAGGTGAGTTCTAACAAGACGAAAATCGAATTCAAACATAAGAGGGTAATGTATTCGGAGACTACATCTGTTTGTGGGGAGTATTTCAATTCAAAGATTTGTTGGGAGTTAATAATAGTTGTGGTGCATTGGGAGACCTCAATTATTATTAATCTACTGTTTATGTGCCACTCGGGAGGGAAAATAAATTAGTTTATGAATTGAACCCATAGAAACACATGAATTGGTTTTGAAACATTAATTGAGTTTAATATTGAAGAAGCATGTTGAGATTATGTGACTAGGGTTGCTTTCGTATTTGTTGAAAATACTTGTGAACTTCGAATTTATTCGTTTTATTTTTATTTTTCGATTATTTCTTAAAAACTTGTGATATTTGGTTGCTTCAATAAAATTGGAATGCGATGTTATTATAGCCTAAGTGTTTCGTAGTTAATCTCTGAGGAATACGACCTTGCTTGCCATTATCCTATAAACTACACTGTACACTTGCAGTATAGAGATCCAAATATTTTTGGCGAACACACACCGAAAGACAAACAAGGGAAAATCCAATAATGATATGAAAATTGGTTTTTGTGGCACACATACTCAAGTCAAGTATAGCAATACACCTAAGAACTTTTAAATGGCTCACAAGCCCAATCAAGCAAGTTTAAGATAGCAAAATTGTCAATTTCAGACAAGTAAAATGATTTATAGTCGGAGTTTGAATTTAATCGGATATCAATATTTACCCAAAAAACTCTAAGTTAAATCCGTCAAAATAATTCTTATTAACTGATTAAGATTCTCTATTCAGCCCCCATGTTTCAAAAGTTTCGTTTAGGGTTTGAACTTTCAAAATTTAGACAAAAACCCTTAGTGGAGTTCTAAATATACAATTTGTCCCCAAAATGCCAAATTTTACATTAAGTGCTAACTATGAAAAACTTATAAAGTCATAAGATTCTAAAATTTCAGTTTACAATTCTAATTTTTCGAGTTATTCACAGTAGTCCTTAGTTTGTCAAAAAATCTCATTTTTAACTCTAAACTTTAAATATCTTTTAAATTGGTCCAAATCCTTTTAAAACAAAAATTAGAAAAATGTAAAATAAGTTCCAAATGTTACATATCAGTCCCAAGAAAAGCAGTTTTGAGTTTCAGGTTCAAAGTTTTAGAAATTTCATATAAGACCCCCGATTTTACGGTAAATTGCCTTTTTGACCTCAAGTACAATGTTTCTTTCCAATTCAACCCCAAAACAATTATACCCTTTAGAGGACAGCCCCCGAGATTATAAGCTTTACATAACATGGTCTCAGAGTTTTAAAAATTAAGGACTGGCCTCTGTATTTTTTTATAATTCAAAAATGGCTCTCAAGTTCAATTTTTCTTTAAAATTCAACCTCAACACATTAAACAAGTTCTAAATATTTTTTACTGTTTAAAAAATATCAAATAGACCCTAAATTATGAAATTTCAGTTTATTACCATTTACATTTTTTACAATTTAATCCCTCAATTTCAATTAAATTCCAAAAATAACTATAAGTCATCCAAGAATTATATAACCACACCTCCAAGCACACACATAAACTTGATCTTCATATTATTAAAAGAATTAAGGTTTAATTTACAAAAATATAGATGCAAGCAAATCATTTAACAAAAAGAATATAAGCTTTATTTTATTCACCTCTAAAGAGTTCCAGCTTTTATTCTCCAAATAAAGATTCGATATCCTTAAATCCAAGCTTATAACGACACCTACAACATTTTCATCAATTTATACCAAAACTAAAACTACAAGATCATTTTTATGTTTAGATAATCCTCAATATAAAAATCTATGATCAACTTACACTTTGAGGATCCTCAATCTATAGATATTCTAAAAATGTGATTGTATGTGAAAAAACCCGAAAGTTGGCTTCCAAATTTCACCTCTGGCTCTGTAACAATATGAGTTTTCTTTCTAATTTTTTTTGCTAACTTGCCTACGGATTTGATGAGGTTGAAAAGTAAGTGAAATGAAAGAAAACGAAGAAAAACAGCACTCCCTCCCTCACCTTAACTCACGACAGAATTGGGTCTCAAAAGGAGAAATCAAATTATTTTGTTGCTTAGTCAAGTGTGTAGAAAGAATAGTCAATTGTAAATTTGGCTTATGCTTGCAAGATAAAAACATAAAATAAAATAAAATCTCCTTTACCCTCACACTCTCAAAATCGGCCAAGACAACAGAAAATGGAGAAGAAATGTTGTTCAAGAAAGAAATATTGTTAAATTCTTGGCCAAGCAAAATGGTTAGTTGAGTTTTGTGGTTAAAATTAAGGGTGTCAATCTCGGACCCGACACGTAAATCCGACACGAACCTAACACGGAATTAATGGGTATGGGTCCAAGTTTCTTAGGTCCGGATCGAAATTAGATCGAACTCGAATAATCCGCCAGTTAAACATATCGGGTTTGGGTCGACTTGCTATTATCCATCTAACCAGTTTATGAATGTTAAAAACAAATAAGTAAATAATTAATTATAAGAAAAATGAAATGCATGTTGTTAAAACTTAAATTCTAAAACCTCCTTAATTATGTATGTTGTTATTATTTTGTACATTGCCCTCAAAATATTTTCACAAAAACTCTTGTCAGACCGTCTAACTGTCCGACTGTTAAGATGATCGACCCGCGATCCTATGGCATTTTCGTAATATTAGTAGTGGTGTTTTAGTAGTTTTTCGGAGTATCGGTATTAGCAAAAATTTTCCAAATGTATTAGTCGTCCTTCTAAAAAGTATTAGCAGCTTCTTCCAAAATGTATTAGTAGTTCCCCAAGAGTTTTTAGTATTTCTCCTAAATATACTCCTCAAATGTATTAGCAATCCCTCAAAAAAAGTATTAATAGTTCCTCGAAAAAGTATTAGTAGTTCCTTGAAATAAATTAAATTTTTCTCTCGAAATGTATTAACAGTCTTTCTGAAAAATATTAGTCGTCCTTCTAAAAAGTATTAGCAGTTCTTCTGAAATGTATTAGTAGTTCCCCTGAATATAATTAATTTTTTTTCCCGAAATGTATTAACAATCCTTCTTAAAAGTATTAGTCGTCTTTCTAAAAAGTATTAGCAGATCTTCTGAAATGTATTAGTGGATCTCTTAGTTTACTTGAAAATATTTAATAATCTCTCGGAAAGTATTAATGTTTTCCGTCAAAAGTATTAGTAGTCCCTCTAAAATGTATTAGTAGTTTCCATGAAAAATATTAATTTTTCCCCTGATAGTTTTTTAGTGATTCCCTTGAAAAGTATTAGTTTTCCCAATAATAAGTATTAGTAGTCCCATTAAAAAGTATTAGTTATTCCCCTGAAAATAATAATAATATCTCCCTTGTATTAGTACTTAGTAGCCATCTAAAACGTAAGTTAATTAAATCAAAGCTCTATCAGAGAAGAAATCGAAGCAACATCATATAAAAAAAATTCAGAATTAATTAATGTATTTTAGTATGCGAGTCTGAGTCTTTTGTGGTGTTACTGCAAAATCGTCGGTCGTCGATTCGGATGGAGATGGCCATTATGTATATGTATTATCCGTCTTCGATTTTTTCTCCATATTTGGATAGGGCTTTGATCGTCAACCATAAATTCATAATCGCACTGCCCGAAGTCTATCTATTTGAAATTACATTTGAAATTGATTATTTGGTTTTTGAGTTGATTGTTCGAAAAATTAAAAGAAAAAAATGATGATAAAAGGTGGGTTGGTGGTGGGAGAAAGTGCAGAAAGGTTTACATAGTGTATTTCATGGTGATGATGGTAACGACACTTCTGCTGGACTCACTCGTGATGGCGATGGCTTTTGCTTGTTTGTTAATTATGAGCTTCACCTGCATAAAATGTTATACTTTAAGAGAGCATTTGCAGAGATATTCGTTCAAGAGCTCCATTTTTTGGAGAGATGAGCGTACCGAGTCGGGTTGATTGTTGGGGCTCCATCTAACGGATTAAATCCGTTAGACCGTCTGACAGGAGACTAGCTCAAATATTTTAAGTATATTATGTTATTTATGTAATTATGTTATTTCTTTTTGAATATTGTCAATTGTAATATTTTTTATTGGTTGAATAGTGTGTCATAGTGATTGACTTTAAAAAAATTTAATTTATTTAGTTGAAACTTTTAAATATAAATAAAAAAAATTTTAGTATATGGTTAAATGGGGCGGGCCGGAGTTACTTGTGAAATAAATATTTGGGTTCGGGTGAAACGTTCTAAACTATAATAACTAAACAGGTCGGGTCCGGATTGACTGACTCTGACCCATAAATCTACAAACCCGGACCCCCGAACTTGGATCGAACACAACTTGACACCCCTGGTTAAAATGAGATTTGGTCATTAAGTTGGTAGCATATTTTGGTTTCAGAAAAATAATATGAATAGATGTATAGAATCCATTATAGATTCATTGGTATAGTTTATGGATCGATTACAAGAAATGGATAGTGGGTGACGAATAGTGGTTACTCAAGTCCTAAAATTCTCAATATCATTTCTTAATGAATAATATAACACTTATAATTATATTATAATCCAATAAATAAGAGTCGAGCTAACTAGGATAATAAATGAAATGAATCGAATTATGGAATTTTATATAAAATAAAATTAAAAGACAGTAAATTCACAAAATGAACTCAAATTTTTAAAAATATTTATTACTTAAAATATTACATTATAATACGATTTTAGGGTCTTACAAGGGAATTGATTTCAAAAATGAACCATGTATTGTTCAACGATTATTTTGATGATTCAAATGAGCAGAGGGAGACCAATTAATTTGTTAGATGCGAAAAAATTCTGTACCGAAAAAATAGGCATAGAAACTTAGTTGATGGATTATTTGGTGGTTGTTTATGTGGATATTACTTCTTTAGATGCTGTGCCTTTTAGTTGTAATTTGCTATGTATGAAGTATTTTGAATATTGTACTATTAGTCAACTATTTTGATTGATATGTTGGAATGATTTTTATTTTATTTGTGTATTGTATAATTATAATTTTATTAGAAATATGAAACGAAAATTATTAGTATGCAATATTGGTAATATAAAAATGCAGTAAAACAAATATATGGATGCAATATTTAAGAACTAAATAGGCAGAATGTATTAAATATGCATTATGGATATTGTAAATATACAACCAATTTGAATTGTAAATGCAATGATTTTGAAGTAATTATGCAGTATAAATAATCATGTGAAATGCCGCATATACGAAGACGATAAAAATGAAATAGTTATGCAGTATTTTTGAACCAGTTATGCAATTTTGTTGAATTAACTATGCAATATGACAACTTATCTTGGAGTATATTGTAAGCATCACATGCATTATTTATGTATTAAGCATGCAGCATAGTAGTAATAAATATGCAGTAATGTGTACAATTTATAAATTGGAATTGGTGTTAGGTAATTACAATAAAGATCAAATTGTATAAATTATTTATACCAAAAGAGAAAAATGGAATAGCTTTAACAAATTGTTTGTATGATTTAGACGTCAAAGAATGCATAATGACGGTCTTCAATTTTTTTTGATTATGCATGCATTCTTACTTGTGTACTCAAGTATACACCGAGCATTGCATCCACACGTCATGATAACCTCATACGTGTTTCTTGATTTTTACTGGTTTCATCGTCATCAGTGACATCAATGTTTGATAAATGGTTTTATCATGATTTTGATATTTTGTACCAAAACAATGTTTTTAAAGGTTGTCCAAATACTCCTAAATGATTTAAAATGGTTTTAAATTTCCTTCAAGTTTATTTTCGACAAAATTGGACAACACATTTAATGGTTTTGTGTCAATGGGTTTTTACATCGAAACTATGTTTCTAAATGTTGTCCTAATACTCCCGATCGGTCTAAAACATTTTTACTATTTTTCGGAGTATTTCTTGAAGTTTATTTTCGATATAAAATTGGACAACACTTTTGAGACCAACCGGTCGCCCTATATGGCATCCCGTACCTGAAAGTTGCGAAAAACAGTGTATAAGCTATTTGCTAAAAAAAGGCTGGTTGACCGGTCAACAGGGTGGCATACCGATATGGTCGACCAAGCGCCGATTGGCGTCGGCCGGTCGGCCGGTGTCGACCGGTGCCTGGGAGCAATTTCTGAAACAGAACTTCCTGGACTCATTTTTTGGTCTTGCTCGACCGGCTGGGCATTGGGTCGACTGGTCGCCTTATGTAAATGTGTATTCTTATTTTCAAATGTCTATTTGTGCGCGACCGGTCGCCCTAATGTTTGACAACAAAATTCTAACTGTTGTGCAACAGATAGCTTTTCCCTAAATTGTGGGATTGATTTCTAACAGGTATATTCTTCATTTGTCTTGCAATTGTTTACAGATTTCAATCTCCTAGGAGAAGTCTATCATGTCCAAGACATCTTCTATAAATAGATGAAGAATTGAAGCAACACAAGAAGATTGAGATACAACACAACAAGACACACTTGAAGCAAATATTTGTTCTTCATAGTTATTATTCTTGTTGTAATTTTGCCTAGCTTATCACTTTCACATCCTTGAGGTCTAGGCTATTCTTGATTACACTTTGCACTCATATTGTAATATTCATTATTGAGTTGTAATCTTGATTTTTGGTCATCATTCAACACAAGACATCCTTGTGAGTATTCTTGTGGTAAGAATACACTTGGGTGATCTAGGTGATAGGTGTTTCAAGAGTGTGGTGCTTTTGAGGTGTTGAAGAATTTGATATTCTTCAAGGTTGAAGATTGTGGTAATCTTCACAAGGTGCCGTTGGAGATTGTGGTAATCTTCAAGAGAGATTGTGGTAATCTCAAATGTGGTGTTGAAAAAGAGTGTGGTGCTCTTCAAGGTGGTATTGTAAGGTGTTGTATTAATTTTGGTAATTAATAAAATCTTTTTTCTTTTTGAAATCCATCCCGGATATACTGGGGTGGTAGAGGATTAGGCCCTAGGTGGGTTGAATCTCTATAAATCGAAGTTTGTTAGATAAATGTTTTTATCATGATTTTGATGATTTTGTTCAAATGTGTTTTTAATCCAAAACGATGTCCATAAATGTTGTCTAAATACTTTCGATCGATTTAATATGTTTTTACTATTTTTCGGAGTATTTTTTGGAGTTTATGGCATCGACCGGTGGGCGTCGACCTGTCGACCGGGGTGTCGACCGGTGCCTGGGAGCAATTTCTGAAATAGAACTTCATGGACTCGTTTTTTGGTCTTGCTCGACCGGCTGGGCATGGGGTCGACCGGTCGAACCCCCCGTCGACCGGTCGCCCTGTGTAAATGTGTATTCTTATTTTCAAACGTCTATTTGTGCGCGACCCCAAGTGTCGCCCTAATGTTTGACAAACAAAATTCTAACCGTTGTGCAATAAACTTTTCCCTAAATTGTGGGATTGATTTCTAACAGCTATATTCTTCATTTGTCTTGCAATTGTTTACAGATTTCAATCTCCTAGGAGGAGCCTATCATGTCCAAGACATCTTCTATAAATAGATGAAGAATTGAAGCAACACAAGAAGATTGAGATACAACACAACAAGATACACTTCAAGCAAATATTTGTTCTTCATAGTTATTATTCTTGTTGTAATTTTGCCTAGCTTAACACTTTCACATCCTTGAGGTCTAGGCTATTCTTGATTACACTTTGCACTCATATTATAATATTCATTATTGAGTTGTAATCTTGATTTTTGGTCATCATTCAACACAAGACATCCTTGTGAGTATTCTTGTGGTAAGAATACACTTGGGTGATCTAGGTGATAGGTGTTTCAAGAGTGTGGTGCTTTTGAGGTGTTGAAGAATTTGGTATTCTTCAAGATTGAAGATTGTGGTAATCTTCAAAGGTGCCGTTGAGATTATGGTAATCTTCCAAGAGAGATGGTAATCTCAAAGGTGGTGTTGAAGAAGAGTGTGGTGCTCTTCAAGGTGTTGTAAGTTGAGTTTGTATTAATTTTGGTAATTAATAAATTTTTTTCTTTTTGAAATCCATCCCTGGATATACTTTGGGGTGATAGAGGATTAGGCCCTAGGTGGGTTGAACCTCTATAAATCGACGTGTGTTGTTTACATTCCGCACCTTTATTATTGTCTTTGAGCATTTGGTTCGAAAAAGAGGTAAAATCGAAAAGATGAAGATAATCTATTCACCCCCTTTAGATTATCGTAGCCGCTGACTTACAAGTGGTATCAAAGCCAAACTCTTTGGCAAGCTCGTTCCACATCGCGTGTAAAGAGGAACGATCACCGCTACGAATGAAGTCTACCTTACCGCGCTCCACCACCAATCCACCACTATTTGATTCCAAAATTTTACATTTTGGAAAGAAAGAATGGAATGCTATCTACAAGATTGCGGGTTCGATATTTGGAACACGGTCATCAATGGAGAATCTATTCCGATAAAAGATACACCACACACCTCTAAAGTCCTCAAGGAGCTCAATGATGAAGAGAAGAAAATCATCTCCTTAAATGGTAAAGCTCTTAATATTTTGTATTATTCACTTACCATTTTGGAATTTGATCATATTGTAGGAATCAAATCGGCACATGAAGTATGGCAAAAATTAGAAGCCATCTATGAAGTATATGCAAATGAAAGGAGCAACTCAAAAGCATCTACTTCTCAAGTGGATACAAAATCAAATTCAAGGAACAAGCCTCTTACAACTTCCAACTATGAAGAAGTTGAACATTGTCTTATGGGCTTCGAAGAAAACGAGGTAAGTTCTAAACCCTGTACTTCTTATGACAATAAATTGCATAATGATTATAGTGATTTGCTCAATGATTTTGATGACCTTCAAAATGAATTCCAAAGCTTACTTGTTAAATACAAAAATTTGAAAAAGGAATTCAATGGTTTGAAAAATGAAAAGGATAGTCTATTTACTTCCTATGGATCACTATCATGTGCTCACACCAACACACTTGATAAGGTTAGAAACCTTGAAAAGGAAAATAGTACTCTTGTTGAGGATATAAATTGCATGAAAAAGGATTTATCAAAATCCAACTTGAGTACCGATAAAATGATCAATATTATTGATGTTCATAGTTGTGATAAATTGAAACAAGGACTTGACCATAAGCCTAATGTTGTTAATCATATGAAAATAGTCAAGTCTCTAAGCATGTTGGTCATTACACTTCTAGAATTATTACATGCTTCTATTGTGGTAAAAAGGGTCATACGGTAAATAATTGTCGGGCTAGAAATAGCTCTAATTATTGTTGGAGACCTAAAAGTCTCAAGACTAATCCCAAAGGACCCAAACACTTAAGGGTACCACAAAGCAATGTCATATTAGGTACCCGGCGGAATAAAAATCAAGGAAAATTCATACCACCAAGAAGAAATCAAATGCCCATTTCATTTGATCAAAGGAGAAGACATCACCACAATGAATTTTCAAAAGAAAGACATTATCAACAATGGGAAGGACATAATTCTTGGAGATGGAGAAATTGGAGAAGCTATCATTAACAAGATGATTTTCAAAGGGGAAGATATCATCAACAATGGGAACGACACAACCCATGGAAATGGCGTAATTGGTAAACCGTATCTCCCTATTTAAATATGCATTTTATTTGTATGCATGTTTTTATTTGTGCATTAATTGTCAAAATGAGTTTTCAATTTCTTTAAAATTAAGGTCTTCAATATATATATTTGTGGTTTTAAAATTCTTTGAAAAAGAAGACCTTGCATGATGTTTTAAAAAAAAAAAAAAACTATTGTGCATTTACTATGACTATTGTGATTTATTATGGATTTTTATGGCACAAGCTTATTTGTAATATTTCTCATTGTTTCTAGCCTACACTTGTATCATATTCGTTTTGTGCTATACTTGTTTAAGATATGTGTAGGATATATATTTCCTCATCCTCTTCAAGAGATGATTAAACTATCGAGGTACGCTCATCATTGTATTCATCTTATAGACTCGATATATTTTTGTCATATGCCTATGTGCTTGTTTTTCAAGTTATTTCAAAGTATTTCACATAAGTGCCATTAAGAGGATTTTTTTTGAAAGGCACTATTCGTTAAAACTTGTTTTATCCGAGACTTATAAATGATTACATTTTGTTTTGATAAAACATTTGAGTTTCATCCTTGTCTCAAAATTATGCATTTGATTGCTCATATTCATTCTTGTCAAAACTCTTGTTCAAATGCTTCTTTTAAATAAGGTCTCAAATATATGCTCTTGGTTTTTCAAATTTCAAAAGAGACCTTATATAGCTTCATATAAGCTTTTTTTTGAACTTACATGTCTATGAAACTCTTGATGATTTGTTTGAAAGCATAGTATGTGTTACTTGCTATAATGTTTCTATCATTTGATATTACTATGCTCTTGTGCAAAAATCTTTGTTGAGATTTTGCAGAAATTTTTGGTAGCTCAAAGGTATTGTCAAGAAGAAGGTATTGATTTTGATGCAACATTTGCACTCATAGCACATTTAGAAGTTATTTGCATTTCACTTGCCCATTCTTGTTTTTAGAAAATTTCAAGCTTTACCAAATGGATGTTAAATCCAATTTTCTAAATGGTTTTATTCAAATAAAAGTCTATGTAAAACAACCGAGGTTTAAAATTTTTCTAGGCCATATGATTTTTATAGAAGGCCTTGTATGGTTTAAAACAAGTACCTCGTGTTTGGTATGATAGACTTAGCTAATTTTTGCTAAATGGTCTTACAAAAGGTAAAGTTGAAACTATTTTTTTTGGGGCAAGATTATTTACTTGTACAAATTTATGACATTATTTATGGTACTACTAATGAAGTTTTGTACAAGATATTTTCTAAGTTGTTGCAAGGTAAATTCAAGATGATCATGATGGGGGAGCTCAATTTCTTCATTGGAATTCAAGTTCAACAGTGCCAAGAAGATGGTTATATTCAACACTTAAAGTATACAAAAGAAGAAGTGAGGCATTGAAGAAGAAAGAACCATCTCAACCTCTATGACTACCATGTAAAGATTGACAAAGGTTGAGGAAGGCATATTGATTGACAAACAAATTCGAGGTATGTTTATCTTCGTTTATTACTCTTTTAGACTCGACATTTTCTATGCCTTACGTCTATATGCTCGACTTCAAAAACTATCCCAACGAATCTCATTAAAGTGCCGTTAAAAGAAATTTTCAAATATTTGAAAGGTACTTCTTCTTATGACTTGTTGTATCCAAAGTATTAAAACGTTCTTATTTTCGGGATAACAAGTCCTGTGATAATAATCTTTTTCAAAATATGGTTCATCATAATCGAACTAAACATATTGAGATTCGATATTTTTTCTAAGGGATTGCATGTTTAACAAAAACTTGAGATGTGTTTAATTCCGTCTCAAGGATAACTCGCGGACTTTTTAATCATTCACCGCTGAGTATTTTACTTCATTTCGAGCTTGATTATGACATAATGTATATTGAATGAGGTCTACGTATGCATTTTGCACGTTTTTAAAACTTAGGGGCAAAAATCGGATTTTTGATCAAATTTCGGATTTTTAAAAGAGTGAACTGGTGGGCTGCCAGGGCGGGTCGACCGTCGCCGCCCACTCGCCGACCGGCCGCCCAAGCCCTTGACCGTCGCCCACTCGTGAAAATTTGGTTAAAATCATCCTGTTCTTGTATTTTGCCTTTTTGATGTTTTTCTTCTCTATTTCGACCCCTTTGACATTTGCACACACATTTTACTCCAAATGAGTTTTGTTGCATAAATTTCATATTTTGGGGATTATCTAGCTCGATTATCATCATCATTGCTCGTCTTTACCGATTGAATGGTAAGAATTCTACTCCCTTATCTCAATTGGGTTGAACCCTTGAGAACTTGGCCTATATGTATATTTCTTGATGCAATTCTTATATATTTGTGTTGAGCATGATAATTGTTGATGGATGATATTTGTAAAATTGCTTTTGCTGATGAAAAACTTGGCTTGATTACATTTACAAGGGCTACATATCCTTTTCAATCTTTGACGTCCGCCAAGTGTTCGATAAAATGTTTCAATGAAAAATTCATCACCAACATGATTCTCTCGTTTTCAAATGTCTTATATATTTATTGAGATCATATTTTTGCAAATCAAATGAGTTTTCATAAGCTTCTACAAGTCGTATGATCGACTTTTTCCTCCTATTTGGTCTATAAGCTTCAATGTTCAAATAGCTCGATACATCGGTCTAGTTGCGCACTTTGATATGATTATATGATGTTTTTATCGTGCTAACATTCTTTTTGATGATTCCAAAGGGGGAGAAACAGGTTATAAGCTTATTAGCTCATAAAAAGCTCGAGAAAGAAGCTATAAGCTATGGCTTCTAAAAGCCTTAAGTTGTGGATTATATTTAGTCCATTTGTTGTATTATGGACTTATATACTTGTCTAATGATGTTTTGTTGACAGGGGGAGCTTATAAGCTCTTGTACTTAAGATCAATATTTAAAAGCTAAGCTTTTAGCTTGTGGTTGATTGCTTTTACATTACTCTTGTTGTGCATATTGATAGGGGGAGCTTTTGCTATATGTGTTTGAATATCCTTACTCCCATCCTTGTAATTATATTGTGTGGAATGTTGTTGCTCACAACGGATAGTTCTTTTTAACCGGTAAAATCGTTTTGTTTTCAAAATCGACCTCGTTAAAATTGTTTTGGTTTGTAATCATCAAAAATGGGGAGATTGTTTGATAAATGGTTTTATAATGATTTTGATGATTTTGTACCAAAACAATGTTTTTAAAGGTTGTCCAAATACTCCTAAATAATTTAAAATGGTTTTAAATTTCCTTCAAGTTTATTTTCGACAAAATTGGACAACACATTTAATGGTTTTGTGTCAATGGGTTTTTACATCGAAACTATGTTTCTAAATGTTGTCCTAATACTCCCGATCGGTCTAAAACATTTTTACTATTTTTCGGAGTATTTCTTGAAGTTTATTTTCGATATAAAATTGGACAACACTTTTGAGACCAACCGGTCTCCCTATAGGGCATCCCGTACCTGAAAGTTGTGAAAAACAGTGTATAAGCTATTTGCTAAAAAAAGGCTGGTTGATCGGTCAACAGGGTGGTAGATCGGTATGGCCGGTCGGCCGTCGACCGGACTGGCGTCGACCGACGGCCGAATCGTGTGTCGATCGATGCACTGGGAGCAATTTCAAAGCAGAACTTCCTCGGACTGGACTTTTTTTGGTCTTGCTCGACCGGCTGGGCATGGGGTCGACCGGTCGAACCCCCCGTCGACCGGTCGCTTGTGTAAATGTGTATTCTTATTTTCAAACGTCTATTTGTGCGCGACCGGTCGCCCTAATGTTTGACAACAAAATTCTAATCGTTGTGCAGCAGACAGCTTTTCCCTAAATTGTGGGATTGATTTCTAATAGCTATATTCTTCATTTGTCTTGCAATTTTTTACAGATTTCAATCTCCTAGGAGGAGCCTATCATGTCCAAGACATCTTCTATAAATAGATGAAGAATTGAAGCAACACAAGAAGATTGAGATACAACACAACAAGATACACTTCAAGCAAATATTTGTTCTTCATAGTTATTATTCTTGTTGTAATTTTGCCTAGCTTATCACTTTCACATCCTTGAGGTCTAGGCTATTCTTGATTACACTTTGCACTCATATTGTAATATTCATTATTGAGTTGTAATCTTGATTTTTGGTCATCATTCAACACAAGACATCCTTGTGAGTATTCTTGTGGTAAGAATACACTTGGGTGATCTAGGTGATAGGTGTTTCAAGAGTATGGTGCTCTTGAGGTGTTGGAGAATTTGGTATTCTTCAAGATTGAAGATTGTGGTAATCTTCAAAGGTCCCGTTGAAGGAAGATTGTGGTAATCTTCAAAGGGAGATTGTGGTAATCTCCAAAGGTGGTGTTGAAGAAGAGTGTGGTGCTCTTCAAGGTGTTGTAAGTTGAGTTTGAATTAATTTTGGTAATTAATAAATTTCTTTTTCCTTTTGAAATCCATCCCGGATATACTGGGGTGGTAGAGAATTAGGCCCTAGGTGGGTTGAACCTCTATAAATTGACGTGTGTTGTTTACATTCCGTACCTTTATTATTGTCTTTGAGCATTCGATTCAAAAAAGAGGGTAAAATCGAAAAGATGGAGATAATCTATTCACCCCCCCTCTAGATTATCGTACCCGCTTGGACTTACAATCAATTGGAACAAAGCTATTAACATTTTTAAATCACTCCATCGCTTGATCATTTTTATTGACGTCCTCGACGTACCATGGTTCACCATCTGGTCGTTGAAAAGGTGGAGGTGAGATAAAAATTCTTTGTGGATGGGTTTACTTGTGCATGTGTGGTGTATGTCGATGCAGAAAATTACTTATATGAAATTATGCATGATTCATGATGCGTGCATCACCCACAAACCACAAGCAAATTAATAGTTAGAAGTAGTTTGTTGACATTCAAGCACTTGAATGATATTCAAGAAATTCAAGTAGTGGTTGTGTACGGAATGTAACGCCAACCCAAGCAAGCAAATGGGTTCGAGTAACTTCAGAATCATGTGGATTAGACAACGATTCTTTCATTCTACCTTATGTCATGACACATCTAACAAGAATGGCTAACGAGTCTGGAGTGTGTCATAATCATGATTATACCAATTACTACTACCCATTTCCCTTGGACACTCCATCCGCAAGTTGTGAGACTAGGACAATGGAGATCGATAAGGAATTCTAGCCGTGCTGCTCGATTCCAATACGCGACTAGTCCACCTCGATTGTGAGCTCGACACACCAAGTTGCTAAAGTACAAGTATATTCACAGAGTTTATAACATGTCAACAAGGCAGTCGAATAAATGCATGACAGTACATATAAGAGCAGTACAGTAATGTTTATTCCACGCTAGTGTGAGGTATAATTGGTCGTGTAAATAAAGTTAATGAAGCTACAATTATCGGAAGGATAGTCCTTGCTTCAAATGATATGATGGACTTGGTAGCCAAAGGGTACTACCAAGAAGAAGGATAGATTTTGATGGAACCTTCGCACATGTTGCTAGATTGGAAGCAATAACGTTGTTTCTTGCTTATGTTGCACACCAGAACTTCACAATTTATCAAATGAATGTGAAAAATGCATTTTTAATGGACTTTTGGAAAAAAGAGTCTATGTGGAACAACCTCCCGATTTTGAGCAAAAACTATTGGAGACAAGGTCTACAAGCTCAAGAAAGCTATGTATGGTTTGAAGCAAATACCAAGAGCATCGTATGATACATTGTCTCAGTTTCTCATAGACAACGGATTCACAAAAGGCAAGATTGACAGAACACTCTTCAGAATATTCAAGATGGAGAGAGTATAATGCTTGTTCAAATATAAGTGAATAACATCATATTTGGATCCACAAATAAAAAGCTGTGTGACAAGTTCTTTAACCTTGTCCAATGGGAAGTTTGAGATGATGAGTATGATGTGAGAGCTGGCTTTCTTTCTAGGTCTATGTAGGTCCCAAGGGGTGTTCAATTAAGTCTTGAAGGGGAGGTGGGTTGAATAGACTTCACTAATTTTTTGATTTTAACTTAAATTAGAGTTTTATACAAGTCACAACTTAGTCCTCAGAAAGACGACTAGGTTCAACATCAACAGGAGAGTTAATCAATCAACAGACTCGACTGAGTAGTTGATATAGTAACTCAGCTGAGTGAAGTGAGCTCTTTAAAAAATTCCATTTATTTTGTTTTACAGTGAAAGTCTTACACTCTTTTTAGAATTGTTTTCAACACTTGTTTTAGGTTAAATTATTATCAGTTGAATGAGCAAATATATGTAAGCAATTATAAAAATATGCGAAAAGTAATTGCTGAAAGTAAATGACATAAAGCAATTTTATAGTGGTTCGAGGTAGTTGTAATTCATCTATTCCACTCTTCTCCAACTCCTAGACCACTAATGCAACAACTGTTACAAAATGGATACAACAGTCCAAGTAGGCTTTGATCACACAACCAACTATACTCCTGGGACTCAACTTCTTCGTAAGGCTGCTGCCTCACTACTTCAGCTCCTTCAAACCCTTCGGACTTGATCATTAGCCCTCCGTCAGATTCAAACCAGGTTCTAACTTGAACCTTGTTGCATGTCCTTCACCACGTGAAAGTGCAGACCCCTTGTTCTTGAAAAACAATTTTCCTCTTCAACAAGTTGAAGCTTTCTTCCTTCCTTCAGTGAATGTGTTGGTTAGAATCACTTTGAATGTAGGATTGAGGATTTGAATGGATAGCTTGAGAGCATTTTGCAGTTGCTTGCTTTGCTCAAAGTTTCTCTTGTGTCATACATGCTTCTCTCATATTTTTCTTCAGCCTTTTATAGTGATAGTTTGAAAAACGTGCTTGTTAAAGAGATAGACATTTTTCAAACTTCACTTTTTGATGATTTGCTTGTCTTATTATGCAACTATTGATGTTGGCCTTTCCTTAATATAATGTTCTGCATATTGCCTGAAACACAGCAGGTCTCTGCGAACTTCCTATTGGTTCCCAGTTACTTGTACTCTTTCAGCAAGACAACTTTTAGGTTGCAAGTCTGTCCCCTTACCATTTTGGGTAAGTCTTTGATTTTTCTTTGCAACAGACTTATTCAGCTCTCTTCGAGTCCTAAAGATGCTTTACTTTATTGAGTCTTCTCCATGAATCTGGGATGACTCAATTGTTAGTCTACTGAAAGACACAACTTCTTTACTTGAGTGAAATTTTTCTTCAATACTCAGTTGTGACACAGCTTAACCTTCACTGCAACTCTTCAGTCAACTTCTGCGATCTTCAACTTTACTGCTTCTTAACTCAGCTTATATCCTATCTTTTACACAGTTGAAATATAATAGAAAATGGAGTGCCAACTTTCTAATCTAAGTTTTCTATGCATCATCAAAATCTATACAAATAAATTTTCTAAAAGTCTTCAAGTCAAGCAAATGAAGGATAGAACATTGATAAGTCAAACCAAGTATACCAGAGAGTTAATGAAGAAATTTGGTATGGAAGAGAAGTCATCTGCAAATATCCCCATGAACTCTTTATCCTATAGCGGAATTTTGGTAGGACTACTGCTTTCTCCTCAGAATCTGGTTCGACTTGACTTCATGATCGCGGGCTCTCTTCACTTCCGCAAACTATCGGATAATATAAATCTAATCTTTAGATTCTAAATTATCACCATATCTTCGCATGCGCTTCGCGCGCAATTGGCGCTTTGCTCTTCTCTTATTCTTCATTGGACGGTTTCACTTCTATCAAGATGGATATGGATGCAGAAGGAAAACCAGTGGATCGAACAACATATAGATCACTCATTGGATCATTGCTCTACTTGACTGCCAACAGACCAGATATCACATTTGCAGTAGTTATATGTGATAGACTTCAGTCTGCTCCTAAAGAAAGTCATATGACTGCATCTAAGAAGATTATGAGATATTTGAAGGGTAGCCAAGAAGTTGGCATATGGTATCCCATAGAAGGTGGATTCAAATTGATTGGATACTCAGACTAAAACTATAGTGGATGTAGAGTTGACATGAATAGTACATCTAATACTTGTCAAATGCTTGGAAATACATTGATTTCTTGGTTTAGCAAGAATAGCTACATCTATAACTGCAGCAGAATATAGTACTACATGCAGCTCTTGTGCCAAAGTCTTATGGATGAGGCAACAACTGAGAGATATTGACATTGAAGAGAAAGAAATTCCAATTATGTGTGGTGACACTAGTGCTATTGCAATGACTCATAATCTAGTGTTGAACTCAAGAACAATGCATATTGATGTCAGGTATCACTTTATAACAGATCATATTGAAGAGAAAGATATCACATTAGAATATGTATCAACTGAGAAGTAGTTAGCTGATATATTCACAAAACCTTTATGTGAATCAAGATTTGAAGAGCTTAAGAATGAGCTTGGATTGATTGAGTTATGTTAATATGCTCAGAAGACTATTTCAACAGAATTAGAGATGGGTGGGTTGTCACTTAGAAGAGTTTTACTCAGTTAGCAGAGTAAAATAGCCTATGTAGTCGTTCAACAGAGTTGAGTTAGTTTGAACAAATTGAGTCTCCATCAATGTGACTAGAGATAGAGAGAAGCTGAGTTAAGTCCCAAATGAAGAAAGGTGATTTATTTATGAACAAAGAGACAAAACGAGGTGGTTTGTATCAAATCGATAATGTTTGAAATATGATGACAACATCATTAAATGCGGTACAGTAAAGGCTCCGACAGTAACATATGATTGGTTATAAATGTTGCTTGCATCAAATGCGACATGATTAATGCTTTTTGACGGTTTAATCCTGACCGTTGATCACTTTTCAAATTCTAAAGGTCTCAAAAACTGTCTCTTCACATCTCATATATATCCAAATTTACTTTATCTCTCTTCTCACATTCTCTCAAGCTTTCGAAAAACTCTCAATATTCTCTGAAAAGAAAAACCCTCTCAAGTACTTCAAGGATTTTCAAAAAAAATTCAAATGGCACCAAAGAAATTCGCCATTAACTTCTCTAAACTCATTGAAAAAGTGTACTCCGATACACTAGTGGATTTCAAAAGCCTTGTTAAGCAGTCTAATGACAAGGTATTGGCTAGAAAAATTGTCGGGCACCTTGAAAAGTCTGGTTTGAAGAAGTTTCTTTCGACAGAGATGGCCTAGACCTTTCAAGAAGAGGTTGTGTTTTTCTAAGTGACTGATGTTGTTCACGATGATGGCATTCACTCTTCAGTGAATGGGAAAGATGTCAAGTTAGTTGCAAATGACTTGGCAGAGCTGTTATACCTACCCGACGCGGACTCACGGAACTTAAGGATTATGAGTTCGACTACATAGAAATCTGGAATGAGTTTGCCAAAAAGGAGGTAGCTGATAAGATGAATCCCTCAGCTACAAAGAAGGTCATCAAGGAATAATACCATAAGCTCATGGACGTGGTAGTCAAGTGCGTGGACATCAAGTTTGGGTCATACAATCAGTTATCCCAGACTAAGATGACTGTGATGGCTGCAATCATAGAGGATCTAGAGGTGAACTAGAGCAAGTTTATCTTTGATAAGCTATGCCAGAATGTCCAGAACGTCAAGCTGGATGAAAAGGAAGCTCGTGAATATTATGGGCTATGGGCTAGTCCTAGGGTATCTGCTGGAAAAGAAGGGTGGGCCCTACCACGTGAACAAATGGCTATTTCAGGAGAACCTATCAGCTTCTCAGAAAAAGATGCATGCTAAGAAAACAAGCACATCTGAGGGGAAATCAGCTGAACATGTTCCCGAGGACACAACCACCCCCATCCCAGTCACCTCTTTTGAACCTGGCGCCATTTTCACCAAGGTGACGAAGAAAAGAAGGACAGTGCGCCGAACGCAGGCGCAAAAAAAACTCGGACCCACGCTAGTTTGAGGATGAAGAGTAGTCAGTTACCAATCCTGCTGATAAGACTGCAGCAGAGTCAGCCATCTGAGTTGTAGCTGAAGAATTCGATAGGGAGGAGGAAGAATCCCCCTTGGAGAGGCACTCCAAGAGACAGCTTGTGAAGAAGTTTGCTGTAGTAGACCCTGCTGAAACAACTGCAACAGACACAATTGTTGTTGTTGTGCCCCGAACTGCTGAGGAAGTTGAAGAAGTTGTCGATGACACAACTACACATGATACTGAAAATGAGCAGCTGAAACAATTGCTAGAGGTGGTGATTATTTTTTACCCCATGCTGAGAAGAAACTAGCTGCTCAAGACCCTGTTTCCTTTGAAGAATCAGGATCTCCAACATATCCTGAGATCGAGGACAAGCTGCATTTATGGAGATTATGGAAGTTGATCGCCAGTAGAGTCTAATTCATGAGGCCTGGGATGATTGAAGAAGAAGAATACCTTCTTGAATTCCTGGGCTAGTCATCTGTGGCGTGTGCTCTAGATGAATTATAATGCACCACTTTCTTTATGAGAAGAAAGATGCTGAAAAGTTAAAGGCTCTGGAGAAGGATAAGGGTCCCGCACATCTTATTTACTATTTCTAAGACCCAAGTATTCCAGAATATGCCCTCAGTAGTGGTAGCCTCAGTGACATTGAAACCATAGAGGGACCCGATGAAGTCGAAGCTGCTTAGCTGAGAAAAGCAAAGCAAGGGTCCCATGAGCTGCACGAGCAATCAAGCTTAAAGGCATTGGAGAATTCTCTCTTGTTATCTCTCCAACCCCTATGATCGAAGAAGTGGAGAGGGACTTGGATGCATTCACCTCCCCAGCTCACTCCGAAGGACAACAAACTAGGGAGGATGGTGATGATGATGGGACAGAAGTAGTAGGAGGCAACCGAATGGAGCCATGCCCTAAGGTAGTTGTTGAGACAACTGAGGAAATATCTAAACATCCAAAAGAAATAGCCAGGTCCCTGGTGACAGCTGACCCCGTGGAAAAGCAATCGGCTGGTGTGCCAGTTGAGGGGAGGTTGTTCACACTATAGCCAGGTCGGAGGAGGCTACATGGGACAAAGATCAATAGACGTTAGAAGGCGAAGAGAAGTTTGCTAACAAAGAAGTTGTTGATACCATCGAAGCTGTGATGGTTGAGACTACCTCAGCTGAGGACTTAACAACACATAAGGTCAATGAAGTTACATAGGCTCAAATTCCTGTAACTAAGGCATAAGGTGGAAGTGGGATGACCAAGGCAGTTGAGGCTTCTGGTCTTGAAAGTGCAATCCTAGAGTTTGATAACTTGAAGGATGACAATGTCCAAGACCCAGCTGCAGCTCAATCTGCAACATGGAATGTCGAAGGCCTTACAGTGGTTGAGAGTACTGCAAAGGTAACTGAAGACCCCATGGAAGTTGATACTGCTAGGGAAAATGTGATGATTTCTGAGGATGTTCCTAAGTTCCCAGAATTCGAGTCCACTAAATCTATGATCAGTGATTCCTCAATTGAATTAGAAGCTGAGTACTCAGTTATTGACGAAGATATTGGCAAATTAGCTGAGTCAGATCAAGAGGCCAATGACTTGGAATAAAAAATGAAATCCTCAAGGATGAGATTGTGCTAGTTGATGGGCCACCCCCACTAGTTCAATCCTCTTCCTATGATGCTGCTAAGGCAGTTGAAGCACTGGTTACTCAAAAGGAAGACACAATCGCCGCCGCTGAAGCCGTGTTGAGACAATCGAGGCACGATCGGCTCGTCGAGCTTCCAATCGCCCCCCGCCAATGAAGCTTCAACAACTGAGGTAAACAGAACTGCGATCTAGGTGGAAGAGAGAAGTATTCCCGAAGGAGGAGTGGGAACTTCCTCGAAACCTATTGACATGTTTGAGATGCTTCAATTCCCATTCGTTGAAGAGATCCCATTTGAAGCTGATACTTCGTAGGAAACTGCTCGATACAACGTTCAAGATGACCCAACTAATTTGCATGTTCTAGTGGAGTTAAGACTTGTCCCATTTGGCCATGATTTTGAGTCTCTCCTTCCTGAGGATTCAAGTCTAGAAGCAGCAGACTTTCGACGTGACTTCCGAGCTATGTGTGAGGAGATGGAGGCCATGGAGAAAGGTTTTGCTGAGCTGAATGATATGATTGATAATCATGATGCCACAATAAATGTGGACATCCATGGAGCAGTGCTGAGGATCTGGGAATGGGCTTAGCAAACTAAGGCTCTACACATGGAGCAGGTTGGCTACTTCAGACAACTATTTTCCAAGTTGCTGGTTTGGGGATCTGAACAAACCTCTTTCAGCAGAGATAATGGGACAACATAGATAAAATAGAGAGAAGCCATTTAACTGATATAGAGCTGATAAAGGTATATATGCAAAAGAAGATGGAGCATATGGAAGCACCACTGAAGTTCGAAATTTTTGCCATGAAGAATCAGCTGTATTCACTCAGCTCCAGCCAGAAAGCAATAAACTCCATCACCCATCGGAATCTTGACTACCTCCTGAATTCAACAAATTTTTGTTCAAGTCTCTCATTATGAGATGATGCCAAAAAAGGAGAAGATAATTCCAAGAAGACCCCTGCAAAGATCATTCTGAAATCAAAAAACACCACCTCACTTCTCTCACAGATTACTCAAGGCTTGTCAGCTGAATATAACGCTGAATTGGCTTTTCCAAAGAAGAAGCTAAAATCGAGAAGCTGAACAAAAGTCAAGAAGGTATGATTGAAAAGCTTAAAGCCTAATTCGAGGTCCGCCAGCAGGTCTACTCCCAGATGAAGAAAAAGAAGAAGTTACTAATAAGAATCCATGGACGAATGATCAAGTGACGGTGCCAGTTGGTCCGATAACAAGTGCTCGAGCAAGAAAGTTCAAGGATGCGCTCAATGGGTTAATTCAAGTCATGCAGAAGGAGACCGAGAGTGCATTGCTGACAGAGGAAGAAGTTCGGTTGATCCAGTTGATTGGCTTCATCGACGTTCCAGAGTCCACCTCAGACTGAGCAAGCTAAGGATGCCAAGAATACGAGTCACTGTGCATCTTGAAGACATTGTAATCAAGTCTCATTAGTGTCTTGTGTTCGTTTATCTTAGTTAGTTGTAATTTCATTATTTTATAGTTGTTTTGATGTTTAGAGGCCAAGTAAACCTTTAGGGCCATGTCTTAAGTTGTTATTTTGAGTTTCGGTCGAGCATGAATCGAATTCAAGTCGCACGAAAACATTCGCAGGGGCACACGACCACATGCACGACCCGTACGTTGACGCACGACCAGAGCACACCCATGCGTGAAGCCCGTGTGTGATGCCAAATGATGGGGAGCCTATGACTTGCCGCATGGACTAACGCACGACCCATGCGTAAGCCCGTGCGTGGTTATGGCTTGACGCACGACCTCAGCGCACGTCCGTGCGTTGTTTCGGGAATGCAAGTTTTTGCTTTG
Organism: Rehmannia glutinosa; assembly: GCA_016081115.2. Lineage (NCBI taxonomy): Eukaryota > Viridiplantae > Streptophyta > Magnoliopsida > Lamiales > Orobanchaceae > Rehmannia > Rehmannia glutinosa. The sequence continues at coordinate 105,183,255 of CM071926.1, forward strand.
TTTTATTTCCTTTTAAGTTTTAAATTATTTTCTTGGTAGGTTAGGGTTTGGATCCTTTATAAGGATAAACACTTATTGTTTTTCAACAGTGATCAATCAAATATTCTTTTACTCTCATATTGAGTGTGTCTCCAAGTGCTTCAAGATTTACGTTTCTAGTTACAATTATCGACTTTTCAGGCAACAATCCATAATTGCGTGTGGCGTCTTCGCATACCAAGGTTCTTGCTTTGCTAAGCAACAGGTCGAGGTTTCCACCAACTTAACCGAACTATTGAAGATTTTGGGTTAACAACATATTGTTGTTGGGTCGTATGCACATATGTTGCTGCTGCTCACATCAGTTGGTATTTAGAGCCATCTAGCAAGTTAATTCTATCCTTGTTCCTTAATTTTGTTATTTTCCAGAATTTCTCAAAAACCCTAGTTCTTAAAGGGTACCAAAAAAATTCTAATTGCACAAAAAAAATCAGCGGGTAAAGAATCGTAAACCGCGTGCAAAAAAAATGAAAATTCTGAAAAATTCAAAAATTTAAACCCTAGTCTTCAATTTCATCTTATCACGACCTGTTGTTGACTTGGTAATTGGCTTGGTGTGTTGAGGCGTACTTGCGACTGTCTGATTGGTTTATAATCGTGACAAGTGCGGGTACTTGGAGATTGTGAATTGAGTGATACATGAGCGTATACACGTGAGGGAGTGATTTAAACATGACCAAAGAAAACCGACAACCGGCAAATTTGGGTAACAAATTGGATATGGAGGCGATTGCAAACGTTGTGAAGAAAAAAATGATTGAGACGTACGGGGATCCCAAAGAGGCGCCGCAAATTGAGGAGTCTGCTACTAGGGTGCGGAGACCTATGGCGATTTGAGTAACATCAAAATGCAAATCCCCTCGTTCCAGGGAAAGAATGATTTGGATGCCTATTTAGATTAGGAAAGAAAAATCGAGAATGTATTTGATTGTCAAAACTATTCCAAGTTGAAAAAGGTGAAACTGGCATCAACTGAGTTCTCGAATTACGCAAGTATTTGGTGGGATCAATTGATGGTCTCGAGGAAAAGGAGCGGCGAGCGGCCCGTTTCCACATGGGAGGAGATGAGGAGTTTGATGCAATGTCGTTTTGTACCAAATCACTATTATAGAGGCGTTTATCAAAGGTTGCAGAGGTTGACTCAGGGGTCGAAGAGTGTAGAGGATTATTACAAGGAGATGGAGATGCTGATGGCGAGGGACAATATCGAGGAGGATCAGGAGGTTACTACGGCCAGATTTATCGCGGATTGAATACTCCTATAGGAGATGCCATCGATTTACATCACTGTGTCGATCTTGAGGAGATGGTACACAGGGTGGTGAAGGTTGAGCAGTAGCTCAAGAGGAGGGGTTTCAACCAACAAGCACCGAGTTCCAACTCCAATGCATGGAAGACAAACACCACCAAAAGGAGGAGCAGAATTCGAAGGTAGTGGACCAAAGAGGGAAGGCGGCCGAGCCTAAACCTACTGGTAAATTCAAACCCTCTACTACTCGAATGAGAGATATTAAATATTTTAAATGTCATGGGTTTGGGCATATAGCTAGTCAATGTCCAAATAAGAGGGTGTTGGTGTTGCGTGAGAATGGGGATATGGATTCGGAAAGTGAGGCAGAGCAGGATTATAGTGATATATCGGAGTTGGAGGATATTCTAGAGGTATTAGAGGTGGCAAAGAGGGAGGCACTTTCCTTAGTGTCTCGGAGGGCGATGAGTATTCAGACTAAGTCAGATGAGGGAGTCCAGCGAGAAAACATCTTTCATATAAGGTGTTTTGTCAATAGAAAGGTGTGTAATGTAATCATAGATGGTGGGAGTTGCACTAATGTAGCGAGTACAAAGATGGTGGAGAGATTGGGGATTCTGACGATAAAACACCCACAACCTTATAAGTTGCAGTGGTTGAGCGACTGTGGGGAGATGCGGATACGTAGGCAGGCGAAAGTAGTGTTAGGAAATTTATTGTTTAGATTTTGATGAATGCCATGTAAAACTTAGAATAGGAAGTTGGCACCCCATTTTTTTGTTGTAAAATCGCATTGTAACAAATAGGTGGGTCAAGCCGAGTTAAGTCACCTATGCCCAAACATGCAAGAAGACAACTGGAGACTAGTAGGAAGACTCACCGCGAGACAAAATTGAGTTTGGCAAAAGAAGAGAAGACGGAACTCGATCAAGGTGCAAATGAGATGCAATGAGTAAAGCATCGATCAAGTCAACTCAAGATAGTCAAGTCTCTAGTTGAAGTGACAAGAGTCATTTAATGATTGGAAGTGACTTAAGTCACCTGGGAAAGCAAGGAAATGCAAATCAAGTCGAGATAATCGAAAGAGATCCATTGCACGTAAATCAAGAGAATTACTTAAACAAGTAATACCTCCATGCTACCTTTCTCGAAGTGCTCAGTCCCAGAAGCGTGCAAGGGGAATGAACCAATGGGAAGCACTACACCGTGTCAATGCTCTGAAAAGCTGAAGAATAATTAATACGAGGAAGTGGCAATTCCAAGGACTGCAACAAGACAAGCCAACGGCCACAAGTGACTTTCAAAAATAAGCCTATCTCTTCAACGGGCAGATTTTTGAAAGATCACTATAAAAGGCTGAGGAATGACTCTGAGAGAAGGTTACCTGAACCACGAATATTCAAGTATACATTTGAACTATAACCTAAGATATTCTCAAATCATTCAAGATTAATCCTCAAGCCTACACTACGAAGAAAATCAATCCAACACTCACCTGTGAAGGAAAGATAGCTTCAATCAGTTTAAGAGGAAACTTTAGAAGAAAAGGGGTCTACATTCCACGAAGGATTGTAGGAAGGTTCAAGGTCGAACCAGTCTCGAATTTTTGAGGGCTTCGTGATCAAATCCTAAAAGCTTGAGCAAGTGAGTCAGTAGCAAGGCAAATGCCTGTGGAAGAAGTTCGAGTGGAGAAGCCAACCGAGTGACCAAGGCATCTCCGGATCGAGTCCCAAAGGATCAAGTCACCGTTTGTGTGATCAAGACTTGTATCCGGACTGCTTACCACTCTGTATCTTGATCAATACTTAGTGGATTCCTCCAGAGTTGGAGAAGAGTGGAGTAGAAGAATTACCCCATCTTGAACCTCTATAAAAACTAATCGTGTCATTTACATTTCAAAGACTTTAATTCCTCGCATCTTATTTGTTTAATTCTCACGACATATTTGCTATCCAACCGATAATCTCTAAGTACTAAAACCAAGTATTAAATCATAACTCAACCAAACTTAAGGGTGTTAAGTCTTCCAAAAAACAAACTACATTGAGCTAATTCGATCTTAACAAATGAGTTATTCTATCAACAAACGATCGAGTCGTGAGTGACTAACTCTCTTGATTAACTCAATTGGTCATCCACCAAGGACACAAAATGTAGTAGTATCAACTCGAACTTTTAAAAGGACTAAAAGTGAAAATTTGGTAAGGTTTATTCAACCCCTTCTTCTAAACCTTACACTCACACCCCTTGGGACCTACAAGTGGTATCGGATCGGTTGGTTCATTGAGCCTTCCGCACCGTTCTTGAACTAGATCTCCAAACTTTTCAAAGTCTGTTTTAGTACTTAAGTTTTCAAAAACTCCTTTTATCATTAAAAGTTATTATCATGGAAGCAAATTACACGCATCCCTATGTTCACAATTGAAGAATTTGATGATTGGAAAATTCGTATGCGAGCTCATCTATCAAAGATTACATGATGAGATGTGGATAGTGATAGAGGATGGGCCACTTTGCAAATCTTAAAAGTGAACACACGGTAAGAAGAGTTATAGTGAAGGTGAAGAGGATGTTGCCCCTAGACCAACTATGGTTGAAAAACCAAGAACCGAATGGACAAATGATGACGAGAAAAAGATACAACCTGGACAATGTAGCCAAGGACATCCTTTACAAAACCTTGACAAAGCCATGTTCAATAAAGTCAAATCATGCAAAACGGCTAAAGAAATGCAGGGACAAGCTAACATTGATTTGTGAAGGCTCGAGCAAATCAAGGAAAATAAATTATCAAAGGTCAGACAAAAATTTGAGAATTTCAAAATGATCGCAGAGAAAACCTGGATCAACCGGATGCTCGGTTCACAAAAATCACCAACGAGCTATCTCGCACTTGGAAAGGAATATACACGATGAAGGAAAGTGTATGAAGATCCTAAAAAGTCTCCCGGTGAATGGGAAATGAAGGTCATGGCACCGAGACATTCCATGGACCTATCGAAGACCTCCAAACATGAACTATTCTCGAGATCTCAAAGCCTACGAATTTGAGCTGAGAAGAAAAGATCGAGAAGAGACATTGTACCCAAAATAGTGCTCTAATTGTTAAGGATGGAAAGAGAGCCGAGTCAAAGAAGTCATTGATCCGGAAGAAATAGCCCCGATGGTTAAAAGGTTCAACAAGTTCTTCAATAAGAACTACAAGAGAGGCAAGGGCGAATCTTCCGGAAGACACTCATCTCCCTCCAAGTCAAGGGAAGATAGGCCAACCAAGAGAACAGATCATCAAAAAGCTTAATATCAAAGGGCGACAATCCAAGAATGGAAAGAGTGATCAAAAGGTTGAATATCTATCTTTGAACTCAGAGGCAACCAGGTCACTATGCCATTGAGTGTCCATATCCTGTAGTCAACAAATATAGGAATGAAGAAGAAAGAAATGTCTTGAGAGAAAAGAAGACAAGAAAAGAAAAAGGCAATGTTGGCCGCAGAGATCTTTGAGACACCAAGTCAAGAGAGACAATGATTCCGAGAGTAGTGAAGTCGACTACTCAAGTGACTCGAAGAAGAAGCCCGATCTTTTGATGGCCAAGGAACAAGATCAACTCGACCAAGAAGATGAGGTACACTCTAACTCATCAAACTCGATTCTAGTGATAGTGATCGTGACACACACACTTCATCACCCACTGATCTTTATGATTCATTAGGCAAAATGATGAAAGATTTTGAACACATTAAATCCCCACACACACTACTAAATGAGGAAAACAACCTACTCAAGAGCCAAAACTCACACTACTAAGGAGCCGAGTACTCTAAGTCAAATAGTGATGAGAATAAAAGTTTAAAGGTGAAAATGCCAAGCTAATAACAAAATAGCTGCCATAGAAAAAGGGAGAATGACCTCAAAAATGTGATTACCTCATTCACTAAGGCATCTAAATCATTGGATGATCTAATTATGAGTCAAAGAGAATGTGGAGACAAGACAGGCTTAGGATTTAATTCCTCCGTGCTATGTCAAACTCAAAAGTAATTTTGGAAAAAGGATCTTCAAGCAATGAAGTGTCTCAAAATCCAAAACTCCAAAAGGTGCACACACATTCACTCCAAAGCACAATTACAAGCAAACGGCCTTGGTTATAAAGGAAAAGGAAAATGACCATTGGGTGCGTTGAGAGGACAATCGAGAAGAAATTCACCAAGTTCCTCGGAAACTCCAAACAGAATTACTCAGAAAGAAGAAACAGAGCTACCAAAAACCCCAAAAGTTCTATAAAAGAAACACATATGATGGGAATGGTAGAAAATATCCAAGCCAAGTGATTGAACGATGTGAACTATCAAAGATACACTTATGGAATATAAGCCCAAATGGCAAAGGCCTAGAACTCAAGAAAGGCCATTCCAAAAGTATAAGAGCTTTCATCAAAGACACATATGCACCTAGGCACTACACTCGGAGACACCACAACTACCCAAAGAAGGCAATTGCTAAAACACATATACAGCATACGACAAAAGAGACAAAAAGCAGTGTATGAACCTAGAATCCCCAAGCAATTTGCCAAAATTAATTATGATTATGGCATCGATAGATGGCAACCCCTTAGAGCCGATCATTTGGCTATAGGCTGGTTGGATCATCTTACAATACTAACCCCTCGGGACCTGCATAAACTATGGGTACCTAAAACTTAATTTCCTTGATTGCGGGTTCAAGGAATGTAGAGTGCCAAGGAACGTGGTACATGGATAGTGGTTGTTCCGGACATATGACAGAAACAAGAAAAATCATGTCAAAATTCAAGGAAGTTAAAGGAGCAAAAGTCATATTTGGAGGAAATGAAACTCCGGAGAAATAAGAGGCATTGGATCCATCAAGAAGAACGGATTAGAAATCACGATGTTGCATATGTTGAAGGACTCAACTTCAACTTGCTAAGCATCACCCAACTCGTGACAAGGGTTATAATGTTGGATTTAACATGGGTATATGCCAAATCAAGGATATTGAATCAAATGAAGTTGTGTTGCAAGGATGCGAGACAAAAAGAACATGTATGTAGTAAATTGGTCAACCGCAACACCCAACACCTGTCCTATTAGCAAAGAGCACAATGAATCAAGTTATTCGATGGCACAAAAAGTCGAGTCACCCGAATTTCAAAACACTTAACAAGCTTGCCGTATAATCTTGTGGAAGGACTTCCGGACTCGATATACAAGAAGGAGAGTATATGTGACGCATGAAGGGAAAACTAATCAAATCATCATTCAAAGAAAAGACATGCCCATCTTCAACAAGGATATTGCACTTGCTACATATGGATCTATTTGGTCCAGTTGAACCAGCTAGCATAAGTGGGAAGAAATATACCTTGGTGGTAGTAGATGACTACTCAAGATATACATGGACAATATTCATGTGTAAGAAGAAAGAAACTCTCTACGAAAACTACCACAAATGATGAAGAGGATTCAAAATGAGAAGAGCCAAACCATTATCAAAATAAGATCGACAGAGGAACCGAGTTTGTCAATGGTATAATAACTCAATATTGTATTGAAAATGGCATTGGTCATGAATTATCTGCAGCAAGGACTCCACAAAGCAGAATGGAGTTGCGAGAAAGAAGGAATAGAACACTCAAAGAAGCAGAAAGGACCATGTTAGTCAAGGGGTTACCAAAGAGATTTTGAATGGGAAGCAATCAACACAACTTGCTACACTCAAAACAGATGTGTGATAAACAGACAAAATGACAAAGACTCCCTATGAGATTTGGACAGGAGAAAACCAAATGTTGCATATTTTAGAATATTTGGATGTAAATGCCTCATCCATAACAATGGCAAAGACAATCTAAAGGCTTTCGATGCTAAAGTCGATGAAGGTATCTTCTTGGGATACTCAAATTTGAAAGCAAAGCCTATAGAGTACTCAACAAAAGGACTATGGTTGCGAGAGGAATCCATTCATGTGGTATTCGATGAGCCAAATGTAAATGGAGAAGACATTGAAGAGTCACCGATAAGTCGAATCATCCAACCATACTGAAAAAGTCCCTTGAAGTCCGCTGAAGTTGGAATTATAAACTCAAATGAAGATGAGATAGCCGAGTCTCATAAAATCTTTGGAAAATTTGCACTAAGTGATTGCGAGAGAGCTAATCAAAGCAACACAACCGCTAGATGATCGAATCCACTAACTTACTTTAACTCGATGTAAGATGGTCGAAAGACCATCCACCGAGAACTTGTCATTGGAGATATAAGAGAAGGTGTCAAAACAAGATCCAACTCAACAAGAAGCTATGTTCACATGCTTTATCTCACAAATAGATCCTAAAGATGTGTTACAAGCATTGGATGACACACATTGGATTCAACTTATGCAAGAAGAGTCGAATCAGTTTGAAATAAATAAAGTATGGGAATTAGTTCAAAGACCCACCCATCAAAATGTTATTGGTACTAAATGGGTGTTCGAAACAAGATGAACGAGGAGGGTTACGTGGTAAGAAACAAAGCAAGACTAGTAGCCAAAGGATATTGCCAAGAAGAAGGAATAGATTTTGATGAAACATTTGCTCTGTAGCAAGATTGGAAGCAATAAGGATGTTTCTTGCCTATGCAGCTCACAAGAATTTTATTGTATATCGATGGATGTAAAAAGTGCATTCCTAAATGGTTTATTGGAAGAAGAAGTGTATGTTGAACAACCTCCAGGATTTGAGCGCGAAGACTCTTGGAGATAAGGTATATAAACTCAAGAAAGCTCGTATGGATTGAAACAGGCACCCGAGCATGGTATGATACTTTGTCACAATTCCTAACGAGAATGGATTCACAAAAGGAAAAGTAGATAGAACACTTTTCGGAATTCAAGACAAGAAGAGCATACTTGCTTGTTCAAATATATGTGGATGATATCATTTTTGGATCCACAAACAAAGAGCTATGTGAAAAATTTTCAAACCTCATGCAAAGCAAATTTGAAATGAGCATGATGGGAGAGTGACATTCTTCCTTGGACTCCAAGTAAAACAAACAAGGATGGAACCTTCATAAGTCAAACAAAATACACCGAGATTTAATGAAGAAATTTGGTATGGAGGAGAAGTCTTCTCAGAAAATACCAATGAATACGTCGAGTCAAAATGGACATGGATGCAGATGGCAAGCCCGTAGATCAAACAAGATACTGAGCACTTATTGGATCATTGCTTTATCTCACAAAGAAGCGTGCGTACATCACCTTTGTTGTAGGTGTATGTGCGAGATTTCAATCTGCTCCAAAAAGAGAGCCATATGACTCGCAACTAAGAGGATTTTGAGATATTTGAAAGGAAGCCAAGAAGTTGGCTTATGGTATCCAAAGGAAGGTGGATTCAAGCTAATTGGCTATTCGACTCGACTATCTTTGGATGCGAGTTGGAGAAGAGCACTTCGTGCACATGTCAAATGCTTGGAAATAGGCTAATTTCTGGTTTAGCAAAAAGCAAAATTCAATAGCCACCTCTACAAATTAAAGGCATACATAGTCATGGCAAACATTGTTAGCCCAAATCCTATGGATGAGGCAAGAATGAGAGACTATGAAGTTGAAGAAAAGGAAATTCCAATCATGTGTGATAACACAAGTGAAATTGCAATCACTCGAGAATCCCGTGTTGCACTCAAGAACAAAGCATATCGATGTCGATATCACTTCATAAGAGATCATGTTGAAAAGAAGGACATCGTCTTGGAATATATTTCAACCGATAAACAAATAATTGGCGACATATTCACAAAACCATTATGTGAATCAAGATTTGAATAACTCAAGCATGAGTTAGGGTTAATTGAGCCGAAATGACACTCGAAGACTCAAAGAAAAGAAATGAAACGCAAAAAGAGAAAAAGAACTCGAATTCTCAAAATCGGCTAAATGAATCACCATGTCGGAAAGACACTATCTTGAATTAGTTCGACAAATTTGAGTCACTAAGAAAATCAAGCGACGAAGAGTTAAATCAGGCTAAGGGATAAGATGAGTCATTTATGAGCAAAGTGACAAAAACGCAATCGTTTTACTAAGCGGGAATGTTTTTAAGAATGACGCCAAGATAATGATGATGTGTACGACAAAAAGCCGCATACCAAGCTTATGATTGGATATAAATGTTGCCGCATTTTCGAGACATTAAATGCTAATCGGCGTGCAAAATCTGAGCCCGTTGATTTCGATCACATTTCAAAACCACCCCACGTCCTTTCGTAAAACCATACTTAAACCATTTTCGTCTGTTTTCTCTCACATATTACCAAAACGGTTCATTTCTATCTCAGAAGCAAAGGCAAAACTTTCTCAAAACCCTATCTATATTCAAATCAAATTCTAAGTTTCTTTTAGTGAAATAATTTGAAAAAAAATGGCATCAACTTATGATTTCGTCAAGCTAGGAAGCAAATCCACACTGGGTCTAACTGTGGATTTCGAGGAAATGATCAAACAGGGGTCCGATAAAGCCCTCATAAAGAAAATCGCTGAAAAGCTCGAAACGTCCGGGCTGAAACCATTTCTGACGATGGAGTTCTCGATGACCTATGTGGAAGAGGTCGCACAGTTTTACGTGAACGCTGAGATTCACGATGAGGGGATCAAATCCTCTGTTCACGGGAAGGAGTTCATCATCTCTGCCAAGGATCTCGCGAACACCGCTTACTACCGGCGGAAGGAGCACCGAAATCAATGAAGCCGACGTAGACTTGGCCTTTGCTTGGAAGAAGGAAGTAGCCAAGACCGATCTTTGAAAAGATAGTCTACACAAACCAAAAAGGGGTCAGAAGGAGGACTACCACAAACTGTTGGACATAGTTTCCAAATGCATAGACATCAAATTTGGCAAAAACCAACTGTTTCTAAAGCAAAACCGATCGTAATGGCTGCGATCATTGAAGAAAAGCAAGTAAACTGGGGTTGAGTTTGTCTACAAAGCAGACTCGCCAGTTATAGGAACAAATCCTTCAAAGAGGATGGTGCATTTGGAGGATCCCCGAGATATGGCCTGGTGATTGGCGGTGATGGAGGTGAAAGGAGTCCTTCTTCGACATGGAAAGGCATTCCATGTAAACAAGAGGATGTTCAGATCAAACCTCTCCTCGCGCACGAAGAGAGCCCACGCCAAGAGAGTCTACAAGTGAGGGGGAATCACTGACCCTGAAAGATACAATTGTTTCCTCTCCACCAAAGAAGAAAGCTGCCCCTGCGCTTGTTAAGAGAACTCATTGCCCCTACAAACTAAGAAAAACAAATCTGTTCCCGCCCGCAGCTGAGTCGCCGCCCCGCAGCCGTGTCTCCGCCTCCAAGAAGAGCGAGAGAAGGAATCTCAAATACCTTCTCCGGTCGTCAAAAAGAGGAGGACTCGATGAGCCAAGACGGCCGCTCCTTAGAAGAAAACACCAAGACCGCCCCCGCGCCCGTGACTCGGAAGACACTCTCTCCGAACTAGAAATCCTCTGGTACAAACTAAGAGACGAAGAAGAATCATCAAGCAATCTGAACTTGAAAAACCGGCCGAGTCACCACTCACCGCAACATGATATCGGAGACTAGCGGAGAAGTAGAGTCTCTAGATATTATTGATGAAACAATCAAGTCTCAAATCTGGAGGCGATCAATGAGAGGCAACTCGATGACCCACTGTAGTTCAATGAAATGGACACAAGAAGGCTTGAAAGAGATGATGATGTGATGATCCTATCCCCACTTTATCCGCACATCCAAAATCGTCATGCGAGAGTGGAGGAAGTGGAAATTGAGTCGAAACAGGGAACAGTTCCAACGGCCCGAGTTTATCGAAGAAGAAGAGAACTGATGAACTTTCTTGGAGTGACCACCGTGGTCCAAGCATTGGATGAAGAAAACGCACGATATCTTGCAGATCTTCAAGGACAAGGAGAAGGAGAGACAGACAGAGGAAGGCGAGGCACGTGAGAAGGCCAAAGATCCGCCTCTATAACCGCACCACGTAACACACACATCATCTCCTCGACGTCTTATCGATAGTGATGAGGATCTGACCTGCCGCCGCCGCTTACGAAGAGTTGCAAATGCAGCAAGCAATGCACGAATCCGAGAATTCTTCATGAGAAAAGAATGATGGAGGGACCGGGAGAGTCCTCCAAAACACAAATGAGTTGGACCCAATGGGAGTGGTGCGAAAGATATCGCCACGCTTGTTATTCTGCCACCACTTCCCTCCACTGAAAAGGAATTAAGGAACTGGCGATGAAACCGGGTTAGTGGGGACCCCAACGAGCCAACCCCTAATGAAGGTGTCTTACCACCGCCCCAACAAATTAACACTCAAGAGAAACAAATGGGAGTTTGGAGACGAGTGACCCCATTCCAAGTCACTCGGTTGGTGCGCCACCGAGGGGGAAACTCCTCCACTGCGGCAAGGTCGGAGGATGCTTGCAGATGACTCCACAACGAATCTAGGAGGCGAAGTGGAGAAAGTACAAACACAAAATACACAACAAGTTGCCATCAACGAAGCTCGAGACGCTTGAGAGTGTCTCAACCGAGGTGCCAACCGCTCGAAGGCTAATGACGCTGCGATGCGATCGAGGCACGGGAAGGAACAGCCCGGGAGTTAACACTGGCGATGAAAGTGCAATCCATGGGGTTGAGACTCCAATGGATGCCGCCACGGAAGACCCTAAGACAGTGACACGTCAAAAGGGAGGTCCAAGGCCTTGCTGCAGATTGAGACTGCAGAGGTAATGAAGGCCAACGGGAGGTTGAGACTTCCCTGGTAAAGAAGCTGAAGTAGAGAACATCCCTCATGCTATCATTGATCCATCTCGAAAAGGAGATTAGCGCACTTCACGACTCCCGGATAATCCTCGATGTAACCTTTCTCGGGATCGGAAGAAGACGATGAAGCCGAGTCATCCCCCGTGGATCGATCCAAAAGACTCGCCTAAGGATGTTCCAACCACGAGCAAGTCGACCTCAAGACTACTCGTCAAACTTTCAATTTTGATGATGAGCCACCCATGGAAATCTCATCATCGTCCGATGACGCTCGATAAGGCCGAGGACCCGTCAACTCAATTGGAAAACCAACAGAGACCGACAAAGTCATTGAGACAGATGAGGCTCAAGCAAGTCGGGTCAACTTCACAACAGACTCCCGCTTGCAAAAGAGTCCACCGCGCAGCTCCCCAAGCCGCAACAACAGTTCGACTCCACAGGGAACCTCACGCGCACCACTCATCATTGAACAAATCCCGATTGCCCGTGATGATTCCTTTGTAGAATCATTTCCCTTCTCTCTGGAGGTACCCGACCTCCCCAAGAGTCGAGAAACGATCTCGCGCGCTTCCACGCACTGCATCCTGTCATTCCATCGATACCATAGTTCCAAATGACTATGATTTTGACGCCGCTTGGCCATCACCGCAACAGAGGGAACATCCGAAGTTCGGGAGGTGTTCAAAGCATTATTTGCGAAATTGAACGGATGGAGAGGCACCAGCCTCGATGGACATGAGATCGACAATGAGAGATGCCAACCTTATCACGACTTGAGAGGCATAATTGTCGAATCGGGGAATGGTGGAAACAAAGAAAAAAATGCGTGTGGAACAAGCTAGATACTTCAGGACTTTGCTCAACAAGCTCGTTGGTATGGAGAGTGAGAATGCCGATGCAAAGACGAAATTGAGAGAACACATTGAGCACATGCATGAAGCTCACACCGCCGAGATAAAGTCCGCTGCGTGAGCAAAATAAGAGTGATCTCCCCGCCTCTGAAGCAAACATGGATAGAAAATTCAGCCTTCTCATGGCCGAGATGAAGCAAATTTCAGCAGAGTCCAACGCTACTCGCTCCGAATTTCGCGCCGCATACTCCGCAGCGGGGACTCAAGCGAGAACTCCTGGCTATCGCCAGACTCGACTTCCGCTTGCTAGTATATTTCGAGGGTTCCTCTCTCCTTTGATGATGCCAAAAAGGGGAAGAGGAATACCTAAAAGCGCTAAAGAGTTCGATGTTGAGAAGGAATGAACAAATGCAAAGGAAAAACAAATTTATGAGAAGTGTCAAAACAAAAGAAAGGAAAGTTTGTTGAGGGGGAAGAATCGAGAGATGTGACCTTAATGATTGCACAAACCCCCAACAAGGTATTGTCACAACTGATATTATCGCAAAAACTCCAGTGACTCGCCACTCCAACACTCTGCGTGTCATGGTCGAAAAGAGAAAGACAGATTGAAGCGAGGGATGGAGGAAGTGGAAGTAAGGTTGAATGCCCGAGTTATGGACATCATGAAACAACATGGAGGCATTCCAAAGAGAAGCGAGACACTTATGCCATCTCGGATGTCGTGACCGAGCCACGATCGGTTGATGAATTTAAAACGCCGCATCTCAAGGATACTTCCGTAAACATGTCTATGGCTCAAGCCTGGACTTGTATCTTGGGAAAAGGGTCTCACGTTATGTGAAGAAGGCGACAGCGGCAGACTACCGCAATCGCTCTGCCGGTCACTTATCCGGAAAGAAAGAAGACCCCAAGTACAATACACGCCCGAGAGGAAGAGGAAGAAGCGATGGTGGAGGAAGAGGTTTCGACCCAGGCCTCGCCCAAAAACATTGAGTACATAGATCCAGGCAAGAAAGGAGGGATCTACCGGGCTGGTCTTGGCCACCGAGTAGCCAATCTGCAAGTGGCTAAAAACAATGCCGAGTATGTGAGAAGAATCGAAGAAAAAAATAAAAGACAAACTCGGCTATGGGAGAAAAGACAAGAGAGATTAAGAAGAGATGAAGTCTGCCTTAAGGCATATGAAAAGAAGAAGAAGGCGGTGAAGATGAGAAAAAGAGAAGAAGACCGAAGATGAGAAATGAGGAAGATGAAAGAAGGAGGAAAGGAGATGAAGTGTTCTTTGTCACCCCTTCATGTATTTTACTATGTAAATACATACTATGTAAGTCTTCTCTCGTAATAAATCAGAAATTCTCTATTTTTTTGCGTAGACATAAATGTTTGCTTTGATACACCTTGTAAACAACAGTGTAAAAGAACAAGAATGTTATGATCAATAAAAGGATTGATTCTACGCATACATTCTCTGTGAATGCACTATCTCGTATGTAAAGGGGGAAATTGTTAGGAAATTTATTGTTTAGATTTTGATGAATGCCATGTAAAACTTAGAATAGGAAGTTGGCATTGTAACAAATAGGTGGTCAAGCCGAGTTTAAGTCGCCTATGCCCAAACATGCAAGAAGACAACTGGAGACTAGTAGGAAAACTCACTTGCGAGACAATTTGAGTTTGGCAAAAGAAGAGAAGACGGAAACTCGATCAAGGTGCAATGAGTAAAGCATCGCCAAGTCAACTCAAGATAGTCAAGTCTCTAGTTGAAGTGACGGAAGAGTCATTTAATGATTGGAAGTGACTCTAAGTCACCTGGGGAAAGCAAGGAAATGCGGTCAAGTCGAGATAATCGAAAGAGATCCGTTGCCGAGAAATCAAGAGAATTACTTAAACAAGTAATACCTTCATGCTACCTTTCTCGAAGTGCTCAGTCCCAGAAGCGTGCAAGGGGAATGAACCAATGGGAAGCACTACACCGTGTCAATGCTCAAAAAGAAGAATAATTAATACGAGGAAGTGGCAATTCAAGGACTCGCAACAAGACAAGCCAACGACCACAAGTGACTTTCAAAAATAAGCCTATCTCTTCAACGGCGATTTTTGAAAGATCACTATAAAAGGCCGAGGAATGACTCGAGAGAAGGTTACCCGAACCACGAATATTCAAGTATACATTTGAACTATAACCTAAGATATTCTCAAATCATTCAAGATTAATCCTCAAGCCTACACTACGAAGAAAATCAATCCAACACTCACCTGTGAAGGAAAGATAGCTTCAATCAGTTGAAGAGAAAACTTTAGAAGAAAAGAGGTCTACATTCCACGAAGGATTGTAGGAAGGTTCAAGGTCGAACCGAGCCTCGAGTTTTTGGAGGGCTTCGTGATCAAATCCTAAAAGCTTGAGCAAGTGAGTCAGTAGTAGCAAAGGCAAAACCCTGTGAAGAAGTTTCGAGTCGGACGAGAAGCCACCGGTGAGTGACCAAGGCATCTCCGGACCGAGTCCCAAAGGATCAAGTCACCGTGTGATCAAGACTTGTATCTGGATCTTACCACTCAGACATCGATCAATACTTAGTGGATTCCTCCAGAGTTGGAGAAGAGAGGAGTAGAAGAATTACCCCATCTTCGAACCTCTATAAAAACTAATCGTGTCATTTACATTTCAGCACTTTAATTCTTGCGTCTTATTTGTTTAATTCTGCTGACATATTTGCTATCCAACTGATAATCTCTAAGTACTAAAACCAAGTATTAAATCATAACTCAACCAAACTTAAGGATGTTAAGTCTTCCGCTGAAAACAAACTACGAGTTGAGCTAATTCAAATCTTAACAAATTGAGTTATTCTATCAACAAATTTCTCGATCGAGTCCGTGAGTGACTAACTCTTCGATTAACTCAATTGGTTGCCCACCAAGGACACAGCTGTGTAGTATCAACTCTGAACTTTTAAAAGGACTAAAAGTGAAAATTTGGTAAGGTTTATTCAACCCCCCTTCTAAACCTTACACTCACACCCCTTGGGACCTACAAGTAGCATTTCAAATAGGGGGTTATAAGGATGAGGTGTTGTGCGATGTTGTGCCGATGCAGGCAGGGCACATTCTGTTGGGTAGGCCATGGCAGTTTGATAGGAGGGTACAACATGACGGTTACACCAATCAGAATACTCTTATTCATGATCAAAAACGTTTTGTACTTCTTCCTTTAATTCCAAAAGAAATTTATGAGGATCAAGTAAAATCGAGAGTTGGAGACGCAAAAGAAAAAGAGAGTTCGGCTAGTGAGCATAAAAATCAAAATAAAGCCGTGAAAAAGGAGAGTTTGAGAGAAAACAAGAGTGAGGGTCCGGTTAAGGGTAGAAGTGAGATTCGTGAGATAGCCGGGAAAAGGAGAGCAATATTAATGAGGGCTGAAAAATAAAAAGGGGGGAAAATGGCCTTGAGGTAAGAAACAAGGGAAAAATAAATTTGATGGCAAAAATGAGTGACCTTAGGAAAACCACCATGAGTGGTTGTTCGATGATACTCTTGGTTTACAAGGGCGCTTATTTATCTACTGACAGTCTTAACCCCGATTTGCCTAGTTCTATCTTGTCTTTGTTGCAGGAATTCGAGGATGTGTTTCCAGACAAGATGCTGGATGGATTACCACCTATTCGAGGAATCGAGCACCAGATTGACTTAATTCCGGGAGCCTCACTACCGAACCGACCGGCGTACAGGACTAATCCGGAGGAAACCAAGGAGTTGCAGTGGCAGGTTGATGAATTGCTAAGTAAGAAACTTATTCGAGAGAGCATGAGTCTGTGTGCAGTTCTGGTGTTACTTGTTCCAAATAAAGATGGGTCTTGGAGGATGTGTGTGGATTTTCGGGCTATTAACAACATCACCATTAAATACCGACATCCTATACCTCGCTTGGATGATATCTTAGATGAGCTTCATGGGTCTAACATTTTCTCCAAGATAGATTTGAGGAGCGGGTATCACCAGATTCGGATGCGAGAAGGGGATGAGTGGAAAGCAGCTTTTAAGATGAAGCATGGTTTGTATGAGTGGTTAGTAATGCCATTTGGACTAACTAACGTGCCCAACACGTTTATGAGACTGATGAACCATGTTTTGAGAACTTTTATTGGTAAGTTTGTCGTGGTTTACTTCAATGATATTCTCATTTATAGTAAATCATTGGGCGAACATTTGGATCACTTGCGAGCCGCCTTAAAGGTATTGAGGAAGGAGCAGTTATGTGCAAACGTCAAGAAGTGCACGTTTGTTTCTGAGCAGTTGATATTCTTGGGGTTTGTAGTTAGCTCGAGGGAATTACAATGGACGAGGAGAAAATTAAGGCTATCCAGGACTGGCCTAAGCCTACGTTGGCCAGTGAAGTGCGTAGCTTTCATGGCCTTGCAAGTTTTTATCGAAGGTTTGTGCGGGATTTCAGCACTATTGCAGCGCCATTGACGGAAACTATTAAAATGAGTGTTGCATTTCAGTAGGGAGAAGCCCAAGACAAAGTATTCGAGTTGCTAAAGAAAAAGCTAATACGTACACCTTTGCTAGCATTGCTGGATTTTACCAAGGTCTTTGAGATCGAGTGTGACGCGTCGGGAGTTGGGATTGGAGCCGTATTAATGCAAGAGGGGCAGCCAATCGCGTTCTTCAGCGAAAAACTGAGTGGGGTGGCTTTAAACTATCTGACGTATGACAAGGAGTTGTATGCTTTGGTCCGGGACTTGAAAATATGGCAGCACTATTTGTGGCCGAAGGAGTTCATAATCCACACTGATCATGAGTCCCTAAAATATCTTAAGGGGCAGCAAAAGTTGAACAAGAGGCATGCGCGCTGGCTAGAATTTATCGAGACGTTTCCATACATCATCCGATACAATCAAGGTAAGACTAATATTGTAGCAGATGTACAATCTCGAAGGTACACTCTTATCTCTACATTAGATGCTAAAATTCTTAGGTTTGAACATATTAAAGAGTTGTACTTGCAGGATCTTGATTTTTCTGAGTCGTTTGTTGCATGCGAAAAAGAGGAAGAGGGTAAATTTTATAAGCATGATGGTTTTCTATTTCGGGAGGATAAATTATGCATTTCTGAATGTTCACATGTGAATCGCATGGTGGGGGTCTCATGGGACATTTTGGGGTAGCCAAAACTTTAGCAGTCTTGCAACAGCATTTCTATTGGCCACATGTGAATCGTGATGTTGAACGTATTTGTAGTAGATGTGTTACTTGTAGGCAAGCTAAATCCCGGGTTCAAAATCAGGGACTTTACACGCCCCTACCCATTCCGATGACACCTTGGGTTGATATTTCTATGGACTTTGTTTTAGGGATTCTGAGAACAAAACATGGGTCCGATTCTATATTTGTTGTCTTAGATTGTTTTTCAAAGATGGCACATTTTATTCCATGTCATAAATCTGGTAATGCATCTTTGATTGCCGATTTGTTCTTTAAAGAGGTTGTGAGATTGCATGGTATGCCTAGAACCATTGTGTCGGATAAGGATTCTAAGTTGTTAAGTAACTTTTGGAAGACCTTGTGGGGGAAATTGGGAACTAAAGAGTTTTTACCGCATGTTGAGTTTGCTTATAATCGTGTTGTGCATTCTGCATCGAAGTTTTCACCATTTGAACTTGTTTATGGTTTTAATCCGCTAACCCCATTGGATTTATCACCTTTACCTATTTCTGAGCATGTTAACTTAGATGGGCAGAAGAAAGCTGGTTTTGTGAAACAGTTACATGAGAAAGAAAGACTCAATATCGAACGACGAATAGAGCAGTACACGGCTTAGCCTAATAAGCATCGTAAGAAGATGGTGTTCGAACCGGGTGATTGGGTTTGGATACATATGCAGCCCGAACTTTTCCCTAAGACATCAAAGTCCAAGTCGGCACCTGCAGAAGATGGTCTTTCAAGTGCTTGAGTGAATCAATGATAATGCTTACAATATAGACTTGCTCGGGCGACTATGGGATTAGTGCTTCTTTCAATGTTGCTGATCTTAGTCCATTTGATGTCAATTCGGATTTGAGGAAAAATCCTTCTCAAGAGGAGGGAAATGATGAGAATCCATAGACGAAGGATCCAGTGACGATGCTGATTGGTCCGATAACAAGGGCTCGAGCAAGAAAGTTCAAGGATGTGCTCAATGGGTTTATTCAAGTCATGCAGAAGGAGACCGAGAGTGCATTGCTGATGGAGGAAGAAGTTCGGGTGGTCCAATTGATTGGCGTCGTCGACGTTCCTGAGTCCACCTCAGACTGAGCAAACTAAGGATGCCAAGACTCCGAGTCAGTGTGCGTCTCAAAGACATTGTAATCAAGTCTCATTAGTGTCTTGTGTTCGTTTATCTTAGTTAGTTGTAATTTCATTATTTTTGAGTTGTTTTGATGTTTAGAGGCCAAGTAAACCTTTAGGGCCGCGTCTTAAGTTGTTATTTCGAGTTGGGGTCAAGCAGGAATCGAATTCAAGTTGCAGGAAAACATTCGAAGGGGCGCACGACCTATGCGTTGACGCACGACCAGGGGCATGACCGTGCGTGAAGCCCATGTGTGATGCCGAACGATGAGGAGCCTACGACTTGATGCACGAACCAACACAAGACCCGTGCGTAAGCCCGTATGTGGTTATGGCTTGACGCATGACCTCAGCGCACAGGCCATGCATGATCCCATGCGTCGATCCGAGATTGCGAGTTTTTCTGTTTTATTTTCTTTTCAGTTTTAAATTGTGTTCTTGGTAGGTTAAGGTTTGGATCCTTTATAAGGATAAACACATATTGTTTTTCAGCAGTTATCAATCAAAGTATTCTTTTACTCTCAT
Source organism: Rehmannia glutinosa (assembly GCA_016081115.2). Taxonomy (NCBI): domain Eukaryota; kingdom Viridiplantae; phylum Streptophyta; class Magnoliopsida; order Lamiales; family Orobanchaceae; genus Rehmannia; species Rehmannia glutinosa. The sequence continues at coordinate 105,203,059 of CM071926.1, forward strand.
ATTGAGTATTTCTCCAAGTGCTTCAAGATTTACATTTCTTGTTGCAATTATCGACTTTTCAGGCAATAATCCATAATTGTTTGTGGCGTCTTCGCATACTAAGGTTCTTGGTTTGCTAAGCAACGGGTCGAGGTTTCCACCAATCTAACTGAACTAGTGAAGATCTTGGATTAACAACATATTGTTGTTGGGTCATATGCACAATTTTTGCTGTGGTTCACATCAATTACCCCCCTCCTGATCCGTTAGAGGAAAGATCTAATGAAGAGTTTGCAAGTCTTTGATCAGAAGGTTTTTATGAGGGAATGAACTTACCAACCGCATGAGATTTGTACTAGGAAAAAGGGCTAAGATATATTGAATCAACCAGGAAGCAACTGACTCAAGAAAAATCATCAAAGAGTCAACAGACTTCAAGGGTACAACGCTGTCAAACCCATATAGGAGAAGGCTCTGCCAGAGAAAGAGGAAAAAGAAGAGATGCTAGGTCTGGTGGGAGAGGCAGATGCTCTCCACCAAGAAGACCAACTGGAATCATGGCTATAAATTCTCTCGAGAAAGGACTATGAAAATTGGATGGGCTTCAATGAAGCCAAAGAACAGAAAGCTGCTTGTGTTTGAGATGAGCTTGAAATATAAATAAGATGCTAAAAGGCAAAGCAGAGACTAGCGGATGAGACGCTAAAGAGAGATTATGAGAGAATGAAAATGAAAGAAGAGGAGGAAAAGAGAAATAAAGTCAAGAGGATCACCTCAAAGTAGAAGAAGATTAAGAAAGAAGAAAAAGGGAGCAGAGATGTTGAAGTTAGTCAAAGAAAATTTAGTTGTATTTTTGCATTTTTTTGTAATTACACGAAATAATGTAAAAGTCTGAATGATTCATTTAATAAAATGATAAATTCTTTCAATCATTCTATTTTAGCACTTAATGTTGTAATTTAAGTTTTGGCATCATCAAAAAAGGGGAAATTGTTAGAAAATTTATTTGTATAGATATTGATGATGCATAGAAAACTTATATTAGAAAGTTGGCACTCCATTTTCTCGTATGTATTTCAACTTTGTAATAGTTAGATAGATAGTTGACTTATCAAGCGGTCGATTTGAAAATGAAGAAGACATCGATCAAGAAGTGCGAGAGAACTTTCATCATCGTGTCGCAACCGAGTATCGAAGAAGATTTTCACCAAGTAAAGAAGTTTGTGTTTTTCAAGAGACTCACAACAAATAGATCCAAGAATCAAGGATAAGACTCAATAAAGGGGTAAAGTAGCAAGGACTCAAAAAAAAGTTGAAGTCCATTGCAAAGAAAAGTCAAAGACACACCCAAAATGGTAATGATCCGACCTACATTCTTAAAAAAAAAGTCAGTATTCTTTGAAAGAGTGCAAGAAGCTGGAACAAATGAGAAGCTTGTAGAAACTTGGTTCGATTCAGGCCCCTGCAGGGCATTAATATTAAGGTTAGGTCAACATCAAAAGTTGCACGACAAGATAAGGAACAAGAAGTGAAGTTTAAAAATCGGTCTATCTCTTCAATGGAACATTTTCAAACACTCACTAATAAAAGGTTGAGGAAAATTTTGAGAGAAGTACGAGACATACGAACCAACAGAACTCAGTGAAGGAAGGAAGAAAACTACAAATTGTTGAAGAAGAAAATTGTTTATAAAGAACAATGAGTCTGCACTTTCACGTTATAGCCTGATTTGAACCCAACGGAGGGTTGTGTGACCAAGACCAAATGATTTGAAGAGTCAAGTAGTCGCAAACCGCTTTTACGAAGAGCTGAGTCCTAGGAGTGAAGCCAGTTTGTGATCAAGGCTTACTCCGACTGTATTATCCTTTTGTAATTGTTGTTGCATTAATTGATTTCCTCCAAGAGTTAGAGAAAAGTGGAGTAGAGGAATTACCCCATCCTCGAACCACTATAAAATTCTCTGTGTCATTTACTTTCAACATTTCATTTTCTGCATATTTTATACTTGCTATTATATATTTGGTTACTCAACTGATAATAACTTAGATAAAAACAAGTGTTGAAAAACATAAGTTAAAAAGGGTTTAAGACTTCCGCTATAAAAACCAAGTAAATTTCTAAAAATCTCACTTCACTCAGCTGAGTTACTCTATCAATAGCTCTTCGAGTCTGTTGAGTGGTTAACTCTCCTGTTCAGGTTTGACCCAGCTATCTCGCAAGAGACTTAGCTATTTACTTGTACAAACTCTGATTTAATTTAAAATCAAAAAATTAGTTAAGTCTATTCAACCCCCCTATAGACTTAATTGACACTCCTTGGGACCTACAAACAAACTCAAGAATATCTTATTTTATTATATCAATATAAAAGTTGGATTTTTTTAACAAAATAAATCTCAAGTACAACTCTTTCGAAAATTAAAATTTACTAAAGAAACTTTCAATATATGAGACATTGTCTTTGTTAAATTATTAAATTAGTAGTACATGGTTTTAATAAATCATAAGTGAAATAATTTATTCGTAAAGCACAAAATAGTATTTCTTTGAAATAATTTTAAGTACTATTATATTTTATGCTAAGAACTTTAAAAATTTATAATACAAGTTTGACAAATCGGGATAATAGATTTTGAGTAAAAATATTAGGTATATCGTAATGGATATTTCCATATTATATTTTCATTTCAAAATCTCAAAACTGAGAAGTAGTTTGTTTAAATCAAAAATAGTAATTTTCAGAATAATACTAAGTTTATCAAAATAGAATGGTTTTGATCTATTGTGCAATAGTAGGTTGATGAAAATGACTAAACATAAGTATTACCAACATTTAGAAAAAAGATGGCGACATGAGTTTTAATTTTCAAATACTAAAAATGAATTTTTTAAATAACACTTTTTACGAAACTAAGATGAAATTGATAATAGTCATTGAAACGGAAGTATAAAGTAATACCATAATAGTAATATTATGTCGTTAGGTAATAAAACAAGTAACTCTAAAGTCGATAACATAATATGTTATGCAAAATAAATAGTAAATATAAGAATAAATTATCGAAATATTAAAATATAATATCGGAAAAATATATGTGATTGACATTCTACAAGGTGAACCCCTTTATTCTGAATTCGTTAATTCTGTTCAAAAATTTGGGGCCTTACATATATGCAGTAACATATATATCACTAGTTATGTCGTAAAACAAAAGTAAAAATGCATATGTATCATGCAACATATCATTAGCTTATATGCAGTTACACCTCATTATTTATAACTATGCATTTGTTTTTTTGTATACTGTCATATATGTATTTTTTCACCAAACTTGTATAAAGTCTGGTTGTGTTGAATATGCATTGAACAAGTAGCATATATGCACTAACATATATCTATTTATGCAATAAAATAAAAGTAAATATGCAACATCTCACTATATATATGCATTGTTCATAAGTAATGCATCATCTTCTTCGTGACAATTTCTAGTTTTAAGAGTTTGATGTTAAAGTAACAGGTTCGAGTTCACCATGGATGTCTACTTCCTCTACGTTGTTTGTTGGAGTTTCTTCTGGGATTTGATGGTGTTTTCGCAATAAGAATAGAAACATCTTCTACGTTTCTTCATGACAATCTACTTGTCATAGCTTTTTATGTTTCTATGTAAATTTCGCAAAGAACGTTAATGGATGAGAAAGAAGAATTTCAACTTTGATTTGAGATATGGCGAGTTTGTTGGAGTTTTCATCGATAATCTAGTAGGCAGAGATCGTGATTGATTCCCATCCCTCATTATAACCATTTCTTGTTATAATTGGATTGCAATATAGATGTGTTTTGATATTGATACTCTTTAGGTGATTAGATTAAATATTTAATGTAATATTAATCCATTTAATCTTAGCCTTTGATTATTACTAGATGGTTGAGATAAATCCATTTGGGTTTCACTGAAGGCACTGGTCTCATTAAAGTACACCCACATAAGTTGTCTACAACCACCTTAGGTAAGGGATAAATATATATATGTACATTGAATATGGAAACATACATTTCACACATGCATCATCAAGCATCGAGGAAAGGAAATAATAATTTAAAATAAAAAAGAATAGAGGGGTTTCTCAATACAAATGTTACTAGGAGACACATAGTGTTTATGTGTATGACTTGGGAGTTAAGGCTTTGTTCTTATACACCCAATTAAGAGAATGAACACTACACATGTATATTTGTCTTTCAAACACATATACACGACCCATATATAAATATAATAAAGCAATGGGTAATTATGTTTAGTGTACATCAACACCGTCATTACTTTTATAGATGTATATATATTCACATGTTTATATAAAGAGAACAACTCAAACAAATGGGTAAAGGAGAAGGGAGATTAGTTTACAAATTTACACACATATGCAGATAAGAAAATAGAAAGCAAGACTAGAAAAAAAAAGAGACATAAAATAAGAAGAAAGAAAAACGCAGTGGATGAGAAGAAGGACAACAACATAACTCAGATTCATAGGGCCATAACATCACTAGCATTAATATCTTTCAGTATAATGCATACATGTGGGGTTACCTTAACACTTAACCGTGTACTATTGATTTCAATGTAAGTTAACTATTCAATTAATCATGATTAGTATGTTTTGCATGTATCCCATATTATGATTTTACCATACATATTACATATATATGTGTTGTGTTGTGATGATCACTTCACATTACGAGCTTGTACATATTACAAAGTGATGGCTTGTCCGTAGAAATGCTTTGTATAATGCATATGTGCTAGTTGTAATTAATTATTCAGTTGCTTAAGTATACCCCACTAAGTATAGTGCAAAACATTCAACCCACTATTTAACATTTCCAGATACAAGGCAATGTATACATGACGACATGTGCTCCACTATTTTTTATCCTAAGATTCCCAATTTTCGTCCTTTATTTAGGATGTAAGGTTAGTTTATATTTAAATTAAACATGTGTTTATTTATACTTCGTAAAATGAAAGAATCAAGCTATGACTCAATAATTAATACTACAATTATTTCTATTGCTTATATGATAAAACAACGTCTGTGAGTATAGAGAGTTTGGGTAAATTTTTGATCTCGGTGTCGAGGCCTGATAAGAGTACCGGATGTTATTTTGGTCAAATTTGATTTTTACTATAAAAGTGTTGGGTGTTAACTTGGTTTTATACCAATGTATTAAGTATTCTAGACTAGGATTTTGCATTGGTTTTGGGTGTTTAAATATCGCTTGAGTCTATTTTATTTCATTAGTTGTCATTAGGGAGTCGATAATGGTTTTGGTAGCTGAAATTGGTCAAAAATGATGAAACACGTGGTTAGAAGGAAAATAACATGTTTGAAGAAGAGAAAATGGAGAAACGGATGTATAAATCGTAGCGCCACAGTGCTACCACACCAGCGCCGTAGCGCGGGGGTCCAAAATGGTACAGGCTCGATTATGCCTCAGCACTGGAGCGATCATCTTTGGGCGCTGCAGTGCGCGACAAATGACGAACGACAATGGAGACCTTGGCGCTGTGGCGCTATTCATTAGCGCCGCAGCGCGCGTCCGGGCGGAAACAAACTTATATTTTATTTTTTTGGACTTTTTGTGGATCTTGGGCCTATAAATACAACTAAGGACGCACGGGACATGGGTTGGACATTTTCTAGAGCACATGGGCTGACTTTGAGCAAGGAGAAAGAGTTTGGGACGAGATTCAAAGGCATCTATCTTCTGGAAACAGAGAGGATTCTTTCTTTGATTATTCTAAATCATTTTTCCATTATCTTTGTTGAACCCTTGAGATGTATAATTACTTTTTTCATGAGTTTTTGTACATCCAATATGAGCTAAACCTATTTTTCTAGGGGATTGATATAACTTACGTTTGAACCTATGTTTTGGTTTTCAGTTTATTAGATTCGTATGTTATCTTATCTATTTGTGCTATTTGAATTGAATGCATCTGGATGATCTAATCAATAATTTAGATTGTTTGACGTGTTTGATTTGACACTCGAGAGAGGTAATTGAACGTCTGGCCATAAAATAGTATAACTTAGTGTTTCATAGAACTGCGAAGTTTATGAATGTTTTGAAGCGTGCAATAGAATATTCATTGAGCACATTAGGTTTAATTTATGATTTTTATAGAGATATCGAAATCAGGATTGAAACCTAAGATCACTTGGCACTTGAGAAAACATAGGGGATAACTAGGTGAATCAACCCTCTAGAATTCATATCATAAGTGTTTGACAATTTGTCTGAACCAACTTGTTAGTTTAATGTTAGTCTTATTTTTAGTTTATTTAGATAGAATTAAAAGCTATTATAATTACGATTTTAGTATAAAATTTGATATCAACGCTTGTGGTAAGAATTTCTCGATCAAGTTTTTGGGGCCATTACGGGATTATTTTATCCTATTTTACGCTAATACATTTACCAAGTACTCTTAATCCTAATCTAGATTAGTTTACTTAAATATAAGTTTGTGTTTCTCATAGACTTGTCTACTTATGCGAAATTCTAAAATACTAATTTTCTTCCTTTTTGATCCGTAGATTGAAATGACACTTTGAGCAATCGAGCAACAAAACGAAAGCGGAAAGCAAGTAATAGCGAAGACAGGAAATGAGAACAACTAAACTTGATTCTCAATGTGCCACCACAAATGAGGCACGGAAAGGGCAATTTAGGATTATTTTTGACCGACTAGGAACCAAAACTACTCGAATTGTGCCACCATAAATGCAAACAATTTCAAATTGAAGCCGGCCTTCACAAGCATGGTTCAATAGAATCAATTTGGGGGGAGTCCAGTGGATGATCTGAATGCCCATCTGGCTATAATCTTGGATATATGCAACATCATCAAGATGAATGGTGTGTCTGATAAAGCTATTCAGTTGAGGCTTTTCCCGTTTTCACTTCGGGATAAAGCCAGACATTAGTTGTAGATGTTTGCACCTGGAAGTATCACTAGCTGAGATTATCTGACTCAAAAATTCATGGCAAAGTTCTTCCCTCCCAGCAAGATGCTCCAACTGGAAAGCAAGATAGCTCAATTCCAACATATCGATTTTGAGCCACTGTATGAAGCTGGGGTACGATTTAAGGATCTGTTGAGAAGATGCCCACAACATGGTTATGCGGACTGGCAGAGGGTCCAATACTTTTACAATAGTCTGAATGGGCATACGAGGACAATACTGGATGCAGCAGCAGGAGGCACTTTGATGGCTAAAACTCCGACTGAGGCATTACGTCTGCTTGAAGAAATGGCCACGAATAACTGTCAATGGCCCTCTGAAAGATCGGTACCAAGAAAAGTTGTTGGTGTTCTTGAACTGGATCATATGTCGGCGTTAGCAGCTTAAATATCATCTTTGTTAAAACAACTGGCCATCATGAATTCTGGTGGAACACCGTAACAGACTGAGGCACCACCAGCGGTAGCCCAGGAAGCCGTCACATTCGATGCCGAGCAAGCTAACTATGTGAATAACCAGGGTTTTAACAATCGAGGTAATCAATTACAGACTCATTATCACCCGAGACTTTGCAATCACAAAATCTCTCTTATAGCAACAATAAAAATGTTTTGAATACATCTCCAGGTTATTCCAAGCCATCTAGTTCTAATGCACCGGTAGGTGAGAAGAAATAGTCGCTTGAAGAGATACTCGGCACGTTAATGGAGAGACTAGGAATCAGCTTAATAGGAGCGATGCACAAATTGACAATTTGGGCACAAAAATGTCTACCATGAAGACACATCTTAGATCATTGGAGACCCAAATGGGACAGTTAGCCACTGCCATAAGCTCTCAGCAGAAGATAACAATTTCCAAGTAATACTGAGGTGAATCTGAGGGAACATTGTAAAGCCATCCAATTGAGGAGACAAGGAGTGACACTGCATATGATGGTCCTAAGCTTCCCTCTCATACCACCCATGAGAAGCTTCCCGATTCTGATTTACCTATTGAGGAGGAGTCGAAACAAGATGAAGATAACCAGAGCAACGATCAGACGAAGGCTAACAAGCCTAAATCTGCTCCCACTCTTGATTCTACGGTACAAGTGTCTAATTCACTCCCTTTCCCTCAGAGATTTCAGAAAAAGAAGCTAGAATCTCAATTTTCGAAACTCTTGGAAATTTTTAAGAAAATTCACATCAACATCCCATTTGCTGATGCACTCGAGCAATGCCTAATTATGCTAAATTCATGAAGGATGTGATGTCGAAAAAGAGAAAATTGGGCGAGTTCGAGACTGTAAAGCTTACAGAGGAATGCAACGCCGTTTTGCAAAGGAAGCTACCACAAAAATTGAAAGATCCAGAGAGTTTCACTATCCTTGAACTATTGGTGATTCTATTTTTAATAAAGCTCTTTGCGATCTTGGTGCTATCATTAACCTTATGCCTTTTTTTATTTTCAGGAAATTAGGTCTTGGAGAGGTGAAACCATCCACCATCACCTTACAATAGGCGGACAGATTGCTTAAATATCCACAAGGCATAATTGAGGATGTTTTGGTGAAGGTGGACAAGTTCATATTTTCGGCAGACTTTTTTGTATTGGATATGGAGGAGGATCGAGAGGTTCCACTGATTCTAGGGAGGCCATTTTTGGCTACCGTCCAGGATCGTCAAAGTAGAATCGACTCACGAGTTAATGAAGAAGATGAAGTGATGTTCAACATCTATAATGCGATGAAGTTTTAAGAAGAACAACATAATTGTCATTTCATAGATGTAGTGGAGCAAGCAGTGTGCCTCAAGTAGCTCGAAATGCTACTCGTCGATCCATTGAAAAGATGTCTCACCCAATCCCTAGTGCAAGGTATGGATTATGATTTCGATGATATTGATCTATTAGATTTCGTGTTTTCTCTAGATGTGTCACAGGTTGACACAAGCAAGGGTTTGAAAGAGAGTTTGGGAGATATAGTCGTTGAGGAAATCCCGAAGGTCACACCGCACTGAAGGAACTTCCCCAACATCTTCGGTATGTATTTTTGGGTGAGAATGATACACATTTGTGCCAACCATGGAAAGGAGCAAAAGCAAAGGCAAAGGTAAGCAACAAATGTCTACCTCTGAGGAATACGACACCACTAGGTTTGTTAGTGAGGAGGCATAAAAATTCTTTTACGCAAAATTAATGACTTGCAAGATAAATGCCGAACGGAGGTTTCAACTGGGCCGCAAGATGGGCATCTCCAACTTATGATCCGTGAGCAACGTTGAAAAAGTTGTGTGCCCCACCTTCACCATACGCCCGGTTCTTATTAAGGAATTATATGCCAACACTAGTGATCCATCTGAGGACCCGGCAGAGGTCTTCCTACTCGGCGTTTGAGTCACTTGTACCCTCGAGGCTATCTGATAGTATTATTCATTACCAGAGGTTGACCACCGACCATACACAGAGTTTATTTTAAACTAGCCGGATCCAGATATGATCGTCCAAGCCCTTTGCCCCAAAGACCGAATGGCACCCTCGCCGAACCTAGTGGTGCTCCGGTTTTCCCCACACAACACTTAGTCGATATGGTTGTGTATGGTATCATTTCATATGCCATAATCTTATGCCGACCAATTACCTTAGTGATGTCATGCCAGCTCGAGCCAGTCTTCTCTATGCTATCATCCACAACATCCAGTTGGACCCAGTCGTGATTATCTCTGTCTCCATCCACCAGGCCGTTCGCCACCGTAATACTGGGGGATTGTGCATGCCATCATTGATCTGTGACTTGAGCCAGGCAGAGGGTATTACTTGGGGGATTGATGAGCCGTTGGAGCGCCCAAAGGGGCCAATCGATTTGACCATCATTGCAGCGTATGAGGATTTGGCCAACGGCATACCTGAGCCCCGAGACAAGGGATACATTATTAGCCCCGCTCGCGCCCCGCCCACAACTGCACCAAACATACCAGCATAGTCACATCATGATGAGGGTCCTTCTTCTTTGGCCGACGCTCAGTCTCATCCTTCCACATTCCAGGCTGATCCTATGCACGAATATTATCTACAGATGCGGGAGATGAGGCAGGCGCATTGCCGCTTACAGTTGCATTTCAGGCCAAGCAGCGCCATAGAGCTTCGCGGGAAGAATACGAGAATGAGCGCGACAGGGTCCTCACATAGATATTTGGCCAGATGTACCCACAGTTTCCCTTTCCACCACCACCATCTCCAAGACCAGTCGCCTTCCTTCCACCACATGACGCTGATGAGGAGCCTTAGCTCCTCGGCTACCAGGAAAGTCCTTTTCTCACCTCTCCATTCGGGACAATATCGTTATCAGTTTGGGGGGGATGTAGTCTGGATTTGTTCATTGAGTCAAGTTTGTTTTTGTTCATCGAGTTGAGTCTTGAGTAAAAAAAATGGAAAAATGAGTCTAGAGTCGGGTCGAGTAGTTTGTGTAACTGTAAAACTGCATGACTAAGTGAATTTGTTGAATACGAGTTGAACAAGAAAAAGTAAGTGTTTGAGTTGTGATCTACTTTTCTTCTAATTTATTTCATCTATGTGCTTAACTCTCTTGATTTATTTAGAGATGATTTATGCGGTTGAGTGTTTTGAATGATCCCACCGGATTCTAGAACTTATTTGAACATTAGTCGAGGTGAAATCCTAGGTGAAGTAACATTAAGGTAGTGATTTAGGCCATCTTTGAACAAATAGAGCCAAACATGCCTCGCTTTTATATTATATATTTTTCCTAGTGTCACCCTTTGAACCTTGTAAACCCATTTCTTTGGCAGCTAATCTAATACCCTGTGCCTACATGTGAAAATCTCAGTTACTCCTCTCTCATACACACAAATTATAGAAAGATGTTGAGGGTTGAGGAGGGTATGATAAACATGGTATATGTTTAATTGCGTGAAGTTACCCGAGAAATGGAAATATTTAACCCCATGTATAAAGTATGCAAAAAATTAAGTTTGGGGGATTGAAAAAAATAAAAAAAAGAAAATAATCAGCGGGACTAAAGGTTAATGAAGTGAGAACAAGGGAAATGTCATAAAGTAGAAGTTGGATATTAACTGGTGGTTTAAAAGAGTTGATAATTGTGTGTTTGGGTGATTTGAGCCACATAATTTTATATTTTCATACCTTACCATGAGCCCACATTACAAGCTTTGAAAGTCCTAGTGATCCTTGTGTTACATTAGCCTACATTAGTGGAGATTAGTGTGAAAGACAAGCCTATAGAATCCGGTAACTATTTCACATTTATATTCAAAAAATGGATCATCTTGAAAACACTTGATTGCATGAATTTATCTGGATAATGAAAATGGAATTGGCATGAACATTCCAAACTCATGATCATATTGTTAAAACGCGTGATTGATTGATAGTGAAACAAATTTTGAGACGAATGGGTTTGGTTGTGAAGTTTTATAGTTGGTCTGTTCGAGTCAGTTGTTGATATTTATGTTTTCGTCGTGTCTTTTGTTTTTCAAGAGTCTGTAATTGCTTGAGGACAAGCAAAAGTCTAAGTTTGGGGGTATTTGTTAAGTTGGTTTTATACCAATGTATTAAGTATTCTATACTAGAATTTTGCGTTGTTTTTGGGTGTTTTAGTGTCGTTTGAGTCTATTTTATTTCATTAGTTATCATTAAGGAGTCGATACAGGTTATGGTGGCCGAAGTTGGTCAAAAATGATGAAAAACGTGGTTAGAAGGAAAAGGCGTGTTTGAAGAAGAAAATGAGAAACGTACCTCCCGTAGGCCCGCAACGCTACTACCCCTGGCGCCGCAGCGCGCGCGATCGATGACGGCGACGATGGAGACCTTGCTGCCTGCAGCCGCTATTCCTTAGCGCCACAGCGCCGGCCGGCTAAAACCGTAATATCACGTATTTTTTCAATTATTACTATTATTATTATTATTATTATTACTATTATTATATACATTATAATTATCTTAATTGTTTTCTTTATCAGATATTAAAATTTATAATTCAAATTTATCCTTTTACAAATCAAATTTTTATTAAACCCTATTAGGATAGAATTTCACTCCTATTAGATTTAGAGAAAAATCATATTTTATCTTATCATTATTCAGTCCCACTTATCTCAAACACAAAAATTTAGCCCTATAAATACGGGGTCTCTCCTACGGATTTTTATCTGTTTTTACTAGTCTGGTTCATGTAAGTTCATTGGTTTTGTCTTTATTTCACGTTTTTACTTTTCATATCCCACAAAATACTTTTTCCGCTTTCTATCAAAGTTTCTAGTTTCACGACAAAATTTCCAGACAAAATACCAAAATTCAATCCAATCTCCAAAAAAAAAAAAGAAATTGAGGGATGAAGAGAGACGAGTGAGAAGAGATATAGATGAGAGAAGAGACGCCAATTCTGATAGAAGAGATAAAGAGGTGATTTACTTTGTTCAATTTTCGGGTTTTACCCCACTATTTTTTAGAAATTCCAATTCTACTCCTCTTGAGTTTTAAATGTTCAAGTCAGCCTTTGACCCAAGTAATTGGGGACTTTGTCCTACCTAAAATCACAAATTGCCTTTATGCCATTTCGCTTTTCTAAATCTGTATTTTCTTATTCAATTTTAGTTTTCAATTCCTATTCTATACTTATCATATTTTAATATATTATTTATTTATTTTGTATTTTATAATTTCTTTAGGAAACGAGAATAACGAGTGATTCACTGCATCTTTTTCTCTGCAAAAGATATATGCAATTATTTTAAGGCGGGGATATTTTCTATTCAAGAATTGTTTGTATTTATTTAATGCTTTGTATATGTGTTTTCATTTATGTCCAATATGAAAGGAAATCATGTTATCTAGGGGCCTTAGAAGCACAGGATCAAAAGTATCCTCCTGTAAACCCAGCATCTTATTAGTCTAGAATTTGTAAGAAGGTCCGGGATCAGATGTGTATCCTCGGGGTGTACCCGCAGTACTATAGAGTAACTGGCCAGTCAGAGTAAAAGTACAGAGTAAATTACATGTTTACGATTATACCTATGATTGTATTTAATTCTGACAAACGTGTCCCCACGGAGCGATTTGAAAGCTCACCCCATATTTATTAATATTTTTCAGGTGAGGGCCCCAGCGAGTATTGGAGGCGGTGTATGCGAATTCAATAATTTTAGTTAATTTGATTATAAGGAAAGTTTCATTAATGAGTTTTGAATTTTCTGTTAAATGTTAGAGTTTTATTTTTGGAGAACAAAAGTTACGTTTAGAATTAAAGTACCTGTTTTTGAATCCAAAACTTTAGTCTATGTTTCATAAAATTCTTTCTTTTATCTAAGTTACTTGGATTTTAGTAATTTTTGGCCGTTACAGGTGGCGCATTAAATTTTTGTAATTTGACCATGTTTTATAAAATTAGAGTAGCGCAGCGGAAATTTGATGGATGTTTGAGTTTATTAATAAAATGATTCCTTTTATTTTTTAGATGTGTCCTATCGTGCACTTTTAAGTACGATTTCTTGTTAAATTAAGTTACTATTATATTTTGAAAAGTGGGGCGTTACAAGTGGTATCAGAGCAGATCTACGATTCTGTAGACTTGAAAAAAAATATCTTTTCAAATTTTAAAAGAAAATTATCTAGTGACATCCACTTCCGCCATATCTCGTCGGATTCCTCAAGGTATGCAATTTATTATGTCACGCTATTCATTTTATTCATGAAATGATTTGTATAATCATGTTTAAAAGTACATTTTATAAATTCAAGTCATTATTTTTTTTTCAAAAGCATTATTGCATGTGTACTATCAAAATTAGACAAGAATTCCTCCTGTAAAAAAAAATGACACTATTTCCTATGAACTTTGTTAAGACAACGAATTTCGAGGATGAAATTTTGTTAAAGGGGGATAATATGTAATATCCCGTATTTTTTCAATTATTACTATTATTATATACATTATAATTATCTTAATTATTTTATTTATTAGATATTAATATTTATAATTCAACCGTTATCCTTTTACGTCCAAATTCTTATTAAACCTTATTATGATATCTCCTATTAGATTTAGAGAAAAATCAGATTTTATCTTATCATTATTCAGTCCCACTTATGTCAAACACCAAAAATTAGCCCTATAAATACGGAGTCTCTCTTAGTGATTCGGATTATGCGGGAAATATTGATGATCGCAAAAGCACCTTCGGATCATGTCAATTTTTAGGGGATTGCCTCGTATCTTGGTTTTTGAAAAAGTAAAAATATGTTTCTTTATCAACGGCCGAAGTCGAATACATTTCTGTAGCCTTTTGTTGCACTCAATTACTTTGGATGAAACAAATCTTAGCGGATTACAAATGTTCTTTTAAAAATATTCCTATCTTTTGTGATAACACGTCCGCTATAAATATTTCTCAAAACCCGATTCATCATAACCGAACTAAACATATTGAGGTTCGTCGTCATTTTCTAAGGGAATGCGTTTCCAAATGAAAAATTGAGATGTGTTTCGTTCCATCTCAAGATGAACTCGCAGATATGTTTACAAAATCATTAACAGCCAAGTCTTTTGCGTCAATTCTAGCTCGTTTAGGCATAATGCATATCGAATAAGGTCTATGTTTGCATTTTGTGCATTTTTAAAACTTAAGGATGAAAAATCAGATTTTTAACTCAAAATTCGGACAGAAATTGAAAAATTACTTCACGGACCAGATGACCAAAGAGGTCGACCAGTCGACCACTCCCTAGACCGGTCGAACAAGCTTTTTTTTTTGGTTAAATTGGTTTATGTCCCAGACTTCATTTCATTTACGAGATTTTCACCTATTTTGCACCCCTTTGCAAATTTCACACACTATTCACTCAAAATGATTTCTTCCATGTACATTCTATATTAATGGACTTATATTATTGGTACATCATCATTACTATCTGTCTTCTCGGATTAATTGGTAAGTTTAATTTCTTTTTAATCTCAATTGGGTTGAACCCTTGAAAAAGTGCTTGTACTTGGGTATTTTGAAGAATTTGTTGTATCATTGTGTTGAGATTATTGAATGTTGATGGATAGTAATTATAGAACTGTGATTGGTGATGAATTTTTGGGTATGATTACATTTACAAGTGTTATATACATCTTCATTTTCATTCTATGCATGCCAAGTGTTCGACAATATGTTTCAATGAAAATTTCATCCCTTACATGATTCTCTTTATTTCAAAAGTCTTATATGTTTATGGAGATAATGTTTTGTCAATCAAATGAGCTTTTACAAATCATCTTCTCAAATTTTCCCTTATTATTTGAAATTTTAATCTTTATGCTCAAAAGCTCGATACTTCGATTGTAATGCGCATTTTGATATATTTTTATGATATTTTTATCGTGCTGACATTCTTTTTGATGATTCCAAAGGGGGAAAAATATGAAATAAGCTCATAAGCTCAAAGACGCTAGAAAAATCTCGGGAAAAAAAGCTATAAGTTGTGGATGAAAAGCCAAAAGCTGAGGATAAAACTTAGTCCAATAGATATATAATGGACTTTTATTTGTGACTTATGAATTATTTTTGACAGAGGGAGCTTCTAAGATCTTGATATTTAAGCTCAAAGTGTAAAAGCTGAGCTTTTAGCTTTTAATTGATTGCTTCTATAATTACTCTTGTTGTGCATGTTGATAGGGGGAGCTTTTACAAAATATTTTGAAAAACCTTTGCTCTTATCCTTATGATTCTTACGCCTGAAAAGTGTCGCTCAAAATGGATGGTTAATTTTTGACTGGAAAAACTTGTTTTGTTTTCAAATCGACCTCTTAAAATTGTTTTGGTTTGTAATCATCAAAAATGGAGAGTTTGTTATATAAATGTTTTTATCGTAATTTTGATGATTTTATTTAACTAAGTTTTTCACCAAAACAATGTCTCTAAATATTGTCCAAATACTCCTAATCGATTTAAAATATTTTTACTAATTTTTCAGAGTATTTCTTGTAGTTTATTTTTGACTAAAATTGGACAACACTTCTGTTTCGTGGTCGATCGGTATCCCTGAGGGCAACCTTTGCCTCGAAAGTTTAAATTCTCAAACAAAAACGAAATGGAAAAATTTCTTGTTGAGGTCGACCTAGGTGCCGAAGATCAAAATAAAAATCGAACTCCCCGTATTGAAAAACTTGAGTGTTTGACCGGTCCACCATGGGCCGACTGGTCGAACCCTTGGTCGACTATCGAGTCCCCCCGGACTAGTCCACCAAGTATTTTTTTTGTAATATTTCAAATTTCGTATTAGAGGCAAACCGGTTGACCTAAGGTTTTATCAGCAAACTATTTGTTGCGCAGCAGACAACTTTTCATGATTTTAAGGGAATGATTTCTAACAACTATAATCTACATTTGATTTGAAATTTTTTACAGATTTCATTCTCCAAAGAGGAGCCTATATCTGAAAATACAATTCAAGATCTCTCCTATAAATAGATGAAGGATTGAAGCAACAAGATTCAACAACACAAGCTATTCTAACACGAGCAAACTTCTTGTTCTTCACTTTCATATTATTGTTGTGTTTAGCCTAAATCTTTTACTTGCATATCTTGAGTACTAGGCTTCATTCTTGATTACACTTGTACTTCAAAGTTGTATACTTCAATCGAGTTGAAATCTTGAATTTTTTTAATCATCCAAAACAAGACATCCTTGTTTTGTGTTCTTGTGGTAAGAGCACACTTGGGTGATTTTAGGTGTTGAAGAGTGTGGTACTCTTCATTGGTGTAAGAAGATTGTGGTAATCTTCATAGGTAGTGTTGTAAGAAGAGTGAAGTTCTCTTCAAGGTTAAGGTGTAATAATTTAGTATCTATTAAAAAATTCTTTTTTTTTTTTCGGAATCCACTTCGGATGTACCGGGGTGGTAGAAGATTAGGCCCTAGGTGGGTTGAACTTCTATAAATCAATGCGTGTTGTTTATTTTCCCGCACTTACATCCTTGCTATCATTTCTATATTTGAAAAAGAGGGCAAAAATCAGAAAATCGGGATAATATATTCACCCCCCAGATTATCGTAGCCACTTAGACTAACAGGTCCTACCTAAAATCGCAAATTGCCTTTATGCCATTTCAGTTTTTCCAAACCTGGTATTTTCTTATTCAGTTTTAGTTTTCAATTCCTCTTATATACTTATCCTATTTTAATATATTATTTATTTATTTTGTATTTTATAATTTACTTTAGGAAACGAGAATAACGTGGAATAGGATTCATTGCATCTTTTTCCTGCAAAAGATATCTGCAATTATTTTGAGGTGGGGATATTTTCTATTAAAGAATTGTTTGTCTTTATTAAATGCTTTGTATATGTGTTTTTGTTTATGTGCAATATGAAAGAAATCATTTTAGACAGGGGCCATAAGAAGGTCCAGGATCAAAAGTATCCTCGGGGTGAGCTCGCAGTACTATATTAGTCTGGGGCTGTAAGAAGGTTCGGGATCAGATGTATCCTCGGGGTGTACCCGTCGTACTATGGAGTAACTGGCCAGTCAGAGTAAAAGTACAAAGCAAATTACATGTTGAATGTTTACGATTATACCTATGGTTGTATTTAATTCTGTCAAATGTGTCCCCACGGAGCGAGTTGAAAGCTCACCCCATATTTATTAATATTTTTCAGGTGAGGACTGAGCGAGTATTGGAGACGGTAGATGCGAATTCAGTAATTTTAGGTAATTTGATTTTCAGGAAAGTTTCATTAATGAGTTTTGAAATTTCTGTTAAATGTTAGAGTTTTATTTTCAGAGAACAAAAGTTACTGTAGGTCTCAATGGGTGTGGTGTAAGGTTTAGAAGGGGGGTTGAATAAATCTTACCAAATTTTTACTTTTTAGTCCTTTGAAAATATTCAACAGAGTTGACTCAAATCATCTAAGTCCTTGGGGTACAACTAGGTTGGCTTTTTACAGCAAAGTTACCCACTCAACAGACTCGACTGAGCTGTTGATAGTATAACTTAGCTGCGTCAGCTAACACTTAACTTTTAGATGATTTGGTTTTTAATAGCGGAAGACTTAACACCCTTTGTTATTTTTAAGCTCATTTTTAACACTTGTTTTTAGCACTTGTTATTATCAGTTTGATAGCAATATAACTTATCAGCAGATATGAAAATAAAAGCAAGAAAGTTAATGATGAAAGTAAATAACACAAGAAAATTTATAGTAGTAGCTGATGCCTTGAGTCGTAAGACCAAGGGTGAGTTGTCTAGTCTGCTCACGCAACAAGAGCAATTAATACGAGAGTTTGCGAGTCTGAAGATTGAAGTCGTAACCCCACCGAGAATTACAAAGGCAGTATTGGCATCTTTGGTAATTCAACCCACTATGAGGGAAAGGATCAAAGAAGCACAAAGTCGAGATCAGTTTTTGGACAAAATGAAGGGACAAGTTCGAGAAGGAAATATGAAAGGGTTTGTCATAGCGGATGATGGTGTTTTGACATATGAAGGGAGATTGTGTGATCTAAGTAGGAAGAACTTAGGAAGGAGATACTTGAAGAAGCTCATTGTACGCCATACACAGCCCACCCGGGAGGTACAAAGATGTACCGAGATCTAAGAGAAGCCTTTTGGTGGCGAAGTATGAAGAGAGACATTGGATCTTTTGTGGAGAAATGTTTGATATGCTAGAAAGTCAAAGTCGAGCATCAACAACCGTCTGGTTTGCTCAAACCTCTTGAAATCCCAGAATGGAAATGGGAGCACATAACGATGGATTTTATGGTAGGATTACCACGAAATGCAAAAGAAAATAAAGCGGTATGGGTTGTAGTAGATCGATTGACGAAGTCAGCTCACTTTATGCCGGTTAAAATGACGTTCAGTATGGAGCAGTATGCGCAAATATACATCCAAGAGATAGTGAAATTACATGGCGTTCCAGTGTCCATTGTGTCAGACAGAGATACAAGATTTACTTCTAAGTTTTGGGGAAGCTTACAGACTGCTTTGGGAACAAAACTGAAGTTTAGTACGGCTTACTACCCACGCATGCATGGACGATGATACCGAGAGGATGATACAGATATTGGAAGACATGTTGAGAGCATGTGTACTTGATATAGGACGAAACTGGGAATCATTACTACCGTTGGTGGAGTTTGCTTATAACAACAGCTACCAAGTGACTATTGGGATGGCCCCTTACGAGGCATTGTATGGGAGGAAGAGTAGTTCTCCATTGTACAGGAGCAAGGTCGGAGAAAAGAAGATGTTGGGACCGGAGTTGGTTCGAACAAACAAAGTGGAAAATATAGCAAAAATCCAAGATCGAATCGTAATGGCACAAGATAGACAAATCGTATCGTATTTGATCGCCGAAGGAAAGACTTACAATTCGACGTGGGAGACAATGTGTTTCTCAAGGTAGCACCGGTAAGCGGAGTGATAAGGTTTGGTGATAAAGGAAAGTTAAATCCAAGATACATAGGACCGTTTGAAATATTGAAAAGAGTCGAGATTTAGCTTATCACCGCATTGCCACCGCGTGGTCACAAAGCGTACATGATGTTTTTCATATATCAATGTTGAGGAAGTATGTTCATGATCCTAGTCATATTGTCAACTACGAAGATCTCCATATTAATGACGATTTATCCTACGAAGAAATACCTGAAACTATTTTAGAGCGAAAGGTTCATAAGTTGAGGAATAAAGACATAAGCCTGATTAAAGTGCAGTGGAGACGTCATGGGAGAAATGAAGCCACATGGGAGCATGAAGAGGAGATACGTGCCAAGACCCCGACTTCTTAATCTTTGGTAAGTTATCGAATCTCGAGGATGAAATTTAATTAAGAGGGATAGAATGTAATATCCGGATTTTTTTTAGAATATTTATATTTATTATTATTATTATTAATTATCTAATTATTAGTTCAATAATTTTCTTTTATTATTATTATTATTATTATTATTATTATTATTATTATTACTATTTTGATAAGAAACAGTAGCAATAATTATCCAGGCCCAATTTTAAAATGTTGATTTCTGAATTTCATTATGGGCCCAAAATCTTTCCCTCAACTTTAAACCCCAAGCCAAATAGGATTCTTTAACAAACCCTAGTCATCCAAACTCCAGAAATTCACCCTATAAATACATAACATTACCCAGCGTATTTTTTTTCCTTTCTTCATCAAAGTGAAACGATTGAGTCAGGTATTACACCGATTTATTTTACTTTCTTTTATTCACGTCTTTACCGTCCATCCAAATTTGTGGCCAAAGGAAAACCCAATTTCATAGTAACCCCTTCCCACGATATGCCGGAAAACAAAAATAGATATATAGAAAGGGAGATGAGAGGAGATGACGAGGACAGAGGGGTTGAAAGAGTTTTGGTATTATTTAAGGGTGATGTTGCTGGGTTGTTTCAAAAAAAAAAAAAAAAGATGTTGGAGTTTAGAGAAGAAGTCTCGAAAGGGGCAGGAAAGTGTTGAGAAAAATAGGGAAAAAAACTATAATAGAGAGTTTTTGTGAGTGGGGGGCTGAATTGCAGAGAATTGGGTTTGGGAAAAAGGAAATAAGGATGAGGAAGAAGAAAGATAGAGATATATATAATATACATATATTTATATACATGGAGTGTTGGCAGATAGCCTGGCATAGAATGAATTTGGGTTAATTGGTTTTGGTGTTTATATGGGTTGACCGTTGACGTGTAGCTTTTGATTTGGAATTTCAATTGGGACTTGCAGTGGAGATATATGATTTAAAAATTTAGGATATGAGTTTCTAAATAAGGGAACTATAATTGAGGGGTTAATTAAGGACTTTGATTAGGATGTGACCCGTTAGTTCGATATGTCAATCAACAACTCTTCTCAAACCAAATTCAATTACCTTATTCAATTTTAGTCTTCAATTTTCTGTTATCCATCCTAATTTATTATATTACGTATTAATTATATTTTATTATTTATTGTAGACAACGAAGAAAACGAGAAGTAGGATTTACTGCATTATTGCATTCTTCGCACAGATATCTACGTTTATTCAAGGTGGAGATATTTCTATTCACTTATTATTTGTCATTTTTTCAATACTTCGTATATGTGTATTCATTTATATGAAATGTGGAATAAAAGAAATCATGTTAGCCAGGGGCCATAAGAAGGTCCGGGATCAAAAGTATCCTCGGGGTGAACCCGCAGTGTTATAATTAGTATGTGGATGTAAGAAGGTCCGGGATCAAAAGTATCCTCGGGGTGAACCCGCAGATATAGTAGTCATGGGGTATCCTCGGGTGAACCCGCAAAGATAATTAGTATGTCCGGGATCAAAAGTATCCTCGGGTGAACCCGCATACATAGTGAGGGGTAGAAGGTCCGGGATCAAAAGTCTATCAAAGTATCCTCGGGGTGAACCCGCAGTACTATAAAGTAATTGGCCAGTCAAAATAAAGTTAAATTACATGCTGAATGTTTACGATTATGCCTATTGCTGTATTTAATTTTGACAAACGTGTCCCCATTGAGCGAGTTGAAAGCTCACCCCATATTCATTAACACTTTTCATGTTGAGGAGTCCGAGCGAGGATTGGAGGCGGTGGATGCAAAGTCAATAAATTTATTTATTTACAATTTTAGGAATATTTTATTTTAATAACGGATTTTTAGTTACTATTTTATTTTTGGATGACTGATGTTTGGGATTCAAATTAAAGTACTTTGTTTATTCGAATGCAAAATTTTAATCGTATGTTATCTTTTTAAATGGTGCCCTTTTAATTAAGCTTATTGCAATGCTTGTTAAAATTTATGTACTGTTAGAAAATTTGGGTCATTACAGGAGGCAATGGCGAGCTCCAGAAGAACAATAGATTGGGACTAATGACGCTTTGACTGTTGAGATTGTCCTAGCTGAGAAACCAATTGCACTTCATGCCGATGAAGTTGTTATGCCAGCTGAGGCACAATATGGAATGAGGAGGACCATGGCAGTTGAGACTGCTGGTCTTGAAAGTGCAGTCCTAGAGGTTGAGACCTCGAAGGATGCCAATATAGAAGACCCTAATGCAGTTGAGTCTGCAAATGGGAATGTAGAAGGCCTTGCAGCGGTTGAGACTACTGTCAAGGTAGCTGAAGACCCAAAAGAGGTTGAGACTTCCAGGGAAACTACGGAAGAAAGTACATAAGAACCTGAGGCCCTTCCCAAAATGCCACCATCTGAGTCAACTGATCATGAAGAGGTAGATGCTCTACATGACTCAAACGATGATGTATCCCTGGATTTCACTGATATAAGAATGAAGCTAAGTAAAATCCATCCGATCCAGAGGAAAGGGAAATGGAGGCAAGACTGAAGCAGGCTCGTGCCAAAGTTGCCTCTTCAAAATTTATCTTGGTTGATGGCCCACCACCTATGGTCCCATCACCAGCCCATGATGTTGCTCAGGAGGCTGAGGCTCAGACAACTGACAAGGATGATAATACTAGAGCCAGTGAAGCTATTAAGACAGGTGGGGCCTAGTTAGTTCAGTAGGCTTCCACAGTTGTGAATGTCGATGAAGCTCAAACAGCCGTGGCACAAAGAACTACAACCCAGGGAACTGAGAGAAGTGCTCCCGAAGGAGGATTGGTACCTTTCTCAGTACCTATTGGCTTTTATGAAATGGAGTTTCCATATATTGATGAAGTCCCTTTGGAGGATGACACTGCGGAGGAAGCTGCACGATACAAGGTTGATATTAGTCCAAATGATTTCCAGGCTCCAGAAAACATGAGGGTTGTTCCTTTTGATTTTGATTTTGAAATCCATTCTTCCCGAGGATTCATCTCCAGAGGCAACTGACGTTAGAATAGCCTTACGAGCCATGTGTGCTTAAATCAAGGCTATGGAATGTGGATTTACTGCACTCAACCAAAGGATCGACAACCATGATGCAATGATTTCAGCAGACATCAGAGGAGCTATGTTGCGGATTCGTGAATGGACTACTCAGACGAAAGCACTTCGTAGGGAATAAGTTTTCTACTTAAGATCACTTTTCTCAAAGCTTGTGATCTGGTGAGATGAACGGGCTCAGTTTCAGTAGAGGCAACACGGCAACATTGACAGAATGGAAATGAGTCACATGGTTGATATGGAGTTGCTCATGCTTCAATTCAAATAGGATATGCAGCACATGGAAAGCACGATGCGTACTGAAATGATAGATATGAAGGCAGAGCTGTAAATTATTCGATCCAAGCAAAGGACAACACACTCCATAACACATGACAAACTCGACTCCCTCCTCCAGCAGACTCCGAATCTCTCTTTTGTCTGTGGTGATGATGCCAAAAAGAGGGAAGGTGGTAGTAAGGGGGAAGATACATCAAAGAAGTCCCCCACCCCCATGGAAATTATTCTCAAATCAAATTAGCTCATCCACCAGCTCTCTCCACTCTCAACTGCCGCATAAATTGTCACTGACTTGGCACTTCAGAAATATCGAGCAGAAATAAAAAAGCTTGAGAAAATACAGCATGAAAGAATTGAAAGTATGAAGGCCCAGTTCCATGGTCCGCCAGCAGGATAGCTCCAGGACTCAACTGAAGAATCCACTCCCCAGCTAACTTAGTGGGAAGATCACTTGAGGACTTCGAAACTCTAAAGTTTGAAGGATATATTGAGGGGATGGATTTAGAAAATGCTTGGGAACAATATTGGGAGAAAGGGCTTGAAGTTGTGAATTTTGCCAAGAAGCAGCTCACTCACCCTACAAAAAGTCAGTTTTCTTCAAGGGCCCAACTTAGTCATCAAACTCCCAAGGAATTTGATCCAACTAGGGGAAGAGGACAAGATAACAGGTCTGGTGGAAGAGGCAGAGGTTCTCCACCTAGAACACCTTTGAAAATCATGTACGTAGATCATCATAAAAAGGATCATCTGTGCTGGATGGGCTTCAGAGAATTGGAAAATAGAGATGTTGCCAAGCGAAGTGATTAGCTTGCTCGCAAATAAGAAGAATATAATGCAAGATATGAGAGAGAGTATTAAGAAAGAAGAAGATACGATGAGAGGTAGAAGAGGAATTATGAAAGGAAAAAGAAGAATGATGCTGAAGAAAGGAAGAAGAAGGAGGATGAAGATCACCATGGGCGAGAAGAAAATGAGGAGAGAAGGAAGAAGCAACAGAGATGATGAATTAGCTGTGAAGAAAATTTTACTGTATTTTTACACATCTGTAAATTGTAAGTATGTAAAGTGCAGAATAATGATCAATAAAATGATACATTCTTACACTCATTCTTTATTTAGCACTTTTTACATTGTATCTTTATTTTAAGTTTTGACATCATCAAAAAGGAGAAAATTATTGAAAAAATTTAATTATATAGATTTTGATGATGCATGCAAAACTTAGATTAGAGAGTTGGCACCCTATTTTCTATTACAATTCAACCATGTAATTGATAGGATCAATAAGTTGAGTAATCAAGTAGCTGTCAAGATCGCAGAAGTTGATCAAGAAAGAATCGAGTTGCACCCGAGTATCAAAGAAGAAGTTCACAAGTACCAAAGGTTGTTTCACACAGATGACAAATTTAGTCACTTCCAAACGCTTGAGAAGACATATAAAGGGGTATAGCAGCAAAAGACTTGAAGAAAGCGGAAGAAGTCTGTTGGAATGAAAAGTCAAGACATTACCCAAAGTAGAAAGAGGACAGACTGCAACCTTGAAGTTGTCTTGCTGAAAGAGTGCAAGTGGCTGGAAACCAATGGGAAGTTCACAGAATAATGCAGTGTTTCAGGCAACCTGCAGGGTATTAAATTAAGGTTGGGTCTACATCATTTGTTACACAACAGGACAAGCCAACGATCAAGAAGTGA
Organism: Rehmannia glutinosa; assembly: GCA_016081115.2. Classification (NCBI taxonomy): domain Eukaryota; kingdom Viridiplantae; phylum Streptophyta; class Magnoliopsida; order Lamiales; family Orobanchaceae; genus Rehmannia; species Rehmannia glutinosa. The sequence goes on from CM071926.1 coordinate 105,227,930, forward strand.
AGTTTGAAAAGTGTCTATCTCTTCAACCAACATATTTTCAATTTTACTCGTCACTATAAAAAAGGTCGATGAACATTTGTGAAAGTGTACCAAATAGGCATTCAGACACATTCGAGCAAAAATCAAGCAAGCAAACGTACTCTCAAGCAATACATTCAAATCATGAAAGCCTACATTGGAAGTCAATCTATCCAACACACTCAGTGAAGGAAGAAAAGCTTCAACCAGTTGAAGAGGAAATTTGCTTAAAGAACAAAAGGGTATGCACATCCAACGATTGAAGGATGTGTAGTGAGGTTCAAGTTAGAACAAGATTTGAATCCGTTGGAGGGCTTCGTGATCAATTCCAAGGATTTGAAGGAGCTGAAGTAGTGAGACAGCTGCCTTGTGAAGAAGTTGAGTCTTAGGAGTAGAGCCATCTGTGTGATTAAGGCTTACTCGGATTGTTGTATCCATCTTGTAACAACTGCATTAATGAAGTACCTCCAGGAGTTGGAGAAGAGTGGAGTAGAGGAATTACCCCATCCTCGAACCACAATAAATTGTCTTGTGTCTTTTATTTTCAGCACTTTATTTACTGCATATTATATTCTGTTGATTGATAAATTTGCCAAACTCAACTGATAATTACTTAATCAAAACAAGTGTTGTAAAACATAATTAACAAAAATGGTGTAAGACTTCTGCTATTAAAAACCAAGTAAGTTGAATTTTCGAAGAGCTCGCTTCACTCAATTGAGTTACTCTATCAATAGTTCAGTCGAGTCTGTTGAGTGATTAACTCTCCTGTTGAGGTTGAACTAAGTTGTCTCAAAAGGACTAAGCTGCTATTTGTGTAAAAACTTTGAGTTAAAGATCAAAATCAAAAATTGGTTAGATCTATTCTACCCCCCCCCCCCCTTCTAGACCTACCACAAACACCTTTTGGGACCTACAAAAAGTGACTTAGATCACAAACAAGTGAATTTTCCAAAATAGTAGCGCCTCAAAAATAACTTTTGAATATTTTCGAAAATCGAGGCATTACCACTTTTAATAGTAACTGAAAATGGGCCAAAAAAGTTCAAGCCACTATTCCGAGAGAGCTTCAATCTCCTGTCTCCTCCCTACAGAGAGCTTGCAGCCTTCCTCTCTAGAGCAAATGACTCTATAGTTCTCCTTCTCTCTCGCCCGATGGCATTCCATCGAGCACCGACCTTCTCACTAAGGTATTTTGGCGTAAAAAAAAGTCCCCAACTCCTGGTGTCCATCTTGCACCTTTCGCCTAATGCGGTTTATTTCCGCTATAGCACCATTTGCTGCATCACAAATAAGATTGATGTTGTTCACCTCAGGGTTTAACCTCCAACGCTAGTTATTATTGTCACCCTGATCTGCCATTTTTCTTTTCTAAAGTTTGCTTTATGAGATGTGAGTGATACTAGTTAGTTCAAAACTCTGAAACTTGATGCAATTCATGTCTAAGGTATGTAGTCCTTTATATAGACAGTCATTTGTATTAAGTTGAAAAATCATTGACCTTTGAACTGTCATTTGCATTAAGTTTCGTTGAGGTAGTTGAACATTTCCTTGAGTCCTGCACTGCATTAAGTTGAACCGCATTTTACAGTTTTTCTTTTGCATCTAAAACTGAGATGGTTTTTTGACAGGTCGTTTGGTGGCTTGCATCAATTACAACCGGCATTAGTTGACTACAAACAACCTTGGTCGACTATAATTCAACCATAGTCTCATACATTTGACTTTGGTCTTTCATGGTCTCTCTCTGTTATAAATTATTTTTTAATTTTTTTTATAATATATTCAAGTGTAACTAAACTTATCGATTTTCTATTTCAATAATTAACCAAATTCATAATGAGTTTCACAAGGATTAATGTTAAGAGTGCAACAAACATCGTGAAACGACTAAAGTCGTGTTAAATCGCCTTCAGATATTTTGTGGACTTATCATTCATTCAAACCATAATTTGTTGATTTTAATAGATTTTCAAGTAAATTTCACTGGAAATGTGATATACGGACAAGAAAGTCATTTGCATTAAGTTGAAAATCTATTAATGTCTTTGAACTGTCACTTGCATTAAGTTTCCTTGAGTCATGCACTGCATAGAATGTGAAACGCTATTTGCATTAAGTTGAATAGTCATTTTGCAGTTTCCTTTTTACATTAAGTTACAGTCACATTTTTGCATTAAATTGACTAGTCATTTGCATTATGACCATGATCGACTATAATCGTTTATTTTACAATCCTTTATAAGCATGTTCAAGTATAACTAAAAATATTGGTTTCCTATTTTCACTTATTAACCAGATTCATAATGAGTTACATAAGGATTAGTGTTAAGAGTGTAACATAACTTATATTATGATGTGATCAATGTGCTTATATCACTTATATCTAAAAGCGCTATCTAAAATCTGCAATAACATTTGTATATAAAAGAGTTATCTAAAATCTGCTATATGAACTACTTTCCGGCGTACTTATATTATGATGTGATCAATGTGTAGGTTGAAATGGCTTGTGTTTATATATTTACTAAAACTCTTCATTGATCAATATATAAGATTTTAATCTTTAAATCTAATATAAGACCAAAAGACCCGAAAATAATAGAGTTCAATGGCACTCGACAAGAGTCGAATTGCATTTCAACTACAGTAGATTGAAGATGAATGTAATCGTCGTTGATGGACGACTATATTAGTGTTAAATCGACATCTGTTATTTTGGTTTATCACTCTATTATAAATCATTTATTAGTAATACATACGCAAGTTTAGTTAGAAATGATAAATTCCTATTTTAAATAACTAGCCAATTTCATAGAGTTTCAAATGGATTAGTGTTAAAATTGTAACATACATTGTAACTTATATGATAATATCTCTTGAAATATTTGAAGGTTGAAAGTACATGTGCTTATATAATTACTAAAACACTTCATTGATCAATATAAAATATTTTAATATTTTGCAGATGGCTTTTATAGTTGAATCCAACATAAGTGTCCAAAAAGACCCCAAAAATAACAGAGTTCTATGTCATTCGACAAGAGTCAAATTGCATTTTATTGCAGTTGCTTGAAGACGAATGTGGTCGTCATTGGTGGACGACCATATTCATGCTAAATAGACCTCTATCGTTTTGGTTTATCTCTCTATATATTATGAATCTTTTTTTTAATAATTCTAATACATATTCAATTTTAGTTTGAAATATGGGGGAATTTTAAAATAACATTATACCATGGATAGTGATATTTTTTCAAATGATTGTACATCAAAAAAAACTTTTCTACCCAATTTGACAAAATATCCTTTAATTTGAAGATTTTGAATTTTGAAACTACTTGCAATTAATGCTTTTAATGAAAATCGTGTCACTAATTTTAAATAAATTCCCCAACATTTGACTACACACCTATGTAAAATCGTTATACCCATATCGTGCCATATCGTTCATTACTCGTAGCATTTTCTTAACCCCATGTACATACCGAGCTTTTATTAAAATCGTTCATATCATGCATATCGCGCATATCGTGCCAACCTATTTATATCATTGGGATATGATTTATTATATATCGTAACCTGATCGTATATGAAAATCGTACATGCATATCGATCAATCTATATCGTGCAAAAAACATGCCATATCATGCATATCGCGATATCGTGGCCAGGATAAGAGGACCAACCTATATCGTGTCATATCATTCATATCGCGTCATATCGTGACATATCGTGTCAACCTATGTAAAGAAATATCATGCATATCGCGCATATCGCCATAGTCGTAAACCTATATCGGTGCATATCGCGATATCGTAACTTGTACAAACCTATAATCCTAAAATCGTGCTCCATATAAAACTTGTTTAAAATATGAAAAATGGATTAGAAAATGAAAATTATTGAAGGCTTTCAAAATATTTTACCACAAAGTGATCAAGATAAAATCCAAAAAAAGTAGAGAGAGAAAAATAAATAAATATGACTCAACACACTTTTGTATTTAAAGTGTAAAGGATGGTGGTAAAAGAGAAAGAAAAATGGGTAAAAACTTCAGTTTTTATCTCACATGTTATCTCATTTTCCTTCCCTTACACACATTTCCCACCATTTGCTCTAGAAAAATTGACTTCCTATTTTAAATAACTTGCCAATTCCATAGAGTTTCATAAGATTAGTTTTAAGATTGTACGCACGTTATAACTTAAATCATGATATGATCAATGTATATAATGATATCTCTTGAAATATTTGAAGGTTGAAATGACTTGTACTTATATTATTACTTACACTCTTTAATTGATCAATACAGAACAATTCAACATTGTTTAGATACGTTTAAATAGATTAATCCAACATTAGAGTCTAAGAAGACTAAAAACAACTTGAATCGATTTCACACAACTAAGGTCATGCATAGAAACAACTGCAATCATTTTTAAGGGCGACATAGATCGTCCTTAGTGGACGAATAAGATCAGGCAAAACCGATCCATCTAATTTACCAAAAATACTGAATAATAGTACAAAAAAAAATCCAACATTATATTCCAAAAATAGAACATGATAGTCGAAAAATACAACAGAATAATCAAAATAACACAACTATTACAACATAATACTGGAAAAATATAATATAATTGTAAAGCCCCAAATTGGATGATGTACTACTTGACTATGTACCATAATATTTATTTTAATGAAAAGTGTCACTAATTTCAAATTTCCTCAACATTTGACTACTTATCTTTTTTTATTTTTTTTTATTTATTTATTTACTAGTTGCTACTTATTAGTTCATTACTTTAGCATTTTCTTAACTTGTACATTAGAGCTTTTATTAGAATCTTAACTATTTTAGAGACTAAAATTTAAAAGTTGAGTAACTTATTTATATAATTGGGATATGATTTATTATATAGGAATTGACTTATATATGAGAACTAGTTCTTGGATTGATAAGAGATTCATATAAGAGTAGTGATAAGGAGATTGGGAAGATAGGATAAGAGGACCCAAATATCACCTATATATATATATATAAAGAAAATTAGAGGGTGGAGCTAGGAAAAGGACGGTCATAAAGGAAAAGGGGAGCAATAATTCAATTCCTATCATTTTCCTCCTACATATACAGACAAGTTATATAATAAGCATGCAAGGCTTTCACGTTCTCAAAATGAGCATTCAAGGCTTTCACTTTCCCAAGGTGAGCAAGAAAAACCTATTACCTTCCCAAGGCATGCATGTCTTACCCATAATGACCAACACAAGAAACAATGTGCATGTGTGTGCTTGGAAGAGTGGGGGACGTCCATTTGAGAAAAGGGGAGGAAAATGACACTCACTTTTGTACCTACTCATCTCATTTTCTCTTACTCCTTACACACATACACAAAATTCTCTAAACACAAGATTACAAAGAACTCTCCCAAAACTCTCATACCCTCCTACTCTTACACTAAAGAATCGAAAATTTGTGACCAAAGTGAGAAAATCTTCTACCATTTTTTTATATATATTGTAACTTCAAGAATTTCTTTCCACTACTAATCTTGAAACACCATTATTCTTGAAGCTCATCAAGTGGACAAAAAGTTTGAAGAGAGGAGGAAAAAGAAGGAACTTGATTTTGGTAGTAGCTAAAAGCCTCAATATAACCCAAGTGACATCCTTTTTAAGTTAGGGATACTTTCTTTCTTCTTATCTCAAAACCTCCATTCTTTGACATCAAAATGTGAATTTTCTCACCACCTAGGGGCTGCCTTGAGGATGTTGGAGCCGTGAGATTGGGTGCTAGAGGAAGAAACTCCATTTTAAGGACTACTACACTTGAAGCTTGAAAGTTGGGTGGAAAACTCTTTCAAAATCCTACCATTTCTCTTGATAAAATGTATGCAATTCATGTTTATATATTGATATGTGATTTATGAATATTACAAGTATTTTAGTGTATCATGTTCAAAATAAAATTTAAAAGTTGAGCATGGTTTTGTACCTTGTAAAAATAAAGATTAAAATGCCTATTTTCATGTTTTTATTGTAAATCTTAATATGAATGTCAAAATATGAGTTAGAAATGCTTAATATTATACTTTATACTTGAGGTATATTCTGGACTTTTGACTTGGTAGCTATATCCGAACCTTGGGCTTTTTGCAATTTTCGTAAAATATAGGGCCTAAATTATAATAATTGAAATTGTGCAAGGACCCTCTGTAAATTTCGAATTTTTGGGCCTTAAAAACTGTAACTTTAATATATTAAATGACTTGGTAATTTGGAGACCCTTCGGGTTAAGAAATGCGATAAGGAACAAATTTGGTATTAAAATGCATAACTTTGAAATTTGGAGGATCAATCTGAAATATTCGGAACATATATAGACCCTGTACCCGAAAATTTATTAACATAGATTTTATGACCATATGAACTCTTGGTTCATGTTTCATAACAATCGGACTTGAAACGAGTCCTTAACGACAAAATCGTACCTAACCTATTAATTTTCTAAAAATACGTTTACCTCAAATGTTTACTATCTAAGAGTAATTTTAGACTTGGAATCACATCAAAATCCCTCCCAGTTTAGGAGATACATATTTTTAAAGTTCGGGTCAAAAAACGTGATTTTTGGAGAATAAATGACCAAACTGTAAATTTTGAAAAACCTGTCCCCAGATTTCTGAAATTATAACTTTTCGAAATTTATAAAGAATTCAGGAAGTAACCTTACCTTTTTTCAATTCTGGGATTGGAACTTATCGAATTTTAAAACCTGATAAGAAAATATATTTCTTAGTAAAAGGACATTTAATATAATTACTTAAGGACCTAGAAAAATTATCTTTTCAACTTTGATCTATTTATACTATATTAAAGTATATCTTTTCTTAATCGTAATCCGACCGGCTTAGGCCCGGTAAACTTATTTTGTAATAGTTATGTAATTCTTCAAACAATTTTGAGTTGTAATATTTGGGCGTAGGACCCTTAAGATTGATTAATATCATTGATTCGTATTTCTGCTATTTCCTTTGTGAACCGTACTTTGACTGGGATTATTATGATATTTATGCTTATTTGAAGGTTATTATCCTTATTGGTTTTATGATGATATGGGATGGCTTAGTAAACTAGCATAGGTTTGGTTGCATGTGTCGCGGCTCATGTTTTGGGGCATGACAGTTTGTGGTATCAGAGCTCGGTTAGTAAGAAGGAAACTTACACCGAGTTGGCCTAGGGTAGGACCATCTTCATGTATGGGGTATTACCATTACTAACTAGACTAAGTTGAGAATTCGATACAATTGGGAACTATAGAATCATTAATTTGGTATACTTAGTCGATTTCTTTGATTTAGTTAATACTTTATTGTTCCTTGATTACCTTTCCTTACCCATTATATGCTCGTTTTAACAAACACCCATTGTGCATGTCCAGGTATGGATCCCGAGACTCCCACTTGGCTGATGATATATGAGATAAATGCCGAGAGGGACTATCACTCGGATGCGGCAACATATTGGCAGGCGAAGCACTCGTGCATCATTGATCGACTCCAACATGAGCGATAATGCGCTCAGACACTTGAGGAGCACTTTACCAAAGGCATGAGGCTAGAAACAACCTCACTGACTAGCTAAAAGAACAAAAGAGAATGATTTGCGCATGCGAGGATCAGATCAAAACCCTAGAAGAACAGTTAGATAGAATCACCAGGAACGTGTACCTTGTAGACCAGAAGCAGCCCATATTGACCTTCGCCAACCATGAGCTGCGAGAAAAGATTGAATACTGTGAGGGCCTGATGACCAACATCTTAGTACTATACAAGACCTTGAGGTGTTGGTGCAACAGCACGTGCAAAACATTAATAACTCAAACCAGACGATGACCTAAATGCAATCCCCGGTCGAGGCTCTATAGTTGCAAGTAGAGACCTAAGAAGAACAAATGTTGATGAATCAAAGAGATATTTAACAGCATGTTCAGCTGATTAGGAATTGAGTTCTGAACGCGATCAGTATCATTCCAGAGGTGTCCTCCGAGATAAAGGATCCAGACCCTCAACCAGAGAAAGAGCCGGAAGAAGATCTGGAGGAGAAGCCGGAAGAAGATCCAGAAGAGGACCCGTAGATGGACCTGATGGACTTCCTGCAGGATCCGGAGGGATGGCAGAAGGACCCTGCTCTGATGGATATCATTGGCGATGATAGTGATGGTGACGCACATAGCGGTCACCGATTAGACTAGCTTTATTTTACTCTAGTTTTAACCTTCACAATTGGAGTCTATAATTGCTTAGACTGTTTTGTAATGAATGTTGGCACTTATTGCACGACATCCCACCCTAACCTTTGTAGTTCAATTAAAGTATTTTCGTAATGTAATACTTGTGTTTTCTTTTTATGCCTTACTATGTGTGGTTGTTTGTATTTCCTGTAATTGGTTACATTTGACTTGGTCTATCGTGAACTCTCGCACACTACACTTTTGACTTGTAATTTTAAACGAGCAGATAATTGCATGCTAACTCACTCTAAATACAGATGGTTGAACCAACGCGGAAGGGGAAGACCTCGCTTCATAGAAAAGGGAGGACCTTAACCCTCAACAAGACAGGACACCTTCCCCGGAACTACCATGATCTCCCCCACATGTGGGAGAAGATCTGACATCACTAGCACTCCAACAGATTCTGCTATTCATGCAGCAACAAGAGGGAGCCAACGGAAATGTGCAAGAGCTTGCGTGCGATGCGCACGATCGGGTACTGGAACGATTAATGCGCTTCGACCCACCAGTTTTTCGAGGGGAGACAGATGATGCCAAGGCCGAGGATTGGCTCGAGAGGCTGGAAAGTATTTTATACGCCTTATAATACACATAGGAAACACATGAATCAATTAAGAAAACAATTAATCAAGATTTAATACAAATCCATAGTTTTGATTATGCCCTAAGATCCAAAATATTAGCCAAACATTGATAACAAATTCATAGACAAACTTGAAATCAACATTGTGACATCGTTTAAGTACAGATAAGAGATCAAAACTAAGAAAGAAAACCTCTTCTTGTCAGGATGGATCTTCCTTTCAAGCCTTCGAAGCTCTTGTGCTTCCGTAGATGTGAAAGGCTTTGTGTTATTCGTAACCTAGCCCTCCTCTCTCAGAAGACCTTTGATCTTATGCTCCTATGTATTTTGGTGTGTTGTATGTTGTATGAATGATTTAAGATGATAAAAATTCATTCAGGCCTTGGTCCTCCTTATATAGGTGCTTTGAGAGGTCACTGGTAGAGTTTTGACAGGATTAGGACTCAAAATCAGCCGCAGACAGATCACACTGGTCATGTGGTTTCACACGGTCACCCCACATGGTCGTGTGGGTCTACACGGCCAGACTGTGCGACTTGGTTTTGTCATAAAAATCGCTTAAACACTTCACACGGTCGTGTGACTTATAAAACGTCTGAATTTGCTCCTGGGGTCTCATGAAAGTTGTATCCCTTTCTCGTAGCTTTCCATAGCCACATGAATTAGCTCAATATCAATTTTATAGAGAAAGCTATGACCAAAATACTTAATCCTGCCAGTGCTGAAAACTGTTACGCGTTTGGACGCTTTTGAAGCAAATTCCTTTTTCTTCGGATGTGCATGCTTCTTTCATTCACATTTTTGTCCGTACCTTGTATTTTTACATATCCTTTGAAACATTATATCACCTTTTATCCAATTTAGCTTCATTTTCTGCAAAATTCATAAGAGTACACAGTATCACGCCCAACAAAGGAAACCAACCAAAACACACTAAATATACATGCAAATGCATCAATTATATATTAAAAATAAGCCCTTAAATGCACGTATATTTTACACGTATCATGTACATATGCATTATAAGTATACTAAATATACATAATATGATACTAAACTAAGCATAATTTATGATTAAATATATAGAATTACAAGACAAAATATATATAATATATAACTAAAATAGACATGACATATAACAGACTACAATGCATTATAATAAAAAGGTAAAGATGTACAACATTTATACATTAAATATACAGAATTACAATACTAAATATACAACATAAAACTAAAATAAACATGACATATAATAGACTACCATACATTATAATAAAAGGTAAGATGTACATCATTTATACATTAAATATACAGAATTAGAAGACTAAATATACATAATATATAACTAAAATAAACGTGACATATAATAGTGAAAAAACACAACAAACACAAACATGACCTGCACAGCACCGAACGACGAAGCTCCATGACCTTTTGTGTTTTTCTCCTTCCCAGCCCCCACCAAATTCGTACACGACTCCAACACTACTTCCCCATCGAATGGTGGCTCAGTTAACTGACCAAAAATCGTGGGAGGTGGATATGATATAATGTTTGTTACCAAATCATAACTGAGAGAATTACAATCTTATCCTTGGTATATTAGACGAAAAATACCTTAATGCCCCTAAAAGAGGTGCTTGTGCTTAAAATTAGGCTAATAATTTGAACCATTAATTATTAAATTCAATGGTCTAGATGTGGTATCATGGTCTTACCTAAAGGGTTTGGTCTCATTTGAACCAATCCCTATACATATATATATATATATATATATATATATATAGGGAGGAGATCCAATGAGACCATAGCTATAGGTAAGAATATAAGACCACATCCACACCATCCAACAAAACAAATAGAAGACTAAGATTTAATAAGATTTTGTAGCATTAAAAAAATAGGGGGGGACTGGCCAGGGGTAAAAATGGAATCGCAGGAATGGGCCAAAAATATCTACCACCTACAATTAAGGGAAGGAAATCTTTCTTGATTCACTAGCTAAACACACGTTGATCAACGTCTATCTTCTTCCTCCCCTTCACGCCATAACTACATCAAATTTGTTACACATGTATAAGATGGTGTTCGCTCCATTTACATGAGTAGATAACCATCAAAGGTATGTAACATTTGCCGTTGGCCTTATTTTTAAAAAGAGGATGAGGAGTTGAATACATGGTTGTTCAAACGATTCATAGATGTTGTTGGCAAGGAACCATATTATACAGTAACAGACTAAGACCCGGCCATGAAGTATGCAATACAATCAGTCTTCAAGAAGGCAAAACACAGATTGTGTATGTGGCACATAATGGAGAAAGTTAATGTCAAAGTTGGTCCCAACCTGTTCGAGGATAAACATTTCATCAATTTGCTTAATTCAATCGTGTGGGATAACTACATTACAACTACAGAACTTGAGAAACTATGGCACGAAATTATGGATGACTTCAATCTAGCCTCACATCCATGGTTCACAGTTTTGTATGATATACGACAGAGCTGGATCCCCACATATTTTAGAGACGTACCCATGAGTAGACTTCTAAAACTACATCAATGTTGGAAAGCACAAATAGCTGGTTTGGTAGTTTTACAAATTCTCAATCAAACTTGGTTGAATTTGTAATGCATTTCGAGAGTGCGATGGAATCCCACGACACTCTACTGATAAGTTGAACTATCAGTGCCAAACCTCCCTTCTAGATTGTCGAACACCATTGAACATTGAAAAGCATGCTTCTTCAGTGTACATGCATACGATATTTATGAAATGAGCAAGGAAATTAAAGAAGCGTGTTACAGTTGCTCGGTTATACAAATCAACGACAATACACACGAAATCTCATACACAATAAAGGAAGAAAGTGGGGTGTTTGAAGTGACATAATGCAAGATGGATGGATCTCAAATGTAGTTGCAAGTTGTTTGAGCAAACGTGACTCCTATGTCGGCATATATTTGTAATAATCAAGGATTGCGATGAAATTCCAGCTCCATATTTAGCTCCACGTTGGATGAAAGCAACCTCATTTATTTCACATTCGAAAAATGGACACATGTACCAATTTCCGAGAGGAATCGAGGCTGCAAGAACACTAAATACTTTGTGGTCGGATTTTCATAGCTGCATTGGTCTTGCACAGGGGGATATGGAAAAATTTTCAAATTTATCACGTATCATATCGAACGAGAAAGCTAAGTTATTCGAGGAACAAAACAAAACTTATGTGGCGAAGTAATCAATAATGGAATCCTATTGCGGCTCAACTTCACAATTGGACATTTTCGTGTTACCACTGAAGTAAGCCAAGAACAAAGGAAGTGCTAGTCGTCTGAAAAACAAAATCCAAAGCCAAAAAGAAAAGGCCATAAAAGCGAGCACAAAACTTAAAAAAAATGTGGGACATGTGGTGAGATTGGAACACATAACAGCAGGACATGCCTGACCCGCACCAGCGCCTCCTGAGAGCAATGTGTATTTGTTATTGATTTCAATTCCACATCTCGAAGTACAATTGTCTTTTTATTCCAAAAACTTATACTATATATTTGTGTAATATATAAAACATTAGCAAACTAAATATACATTAAGTGATGCTAAAATATACATATTCAAAACAATAGGGCAATTTATGTATGGTATACATAATCTTATGCATAAATAAACAATATCTGAAACCTATTTATACATTATATGGATTTAATTATACATCGTTTTTGCATCGTATACGACATCTGGACCAATACATGGCACAAATGTTTAAATATACATAATCTTCTGCGTAATAATACACAATTCTATAATACATATACAATATTATTGGCAAACGAAAAAGGTAAATTACATTTAATATACATAATCTTATGCATAAACATGCAACATCTGAAAACTAATTATACATATATGGGTTTAACTACACATCTGGAACAATACATGGCATAATGTATAAATATGCATAATCTTCTGCGTAATTATACAAAATTTAATAACTACATATACAATAGATGGCATACTTAAATATACATAATTTTATGCGTAAGTATGCAAAATGTTGTAACTACATATACAATATTAGTGTAGTATGACACCATTTAGACAAAGTGTACATAAAAATGCAAAGTTATATTAATTAAAAAAAACATGTTGTGTTCCCTTCATATCCAGAATTCAAAATAACATCTAAATCATATACAAAAACTCCTACGAATTGAAGTATACATGACTTCAATAAAAAACCACCAAATATAGTAAACTAAATATACAAAAAGATAAACAAAATATACATAGTAAATTGTCCATTAAACAGCACTATGATTTTTTTCCCCATCCACAACTTTTTGGCTTCTTCCATAGCCCTGTCCTTTTGCACATTGTTGTAGTGGATAATTATTGTTGTCAAATACTTCATGCGCATGTTTGACAGTTGTGAAGGATTGTTCTTCTCCAAGCCGCAATCCCATCCCTTGATGTTGTCGCCTATGTAGCTCTCCATATGCCTCATAGCATATATATAGTTATATACCACAATCAACTTTGTTTGTGGTGTCTCTCCAAGCATACAGAGTCTTCGGGGCACATTTATGGACAACAACCGCCATTTGAGCGCATCATTTACCTACCAAGTAATCCAAAAACCTCTGAACCTATGCATATACCATGGAGAACAACATTAAACTTTATAGATTATAAAATTACAGATAACCACTGTTCGACCGCTAAATACCTATAATAAATCTAGCAATCCTCGCAAGAGAACGAGATCAATCGTAGGGTAGCAAGTTGACCACAAGTCGTCTCTCAAGAAAGACTTAGCCGGAAAATAATTATTATGTATCACAATAAACAGAAAGAAAATCCTAAACACTCTAACCAGATTTGTTGGATTTATTTAAACTAAAAGAAAACAATTAAAATGACAAATTAAAACTAAGCAGGATTGAACTTGGAGAAAAGGATATGGAAGAAAGTCTAGGATTATGGATTCATCTCATCAAACTTGCAAGCAGAATATCAATTAATTGATCATGCGGTTAACAAAAATAACAATCATGGAAAGACTAGGTCTAGATCTGATAACTCTCGTATTCACAGATTAGGGCTATCCCATGTATTTACAACAAGACAGAATGATAAGCAGTAGCCGTTGGGAAGAAAAGAGACCGAGTACATTCTTCGTCCTAAAGATCTCGGTACTCCCTTGATTAAACCTCGATAAGAGACTTACTCTGCCAGGCTGGTCCCCGCCCGATTTGTAATTTGGGACTTTTGTTTTGACCAAAACCTTCAGGTCTCCATGAAGACCTACTTAATTAAATTTATTCAGGGGTTAGATAAATCAAATGTATTATCTAACCCTAGGGTTTAATGTAAATAGCAGATAATTTTGCAAACACTACCTTAATAAGCCAAGAACACTTATGGTCTAGAGAAAGAAAGTTGGAGCCTTCGATCATGTGAATAGACTAACTTATCATCATCATGGAGAATGTTTCAGGGCCATGTACCATAATTTCTACTTTATGAATCCTCAACTATATTATGCTCAGATCGGTTTGGCTTTTTCAAGTTCAAATCTTAATAGAAGGGATATTTCATGAAATGCTTAAATATAAGCCAATTATAGTGAAACTATAGAGACCATTATATAGTATCAAATCATACAACACGTGGGAGAGTTTTCCAATCTTCGATCGATCTCAATTATCCCCTTAAACAATCAAGAGTTGGCCAAACAATCAATCAACAAGTAAAACAATTTATTCAGGAAAGCAAATCAATTAATCAATACTCATGCTTGTTTGTTTGAATCAAATCATCATAATCCTAGAACAAGGAAATTAGTTCATGCTTGGGGATGGGATCATAATCTCAATTGAAGGAAAGAAAACAATCATAAACATGATCATGCAATAATAATAATCACCCAACAATTGAAATCAGACAAAAGAGATGAAGAAATCTTACTCTTTGATTAAGAAGCAAAAATAACTTCAAGGGAAGAACCCAAGCAATCCCAATGTTGAAAGCAAGAGAAAAAATACCAAAAGTTAAAGTATAGAAGTGCTATAAATGAGAGTGTGTCGAAAATAGGGGATCCCCAAGTCCTATTTATAAGCCTAGAGTCCTAAACAAGGTGGAAGAACCAAAAAACGCGAAAAAAATCGAAAATTTTGTGTTCAGCAAGTCACGGCGCGACGACGCGCGACCGACTGCACCGCCCGCATCGCCGCTCAGCTGCTGCTCAGGTGCTGTCTGCAGCGTGCGACTGCACACCACTTGCGCGCGACCTCGCGACCTTCAAACGTCGGAATTTCGTCTTGATATCTTCTTATGAATTGTAGATCTATCTCTTAGCTTTCCATAGCCACTTGAATTACCTCAATATCAATTTTCTAGAGAGAGTTATGGCCACAATACCAAGACGTGCCATTTTCGAGATTTTGACATATTAGTTTGCCTTGTACATGATTTTAACCCATCGAAACGTCTTCATTCGCATTTAGTAGCAGAGATAAACATTGTAGAACTTTGAATTATCTTTCTAATGATGCATGAATCATGTCAATTGGGCTTCCGATGCGAACGTTACGTCCAAAATACGATGACTGATGCAGTTGCGCGAAATGACTTTTTAACGTTTTTTGCTCCAAAACTTGTTTTTTCCACAAAAACCTAAAAAATCAATAAAATAACACAATGTAACACTAAAACATGCAAATGCAAATAAAACATGCCAAAAATATATATGAATCATCAAACAAAACACACACAAAAACATGCAAAACAACCACATTATACTAATTAACTATACATAATTGTATACATAAGTATACAATATTAGACACCTATTTAAACATCCAACAAAAATATAAAAATACACTGAAATATTTCAAAATTTTAAGCTTAAGTATACAAATTATAGTAACTAAATATACATTTTAACAATCACAAATATACAACATGCATGTCTGTTTGTAGAACAAAAACATAACTCACCAACTTGTCCGGCAGATCTCCATACTTATCCCGGTTGCTTCCACCGACATAAGAGTTGTCAATGTTATGGCACTTCATCATCTTTACATCAAATGTCACCAGAAAAATGTGCTCGCTCTTACAAATCGGGAAAAAAAACTGAAACGGAAAATAAATTAAAATATTGATAATAAACAAATAAGAACTGTCAAAAAATGAGAGTAAAATTAACGGTACTTTCAATGTCTAAGTTGTTCAATTCATCGAGCTCGGATCACCGAACTTTGTATCAAGCCCTTGCACAAACAAATCATACACAACCTTCCCATCTACATTGCCTCTTGGACTAATAATCATGTACAACTACAACCAATACACAAATAAAAAAATAAAATCAAAAATTGATAGCTTAAAAAAACACAGTAGAAAAAATAAAAATAAATAATACAAATACGATAAACATACAGTCAAATAACAAGAGGCAAAGAATCTATTGGGTAAAGTGCTACTCCTCAATCCCTCATTCAAATTCAACATCCATGCCCAAACGTCCAAAATTGACACATTAATATACCCTCCCGGATGCATAGTCTCCAATACCTCCCTCGACAACATTGTATCCCATGCGTTGAAAATGATGTCCTCCCTATATGAAAAAAAAAGTTACAATGTAGAAAAAAAACAAAACCAAATGAGTTGTATCAAAACCAAATTCTTACTTGTCCATACCCGGATTTTCAAAAAGCCAGTTCGCAATCATATTCTCGATTTGATTTGGCTTTGAGGCAACATCAATCAATCTAGCCAAAAAAGGCGAAGACAACACCTCTGTTTTCTTTGTCTTCCTGGCACCTTTTCGGGTAAAAACCTTCTTAGATTTTTCTAGGGTAATGTCTCCTTGCCCCATAACCTCTTCAGAACCACTAGGCTTCACACGGCCAATCTCCGTTTCCACATCCTACATACACAATGCGAATAATTATGAACTCAATACACTTCAATGATAGAAAGCATAAAAGTGGAACAAAAAATACATACAGTCTTTGATTTTTTAATCAAAGGAGCATCATGCCCCCCGAAACCACCAGCCTCGGAATCTTGAACCTACAAAACAAATCTGCAGAAAATTGAAATTAAGTATACATAATATAAAACTAAATATACATAATACAAAACTAAATATACATAAATATAAAAGTAAATGTACATGATACAATACTGAATATACATGATACAATACTAAATATGCATAATATTATAGTAATTCAAACATATAATATTGGATTTTCTTTCCCAGGTTGCACCTCAGTCCCCCCCCCCACCCGGCATCTATTTCATGAATCTACAAAACATATTAGCAACAATGTGATACTAAATATAGATAAAAGCGAAACTAAATATACATAATATATAAGTAATATATATACATAGAAACATAAGAAAATAAAAACAAAGGAAAATAGCCCAACCTCCGTGCTTGTCAGACCACCATCTCGTACATCTCCCGCCTCATTGACACTCTTCTCGTAGTGCCAGGACGTGTCAAGGATGTCATCCCACCTCCCGACATTTGTATTTTGCGTCAAATCAAGAGAGAAGCTTGGTGGGTCATCACACCATTTCTTAAATTCATCTCTTTTCAAAATTGCATTTTCAATCACCTCGATCGCTGCTATGTTCTCTGGCTTCCTTCATAAAGCTTCATTTTGTTGAGTCTCACTCTCTTCCAGTCCGTCGTCGGAAAGCCGAACCCCACTCGGTAATGCGGTTGAGCATATCAAGCCCCTAGCAACATTCCCGATCCTAGCAAATTCTGCATCCTCAGCCAAATTCTTCGGATCACTCTGGAGAATTGATATAATCTCAACAATTTCGGAAGATAAGCATTTCAATATAGCAAGCAATCTGTCAGTAATTCCTTGCACATTAAAAAAACATGTGTATTCATTCAGTAAACGTACATGTACAAAATATGTATATTAGGTATACATAATTACAAAACTAAATATATATATATTATATAAGATGTACACAATTTAAACACTAAATACACATTATTGTAACACAAAGAATACATAATATGTAACTAAAATAAACATGGACATATAACATTGAAAATACACCTCCAAAAACCCAAAACACCTGCGCACCGGCTCCGGGCAATGAAGTTCCATGGCCTTTGGTTTCTTTCTCCCTCCCAGCCCTGGGCAAATTCAAACGCGGCTCCAATGCTACTTCCCCATCGAACGGAGGCTCAATAAACCCCTGCTCGAATCCGCCAAGCTCAATCTCTTTGTTGCTCCTTTCTTTTAATTTGTCCCCACTCCAAGCCAATACGCCGGGATGTGTCCTTGGAATACTCCTCCTCAAACACACAACTCTATCGACATAAAAAATCTGTGAAATAACATAAATTGCATCAAAAAACATACTACATATAAATTAAAAAAACAATATGCAATTTTAACAGGGGAAAGATATTACCGTCAAAAACAGCAATGGGCCATTGAATACTGGATTTTTTTCCGGTGACCAACCGGCTCTTTTTTAACCAACGTTGCCAAAGTGTGATCGCACCAAGCTAAGTTCCTAACATTACGGACATCTACTAGGCTATTCCGTAAATGTGGATTTACATATCCACTAGACAAATTCAGACAGTCAACCAGTATCAAGAAAAGCCTTCTTAACCAGTTGCCACCATCCACAAAGCTCAGCATTTTAATAGCCACCTGCTTAGTTGTTACTCTGTGATCCTCCCTCTCAAACATAGCTGGCCATTCATTCTATAAATCACAACTCTCCGACTTTATTTTCTTCTCAATTATCTCCTGACCATTAGGGAACCCCAACACCCTCTCTACATCATCCGCTTCAATGTGAATGCGTCTAAAACTATCCAATATCAACTCCGAACTAGTTGGATTAAAATCTTCCAATAACCAAAAAGTGAGTTGAGATGGGAAGTCAACAATAGAGAGTGATAGCAAACTTCCGAATCCCATATCCACAACCGCATCCTTTTGTGCAGGGGAAAGTCCGTTCAGTGCGTTTACTAACACCCTGGGGTTCGACCTAGTGGATAACATCGGATATGAATCCTTCGCCCTCTTCCCTCGCCCATCTTCAGCCCCACTCTCCACAACCTTTTTTTCCCTTAGTTTTGGCCATTTAGTTGATAAAATTTGGATAAACAAACCTGCAAAAAATATAGAACCAATTATTATACAAAAATACAATATGCATAATATTTGTATTAAGTATACAATAAATCACAACTAAGTAAACAGTGCTACTTAACTAGTTATGCATACATATGTACACTCAGTATACACATATATAGCTAAATATACGTTATCACATAGTTAAATATACATTCTTATATAGCTAAATATGCATTATTGCATAGTACATATACATTATCATACAACTAAAATGTACATTATTATACAACTAAATATGCATTATCACACAACTAAACATACATTCTTATACAACTAAATATACATTACCATACAACTGAGAATACATTATTATATACCAAATATATATTATCACACAACTACATATACTGTGAGGTCCCACTTTTGGATTATTGCGTAATATTTTAATTCCGAGTTTATCATCATAAAGATGTTGGGCTAGTCGTTATTTTATTTAGTAGAAATTCTTGGATTAGAATGGCGACCTTCATCGACTAATTGGTAAGTACTTATTTCCTGGATTTAAGGAAATCGGATGATTATTTAGCTTAATTATATTATCACAATTTGTGTAATGGAATTAGCTATTTTAGGATTTTAATTAGAGTCATTTAATTGTCAAAAATTTAATCTTAAATAAATCAAGTTAAGAAGCCCATGTCTTAAATCACCCAATTCCACACCTAGCCCATCTCCATTAAGACAATTTTCAGCAATTTTGGTTTAAACCCACAAGCCATAACCGCCCCAGTACGTCCTTATCCATCAAATGGTTTTTAAAAGTTATTCAAATCCTTGACTCTATCCAAATTCAGCCTTTTTACACACATTTACACCTACTAGAAGGTAAAAAAGTATCACCCGTCTTTATCTTTTTCTTTTATTGCATCATCTTTCCCCTTGCCCTTAATTTTGTTTCTATCATCTTCTTCTACTCCCTCTTCCCTTCACGAGCAGCCCATCTTATGTTCATCCGCCACCGTGCACCACCACTCGCCACCACTGCCACCCCCTCTTCTGTCTTCTCTCCCCAATTTTCTCCATCAAAACCTCTCCCAAATATTTATTGTCCGATCGACCAAGACCCATTAAAGAAAGTTGTATTTTTGGGTTTTTTTTATAGATCTAAAAGATTCTGAGGTTGATGCTGGAGACCCGTGAAAGGTTCTTGTGGTGCTATCGTTGACTCTCTAAGAACGAGATCTAATTGAAAGGTAGGTATAAGAATTTAATTTTTAAAATAAAAAGGATTTTCTTTAAGAAAATAGACTCAGAAATTTACTTCATACATTTCCGTCAACTGCCTATGCCTTGTTCCCCTTGAGATCTTATTTTGTTGGTGGATGGTGAATAGTAGGAATCTAATTGAACAAAGATGAATAATTGGACTTTATTTAGTGTAATCTATATAAAAAAAAGGCCTAATAACGAATATTAAGAAACATATAATCTGGACCGTAAAAGAAAAGAAAAGACAAGACTAGATTTTGAGATAATTAAAAGTTTTAATCTTATTATTAAAGACTACTTTGGGAATAATTGCAAAAAAAAAAAGAAAAAAGAGAGAAAATAAGTAAAACTAAAAATAAAGAAGACCGAAATGTTTAATTTTGGACTCAAATGTAATTTTGCAATTTCATATTAAGTCCATAAACGGTGTTAAAAAAAAAGAAAAAATGATAAATGTTAAAAGGATTAAAAGTTGGGTGAATAACCCAGATTCACGTAATTGGTAAATTTAAGATATTGTACTTTTTGATTGTTAAAATTGGACTTCAATCCTATTATTAATAGATTATTTACAGAAAATGGTTTGTAATAGATTTATTATTATAATAGATTTATTCCCCAATTGACACCAAATTTGTATATAAGTATATGTTATGTATAGTTTTGAGTTGTGTAAGGTCTAATAAAGTTTAAAACTTTAAAATCAAATCAAATTAATAAAGCTTAAGGACTGATTCCTTAATTATTTTCTTAGATTAGTTACACATCCGTAAATATTCCGTTTAATTCACAACTCCTTCAATCCTAGTCCAATTTCTCTGAACTTAGCTTTCCCTAGTATATTTAAGATGCGCTATATTATTGATTTTCCACTTCAAACTCCTAAAATATCATATCTTATTTGTGTAGGAAACCAGATCGAGCCCGACAACTAGGATTTATATTTTGCACATTATTAAGGCTACATTCGAATCAAAGGTGGGCAAATGATTATTTTTCTAAAGAAAAATAAGTTTGCTTTTAAATTCATAAATTTCACGACATTAGAAGTTTCATAAACTTCACGACATTAAGCAATTTCATGATTTCATGATACTCACCATTTTCACAAAGTTCACCAAGATAATTTAGTTTTTTTAGAGAATACATAATTGGTATCATTCATGGTTTGAATTTACATATTCGTTTGCATTTT
This sequence comes from Rehmannia glutinosa, assembly GCA_016081115.2. Classification (NCBI taxonomy): domain Eukaryota; kingdom Viridiplantae; phylum Streptophyta; class Magnoliopsida; order Lamiales; family Orobanchaceae; genus Rehmannia; species Rehmannia glutinosa. Next base: position 105,249,443 of record CM071926.1, read on the forward strand.
AACTCTTGTAATTGTTTGACTTGGCTTTTGGGCAAACAAATGTCATTTTGACAAAAGTATTGACTAACTGAGTCCATTGATGTGTGGGTAGGGTGGACAATGGATCGAACAGATTGTCTGTGGTCCTTGTTTGACTACTCATATGCCTAATCCCATTTTCGGGTCGGGCCAGAGACGGCGACAGAACTTGGGTCGTAGAATGGTATATTCATGAATATGACGATCTCTGGGCAAAAGCCCAGGCCAAAGAGATGTCGAGCCTAGTGGGAGGGATAAGGTGACAGGGCTTCGGCCAAATATTATTGGAAGTAACAAGGAGAACGAACAGGATCAGTGTCCGATCAACACTGATTCTATGTTTCTTATTTCGGGCTGACGAACTAATTGATTAACTATTTATATTTTATTTTAAAATAAAATATCCCCTATTTGTTTTTAAATTGGGATGTCCATTGGCTGTTTGAAAAGCAAAAATGTTTACCGTACATGACTAACTATTTTACAATGCACATTACATCATTGATTGCATCAACAATGAATATATCATTATTGAATTGCAATATGTTCTTGATCATTACTGCAAATAATTCTTATGAGCATCATTATCATGCATACATAAATATTTCCAGGCGCACTAAGTATTTTTTTCCAAAGAAACTTCATCTTTCATTTAACAAATATTGCATTCCTCTACCCCCAACCCAGTGAGCTCGTTTAGCTCACCCCACGATTTTCATAAAAACTTTCAGAGACCGAATATTTTGAGATCGATGAGACCGACACAAGGCTTTCGGATCGAGAGTGACTCTACATAGCAGTTTCTGTTTGAAAAGCGTATTCGTCCATGCCTGATCAATATAACTATTTTATCTTGTAATAGTTAGGTGAGTTAGAACTCTATTATAATTATATATTATGAGTTATAGGCTTCCGCTGTATTTATTATTATTTTTAGATATTGTATTTAGATAATAGCTCCTTATGAACCTAAGTTTGAATATTTGAGTTGTAATTTATTGGATGATATTCTATTTTATTGGATATGTAAATTGGGGCGTGACAGTTGTGGTATCAGAGGTTAGGTGTAACTGGAACTACACCTGAGCTAATCCAGGATATGATTCTCCGCCTGTGAATTAGATTACCACTATGGTATGATGTCAAAACCCAGGATTTAAGTTTAATTTGGGGTATTTATGTTGTTTTGGATTATAATCGAAAGAGTTTGAAGGTCAACTAGGGATGAAGTGAAACTTTGAATGTATCTTCAGATGATGTCTAGGATTGATTTGTTCGGATGTCTTTTTAAGGCAAAGGACAATACCAACCTATAAATTGTGATCCTCTAGGATCAAAGGAAAAATGAATTATTGAAAAACCTAAAATAGATACTAAAGAATTGAGTACTCGAATATGTCCTTGGTTAGGTATTTGTGATCATGGTTGAGTTTTGGCCTCCACTTGATGTTTTTCTGGGTTTTCGTGGGTAAGTATATTTGATGAAAAGGATTATTACATATTTTGACTTGGATCTTTTCCCCTTCTTATTCTAATGAAAATGAATTCTGCCTCAGGACTTCAGTTTGATCTTTACGGGAGTTGAGAACAAAATTATGTGGTCTCTTGGGAATTAGGCATAAACCAATAATTTTATGTTAATCGTTTGGAAAAGTTTATTATATACACTTATCAAGAACTTTGAGGTTTAGTTTTGATGTTGTAAATATTATTTGGTTAGTAGCTCTAAGCTTGCATTATAGGTAAAGTTGGTTTATAATACTAAATATGTGTCAACCACTTTCTATAGAAAGCTCGGTACCTGTGAGAACTTTTCTTATTCCTTCGATAAACTTGTTTAAGATGCTTTATGAAATATTTTTTTTGAAATACATATTATGTAACTGACTCGGTATATAATATGTGTGATAACCATTAAGAGTTTTTAAGTTATGATCCTCTAATATTAAGAAACGAGGTTAAAAGAAATTATTTTGGGATAGTAGCACAGTAACTTAACATTCTATTGAAGAGCTTTAGCTTAATTGTCAAGGTCAGATGAGATATTGTGACTAAGTTTTGACAAATAGGGGTTAACTTAGGTCAATTATGAAGTATTAATAAAATTTTCCTTTAGCATGATGATGTATCAAGTTTGATTTGTGAGGTTAATTATTATAAGTTGAATCTCATAGGAATAATATGATTATTTGAGATACACATGGTTGGATGAGTCACTTAATATTTTATTTGTTATTGGTTATTTACTATTGGAATATTGTTTATGTTTTAGGTTTGAATCCTGATCATTCCAACTGAAATACTGATTTGAAAATAGTATTCATATACCAACTGAGATATCTTTTATGCTCGGGAATAGCCACTAAATGGAGTGATTTACTTGGAATTCTCGACTTATCAGTTTCAAAAAGAAAAATTGCAAGGAATGCAATTAATTGTTGAGTTCATGATGGAATGGGATTTAGAAAATCTGTGGGTGCAACTAAATTGATAATAAAACTTTTGGGAATAGTACAAATACTTGAATATCATTTTTTTGGGTATATGTCACCGACTTTGAAAATGATTCATATGTATAAAGTAAGGCATTGTATGCATCTTTTCATAGTTATTACTTGGGTTCTAGTCTATTTGATTATCAAGCTTACTTAAGGAATTTAGTTTTACTGCCGACACGTGAGTCTAATATTATAAGAGAAGATGAATGGGTGATCTTGACGCTAGGATTGATGCATGATAATAGTGAAATCATGTGCACTTGGGTACTAGTAGAAGAAGTTATTGTAAGATATTCTATACTTTTTGGAGACTAAGTTTTGAGTTTTGAATTTTGTTATAAGGCTTATGAAAGTGTACTCACCCGAACTTAAGGTGGAACTGATAAGAAACTTATTCTTAAGGTGGTAAAAAAAAATATTGATAGAATTAAGTGATAGACAACTAGATTTTAATCAATTGATGATTTTATAATAATTTTCAATCAATGAATAGTTTATTGGCTTTTGGTATCTCTAAGGATATAGACCTGAGGATTTACCTTACGATTGAAATTGTTATTTATAAATTAGATATTTGTTTGAAGTCTACGTGATACTATAAAGGCAAATGAATTATGATGGAACTCAACCATAGTGAGACCTATGATCTCGTACGCATCGAACAACACTTGTTGTGTTGATTCAAGGAGGACTCAATAAGACTTTTGTGACAAGATATATTTTTTATAATTAAGTCACTAATGCTTTAAGGTTAAATGATTTGGTTTATTTAATATGTGTGGGCATTTGAGTTATTTATTGGTTAGTTAACGAGGTGAGCTGACATGAGTTTGAACTTTATTATCGAAAGATTGAGATTTGAGAAGGGTTAATTCAATACATGGATGATGTTGTCTTGGAAAACAACTCAAGAATTATCTCTGGCTTTTGGAAAGACCACATTAAATATTAGGGAAGTCTCTTTTGTATGGTTGTTAACTTGAGCAAATATATAAATTATTAGTGTAAGTATTTCTCCTTAATTTCATTATAAAAGTTTGACAGGCATGTACCATTTGAGTTTATTCAATAAGGTTTTCATGATGAGATAACAAATTTTATGAGGATTGGGTTACCTAGAACCAATAATTATGGACTATAGTCGAGGGAATACTTGGGTTTATGTGTGCTTGGAAACTACAAAGATATGATGTCTTTTAGAAAATTCATTTCTGAGTACTTGTGGATCTTAGGCTTGAAAGAATGTATAATTGGTTATTATGACTTAGTGATAGATTTTTTTTTTATTATTATCTTAAGACCAAAGGTTGTGAGTCAGGGATTTTAATATTGGTCCTTAGTTGCGTAGGACTAGAACAAAAATTGTAATTGAATCATCTTGTATCATGAGATGATTAGAAGGAGATATATACTAATGTGAATTGTATGAAGAAAGATTGAAATAGGAGAACGACTTTATTGCTTAAGGATCATTTGTGGATGTAAATCGAGTAATTGATTATTTTGTATAACACCTAGGATTACATCACCATAATTGTTACTAAATTACTATTAACTGATATTACGGGCGCAAGTTGAATGAAGATATTTGAGGAACATTATTATTAATTCTAACATTAGTACGAGGGGAATAAGCTAAATTCTTTAATATATCTAAACAATTGTAAGAAGGAATTTTGGGACCAAATTCTTTAAAGGAGGGAAGAATGTGAGGTCCCACTTTTCGATTATTGAGTAATATTTTAATTCCGAGTTTATCATCATAAAGATGTTGGGCTAGTCGTTATTTGATTTAGTAGAAATTCTTGGATTAGAATGGCGACCTTCATCGACTAATTGGTAAGTACTTATTTCCTGGATTTAAGGAAATCGGATGATTATTTAGCTTAATTATATTATCACAATTTGTGTAATGGAATTAGCTATTTTAGGATTTTAATTAGAGTCATTTAATTGTCAAAAATTTAATCTTAAATAAATCAAGTTAAGAGAAGCCCATGTCTTAAATCACCAAATTCCACACCTAGCCCATCTCCATTAAGACAATTTTCAGCAATTTTGGTTTAAACCCACAAGCCATAACCGCCCCAATACGTCCTTATACATCAAATGATTTTTAAAAGTTATTCAAATCCTTGACTCTATCCAAATTCAGCCTTTTACACACATTTACACCTACTAGAAGGTAAAAAAGTATCACCCATCCTTATCTTTTTCTTTTTTTGCATCCTCTTTCCCCTTGCCCTTAATTTTGTTTCTATCATCTTCTTCTTCTCCCTCTTCCCTTCACGAGCAGCCCATCTTCTGTTCATCCGCCACCGTGCACCACCACTCGCCACCACTGCCACCCCCTCTTCTGTCTTCTCTCCCCAATTTTCTCCATCAAAACCTCTCCCAAACATTTATTGTCCGATCGACCAAGACCCATTAAAGAAAGTTGTATTTTTGGGTTTTTTTGATAGATCTAAAAGATTCTAAGGTTGATACTGGAGACCCGTGAAAGGTTCTTGTGGTGCTATCGTTGACTCTCTAAGAACGAGATCTAATTGAAAGGTAGGTATAAGAATTTAATTTTTAAAATAAATAGATTTTCTTTAAGAAAATAGACTCAGAAATTTGCTTCATACATTTCCGTCAACTGCCTATGCCTTGTTCCCCTTGAGATCTTATTTTGTTGGTGGATGGTGAATAGTAGGAATCTAATTGAACAAAGATGAATAATTGGACTTTATTTAGTGTAATCTATATTAAAAAACGGCCTAATAATGAATATTAAAAAACATATAATATGGACCGTAAAAGAAAAGAAAAGACAAGACTAGATTTTGAGATAATTAAAAGTTTTAATCTTATTATTAAAGACTACTTTGGGAATAATTGCAAAAAGAAAAAGAAAAAAGAGAGAAAATAAGTAAAACTAAAAAGAAAGAAGACTGAAATGTTTAATTTTGGACTCAAATGTAATTTTGCAATTTCATATTAAGTCCATAAACGGTGTTAAAAGAAAAGAAAAACGATAAATGTTAAAAGGATTAAAAGTTGGGTGAATAACCCAGATTCACGTAATTGGTAAATTTAAGATATTGTACTTTTTGATTGTTAAAATTGGACTTCAATCCTATTATTAATAGATTATTTACAGAAAATGGTTTTGTAATAGATTTATTATTATAATAGATTTATTCCCCAATTGACACCAAATTTGTATATAAGTATATGTTATGTATAGTTTTGAGTTGTGTAAGGTCTAATAAAGTTTAAAACTTTAAAATCAAATCGAATTAATAAAGCTTAAGGACTGATTCCTTAATTATTTTCTTAGACTAGTTACACATCCGTAAATGTTCCGTTTAGCTCACAACTCCTTCAATCCTAGTCCAATTTCTCTGAACTTAGCTTTCCCTAGTATATTTAAGATACGCTATATTATTGATTTTCCACTTCAAACTCCTAAAATATCATATCTTATTTGTGTAGGAAACCAGATCGAGCCCGACAACTAGGATTTATATTCTGCACATTATTTAGGCTACATTCGAATCAAATGTGGGCAAATGATTATTTTTCTAAAGAAAAATAGGTTTGCTTTTAAATTTATAAATTTCACGACATTAGAAGTTTCATAAACTTCACGACATTAAGCAATTTCATGATTTCATTATACTCACCATTTTCACAAAGTTCACTAAGATAATTTAGTTTTTTTAGAGAATACATAATTGGTATCATTCATGGTTTGAATTTACATATTCGTTTGCATTTTAACTCTTGTAACTGCTTGACTTGGCTTTTGGGCAAACAAATGTCATTTTGACAAAAGTATTGACTGACTGAGTCCATTGAGGTGTGGGTAGGGTAGACAATGGATCGAACAGATTGTCTGTGGTCCTTGTTTGACTACTCATATGCCTAATCCCATTTTCGGGTCGGGCCGGAAACGGCGATAGAACTTGGGTCGTAGAATGGTATATTCATGAATATGACGATCTCTGGGCAAAAGCCCAGGCCAAAGAGACATCGAGCCTAGTGGGAGGGATAAGGTGACAGGGCTTCGGCCAAATATTATTGGAAGTAACAAGGAGAAGGGACAGGATCAGTGCCCGATCAACACTGATTCAACGTTTCTTATTTCGGGCTGACGAACTAATTGATTAACTGTTTATATTTTATTTTAAAATAAGATATCCCCTATTTGTTTTTAAATTGGGATGTCCATTGGCTGTTTGAAAAGCAAAAATGTTTACCGTACATGACTAACTGTTTTACAATGCACATTACATCATTGATTGCATCAACAATGAATATATCATTATTGAATTGCAATATGTTCTTGATCATTACTGCAAATAATTCTTATGAGCATCATTATCATGCATACATAAATATTTCCAGGCGCACTAAATATTTTTTTCCAAAGAAACTTCATCTTTCATTTAACAAATATTGCATTCCTCTACCCCCAACCCAGTGAGCTCGTTTAGCTCACCCCACGATTTTCATAAAAACTTTCAGAGACCGAATATTTTGAGATCGATGAGACCGACACAAGGCTTTCGGATCGAGAGTGACTCTACATAGCAGTTTCTGTTTGAAAAGCGTATTCGCCTATGCCTGATCAATATAACTATTTTATCTTGTAATAGTTAGGTGAGTTAGAACTCTATTATAATTATATATTATGAGTTATAGGCTTCCGTTGTATTTATTATTATTTTTAGATGTTGTATTTAGATAATAGCTCCTTATGAACCTAAGTTTGAATATTTGAGTTGTAATTTATTGGATGCTATTCTATTTTATTGGGTATGTAAATTGGGGCGTGACAATATTACATAACTAAATATACATTATTACATAACTAAATATACATTATACAAACATGTAGCCACCCTAAAATATACATAGGATAAACACCATTGCACATTGTGCACATAATGTCAGACTTAAATATACACAATTCATACTCTAAAACTACATAATCCTATGTACAATGAACAATTTAATTTACGAACTTTAACACATCATAAACCTATTTCGGGAATCTCATAATACACAGGTGTATATAAACACACATGTAAAAAGACGTATATCTTGGGAATAAATTCCAAAAAAAAACGCGAAATCGAGCGAAGATAAACTATGAACACACAACATATGAACAAAAATTCAACAAGAAAAAACAACTATCAACAAACCCTAGAACCATAGCAGCGAAGAAGCACTAAAATCGCACCACACGAAATTAAATCAAACACACTCTGGGAAAACTTACACCCAATTTCTGAGAAGTTCGAACCCTAGCAAAGACACACTGGAATCACACCTCTTGAAGATAATTAAATTGGTTGGGTAAGTTGAATTTATAGCTTTTGAACGTGAGAGAAGGGCGTGGTTCGTGAGAGAAGAGATGAGAGACGGTTTTGATTTTTGAAAAAAAAAAGCACTAATCGCGGGATTGAGATAAGGAAGAATTTGGGTTACCAAATTCAAAATAGGTGCAATTACAAATATATCCCTTATATTTAAAAACAAAATTACTCTATTGTCCCTAAGTGAGGAGCCAATGTTTTTTACAAATATATCCCTTATATTTAAAAACAAAATTACTCTATTGTCCCTGAGTGAGGAGCCAATGTTTTAAATGAGGAGTAAAATCTGGACCATTGGTTATTAAATCAAATGGTCTAGATGTAGTCTTATGTTATTACCTAGAGGGTTTGATCTCATCTGATCATATCTATATATATATATATATATATATATATATATATTGGAATTAGTTCAAATGAGACAAATTTCTTGGGGCAAGACTGTGGGATTAATCTTGACTATCGATTGATATTTTATATGGCTGAGATTTTCCCCCTTATTTTAGGTATTGAAATCAAAATTGATTCTTAGTAAGGTTACATTAGTAATTTTCAATTTTCTTTGGATAATTTAAGAGGACAAAAATATCATTCTCAGCCCCATGATTTTGGTAACAAAACTTTACCTTATCTTTATCCCGCAATTTATGTGGCAGTTTCTTTTCAAAACTTTATAGTTTTGGGAGTTTTATTATCTCTGTTTCTTCCGCCATTGAAGTTCCAAATATCTTCAAGTTTTCATTTTTTTTAAGATTAAATATTTCAGGTTTATATTATTGAAGGTATGTCTTCTTTTGTATTTTTAGCATAGTTTTCTTTCGTTTTTTTACTAGTTCACAAGTTAGGGTTTTTAATATATTTTTACTGAACCAATTCTCTAGTGTGCAAAGGGCTTTCGGAGGATTTTTTATTAAATAATCGTGAATAAATTTTTTCACTTTTAGGAATCTAATATTTTGGTTGAACCATGTGATATCTCAGGTCGTTCTTTATCATTATTTTTTGGAATGCATGTCATCAATTAATTTTGTAAAACATGCAGTGAGAGTCTTCTAATTAAATTGTACCATAAAATAAAATATGCAATCATCCCAAAGAAAACTATACATCAATATTGCTATAAAAATGCAGTTATATCATAATCAATATGCAACAACGTTAGCATGTTTTTAAACATGCAATGATCAAATATTATATATGCAGAATATCCTTTTAATTAAGCAGCAAAGTTAAATAAATCATGCAATGATCTTATACTTTATAAGCACAAACATTACATGAAACATGCAGTGATAGTCTTCTAATTAAACTGCACCCTAAAATAAAATATACGATGAATTTTTTGGAGTAAATCTAATAAATTTGTATTATCATAGTGATATTAGAGCATTCTCCTAATTATATGCATGTCATTCATTATGTTTAATATGTAGCTAATCAATAATTAAAATTAGTATAGACAATCGGCCAAATTCCAATACAACAATAGCGCAGAGTTAATGTGCATTAAGATTCTGCTAATTATGCAACATCTCCAACAAAAAAATTCTAACAGAAGGAGTATAAATTGAAAACACCATTGTTGAGTTCTCCAATGCTGCAATCTTTTGCAGTCTTTGCCTATTGTTATTATTTGTTGCGCGAATTTTATGGTCTTTTTTTACTAAAACTCATGTAGATGTTCTTAAAATTAAATATATATATATATATATATATAAGGTTGTGAATATTTTTTTCAATCCTAAATTTCTGAATTTGTGTTCTTTTTTTCGTGAGAGTTATTTCAGCAATGAAGAACGATGCAGATGGAGAGAAATCTGGTGTTAGGATGCATTTTTTGGTAATGAAATTAATTTGGATTCAAGAAAATCAAATAACATATTATCCTTCTATAAATGGTAATGTTTAGAATTATTGGTGGTTATATATTAGTGGGGTTTCACCATAGTACTCTTAATGTGAATAATTTAATTAATTAATATTATTTTTTGTCCGTTAAATCTGAACCATTCCAAGTTTATTATCAATGGTCGAGATCAGTCCTTACGGTCTCATCGTAAGCACTAGACTCATTGGATCCAACCATATATATATATATATATATATATATATATGATTGGAGTCCTAGAGCACGACATTAGTTCAACCATTAACTGAGTAAAATCAATGGATGATATTTTTTTATTTTTTAATGATTTATTAATTTGTTTCATACCATTAAGGGCATTTTAGAACTTTCATTATTTGGCAGGTTTTGTTTAGGAAACAAACTCTTCACTTACCATGATTATAGGCAATGCATACCAGTTAGCAAAACTCCATTTTAATTCCATTAAGGTTATTTTCATTTTTAGTATTCAAAAGACCTTTTGTTAAATTTCATCTTGCTTCACTTTTATGATTTTTGAGGTCTCGATAATTTTGAAGTGTTATTAGACTTTTAAACTAAAGAAGGACTGCATCATTTGTTGTGCACAATTTCAAGGATGAGTTCAAGTGCAAGATTGCATTTTTCGAGTTGTTTTTTTGTCATTTTAATTCCATTCCAGTGGTAATTCAAATAAGTTTTCATTTTTCGTGTTTTACAGTGAATTTTTTGTGGGTTTTTTTGGTCGTTTGGGCTTTTTTTCCTGGAGATTTTTGTTAAATTTATTTTTGGTATAATTCATTTTTAATGAATACGTTTTGATTGCATACGACTTTTGGATATTGGGTGTGTTTTAGGTTGGTTATGATTTTTGAGGTCTCCATTAATGATAATTTTGAAGTGTTATTAGACTTTTAGGAAAGATGACCCTGTGCAATTCTTGAGTGTGGGTTGTTTTTTTGTGGTGGATTTTTTGGGGGTGCACATATAGAATTTTAAAGATGCATATATATGTAGTAGTTAGTGCATATTTAATATTTTTAAATGTATGTGCATTTAATGGCATGCTTTGTGGAAAAATATGATTTTTAGTCCTGTAACTTGGACTTTTTGAGAATTAGTCCTTTAAGTTGTCACCTTCATGTTTTAGTCCTTTAACTTTCAAATTTCTAGATATTCAGTCCTTTAACTTAGCAATTTTACTTTTGGTCTTATAACTTAACATATTTTAAAATTTTGGTCCTATAACGTTTTTTTAGAGGAATTTAGTCATATAACCTAACAATAGTTAAGTTGAATTAATTTATTAAAAGGTTATTTCTTAATTAAATTTTATTATTAAATTGAATAATTTTAATTAACAGTTAGCCTTTTAAAAACAATAATCAATTATTTTTTAATTTAATTATTTTTTTAAAAAAATATTTCAAGATTAATTTTTTAAACCTTCTGAAATAAATGCATCTTGTACAGTAGTCCAGATTCATTTTTGGAGATAATTTTCCTCACCAAAAAGGTTAATTACATAAATATGATAAATTATTCTTAATTTACTAATTTGATGTAATTATTTTAATTTTCCTAAAATTCGTTAACTGTTTTAGAAATTTCTATTTATTTGATTTTTTTATTATGCAAATTAATTTAATTTTTAATTGCTTTTATAATTTAATTAGTTTTCAAAAATTAAAATTTAATTATTTTACTTTAGGTCCTATAAAAAAATGTGAAGTGTGGGCATACTAACATTTTAATCAATTAGTTAAATTTAACTATGGCTAAGTTATAGGACTAAATTTCTAAAATCTGTTAAGTTATAGGTCCAAAAGTAAAATTACTAAGTTAAAAAACTGAATATCTAGAAAGTTTGAAAGTTAAAGGACTAAAACATGAATGTGACAATTTAAAGGACTAATTCTCAAAAAGGTCTAACTTACAAGGCTAAAAATCTTATTTTCCCCATGCTTTGTTCAGTTAACTTTGGGGGCATTTTCTTGTTTGATGCATATAGGTATTATTTAGATGCACAAATAGTTATGAGAGGATTTATAATTTTGTTTGATGCATAGTTAGTTGTTATTTAAAACATAGTTAGTTGTTGTTTGATGCATTGTTAGTTATTGTTTTGACGCAGAGATAGTTGTTGTTTGATGCATAGTTAGTTATTATTTAATGCATATTTAATTATAATTTGGTGGTCTGCATAGTTTAGTTTATTATGATGCATATTTAGTGGGAACTTACTGCATAGTTAGAAATAATATAAAGCATATTTAATGTGAATATATGCATATTGACATCATTTTCTGCTTTTATTTATTTTGTTTGTCCTATGTTGCAAATTCGTGTTTTTCGCAATATTTCCTAGCTCAAGTTAATTATCAATCGTCTTGTGTCGTGAGAAATTTTCACAGCTAGGCTTGTTATGTCATAGTTAGATTCAAAGAACAAGATTGGTTGTAAGATATATGTAATGCATCATATGCAGACGTACATGGGTGGAAGATTGAGAAATTGGGGTGTTGGGTTTGAGAAAGGGATTGCAACACTGATTTCATATATAAGGATTTTGTATCGTTCTATTATTGTTCTTGGTGAGTTGAATGAATAAAGGGACAATAATTTAGCTGAGACCAAAAAGATTTGGAATGGAAAAAAGAAGAATATATGTTGGGGGAAGGTCGTTGGTTTGTTTTGTAAATGAATAATAAATTCATTTTTTTTATTGCATAGATTTTCTGGATTATGGGTTGTCCAAGAAGGATACTAATTTTTATATGCATTGCAGAGTTGTGTATATTTTTTATATATGCATCATATTGATTCTAAATATGCAATATATTCCCTTTATGTATGCAGCAAAATGAACATAATTATGCAGTAAGTTTCCACTATATAAGCATATATGTATTCTAAATATGCAATTTATTCAAACCAAGTATGCATTATACCGAACATCATACAATAACTAACTATGCATTGTGTTACAGTTATATATGCATCAAACAATAAATAATTGCGCATCATACAAAACTAACTATGCATTTACTCATTCTCAAAAAAAACTATGCATTTACTCATAATTGTATATGCATCAAACAACAACTAAATATGCATTGTCTCATAATTGTATATGCAACAACAGTTAACCATGCATTGTCTCATAACTATCTATGCACCAAATAAATATAACTATGTATGCATTAAACAAAACTAACTATGCAGTGTGTCATAACTATCTATGTAGTATACTTATTATAAACATGTCATAAAGTCACAATAATTATGTATACGTTAATGGTGGAACTATGAGAGATAGAGATTTAATTGTGGGATTGATGGAAATTTTGTGGGATTGATATATGTATGGAACATGATTGATATTGTTTGATTTTATTTTCGTTTTTATCTGTCCATATTTAATAGTAAGGAGGCTACATTTTATTGTGATTTTTACATTATTACACTTTTTCTGATTAAATTAAATATTAATCAAATTTTATCCATTCTAATCTCAGCCATTTATTATTTAATGAGAGAGAATGTGATTAGTCCTTACGGTCTCACAGTAAGGGGTTATCTCGTTGATCCTATAATTCCACACATTTGGAGTGAGTATGCGAGGACAAATCCTAATCGTTGTGATCTTTTTTTAATGGTCCGGATTTAAGTGGTTTTTTCAGTTTTTTATTTTTTTTAAACTACTATTAAGGGTATTTAAGTGATTTTTATTAAATTTAGAGAACACAAATAGATATTTGCATAATATCCTCTACCTTTTCTATTGATGTCAACTGGCGTGTTATCAATCTTAAACATGTACACCGTATTTTTTTTAGAATTTTCCACATATTCGTTCCTTGCCTTTTTTACTTTACTCTTTGTTGCTTATTTAATGTTTATGTGTTGCTTATATAATATAAATTTGTGTTTCTTATCTATTGTGATGGTGTTGCATATGTAGTATAAATTTGTTGCATTATGTTGTATGTATTTACATTAAAGTGAGTGTGTTACTTATTAAAGTGAATGTGTTGCATATGTAGTATGAGTTTATTGCTTATTTAATGTGTATGTGTTGTTTATGTAATATAAATTTGTGTTGCTCATTTAATGTGACTGTATTGCATACGAAATATAAATTTATTGCATTATGTTGTGTGTATTCACATGAAAGTAATTGTGTTGCTTTTTTAAAGTGAATGTGTTGCATATTTAATATAAATTTGTTGCTTATTTCATGTGTATATCTTGCTTATGTAATGTAATTTTCTGTTGCTTTTTTATTGTGGTTGTGTTGCGTATGTAGCATAATTTTGTTGCATTTTGTTCTGTATATTCACATTTATTGCAGAGTACATTGTGTTGAAGAAGACGATACTGCTACTATTTTGTTGGGAGATCAGAGTGAAGAAGACAACGAGGCTGCTATTTTTTTGCTGGGAGATTAGAGTGAATTTGGTTCGTGTTTTTCGTGAGTAAATTTGTAGAGATTGTATGAAATCATGGAGAAGATTTTTGAAGTTTCCACGTAATTGTCTCCTATTTTCTGTAATGGATGATTTTTTGTGGACTAATTTATCCTTACTATAAGTTAATTAGGTAATAAATCATAATTATGTTAGTTAAATATAAGCCATTCAAAAAATCAGATCTATGGTTGAGATTAGTCCTTATGGACTCACCCTATGCAATGATCTCATATATCCCTATCCTTTTATATATATATATATATATATATATATATATTAATGGGTTCAAATGAGACCACTTCCCCGGGGTGAGACAGGGTGGACAGATCTTGACCATTGATTGAATTTTTTAGATGGATGTAATTTTTTCAGTATTTTTGGTAATTTTTCATTTTCATCCTTTCATCAAGGGTACGATAGTAATTTTGTTTAATAGGTGAATTTTTTTTAGAAAGTGGAGAGTGCATTATATATTCTTCCCAAGATTTTTGTTTGGTTACTTTTCAAAAATCTCTCTCTCTCTCTCTCTCTCTCTCTCTCTCTCTCTCTCTCTCTCTCTCTATATATATATATATATATATATATATATATATATATATATGTATATCAATAGCTACAATTCTCTTTCGACGTTATTGAAGCAAAAATCTGGGAGCTTGAAGATAACACTCCAAAATCGGATGGGTTTTTGAAGTTTTTGAAGTTTCAGAATGCGGAAGTCAATAGGTAGATAATATTGTTGATTAATTTTATTTTTTTGTTGTTAAATTAGGGTTTTTTATTTTTAAATTTGTGTATGGTAGCCCGGTTTGGATTTTTTTAATCATAGTTTGTCAATTTTTCATGAGCGATTGTGTATTATAGTGTGTATGTGGTGTATTTTTCGCAGTAATATGTGAGTTTTTTGTGTGGGTGGATTGGGCATGTATACTTTGTGTGCAAGTTGGATGTAGTTGTGTGTGAATGGTTGTTTTGGGTTTGTTGAGTGTTCCGGTGAAGATGATGGCAATACTGTGACGTCTAATTGTGATGTAGAGCCACAATAATTTTCAATAACCTCCTTTTCTATAATATCTGATGCTTCATTTTCTTGCTCTTTCAACATCTTGTTTTTTTTATCAGATATTATATGTGATATAATAGCTTATATGCAGTTGCACCTTATATTTATACGTGAAAATGTTAACTATGCATGATTTATCTGTATACTATCATATATGCATTTTTTCACCAAACTTGTATAAAGTCTGATTGTGTTGAAGGTGCCTTGAACAAGTACGATATATGCGGTAACATACATATATTTATGTAGTAAAACAAAGTTATCTATGCACCATGTTTACTCTTATGCATCATTTAATGTTGCATCAGTTTATATGTAGTTACACCTCACTATTGATACATGAAAACAACGTTAATATTGCATGATTTATTTGTATACTGTCATATATGCATTTTTTACCAAAATTGTATAAAGTCTATTTGTATTGAAGATGCATTGAAGAAATAGGATATATACAGTGACATATATATATTTATGCAGTAAACAAAGTTATATATGCACCATGTTTACCGATATGCATCATGTATTGTAGCATTAGCTTATATGCAGTTACACCTCACTATTAAAGTATATAGACATGAAAATAACGTTAAGTATGTATGATTTATCTATATACTGCCATACATGTATTTTCACGAAACTTGTATAAAAGTCTAATTCTATTGAATATGCATTAAACAAGTATCATATATGGAGTAACATATACCTACTTCTGCAGTAAAGCAAAAGTAAATTTTGTTATATATGCATTGTTCATAAATATATTTGCATCATCTTCTTTGAGACAATTTTCAATTTTAACAATTTGATGTTAATGTACCACGTTGTAGTTCACCATGGATATTTATATGTAGTTTGTTGATGTTTTGCCTGGAATTGATGAGGTTTCCTCGATTAGAACTCAAGTCATCTTCTACGTTTCTTCGCGACAATATACTTCTGCACTTTTTTTGTTTCTCTGTAAATTTTAGCAGAGAACGATAATGGCATGAGAAAGAAGAAAGGCAACATTTGATTTGAGATATTGTGAGATTGTAGTTGTAATCGGTAATCTATTAGGGAGAGATCGTGATTGATTCCCTTCCTTCAATAATTGTTTCTTGTTATAATTAGATTACAACTTAGATGTATTTTGACATTAATACCCTTTAGGGGATTAAATTAAATATTTAATGCCATATCAATTTATTTGATCCTAACCTTTTATTATTATGGGGGGTGGTTGAGAAATGGTTATAGTGAGAGAGAGAGAGAGAGAGAGATCAATCATGATCTCCTCATATCATATTTCTCGCCATATCCCAAATCGAAGTTCGAAAATTCTTCTCTGCACCGCCATTAACTTTCTCTGAGAATTCTACAGAAAGTAACAGAAAAAAACTGTAAGAACTCTAAATACAAGACGATACTTAGAAAATGACTTCAATTCAAGTCGAGGAACCACCATCAACTGCAGATGAATCTCAAACATATAACATATATGAAGTAGACATCCATGGTGAAATACATCATGGTAGGTTAACATCAAAATCTTAAAAATGTAAACTGTAACGAAGAAGATGATGCATATATACGTATAAACCAAGTGTTTTAAATATTGGGCTGGTGAGTAAACTGGCCATGCTAGCGGTTCACGATTTAACCGATCGGACCGATTTAACCGTCGGTCCAACTGGTTTGATCAAACAGGAATAATTTTTTTCGCATATTATAATATATCAGTTATTACGCAATATATTTTTATTAATGGAAAATACATAAACAAACAACTAAAACAATGTCTAACATAACTCAAAATTTAAATAATTATATAAATGTAACAAAATATAAAATTTAAAGCTCCAAAAGTTAATAAAAAAATTAAAAATAAAAAAATAGTTTAAACTGGTTTCAGCCGATTTTGTCCGGTTTAACCGGTATTTGGCTGGTTTTGACCGATTTTAAATGGTTTAACCGTAAAAATAGTTTTGGGTGCTTAACCGTGTTAGTCCAATTGGCTACAATAATCTAGGGGGTGAATAGATTATGCCGATTTTCCAATTTTTGCCCTCTTTTTCGGATGAAGAAATGATAACACAAATGAAAGTGTGAAAAACTAAACAACACACATTGATTTATAGAAGTCCAGCCCACCTAGGGCCTAATCTTCTACCACCCCAGTATATCTGAAGTGGATTTCGAAAAAGAAAAAAGATTTGTTAATAGATACCAAACTCTGTTACAACCTTTACCTTGAAGAGCACCTCACGCTTCTTACAACACCACTTATGAACATTACCACAATCTTCTTACACCAATAAAGAGTACCACACTCTTCAACACCTAAAATCACTCAAGTGTGCTCTTACCACAAGAACACTAACAAGGATGTCTTGTTTTGGATGATTGAAAAATAATTCAAGATTAAAACTCAAATGAAGTATACAACTTTGAAGCGCAAGTGTAATCAAGAATCAATGTGAAGCCCTCAATTTTTCGAGCGTGTATTTATTTCTAAAACCGCATTTCAGACCAGGTACGGACACTACGAGTTTGTAGTAATGCCTTTCTGTCTGACGAACGCGCCTGCAGCATTTACGGATCTGATGCATCGATTCTTTTGACCCTATTTGGATCAGTTCGTAGTGATATTCATCGATGACATACTCGTGTACTCTAAGTCCAGAGAATAGCATGAGCGTCATCTGAAAATCGTCCTACAGACACTACGAGAGCATAAGTTGTATGCCAAGTTTAGCAAGTGTGAATTTTGGCTTAGCGAAGTCGCATTCTTGGGACAGATAGTATCCGGCAATGGGATCACAGTAGATCCTTCAAAGGTACAAATAGTGGTTGAATGGAAACAACCCGAGTTAGTAACAGAGATCAGGAGCTTCTTAAGATTGGCTGGATATTATCGAAGATTTATCAAGGATTTCTCCAAGATAGCCGGACCACTCACTCGACTGACCCAAAAGCAAGTCAAGTTTGAGTGGAACGACAAGTGCGAGGCTAGTTTCCAAGAATTGAAGTAACGACTTACTACAGCTCTAGTTTTAGCCCTTCCGAAGGGAACAGAAAGCTTTATCGTTTACAGTGATGCATCAAAAGAAGGACTAGGAGCAGTGCTTATGCAGGAAGGAAATGTCATTGCTTATGCATCACGGAAACTCAAACCGTATGAGGCCAATTACCCGACGCATGACTTGGAATTGGCAGCAATAGTATTCGCGTTAAAGAAATGGAGGCACTATCTCTATGGAGCCACGTTCACGTTTTTCACAGATCACAAGAGCCTGAAGTATCTATATTCTCAGAAAGATCTCAATCTAAGGCAACGGAGATGGATGGAGTTAATTGAGGACTATCACTTTGACATTCAATACCATCCCGGGAAGGCTAATGTAGTAGCCGACGCCTTGAGTAGAAAGGCGAGTTTAGCCAGACTAATGATCCGAGAGTGGAAATCATTAGAACAACTGAGCAATTGGAATCCAATGAGAACCAATACTCAGGTTACCTATGCTAACATTTCAGTTGAACTCGATCTGCTGGACGAGATCAAAGCCGCACAGGAAACAGATGTACATCTTCAAAAGCTGAAGGAAAGGATACTTAAAGGAGAGAGACCAGTGATATATCAAAAGTTGAAGGAAAGGATACTTAAACATGGTTCGGTATTTAAAAAAGTGATATAAATGCCTTCTTGGCATTGTTTTATTTGAAGTCCAGAAAGATATTGAGCTCACCCATCATACTAATCTCAAATTCACCTTGCATTAACTTGAAAAATTTCTTACAAAGAGATTCATTAGTAGCACAAAATATAATATCATCAACATAAATTTGGACTAATAAGCAATCTTGCCCCTTTTCGAAAACAAAGAGAGTAGTATTAACTATACCTCTTGTAAATCCATTTTGTAAAAGAAAAGAGCTAAGTCTCTCATACCATACCCGGGTGCTTGTTTTAAACATATAAGGCCTTTTTAAGTTTGTAAACATTATTTGGCCTTGAAATATTTTCAAACCCCGGAGGTGGTTTTACATAGACTTCTTGAATAAAACCATTTAAAAAGGCGGATTTAACATCCATTTGGTAAAGCTTGAAATTTTTGAAACAAGAATAGCCAAGTAAAATACGAATAGCTTCTAAACGTGCTACGGGTGAAAATGTTTCATCATAGTCAATACCTTCTTCTTGACAATACCCTTGAGCCACTAACCTTGCTTTATTTCGAACGATGTTGCCTTGGTCATTAAATTTCGGAATACCCATTTTGTACCAATAATTATTTGTGATGGAGGATAAGGTATCAATTCCCAAACATCATTCCTTTCGAATTGATTCAACTCCTCTTGCATTTCTAAAAACCAATCCTCATCTGCAATTGCTTCCTTTGCATTTTTTGGCTCTTTTTGAGAAATAAGAGCTTTCTCGGCAAATTTCCTTCTAGTCATAACCTTGTCTCGAGGGTCCCCAATTATGAGATATTTTGGATGATCTCCTTTGAATTTTAAAGCAATGGGAAGATCTGAGTTATCACCTTTGTCTTCTTGTGCAACATTTGAAGTTGAAGGTTGATCATTTTATGTGGATGGTTGATCACTTTGAGCATCATTTGGAACAATTGGTTCAATATCATCTTCTTCATTAATTTCATCACTGGGTATCCTTTCAACACCCAAGGCTTCATTAAATTTGACATAAATAGATTCTTCAACCACCATGCTAGTCTTATTGTAAACCTGATATGCTTTGCTCTTAGTTGAGTACCCCATAAATATTCCTTCATCGGCCTTAGAATCAAGTTTATCCAATTGATCCTTGGTATTCAAAATAAAACACTTACAACCAAATATTTTGAAGTAATTAATATTTGGAGTTCTTCCTTTCCGAAGCTCATATGGTGTTTTATTCAACTTAGGACAAAGGTATACACGATTAATAACATAACATGCGGTACTTACGGCTTTGGCCCAAAAATATTTTGGAAGAGAAAATTCAGTTAGCATGGATCGACTCATTTTTTGAAGAGTCCGATTCTTCCTTTTGGCTACTCCATTTTGTTGTGGTGTTCTTGGAGCCGAGAAATTATGAGCACATCCCTTGGTTTCACATAAGACTCTAAATTCACCATCAAATTCACCACCTCGATCACTTCGTAGACTTAATAGTATCTTCCTTTTCATTTTCAATAAGTCTACACAACTTAGTAAACTCATTAGCGGCATCGCTTTAATTTGCAAGAAAAATAGCCCAAGTATATCTAGAATAATCATCAACTATAACGAAAGTGTAATGTTTTCCACTAAGACTAGCAGTACCAATATCCCCATACAAATCAAGATGAAGTAATTGTAGAGGCTTGGTAGTGGAAATTTTATTTTTGGGCACAAAACTACTTTTAACTAATTTGTTCTTTTGACAAGTGTCACATAAGCCAAGATTTTTAAATTTCAATTTCGGTAGTCCTTTTACATGTTGGTTTTTGTAAATATTTTGAAAATTTTTCTATCCAGCATGTCCAAGTCGCCTATGTCATAAGCTAGTTAAATCATTATTGGCGATAAGACAAGAAATATTTTGACTAACCAAATCACTTGTGCAAATTGTAAAGATTGCCTTTTCAATTTGCTTCACAAATAATTTTATCATTTTTGAGAATAAGGCATTTTTCTTTATTAAAAATAACATCATAATTTGAATCACAAAGTTGCCTACCACTTATCAAATTGAACTTAATCCCTTCAACTAATAAAACATTACTAAGAGAGAAAGAAGCAATTTCTCCATTTCCAATAATTTTCCCTTGCCATTCCCGAACATAACCATGCCTTCTTCTTGGAGCTTGATGTTGGTAAAAACTTCTCTTCTTTCGGTCATATGGCGTGAACACCCGCTGTCCACGAGCCATTTTGAATCTTCCGAAATTGTTATAGCCCCAAGCAAAATAAATTATTTTTAGGTACCCTATAATTTTGGGGTTCATGGGGGTTAGTCTTGAGACCTTTGGGTCTCCAAAAATGACTAAAGCTATTTTTTAATTTACAATCATTAGCATAGTGTCCATTTTTACCACAATAAAAACAAGTAATAATGTTAGGACTACTAGCACGTATGAAAGTCGGACCTTGGTCATTTTTCTTAGAAATATTTTGAAAATGTTTGAATGATCACTTCTTTTTGCACCAAGGATTTTTGTAACTTTATCCGTACTTAAATTAAAACATTGCAAATCTTTTTTCAAATTTTCAATCTTTTTTGTGAGCATTTGTTTTTTGAATCAAGAGTATGAATTTTAGCAAGAGTAATAGCATGAGCATGATCAAGAGATTCATAAGAAGTAAATAATTTCTCTTTTTCCTATTTGAACTCTTTATACTCCTTTTTCAAAAGTTTGTATTTACAAATCATATCTCTAAATTCATTTTGCAATTCATCATAATCACATTGTAATTCAGCAACTAAAGAAGAAGATGAAGAATTATAGTGTACCTCATTGTTTTCATCGTCTATAGCCATGAGACCATGTTCAGCTTCTTCTTCCTCATCGGATGTGGCAAGGAGCTCATCCCATGTTTTTGCTTCTGCATTTAGATCTTTCTTCTTGGGAAAAGGCTTTTTCTTCTTTTGCTCCTCCTCCGCTAATTTCGGGCAATCGGCTATGCAGTGCCCGAGTTTTCCGTATTTGAAACATGAGTTGTCTCTCTACTTTCTTGCCTTATTTTTATTTACATACTTGGTAAATTTCCGGACAAGGGCGGCCGTATCCTCATCATCTTCATCACTAGCATAATATGAATTATTAGAAGAAGATGCTAAGCCTTTAGGAATGATTTGCATACCCGATTGAGAGGTGGATGGTTTGGAATTTTTCCTCTCTTTGAGATAGACTTCATGGATGATAAGATTTCCAATGAGCTCGTCAAACTTGAGAGTTTCGAGATTTTGAGCATCCGTGATTGTCGTCACCTTTTCGGACCATGAACCGGGGAGAGCATTTAAGACTTTAGTAACCTTGTCTTCTTCAGATATAACTTTCCCAAGTGCCACAAGAGGATTGACTATGTTGTCAAGCTTTTCCACCATTTTTGAAATATTTTCACCATCAAGCATAATAAAATTTTCAAAGTCTTTAACAAGCATGGTTTTTCTTGCTTGTTTAAATTTCTTTGTACCCTCATAAATAGTCTCCAGTTTTTCCCAAACTTCATGTGCGGACCTTATGCCTCTGATACGATTATACTCAGTGGCGGTACGAGAGCAATGCAAAATATTTAATGTCTTACCGTTTAGTGAAAATAACTTCTTGTCATTATCATCAAATTCCTTGAAACTCTAGGACCGAGGTGCCATCCTCCAATTTCTTGGTTTATTAAAGGCTATCCCTTCAATGACCGCATTCCATATATTGAACCCGCACCCTTGTAGAAAGTACTCCATTCGGTCTTCCCAAAAGACATAGTTGTTGGCGTCGAATAGTGGTGGCTTGTTGGTGGAGGCGCCGGTGGTGAGGTAGCTTTCATTCGTAGCCATGGATATTTCCTCTTTACTCGCAATGAAGAACAAGCTTGCCAAAGAGTTTGTCTTTGATACCACTTGTCAGTCCAAGTGGCTACGATAATCTAGTGGGGGTGAATAGATTATACCGATTTTCCGATTTTCGCCATCGTTTTCGAATGTAGAAATGATAACACAAATGAAAGTGCGGGAAAGTAAACAACACGCATTGATTTATAGAAGTTCAACCCACCTAGGACCTAATCTTCTACCACCCAGGTATATCTGAAGTGGATTTCAAAAAAAAAACAATTTATTAATAGATACCAAACTATTACAACATTTACCTTGAAGAGCACCGCACTCTTTTTACAACACCACCTATGAAGATTACCACAATCTTCTTACACCAATGAAGAGTACCACACTCTTCAACACCTAAAATCACCCAAGTGTGCTCTTACCACAAGAACACTAACAAGGATGTCTTATTTTGGATGATTTGAAAAACAATTCAAGATTACAACTCAAATGAAGTATAAAACTTTGAAGTGCAAGTGTAATCAAGAATCAAGCCTAGTACTCAAGATGTGCAAGTGAAAGACTTCGGCTAAATACAACAAGAATATGAAAGTGAAGAACAAGAAGTTTGCTTGTGTTTGTATTGCTTGTGTTGTTGTCTCTTGTTGCTTCAATCCTTCATCTATTTATAGGAGATGTCTTGGATTTGATTTTCAGGCATAGGCCCCTCCTTGGAGATTGAAATCTGTAAAAAATTACAAATCAAATGGAGATTATAGCTGTTAGAAATCAATCCCTTAAAATCATGAAAAGTTATCTGATGTGCAACGGATAGTTTGCTGATAAAATCTTAGGTCCACTGGTTGACCTCTAATATGAAATTCGAATTTTATGATTAAAAATGAACACTTGGATTGGTCCAATAGGGGTTGGACCAGTTGACCAAGGGTTCGACCGGTCGGACCCTAGTTGGACCGATCAACACCTCTAAATTGTGAGACAGAGTAGATTGAAACAAAAATGTGTTTCCTAGGCACCGGTCAACCACCCGGTCGATCTCCTGGGTTTTTGCGTCTGTCTCATTTCTATTTCAGAAATCAAACTTTCAGGCACGGGTTTCACTCTAGGGCGACCGGTTGACCACAAAACAGAAGTGTTGTCCAATTTTTGTCAAAAATAAACTTCAAGAAATACTCCGAAAAATTAGTAAAAATAATTTAAATCGATTAGGAGTATTTGGACAACATTTAGGGACATTGCTTTGGTGGAAAACTCAGTTAAATAAAATCATCAAAATTACAATAAAATTATTTATCTAACAAACCGGACCGATCCGACCACTGGTTCCCAGTTCAACCGGTTGAACTGGCTGGCCCGATCAAGTTTTTAAATAATTGGTATAAACAACGGATATAACAGTCAGATGTTGCATATTTACTATTATTTTATTGTATAAGTAGTTGTGTTACTGCATATATGTTACTTGTTCAATGCATATTCAACAAAACATTAGATTT
Organism: Rehmannia glutinosa; assembly: GCA_016081115.2. NCBI lineage: Eukaryota > Viridiplantae > Streptophyta > Magnoliopsida > Lamiales > Orobanchaceae > Rehmannia > Rehmannia glutinosa. Next base: position 105,273,751 of record CM071926.1, read on the forward strand.
TATACGATTTTGGCGAAAAAAACATATATGCCCTACAAAAATTTCACTGAATGACAACGGATTTAATTTATTATCTATTATAATAATAATCAACTTTTGTCGAAGATGGTGTTGTAAAAGACCCTGCTAATAGACAACAGTTCTAATTTGTTGTCTTTAATAAGAAAGACAACGGTAAGATGAATCTGTTGTCTTTAGATGTTAAAAGACAGTGGTGGGGACAACGGTTAATAACTATTTTTGAATTATGAAATACAACAACGGGTTTCCACAATGGATCTAATCCATTGTGGTTTGAAGTGCTACAACAGTTCTACAAGTCTTTATAACCATTGTAACTTATAACTATTTCAACTCTACAAGGCTTAAAAACCGTTGTAATTTTAGACCATGGTTATTGCAATATTTATTCGTTGTCTTTTATTTTTTCATCGTGCGTAAGGTGGAGACTTGATATATGTTTCGGCGTGATGCACGGTCAGCTTGTGCAGATGTGCACGACCCGTGTGGTACCCGTTCCACCCTATTTCTTGTTTTTTGGACTCAAGAGCCTTGCAAACAATGTTGTTATTGCATAATTCTATTGTATATAATCATCCTATAATGCACAAATATGTCAAACAGCTTACCATGTTCTATTAAAATAAATAAATTCGAATTGTAATATTAGCTCACAATCTTTGCAACGACTGATTTCAATTGTTCACCTTCATGATTTCCATCTTTAGTACATCGGCCACTTATCCAAAGAATAGCTCGATTGATTTCAGCATCATTACATAATCGGTCAATCTACATGTAAAACAATCTCAATTTAATCATTTTAGGCATTACATAAAGCCAAATATGTGACCTTTGTGTCATAAATTAAGAAAAAGTTACTTATAATTTCTTCAGCATGACGTGCATATCCTTTGCGGGAGAGTCCACGGGGAAAAATATTAAGCTTTGTCCTTTCTTGTTGTTTCTCTCTTTGTTCCTATGAGGAAGAAAAATCTAAGTACACAACATAATCAATAATGGAATGCAATAAACACAAAGAATTTTGCCTTGAAATCCTCGGACGAAATACTAATAACAAAGTTACTCCAATCAGATTGATCAATAGTAGAGTTAGGTGGCTTATTTAACTGCTCGGGGTTATTGATCCTTTCAAAGACATTTATTTGTCAGCGAGGTCTTGTATTGACGCTACTTTTCATTTGTCGAACTCAAACATCCTAACTTCCATTTTGGGTCAACATGACACTATAACAAAAAACAAGTTGGTTACACAGGATAGTCAGCATGTGTTAAACTTACAAGTTTGGAAAAAAACTTTCACACTGGAGCATATTGATATCAAAATTCAAAAGAGACAGTGGTCAATGTGCATGTTTTTTCTCCAAACTATAATGAACTCAACTGTAAGAATCTACACTACCAAGACTACATGGAATACACATACATTCATAGATTCCCATATCATGTCTTTGACTTCTTGTGGCACATGCTTCCAACTTTTGTAGTTTATCTTCACTTTTTCCCGAGATATCACCCAGATATAGCTTTGCATCTCCACTACACTTTTTCCAATAGGCTGACCACGTTTATTGAACTGCACAACCTTCTTAATGCCTTGCACTCTTTGCATAGGAAGGTAATGCATGTGTGTAAAAGCTATGGGCGTTCTTATTGTTTGTGTACTCTTGGAATCCGACTTCGAGGACTCATTCTCAATCTCATAGTAAATATCACATATTTTCTTTTATTTGTGTCGCAATTTCGTTTTTTGATGAAATGTCCTCATCATCCTTCTTTGCCTTATTTTTTTCTCAAGCGCCAAGTAGATTATTTACTTGCTAAGCACAAACAAGAATACACTAAATTAGTTTGAGACAAAAGATTCCTGAATTATCTTCAAAGAAAAATTGTATTTATCCAGCAACACCCATATGTAATCACAGACAATAACATATGTATAATCTAACAAAGTTCAGACAAATGATCATCAATCAGTTACAATATTCTAACAAAATTATCAAGTTAAAATGAAAAGTTGTTCACTTTTTCAGTAATATGCCATTCTAAAAGGTATGTTTTTCAGTTGATGAACCTATCTCTTGTAAAACTCAATGCACCTACACATGGATGAATGTTCGCCAAAAATATTTGGATCTCTACACTGCAAGTGTACAGTGTAGTTTACAGGATAATATTTGATAAATGGTTTTATCATGATTTTGATGATTTTGTTTTTATACCAAAACAATGTTTTTAAAGGTTGTCCAAATACTCCTAAATAATTTAAAATGGTTTTAATATTTTCCGGAGTATTTCCTCAAGTTTATTTTCGACAATATTGGACAACACATTTAATGATTTTGTGTCAATGGGTTTTTATTGAAACTATGTTTCTAAATGTTGTCCTAATACTCCCGATTGGTCTAAAATGCTTTTACTGTTTTTTGGAGTATTTATTGGAATTTATATCGGACAACACTTTTTGTGTTAATATGTTATTTCATCAAAACCATATTTCTATTGTTGTCCTAAATGCTCCCGATCGGTTTAAAATGTTTTTACGAATTTTTCGGAGTATTTCTTGAGATTTATTTTCGACAAAAATCGGACAACATTTCTTTTAGGAGGTCGACCGGTCGACCAAAGAGGCGACCGGTACCTGGGAATGCATTTCACAAAACAGAAATCCTAGAACTCCTAAAACTGGTCAGGGTGACCGGTCACCATGGTGGGCGACCGGTCGCACCCTAGGGCGACCGGTTGACCCCCCTAGGACCGGTCACCCTGTTGAAAATTTGTTGTGTTCATTTCAAACTTCTATCGGTCTTGACCGTCGCCCAAGTTTGACATGACAAAAAAATTCTAACCGTTGTCAAACAGATGACTTTTCCTTAATTTGTGGAATTGATTTCTAACAGCTATGATCTTGATTTTAATTGCAATTTTTTGTAGATATCAGATTCCAAGAGGAGCCTATCAAGTATCAATCATCTCCTATAAATAGAGGAAGATTTGAAGCACAACAATAAGAGAGAACAACACAACACAACAAGATATACTCAAGCAAACACTTGGTCTTCTATTGTCATTATTCTTGTTGTAATTTGCCTAACTTATCACTTTCACATCCTTGAGGTCTAGGCTATTCTTGATTACACTTGCACTCAATTGTATAATTCATTATCGAGTTGTAATCTTGAATTTTTGAGTTATCATTCAACACAAAATATCCTTGTGAGTGTTCTTGTGGTAAGAACACACTTGGGTGATCTAGGTGTTAGGTGTAAGAAGATTGTGGTAATCTTCTTGTTGAGGTGTTGAAGAATTTGGTATTCTTCAAGGTTGAATATTGTGATAATCTTCACAAGGTGCGTTGGAGATTGTGGTAATCTTCAAGAGAGATTGTGGTAATCTCAAAGGTGGTGTTGAAGAAGAGTGTGGTGCTCTTCAAGGTGTCGTTGTAAGTTGGTGTTGTATTAATTTCGGTAATTAATAAAATCTTTTTTTCTTTTTGAAATCCATCCCGGATATATTGGGGTGGTAGAGGATTAGGCCCTAGGTGGGTTGAACCTCTATAAATCGACGTGTGTTGTTTACATTCCGCACCTTTATTATTGTCTTTGAGCTTTCGGTTCGAAAAAGAGGGTAAAATTGAAAAGATGGAGATAATCTATTCACCCCCCCTCTAGATTATCGTAGCTGCTTGGACTTACAGATAATGGCAAGCAAGGTCGTATTCCTCAGGGATTGACTACGAAACACTTAGGCTATAACAACATCATATTCCAATTTTATTGAAACATTCGAAAATCAAGAGTTAATTATCAATCTAAACAAATAAAAATAAAAGAAATAATTTTGTAAAAACCCGAACTCCACAAGTCTTTTCAACAAATACAAAAGCAACCACAGACACATAATCTCAACATGCTTCTTCAAAATTAAATCTAATTAATGTTTAACAAAACCAATTCATGTGTTTCTATGGGTTCAATTCCTAAGTTAGTCTATTCCCAATATGTTACAACTATTATTAACTCCTAAAAGATCTTTGAATTGAATGACTCCCCACACACAGTTGTAGATCCCCGACTCGTTACACCCGTTTATGCCTGAATTCGATTTCCATCTTTGTTAGAACTCATTTCCCGAATTTTGCACTATCAAATATGACATGCAGATTCTTGGCCAAATAATCGGCAATTAAAAATAAGCATTTGAATTCATAAAAAAAAACACATAAATCAATTAAGAAAAAAATCAATCAGGATTTACCATGAATCCACAGTTTTGATTATGCCCTAGGATCCGTGTAACGCCCTAGAATTTCTTTAATAAAATGAACAAGCATACTCCTAATTTTAACGGTGAAAAAGGACATGGATAATTTAAAAAAAATAAAATTTAACTGAGTCAATTGTAGCGGAAGCAAAATATTTCATAAATAAAATTCTAACTATCGTCTGATTCTATCAATTTCAAATAAACTGGAAATAAACTAACAATTTAAAAAAAAAAAAGTAAATAGTTCAACATTTTTTTTTAAAATAAAATAAACATTTGTAAATAAATCTTTAGGCCTTGTCATATCCACCGCTCTTAGCCAGCGCCATCTCCTTCACCTGAAAAGTTTGTTATATGTGAGGTGAGCGACACAACTCAGTGGAGTATAAATTGTCCAAGCTAAATACACAGATATCTCTCATAAGCATGCAAATACAATCCAATAGGACATAGCATAGATCATTTGAAAACCGTAGACATAGACAATAGGTGCACTGCAGGGGTTCCACCTGAGGGATACATCGACCCCGGACCTCTTGAGTCCTTGGCTCAATAGGGCCTAAGCAACTGTACTACACATTCATGCAAAATAATCTAAGCATTTAACAAGGACAATAAAGTTTAGAAAACAAACCCCACCTTGAACGTAGCTTTGAAAATTTAGTAGAGCCTAGAAGTGTCGGATGCAAGCACGCCTAATCCTCGCTCGATAAATCGCCTAATCAATAGAAAATAATACTAGTTAAAATCCTCGAATATTCTAAACTTAATCTAAAAATAATGATCTAAAAATCCTAATTTAGGGGCATAATAGAATATATAAAAAGAATAGAATTGATGGTTGAATTGGAATAAAAATAGAAATTAGGAATTTAGAGGCTAATTTGATGGTTTAGGGTTGAAGGGTAATTCTGTCATTAGTCTATAGGGGACCACATCCCAAAATTTCCTCCTCATTTCATTTCTCCCATACGTGTACTACCCACCATCATCTCTCTCTCTCTTTTTTTTTTTCCTTTCTTTCACCAACTCTTTTCTTTCTTTTGTCTTTTTCTCCCACTTTCCTTTTCTTTTCTTTTCCTATTCTTTTCTACTATTTTCTCCTTTTCCTTGTTCGGTCAACAGCAAACTCCACCCCAACTCCCTTTTCCTTCCTTTTTCTTTCTTTTCTATCTACTTTCACTATTTTCTTTTTTCTTCATCTATTCTTTCAACAGCATACCCACCATCTTTCTTTCCCTTTTTATCTTTCTTCCTTTTTCTTCTACTTTTCATTTTTTTTTTCAATTACAGTAGTCCACCATAAATCATCCCTTCTTCCATTTCTATTTCTCGACCCCCAGCAGCCCAAACATATCCACCCCCCCTTTTTTTTTCTTCCTCTTACTACTGCACGCACGACACGACACGGTGGAATTGCGAGCGGGTTCGGGCGGAAAAGGTCAGTCTCGGGCTGAATCGGAGAGGTACGTGTTGTTTTTGGGCTGGTTCGTGGGTGGTTCAGGGTAATGGGCTGATTCGGGCCGATTCGGGAACTTTCCGGCGGTGGCCGAATTTGGATTTGGATGACAGCGAATTGAATTTCTGGTTATGTTGGGTTTGGGCGTTCGATGGGTTACGGGTTTTGGTATTCCGGCGACGGCATCAGGGTAAGGTTTACGGCACCCACTCGGTTGGATTATTTTTGGGTTGGGACGTGATTTCTGGTTTTAGACCGTGAGGGATGATGAAGATGATGGTGATAAGTTTGGGGCATTCAGTTTGTAACATACGGGATTGAATACGAGAGATTGTACCTTTGTTTTTTTTTTTTTCTGAAAGCGAAGGAGACAGACGTGATTTTTGTGTTTTCCTTGAATTGCTGATTAATTTATATAGGCTTAATTAGGGTTAAGTGTTTTAATCTCACATGATTCAAAGAATCTGATAAAAGTTACATCAAGATTTGATAAATATGGAAAATTGAAATTGGTATCTTGTGATTCTAGAACACTATTGGAATTGGACCTTTTAATGGGCTAAATAGATAATGGGTTTACATTAAATGGGCTTGTTTAAACTTGGGCCTGGATAATTGAACATTGGATTTGAAAGATTGGGCTTGAATAAAATAAAAATAATAATAATAATAATAATAATAATTAGCCCCTAAATAAAACTAACTAAAAATCTAAAATTCATAATTCTTAATAAAACCCAAATAAATTCCGGGTGTTACATACTATCCCCCTTAAAAATAATTTCGTCCTCGAAATTAACGTACCTAACAAAGATTGAACCTCTGGATGTGATGCTATGATATCATCCTTACGTTCCCAAGTAGCCTCTTCTTGGCTATGACCACTCCATTGCACTTTGATTAACTCAACGTCTCGATTTCTTAACTTGTGCACTTTTCGGTCTAGTACTGCTACTGGTTTCTCCTGGTATGACAATTGCCTATCCAATTCTATGGTCTCATAGTTAACAACATGACTCGGATCTGGCATGTACCTCCGTAACATAGACATGTGAAAAATATTATGTATTCCCGACATTGCTGGCGGCAAGGCCAATCTATACGCTACTCTCCCAACTCGCTCCAAAATCTCATACGGTCCAACATATCTCGGATTGAGCTTCCCTCTCTTACCAAATCTGAAAATTCCCTTCGTCGGCGATACTCTCAGAAAAACTTTCTCGCCCACAACAAACTGTAACTCTTTCCTCTTTGGATCGGCATAAGACTTCTGTCGATCCTGTGCCACCTTGATTCTTTCTCTTATCTTCTCTACGGATTCAACTGTTCTTTTGACAATGTCCGGACCCAAAACTTTCTTTTCTCCAACTTCATCCCAATGAATTGGCGATCTGCACTTCCTCCCGTATAACGCCTCATATGGTGCCATCCCAATAGTTAATTGATAACTGTTATTATAAGCAAATTCAATTAGTGGCAAGTGTCGTTCCCAACCTCCTCCGAAATCCAACACGCAAGCTCTAAGCATGTCCTCCAACGTCTGTATCGTCCTCTCGGATTGTCCATCTGTTTGGGGATGAAATGTCGTACTGAATTGTAATCTCGTCCCCATTGCTCTTTGCAATCCCTTCCAAAAATTTGAAGTAAACCGTGTGTCTCTGTCAGACACAATCGAAACTGGCACCCCGTGTAGCCTCACGATCTCCTCAATGTATAATCGAGCCAAATGTTCCATGCTGAAAGTCATCTTAACCGGCAAAAAGTGTGCAGTCTTCGTCAATCTATCCACGATAACCCATATAGCTTCGTTCCCTCTGTTCGACCTCGGTAAACCAGTCACAAAATCCATTGTAATATGCTCCCACTTCCACTTCGGGACCTCAAGTGGTTGCAGCAACCCCGATGGTCGTTGGTGTTCGGCTTTGATTTGTTGACAAGTCAAACACCTCTCCACAAATGATGCAATAGAGCCCTTCATGTTTCTCCACTAAAAAGTATTTCTCAAGTCACGATACATCTTCGTACCTCCCGGATGCACCGTGTAAGGTGTACAATGAGACTCTTCTAAGATTTCCCTTCTTAGGTTCTCGTCTTTTGGTACACAGACTCTCTCTTCATAAGTAAGTGTGTCGTCCGGTGCTTCAGCAAAACCTTTAATGTTTCCAGCTAAAGCTCGCTCCCTCATTTTGCACAAAAACTTATCCTTCGTTTGTGCATCCTTGATCCGATTTCTCAAAGTTGGCTTTGCCACCATAGCAGATATGATAGCTTTGGTGTTGGTTGGGGGTACTACCACATCAATTCTCAAGTTGACGAAATCCTTGATCAACTGCTCTTGCTCCGTGATCATGCTCGTCAATTCACCACTGTTCTTCCGACTCAAGGCATCAGCAACCACGTTGGCCTTGCCTGGGTGATAGTGGATAGCACAGTCATAATCTTTGACTAACTCCAGCCATCTTCGTTGTCTCATGTTAAATTCTTTTGTGTGAAGAAGTACTTGAGACTCTTGTGATCCGTATAGATATCACATTTTCCTCCGTACAAGTAATGACGCCATATCTTCAGAGCGTGTACTACGGCCGCTAACTCCAAGTCATGCGTGGGATAGTTAAGCTCGTGCTGCTTCAATTGTCTCGAGGCATAAGCTATCACCTTCCCTTGTTGCATGAGTACACATCCGAGACCTTGTTTTGACGCATCACTATAAATAATGAACCTTTCTGATCCATTAGGTATCGTCAAAACTGGTGCGGTAACCAATCTCTGTTTCAACTCTTGGAAACGGTTTCGCATTTCTCGATCCCACTGAATTTCTCTCCCTTTCTTGTCGGCCTGGTCATTGGTCCAAAGAATCTTGGCAAAACCATCAATGAACCGTCCGTCAGTAATATCCAAAGGCAAGTCTAAGAAATACGCACCTCACTCATGGTCGATGGCGCTTTCCATTCATTTATGGCCTCCACTTTGGCTGGATCCACTTCAACACCTCGGGCGGTGACTACATGACCCAAGAACACCACTCGTTCTAGCCAAAACTCACACTTCTTGAACTTCGCATAAAGCTTCTCCTTGCGAAGTGTCTCCAGCACGATCCTCAAATGCTCTTCGTGCTTTGTTGTTTATCCCTTGAATATATCAAGATATCATCGATGAACACAATGACAAATTGATCTAAGTAAGGATGGAACACTCTATTCATCAAGTCCATAAAAACCGCTGGTGCATTGCTTAACCCAAATGGCATCACAGTAAACTTGTAATGTCCATAACGGGTCCTAAACGTTGTTTTGGGTATATCCGCTTCTTTGATCTTCAGCTGATGATACCCTGATCTCAGATCAATCTTCGAAAAACTCCAGCTCCTCTTAATTGATCAAACAGATCCTCAATGCGGGGTAAGGGGTATTTGTTCTTAATCGTGAGATTGTTCAACTCTCGATAGTCGATACACATCCTCATCGTGCCGTCCTTCTTCTTAACGAACAATACTGGAGCTCCCCAAGGAGACACGCTCGGTCTCACATAACCCTTATCCAGCAACTCTTGTAATTGCACCTTTAGTTCTTCCAACTCCTTAGGTGCCATTCTGTAAGGTGCCTTTGATGTTGGTGTTGCTCCCGGCACCAGATCAATCGTAAACTCCACATGTCGATCTGGTGGCATTCCAGGTAAATCCTCTGGAAAAACATCAGGGTACTCTCGAGCAATCGGGATATCAGCAATTGTCTTCTCTTCAGTCGGGGTAGCTATTACATTCACCAAGAATGCTTGGCATTCTCCTTTCCTTAGCATCTTCACGGCTTTCATTGCTGATATAACTCGTGGCGAAACACCCGACCTAGTCCCATGGAAAGTGAACTTCTCTTTTCCTAGCACATGGAAATCTATTTCCCTCTCGTGACATCGGATGTTTGCGCGGTTATGACTTAACCAATCCATTCCCAGGATTACATCAAAGTCCTTCATCTTTATAACATATGGGTTCGCTTCTAGAGTTCTCCCCTCTATGTTCAGTTGTACCCGTTTACTCTATGATCACCACTATAGTTTTACCCGATGGTATACTAACCCCCAACGGTTCACGACTCACATATCACATTATTTAATCCCTTAATGAATTTTGCAGATATGAAAGAATGTGTCGCACCAGTATCAAAAAGTACAAGAGCAGGTACATTAAAAACTTGTAACATACATGTCATTGTCTCAGGCTCCTCTTGTGCGTCTTGCTCGGTCATGGCGTACATCCTGGGTTTCCCTCCTGTGGGCCTCTGATCCCATCCGGCCGACCGGATATCTCTTCTGATCCCCAACCCTGATGCCCTGGTTGATGGCATCGGTAACAAACATCTTTTCCCAGCAGGCACTCACCATAATGATATTTCCCGCAATTTTGGCATTGTGGCTTCGTCTGCTGACCTTGCTGATTAGGAGCACCACCGACTCTTTGTTGTTTGTTATTAACAAACTTCCCAGTGTTTGGACCCTCCCATTTCCTTTTGGGAGCCTCAAAAACCTTTTTACTACCTCCTTCCAATCTCATATTGGAGGCAACCGTTCGAGCTCCTTCCACAACAAAGAGAATATGATGCGTTCCCAAGATGCTCACTACCCCACCCAACTCGGGGGCATAAACCGGACACAAATCTCTTAGCCTTTCTTACCGCTCTGTGTCCATCAAGTCAAGTGAATAGCATACCTCGCTAATCAAGTTGAACTTTTGCTCATACTCGAGCACCGTCATTGTCCCTTGTTGTAGGTTTAGGAATTCTCTTTCCTTTTTATCTCTCAGTAAGATCATGAAAAAAGCATTGCATGACTAATTCCTTAAAACCACTCCATTGCATATCAGCTCGTTGTTGGTCAGTGATGGTTCGACGGTGTGAATCCCATCAATGCCTAGCATCTTGTTTGAGCTGATAAATCGCACATGACACCCTTTGTGCGTCAGTGCACTCGATCAATTCAAATATGCCCTCCAATTCTGCTATCCATTCTTCCACAATGTGCGGCTCTTCCTGTCCCGTGAGGGTCGGAGGTCTATAGCGGCGAAATTGTTCCACCACATGTGAAGTGTTATTTGTGGGAGCCGGCTGGTTCTGTTGGTTCAAAGCACCCCCTTGAGTTAGACCCTAAACGACTGTGGCTAGGTGCGCCACTACGTCTCCCAAATTTTCTAGTGTTGAATTTGTGGCAGTCCCGGTTCTAGGGGCTCTAGGATTCATCCTATAACCATGAATATAAAATTAAGTCAATTTCCAATTGGAAGATTTTTAAACTCAATATATGAAAAAATTTAACAGCAAATGATAAACAAGTACTCAAGGCAAATTTTAAAAAGAATGATCATCCATTAATCTCAATTTTTTTTACATCAAATTCGACGATTAAAGAAACAACTGCTAGTTTGAAAAATTAAAGACATAAACTAAAATACTAGTGAAAGGAAAATATAAAATCCAAACATCATCTACGAAAATAAATAAAATAAAAGCTCGCTAATCAACATCTTCTTCTAGGTCTATCTCCGGATCTTCCTTGGGTCTTCATCGTCACTAGAATCAGGTGGAGGGGCATCATCATGTATGTCTTGCTCTTCGGGCCAAAAGTCAGAAATGTCCATAGTGAGTTGTACATGGTCCAACCACCACTGTCGAAATACCGAAACAAAATTCTCATAGCTAACCCGCGACTGAACTCCCTGGACATCATCTACCATTTGATTGTATATCTCTCTTGCTCTTCGCAGGGGTAACTCCGATAAGGTATTAATAAATCTAAGTATGCCTTGTCGGTCAGATACCGAGTGACCGGCATATCTAGCCTCTACCCATAATGCGAACATTGCATTAAGATGCGCCCCAAGGTTATGGTTAGGTTCCCATTGATATTGTTCATATCTCTCTATCCTTGCTCTCCTAGTAGCGCTAACAATATCGGACTTTCGTACTGTATACCTTCTACGAGTCATCTATATAGCATCAAAATAATTAAATCCTCTAAGTTCTTTCTATTGTCCATAAAGTTCACAGTTAACATAATATCCCAATAGTTCAATGGCATTCTATCGTGCTATGCATCCAAGAAAACTTAGCATATTCTTTTCCTTTTTCTCTTTGCAATAGAAGTAAAATTCTTTAAAAACATTAAAACACTTTAGCAATGACATTTGACAGTAGCAGTAACAATAGTGATGGCATTAGCAGTAGAAAGCGAAATTCCTTTTAAAAAAAAAATCATACCTTGGCTTCGGAGTTGGCGTGGCATAGCGGTGGTGGATATGTAGATTCTTTTCATTTATTAAAAAAATTCTAATTCATTTATCAGAGTACACACACGAAAATTTCACGTATTTTATTTTTGCAAGTCTACAGAAAAGTAGACCCGCTCTGATACCACCTGTAACGCCCTAGAATTTCTTTAATAAAATGAACAAGCATACTCCTAATTTTAACGATGAAAAAGGACATGGATAATTTAAAAAAAAAATTTAACTGAGTCAATTGTAGCGGAAGCAAAATATTTCATAAATAAAATTCTAACTATCGTCTGATTCTATCAATTTCAAATAAACTGGAAATAAACTAACAATTTAAAAAAAAGTAAATAGTTCAACATTTTTTTTAAAATAAAATAAACATTTGTAAATAAATCTTTAGGCCTTGTCATATCCACCGCTCTTAGCCAGCGCCATCTCCTTCACCTGAAAAGTTTGTTATATGTGGGGTGAGCGACACAACTCAGTGGAGTATAAATTGTCCAAACTAAATACACAGATATCTCACATAAGCATGCAAATACAATCCAATAGGACATAGCATATATCATTTGAAAACCGTAGACATAGACAATAGGTGCACTGCAGGGGTTCCACCTGAGGGATACATCGACCCCGGACCTCTTGAGTCCCCGCTCAATATGGCCTAAGAATCGTATCTACACATTCATTCAAAATAATCTAAGCATTTAACAAGACAATAAAGTTTAGAAAACAAACCCCACCTTGAACGTAGCTTTGAAAATTTAGTAGAGCCTAGAAGTGTTGGATGCAAGCACGCCTAATCCTCGCTCGATAAATTGCCTAATCAATAGAAAATAATACTAGTTAAAATCCTCGAATATTCTAAACTTAATCTAAAAATAATAATCTAAAAATCCTAATTTAGGGGCATAATAGAATATATAAAAAGAATAAAATTGATGGTTGAATTGGAATAAAAATAGAAATTGGAAATTTAGAGGCTAATTTAATGGTTTAGGGCTGAAGGGTAATTCTGTCATTAGTCTATAAGGGACCACATCCCAAAATTTCCTCCTCATTTCCTTCCTCCCATACGTGTACTACCCACCATCATCTCTCTCTCTCTCTCTTTTTTTCCTTTCTTTCACCAACTCTTTTCTTTCTTTTGTCTTTTTCTCCCACTTTTCCTTTTCTTTTCTTTTCCTATTCTTTTCTACTATTTTCTCCTTTTCCTTGTTCGGTCAACAGCAAACTCCACCCCAACTCCCTTTTCCTTCCTTTTTCTTTCTTTTCCATCTACTTTCACTATTTTCTTTTCCTTCTTCATCTATTCTTTCAACAGCATACCCACCATCTTTCTTTCCCTTTTTCTTTCTTCCTTTTTCTTCTACTTTTCATTTTTTTTTTCAATTACAGTAGTCCACCATAAATCATCCCTTCTTCCATTTCTATTTCTCGACCCCCAGCAGCCCAAACATATCCAACCCCTCCCCCCTTTTTTTTTTCTTCCTCTTACTACTGCACGCACGACACGACACGGTGGAATTGCGAGCGGGTTCGGGCGGAAAAGGTCAGTCTCGGGCTGAATCGGAGAGGTACGTGTTGTTTTTGGGCTGGTTCGTGGGTGGTTCAGGGTAATGGGCTGATTCGGGCCGATTCGGGAACTTTCCGGCGGTGGCCGAATTTGGATTTGGATGACAGCGAATTGAATTTCTGGTTATGTTGGGTTTGGGCGTTCGATGGGTTACGCGTTTCGGTATTCCGGCGACGGCGTCGGGGTAAGGTTTACGGCAGCCGCTCGGTTGGATTATTTTTGGGTTGGGACATGATTTCTGGTTTTAGACCGTGAGGGATGATGAAGATGATGGTGATAAGTTTGGGGCATTCAGTTTGTAACATACGGGATTGAATACGAGAGATTGTACCTTTGTTCTTTTTTTCTGAAAGCGAAGGAGACAGACGTGATTTTTGTGTTTTCCTTGAATTGCTGATTAATTTATATAGGCTTAATTAGGGTTAAGTGTTTTAATCTCACAGGATTCAAAGAATCTGATAAAAGTTACAGCAAGATTTGATAAATATGGAAAATTGAAATTGGTATCTTGTGATTCTAGAACACTATTGGAATTGGACCTTTTAATGGGCTAAATAGATAATGGGTTTACATTAAATGGGCTTGTTTAAACTTGAACATTGGGATAATTGAACATTTGATTTGAAAGATTGGGCTAATAAATAAAATAAAAATAATAATAATAATAATAATAATAATTAGCCCCTAAATAAAACTAACTAAAAATCTAAAATTCATAATTCTTAATAAAACCCAAATAAATTCCGGGTGTTACAATCCGAAAGATTAGCCAAACATTGATAACAAATTCATAGACAAACTTGAGATCAACATTGTGACATCGTTTAAGTATAGACAAGAGATCTAAACTAAGAAAGAAAATTCCTTCGTGTCAGGATGGATCTTCTTTCCAAGCCTTCGACACTCTTGTGTTTCCGTAGATGTGAAAGGCCTTGTGGTGCTCTTCGTAACCTAGCCCTCCTCTCTCAGGAGACCTTTGATTTGTATAATCATGTGCATTGTATTATATTTTGTGGTGTAATATCATATCTTTTCGTGCAGAGCCTTGGTCCCCCTTATATATGTGCTTTGAGAGATCACTTGTAGAGTTCTGACGGGAAAATGACTCAAAATTAGATGCAGACAGATCGCACGGGCCGTGTGATTTCACATGGCCACCCCACACGGTCGTGTGGTTCCACATGGGCAGACCGTGTAACACGTCTATGTCTCTGTTTTCTCCCGAACACTTTACATAGTCGTGTAACTTCACACGGGAGCTCACACGGTCGTGTCACCCCACACGAGCTAACCATGTGACTTGCTTTTGTCCATTTTCTTTGTCTTTTTTATCTTCTCTTTGCACTCGTCGATCGTGTCTGGGCCTTCCAACTGATATCTTTCCATTTAAGCTCTGCTTCCTGTAAAAAGTTACAAGAATACGCAGTATCATGCCCTTATAAAGAAACCAAGTAAAATATATTGAATATAAATGCAAATGCATCAATTATGTAGTAAAATAAGCTCTTGAATGGACGTATATTTTACACGTATCAATAAACTAAAATAAAAGGGTACAAAAATTTCCAGAACGTACATCCATAAAGATATATTTTTCAATTGATAAACCAACTAACTAGTTACGAACAACTTAAGACGCGATTGAATGTGAGGGAGATTCCATTTCCGTTCCGCTGGAGAATTATTTTTTACCAAACATGCGATTGTTTTATGAAAATTTTCAGAAAATATATTATTCTCTCACTTTCACTTTTTTTCATTTTTTTCTTATCAATCAATATCTACACATTTTTTCACAAAAACTAATCATTATTACACATTCTCCCATAAATTTTACTATTCACTCACTCACACATTTCTAACTACCAATCATATCCAATCATTATTTTACTATTTTTAAATCAAATTAACTTTCATCATTACTTTTTCATCTCACATCTAATCACACTCTCAAAATTCTCTTTTTTCTTCCAAAAATTTTTTCACCACTATTTTCTAGCAAAATGAAAGCATATCCAATCGCGCCTTTACATTCACAGATTTTCAGCTAACTAGTTAAATCCAAGAGAGAAATAACATAGAAAGGTAAAAATTGATAAGTAAAAGCATGAGTATTTTCACATATATTATTTCTAGTAAAGCAATCTATTCAGATTGAAGCTATGTACCAAACTAGAGATTAACCAAAGATAAATAATCATGGATCTGAAGATTTTAAATAGAGATTAAGCTTTCTTTAGAATGAAACATGAATGCGTATCACACTAAATGATGGAATTGTCAACCCAAGTCCCATTACAAGCTTCATGAATGTACGGTGGTTTATTTTCATCTGTTCCATCAACAACTATTGACGGCAATCCATTGGTAAAACATTGATGGTGAATTACATCATTTCCTGAATCATCACCATGAATGGAGGGCGGCGGAGATGCACGGTAGAGGGTGTTGTAGTGCAACCGTGCATTTTGGTTGCAGGCATGGCCTTGGTAGTTTTCTACAAATATACAAATTACAAACTCTCACCACTTTTTAGATTTATGATAAAGTTGCTAAACTAAAATGTTTAACCTAATTAAAGTTGCTAGTTATATCATGAAATAATGATTTGATTAAAAAAAATTACACTTCTCAACATTTTTAGAATTATGCTAAAGTTGCTAAAATAAAATTGATAAACTAACTAAAGGTGCTAGTTTTACAATGAAATAAATAATTGGTAAAAATATAAAAACTAAAACTCTCAACACTTTTAGAATTATGCTAAAGTTTCTAAAATAAAATTGATAAACTAACTAAAGGTGCTAGTTATACTTGATAAAAAAAAATGCCTATAGACTCTGGTTTTATAACTGTTGTTAAAATTGTTGTCTTTAAGAAAAAAAAAATATCGCTAATTACAATGGTATAACTAACTGTTGACGTAAGGACGAATAAATGTTATCTTTTGAAAAAATAAGGCGCTAATAGACAACGGATTACAAAAATATTATCGAAGACCCGAGAAAACTGTTGTCTAAAAAGAAAAAGATTGTTAATAGACAACGCTTCAAGAAAATATTGTCTTGGGCTCGAGTGAACTATTGCCTTTAACAGAAAATCCGCTATAGAAAATGGTGTAAAAAAATATGTTGTTAATACTTCCAAGGACAACGATTTAGCTAAAACCCGATGTATCTGCTAGTGATGAAAATATATTTAATGTTATTGAGATATATATGTCATAAAAATATGCATCAAAAATAAATTAACTATGCATTATCTGGAAGTTATCTATGCAGTGTGTAAAAACTAAATATGCAGTACATTATACTCAACGATGCGATAATGTCATAAACACTGCAACAAAAACAACTAAAGATGAATTCTCTATAATAACTATTTAAGCATCAAAAGAACCCTATCTATCCTATATTCCGAAAAGAAATTGGAAAAAACTATTCTCATAAAATAACGCCATTAAATACGGTAGTTACAATCCCGGCCCATAAAAACCAATTTTAAAAAGTCAAAACATACCAGAAAAACCGTTAAATAAGAAAAAAAATATTATTCTACCCCTATTGCATTAAATGGGAAAAGATCCAAAAAAATCAGAGCCCTTAAGAAAAATAAATGAATGGATATGATTAGTTCATCCTGTCTCACCCTAGGAGGGTGGTCTGATTTGAATCAAGTCATATGTCTATATATATATATATATATATATATATATATATATATATATATATATATATATATAGGATTTGGTTCAAATGAGACCACCCTCCTAAAGACAGACAGTGATTAATTCAACTCATCTTACCCATTGATCTTAAAAAATGAAGGGATGTGATTAATTCAGATTTTAAATTATTTCCTAATTTTTTGTAATTTTGTAATTCAAATTAGTGGTCCCAAATGATTTTAAGGGTAAGATTGTAATTTTGTAATTCAAATTAGTGGTCCCGCATAATTAGACATCAAATAATGCATATTTAGTTATTTTTATGGGTGAAATTGACAAGCCCCATCAATTAACTAAAAATCGGATTTTGTGGTTTCAAATTTAAGGAACTCATTAATTTTTCTTTCCAAATATTTTTATTTTAACTTGACAAAGATTAGGGTTCTTCTACAAGCGCATAATTTAGACATCAAATAATGCATATTTAGTTATTTTGTTGGCACTCATGGTCTCCATGGTGAATTTTTTTGATTAGTTTAAACAAGACATAATTGAATATAACGTCAATTACTAAATATCGAGCAAAAATATTAATAGTTTTATTAAAACTACTAATACTATTCAATGAGACCGCATAAATAATTTTGGAGGTTCATATAATGTATATTTAGTTATGAAAATTGGATGTTGCTTTTGGAAATTATAAAAATGGGATGTTACATAATGTCTAATGTATTAGCGTATATTTAGTTATTCCACAATGCATAGATAGTTTCTAGATAATACATAGTTAGTTGATTTTGTTGCATAGTTTATGACGTCTTTGCATAGTTGGATATATTGTACTACATATTAGTTTTTTTTATTTTCATAGATAGTTTTTTAATTTATTTCGAACTACTATAATGCATATTTAGTTGAGTTTTGTTGCATATTTAGTTTTCGAACTCACTACTTTTATTTCTACTCTCGTAATATTGCACCGATTTTTCTTGTTTTTTCTCTGTAATTTTCATGAACTGTAATTTTTGAGTTCTTTTTCGATTTTTTTCTTTATTTGCGTTAATGGAGGAATGAGAAAGAGAGAGAGAGAAAGAGAGATGTTGCTTTTGAGATTATAAAAATGGGATGTTACATAATGAAATTTAGGAGATGTATGAGAGAGAAAGAGATTTGATTCCATTTTTTAACTAACTTGTTGTGTTATTTTACCCTACTACTCTTATATTGATTAAATTAATATTTTAATATATTTTTATCCATTAAATCATACCCATTGATTAATAATGGGGGATAGATGAGATTAGTTAATTTAGAGAGAGAGAGAGAGAGAGAGTCTCACCTAGAGACATGGGAGATGTACCAGAGAAAGAGATTTGATTCCATTTTTATCAACTTGTTATGTTATTTTACTCCCTATATATATATATATATATATATATATATTAATAGTGGGGGATGGATGGATTGAGGGTGAAGGGTGAACTGTACAATGAAGAAAAATCACAATCAACATCACAATACTTTCAATTGATTTTTTAAAATTAAGATCTCCAGTAATTTCCTAGTGTTAATGAAAATAATAACTTTAATGGATGAACTTTGGCATGAAATCAATAATTTATCTAATAATTTAATGTGAGGTGCACATTCTTTAACTCATAATCAACGAAACCCTAATTTTTATTACAGAACTATTGTCGGGAATTCTTGAAAACAAGTCTCCCCACCCCTCCAACCCCAACCCACACAAAAAAAAAAATATACAATAATAATAAAATACAATTGCTCGTTTCTCATGGAACCACACAACTCCATCTTTCTCTCACAGTGTTCTTTTAATCTTCTCTAATTATAAAGACCATTTCTGCCAATCTTTATTGGAGGAATTATCGTGCTAATTGGATAATATTGACATCTTCGATAAAGGAATTTATAATTTTGTTTTTCTTAATACACTAGCAATGATATCTTAAAATATTTTAGTGCTAAACCGAGGACACGTCGCTGATATAAACAAATATATATTATAAAATTATTTTTCAGTCACTTGGTGACATTATCTTAAAAAATTACGTTGTTAAGAGCAAATTTTATCAACAAATATAAAATTATATAAACATTTGAGTCAAAACAGTCATTTTGGCCTTTGGGAGCACTCAAAGTGCAGCTCTTAAAAGCTAGGGAATCAGAGTAGTTAAAACGTCCACTCGTTAAAACTCTCATACTCAAACCAAAAGTCTACGGTCGATTTTCACCCCGCCCTCCTCTTCTAAGATATGTACTAAAAAGAAAAGGAAGAAAAAAAAAACAGCTCTTGAAGGGGGTAAATATAGAGGTGTCAATCCGTAACATGACATGATAATCCGACACGAACTCGACCCGAAGTCACTGAGAGAAACATGAACCTGACCCGAAGTCACTGAGAGAAACCCAAACCCAAACTCGACTGACACGGTGACCAATTTGTCTAAAACGTATTTATTTTATATTTTAACTAATTTTTGATGTATTTTAATCATAACCCAAAATCAACCCATAACCAAACACGAACCCAACCTGATGATCCGAATTGTCAACCCTAGGTAAATATTTGCATATTTGTTCATCAACCAAGGTAATATTTAGCTCTCGTGCTGCTCTAGTTAGGTTCCCAAAAAATTATTCTATTGAATTCACTTTGGCTGTCTGGTTTCAGTTCTCTTTTATCAGTATGAACTAACAAAGCTCTTCTTTTGCACTTAAATCTTCTTTGGATACTTTTGCATTCTTTTTGTCAGTTTAATCGAATCGCCATTATGTAAATACCTGCTTCATGAAAATATAAAGACTCAGCTTAACGCATATATAGACAACACAATCAATTGGTTAACCTTAGTAGCAATAGAATTTCACTCAAAAAGTTTACAGCAGAACTTTTAAGTAGAAAAAAAAAATTATACTTGCGATATATTAACTCAAAAAATAAGACCAACAACAGCAGAGCTCCAGCAAAATGTGGTTTAAGCCAATAAGATTGTAATTGCAGAAACAAATTCATTAATTTGTGCTCTGGTTCTCAAAATAACAAAACGAACTCAAGAGCTATCATTTATCAAAGATAAAAATCTGTAAGGGAAAAAAAATTCATTACAAAAAAGTAGAAACCAGCATCCCACAACAAATGATAGAGGCCTATATACCAATTCAAACGAGCCAACTTTCAGAAGCTGACAGCGGTTTCTAACTGGGACTTTCAGCTGGCCAATAATAGTGGCTTGAAGTCTCATAACCTTCACCTACAACACACAAAAAAATTGGGAAAAATGTTGATACTACTTTTAATGACACAAATACCAAATGACTAGACCTAGTCAAAAAAATATTGTGGAGATCGGAAGAATTATTCGTAAACAAATTCAATCATGAAACACTTACAAATACATCAAACTATTTTTGGAGAAAACGATTTAAAGAAAAAGAAAGAGGTGTAAGTTCTAAACCCAGCTAAATTAAAAGCAAAATCAAAGGCTGAAAGACAGGGTAACACAGGATAGTTGGTAATCCCAGAGACAAAAATGGAAAAACCAACCAAGAAAAGATCAAAATTTGAAATAGAACTCAATTAACAGCTAACATAATGGTCTAATCAAAATCAATACTTCATATAATGAAAGAACCTGAGAATTTTTTACCAGCCAAAGAGCAGCAGATACAACGTTAAATCTAAAGTCAAGACCTGAAAATAGCAAAACCAAACTTTTTAACAAAAAAAAAAAAAAAAAAAAAAAAAAATCTTGCAAGGAAATAAAACACACAACTTTGAAAAACCATGTGATTGGCCAGGACATAAACTATAGAATAGCCCATTAAAAAGACAACTTACTATTTCAAGAAATATGGATAATCATAAAGTCCAGCGGTGAACACAATATAGCAATATGCAAGGTAAAATGGAGCAGGAAAAGTTAGATATAAGATGGTCAGGACTTACATGAATATCCAATCATCTAAACAGGTTAATCTCAGTAACCCCTTCAACTATTATCCTCAGTTGCTGCCTCCTTGACATCAACTGTGAAGCTATACTCCTGATCACAGCCAAGATAAGAATCACACATGAAATACAGAGTGTGTTTTCTTTCCAGGTTCTGTAGGAGCAGTAAAGTCAAGTTTCACTCTGGACTTTCTCTGTAGAGTCACCCTTTTGATAGCAACCAACTGATTAGTTTTAGTATCACCAACCACCAACCACCATCCTCCTTCTTTCGATTTAGGATATCTAGGGGCATCCACAGGCCCCACCTCTGTCCTTCCTTCAAAATCACGTTCAAGACTGACATGCACACTAACATCTTCTCCAGCTTTAACATTATCACTATCCAGCACATCATAAGTCAAATCAATGTTTGGGAAACGATTACAAAATCGAGCAATATCCATCAACTGTGAGTCTGACATTTGCAGGAGCTCTCGCCTTTCATCATCCTCCATTTCCACCAGATCAAAGACCGTCTCAATGTTTTCCCTGGATTTTCCTGGCACCTCTTTGCCAACTCTTTTGTGAAGTGAGGAAGCTGGAGGAGCATGGAATCACGTTCCCACATTCCCTGAGTTACCATCTGGCTTACTTCCATGGCAAGGAGAGCCAGGCTAAGCCAGCCATTGCTGGAAATAACATCAACCACGGCCTGAAGCAGCCTGCACGCATAAATGAGCACCTCTTGCTGATCAGAAGCCAGATTTCCACCAATCATTTGCCGAGAGAAGTGAGCGTGTAACAGAGCATTTGCCTTCACATTTGGGTTCATGACTGATTAACCTTCATATCAACTCTTCTTCGCCAGGTCTTATCGGAGGCAGCTCATACTCTGAAGCTGAAACCAAAATTTCCAAAAGGCCCTTCAACTTTGTTTTAGAAGTAAGCGAAGAACTATAGCGCTCAATTGTTGTGTAACTGATGTAATAATAAGAAGCAATCATGCCAAGATTCAAAGGCGACAACAGATATTCATCCTCAACAGCAACACATTTACTTGCTTCTAGATCACTGAGTGTGTTCTCAACAAGCTCCGAGAGATGATCTGAGAGATGCCTGTTACTGACGCCCTGAAGATTGAAATAGTTCGGATTCTGGGTGAGTCTTCTGTACATAAATGTTCATGTGAGATAGTCCACCGCATCCTGCTTATTTTGAATAACTCCCACAACCACCTCTGCATTCAGGTTATCGTGCAGATAATGATGTAAATGGCTTTCCAATGGGAAGGCCTCATACAAAAAAAAATTGTAATATTCTTTGTGTGGCGCATGACAAAGGATAACACATTTTCCAGAGTTGTCTATGAGAGTCGGCTGGCATGACCCATCATCTGCAATAAATCAGTGACGGGATAATTAGTGTGAGAATAGTATTGTGTTCCCATCACTACCACCAGATATGCAGATAATGGGACTCCCCAACACATTGAACTGCTCATCACACAGACTTGAATCCATCCTGTTTCAAATAGTGTCTTCACTATATCCTGATCTGTGCTGCTTAGGCCCTCATGCAAATAACCTACACCAAATTTGACTGTCTCCTTCAACATAGGTTCCTTGATGTTGGCAACAAAAGGCTCCAGATCTTCCTGGGGCCGCAATAAAAACAAAGGTTTTTGTTCACTGTCCACACTTGAATATGTCATCAGGTCCACGGCAGTGAGACGGGCATGCTTCCTGGTAGGAACGAAAACAATTGCAGGTTTTTCATTCTTAGCATGCTGCACAATTGCAGTGTATGTAGGGTTTGTCATGGCTTGCATCCTGGCCTCAAAATTAGCAATGTCAACACCCTGGATGTGAATTTCCAGCGGCACAGGCCTAACACCGGGAGGAAAATTGAAAAGACCATGAGATGTGGCCCCAATCCATTCTTCTCCCAGATCCTTGGCATTCGCAAGAGAAGTTGACAGGGCCACAATACGAATTTTGTTCTCCAGCTGACTAGTAATGAACCCCAATCAAATGGAGCTCATCGATAATGAAGAGACTAACCTGCTGAACATGCTTCCGCTGTTTCCATCGGCGAGATAAAGCATCCCATTTCTCAGGAGTGCTGATAATTATTTGACCTTTCTCAAGGAGTTTCGATGATCTCCAAGACAGGGCCACTTTGAACCCCAATCAAATGGAGCTCATCGATAATGAAGAGACTAACCTGCTGAACATGCTTCCGCTGTTTCCATCGGCGAGATAAAGCATCCCATTTCTCAGGAGTGCTGATAATTATTTGACCTTTCTCAAGGAGTTTCAAGTCTGTCGCAGTCTCTCCAGTTAGCTCAACTACCCTCATTCCAAGACCCTCTCCAAATTTTTTCTTCCAATCATGATATCGTTCCTTTGAAAGAGCTTCAATAGGAGCAATATAGACAGCCCGCATGACACTATCAAGTCCTTTTTGATGATTTCTTAGAATCCCCTTTTCAGAACTTAAACAATGCCTGAAACTCTGCAAACTCAGATAAAAATTTATGAGAACCAACATTCTGTGCCCCAAGCATCCATCGATGTCACAACATTAATGTTACTGAAGCTGAAGTGGTTCATTATTTTAGGCTTTTTCAAATTTATTTTTGGTCCTCATCAATATAGCCGTTTCTTCAACATGTCAAGGTATCTTCCCCATCAAAAAACCACCAAATATCACTACATAACCATGGACCTTATCATCAAATGGATGGTTCAACAATCAATTGGCCAACTCAAATTGGTTGAAAATATCGTGTGCAAATCTTGGGAACTGATTAACTTCCCAGGGTTTGAGGATGCAATGGTTTGAAGTGTAAGATATGTAGACCTCTAGCACGACACACTTCTATGAGAAGTATTTCACTTCAACTATTACAACTTAACATGTGATGCCTAGCCTATATAGAAGTGCAAAGCCAGCATCCCCTGCCTCCCCCTTCCCAAAAGCAAAACAAGGGTATACTCTACTAAAAGAAAGAACTAGCAAAACAAATTCTTCATGTTAGTGAGTTCTGTCATCCAAAATCAGCACATACAAAATAAAACCAATCTACAATGCAAAGCTAAAGTGGGGTTGACAAAATTAGGGGAAAAAGATAGGAACTTACCAGATCAGCTCTTCTTTCCTCCAAGTATTTATCTCTTTCCTGAACATCAGGTGCCAAACCATAGAGGGTAGGATTCCGCACCATGCGAACACAAAGGTAAGTGTATAAGAACCATTTGCATGCTTCTTTAGCATTCTGCACAGTTCCAAGGACGATTTCTGCATTCAACTGATCAGCCAATTTGGAAATAAACTGGCTTTCAATAGGAATCTGCTGATTCATTAAAGACAGATAATATTGTAATTCACTATGTCCAGTTATAATTATTCCTTCACCATAAGTGTCATATTGAGGCCTTCCAGCACGACCAAGCATCTGCATGACATCTAGTGGACTTAACTCAGTCCACACTCCTTTCTCAGGATTATATATCTGGGTGCCTTTGATAATAACAGTATGAGCAGGCAAGTTGACACCCCAGGCTAGAGTTGCAGTAGAAACCAAGACTTGTACTTGCCCATCTGCAAAAAGCTCCTCTACAATTTGCCGATCAGCTCTAACCATCCCTGCATGATGAATTGCAAAACCATATGGCAGTAGGTCCTAGGTCCTTGAGATCGCTGCTCTTCACCAGCTCAGTGTGAGACTGCAGAATTTCACGACTTGCACTATCATCCTTCAAGAATTTACCAAGAGTGTCATTAGCAAGGGCTGTATCGCGAATTGCACGAGCTGTTTTGGTTGTTTCTTTCCTCGAGTGCACAAAGATCAGCACTTGGTGCTTTCCCACAACACTGATCACCTTCTCATAACACACATCGTTCATCAACTGAAATCTCTGTAATGGCTTCTTTACTGTTATCCCGATATACTGCTGAGCCAGAGGAACAGGCCTGTAGCTATTATCAAAATGGAAGAGCCCCTTCTCGTGTAGGTTAACTCGCAAAAGTATTGCAACATTTTCATAATTTGGAAGTGTAGCAGATAATCCAACCAGTCGAATATGCACTTTTGCAGTTTCAATTGGCCGAACAGTTCTTGCAATAATGCTTTCAAGCAAAGGACCTCTATTATCATGCAGAAGATGGATCTCATCAATAATGAGAAGTTTTACAAGTTGTGTGTATGTGAGATCACCTGATTCTCTGGTAATGATGTCCCACTTCTCCGGGGTTGTCACAATAATTTGAGTTTCTTCAATCTGCTGGCGAGTTAATGTTTGGTCTCCACTCAGCTCCTTAACCTTGACACCATATTGCTCCAGACGGTTAGAAAGATTGCCTACCACCTCAGCTACCAGTGCCTTCGTTGGTGCAACATACACAATCTTATAATTGATATGATTAATAGACCCATCATCATTCATATTCAATGAGATCTGCTGAAGTATTGTAAGCACAGCAACATTTGTTTTCCCAGCTCCCCTAGGAGCAAAAAACAAGATATTTACTGCACTGAACAGTGCAGTCTTGTAAACTTTACTCTGGACCCTGTTCAACTGGCTGATTCCTCTGAAAGCTGGTTGAGCCCAGTCAGGCATGTCAGAGATCTTCACAAGTTGTTCACCAGCAGCCAACGGCAATGACTTCAAAGCTGGCACGTTAACAGGCCTGTAGCTATTATCGAAATGGAAGAGCCCCTTCTCTTCAAGGTTAACTCGTAAAAGTACTGCAACATCTTCATAATTTGGAAGTGTAGCAGATAATCCAACCAACCGAATATGCTCTTTTGTAGTTTCAATTTGCCGAACAGTTCTTGCAATAATGCTTTCAAGCACAGGACCTCTATCATCATGCAGAAGATGGATCTCATCAATAATGAGAAGTTTTACAAGCTGTGTGTATGTGCGATCGCCTGATTTTCGGGTAATGATATCCCACTTCTCTGGGGTTGTCACAATAATTTGAGTTTCTTCAATCTGCTGACGGGTCAATGTTTGATCTCCACTTAGCTCCTTAACCTTGACACCATATTGCTCCAGGCGGTTCGAGAGGTTGCCTACCACCTCAGCGACCAGTGCCTTCATAGGTGCAACATACACAATCTTATAATTGCTATGCTTACTAGACCCATCATCATTCATATTCAATGCGATCTGCTGAAGTATGGTAAGCATAGCAACGTTTGTTTTCCCAGCTCCGGTAGGAGCACATAACAAGATATTTACTGCACTGAACAATGCAATCTCATAAACTTTACTCTGGACCCTGTTCAACTGGCTCATTCCTCTGAAAGCTGGTTGTGCCCAGTCAGGCATGTCAGAGATCTTCACAAGTTGTTCACCAGCAGCCAACGGCATTGGCTTCAAAGCTGGCACATGAACCTCTTCATAACCCTTCATATGATTTCTATAAGAACCCACTGGAAGCTCGCACTTCTTGTTTGCCATGAACAAGCCACCTTGGTGAAAGGCAAGGCTGTCGAGGTCAAGAAATTGTCGCTACCCCTCCAACCAACCACCATCAGCATCTCTATCAACTAGCTGGTGACGCTCCCGGTCACCATCTCCACCAGTTTCATCCTTCAGTCACCGAGCCTCCTCCCTAATGCTTTTCCTCACTATCTTCTGCCTCTCTTTCGCAGTGGCTCGGGTGGCATGCAATTGCTCTAGAATGGCAGCATGGTCCGGTCCCAACCCCATCATTTCCTCTTCGATCTCCTTTCTCTTTTCTTGGTCGTCAGCCCTAGCAAGGTGGGTACCCCGTACTACCTTCAACCGGTTCCGTAATAAATATTTGATAAGACTAAACTTATCGAACTGCAGATGCACCAACAGTTTTGTCTCAACTTCACGGTCAACGCCTTCAGCAAGAATTTTCAGAACCTCTTCAGTGAGCTTCTGACTCTGTTGTGGATCAATTTTCTTGTCAAAAGCCTGTGAGATCTTCCTTTGAAGCCAATACGCATCAATATCCTGCACATTCAAGGCCATCCCCTCATTAGCTTCTTGCTCATCGTCGTCGTCAATCCCACCGCCCATCTGCATAGCCCCAGAACCATCCATTTCTGTCACATCATCATCTTCTTCTTCATACTCAGGTATCATATCCAGATCGCTCTCTTCTTCTTCCTCTTCATTCTCCTCAAACTCAACAGCGACACCGACATCATCATCAAGACCCTCATCTCCATTGACAGCAGCATCTTGATAATCAGTGATTAGCCTCCCAATGGATACTAGCTGATCAAAAGTATAGCCTGGAATGGGGTTCAATAACTTCTCTATCTCCTTTTTCTTGTCCGGATTATTTATGTTTTCATTCTTAAGAACAGCCAAAATCTCATCAGCAGCGCCACTAACAATATTCAGAGGCTGCCCACCCAACTGTTGCTGAATAACACTAAGCATAGCTTCATATGCAGCCCTTGTTTCCTTAGTCTTGGGCTGATAAACACCTTCCTCCGATGAAGTGAGGACACTTTCCTCCTGAAGACGCCTCTTTTTGCTCTTAGGTGGGGCAGCATCAAAAACAGTCTCTCGGTCCTTCTTCTTCTTAGATTTCTTCAGTTTCTCCTCCAACTCTGGCGGTTTATCCCTGTAAGCACGGTCGCCGAAGGATTTTGGGTCAATCTTACCCCACAAAGATTCTGGCTCCCCAGTAGGCTCATGAGTGTCGCGAGGACGAGAATCAGTGGTAAGGACCAAACTCGAATTAGCTCTATGCTCATACTGCTTGAACCGGGCATGGGCCTCGGCACCACCACCCAGATGAGCCATCTTTCCAGTCAACAGCTAAGAAAATTCCCTAAATTACAACAACCAGAAGCATTCAATCAGTAACCAGTCCAAAGAAAATTATTGCAGCCTTGAAAAACAAACAATGTAATGCAACTTTATGAGAAAATCACCTATACTATCCAGCTAGGGTTTTTTTTTTTTTTTTTTTTTGGAGGGGAGAGGAGGGGAGGGGGATGACCAATGTAAAACAGAAAATTGAGCCCTAGATTGCATGGATAAGTAGACTCAAGTAAAATTTACTGAAGATACTGCATAAACGAGTAGAACAACGGGTTTGAGTGTAAAATTGGAGGGGTGGAAACGACCTAAAACAAGAAAAGAGACGGAAAAAAAAAAAAAAAAAACTCACAGTAATACGGAAGACATGAATGAATCTGCGGTAGCCTGAAAAACTCTTCTATCACAGCGGAAACAACTAAAAAGGCTAGAAACAGTGTAAGAGCTCATACACTCATGGTTGTCACTTGTACGCATATGTGACGGCCAAGAAACTATACACCGCCTCTCACCGGAACGGAGAAGTTACCTAGTATTCCATCCATGCGATGCACGGGCTGTGTATAAAGAAAAATAATTTTAATTTTCAGAGATAATGAATTATATTTTAATTAGTAATTAAACTATAAATCCAGATAAACATGGATTAAAGAGTAGAGAATTAAATAATAAGGCACATCAAAAACCAGTTAGAAAAAATGAATACATCAGTAAGAATTATTTTTATTTTAGCAGGAATAATTCATGGACAAAATTAAAAAGGATAAATTTATGCCAATATATTAGACCAAAAGAAGCAAGTTTTTGGACCGAAAATTAAGGCCCAAATACATGTTGGTTCATGGAAACAAAAAGAAAAAACTCGAGACTGAAACACAAAAGCTTAATTGGACCAAAAATCAAAAAGGTGAAAAGAAGACAATTGCTGAATTGCAGGCCTAATTGACATGTGCTAGTTTGCAATTTAAGGCTGAAAATATGCGAGCAACATTTTTTTTTTCACTTTTGTTTTTATTATTTCATTTTTTTCACCGATCAAAATAAGACACTATTTATTTTTGTCCAGAAAAAATAGATAGCTTCGATCAAAAAAGAAATGAGAGTTTTTCCGAATGCATGCGTATCAGATCGAAACAAAAATAGATGTTTTGTTGAGTCTATATTCGTTCTTTTCATGTACGTGTTTCAGGTATGACTGTATGAGTATCCAACACAAAAAAAAAAGTAAAGCTCGTATATATATTTTTTCACTACGATTTGTCCCCATTTATAAGTTCTTTCCGACAAAAAATGCATAAGAAATACTAATTTTTAGGGTTTTTCAGATATACATGTTTTGTACCGTTTGTTTTTTTTTTTTTTTTGCATATATATGCTATGGAACCGGTTTTCAACCAAAAAAAGAAGTTAATCTGATCTGCATCTTTTTCTATATGATCTGATTTTTTATTTTTTTTACTTTGCATATATATGCTTTGGATATGGGTTTCCATCCCAAAAAACCTCATATCTATAATATATAATATTAATTTTTTAGAGATTATAATATTTAGAATTTCAATAAATAATTAAAATATAAAGACAAATAATTAATATGGATTGATGAAGAGAATAATAAATCATAAAAAAACACCAAAACAACTTATTAGAAAAATAAATTGTTAAATTATAAAGAAACATAAATAAATTAAACAGGCATCAATACAATTTGTGATTTCATTTTTAGTATCATAAATAATAAATAATATAAGGTTTATTAATGTTACATTGAAATTATCCAGTTCTTTATCTTAGTGCCTTTTATTTTTCAATAGGCAAAAAAAAAATTTTGGTCCTTTATCTAACACCACTTTGAGAAAAATGACTATTTGTCAAAAGCGAAAAGAAAAAGGATGAAATCTCAAAGTAGTGTTAGATAAAGGACCAAAAAAAAATTTGCCTTTTCAATATGACATTAATGGAAGTGTTATGATCATTTTCATCACTTTGTTAGATCAATAATTGTATAAAGTGTTTTGATTGTGAATGATAGAAACCGTGGCAAATAATTTAATTCTGCAATCTGCAATTAAGTGTTGCATGCAAAATAAAGTACCAAAAATTAACATGATATCTCATTATAAATCTATATAAAATTATAATTAAAAATCAATTTAATAGTTAGAAAATATCATATCGTTTTTAATGTCGAAGAAATTGAGGTTGAACATAACATATTTTCCATAAAATCTTAAACACCAAAGTTGAGGTAATCGACGCAGAAAATTAGCATTTTGTACACAATTATTTATCTATGGTAGCCCAATTGAACAAACAAAAAACTATTAAAAGATATTATAATAATCAATGAAAATGAAAATTGGCCCTATAGAATTGTCTGAATGAATAATAATAATACTAACAAACTGAAACCAATATTTCATCAATAATTGATCAATTCTTTTTTTATTTAAGGCAGGAAATTCGAAACCTATATATATTGCCACAAATATATAAAATGGACCTCACCTTTCGACTAAACAAAATTGTATTGAGTTTATTTACTTAGCAAAAAACACAACAAAGAAACTAAGAAAAAACATATACAAAAATATACAATATGATAATACAATATAACATTTTCCTTTACATCGAGTTACAAATGAGATCTCATATTCTCATTTAAATGCATTTTCTTGTTCTGTATGACATTAATATTGAAGGAGTTCTGGAACTGATGAAAGTCTTGGTTAATAACAATTCTTCACAATCCACAATAAAGTGTTTCCTGCAAATCCACAAATTATTTATTATTGAAAATATCTATCTATATATATATAACTAAAGAAATTACAAAATTATCAATAAAAATATCATACCATTTGCAATATCAAATAAATAGAAAATTGGTATCGGATATAATAGTTTTTTCGTAGAACTTTCACTACTACATCGTTGGAAATCAATATTTTCCTCTACAAAATAATGTTTCCAAGATAGTTCAATTAAAAAAGACATGCCAAACAAAGAAGAAAGTAAAAATAATTTTAAAAAATGAATAAATCTGAAATTTGACACAATTGATTAAAATGAATTATCTTCTTTGATATTAAAAGCTTATTCGGGCCCAAAAATCCATAACCAAATGCACATATTTTTAAGCTTATAAGTATAATAATTATACTAAAAATTAAATTAATTATGGCCAATATGTACTAAAAAGCATTTTGGTGCATCCGAGTTATTGAACCAATACGTATTTGGGCTTGCATGGCCCAAATGTCTCAAAAGCAAAACAAGAAAAAAAAAATACAATTTTTGCTTTTCATCTTGGCAGCCCTAACACCCGAGTTCATTTTCAGTAAACTATTTCTCTCTCTAAAACTTTTATGGGTGTTGTCTTCAACTTGTTTTGGGGGCTTCTTCTCCAACTTTCTCTCGTAAGTAAAAAATAAATCTACAATTTTATGTTTTTTTTATTCTACATATTCTGCTCCAAT
Organism: Rehmannia glutinosa; assembly: GCA_016081115.2. Classification (NCBI taxonomy): domain Eukaryota; kingdom Viridiplantae; phylum Streptophyta; class Magnoliopsida; order Lamiales; family Orobanchaceae; genus Rehmannia; species Rehmannia glutinosa. The sequence continues at coordinate 105,305,257 of CM071926.1, forward strand.
GATTTATTTATATATTTGGTTCGCACATAAAAAAAATTCCAAACTAAAACATTTCAGTTCGACAGATTTGATTTTTTTTTCTTTTTTTTTTTGAATATCAGATATGTACTCAACATAACCAAATGTTCACATCTTTTTTTTTCTACAGATCTGAAAAATTCCAATTTGAATCTGAATGAACAATCAAAATACTTTCAGATTCATGTTTTTATCAGCCCTAAAATTTTTGTTGGAAATAATTGAAGAAAACACTTGTGTTTTGGCTATTTGAAATGTCAGAATGTTGTGCTAGCTATTTGCAAATAGGTGGAATCCCTTTTATTAGCTTACATTTCATTTTCAATTTATGTTTTTCGTTTATCTTTTTTTTGTATGTTTTTCCAACCCATAAAAATATCCAGATCTATATTTTTGAAGTTATAAAAATAGATATTTTTATAAGAAAATATGTTTTTTTAATAATTTAAAATGCAGTTTTTTTTTTCTTCATATGATATGATTATATATATTTTTTAAGGAATTTCTAATTCAAAAAGAAAAACAAACGGAAGTTCTATCTTCCGTCTACTGATCTAGTGCTATTTAAAGATTCTGGGCGTTTCGATTAACAATTTTTTGTGTTTTTTTGTGTTAACAAATCATATCCATATATTATTCTAACGACCCGGTTCTAAATAGTTTGTCTATGAATATCCATGTATCTTGTCTTTAGAATTTATATTAATTTTTGATTTGTCAACTATTAGCATAAGGAACATTACTTCTGTGTAAGCTTATTTGAAAGCATGAATTAAGTAGCCAGAGATTTTACTTGATATATGGGTTGGATATTTTCTCTGTATGTATTCTTGGGTTGGATGCCTTTTAGAATCTAAATATACTTTCAGTAGTTCTTTGACATAATCTCTGGAGGTTTGTTAATATGGACCGATTCTTGATGAAATTAATATGAAATGAAAACTTCTTTAATTGCAGATTCTTTTGCTGCTCAAATTCTTTAATTATCTGAAATAATTTATTCATGAATTTACAGTTGCAGTAAAGCTGGCAACATGATCGTCTATAATAGACCCTTTGCAGATAAGTACTTTTTTGCTTTCTGAAAATTCATTTTCTACATGTTTTAGGTAATTAGAAATACATTTTAAGATTTATGTGTTCTTAATAATGTTTGTTGTTGTTTTTTATAGAAATAATATGGCTCAATGTTATAACCAAAGACAAAAAAAAATATGGATGACAATGAAAGAGAATCAAAGCAGTTAGAAAGATTTTGAACTTATCTGATTTTTTGTTTCCTTTTTTCCAGTTTGAAACAGAAATTTTTAAATCTGTATCTTGCTTAAAGTTTGTTATATGCGCATCATATAGGTAGAAATAATCTATTGTGTGTTGGCATAGATAAAAAGACGAATCTAAGCATTTAGGACTGACCATTCGATTTTTCAAATCAGGTCTGTTTTATCATGCTTTATAAACCAATACAACATAATAAAGAAAGTATGTGACCTTTTGATGAGGCACTGTTGATCTTGTACCTGTTTGAGGTGACTGTAGAAAGTGTGATCTTCATATTAGTGAAAATACAAATGATTCTCCTGCAAAACTGATTGAGAATAGAGAGAAACAGGATTGAAAACATATACATAAAATTACAATACAAATAAAATGAGAATAAATTCAGTTTAGTGTGTCTTTACTACAAAGTTAAAATTTCAATAGATAAATCATATAGGGCAGTCATAGCTCATGAAATTCTTGTTTTACTAATAGATAAAGCATATAGGGCAGTCATAGCTCATGAAATTTTCATATAATCTAATAGTCGATTTAGTATGTCTTTACTACAAAATGAATAGAAGTTAAATAAAAAAGAAAGAAAAATATTAATGCATATAAATTAGACTCACCACTTACACAGATGGTAATCCATGGTGAGAACATGCCTCTCCATTATGAAAAATGCATTCTAAGCTGACATGTGCAGGTACACTACATGCACATTACAAAGATGAAGTGGACGAAGTTTCAACGCTGACTGCAATTTGGTTGGATTGATGTTTCTAACAAAACTGGATTAAAGGGCCATTCTTATGTGAATACTTGATGTATTTTGTTTGAATTTCCAGCTCAATGTATCTTGATTTTTTTTTCTATTGCTTATGGTGAATGTGTTTTGGTGAGGTGAATGGTTCTATACTTCTATTTATATTTATATTGCTCACAACATCAAATTTCAAAGGACGACTTTTTGCTGCCCAATACAGTTTGCATGTAATTTGAAATTTGAAGTATTATTAAATATATTTTAAGCTGCACAATGCCCCAACTTTTACGATTTCCTATGCCAAATAGCGAATTACGAAGAGTTATCTAGAAATTTAAAAAAAGTAGCATTTAAAAATTATCAAAACTCTGCATTTAAAAGCAGATCACAAATCATGATTATTAAAAGCACTTTCCACAATTGTCAAGCAGTTTTTGGCGGGATTTTGCTTTTTTTGGCAACTATCTTGCTTTTATATATATATATATATATATATATATATAGATTACTCCCTGCTGAGGGTTTTAACCAGAATCAGACTTTCTAACCAAATATTAACTTGGAAAAAAATAATTTTGCAAACTAACTTTTGATACATGTTTTTATCTTAATTTTGATGATTTTATTTTATCACCAAAACAATGTTTTTAAAAGTTGCCCAAATACTCCTAAATGATTTAAAATGGTTTTAATATTTTCCTGAGTATTTTCTCAAGTTTATTTTCGTCTAAATTGGACAACACTTTTAATGATTTTACGTTATTGGGTTTTCACTCTCAAACGATGTTTCTAAATGTTGTCCTAATACTTGATCGGTTTAAAATGTTTTTACTAAAATTTGAGTATTTCTTGAGTTTTATTTTCGACAAAAATTGGACAATATTTCTCGTCTTAAAATATGGGCTTATAGGGCAACCCGTATACAAGATGTTTTTAGAAACAAAAATGAGACGGAAGGAAAAACAAGCAGGTCGACCGGTGCCGCTATTCGACCGGCACTGCAAGTTTCGTTTTGAAACATAACTAAAACCTTGCATTTTTGAAACGAGAGGGACCGGTTGAAACAGGGTCGACCGGAAATCGTCGACCGGCCGCCTGTTGTAATTTTCAAAGTGTTCTCTTTTTCTCTTATCTCTCGTGCGAATGTATTGAAAAAAAAATATGACCGTTTTTTCCTTAAATTGTGGGATTGATTTCTAACAGCTATATTCTTGATTTTAATTGTATTTTTCTCAGTAGATTTTCAATCCCCAAGAGGAGCCTATGCTTGATCAATCATCTCCTATAAATAGAGAAGTTTTGGAGCAACCTAAACAACAATTGAGATACAACACAACAAGATACACTTCAAGCAAACACTTGGTCTTTCATTGTTATTATTCTTGTTGTAAAATTGCCTAGCTTATCACTTTCACATCTTTGAGGTCTAGGCTATTCTTGATTACACTTTGCACTCAAATTGTATTATTCATTATTGAGTTGTAATCTTGATTTTTGGTTATCATTCAAACACAAGATATCCTTGTGAGTGTTCTTGTGGTAAGAGCACACTTGGATGATCTAGGTGATAGGTACAAGAAGATTGTGGTAATCTTCTTATTGAGGGTGTTGAAGAATTTGGTATTCTTCAAGGTTGAAGATTGTGGTAATCTTCACAAGGTGCGTTGAAGGAAGATTGTGGTAATCTTCAAAGGGAGATTGTGGTAATCTCCAAAGGTGGTGTTGAAGAAGAGTGTGGTGCTCTTCAAGGTGTTGTAAGTTGAATTTGTATTAATTTTGGTAATTAATAAAATTCTTTTTCTTTTCAAATCCATCCCTGGATATCTTTGGGGTGGTAGAGATTAGGCCCTAGGTGGGTTGAACCTCTTTAAATCGACGTGTGTTGTTTCGCACCTTTATTATTATATTTGAGCATTCGGTTTTAAAAAGAGGGCGAAATCGAAAAGATGGAGATAATCTATTCACCCCCTCTAGATTATCGTAGCCACTTGGACTTACAAGTGGTATCAAAGCCAAACTCTTTGGCAAGCTCGTTTCACATCGCGAGTGAAGAGAAAACGATCGACGGCTACGAACGAAGCTCATCTATCCGCACCTCCACCACCAAGCCACCACTATTTGATTCCAAGAATTTTAATTTTTGGAAAGAAAGAATGGAATGCTATCTACAAGGTTGCGGGTTCGACATTTGGAACACCGTCATTAATGGAGAATCCATTCCGATGAAAGATACACCATACACCTCAAAAGGCTTCAAAAAGCTCAATGATGAAGAAAAGAAAATCATCTCCTTAAACGGTAAGGCTTTAAATATTTTGTATTGTTCATTTACTAATTTAGAAAATGAACATATTGTAGGAATAAAGTCCGCACATGAAGTATGGCAAAAAGTAGAAGCCATCTATGGAGTATTTGCAAATGAAAGGAGTCAAACAAAAGCATCTACTTCTCAAGATCATACAACCTCAAATCTAAGGAATAAGCCTCCTACAACCTCCAATTATGAAGAAGTTGAATATTGTTTTATGGGCATCAATGAAGAAAATGAGGTATGTCTTAAACCCTCTACTTCCTATGATATTGTCATTCAAAATGATTATAGTGATTTACAAAATGATTATGATGAACTTCAAAATGAATTCCAAAGCTTACTTGTTAGATACAAAAATTTGAAAAAGGAATTCAATGTTTTGAAAAATGATAAGGATAATTTATTTACTTCCTATGAATCACTATCTTGTGCTCACACCACCACACTTGATAAGGTGAGAAACCTTGAGAAAGAAAATAGTACTCTTGTTGAGAATATTGATTGCATGAAAAAAAGGATTTATTAAAATCCAACTTGAGTACCAATAAAATGTCCAATATTGTTGATATTCATAATTGTGATAAGGAACTTGATCATAAGCCTAATGTTGTTAATCATATGAAAAAGGATCAAGTCACTATGCATATTGGTCATTATGCTCCTAGAATTATTACTTGTTTTTATTGTGGCAAAAAGGGTCATACGGCTAATTCTTGTCGGGCTAGAAATAACTCTAAATATTGTTGGAGACCTAAAAGTCTCAAAGCTAATCTTAAAGGACCCAAACACATGAGGGTACCACAAAACAATGTGCTATTAGGTACCCGGCAAAGCAAAAATCGGAGAAAATTCATGCCACCAAGAAAACATCAAATGAACGTTTCATTTAATCAAAAATGGGAAGAACACAATCCTTGGAAATGGCAAAGACATCATCAACAAGATGATTTTCAAAGAAGAAGAAACCATCAACCATGGGAAGGTAACCAAACTTGGAAATGGAGAAGTCATCATCAACAAAGTGACTTCTCAATGGGAAGATATCATCAACAATGGGAAAGACACAACCCATGGAAACGGCGTAATTGGTAAACCGTATCTCCCCATTTGTATATGCATTTTTTTTTATCTATGCATACTTTTAATTGTGTCTTAATTGCAAAATGAATTTTCAAGTATTTATTTTGAAAATAGGTCTCTTATATATTTATGAGTTTCAATATTTTTAAAAGAGACCTTGCATGTTTTTCTAAAAACTCTTGAGCTTTTATTAGACTTATGTGGCTTATTATCTCTTATGAAATCTTATAGCATAAGCTCTTTTTGTTATCTCATATTATTTACCTACACTTGAATTTTCTATGAAAATGTTGTCTAAAAATTGTGTAGGATACATATTTCATACTCATTGGCTATTACGTCATCAAGTTTCTTAAACCATCGAGGTATGTCTACTCGTATTTTTCTTTAAACTCGATATTATGCACATATCTTTCAAGATATTTCATTTTGACCCCTTAAGTGCCCTAAATTAATCTTGCAAATATTTTCTTTTAAAAGGCACTACGTGTTCGACAAACCCATATTTGTTGGATATAGTCCAAACTTATATTTTTGCAAAGTTTTAAAACTTTTGGGGTGAAAAATCGGATTTTGGAAAACTCGGGAGAAAGAAAATCACCGGGGATTCGGCCAAATTCGACCGGTCAATTCGACTTTTCGCACCCCAAATATTTTTCAAGCATAAAATTTCACTTTCGAAATGCAAACAAAAATCCCCCAAACCCTTATCGGCGTATATCATCCCCTTTTCTTTAAAATCTTCAATTCTTCATCATTTTTCACGATTCTTGTTGCTAATCTTCTTATTTTCACAAGAATCTTACATATATGGCTCCTCCAAGAAATTCCACCGATCAAAATCCCACTTCTAAGAGAAGAAAGGGCGGAGAGGGTATCTAGAAATCGGCGAGACGGGGTTTAACAAAGGGATATTCGAGCCGCTCAAAGAAACGTGGCTCAAGAAGGTGATGATGTTCAAAATCCCATTCTCTCTCGGGCCCAAATTAATGAAGCTAACAATTTCGCTCGAAAATTGCCGTTGGGCGAAAGGTAAGAAACCTCTTGTTACTCAAGCTCCTAATTCACGCAATGCTATTAATTTCATCAATAAGTATTTTTGGGTACTATGAGGATTCGGGGATGGGAGGTAAATCTATTGCTCGGACTAAAATGTGTCGTTTTAGTTCATTTACAAAATGAGTATCCTACTATAAGAGGATTTTTTGAGGAGCAAGGTTGGATGTATTTATGGGAGCATGCTTATGTGTTGTATGATGATGATATTATCCAACTATTTTATGCCAATATGTGGGTTAATATGATAATGATAGAAAGCCGATTGCCGTTAATTCGCTTATAAAGGGTCAGTGCGTCATTTTAGATGGACTCCCAATGATATTTGCTTTTACATGTTAGAGAAGGTGGTTGGGATTATTTCTCTTGTGGGACTTGGAATGATGAAATGTTGGGGTGTCGATGAAAGAAGTCAAGACGTTTTGGGAGTATGGCCTAAGTATTCTTTGTTGGCAATGACACTTGAGCATCGCATTTTATCGGTCATTGTCGCATATTGCATTTGTGGTAAGTCGGGAAAGATGCCTAGCAATATGGATTATTTTTGACTTATAAGATTGCTAGGAGGGAACCACTTAACTTTGGTGCCATACTTATTCAATGTCTTATCGAGTCCATTACTCAAGGTAATAAGAAGTTGGTTATGGGAAATTGGATTTGTAAACTTTTATTCAATCGGGACTACCTTCGTCGGAGTGTAACTCGGAGGTATTTCAAAACGACTTCGACATTGATAACATCACCCAAATGGTCACTATGCAAAGAACATGGAAATCCGACCAACCAAAATGGCGAGAGGAAGAGGTCAAGAGTCTCCCGATCCTAATGACGTCTTTGATGACGCCGGGCCGCAAGATTGGTGGAAGAGGGCGAACCGAGCAATCCGGGAGGGTATATAGGTGCTCAACCGCCTAGGAGGTATACTCAAGCCGAATTTGATGAGATGAGGGCTTTTCATGAGACGAGGTATGAGGCTTTGGAGCAAAGACCTCCAAAATGCAAAAAGTCTATCGGCAAGTTAAAGAAATTCATCAAGGACTTAATTCCCTGGATCTTGCTTCTCCTCGGATGAGGAATGATGTTACCCCACCCCTTTACTTTCTAGCATTTTCATTTAAGTTGCTTTGTACTTTTATGAACTTTTGTAAAACTCATTTGTACTAATGATATTTGCTTGTTTTTCTTAAAAGGGTTAAAATTGCAAGTTGATAATGACTTGTGAATGATCATGACTTTGATGGAGTATTTGATGGTAAAAATACTCTAAAGCATTGTTTGATAATTGGTATGAAGTACTTGATGGTAAAAGTTTCTTTTATTGCTTTGTTCATTATGCTTAGTTGGATATGTTGGGACATTGATACATTAAGCATGACTTATTACTTGTTGGATGCTCTAATTGTTGGCATTTGAAATGCCTTGATCATTCTTAGCTTATCTCAATCAATTGAACCCTTGAGAATCTACTTTGAGCTTCTTAATTGATGAACAAGTTATTGCATATGGTGCATATGATTTTTAAATGAGGTTGATTGATGATATGAAATTTTTGGCTTGAACCATTTACAAAGGTTATATACAACCTCTTCTATTTTTCACGCACACAAGGTGTTTGTTAAAATGTCACAATGAAACTTTCAATTTCTACATGATTCTCTTGCTTCAAAATGTCTTAAAATCTTTTGAAATCATGTTTTTAGCATACTAATGAGCTTATGGATCTTTTATGTTTCAATTCTCTCACTTTCCTTGGATGATTATGCTTTAAATTGCTCAAACGGTTTTTACCGTCCTTTTGCATGCTTTGATATTATTGTATGGTGTTTTCATCATCCTAACATTCTTTTTGATGATTCCAAAGGGGAGAAAAACAGGATATTGGCTCATTAGCTCAAAGAAGCTAATAAAAGCTTGTCATAAAAGCTATAAGCTATGGCTCATTAAAGCCATTAGTTGTGATTTGTTCTTAGTCCAATTGTGGCTTGATGGACTTATATTATTGTTTAATGTTGTTTTTGTGACAGGGGAGCTTATAAGCTCTTGAACAAATTGTAAAAGCTAAAGCTTTTAGCTTATGGATTATTGCTCTTACATTATTCTTGATGTGCTTGTTGATTTGTGCTTATTATTGAAAATATTTACTCCTACTTGGTTGCTTTAATATTTTTGGAAATTTTAGTTGCTTCCAAACTACCAAATACTTTTACCGGAAAATCATTTCTAAAATTGCTCTCTTAGTTTGTGTAAAAATTGTTTTGGTTTGTAATCATCAAAAAGGGGGAGATTGTTTGATACATGTTTTTATCTTAATTTTGATGATTTTATTTTATCACCAAAACAATGTTTTTAAAGTTGTCCAAATACTCCTAAATGATTTAAAATGGTTTTAATATTTTCCTGAGTATTTTCTCAAGTTTATTTTCGTCTAAAAATTGGACAACACTTTTAATGATTTTACGTTATTGGGTTTTCACTCTCAAACGATGTTTCTAAATGTTGTCCTAATACTTCCGATCGGTTTAAAATGTTTTTACTAAAATTTAGTATTTCTTGAGTTTTATTTTTCTACAAAATTGGACAATATTTCATCTCGTAATCGACCTGGGCCGCCCTATAGGGCAACCTGCACACAAGATGTTTTTAAAACGGAAGGAAAAACAAGTCGGCCGTCGACGGCCGCCCATTTTGTTTTGAAACAAACTAAAACCTTGCATTTTTGAAACGAGAGGGACCGGTTGAAACAGGGGTCGACCGGTCGAATTAATTTTCAAAGTGTTCTCTTTTCTCTTATCTCTCGTGCGACCGTCGCCCTATGTATTGATGATATGACCGTTTGACAAATCGACACATTTCTTAAATTGTGGGATTGATTTCTAACAGCTATATTCTTGATTTTAATTGTATTTTTCTGTAGATTTCCAATCCCCAAGAGGAGCCTATGCTTGATCAATCATCTCCTATAAATAGAGGAAGTTTTGGAGCAACCAAAACAACAATTGAAATACAACACAACAAGATATACTTCAAGCAAACACTTGGTCTTTCATTGTTATTATTCTTGTTGTAAAATTGCCTAGCTTATCACTTTCACATCTTTGAGGTCTAGGCTATTCTTGATTACACTTTACACTCAAATTGTATTATTCATTATTGAGTTGTAATCTTGATTTTTGGTTATCATTCAAACACAAGATATCCTTGTGAGTGTTCTTGTGGTAAGAGCACACTTGGATGATCTAGGTGATAGGTACAAGAAGATTGTGGTAATCTTCTTATTTGAGGTGTTGAAGAATTTGGTATTCTTCGAGGTTGAAGATTGTGGTAATCTTCACAAGGTGCCGTTGAAGGAAGATTGTGGTAATCTTCAAAGGAGATTGTGGTAATCTCCAAAGGTGGTGTTGAAGAAGAGTGTGGTGCTCTTCAAGGTGTTGTTGTAAGTTGAATTTGTATTAATTTTGGTAATTAATAAAATTCTTTTTTTTCAAATCCATCCCTTATACTTTGGGGTTAGAGATTAGGCCCAGGTGGGTTGAACCTCTTTAAATCGACGTGTGTTGTTCCGCACCTTTATTATTATATTTGAGCATTCGGTTTTAAAAAGAGGGCGAAATCGAAAAGATGGAGATAATCTATTCACCCCCTCTAGATTATCGTAGCCACTTGGACTTACACTAACGAGGGTCTTAATTCACGTATTTGATGCACATTGATTGTGCAAAAAATCCACTAATTGGGTTAAAATAATTTGATCACAATTAGATATGGGCTTGTAATCCAAAAAAAAAAAAAATGGAAATAGACAAAAAAAAAAGTGAAATTGGCTTTGGAAATACCACCATTTTGGGGAATATGACACATTTTACGCCCAAAGAAACTTTTTGTGCGCTCCAGATGATTTTTTTCTTTTTTTTTTTTTACGCTCCTTCGTATTTTTTTGACATCTTTACATTTTTTTTGTTTTTTTATTCTTGTATTATTTTCTATGTTATTTGTGTTGTTTCGAAATTTATATTTGTTTCTTGGTTGTTTCTATATTATTTCCATGTTTCAATACAACTTTTTACCTATTTTTTACGCTCTTTTCTGTTCATGTGTTGATTTGTACATTATTTTTGTTGTTTCCAGGTCGTTTTATACTTTGTTTTTAATGTTGTTCTGATGTTTTTATTTATTTATTTTCGATGTAGTTTTCAATGTCTCAATACAGTTTTTACCTATTTTTAAGTTCTTTTATCGATATGATGTTTTTTATATTGTTTATGTTATTTTTGAATTGTTTCTATACTGTTTTTAATGTTGTTATGATGTTTTTTTGTTGTTTGCCTGTAGTTTTTGATGTTTCAATACAATTTTTACCTATTTTTAAGCTATTTTTGTTCATGTGGTGTTTTCTATATTATTTATGTTGTTTTGGAGTCATTCAATATAATTTTCAATGTTATCATATTGTTTCTTAATCGTTTCCATGTTTTCGACATTTTCAATGCATTGGAACAAAAATTTAATTGTGTTTTATATTTATGTGTTGTTTCTATACTATTTTCAATGTATTTTTTCAATATGTGTTGTTTTATGTATATATTTCTTGATTGTTAAGATTTCGAGTATAAAATTGATTATTTAATGAGAGAGTAATTGTGCTTTTACTGAAATTTTTCTAGATGAAACATGTTTGACACAACCATGAAACAACAACGTAAAAAAATCCAGAAAAATTAGTGGGAGCATAAAAAAGTCATGAAAAAATCCAGGCGCGTAAAAAAATGTATATTTTCTAGGAATGTTGGACAATTGTGTCCATAACCCCCCAAAAAAAGTATATAACTACATTTGATTTTTTATTTATTTTTTAAAAAAACATAATAATATTTTTTGTCTTACTTAAGTCTAAAATAACTGAAGATTTGGTTGAATTCAGATATTAACTTTAAAAAAAAATAATAATATTCTGATTAGTTATCAACGAACAAATAACTCCTCATAATGTTGATCAAAGAATACGTTGAATTTGGGACTCTGGTGTATACTTTAGAAAGTGGTTTTTGCTGCTGCTTTTTTTTCGTCTTTAAGTTACTTCAATTGCATGGACTGGCTTTTTATTTGTAGGTTCAAATAATAAGATTTTTTAGAATCACGTGATAATTTACTGAGAATTCTTGCACAAATACTTCCATGTTTCCATTTATTTCGCTAGCAAAACGAGTTTGCAAAAAAAAAATAAAAGAAGACAAGAAAATGCACACGTCTTGTATTATAATTTTAATTTTCACTTAAAATTGTTACACTATTTAGTTCAATATTTAATACTTTTCACTTAAAATTGCGATACTTTTCAATACAACATGTAATGTTTTTTATTTAAAATTATAATACTTTTTAGTTCAACGTCTAATAATTTTTCACTTAAACGTGTGAATACTTTTAACTTAAAAATATAATACTTTTCAGTTCAACATTTATATTTTCAGTTCACTTGCAATATAATACTATGTCACTGTCAAATATTACAAACCATCACCCCAGTATATTACAAATATGCCAATGCAGGTTTGGACATGGATTCGTCTTATATATATAGACTCGTGAGATGGTCTCATACAAGTTTTTTCCAAAATGAATTATATGAAAAGGAACATTTCAAAGTCTAATGTAATTGAAAAGAGAGGATAATTAATGCATTATTCACATTCGCATGATTTTATTTAAAAGATACTTTTAGTTTATTTTTCAAATTTTTCATATAGAAGATAATTTTATATTTCTAATTTGAAATATTAGTATATTACTATAAATTGATAAAGAATAAAATTGTGTTCATGAGATGCATAATAATGGGCCACTAAAGGTAATACTACAAAATAGTTTTGAAACAATAATGCATTGGAAATTATATATGTTCGGAATATTATTTTGTAACTAAACTCAAACAAATCAATTAATTTTTTTCCTAAAACATAATTCAAATATTTATATCCTTTCCTGCTTCTATTTGTCATTATTTTTTTTCTTTATGTTTTTTTAATCTCTACATAAGAATAATGAGAGATAATACAAGAAAAAAATGCAGAGCAAAATAATATATACAGAAAAATAAAGTTTAAAAATAAGTTAAAGATTACACCCAATAATATTGGATGATTATCTATTTTTTTCTCAAGAAAATATAGAGAGATGTAATAAAAGGCAAAAATTAAAATCGATACAGAAGTATTCTTCATAATTAATATATTTTTCATATATCTTGTTATGATATCAGATGTATAAAATCTTGATTTTTTTTTTGTGAAACACCCAAAGAGGGTGAGGGATTAAGGTTCCGGCCTGTATATTATTTATTTATACAACAATTATGTACAATGTTTTTGAAGCTAAAATTACAGAAGACTCATCTATGCCTCATTTTACAGATTCTGAAAGAAGGTAACCCTATTTGGTCTAATCTAACAAAACCTTTTATACACGCCGAAAGTAGCTATGTCATGAGTATTAATACCTAAGGAAGCTAATCTATCCGTAGTTTTATTTCCTTTCCGGAATATGTGAGATTTTTGAAAATTGCACCTCATTGAGAAGATTTGGGTTATGAACAATGGAATCCTTTAGCTGCCAATGACCTGGAGCATTCCTTGAACTTCATCATGATAATTTTTAGACCATTCCTAGTGTTATGAACTTTTGGATCTCAAAATCATTTCCATTATAATAGATCTTTGATGATTATTTTTAAATGGACATTGGGATAAGTCACTACTAAAAGCCTATTGTAAAGATGTTAGAAATACGCTTTTTGAGAAGTTACTTATTACAAAGTCCATTTTATAAATAAACTTTTGCATAAGTACTCCCAAACATGCACCAAATATCCTGAATAAATAATGAGAATATTAATAATATTCACAAAAATTCACATCTCTTGAATATGGATCAGATCCTTAATGCTTTCACTGCAGGAATATAGATGTGATTTTTTTCTTTAAATTCTTTTAGGTCACAAAAATTAACTCAAGGGCTTATAATTCGGTTTAGTAAGAAAAAAATTTTAAACCGAACATATCGAAACATGTAAGAGAAAGATTATAGATCTGAAACTTTTTCCAGAAATATATATATAGCAAATTAAACGAAATTATCCGAAGCATTTAAATGAAAAAAATTAAAAAAAGTATATAAGTATGACCGAATAGAATTTGGGACGGGTTGTGTGAGGAAACAGACTCATTTGTTGCTTGGTGGGGCAAAATTTATAGCTTGGACTTTAAACCATCTTCTGTGGATAGAATTCAGCTCACAACCTACATTCTTTGGTGGTTGTGGAAAACTAGAAATTTGTGGGTGTTTGAGAAAATTAAAAAATCTGAGGTTGAGATCATTAATGCAACGGTGGATGAATGGTCTGAATTTAAGGCTATTCAGGCTTTTTGTGTGTCCTGAAGCTTGTGGTTTTGGTGTGGTGGTGTTGTGCTCCAAGGTAGGATATGCTTATCAGTGCCTTATTGTTTTTTTCTCTGTTTCTGTTTGTGTTGGGGGTTCCTTTGCTGTCATTTGTTGCTGTTGATTCTGGGGGGTGATCGGGTACAGAGTCTGTGAAGACCTCTGTTGTTCGGTTCTTCCCTTGGTGGTTAGAGTTCTGATGTGTGTTGTGTTTGGAATGGTCTGATGATTTGGGCTATCTTCTTCTGTATCTTTGCATACTGCTTATAGCTTTTGTCATCAGCTTTTGGTATTGGTATCTGTTTTTCTGTTTCTTTTTAGGCCATCTAGAATGGTACTCTTGATCTTATGTGGAGGTTTCATTGTCTCCATGAAGATTTCAGGCCCTTTGGCTTGCGGTTGTAATCTTTTTCTGAGTTTATGAAATTTTATCGTTTCGAAAAAAAAAAAAAAAAGTATGACTGAATAAGACATATATCCAAAAAAATAACCTCTATTTTTCTTATTGGAGGCTACCCATTTTTTCCGGTCAGAAAATAAATAGTCTCTATATCCCATCGATAAAAAATGAAAAAAAAATGAAGGAACTGAAAAAATAGTTTCTCTTCTATTTATGACCATATAAATTAATTTAGAGTTTCTCGTGCATTCTTCTTCTTTTTTTTTTAGGAGAGGGGACTCAAAATATGAGCAGAAAACCATGTCTCATTGTAATATATATATATATATATATATATATATATATATATATATATATAGGAAGGTTCAAATGGGACACCCCCCTTATATGAGACAATGGGGATTTGTCCAAGCCATTGAAATATTGCAATTAAGGGTCCAGATTTAATGGCTAATATTTATATTAATAATTATTAATTATAAGTAGTAAGGGCATAATAGACAAATTAAGAAAATAACCAACCACCAAGTCAAACGTTCCTAAATTATAGGAAGTGATAAACACAAAATAATGGCAACAAAATCTTACCAAATCAAACCCAATATAGCCCAAAAAAAGGGCAAACAATATCGAAAATTTCGAACCCATGTAGTCAATGTTTCCTAAATTGTAGGATGCAATTCAATACACATTGAAATAAATATATATTACGAAAATTACGATTTTTATACAAAGGAACATGCCCTAACTGCACAATCATATTAAAGTGAATAAATAGTATTATTTGGAAGGATTAAACACGTTCTTATCGACTTAGTATGTATATATCATCCTAAATTATTTGGAAGGATTAAACACGTTCTTATTTTTTTGTATAAAATAAATGCACTTCAATACACAGTGAAATAAATATATAGTACAGTGAAATTTCGACATTTATACAATACAACGCTCTTAACCACACAGTAATATTAAAGTGAATAAACAATATTATTTGGAAGGATTAAACACGTTCTTATTGACTTAGTATGTACACTGTATATCATCCTAAATTATTTGGAAGGATTAAACACGTTCTAGTACAACATTCTAATACTAATTACACAGTAAAACTGCACTAATTATACATCATTGTAATACTATGCACGCAGTAAAACTGCACTAATTATACAACATTCTAATACTATATACGCAGTAAAACTGCACTAATTATACAGCATTCACAAATTCTTGACAACACGACTGCCCCTTGTCCTTTTCTTAGGCTGAGCATTTGCCTTCCCCCTCACCTCACTACTCGTACCACCAATATTAAGATGCCTTTTTGTTGTCACCTAGCCATCTTCACAAATTAGCAACTCGCAATTAAGAAGACAAAGAAAATATCATCATAATACAAAAAAAAATTATTCTAACACTACACAAACATTTGATGACAAATACATTAAAATTGTATTATACAACTACAATTGAAGTTAAACTATGTTGAAGACGTACACAAAAATGCACTGCAGTAAAACATCAAAATTGTATTAAATAACCGCTAAAACTCAACTAAGAATACAGTAGAATAATATCCAGAAAAGTCGAAGTCGAAAATCGAAAACACAAACCCAACCATGAAATTACTAGAAATCGAAATCTCCAAAAATCAAGATAACTAAACCCTATAACAATAAATCCCCAACAATCAAAAGATAAAAACCCTAGAAACTACACAAACTACTTCTAAAAATATTTTCAAGATTTGGGTTAAAATTACATACCAAGAAATTAAACAAAATGTGCGAAACTTACAGTTATATATGTTAATCTCACGCCCCATCCCAACGTCTATCCCACCGCCAAAACCACCACCTTCATCCCAACGTCTCACGCCCCATCCCAACGTCTATCACTAGTGCAACAGACATCTTCATCGTGAGAGAGACGGTGAGAAGATGGAGTGTTTGAAGGTGAGAAAAAATGCTTGAAGGAGTCCGCGTTTTTTTTTTTTGGGTTTATTAGGTTTGATTTGGTAAGATTTGAAGCCCCTTAAACTCGGAACCAAAAAAGAAAATTAAAACTTACTTTGTAAACTCAAATGAAAAGACAGTTTGCCCCTAATTAAAAATTCGAAAATAATATAAATTACCTATTTGACCCCTAAAAATCCCGCATTAACTACTTGTCTAAAATAAAGGGATTAATCTGAGTTTGTCAATCCAATGGCTATAATAAATCCCCACCATCTCAAATAAGCCCATTTGATCAAATCTCTCTCTCTCTCTCTCTATATATATATATATATATAACTTTTTGAACCAGAATATTAATCTTTTAGGTCACATAAAGCTAATTCCGAGGTTTCTAATTCATTAAGTAGAAACATTGAAAATTATAATATTGAAAATTTTATATTAAAAAAGGGAAAATATGATTTTTAGTCCTGTAAGTTGACTTTTTTGAGAATTAGTCATCTAAATTGTCACATTCATGTTTTAGTCTTCTAACTTTAAAATTTCTATATATTCAAATCCTTTCATTTTCAAACTTTTTAGATATTCAAATCATTTAACTTACCAATTTTACTCTTGGTCATATAATTTAACTGTTGGGAAATTTATTGTTTAGATTTTGATGAATGCCATGTAAAACTTAGACTAGAAAGTTGGCACCCCATTTTTCTTTGTAATTTGCATTGTAATAGATAGGGCTGCTCGAGATGAGTTAAGTCAGCTATGCCTAAATATGCAAGAAGTCAAATGGAGACTAGAATGAAAACTCCGCCAGAAGTGAGGCAAATTTGAGTATGGCAAGGAAGAGAAGACAGGAACTCGACTGGAGAAGTATCAACTGAGATGCAGCTGTGTGAAGTGTCAGTCAGGTCAACTCAAGATAGCCAAGTCTCAAGTTGAAGTGACAAGTGAGTCATCCAATGATTGGGAGCTGACTCAAAGTCATCTGGGGAAGTTAAGGAACTGCAGTCAAGTCAAGACAACTGAAAAGAGTCCGTTGCACAGAAATCAAGAAAGTTACTTAAATAAGTAATACTTCCATGGTGCAATATTCTAAAGTGCTCAGCCCCAGAAGCGTGCAAAAAGGATAAACCAATGGGAAACACTGCACCTGTGTCAGACTCTGAAAAGCTGAAGGTTCATTTATTACGAGGTAATGTCAATTTCAAGGACTGCAACAAGACAAGCCAACGACCACTAGTGTCTTTGGAAAATCAACCTATCTCTTCAATGGGCAGATTTTTGAAAGAGCACTATAAAAGGCAGAGGAATCAATTTGAGAAAAGGTCACCTTGCATACCTGAACAAGGAACTTTCAAGTTATTATTCGAGTTGTAACCTGCAAAAATATTCTCAAGTTATTCAAGCAAATCCTCAAGCCAGAACTTCGAAGAAAATCAATCCAACACTTACCTGTGAAGGAAAGACGACTTCAATCAGTTGAAGAGGAAACATTTGAAGAATCAAAGGGGCCTACATTCCAAGGAGGATTGTAGAAAGGTTCAAGGCCGAACCATTCTCAAGTCATTGGAGGGCTTCGTGATCAAATCCAAGAAGCTTGAGCAAGTGAGTTGTAGTAGCAAGGCAAATGCCTGTGAAGAAGGCGAGTCGTTTATAGAGAAGCCACCATTTGTGTGACCAAGGCATCTCCAGATCGAGTCCCAAAGGATCAAGTCACCGTGTGATCAAGACTTGCATCCGGACTGATAACCACTTTGTACTGATCAATACTTAGTGGATTCCTCCGGGAGTTGGAGAAGAGAGGATTAGAAGAATTACCCCATCTTCGAACCTCTATAAAATTTATTGTGTCATTCACATTTCAAAGACTTCAATTCGCATATTATTTTATATCTCTTTGATAAATTTGCTATCCAACTGATAATTAACAAAGTGCTAAAACCAAGTACTAAAACATACTTAAACCAAATTCAAGGGTGTTAAGTCTTCCTCCGAAAACATATCACAGTCGAGTTAAGCCTTAGACTAAAATGAGTTATTCTATCAACAACTCATTCGAGTCCATTGAGTGGCTAACTCTGCTTGGTTAACTAACTTAAGTCCATTAAGGACTTAGTTGTGAAGATTTAACTCTGAACTATTTTAAAAGAACTAAATCGAAAAAGTTGGTAAGGTTTATTCAACCCCCCTTCTAAACCTTACACTCACACCCCTTGGGACGTACAAGTGGTATCACATCGGTTGGTTCATTGAGCCTTCCGCACTGGTTACTGAACTAGATCTCCAATCTTTCAAAGCTTGCTTTAGAACTTGATCTTTCAAAACTCTTTTTTTCAGCAAAGTTACTATCATGTAAGCAAATTTGACACGCATCCCTATATTCACAATTGAAGAATTTGATGACTGGAAAATTCGTATGCAGGCTCATCTATCAGCATTACACGATGAAACGTGGATAGTAATAGAAGATGGACTACTACAAATTTTAAAAGTGAACACAACTGCAAGGAGAGCTGCTGCAGCTGAAGGAGAAGAGGATGTTGCTCCTCCTAGACCAACTATGGTTGAAAAACCAAGAGCTGAATGGACAAATGATGACAGAAAAAGATACAATCTTGACAATGTGTCCAAGGATATACTTTACAAGACTTTGGACAAAGCCATGTTCAACAAAGTCAAATCTTGCAAGACAGCCAAAGAAATATGGGATAAATTAACCTTAATTTGTGAAGGATCTGAACGAATTAAGGAAAACAAATTATCTGTTGTTGTTCAAAAATTTGAAAACTTCAAAATGTTTGCAGGTGAAACAATGGACCAGCTGGATGCTAGATTTACGGAAATCACAAACGAGCTCTCAGCACTTGGGAAAGAATACACACAGAAGGAGATGTGTATGAAGATACTGAGGAGCCTCCCAGCTGAGTGGGAAATCAAGACCATGGCTCTAAGACACTCGATGGACCTATCAAAAACATCCAATCATGAACTATTTTCAGACCTCAAAGCCTATGAGTTTGAGCTGAGAAGAAAAGATCAAGAGGAGATAGTTGTGCCAAAAACAGCTGCACTCATAGTCAAGGAAGGGAAGAGAGCTGAAACCAAAGAAGTCATTGACCAGGAGGAAATTGCCTTGATGGTTAAAAGATTCAATAAGTTCTTCAACAAGAACTACAAAAGGAACAAAGGTGAATCTTCCAGAAGACATTCAGCTCCCTCCAAGTCAAGGGAAGATAGACCGCCAAAGAGAGTTGAGTATCAAAAGGTCGAATATCAAAGAGCTGACAACCCAAGAAATGAGAGAGCTGATCAAAAAGTTGAAAACCTATGTTGGAATTGCAGACAACCAGGACACTTTGCCATTGACTGTCCATATCCTGTATTGAATAAATACAGGAATGAAGAAGAAAGAAAAGTCTTCAGAGAAATAAGGCAAGAAAAGAAAAGAGCAATGTTGGTCTGAGAGACCGACACAAGTCTAAGTCAAAAGAAGCGCAGACTCGAGAGTAGTGAAGTCGACTACTCAAGTGACTCGAAGAAGAAACCCTTAACTGCCTAATGGCTAAGGAACAAGATCAACCCGATCGGGAAGACGAGGTAAACTCTAACTCATCTCATTCAGATTCTAGTGATAGTGATTGTGACACACACACTTCATCACCCACTGATCTTTATGATTCATTAGGAAAAATTATGAAAGACTTCGAGCTCATTAAATCCTCACACACACTGATACATGAGGAGAACATCCAACTCAAAAGCCAAAACTCACAAATTTACTAAGGAGCCGAGTACTCGAGTCACATAGTCACATGAGAACAGAACAAAGCACTAAAAATTTGAAAATGCTAAGTTAATAAAGCAGAGATAGTCCGCTATAGAAAAGAGAGAAAATGACCTCAAAAATGTGATTGCTTCATTCACTAAGGCATCTAAATCTTTGGATGATCTTATCATGAGCCAAAAAGAATGTGGAGATAAGACATGCATAGAATTCAATTCCTTTGTTCATAGTCAAACTCCTAGAGTGATCTTGGAAAAAGGATCTTCAAGTAATGAAGCATCCCAAAAACCAAGACACCAAATGTTGCACACACACATTCATTCCAAAACACAATCACAAACAAACTGGCATTGGTTATAAAGGAAAAGGAAAACAAATTGAGTGTCTTTGAGAGAGGACAACTCGAGAAGAAATCCAAAGAGTTCCTCAAAGAATTCCAAACAGAAGTACTGTAAAGAAGAAACAGAGCTACCAAAAGCCCCGTGTTCTATAAAAGTAACACATATGATGGGAATAGTAGAAACTACCCAAGCCAAGCCGATTGGTACAATATGAAAATTCAAAGAAAGATCTATGGAATACATGCCAGATGGCAAAGGCCTAAAACTCACTAAGGCCATTCCAAAGGCAAAAGAGCTATCTTCAGTACACATATGCACCCAAGTACTACACACAGAGATATCACAACTACCCAAAGAAGGCAATTGCTAAAACACACACACAGACATACAGACAAAAGAGACAGATGTATGAACCTAAAACCCCCAAGCAATTTGCCAAAGTAAATTATGATTATGGCACAGATAGATGGCAACCCCTTAGAGTCAAATCATTTGGCTATAGGTTGGTTGGTTCATCTTACAACACTAACCCCTCAGGACCCAAACAAGTATGGGTACCTAAAAACTGATTTCCTTGATTGCAGGTTCAAGGAACAGCTAAGTGCCAAGGAACCTGGTACATGGATAGTGGTTGTTCCGGACACATGACGACAGAAACAAGAAAAATCATGTCAAAGTTCAAGGAGATTAGAGGCGCAAAAGTCATATTTGGAGAAAATGAAGCTCCAGGCGAAATAAGAGCCACTGGATCCATCAAGAAAAATGGATTAGAAATCACAGATGTTGCATATGTTGAAGGCCTAAATTTCAACTTACTAAACATCACCAACTCGTGACAAGGGCTATAATGTTGGATTCAACATGGGAGTGTGCCAAATAAAAGACACCAATCAAATGAAGTAGTGTTGCAAGGATCCAAACAAAAGAACATGTATGTGGTAGATTGGTCGATCGCCACACCAAGCACTTGTTTATTAGCAAAAAGAGTACAAATTAATCAAGTTGGGTGCGTGGCACAAGAAGCTAAGTCACCCGAATTTCAAAACAATTAACAAGCTTGCAAAGAGTAATCTTGTAGAAGGATCACGGACTCGAAGATACAAGAAAGAAAGTGTTTGTGATGCATGCCGGATGGGAAAGCGATTAAATCATCATTTAAAGAGAAGTCTAGTCCATCTTCAACAAGGATATCGCATCTACCGATATGGATCTATTTGGTCCTATTGAGCCACCAAGATATAAGTGGAAAGAAATACACTCTAAAAGTAGTGGTGGATGACTATTCAAGATATACATGGACAATCTTCATGTGTAAAAAGAAGGAAACTTTGCGAGAAGTTACCACAAACGGTGATGAAAAGAGTTCAAAATGAGAAGAGTCAAACCATTATAAAGATAAGATCGATAGAGGAACCGAGTTTGTCAATGGAATAATAACTCAATATTGTGTTGAAAATGGTATTGCTCATGAACTATCTCATTTGCAAGGACTCAAGAGAGAATGGAGTTGCGAGAAAGAAGGAAAATGAACTCTCAAGGAAGTCAAGAACCATGTTAGCTGAAGTTGGATTGCCTAAAAGATTTTGGGCTGAAGCTATAAACACTGCATGCTATACTCAAAATAGATGCATGATCAATAGACAGCTGACAAAGACTCCATATGAAATCTGGACAGGGAGAAAGCCAAATGTTGCATACTTTAAAATATTTGGTTGTAAATGTTTCATCCACAACAATGGCAAGGATAATCTAAAGGCTTTTGATGCTAAAGCTGATGAAGGTATCTTCTTGGGATACTCAGCTGAAAGCAAAGCCTATAGAGTGTTGAACAAAAGGACTATGGTCACAGAAGAGTCTATCCATGTGGTTTTTGATGAACCTAATGTAAATGGAGAAGACATTAACTACAAGAAATTTGAGATAACATGACGATAAAATTCGTCATATAAATTTTCTTTCTCGTCACTAAAATTATTTAATGACGATATTTGAGCGTCATAATGATCGTCATTGTAGCCCCGTGGTAAAAGGTATACATGACAATTTTATCAGTTTGTCAATAAATATTTTACTTTTGATGACGCTAATTACCACTGTCATCATTTTTATCAATTTTGGTGATGCTTAACTCGTCACTTATATGATCAAATTTTTGTCACCTAAATTATTTTTTGTCACTTAAAGATAATATTTTAAATCACGAAGACATACTTTGTCATCAAAAAATTAGATTTTAGTGACGAATATGATTATATTATCAATGTCATCAAATTCTAATGACGATTTCAATGTTGCAATAACAATTTCGTCATATATTATATAATTTGTCATTAAAGAGTCACTTTATAGTTACAAAATATTGATCGTCACTTAATGAGTATATATATAATGACAATCCAATGTGTCATAAAATTAATCTTCAATGACAAGGTACCATTATCACCAAAAAACTAGCATTGCGTGAAAAAGATGATTACATCACTAATGCCACAGTAATGAACTCGTAAACCAGATGTACAAATTGGTTCTTTTATATTCGTCCAACCTATTATTTCAATCAACACATAATAGTATTAATACATATCTGGAAGCACACATACATTTATCAAAAGTGAGCAACAACAACAATACATGATAAATATATAAAACAATATGTTGGTCATAATTGTCAGACTGTTCAATTCAGACATCGTTGACATATTAACAATTTCAACAGAAAAATGTATATGCAAACTACCAAATTATAGATGATTCACCAGCTTGGCAAGAACTCATAAACTAGAAGCCTCTGATCGCCATCAGAACAATAACTGATCAAGTTCACAAGGTTGGGCTGGTCCAGTAGACCTAGCATGAGAACCTCCACAATGAATTCTTTATTCCCTTGAAGTCCTTCAAAATTAAGTTGCTTCACAAATCATGAAAGCCAACTGATAGAGGCTTTTATAGAGTGGTGCCCACAAAGAAAGAAAATTTCTCCTGGTCGTCGAGAATTTTCTTCAATTAGGCCTCAGAATAACTAATTAAATTAGCAATAGCTAGCACCTGAAGCACAACAATACACACACTAATTATGTGATGCTCGTCTAAAGCTTCAATTAGCGAAGACATCAACAAATTTTGTGGAAAAGATAAAATATAAAAACTCAGGAGATTAACATCAGAAATAACTCCCACTCTGACTCAAGTGAAAAGAAAGCAATAATGTATAATCCGAAAAGGCTATGAACATGAACATGTAAAAAAGGGCAAAAGTAGAAAAGGCAAAGGACCAACACATTTAATTTCATGGCTATAGTTAATGTAAAAGGGAAAAGTAATAACCTCTAAAATACTATGGAAACCTTACCATCATCATGTTGATTAATAACCCATGTAAAATCTTGTCACAAAATCTCCTTTTTTTTGTAGTAGTGACAGGAAACGACATTTTCATCATTCTCGTTTTTCATCGATGCATGAATATACAGAAAAGGGAAAATATTTTTTTTTGTCCTGTAACTTGGACTAGTTGGAGATTTAATAATCTATGTAGTCACCTTTAAATTTTGGTCCAACATCTTTTAAAAATTTGGACATACAGTCCCTTTTTGACCGAAAACATGTAATTTTATTGAAAATTGCTGACTATGACCGGTGAGATACAAAAAGTCAAAAATTAGGGAAAATTACCACATAAGCATTGAGAAATCCCCAAATTTGACGTGTCAATTTTGGTGATTTGACATGTCAATTTTGTATTAAATCACCAAAAATCTTTGAATTTTTAGACACATCGGCAGTCAATTGATCCTAGTCAGCAATTCCATTAAAATTATACAATTTTGGTCAAAGTCGGACGAAATGTTCGAATTTTTAAAAAGTATTGGATCAAAATTTAAAGATGACTATTTAGAGGACTAAATCTCCAAATAGTCCAAGTTATAGGACCAAAAAACCTATTTCCCCTACAAAAAAACATTCAACAAAACTGCAAATTGCCTACATACTGAACATAAAATTAACTCAAAGAAGCCAACCAAAAGAAAATTGAGTTGATGTAAACTGAAAACCAAAACCACCAATTGATCATAAGAACCAGGCCAAAAACAAATATTGCTTAACCCATTCTGAAATGCCATCCACCTCTTTTTATCATCTCATGCATTAGAATCCAGGAAAGATGGACATTTTATTCTATACATAGCTATATGATGGAGAATTAGTTAGCTAGAAAGCAAACACTTAAGTAACAAAACAGCTAATCAGGAAACTATTTCTAAATGGAAAAGCCACGAGATTTCTAACTACTCTTAATGTAACAACCATTTTTTTCATTAAATAATAAAAAGGATAAAAGAAAAAAAAAAAGATGGAGGATATTGGGGGACAATGGAAAATAAAGGTAGAGAAAGTGGGGATAATGGATTGGAAAGTTGAGAAAAAAAAAGAAAGAAAAGAAAATAAAAGTGGGAGATTTAATGGGATAATGGGAGGATAATGGAATAATAAAATAATAAAAAGGAAGAAATAAAAGATGATAAGGATGATTAGTTGGGAGGAAGAATCGGAGGAGCGAAGGAGGAACAGAAAAGAAGAGAAGAAAGAAGGAGAAAGAAAGAAAAAAAAAAATAGAAGAAGAGGAATCAAGGAAATACAAGAAGTATAATCCAATTTGCAGTACAATTTATCCAAAGAGTTTGAAGGTTTTGTAATTATTTCTTTAGTTTCATATTGAATTTGGTTAAGCTTTACTAATCCTATTATATAAAAATTTATGTATAGATTCTTCGGGGTAGAAGCCGGAGTGATTTTTATTTTAGTTGATCCGAGTCATCCGAGAAACCAGGCAAGTAATTCTCGTAGGTTTTTCATGTGGAATAAAGCTTTTCGGACAACAGTGTTAATAACTTTTCATGATGTGTATGCTGATGGACTACTTTTAATTTTATCTTAACAATGAATGCATATATGTTAAGTTAGAATAATTGTTTTGCTAATATGTTGAAAACCGTGAGAGTATATTAAACCTTGAGGCTAGTTTCCTAAATGCACACATCTACTGAACCAAATGTTGATTCATAAACAATTGTCTTTATTAATATTAGTTAGAAGGATTATTCCTTTATTTTGTGAGAATTCAATTTAAAAAAAAAGGCAGAGAATTAAGATAATTTAAGGTGAATTTTATGGGTTCCACATTGTATTCTATATATTAATAGAAATTTCCAAATTTTAACTATTATAATCATGAAGGTGATTGATCAGATCATTTATATCAATATAATTTCATTGGATAGATTTCCTATAACTAACAACTTCGTATGTACAATATTAATTGGAGAATGAAATTATTTATTTGGGTTTAAATTGTTTAGAAAAACTTCATACGGATTATCCCTAATTAGTTTATTATAGTTTTTTTTTTATTAGTTGAACATAGGTTTATCCCTAATTAATTGAATATATGATTTTTCCTTAATAAATTGAACGTAGGGTTTTCTCTAATCAGTTGAATGTAGTGTTTTGTTCTCCAATTACTTCAGGTAATATGATTTAATTATTATGCTATGCGCTTATATTTATTCTCACATTCAATGAAAAGTGACATTACTTAGTTTCATGCATCATGGTAAATGTACGTTCATAGCATTTCACGAGCATACACAGATTTAGTCGAGTCAAATTTTAGTTTAGAATTAATAATATGTTTTTCAAAGAAATGGGTGTACATTGTTCTATGATGCTGGAGTGAGTGGGAAATGGGCGCGGGGGACCGGCGTTCCGACGATGTGCCGCTTGCGGCTAATGTTAATGTTAAAAGAAATGGCCTTCGGGCAAAATGTTAATCGGGTTCCAAATAACAAGGCCCACTGCGACCCTGAATAGAACAATGTATCACCAAGTGAGCTCGCGTCTTAAAGAAAGTTTTAAGTAAAGAAAATGAAAAGTTTTGAAGTAAATGTTATAATATTGCATTAGACATGCATTCATGCATGAGATTACTTGTTGAGCTTATTTAAAGCTCATTCCACGAATGTTTAATATTTTCAGATGAGAACCCTGATGAGGAAGGAGATGGCGCAGCGCAGTGACTCGCGAACCCAAGACTTTCATGATTTTCATGTCTTTCAAGTTTTCAAAAAAAAAAAAAAGTTAAATTTTAATTTCTATTGGGATGTTGAATGTCATTTTCACTTCATTGTGGATGTTTCTGGATTTATAATTGTTTCAATTATTAGTTTTTATTTCCGCTGCAAACTTTGAAACTAAGTAAAGTTTTTATTATTCCGTATTTTTAAGAAATCTTTAATGTATTTCTATTATAATTACTTATTTTCGTATTAAAATTCAATTAGCTAGAAGGTGCTACATTTAGTGGTATCAGAGCAGAGGTTTTTAAAATCGGTTCTGCAGACTTCAAAATATTTTATTTAAAAAACAAAATTTGTCTTAAGTCAATAAGTCACGGGTTCTAAGTCGCGCTTCGAGCATCTCCCTCCGCAGTTCAGTAAGGATTATATTTACTGTCATTATTAGTTGATAATTTTTTCTATGAAATGTATGCCTGTATGAAATTGATAGTTGTGTGGATCGAATAGAAGATATATGAACTTGTTATTTTTTTTATATAAATAAATCGGATTATATGCAAATAAAATTATTTATATTATTTTACTTCAAATTCCAACGTGATTGTTATAGTGATACTATTCTGCATCAAGTTTTACCGTATCAGAAGAATGCTAATGATTACTTTCACTAAGTTAGAAAATATTATTAGATTGGAACATATGATTGCAAGAATTTAATGAACTTAATAAACTTATTTCAGTTAATATATAATGAATCGCAACACCCGCCGACTCACCAAGACGGTAATGGTTCCAACTCCAACAATGCTCGAGGACTCCCCATCCGAGGCTCTCTTGCAAGCTTTGACTACTTTTGGTGATACTAATCGATTAGACGTCTTGGACGACGCCCCCGAAAGAAATCGGTTATCGACTTTCTTAGGTTATCTCCGCCATCTTTTGCGGGTACCACCGATCCTATCGGGCGAGGGACGGGTTGCGAGATACGAAAAATCTTTTCCGTAATTGATTGTCTTGACGAGAACGTGTTAACTATGCAACATTTGTACTGCGAGGCGATGCATATGATTGGTGGAGGATGGTGCAACGTCAGATCGAGGGCGACGCTACCCCCTTTACTTGGAAAAGGTTCACAGAAGTCTTCTATGATAAGTACTTTCCGAGGAGTGTTCGCCAACAGAAAGAAAGAGAATTTATACAGTTGGAACAGAAGAACCGTACGGTGGCCGAATATGAAGCAGAATTCACCAAATTGTCCAAATTTGCTCCTGACTTGGTTGCTACTGAGGAACGAAGAGCCAGACGATTTGAAGAAGGACTCCGATCCCAAATCAAGCTTGCAGTGACTCCTTTTGAGCTTACTACTTATCGCGAAGTTATCAACAAAGCTATGTTGGTTGAAAGGGCTCAATCAGAACCGGAAGAGATGCGGATCCAACAAGGAGGACAAAAGTTCAAAAGAGAGAACCCAAATGTTTGGAATAATAATGGTCAGAAAAGAAAGCAAGTACAAGTTACACAGGGTGCCTCACATAATAAACAACTAACAACTGTTTGCACTAAATGCGGCAAGGCACATCGGGGAGAATGTTTGTTTGGTACAGGAGTTTGTTTTAATTGTAAGAAGCCCGGACACATAGCTTTAAACCGCCTGAGAGAGGAAGAAGCCCACTCGTGCTGAGTGTTCACAATGACACAAGCGTGTTTATGGAAGCAACAGACGTGGTGGTAAACAAATTAATTCTTGCATTTTTCTTTCAAATTTCATATCATTATGTTCATGCACATTTTGAGTATGTAATTATTTTGTAGACCTATGAATGTTTGTGGTATACCGCTCATGTGTTAATTGATTACGTGCTTCGCACTCTTTCGTGAACTCCAAATTTGCTATGAATCATCCAATTATGCTACTGCTGTTGGACACTCTTTTCAAAGATATCAACTCCATCGGGGATATCATGAACTCAAATTTTTTACACTAATTGCCCGATTTCTATTAATGGGAAAGAGTTATCTCACGATCTTATTGGGTTGAATATTCATGACTTGATGTCATTCTCGGAATGGATTGGTTGTCCAAATATCACGCAACCATCGATTGCCGAGCTCGAAGGGTAGTCTTTCATTCTCTTCAGGACTCCCAATTATTCTTTCAGGGAGTCTCATCAAAACCTCGTTAACCCTATCATCTCAAATGCATGGAGGCTCGTAAACTCCCGAACAAAGGTTGTGAAGCCTATCTACTCAATAACTAAAGTTTCAAAGGATTGTTCCTCTATTGATCAAATTTCTATTGTCTGTGAATATCCCGATGTATTTCCGAGGATCTTCATGGCGTTCCACCGAAAGAGAGGTAGAATTTGTCATAGAGTTAGTGCCTGAACGACTCCAATATCCAGCACCATATCGAATGGCTCTCTTTGAATCGAAAGAACTCAAGGAACAACTACAAGATTTGCTCGATAAAGGATTCATTAGACCGAGCTTCTCACTTGGGTGCACGATGCTTATTTGTCAAAAAGAAGGATGGGACGATGAGATTATGTATTGATTATCGTGAACTTAATAAGGTGACCATCAAGAACAAATACCCTCTTCCGAGAATCGAGGAATTATTTGACCAACTTCGAGTCTTTGGATATTTTTCTAAGATCGATTTGAGATCGTTTATCATCAATTGCGCATTCGAGAAGAAGACATCCCAAAAGCTGCATTTTGTTCTCGTTATGGTCACTATGAATTTCTTGTCATGCCTTTTGGTTTGACTAATGCCCCAGCCGCATTCATGGACTTAATGAATCGAGTCTTTTCTGATTATCTTGATCAATTCGTCATAGTCTTTATTGATTTATATTCTTATATATTCTCGGTCGAAGGATGAGCACGAACAACACTTAAGACTAGTATTGCAGAGACTTCGAGAGAAAAGGCTATTTGCAAAATTCAGTAAATGCGAGTTCTGGTTAGACAGTGTTCCTTTCTTAGGACATATTGTTTCTCGAGAGGGGATTTCTGTAGATCCTAGCAAGGTTGAAGTGGTGAAAAATTGGCCTACACCAAAGAACGCAGGAGAGATCCGTAGTTTCCTTGGGTTAGTCAAGCTCTTCTGAAAGATTCGTCGAGGTTTCTCTAAGATCTCTGCTCCCACTAACTCAACTAACGAGGAAGAACATTAAGTTTCAATGGGATGACAAGTGTGAAAAGAGCTTCACGAGTTGAAAGAAAAGATTGACAACGGCTCCAGTTCTTACAATCGCCAAATGGGATTGATGGTTTCATTATCTACAACATGATGCATCGTTGAAAGGTTTAGGTTGTGTTCTTATGCAACATGGGAAAGTAATTGCCTACGCTTCTGACAACTAAAAGATTATGAGAAAAACTATCCAACTCACGATCCGGAATTAGCAAATGTGGTGTTTGCATTAAAAATATGGCGACACTACTTATATGGGGCTAGGTGTGAAATTTTTACCGATCATAAAAGTTTAAAATATTTCTTCACTCGAAAGAACTTAACATGAGACAACGCAGATGGCTCGAACTAGTGAAGGACTATGATTGTGCTATCAATTATCATCCTGGTAAGGCCATGTGGTAGCAGACGCTTTGAGTCGTAAAGGTCAAGGATCTATTTCTACTTTGCATGTGGTTCAAGACGTTGTTAAAGGACATACAAAACCTGAGTTGTAAATTATTTCCCGAGAAAAGATGAGTTATTTGGCTACCTTGACTTTACAAACCACAATTCTAGAAAGGATAAAAATCGCACAACTAGATGACCCAAAGTTAAACAAGATTCGCTCGAGGTCATTGAAGGAAAACGAGACAGGATTATGTGATCTCAATAGATGGAACTTTACGTTTGGGTAATAGACTTGTAGTTCCCAACCATGAGGACTTGAAGCTGAGATTATGAAAGAAGCTCACAACTCTCCTTACTCCATTCACCCTGAAGTACGAAGATGAAACATGACCTCAACAAACATTTTTCATGGGTTGGCATGAAAAGGGATGTGGCATTATATGTCCAGAGGTGTCTTACCCGTCAACAAGTCAAGTGAACATCAAAGACCTTCGGTCTTTTGCAACCACTTATGATTCCCGAATGGAAGTGGAACGTATTGTATGGATTTTGTTATGGGACTACCAAGACGAGAATGGGGTTCGACTCCATCCGGGTTATAGTTGACCGTCTTACCAAATCTGCGCATTTTCTACCAGTGAAAAGGACGTACAACATGGAGAAATATGCGAACTATATATAATCGAGATAGTTCGATTGCATGGAGTACCATTATCCATTGTGTCGATAGGGACCCTAAGTTTACCTCTCGCTTTTGGAAAAGCCTACACCGAGCTATGGGTACTGATTGAGTTTTAGTACGACTTTCCATCCGCAAACCGATGGACAATCGGAGAGAACGATTGAGACACACTTGAGGATATGCTCCGAGCATGTGTGATAGATTTTAGTGGGACTTGGGATAAATTTTTACCGCTAGTGGAATTTTCGTACAACAATAGCTATCGTGGTTTCTATTGGGATGGCTCCTTATGAGGCTTTGTACGGAAGAAAGTGTCGATCACCGGTGCATTGGGATGAAGTCGGTGAGAAAACTAATAGACCTCGAGTAGTCCAACAGATCGCAGTAGTTGAGAAAATCCGACAAAGAATGAAAATTGCTCGTGAGTCCGTCAAAAGAGCTATCTTTGATAAGAGAAGAAAGCCATTAGAATTTTCTATTGGAGATATGATTTTTATTAAAGTGGCACCAATGAAAGGTGTTATGAGGTTTGGAAAGAAAGGGAAGTTAAATCCTCGCTATATTGGACCATTTGAAATTTTAGAGAGGATAGGTAGTTTGGCATATCGAATTGCCTTACCACCAGCACTATCCGGAGTTCACAATGTCTTTCATGTCTCGATGCTTAAGATGTACATTCCAGATCAATCACACATTTTAAGTTACAAGTCACTCAATATTCGTGACAATCTTACATATGAAGAAACACCAGTTAGAATTGTGGATAAGATTGAGAAGGAGCTTAGAAGAAAGAAAGTTGTATTAGTCAAGGTCCAATGGAGGAATCACACTATAGAAGAAGCTACGTGGGAACACGAAGATGAGATGCGTGTTCTATATCCCCAATTATTTGGTAAGCAATGAGCTCTCAATATACGATTTATTTTCGTGCATTAGAATATTATTTATATATTATTGCAAGTTTCGAGACGAAACTTTCTATAAGGAGGGGAGAATGTAACAACCATTTTTTTCATTAAATAATAAAAAGGATAAAAGAAAAAAAAAAGATGGAGGATATTGGGGGACAATGGAAAATAAAGGTAGAGAAAGTGGGGATAATGGATTGGAAAGTTGAGAAAAAAAAAGAAAGAAAAGAAAAAAAAAGTGGGAGATTTAATGGGGATAATGGGAGGATAATGGAATAATAAAATAATAAAAAGGAAGAAATAAAAGATGATAAGGATGATTAGTTGGGAGGAAGAATCGAGGAGGAGAAGGAGGAACGAGAAAAGAAGAGAAGAAAGAAGGAGAAAGAAAGACAAAAAAAAAAAAGAAGAAGAGGAATCAAGGAAATACAAGAAGTATAATCCAATTTGCAGTACAATTTATCCGAAGAGTTTGAAGGTTTTGTAATTATTTCTTTAGTTTCATATTGAATTTGGTTAAGTTTTACTAATCCTATTATATAAAAATTTATGTATAGATTCTTCGGGGTAGAAGCCGGAGTGATTTTTATCTTAGTTGATCCGAGTCATCCGAGAAACCAGGCAAGTAATTTTCGTAGGTTTTTCATGTGGAATAAAGCTTTTCGGACAACAAAGTGTTAATAACTTTTCATGATGTGTATCTTTGATGGACTACTTTTAATTTTATCTTAACAACGGATGCATATATGTTAAGTTAGAATAATTGTTTTGCTAATATGTTGAAAACCGTGAGAGTATATTAAACCTTGAGGCTAGTTTCCTAAATGCACACATCTACTGAACCAAATGTTGATTCATAAACAATTGTCTTTATTAATATTAGTTAGAAGGATTATTCCTTTATTTTGTGAGAATTCAATTTAAAAAAAAATGCAGAGAATTAAGATAATTTAAGGTGAATTTTATGGGTTCCACATTGTATTCTATATATTAATAGAAATTTCCAAATTTTAACTATTATAATCATGAAGGTGATTGATCAGATCATTTATATCAATATAATTTCATTGGATAGATTTCCCATAACTAACAACTTCGTATGTACAATATTAATTGGAGAATGAAATTATTTATTTGGGTTTAAATTGTTTAGAAAAACTTCACACGGATTATCCCTAATTAGTTTATTATAGTTTTTTTTTTATTAGTTGAACATAGGTTTATCCCTAATTAATTGAATATATGATTTTTCCTTAATAAATTGAACGTAGGGTTTTCTCTAATCAGTTGAATGTAGTGTTTTGTTCTCCAATTACTTCAGGTAATATGATTTAATTATTATGCTATGCGCTTATATTTATTCTCACATTCAATGAAAAGTGACATTACTTAGTTTCATGCATCATGGTAAATGTACGTTCATAGCATTTCACGAGCCTACACAGATTTAGTCGAGTCAAATTTTAGTTTAGAATTAATAATATGTTTTTCAAAGAAATGGGTGTACATTGTTCTATGATCTTTGGAGTGAGTGGGAAATGGGCGCGGGGACCTAGCGTTAACGATGTGTGCCGCTTGCGCTAATGTTAATGTTAAAAGAAATGGCCTTCGGGCAAAATGTTAATCGGGTTCCAAATAACAAGGCCCACTGCGACCACGAATAGAACAATGTATCACCAAGTGAGCTCGCGTCTTAAAGAAAGTTTTAAGTAAAGAAAATGAAAAGTTTTGAAGTAAATGTTATAATATTGCATTAGACATGCATTCATGCATGAGATTACTTGTTGAGCTTCTTTAAAGCTCATTCCACGAAATGTTTAATATTTTCGAGATGAGAACCCCGATGAGGAAGGAGATGGCGCAGTCATGATGACTCATGAACCCACGACTTTCATGATTTTCATGTCTTTCAAGTTTTCAAAAAAAAAAAAAAAAAAAAAGTTAAATTTTAATTTCTATTGGGATGTTGAATGTCATTTTCACTTCATTATGGATGTTTCGGATTTACAATTGTTTCAATTATTAGTTTTTATTTCACGCAAACTTTGAAACTAAGTAAAGTTTTTATTATTCCGTATTTTTAAGAAATCTTTAATGTATTTCTATTATAATTACTTATTTTCGTATTAAAATTCAATTAGCTAGAAGGTGCTACACTTAATGTAGCCTCTATTCATTCATATCAAAATAAACCAATACACATTTTCCTTAAACTAAAGATCAGCTAAGCATAACTTGAATAGAATCATCTAATCAATTTGCTTATGCTAAAAACACGAAAATGCACATATATATGTACTGTTGCTAGGTAATTTCAATATTTATTAGGCTCACCAATGACGTAGTAAAATACATGAACCATACTAGAAATCTCAGCCATGACCTTCTTCTCTCTTCTTTTTTTTAAAACGAAAACAAAAGAAATCAATATGTACTAGTCTAAAAATCAAAAAGGAAGATCATTATCGTTTCGAGCATTAGTCGTAAAACCACATGACCAGGAATGGGAAAATCTGAGATAAGCCACCAAATCTTCAAGCTAGGGCTCTCATGAGCAAAAATTAGTCCTATATTTCCAGCAATACTTAACAAAAATACATATAATTAACACAAATGCAAAACCAAATAAAGCATATAATTATTCAATTAAACTTCAATTAGGGCTTACCAAAATAAGGCCGCGAGCGTTAAAGAAACAAGGGACAAACGGCGTGAAGAAATGGAGGTATGCGCGAGAGAGAAGAACTCACCGATTCACAAGATCGTACAAGGCTTGATATAGATTATAATTTCTTCAATGTCGGCTTGATGAAACTCCCCATTGATTTCCTAGGGTTTGCATTGAGAAACGCGAGGTTAGTTTTGCAAAGATTTGTGGAAACCCTTGCTGGCCTGCGGAGAAGAGCGAGAAGAAAATAAATCTGGAGAGGAAGTATTCTACTCAATTATTGCAGGATACAAATTATGGTGATATAGAAAACAATTAATAGAAGGGCCTAAGGATTAAGGAATACGAATTATGGTGATATAGAATATGATGTCAAAAAAATAATTTAATTATACGCATTAACAATATTTATTACTTATTAGAAGGAATAATTTAAAAAACTACCCTAATGTTTGGGTTAAATGCAAAATAACCCAGAGATATTTGTAAATTACAAAAAATCCTTTAAAGTTTGATTATGTGTTAAATATAAGTGAGTCATTACAATAATATTACAAATTTAAGGAGGGTGATTGAAATATTTTTTCTTATAAAGGTATAATATGTAATACACAATCAACACTCACGGTATTTTCTGTAATTCTAAAAAATATATGGCTTTTATGTATTTAGCCCAAACTTCAAGGGTAGTTTCTATAATTACATGTTTTTATGTAATTAAACATGTCAATTTTGACTAAATTTAATTTGATGTTAATTCGCCAAGAAAGATCAAAGCCAGAGAGTAAGAAAAAAATTGAACAATTTCTAGGAAAATGGAAATTAACAAAGTTTGATAATGTGGTAGTGTAAGAAAAGATACCCACTCCTATTTTTCTTTTTTTTTTTGGACGAATTCGCCATGCAATGTCAGTATATTCAAAAAGAATATTTTTGTATCTCAAAAAAAAAAAAAAAACAATTGTCACTAGTCAAACATTTCATTAATGATGGTTTAACGTCTTTTAAAATTATCATGCATGATAATACTGATGATACCCGAGCCGAGTTGTGAAAATTAATCCACGCCATCACCGACATATTCGAATAGGTGACCTACGGGTGACGCCAACAATGATGTACAACAACACGCCACGAATTAGGCTCGCCGCCACACGAGCCTAACCTAACAATGCCGAGCCCAACCGCAACACGGCTCCGAGCCCCGAGCCCCGAGCCCAAGTTTCGAGATGAAACGCACGCGCGATGGCTTCCGTAAAAATAAACACATGCCCATGTTTGAACACTTTATTGGTATCAAAACCGCCACATGTCGAGAGAATCATGAAGAGAAGTCGACAAGTGGCAAGTTTTGGCCGATATGCACAACTATAGAGGACATGTGTCATTTTTTAACTATTTTATTAATTAGTGAATAGTTAGTGCAAAGATGACTATTGTAAACCCACTTACTCAAAGGGGTATAAAGAGTCGGAAAAGGAGGAAAGAAAAGGAGGACAATTGTAACCAATTATAAGAAAAACCGACCCCGATATTCCTAAACTCGGCAAAATACAAAAAAGGCATAATTAGCCGTAAATAAACATACGTTACGCACGTTTTCATTTCCACGTGTTAAATCTTTTACATATTTCGCTTGTTGACCAAAACGCACGCCAACAAATTGGCGCTAGAAGGAGGGCACTTTGTATTGGTCCAAATCCAGTTCCACCAAAAGCAAGTGAAATAAAAACCGATAAAGTTTGACACTTAACTTTTTGGGTAATAGAAAAAATGAGTCAACTGTCGAGAAATGCCCGCTTGATCAAGAGCAACATTTGAACAACCAACCTGGCCGGACTACAAATGGCCACAATATGCTCCAAACGGCGGGAAGCACTACTTTATTTCCTTTTGCTCGCTTAATTGCCAACCCAACTTTTGTACAACAAATGAACCAACTTATATCGCAAACTCTCGCCACCACAAACTCTCAAGCACCTCCTCCACTCCTTGCAAACACTAACCCACTCAACCCACAACTAAATGTTAACATTAATCCTCAAATTCCGGACTTCCCACACCATGAAGCCCAAGAAGCCGATTCGGGTAACGAACAACATGTCCGTCATATGACAGACGGGCAGAGAGAAGATGAGGAGGAGCAAAGTCGCATAGCGTAATCATTTCCGAGCAAACGCGACATCGCCATGCCCGCTCGTGTTCGCGGGGACGATCGAGTTGATCCTTTCGCCCGCTCGACGATAAGTTCCCGGCTCGGGTTTCCCGGATGAGGGAGCAACTCAGGGTCAATCAGGTCCAAGGCCCTAGCTTATGGCAGAACGGATGTAGAAATACACCGCTACGCCGTCGTCGCGAACGAACGGAAGGCGGTCCTGATGGCGAATCAGCCTCGAAGACCGCCCCAAGTAATGAGCGACCACCCGTCCCCGTCGCCATTTTCCCCTCGGAATCCTGGCAATCCCGTTCTACGCCAAAGTTGAAAATCCCCGTGTCGGTCTCTATAATGGGAAACCGACCACTACTCACGCTCATAAGTACTTAGCATGGATGGAACTATACAAACAAGCGATGCCATCCTCTCGTAGGCGTTCCCCACGACTTTGGGCGACCGAGCCCACCGTTGGTTTAGGACCTGCCACGAGGATCCATTCAAGCATGGGGGATCTCGGCCTCCGCCTTTACGACACATTTCCTAACGCCCAAAGTCCGAGCCGCGCTAAAGAATCCCTTGTAAACATCAAACAAGGGAAGGACGAGCCCCGAAAAGTTATATTTCTCGGTTCAATAAACAAGTTCGAGAGATGGAGCCGGTGTCGGATGACGCCATTTTGATCGCACCATGGGCCGGACTAGCCCCCGAGACTTGGTTCAATTACTCTATCCACGAATCGGGGCGACCTCGTACCAAGAATTTCTAATCCGCGCGAACGCCATATTTGTGCGGAAGAAGCCATGGCAAGTAACCGCCCGAGCACCGACAAGGCAAGGCGTAAGAAAGGACGGAAGGAAAGAACCGAACTGAGTTGGGCCGGTCGTCGGGCTTCCGACCGTTCTCGGAAAATCCAACTACCGGATTTAGAGCTCGCCAAGAGGCGAGAGCCGAAGTCGCCGCGCTAAGAGTACTTTGACCCACACTCCATCGGCCATATGGAATGAAGTACAGGTCTCGAATTTGTTACCTCCTACGGCCTCGAAAATTGAGCCGTCAAAATTAGATTCGCGTCGATTCTCGTGCATATCATAAATCGATAGGTCACGATATCGACGAGTGCCGAGATCTAATTAGGGAAATTATGCGGATTGTTCGGCAGGGCGATCTTAAAAGGTACGTTCATGAGCCACCGCCCCACCCCAAGATCGCTCAGCGTCAACCCGGAGCGCGTAATCAATCCAGCTCTCTCCGCCGCCGCCCCACCGAAAACCAGGGAGGGAAATCCTCATGATGTCAAGTGTCGGTCGGATCAATACCAACACAATGGAGGATAGACGCTCCAACAGAAAAGAAAAGCCGATGTTAGGGACAGCAACCAATGCCGAAAGACAAGTTCGGGTGGCCGAAATCAAAGAAGGCCAACCCACCTACCCACTTTGTGTTCTCGGATGCGGATGCCGACCAGGTGGTCCATCCTCATTCGACCTCTCGGTCATCATCGCACCGATTCTCGGGTATTCCGGTTCACGACTATTTTAATTGACACCTAAGCTATTCATCACTATTTATGTCCGAGCATTTCAAGATTAAACGTGGATGATAGTTATATCACCATGTAACGATAGCATTCTCGGGTTTGGAGGAGGAAGGATAGTCCCGCCGAGAAGTTGATTTGCCCATCCAAATGGGACAAGGTTTGCATAAACGGATCTGTCATGACAACATTCAAAATAATCAATGCCGATTCGGAGTACAATGCCATCATTGGGAGGCCATTGCTTTATCATATCAAAGCAGCCGTTTCAATATATCATTTTTGTATAAAATTCCCAACGTCTGATGGCGAAGCTATACATAAAGGGAATCAAAGGGAGTCACGAGAGTGCTCTCTTAAACTCCGACCGGTGGAGATTAATGTGGTGGAACAAGGGCAAACCAGTGAAACCACACAAGATAATCCCTTGCCCAGGGAGGAGTCCGAGCAGAAAGCGGTGATCGTTCAGAGGATAATCCAGTCGCCGGCCGGGAAGGAGCCAATGATGGAAGAAGCGAGCCGCAATCGAAAACGAGCCATTCCCGAAGACGAATTACCCCCGCAAATCAAGGAGGGGCAAAGCAAGAAAAAAAAAACGAGCGGAACCAAGAGAACAGTTGATACAATCAATGCCGGAAGGCCAAGCGGGGGCGCCAACTACGTATTGGTCATGATCTCCCGAACCATATCGGTGAGTTGATCGAATTTTTGGGGAATAATCTTGACGTCTTCGCATGGACTCACGCAGACATGCCAGGAATTGATCCCAAGCATGCGTGCCACCGCCTCAATATTGATCTAACGTTCCGCCCAGTCATCCAGAAAAGATGCAAACTTGGCCCCGATAGACAAAGGCAAAGACTCGAGATCGAGGTTAACAAGCTACTAGACAATCAATTCATCCGGAAGCCCTCTATCCCGATGGGTCGCCAATCTGTTTTGGTAAAGAAAAGCAATGGCTAGTGGCGCCTATGCGTGGATTTTACCGACCTCAACAAAGCATGCCCCAAGGATAGTTATCCATTGCCGAATATCGATTACATGGTAGATGCCACGGCAGGACACGAGCTGATGAGCTTCATGGATGCATACTCGGGTTACAACCAAATACGGATGCACCCGGAAGATGAAGAAAATACCTCATTTTTCTCTCGCCGAGGAATTCATCACTACAAGATGATGCCTTTCGGATTGAAGAATCTTTGGTGCGACCTATCAAAGGTTAGTAAATAAGATGTTTGAGAAAATGATAGGTCACACTATGGAAGTCTATGTAGATGACATGCTAGTAAAATCATCGACATGTCCGATCATATAAACGATCTTAATAAAATGTTTGTTGTTTTGAGAGAGTACAAGATGATGTTAAACCCGAGAAAGTGCACATTTGGGGTCGGCTCGGGTAAAGTTTTTTGGGGTATATGGTCACCAAAGGGGAATCGAAGCTAACCCGCACAAAATCAAAGCCATCACCGACCTAGAATCCCCAAACTCGTAAAAAAGGTACAAAGCCTAACAGCCGATTGGCCGCCCTTAACCGATTTGTTTCTCGGTCCACGACAAGTGCAAACCTTTCTTTGAAATTATAAAGAAAAGCAAAAATTTCGAGTGGACCGAGCAAGCACGAGATGGCCTTTGAATCCCTCAAACAACACCTATCTTCAATCCCTATATTACAAAAACCGACCCAAGGAGAGGACTTGTATTTGTACTTGGCAAGATCCGAATACGCCATCGCCGGTGTTAATCAAAGCTGACGGCTCTATTCAACATCCAGATTTATTACACCAAATCAGCGTTACATGATGCCGAGCTCCGGTACCCACCAATGGAAAAGTCGGCTTATTCATTGATCACCGCGCGCGAAACTCCGTCCATAGTTCTTAGAACACAAGATTATAGTATTGACGAACTATCCGTTGAAACAAGTGTTACATCGACTGATACTTCCTATTCGAATGATTAAGTGGGCCGTCATCGAACTCAGCCAATTTGACATTATATACGAACCACGTCTCGCAATAAAAGGATAGGCTTTAGCCGATTTTGTGGCCGAATTCACGTCTTGCATACAATTGGAAGTCAAGGAAGACCAAGAATGGAAATTATTCGTTGACGGTTCTTCCACCGCAGTCGAAAGCGGGGGTGGAATCGTGATAATCGATCCAAATAAAAATGCTACTTTGCTCGGCCGTATGATTTCGCCCCGCAACGAACAACGGCCCAGAATATGAGGCGCTTCTAGCGAAAGCTTAGATATGGCAAATTCTATGGGCTGAAACAACTATTGGTGCACAAAATGACTCTCAATTGGTCGCTCATCAAATCAACGGCGAGTCTGACGGCGAAAGAGCAAAAAATTGCACAATATTTGGATTTGGTCAAGAAGAGATTATCACGCTTTAAAACAAAAGTCTTACATGTGCCCCGAGCCGAGAACATGCAAGCGGATGCATGCCTTAGCTCGGCTCGGCTCCAGTGGGACGGATGCCATCACGGATGTCACAAATACACTCATCGTCTCCCGTCACACGGTGCAAAGAAAATATATACGACCGAAACCGTCGAATGACTTGGATGACCCCAATCATCCAATACTTAGAAAAAGGAGTTCAACCTGAAAACAAAGTGGAGGCCCGAACGCTACGAACTCAAGCGGCTCGGTTTACACTAGTAGACGGCATCCTATACAAACGAGGATATTCCATCCCACTCCTACGCTGCCTTTCCGAGACAGATGCGCATTATGCACTTCGAGAGGTTCATGAGGGAATATCACGGCAACCACGCTGGGGCCAAACGTTGGCCTATAAATTAATACGACAAGGATACTACTGGCCATCCCTGAGAAAGGACGCGACCGACCTCGTCAAAAGATGTGAGAGGTGCGGTTTGCACCACAGTCGATATCATCCCGAATACGACTACTTACTCCGTATTTAGCCCATGGCCGTTTTCCAAATGGGGAATGGACCTCATCGGACCACTACCCACTGGCGAAGGGGGCGTCAAGTATGCCATTGTGGCAGTGGATTATTTCACAAAATGGGCCGAGGCGGAGCCTTTGGCAAAAATAGATGAAGAAAAGGTCGTGAGCTTTGTATGGAAATCTATTATCTGTGAGATTCGGGGATACCACATTCGATTGTTACGGACAATGGGAAATGCATTCGACAACCGAGGTTTCAAATTTTTGTGAAAGTTTCCGCATAAAAACTATTTCTCAACTCCATACCACCCCCAAATGAACGGACAAGTTGAGGCCGTTAATAAAATACTCAAGTATACATTGAAGGCGAGATTGGAGAGTCTAAAGGCAATTGGCGGGAGGAACTACCCGTCGTACTATGGTCATACGAGCGACACATCGAGCGGCCACCGGAGAAACACCTTTTCTTTAGCTTATGGAGCGGGCGGTGATTCCTGTCGAGATTGGAGCCCCTACCTTCGAATTGCAAATTTTGAAGAAGATCGTAATGAGGCCGCGCTCCGAGCCGAGCTAGACCTCGCTTGAAGAAAAAGGTGCAAAGATCTTAGATGAAAATGCAAACATGTATAAACAAAGGAGTGAAAGGTACTACAATTCGAAAGTAAAAGAAAGAAGATTTCGTGTCGGCGATCTTGTATTAAAAAGATAACGGGCATTCAACCCACCCATTGAAGCCAACCTGGAGGGCCCATTTCGGTCACCACGCCTTATCCGGTGGGCGTACAATACTAGAATATTTGAGTGGAGAAAAATTTATGCATCCATGGAACGTAGCATACCTGAAGCGGTATTATCAATAAAGATCTCGATCTACGATCCAGATAGGATTCCAAAGAATTATCCCTTCATCTGGTATTTCGTGAGCTCTTTAAAGGAAAACGAAGTTTTTACTCACCACGAATAAAGACTCGCCACGCACCGAGCACAAAATCAAGACTCGGTTATGCACCGAGCATAATATAAAGACTTGCCACGCACTGC
Organism: Rehmannia glutinosa; assembly: GCA_016081115.2. Taxonomy (NCBI): domain Eukaryota; kingdom Viridiplantae; phylum Streptophyta; class Magnoliopsida; order Lamiales; family Orobanchaceae; genus Rehmannia; species Rehmannia glutinosa. The sequence continues at coordinate 105,347,245 of CM071926.1, forward strand.
ACAAAATCAAGACTCGGTTACGCACGAGCACAAAATAAAGACTCGGCTACGCACCGAGCACAAAATCAAGACTTCGATTCACGCACCGAGCACAATATAAAGACTTGGCCACGCACTGCACAAAATCAAGACTCGGTTCTGCACCGAGCACAAAATCAAGACTCGGTTACGTACCGAGCACAAAATAAAGACTTGGCTACGCACCAAGCACCAAAATAAAGACTTGGTTACGCACCGAGCACAAAATCAAGACTTGGTTACGCACCGAGCACAAAATAAAGACTTGGTTATACACCGAGCACCGAAATCAAGACTTGGTTACGCACCAAGCATAAAGTGAAGACTTGGCCACGTACCAAGTACAAAATAAAGACTTGGTTATACACCGAGCACCGAAATCAAGACTTGGTTACGCACCAAGCATAAAGTGAAGACTTGGCCACGTACCAAGTACAAAATAAGGACTCAGTTATGCGCCGAGCGCAATAAAGACTTGGTTCATAAACAAAATTTCAGAAACAAAATAAAGGACAGGTTTATATCCCTGAATACAAGAATCAATTAAGGCGAGCAGATCCCCTTACTCGTAAGATCAAAAATCGAGCCCCGTCTTGGGAAAATAAGAGGAAAAAAGAAGACAGGCAACAAATCTTACAAAAAGGAAAGAGCCGAGCATCCACAAAAAGCTTGAAACACATACACAGGAAAGGAAAATAACAATTCATTTCTACTTCAAAAATAATTACATAAGGGAGGCCGGAGCCCATTACATCTCGAGGCACGAAGCCAAATTACCTACTTAGGGGTACATATAAAAGCATCAAGAACGAGCAGGGGGCGGAATTTCGACGGCACCACTGGAACCAACTTCTTCCACGTCCGGAGGAGGAGAGCCCTGCGCATTAGAAGCCTCGGCAAAATTCGGCCGAAGGGTATCGAGATCAGCCTCCAGGAGGGCCAGGTCTTCCTCAAGCTGAGCAGCAGTACGCCCGCCATTAATCAAATCAAGAATTTCTCGGAAGTCGGTCGCATGGCCACAGTTAACATGAATGCATACTCCTCGAGTTTTTGTAAGCTTTAATGGCCTCTCTACGAACTTCCTCGGTTGCCGACGGGCGCTTCTTCACCTCCTCACTGCGTACATCGGCTAGACGCTCTCCCATTTCCTCGGCCGGCGTGGCGGACGTTCGGCTCGGCGACCTTAACCCCGAGCTCTTCTTCACTTGCGGGCCGATCTCGCTCCGCCTCGGCCCTCGCAGCAGCTCTCTCTCTGAGTTGGCCCGAGCCGTAGCCTCATCCGCTTGAGTCTTAAAAGATTCTTGCACCCTTGAGGGTAGCATAGCCTCCTGCGATCCCCGTGCCGCCTTTCCAGTCGGCATATTTTTCTCCAACTCGCGGTTCCCCAACCGCATGCCATAAGAGCCCAATCATCCGCCCCTGGACATGGCCATAGCATATTGAATTTGTTCTTGGCTTGTCTCCGAGCGGACTGCTCGATGCCTTTTGTCCAGGCACTGGCCGGAACACTCATCGCGGCCGACCTCGCCTCCGGTAGAACTCTCGTTTGCTCCTCTGTCGGCGTGGCACAAATGAACGAATTCCACAAACCATCGAGGCGTAGTCCGATCATCCCCTCATGAATATTCATCCCTCACTTGACTTGGAGGGATGAAGTGACCTTCCTGCCGAGGTCATCCGAAAAGTTCGCGGACCTCCCTCTTCAGGGGGTCATTTAGGATGTTCGGATGTTAAGCTCGACCAACCCCTCGGTCCGATCAGGCTCCTCCATCACAATTCCTCTTCTCCTTTGAAGAGGAGGGTGCACCGCCTCCGCACCCGTCGCCAGGACGTTTTCCGGCCCGGATATCTTCTCTCCGAGCCGCCTCCACATCCGCAGGTCGATCGGCAGCTGCCCGAGTTCGTCGCGCAGCCGTGTTCCTCACGCTGCGAAGACGTGCACGCAAGTCTAAGCCACGCCCTGCACAAAGCAACCGTCGTCAGAAGATCAAAAGAAAAGAAAGATGTTTCAAAATGAAATATGAAAAACATAAGTGTTTACCTCGGACAGCCGCCGCACTCGGCGGCTCTGGAGTCTGTGTTGGCCCTACAGGCGCAGATGATCTGCCTACAGGGCTGGCCGTCGCAGGGGACGGCGTAGCTTGCTCTGTCCTCACCCCTGCTCCCTAGAGAATGGGGCCGTATTTCTTCATTACACGGGGGTTCGGTGAGGCTCTCTCTCAACCTCTACCTCCCGCTCAGCCACCTCGTCCCGAGCCGCCCCCTCGTCCTCGGGTTCGGCGGGCAAGGCAGACCTCAAACCAGCTGCGGCTAAGTTGGCCTCGGTAGCCAACCTCTCAATCCGCCTATCCATTATGCCCCGAGCCTGGATGTTTTCCAGCCTTCGAACAAAGGTAACCGACAGAGGCCCCTTGGACGCCCGGTTCTCTATAAAGGTGAAAAGAAAAGACAATTACAAAAGGAAACAATAAACAGCAAAAGCAGAGGAAGGAAAAAGGTAAGACTTACTATAACCAAAAACAAAATTTGATGGAGGATGAAGAACGACCTCCCTCTCTCCATCTCCCACGCGAGCTTGCCACTCGCCGCCCACCCAAAACCATTTATCCTTCCACTCCTTCAGAGAAGAAGGGAGACCTTCTACTAAACCATCCGGATACCCCAGTCGGGTCTGTACATAATACCACCCGGACGGCTGGCCCCGAGACGAAGGAGTTGCTCGCCAAACAAAAAGCTCGTTCATCTCCTTAAATTTGGGGCGAGGATACTTTTCCAGGTGAAACATCACCAGGAGGCCGATGATCCTGCCCCAAGAAATCGGGTGCACCTGGGCCGGATGCATTCCCCACTTACAAAACCACCGCGTAAGGAAAGCCGGCAGTGGAAACCTCAAACCATATAAAAGGTCAGCGAATACAATTTATGCAACCCGCTGGTGGATACTGGGGAACTTCCGTGCCGTCCGGTACCCAAAAATCGATACCACTTGGAATACGGTACCTCCGCCGGAATTCATCCACCTCCCGAATCATTAACATGCTCGGGATATCGTTTATGTCACTCGGCGTCCACCGAGGCTCAACACGGAGACGAGGGCCTCCTCCATGCCGACCGTCGCCATTACGGTGGCCTACGGGCCCTAGCGGCCTCTCCGGCCCTGAATCGCCGGATGGTTCATCTACCCGCTCTACATTATCACGCTCCGGCTCCAATGGGTCCATATTTTCTTCTTCCGACTGGTACTGTCTAAAATCAACACTCGGTGATTCTTCACCAGAACTCTCTTGTTCTAGTCCTGGCTGATACACCGTTCCTTCTCTGAAAACTGTCACTGGCGTCGGATCGAAGATAGTGTGCGTCCGCTCTAAAGACGTTCCACCTCGATAAGAGTCTGGAGAAGATATCTGAATGACACTCGGACTATGAGGCGGTGATGGTCGTGCTGGTGAGAAAGAAATGTAAGGTTCGAGGGGGGATCTTCGATTTCAACCTCTACACTATAACTACGACTCCTACTATCCTCAAAAGAAGACATTTATAGGTAAAGGGAGAGTATTTGGAAAAAATACCTAAGTTTGAAGTCTCTGAACTTGGAAGGCCGACCCGAAAATTCTGCTCGGTTCTACTTGCTTTAGCTCAAAGGTTAATGGTTGCGAAAGTGAATGATGAAGGGAAACGAAGGTATTTATAGATAGGGTTCCTCGATAGGCGCGACGATTATTCGAAAAAGACACGCCTTTTAAAAATTTAAAAGCCGTCAAACATATCAAAAAACGTCGCGTCCCCACGCCCGCTGACAGAACTGACGTACCTTTCCGGTTCCTGCGCAAAATTGGTCCAACCACAAGACGCCACGTGTCCGTCATTATGGCAACCCAATTAATGCGCCGTTTCAAGCATTAATTGCTACGCGACAGGTACCAGGAAAGAACAAAACCTTTGAGAAACCCGTTTCCCCATTAATTGTTCATCATTAGCATTAAAGTTTAACTCCGACTTCAGAAGTTCTTCTCTCGGAATCAAACTTGGGGGCCTTTGATGATACCCGAGCCGAGTTGTGAAAAATTAATCCACGTCATCAGCCTGACACATATTCGAATAGGTGACCTACGGGTGACGTCAACAATGATGTACAACAACACGTCACGAATTAGGCTCGCCCGCTACCGAGCCCAACCGCAACACGGCTTCCGAGCCCCGAGCCCAAGTTTCGAGATGAAACGCACGCGCGACAGCTTCGTAAAAATAAACACATGCCCATGCTGAACACTTTATTGGTATCGAAAAACGCCACATGTCGAGAAATCATGAAGAGAAGTCGACAAGTGGCAAGTTTTGGCTGATATGCACAACTATAGAGGGACATGTGTCGTTTTTTAACTATTTTATTAATTAGTGAATAGTTAGTGCAAAGATGACTATTGTAAACCCACTTACTCAAAGGGGTATAAAGAGTCGGAAAAGGAGGAAAGAAAAGGAGGACAATTGTAACCAATTATAAGAAAAACCGACCCCGATATTCCGGCTCAGCAAAATACAAAAAAAGGCATAATTAGCCAGAAATAAACATACGTTACGCACGTTTTCATTTCCACGTGTTAAATCTTTTACATATTTCTGCTTGTTGACCAAAACGCACGTCAACAAATACAAATTTCATAAATTATATTTTACATTTTCAAAAAAAATTCTTATTGACGAATTTGTTTGCATTGCCAATAAAATATAAATAGCTACAACGAAGCAATCGAGTCACTTTTCAATTCAATTAATTAATGACGAATTATTATATTGTCATATAAATTAATATTTGTGAGGATACATAGTGTCATCAATTAATATGAGTTGTCTTTAAAATATTTACCGTCACTTAATATGCACATTGTTGACGAAATAATGTTGTCACTATTTTCTTGGAGTAATTAATGACAAATATGATGTTGTCATTGAAGGAAAATATTTTGTGACACCAAATGTCATCACCAATTATTTATAATATTGTCATTGAAATATTTATCTACAAAATTTTGGAAGAATTTCTACCGTCAACAAAATAATGTGACATTTAATTAAACCGTCATGAAATGGGTCAATTAGTGACAACATATAAGATCAATAGTGACAAAACCATACAAGATATCATAAAAGTGTATTTTTCAATGACAAAAGTAAAATTCGTCACTCTTAATGAACAAATTGTGACAAAAATTTATGCGTGGCAAAGAAATTTGTCATAAAATGTGTGATTTCTTGTGAAGAGTTAGCTGATAAGCTGAATCAGCCAACTATGCAGAAAAGTCCTTATGTTAAAGCTGAAACTGGAGTAATTAATCAAGGTGAAGATGAGATAGTCAATCCCAAAGACAATGGAAAATCTGCAGCTAAGATGATGAGAGAGCGCTCAAGATAACACAAATGCAAAAGAAGACCGAACCCACCGACTTACTCCAACCTGATGTGAGATGGCTGAGAGACCATCCACCTGAGCTAATCATTGGAAATGTTAGAGACGGTGTAAGAACCAGATCCAGAGCTCAACAAGAAGCAATGTTCACTTGCTTTATTTCCCAAATAGAGCCAAAAGATATGTCCCAAGCATTGGATGATGCACATTGGATTCAGGCCATGCAAGAAGAGTCAATCGTTTGAAAGAAACAGTATGGGAATTGGTTCAAAGACCAACCCATCAAAATGTCATTGACACAAAATGGGTTTTCGAAACAAAATGAATGAAGAAGGTTCTGTGGTAAGAAACAAAGCAAGATTGGTAGCCAAAGGGTATTGCCAAGAAGAATGGAATAGATTTTGATGAAACTTTTGCCCCTGTGGCAAGATTAGAAGCAATAAGGATGTTTCTTGCCTATGTTGCACACAAGAACTTCATTGTATATCAAATGGATGTAAAAAGTGCATTCTTGAATGGATTATTGGAAGAAGAAGTCTATGTTGAACAACCTCCAGGATTTGAGAAGAAGACTCTTGGAGATAAGGTGTACAAGCTCAAGAAAGCTCTTTATGGATTGAAACAGGCACCAAGAGCATGGTATGATACATTATCTCAATTCCTAACAGTTAATGGATTCACCAAAGGCAAAGTGGATAGAACACTCTTCAGAATTCAAGATGGAGAGAGTATACTGCTTGTTCCAATATATGTGGATGACATTATATTTGGATCTACAAACAAAGAGCTGTGTGATAAATTCTCAAACCTCATGCAAGGCAAATTTGAGATGAACATGATGGGAGAGCTGACATTTTTTCTAGGACTTCAGGTTAAACAACTGAAGGATGGAACCTTCATAAGTCAAACAAAGTATACCAGAGATTTAATGAAGAAATTTGATATGGAAGAGAAATCTTCTGTGAAAATACCAATGAATACATCAGTCAAGATGGATATGGATACAGATGGCAAGCCTGTGGATCAAACAAGATACAGAGCACTCATTGGTTCATTTGCTCATCTCACAGCAAGTAGGCGGACATCACCTTTCTTTGTAGGTGTATGTGCAAGATTTCAATCTGCACCAAAAGAAAGTCATATGACTGCAGCTAAGAGAATCCTAAGATATTTGAAGGGATGCCAGGAAGTCGGTTTATGGTATCCAAAGGAAGGTGGATTCAAGCTTATTTGCTACTCAGACTCTGACTATGCTGGATGTAGAGTTGACAGGAAAAGTACTTCAGGCACATGTCATATGCTTGGAAACAGACTGGTTTCTTGGTTTGGCAAGAAGCAAAACTCAATAGCCACATCCACAACTGAAGCTGAATACATAGCTGCGGGCAGCTGTTGTGCCCAAGTCTTATGGATGAGACAACAACTGAGAGATTATGATGTTGAAGAAAAAGAGATTCCAATTATGTGTGATAACACAAGTGCAATTGCAATCACTCAAAATCCTGTGTTGCATTCAAGAACAAAGCACATTGATGCCAGATATCATTTCATAAGAGATCATGTGGAAAAGAAAGACATCACCTTGGAATACATCTCAACTGATAAACAGTTAGCTGACATATTCACAAAGCCATTATGTGAATCAAGATTCGAAGAACTCAAACATGAGCTAGGGTTAATTGAGCTGAGTTAACACTCAGAAGATTCAAGGAGAAGAGATGAAACAAGAAATCAGCTGCATCAAGTTAGCTGACAGCTGAGTACCTATGTGAAAAGAGTGAAGAGTTGAATCAGCTAAGGAGTAAGCTGAGTTATTTATGAGCGAAGTGACAAAAACGCAGTCGTTTCTACTAAGCGGGAATGTTTTTAAGAATGACGTCAGCGTAATTATGACGTGTACAGTTAAAAGCTGCATACCAAGCTTATGATTGGATATAAATGCTGCCGCATTAAATGCGAGAAATTAAATGTTAATCGGCGTGCAAAATCTGAGTCGTTGATCTTGATCAAATTTCAAAAACCGTCCGCACGTCCTTTCATAACCCATACATATACCATTCCGTCCGTTTTTCTCTCACTTTACACAAACTGTTCATCTCTCCCAAAAGCAAAGAAAGAAATTTCTTTCTCGAAACACTATCGATCTTCAAAGCAAGTTTCTCAAAAATCGTTCGGTAAAAATCACTGAAATGGCAACCACTTATGATTTCACTAAGTTGGGAAAACAAATCCACACTGGCTCTACTGTGGATTTCGAAGGGATGATCAAACAAGGGTCAGATGAAACCCTTGTGAAGAAAATAGCTGAGAAAGTGGAGAAATCTGGGCTGAAACCCTTTCTCACTATGGATTTTCAGATGACTTATGTTGAAGAAGTCGCTCGCCCACGTGAATGCTGAAGTTCACGACGAGGGCATTAAGTCCTCTGTTCACGAAAAGGAGTTTACGATCACTGCTGAGGATTTAGCGAAGCATTGTTTGCTTCCATCGGAAGGAAAGCCGAGATATTGGAGGCTGATGTAAACTTGACTGCTGCATGGAAGGAAGTGGCCAAACCTGACTATGCTGCAAAGGTGGTTTACACAGCTGATAAGAAGCTGCTGAAAGAAGATTACCACAAGTTGCTGGATATTGTTGCCAAGTGCGTAGACATCAAATTTGGAAGCTTTAATCATCTATCCAATACTAAGGTCGATCGTGATGGCTGCGATCATGCGAGAGAAGAAAAGGTAAATTGGGCTGAGTTTGTATACACAAAGCAGACTCGCCAAAATGTTGGAAATAAGTCTTTCAAGGAAGATGGATCGTCGGAGGATTCTTGGGGTATGGCCTTGTTATTGGCCGATTGATGGAGGTAAAGGGTGTTCCACTCCGACATGGAAAGGCGTTCCATGTCAACAAGAAGATGTTTGATCGAATCTTTCAGAGCTCGAGAGAGCTTATGCCAAGAGGGCGCACACTAGTGAGGGGGGATCAGCTGACCCTGAGGAAACAGTTGTTGTCTCCCCTCCGAAGAAGAAAGCTATGCAGCTGGAAAGAAGACTGTTGCCCCAGCAGCAAAGAAGGCGAAAGATGCACCTGCCCCTGCGCAGCCCGAGTCACCCTACCCCTACAGTAGTGTCTCCTACCCCTGCAGCCGCAGGAGAAGGAACCTCAAATACCTTCTCCCCTATCAAGAAAAGGAGGACGACAAGCCAAGAAAGCCACTCCTCGGATAAAGAAGGTAGCACGCCCCCCGCCGCCCAGGACTCGAGAGGAAAATGCATCCGAACCGAAAATTCCTCCGGTAAGGACCAAAAGGAGAAAACTCTTCAAGCGATCGAGCTTGAGAAAACAATTAGTCTCCCACTGAACAGAAGGAAAAAACAATTTGGAAGTAGCGTCTCCAGAGATTATTGATGAAATCGCCAAAATCACGAGCCGAGGCCGATCGAGAGCAAGTAAAAGACCCGATTGTGGACAGGACGGTGAGAAACAAGAGGCACTGAGAACAAGAGGCAATTTGAGACAAACCGAATCCCCTGTCGGCAGGACTACATCTCCACCTGCGACAGACGCTGCTGAGGGTGAAGAGCAGCAAGCTCTACTACCCTCCATTCGTGAGACAGAAGGACAAAAAGAAGATGATGATGATGTGATCATGTTATCTCCACCATATCCAGACATCCAAAATCGTCTGCATGAATGGAGGAAGTGGAAGCTGAGTCGATCGAGGGAACAGTTCCAAAGACCTGAGTTTATTGAAGAAGAAGAAGAACTGATGAATTTCCTCGGTTTGACCACAGTGGTTCAGGCATTGGATGAGGAGAACTGCATAGATATTTTGAATATCTTCAAAGAAAAGGAGAAGGAGCGATTGGCAAAGAAAGCTGAAGCCCGAGAGAAGACCAATATTTGTCCCTTCACTGGAACTGGAACCACTGATCACACTCATCCCACCTCGATGTTCTCTCAGGAAGTGAGGAGGATCTCGACCTCGTCTTTATTCTGAAGAGATGGAAATGCAGCAAGCCATGCGGGAATCCAGAGTGATGCATGAGCAACAGCTGATGGAAGGACCTGGAGAATCTTCCAAATCACAGCTGGCCACTACAAGAAAATTAGGAATTTGGGACGAAACAAAATCGTCACTAAAAGTCCAAAAAACGTCACGAAAAATTATTTGAGACAAAATAAAAACGTCGCAAGCGACGTCGCAATATCACAGTCGCTAAAAGTCATTAGCGATGAAATCATAAAAACGTCTCTAAATGTTCAGTTTCTGAGACGAAATGAAAACGTCACATATGATCATCTGGCTAAAGCCATGTTACATTTTATGACAGATTTTTTTTGTCTCTAATAAGCTACTTTAGGGACGAAAACATTTTAGAGACATTTTTGTTGGGTCCCTAAAGAACTTTTTAGAATATTTTTTTATTGTTATAGGAATAATTTTTTGTCTCTAAAAGCTTTTTTCATGACATTTTCATATGCGTCTATATATTTGGCGTTTCCAGAGATGAAAATTTTTGTCTCTAAAGAACTTTCTTACTTTTTTTGGCCCACTCTCCGCCCAACTATACAACTACTAGTCATATAATAAACTTTGTAGAATATATATGAACTAAAATTTCCCTAAGAATAAGACAAAAATATCAATATAAGCTCATTCATTCAAAGTATAATGTCATTCATGTATATACATTCAAAATATAATACATTGTTGATACAAGACAAAAACAAATATAAGACAACCGAAAAAACTCTAACAAGCCTGTGTTTGGCAAAAATATATGTACTTTCCACTTAAGAGAGAACAAAAAAGTCCATTTTTGTATTTCTTTGAGGACTCGATAGCGGCAATAATATCCCTTTGCTGATGAACTTGTTTCTTGGTGGCTAGTAATCTGTATATGTTACAACAAATCCAACAAGTTGTTATAAGCCATTATCAAACATACATGAATATTCTTAAATGATAAATAATATTGAAGATCAATAAGTAATTGCATGTAAGGTCAAAAATTAAATGAATACTAAATGTGCTATAAATATCATCAAAAATAACAGATATAAACTTTTTGCCCTGTTAGAATGTATTTTTCACATCTCTATATTAACTTCAAAATTCCAATCTTTTGTTTCACATAGCCCCTCTATATTCAGTCTATTATTTTGGAAATTTGAAGATGTACAAAACCTTGTATATCTTTTCGGGTTTTGTATGAATGGCAGCTAGAGATTTTGTTAGTTGTTTCTCATTCATGATGAATATTAAAAGACATGAAATCGGAAACAGAGAATGACTGGGCTCAAAATATAAAAAGAGCCTTAAAAGGTTGTGTTATACTTTTCTACTACAAAGTAATTGGGTGTGTGCCCGTATTCCTATGCTATTAATTTGTTTATCAGGGATGCAACAAGAAATAAAACAAAATTAGTACTTCTATTACCATTAATATCATTGGTCTGTATAATACAGAAAATTACACGTGTAGAATACGATATATGCCATAATCAATTATTTCCTAAACATAAAATGCCCTCAACAAAGAAACATGTCTCTTGCAAAAGATAAATGACTGATGAGGCATATACTTTACCTTCTTTTGTGGTAAAATTAGTACTTCCACACCAAATGGCCTCTCCAATTCCTAATCTGGATCAAAATAATAGCAATGCACAATGCATAGGAATATATTGGTATGGAAGGATATTCCACTTCTTCTACCTAACCAACTTAAAAAGAAATATATATTGAAGAGCTACAAGATAATAAATGCAAAAAGCAGTCAACAAAATCATTTTACCTTATATACGATTAGGAAGCTTTAAATCAATAAAGCAGCACATAGATTTCTTCCTTTCTCGATCAATTTTTTTCACTGTAAAAGAAACATAACACTTTGTCAGTATTAACGATCACCAAAGAGAACCAAACATCCAGATACTAAATCCAAATTGAAGTGATAGAGCATTCAGTATTAATTTATGGATCAAACTATTCCATATAACACTCCTCGAATAATGCTAACAATACTTAGTATTAATCTACTTTTTTATAAAAATAAAATTTATAAACTTAATATTTAATATATTTATGTGGATTTCGATAATAAAATTCAATACCCGTCAAAGGTTCAGTTAGGTACATGAGAATGAGAAATAGAAGTGACAATAATGATTCTGAGATTAACATTTCAAAATCGAACACAGAACACGCCCACACACCAGGTACTAGAAAGGCCAAAAACAGTTAAATTTGGAGATGCTCTAAAGTCTTATGTCATGCGAGAAAAAATAAATTGCTTCTGTGAATCCTATAGATATATCATTTGATTATCCAATGAAATGCATACACACATTCACTTATTACATGAGTATGGTCATTGCCACAAAACCATCCAACTATTGATTAAAAATCATCTAGAAATATGTGCGACAGTCTCAAGTTTTTGTCCTTTATTCTGTTCCTTAACATTGACTAAAATCATCTAGAAGTATATGAAAATAGTTTAAACAGAACACCAACCAAAAAGTCGTCATTGACGGATGAAAGCAAAATCACGAAAAGAGTAACACAAAAGCCAACAAGTCATTTTTTGCAAAATAAAATCACCACCATACCATCAAAACTGTATGCCTGAATTTGTGCCCTTGTGTTGGAGAGCTTATAAAATGCATTAGCCGCATTCTCTGCCACGACTCCGTAATGGATGGGAGCAATTACGGTCACAAAGACATTGTCCTGAAACAACAAATATCGTCAATTCCAATTTCTAATCAGTAAAACAAGGACAGAAGATCGACTAATCCTTGTTAATTTTTAACGAACGGGAAGGAGAAATATAAGATTGAAATTACAGTAGACTAAATTTGGGAGACCTAATAAAAAGACTTTGAAATGATGCAGGCTCAACCAGAAATGAATTAGGAGCCCAAAAATCAAAAACAAAATCGCACAAACAATCCAGAATTACAAAAACACAAATTTCCCAATCCATTTCATATAAAAGAACCAAAAAAAAAGCACCAGAAACAATATCTCCAACATAAAACTTAGTATCAAAGTGCCCAAAGATGCATGTTCGAAGGAGATACATACACATGCACTCTGCAATTTCAGAGAAACTTGAGATATGACGAGAGTCTGCAGTGAATTAGAGATTTGGACGAGAGCTAGTGGCATGAAATTAGGGAAATGCGGGAAGAGAGAGAGAGAGAGAGAGAGAGAGAGAGAGAGAGAGAGAGAGAGAGAGAGAATCATAAGTTGAGATGGGGGCGTGATTTTGTGAGGGAAACAAAACTGACTTTGGAGTGGCGGGAATAAAAATAGGAAATGCGGGTTCTGAAAATTTTTAGGGACGTGAACAAAAACGTCTCAAATTGAAATATTTAGTGACGATTTTACTTAAATGTCACGTATATTTTAATTTTTTTTGACATGAATGTTTAATTACTTTTCTTAACTATTAATTTTTCTAGAAAATATTTAAAGAAGTCTTCAATTTTTAAAATATTTATTTTGTATTAAAGAAAAACCTAAATTTAAGAAAGGTAAATATTATAAAATTTTATTAAAAAAAGTACCTTTTGAGACTTTTTTGAAACATCACTAGAAAATAAAATGTCAATATGTTTTCAGACATAAATAAAAAATTGTCACAAAAAGCATACTTAGACATTCATAGACAAATTTTATATGTCCCTAATGAGTAACCTTTTTCTGACATATAAAATCGTCTTTAATTATCAGTTTTTTGTCGCTTAAAAAATTGCCGGAATGGAAAATTAGAGATGGGAATATTATATTTTATTTGAGATGAAACCAAAATGATGTCACTAAAAGTAATCTATTTGAGACGATTTCAGATACGTCCCAAAACAAAATGTCTCAAATTCCCTAATTTGTTGCATGGAGATTGATCTCATGGGAGTGGTGCAGCAGATTGCAACGGTTGTTGCTGCGACCACTTCCCCAGCTCACTCTGATGAAGGCATTAAGGGAACTGACGATGAAACTGGGATTTCGGGGACCCAAGTCGAGCCAACCCCTATTGAAGGTGTCTTACCACCGGCCCCAACGGCTGAACACTCAAAGAAAATAGCCGAGAGTTTGGAGGAAATGACCCCAATCCAAGTCACTCACCGGTGGTGTGTCACCGAGGGAAACTCCTCCACTTTGCAGCTAGGTCGGAGAATGCTGCAGCAAACTCCACCCTGAATCTAGGAGGCGAAGTGGAGAAAGAACAAGAAAAAGATACACAAGTTGTCCTTGTCTCGGACTGATTGAAGTGCCAAGAGATCTGCTCTGCTGGTGCCAACGCTCTGCAGCCGAGGACGCCGATGCGATCGATGCACATGATGGATCTTCCCGGGAGTTAACACTGGGCAATGAAAGTGCAACCCACGGAGTTGAGGCTCCCGTGGATGCCACCGTCGAAGGCCCCAAGACAACTGAGACTGTCGAAGGGAATGTCCAAGGCCTTGCTGCAGTTGAGACTGCAGGAGGTACTGAAGGCCTACGGGAGGTTGAAACTTCCCGGGGTAAAGAGGCGAGAAGCCTGAGAACATCCCTCCAGTTATCATCAATGCATCTAGAAGGAGATAGGTGCCCTTCACGATTCCCAAGACAACCCTGATGTAACTTTTCTAGGATCTGAAGGTGACGATGAAGGCGAGTCATCCCCATTGAAAATCCAACCGACTCACCGAGGATGTTCTTCCCAAAGACGAGTAAGCCAAATTCAAGGCGTCGCTCGTCAAAAGTTCAATTTTGATGATGAGCCACCCCTACAAGTCTCATCATCGTCCGATGACGCTCATCGATACGGCCGAGACCAGGACAACTCATATGGAAAAACCATATGAGACCGAAGGTGTTAAGGACAGTGAGGCTCACCAGGGTCAATACCACAATGGACCCGGTGAATCACGATCAAGCAATCAAGCGCAGCTCCCAAAGTCTGCAGCAGAATCGACTCAACCAGGCACATCACGGCCACAAGTCACGTTGAATGCATTCCTTATGTTCGTGATGATGCGTTTGAACAAACTTTCCCTTTCATATTAGAGCTGCCTGATCTTGATGAAGAATCAGCTAGAGATCAACAACGTTTCCATAGACCCGGATCCATTCATTCCCACGGATACCATCATCCCAGCAGATTTTGATTTTGATGTTGCTTGGCCGCCACCTGAGACAGAGGTGACAGTTGAGGTTCGAGAAGTCTTCAAGGCAATATTTGAAGAGATAGAGAAGATGGAAAGGCACCAGGCTTCATTGGACATGCGGCTGGATAACAGAGATGCTAATCTTACGGCCGATCTGCGTGGAATCATTGTCAGAATCCGGGAATGGTGGCAACAACAGCAGACAATGCGCGTGGAACAAGTTTGATACTTCAAAGCTTTGTACAATAAGATGCTAATCTGAAGCGCTGATAATGCTGACATGAAGAAGAGGATGCAAGAAAACATTGATCGAATGCATACTTCTCATACCACAGAAATGGAACTGCTGCGCGAATTCCATCGAAAAGAACTCCTGCACGTAGAGGAGAACATGAATGAAAAATTCAGCCTTCTTATGGCTGAAATGAAGTTGGTGACAGCCGAATCCAACGCCACTCACTTAGAATTTCGAGCAAAGATACTCCGCAGTGAGAATCCAAGCGAACTCGGCTATCGATCGCCTAGATTTCATGCTTGTTGCATGTTTCGGGGGTTCCTCTCTCTCCTTTGATGATGCCAAAAAGGGGGAAGAGGAATACCTAAAGACGTTGGAAGAGTCCACAGCTGAGAAGAAGGACGCAGCTGTGAAGGAGAAGACAGCTGAAGAGCAGAAGAAAGAAAAGGGAAAAACAGTTGAGGGAGAAGGTTCGAAAGACATGACTCTAATGGTTGCTAGAACCCTCAACAAGGACTTGTCACAAAATGACATAATCGGCAAACTTCCAGGTGACTCTGCGCTCCAACACTGCTTTGTGCCCATGTCCGAGAAGAGGAAAATAGTTGAAGCAGAGATGACAGAGATTGAAAGAAAAATGGATGCTCGTGCGATGGACATACTGAAATAATACGGAGGCATTCCGGCAGGAAGAGACACTGATGCAATTTCAGACGTCGGAACCGAGCCGAGATCTGTTGATGAATTCAAGACGCTCGCATCTTAGGGATACTTTGAAAACATGACCATGGCCCAAGCCTGGACTTGTATTGGGAAAAAGGCCTCAAGTCGTGTGTGAAGAAGGCCGACAGCAAAGACTCCTAGTAGTCACTCTGTGGCCACTCTGGTCACTCTCTTTGGAAAGAAGAAGTCCCCAAGACAATACACACCCGAGAGGAAGAAGTAGAAGCGGTGGAGGAAGAGGTTTCAAACCTAGACCTCTACCCAAAAACATCGAATATATAGATCCGAGGGAAGAAAGGAGGGATCTATTGGGCTGGTTTGACGAAGTAGCCAACTTGCAAGTGGCCAAGAACAATCTTTGAATATGTAAAGAGAATCGAAGAAGAAAATAAAAGACAAACTCATTGTGGGAAGAGAGACAAGAAAGAAAAAGAAGACATGAAGTCGCGAAAAGCTTATGAGAAAAAGAAAGCGGTGAAGAAGAGAAGAAGAAAAAAAGGTCGAAGACGAAGGCAGCCGATGAAGAAGAAAGAAGGAAGCGGAAGGAGATGAAGCGTTCTGTTAGTCCACCCCTTCATGTAATTTACTATTGTAAATGCATAAGTATGTAAGTCTTACAGACATTAAATAAGAAATTTGTAATTTCTCGATTTTTTTTTTTGCGTAGACATAGATGTTTGCTCAAACACTTTGTAAACAAATACGTGTAAAGGACAACAATGTTATGATCAATAAAAGATTGATTCACATACATTCTCTCTTTGCACTACCTGTATGTATCTTTGATGCTTACACTTTTGCATGTATGTTTTAAGTTTTGGCATCATCAAAAAGGGGGAAATTGTTGGGAAATTTATTGTTTAGATTTTGATGAATGTCATGTAAAACTTAGACTAGAAAGTTGGCACCCCATTTTTCTTTGTAATTTGCATTGTAATAGATAGGGCTGCTCGAGCTGAGTTAAGTCAGCTATGCCTAAATATGCAAGAAGTCAACTGGAGACTAGAATGAAAACTCCACTGTGAGGTAGCTGAGTATGGCAAGGAAGAGAAGACAGGAACTCGACTGGAGAAGTATCAGCTGAGATGGTGTGAAGTGTCAGTCAAGTCAACTCAAGATATCCAAGTCTCAAGTTGAAGTGAGATGAGTCATCCAATGATTGGGAGCTGACTCGAAGTCATCTGGGGAAGTTAAGGAACTGCAGTCAAGTCAAGACAACTGAAAAGAGTCCGTTGCACAGAAGTCAAGAAAGTTACTTAAATAAGTAATACTTCCATGCTGCAATATTCTAAAGTGCTCAGCTCCAGAAGCGTGCAAAAGAGATAAACCAATGGGAAGACTCGCACCGTGTCGACTAATAAAAAGTCAAGGTTCATTTAGTACGAGGTAATGTCAATTTCAAAGACTGCAACAAGACAAGCCAACGACCACTAGTGTCTTTTGAAAATCAGTCTATCTCTCCAACAAGCAGATTTTTGAAAGAGCACTATAAAAGGTAGATGAATCAATTTGAGAAAAGGTCACCTTGCATACCTGAACCACGAACTTTCAAGTTATTATTCGAGTTGTAACCTGCAAAAATATTCTCAAGTTATTCAAGCAAATCCTCAAGCCAGAACTTCGAAGAAAATCAATCCAACACTTACCTGTGAAGGAAAGACGACGTCAATCAGTTGAAGAGGAAACATTTGAAGAATCAAAGAGGTCTACATTCCAAGGAGGATTGTAGAAAGGTTCAAGGTCGAACCATTCTCAAGTCATTGGAGGGCTTCGTGATCAAATCCAAGAAGCTTGAGCAAGTGAGTCAAGAAGTAAGCGCGCTAATCTGAAGAAGGCGAGTCGCACGAGAAGCCACCGTGTGTGACCAAGGCATCTCCACCGAGTCCCAAAGGATCCGATCACCGTTGTGTGATCAAGACTTGCATCTGGACTGATAACCAATTTGTACTCTGATCAATACTTAGTGGATTCCTCCAGGAGTTGGAGAAGAGAAGATTAGAAGAATTACCCCATCTTCGAACCTCTATAAAATTTATTGTGTCATTTACATTTCAGCACTTCAATTCTGCATATTATTTTATATCTGCTGATAAATTTGCTATCCAACTGATAATTAACAAAGTGCTAAAACCAAGTACTAAAACATACTTAAACCAAATTCAAGGGTGTTAAGTCTTCCGCTGAAAACATATCACAGTCGAGTTAAGCCTTAGACTAAGCAGCTGAGTTATTCTATCAATAGCTCAGTCAGTCCGTTGAGTGGCTAACTCGCTGTAGTTAACTAACTTAGCTGTCCATCAAGGACTTAGCTGTGAAGAATTAACTCTGAACTATTTTAAAAGGACTAAATCGAAAAAGTTGGTAAGGTTTATTCAACCCCTCCCCTTCTAAACCTTACACTCACACCCCTTGGGACCTACATTAACAAATTTAGAAATTTAGTCATATAACTTAGCAACAGTTAAATTGGGAAAATAAGATTTTTAGTATTGTAAGTTGGATCTGTTTGAAAATTAGTCCTCTAAGTTGTTACTTTCATGTTTTAGTCTTTTAACTTTCAAATTTCTAGATATTCTTTCCTTTAACTTATCAATTTTACTTTTGACCTTATAGCTTAATAGATTTCAGAAATTTAGCCCTATTATTAAAAGGTTAGTAATTAGCTTAAATTTAACTATTGCAAAGTTAAAGGAACTAAATTTCTAAAATTTATTAAGTTATAGGACCAAAAATAAAATTGCTAGGTTAAAGAACTGAATATCTAGAAATTTGAAAGTTAAAGGACTAAAACATGAAGGTGACAACATAGAGGACTAATTCTAAAAAAAAGTCCAACTTAGAGTACTAAAAATCTTATTTTCCCTGTTAAATTTAACAAGTTTATTAAAAGGTTAGTATGCATACTTCACATATTTTTATAAGATCAAAGTAAAATAATTAAATTTTATTTTTTGAAAATTAATTAAATTATAAAAGCAATTAAAAATTAAATTAATTTGATTAATAAAAAAAATTAAATAAATAGAAATTTTATGTAACAATCAAAAGATAAAAACCCTAGAAACTATACAAACTACTTCTAAAAACATTTTCAAGATTTGGGTTAAATATACATACTAAGAAATTAAACAAAATGTGCGAAACTTACAGTTATATATGTTAATCTCACGCCTCATCCCAACGTCTATCCCACCGCCAAAACCACCACCTTCATCCCAATGTCTCACGCCCCATCCCATCGTCTATCACTAGTGCAGTAGACATCTTCACCGTGAGAGAGACGGTGAGAAGATGGAGTGTTTGAAGGTGAGAAAAAATGCTTGAAGGAGTCTGACGTTTTTTTTGGGGGTTTATTGGGTTTGATTTGGTAAGATTTGAAGCCCTTAAACTCAGGAACCGAAAAAGGAAAATTAAAACTTTCTTTCTAAACTCAAATGAAAAGACAGGTTTGCCCCTAATTAAAAATCCGAAAATAATATAAATTACCTATTTGACCCCCCTAAAAATCCTGCATTAACTACTTGCCTAAAATAAAGGGATTAATCTGAGCCATGCAAAATATTGATCCAATGGCTATAATAAATCCCCACCGTCTCAAATAAGGGGGTGTCTCATTCGATCCAATCTCTCTCTCTCTCTCTCTCTCTCTCTCTCTCTCTTCTCTCTCTCTCTCTCTCTCTCTCTATATATATATATATATATATATATATATAATTTTTGGGTAATTAGAAACTCATAGATGTGAAAGTTTTTAACCAGAATATTAATCTTTTAGGTCACATAAAGCTAATTCTGAGGTTTCTAATTCATTGAGTAGAAACATTGAAAATTATAATATTGAAAATTTTATATTAGAAAAGGGAAAATAATGATTTTTAGTCCTGTAAGTTGACTTTTTTGAGAATTAGTCATCTAAATTGTCACATTCATGTTTTAGTCTTCTAACTTTCAAATTTCTATATATTCAGTCCTTTCATTTTCAAACTTTCTAGATAGTCAGTCCTTTAACTTACCAATTTTACTCTTGGTTATATAATTTAACAAATTTAGAAATTTAGGCATATAACTTTGCAACAGTTAAATTGGGAAAATAAGATTTTTAGTATTGTAAGTTGGATCTTTTTGAAAATTAGTCCTCTAAGTTGTCACTTTCATGTTTTAGTCTTTTAACTTTCAAATTTCTAGATAATTTTTCCTTTAACTTAGCAATTTTACTTTTGACCCTATAGCTTAATAGATTTTAGAAATTTAGTCCTATAACTTAGCCAATACTTAAATTTAACTAATTTATTAAAAGGTTAGTAATTATCTTAAATTTAACTATTGCAAAGTTAAAGGAACTAAATTTCTAAAATTTGTTAAGTTATAGGACCAAAAATAAAATTGCTAAGTTAAAGAACTGAATATCTAGAAATTTGAAAGTTAAAGGACTAAAACATGAAGGTGACAACTAGAGGACTAATTCTAAAAAAAAGTCCAACTTAGAGTACTAAAAATCTTATTTTCCCTGTTAAATTTAACTAGTTTATTAAAAGGTTAGTATGCATACTTCACACATTTTTATAAGATCAAAAGTAAAATAATTAAATTTTATTTTTTGAAAATTAATTAAATTTTAAAAGCAATTAAAAATTAAATTAATTTGATTAATAAAAAAATTTAAATAAATAGAAATTTTATGTAACAATCAAAAGATAAAAACCCTAGAAACTACACAAACTACTTCTAAAAATATTTTCAAGATTTGGGTTAAAATTACATACCAAGAAATTAAACAAAATATGTGAAACTTACAGTTATATATGTTAATCTCACGCCCCATCCCAACGTCTATCCCACCGCCAAAACCACCACCTTCATCCCAACGTCTCACGCCCCATCCCAACGTCTATCACTAGTGCAACAAACATCTTCATCGTGAGAGAGACGGTGAGAAGATGGAGTGTTTGAAGGTGAGAAAAAATGGTGAGAAAAATTGTTTGAAGGAGTCGCGTTTTTTTTTGTTTATTGGGTTTGATTTGGTAAGATTTGAAGCCCCTTAAACTCAGGAACCGAAAAAGGAAAATTAAAACTTACTTTCTAAACTCAAATGAAAAGACAGGTTTTCCCCTAATTAAAAATTCGAAAATAATATAAATTACCTATTAGACCCCCCCTAAAAATCCTGCATTAACTACTTGCCTAAAATAAAGGAATTAATCTGAGCCATACAAAATATCAATCCAATGGCTATAATAAATCTCCACCGTCTCAAATAAGGGGGTGTCCCATTTGATCCAATCTCTCTCTCTCTCTCTCTCTCTCTCTCTATATATATATATATATATATATATATATATATATATATATATATAGGTATTGGTTACGGTGTAGATCAACTCCTATATATATATATAATTTTTGGGTAATTAGAAACTCATAGATGTGAAAGTTTTTATCCAGAACTAGTATAATGCCCGTGCGATGCACGGAGTGTATGTAATAAAATATTGTATAATTTTGATATTAATTAATATATTGTGGGAATGGTAATAGGGTGTGGCTAGGCGGGCATATCAAAACCCAAACTGCCCTGTCCTTTGAACGAAAAAAAATGGTGCATGTTAACACGTCTTGACCCAAACAAAACAATGTAAGAATAATTAAATAATAGTTATTACAATAATTTAATACATGAAGAACACCTATGAAGAACACTTCTTGATCAGTTGTTTAAAATTTAAAAAATTATATGTTCTATTTATAATTTCCGACAACTAAATTAAATTAGATTCAAGAAATTACTATAAACATTAATTTAATAAATAAACTTGGAGTGCCATTTGATTTATTAACAATATAATTCTACTCAAATCATGGTTATTTACGAAAACTATCTTATACCATAAACAAATGAACAATAATTCTTCTAATGTTTGATATTAAAAAATAAATTTAACATAATAATATAACAAATATTATTTCTTTTATGTAATAAGTATTTACTTATCATATATTCAAAAAAAAGTATGTACACAATAATGTTTAAATTCGTACGATATTCAGTCTTTTTACAAATTCAATATATGTGTACAATGTACATCTATTTTATTTCTAAAATTGATTTATAATGTAAATTTGAATACATTTATAATATCAACTTGTATGTGAATATTTCTGACAATATTGATACGGTGAATTATTTATTAAATTATAATACATAGATACATATAATATTATATATTATATATATGATTTCAATCTTTAACATATTTCAGGCAGAATTAGTGCAATTGATTATTTTTGTAAATATAATAGATAGATATGTATCATAATGTAAATATATAATTTTGAATCCTGAAACTGAAATTGAAAGGATAAGTTTAAAACATGGTCAACAATTCATGCAATATTTTAACCAATTTTAGATTTCAGATTTTCAGTAAGTACTAAATTTATTTTGAGAAAATAAAATGTTATTTTTAAAATTAAGAAACTATAAAATTGGCAAGCAAACGATATTTATCTTATATATCATAAACACAAATCAACATTATAGAGTATAGACGTACAATATAGAGAGAGAAAATTAAATCTACCAAAATTAGGGTAATGGCACAAAATTTACCAATTTTCACTCCTATTTATTAAATATAGATTTTGTTTCTGTATGTTTTATATTGATATATTAAAACTTACCTAGATTATATTTTTACCACATAACTAAATTACTATTTTTAAACTATGTTTCAGGCTGGAAGTCATTTTGACTACTATTTATAGACTACCCTATCTTTATATAATAAAGGAAATAAATCATTCGTATTATGTACTATATATTTTCTATCATTTTTGTATCTGAGCTTTACAATTTTTTAATTATTGTTTTAGTTTATTTTTATTTGTATTACATTCTCAGTTGTGATGTTATAATTCATTATGAGATCTGAATAAACACGGCCAGGCCGTGCTTTTCAGCACGGCCGTGCAACACAACAGTTTTTTGTCCGATTTTTAAAGGGTATTTTGGGAAAGCACTTCAACCAAGCCTTTTGACAACTCTTGTACACCTTTGACACCCAATTTTGCTGCATAAAGTCTTCTTTTCACCAATAATTTTGCATAAAACAAGCACCCAACAACCCAACTAATGAAATAGAGCATTAAACTATCAAAAGATGATATTATTGAGGAATACTTTCACCAAAATAATGTCAATAAAAGCCCAATGATGGGGTTGAGGTTGGATATTCCATTCATCTATTGATTGAATCACTCATTCATTCCAAGTTTCATTAGATTCATCTCTAGTTAAAGAGCAAAATACATTGAGAGGATAAAAGAGAGGTAGAGTTGGAGATTGAAGAGCATTGTAGAAGAAGGCTTGGATCACAACACCATTGAAGTCAACCAAGGAATAAAATATAAGTACACCATGTCTATTTCATTTAAATCTTCCTGTGTAATTTACTCTTTTGTCAAAATCATGTTTAGCTAATTTCCTAGTGTTTGAATGTAATGAACTCTAAAATGTATTTGTGATTAAGGCTTGTATGTTTTTAATATAATCTTCATGTTTTATGCGATTCACTTATATTATACTTTGTTCATTCGAGTTAATATTTCCTGTATATTGATTTAAATTTTATTCCTCATCGGGTAATCAAGAGATTTATGGTGAGAAAGAACCTTTATAAGTGAAAAGAGTTGCATGCAATCCTAGATATATGACGGCATAAATCTTCTGGATTAGGGTCAAACCTAATATGGGAATTCACAAATCACTATAATGGAATCTTAGGGGTTTAAACTAGAAAGAGATTTCAGTTAATCAACTTGAGATTAGGAGTTTTTTTACCTTGAAACAGGGTTTAACTTAATTCGGGAATTTCTACGGTCCATGAAACATGAGATTATATTAAAAGGGAAAGGTTTTTGCGTAAGGGTTTAAGGATGTATTTTTATCGTGTTTAATCACAAAAACATTCTAGAG
The DNA here is from genome assembly GCA_016081115.2 of Rehmannia glutinosa. Lineage (NCBI taxonomy): Eukaryota > Viridiplantae > Streptophyta > Magnoliopsida > Lamiales > Orobanchaceae > Rehmannia > Rehmannia glutinosa. Next base: position 105,370,753 of record CM071926.1, read on the forward strand.
GGATTTACATTCAAACACATTTCTAGCTCTTGATTTCTTATTTTACAATCTCTTTTTATTTTACCAATTGTAATTTGTTGATTACTTAGATTCTTAATTTTCCTAGTTTTCAAAACAAACTCCCCTGATTATTGTTCGATTAGATAACTGAAAGGCGGTAAATACTAGTATTCATAATCCTCGTAGGAATGACACTCAGTACTCGATAACCTATATTATAAAATGATAGGTGCACTTGCCTTAGGTTTATAGAATAGTTTTCAAACCATCAAGTTTTTGGCGCCATTGTCGGGGATTGTGATATTAGGAAAACTTTATTTTTGTTAATCTAGTCATTTTTTTTGTTTTATTATTGCTTTTCTTCTTATCTATCTTTGTGAGCCTTGTTTAACACCTCCCATCTTTATTTACCACAAGATATGTCTACTCGTCATCGAGGCGGGAAAGGCGAAGCCGCCGGTAGTGACGCTCATATGGAAGGAAGTATTAATACAGGCTACAAGGAGGATATAGACGAAAACAAAGATTTTGCTATGGCGGATGAACAACAAAGAACTATGTACGATTACGCCAAGCCATCCATGGATGGCACGATGTCAAGCATTGTAAGGCCCGATGTTGCCGCCAATAATTTTAAAATCAAACCCAATGTCATTCAAATGGTGCAACAGCTTGGCCAATTCGATGGTCTACCAGACGAAGAACCCAATAATCACATCGCAAATTTTCTTGAAATTTGTGACACTTTCAAGATCAATGGGGTTTCCGTGATGCCATCCGCCTATGCTTATTACCACTTTCTCTTCGGGGACGAGCAAAACAATGGTTGAATACCTTGCCAAAAGGAACAATTACAACATGGAATGTTATGGCGGAAAAGTTCCTCTTGAAGTATTTTCCACCTGTGAAAACCGCCAGATTAAGGAACGAAATCTCTTCATTTACTCAAGTGGACGATGAAACTTTATACGACACTTGGGAGAGATTTAAGGAATTGTTGCGAAAGTGCCCACACCATGGCCTACCGATTTGGATGCAAGTCCAAACATTCTATAATGGGCTACTTTCTTCAACAAGACAAATGATTGATGCAGCAGCCGGGGGAACTCTGAATAACAAAATGCCAGAAGCCACTCAGGATTTGATCGAAGGAATGGCCATGAACGGCTACCAATGGAAATCCATACGAGGTAAACTAACATGTCAGTGGGTGTGTAACACAGATGCATTGGTTACGCTAGCTGCACAAGTAAAAGTTCTAACCCTAAAGATTGACGATCTGGCAACTCCTAAACCACAACTACAAGTTTTATCATGTGAAACTTGTGGAGGATCTCACAATCACCAAGAATGCCCACACATAATACCACAAGCTGAACATGCCAATTATGTTGGGAACCAAGCCCAAAATCCTCCGATTAATGCTTTCAGCAATACATATAATCCTGGGTGGCGACAACATCCTAATTTCAGCTAGGGTAATCAAGGCCAACCACGACCTAATCCTAATCCTAATCCACACACGCCTCCCGAATTCCAGCCGACCCAAGGAAAGCCTAACTTGGAATAACTCATGGAAAAGTTTGTGCAATCAACAGATGTCCGATTCCAGACAGTCGAAACATCCTTAAGAAATCAAGAGGCATCTATCCATAATTTGGAAAACCAAATAAGCCAGATTGCGAAAATGATTTCTGAAAGGCCACAAGGAAGTTTGCCGGGTAACACTGAGCATTACCATAGTTGTATATACGATAAATAATAATTGTATATTTGATAAATAATAATTGTGACCCTTCGGGTCAAGCAAATACGGATAAAAGAATATTTAGATACTAAAATGATAATTTTTCAAACCTTAGAGGACTAAACTGTATTTTTCGAAAGTATGGGAAGCCACTGTTCTGAAAATAGCATGAACTTGTTTTAAATAGTATTTTATACCTTTAGTCCAAATTTCACCCAAAAGGGCTTGAAACGAGCCCTTAACGGTAAAATCACCTTTGGGGCCAAAATAAAAATTTTCAAGAGTTTGGTACTTAAAAGGGGAATTTCTCAAAACTGCTCTTACCCCAACTGTATACTACCCCAAAAATTTATTATACTTAGAATCTCATTAATACCTTTTCCATTTTAAGAGATATCCATTTTTAAAAGTATCGGGTCAAAAATATAATTTGGGAAGAAATTCGGGACTAACCTATAATTTTCAAAAATCTGACCTCTAGACCCTGAAAATATGATTCCTTGGAATTTTGGAAAAATAAGAAACTGACCTTGCCTTTTTCTGAGTTTGGGATCAAAACTTATGGAATTTCAAAATCCGGCATAAAAATTCATACCTTAGTAAAATATTTTATTTTTAAATAAAATTTACTAAGGTCATAGAAAATTATATTTTCTAAATTCAGTTTAATTATAATAATATTAAAAATATTTTATAATTATTTAATTAAAATTTTTATTTTTAATTATTATCCGAATTTTATTCGAGACTTTCATACCGAATAATTGTACTAGTGATACGACGACTTCCTCGCCCGCATAATCTAAAATTTCATTAACGACTTCAGCATAATACACTGAATCGAATAATATACCCCGCTAGATTACCCATCCAATAATTGTACTGTGAATATGAACTCGTATGACTGAATATCGAATGCGGCGAGTCTATGAACACTCCGGTCCTACTTAATGACTGGATACTGGACACAGTGAGTCTTTGAACACTTCGGTCCTACTAACTGACTGACTGAACTGTGAAATAGATAAGTCGTGTATGAGATGGTAGCTCGACTACAGTCCCGCACCGGCCTCCATCGTCCAAATCCTAACCTCGAGTCGGATATGAGAGTTCGACGAGCGATTGGGTCGTAGGAACTGGGTATAATCATGATTATGACAATCTTTGAGCTTAGTTGGCTCCATTGTGGAGATGTTGTGCCAATTGGGATAGCGGTTACGACCCTATCCATTGGAGGGATAAAGTATACTGTTGGGGAGTCGATGTTTGATCAACACTTCTCTGCTGAATAAGGACAGACTGGTTGTGTCACTTCGGTGTGCAATATACTGAATGATTACTGGGTTAGCGTCACACTTACGTGCGCAACCAACTGTTACGAAATTAACAGATTAACTGTTAAGTGATACTGTTAAACTATCAAGTATATAAGAATGTCATTGCACGTTTTTTGCAAAAACATACGAAACAAATTTTTACTGCATAAATTATAAGCCCCACTTACAAACACTCACCACACCCACTGAGAATTTTTGTCTCACTCCCACCTATTTTTCCCAATCAGAGGATGATATTCTACCGGAGGAAGACCACGACGAAGATGACGAAGCTATTGACTAGCCTCATATTGTACTGGACTATTGAGACGATTGACTTTTGTTTATGGTTTCATTTGAATGGACAAGTTTTGAAAATTTCTTGTAACAGACGGGCATATGATCCGTAGGAACATTTATTGACAATGTTGTACTTTCGTTTTATATCCGCTGTGATAGTTTCAGACTTAGACTAATTTGATATTATGCATGTTTTGGGAAATTACTATTATGCTTGGAATATATTATATATGAAATGAATAGTTTATTTTAGGCAGGCATAAGTTTGATTGACTATGTCACGGCTCGGGGTTGGGGCGTGACAGTTTGTGGTATCAGATCTCGGATAGTAAAAAGGAACTTACACCGAGCTGACCCAGGATATGACCCTTTGTCTGTATTGGGTGTTACCACTAAGATGGTAATTTGGATGATTGGGAATTATAGAACCCTTAATTATTTATGGAATACTTAGACAATTTCTTGACATAGTATTTTAACGCTCGATTTTCCTTCCTTAGTCATTATATGCCAATTTTAATATCATACTTGTGCTTGTTCAGGTATGGAGCCCGAGACTGTCACAAGGATGATGTACGAGGAGCTACGTGCCGAAAAGGACTATCATGCGGATGCGGCCGGATATTGGGAGGAAAAATACTCACATGCCATCACCCGACTCTATGAGGCCCGGGAATACGCTCAGACGCTCATGGAAAGATTGAATGCAAGGTTTAGGTCCAGTGAGGACTTTCTCAGTGAAGTCGTGGAACATAAAATGGAGGTCGAATCCTGCGACAACTAGATCAGGAGGATGCATGAGGAAATAGATAGGCTGCACGAGGCGATTCACCAGTTAACCCAGAAATATCAAAGATTAACTCACGGTAATCACGAGCTGTGCGAGAGGACCGAACAAAGTGAAAGCCTTGTGACTTAGCACCTCCACACCATCGAGCATCTTAATACAATAGTTCACCAACACGAGGATGCAGTTGATGGTGCGATCGAAATGATGGCCTAGATGCATGACCAGGTTGAGGCTCTACAAGAGCAGGTAGAGACTCAGGAGGAGCAGATGCTACTAAACCAAGCAGACTTCATACACCAAACCCAGCTGCTCAGAAACAGGGTTCTGGAAGAATTTAACATTGGTCCGGAGGTAGCCCCAGAACTAGAAGAAGAACCAGAGGAGGATCCGAAAGAAGATATGGAAGAGGATCCTTAGATGGATCTGACGGACTTCCTGCAGGATCCAGATTCGGGACAGAAGGATCCAGACTTGGTGATCGATATTGAGGGTGATAACACTGACGATTCACGCAGCACCATCACTGATTACATTAGCTCATCTTATTTCAGTTATTTCATGTATTTCAATTCTGTAATAGACTCGGTTGTAATGGATAGCGTACACATGATTCAATGACTGTTATTTGTAATTCGACTTAAGCTTTCTTTTTAGTAATGGAACTCGTATTTTCCTAATTTTTGCGTTGTGTTGTTAATTATATTTCTCTTACTTGTTGAATTAATTTGACCTATCATAAATTCTGCATATTATACTTTGACTTATAATTTTCATGTGCAAATGAATGAATGTTAATCCTTCTAAATACAGATGGCCGGACGTCATGAAGGATTAAGGCCACGCGGTCTTGACAGGAAGACCTAACCCTTCCCCTGAAAAGACACCCTCGCCTGAGCACCAGCCCCCGCCACCTTCCCCAGCTGTGGGAGACAATCTAACTACCCAGTCCTTGCAACAGATCTTGTTGTTCATGCAGCATAGGGTCAGGCAAAACCGAAACATGATCGAGCCAGCACGATATGCCCACGACCGGGTACTAGAGCAATTTCTGCGCTTTGACCCGCCAGTCTTTAGGGGAGAACCTGACGACACAAATGCCGAGGATTAGCTCGAGCAAATGGAGAACATTTTTGCTGCTCTTCCATACTCAGAGGAGCAACAGATAAACCTGGCTGTTTACAGACTAGAATCTGCGGCCCAAGACTGGTGGTGGGTGGTGGAAAGGAGATGGGTTTAAGATAGAACCCGGAGGACGTGGGATAATTTTCTACTGGAGTTCAAGGATTAGTATTTCCCACAGGTGGTCCGAGAAGCCAGAAGGGATGAGTTTCACCGGCTGAGGCAGGGTAGCATGAGTGTCGCGCAGTACAAGTCTGAGTTTCACCGGTTGTCAAAGTACGCTCTGGGATCCATAAGCCCTGAGGCAGACAAATTGTATAAGTTTACCAGGGGTCTGAGGTTGGAGCTGCAGAAACAATTGTTGGTCGTTGAGCTAGATACGTACTCGGAGGCGGTTAGGGCAGCTTCCCGAGTGGAGATGGGGATGAGTCGGATTCGACAGCTCCAGAAAAGATTCCATGAAAATCCAGTATCCTCAAACATTCAAGGAATTCCATGGAATTCTTTTATAAATGGATTTTGATGGATTTTAGTGGAATTATAAGCTAGGTTATGAAGGATAAATTCTCACCATCCCCCATCGGAATTCAAATTCCATTTTCCAATAATAGTACTATTTTTTTCGGATATGGTATAAAAAGAAAAAATAACATATATTTCTCTCATGTACATTTCCCCGCGTGTCGTCTTATAATCTCAACAATTCAACACATGATACCTCAATTTTGTGTATTATCATTGTAGAGTAACTAGAGTTAATTTGTCGTCTTATTTCAATTGCTAATATTTTTAATTTTATCGATAAATTAATAAGAAAAACTATTGGTATAATAATACTTTACTGGGAATCATTGTTAATTAATTTTCATTCATTCATCTTAATATACACATTGTTTTTGTGTTAGAAATGTGGTTTTAAAATTATCTAGAAAGATTTTGATCATCAATGTTGTTGTTGTTTGTTGAATAAATATTTTAAGAATAGTTGTTTATGGAATTATTCTAAATTTAGATAATTTTAAATTATAGGGTTATTGATATTTTAATACCTGACCTATAGGCACTTTGCTAGTTTGGTACCTGACATTTCTGAGTTACCAATTTAGTACCCATATGTCATATTTTTTTTTTTATAAATTGGTACATATACATTTTTAAGGACGAAAATGCCCCCATACGTATACTCAAATAAACTTTTGAGTATACTTATTTAAATTATAAAATCAATTAAAATTTTAATTAATTTAATTAATAAAAAATAAAAAGAATTTTCTAAAAATATTAATGAATTTTTGAAAAATTAAAAATTAATTCCATTAATTTATTAAATTAATAAATATAAATTAAAATTTAATTAATCGAAAAGAAAATTTAGTTTAGTTAATTAATTTTCAATATTATTATTAAAATTAAATAATTTAAAAATTAAAATTAAGATAATAAATAAGAAATTATAGAATTTTTTTTATTAATATATTAATTTCTAATTAGTTTTTTAATCGAATTTTAAAAAAATAACTAATTTAGTTTTTTTATTTCTTACAATTAAGAATTTCATAATTTAATTTAAATAATAATAAGTTATTTTTTAATTAAATTTATTTTTTAAATTTAATAATTCTAATTAAAACTCAACTTTTTAACAAAAATTAAAAAAATCATGGGGGCATTTTTGTCCTTAAAAGTGAATATGTACCTATTTATAAAACAATGTGAAGTATGAGTACTAAATTGGTAACTCCAAAATGTTAGGTACCAAACTAGCAAAGTGTCTGTAGGTCAGGTACTGAACAATCAATAACCCTAAATTATATTTTGCAAAGTTTATGAAACTCTTTTTTTTTTGCTAATGAGTTTCTTTCATTATTTACTTTTCATATATTTAATGATTATGATATTATGCTACTAGTTTCATAAAAAAATATTAATTATATTTTTTTATAACATCAACAAATTCCACTAAAATCCAAACAATTACATAGTATAAAATTCCATTAGAATCTACTGGGATCCATATGGAATCCACAGAATTTTCTTAAAATCTATAAAATTCCATAACTTGAAAAATCTTTGAAAATACATGTTGGGGTCACCCTCCTTATATTTAATGCTAATGAATGTCTTTATTTTTCTTTGTTTATCACTTTACAGTAATATACATGAGAGAATTCCAAAAACGTGGATTGTCACATGCTCATATTCTGCTCTTTCTGACCGAAGAAGATAAATACCCAAATGCAGATGATATAGATAAAATTATATCAGCCGAGACACCCAAAGAAGCAGAGGATCCATTTTATTATGTTGTGATAAGAGACTTCATGATTCATGGTCCTTGTGGTGATGTGAGGAAAAATTCTCCTTACATGGCTGATGGTCGCTGCACAAAGCATTTTCCAAAAGGTTTGTTGATACAACGTCTATTGATGAAGATTACCCACACTATAGACGTAAGATTAATTGAAGAGTTGTTATGAAGAATGGTGTCCCTCTTGACAATAGGTTTGTTGTGCCACACAATCATCGATTGTTGCTTAAATACGATGCTCACATCAATATAGAATGGTGTAATCAGTCGAGATCGACTAAATACTTGTTTATGTCAATAAGGGACATGGTTGTGTAATTGCATCGTTCTATCAAAGCAAAGTGGCAATGATGAATTAGGAAAACATGTTGTTGAATTGAGCATGTATCACGATTATAGATATGTTTCATCCTATGAGGCAACATGGAGATTATTAGGATATGAAATACAATACAAATATCCTCCGGTTGAACATCTTAGTTTCCATCTTGAGAACGAGCAAACAATGATTTTTCATGATTCCGAAAGAATAGATGTTGTACTCAAAAAAAACACTGTTAAAGAAAACATGTTTCTTGCTTGGATGGAAGCCAATAGGGTATACCCTGAAGCTAAATAGTTTACTTATGTTGAATCTCCTACAGAATTCACATAGAAATCAAAAATTACAAAGTGGGTGTCGAGAAAGTGTGGAAATTCTAGGACGTAGTTACTACGTCCCTCCTGGTTGTGGCGACATGTATTACTTGAGGTTATCAATGTTGTCCGTGGTGCTACCTGTTATGATGATTACAGGAAGACCAAAGGTGTCCTACACTCATCTTATCGTAAAGCTAGCTATGCTTTAAGTTTGTTAGAAGGCGATATATGGTATATTGATGGCATCACTGAAGCGAGTCATTGGGCATCTGCAGAGACTTTTAGGAGTTTGTTTGCATCATTATTGTCATTGGATTCTTTGAGCAGGCCTCAAGTAGTATGGAAGAAATGTTGGGAATATCTTTCGGGTGATATTTTATACAAACGACGACTTCTAATGCAACATCAATGTGTACATTCTTGTTGGGCTTTGGTCTAGCATCCTTCCTGCAATGGGCTTTAAAAGAAGCGCGAATCGCAACTCGCGATTCAAACTCGTGAGCGCTGGATTACACAGTTAAAGAAGAGCTTAAAGGATTTGATATGGACTACTTATACCAACTGATGCATCTTCTTTTCTGGTGCCCATTACATAGAAACTCTGAGGTTAAGCGTGTTTGGCCTGGGGTAGACATGGGATGTGTGATCCCCTGGGAAGTAATTTTCAGGGAGCACGCGATGAGGACAAAACGTGCTAAAAAATACTTGTTCTGGTTTGTGGGGACAGTCGTCAATCTGGTAAAATGCTTGAGGCCCAACAACTCTACTACTTATATAGACATCATCTTCATTTATTTGTTAAATATATATATATATATATATATTCGTTGTCCGTAATGTTTATATATAATTGCTTTCTTTTTTACTATTTTTATGTTTGTTATTTTCTGATATAATTGGTACAGATTGAAGGTCGAAATCAAAAATCTTGCCTTGCCGAAAACTAAAAATTTATTATGTGGTGGCAGGAGTCTACATAAGTTCGATGCTATGCCTTTTCCAAATATTGATAGTATTGAGGTTAGCCAAAATAGACTAGTATATGATGAGTTATGATACGATCGAAAGGCTATGGCCGTAGAGCATAGAAATCTTATTTCGAACCTGACTAATGAACAACATCACGTGTATACTAAAATCATGCATGCAGTTGAATCAAGTGTAGGTCTTAGGTTCTTTGTATATGGCTATGGAGGAATAGGTAAAACATATATAAGGAGAGCTATATCTACGGGGTTGAGATCAAAAGGACAAATTTTCTTGAATGTTGCATCGAGCGGCATGCGTCTCTTGTCCTGCCCGGTGGAAAGAATGCACATTCTCAATTTGTTATTCCATTAAATCCAAATGAAGACTCTCAAAATAAAATTGGGGAGCCGCTTACCGAATTGATTGTTCGTTGTAAACTCATAATATGGGATGAATCTCCAACGATGAATAAATATTGCTTTTAGGCAGTGGACAAAACTATACGAGACATTGTGAAAGTTGAAGACCCACGTAATCGTGACATCCCATTTGGAGGTAGAACAATTGTGTTCGGTAGAGACTTGACAAATATTGCCTATCGTACCCAAGGGAAATCGGCAATACATCGTGAATGCCACGATAAATTGTTCTTATTTGTGGAAATATTGTACTGTTCTTAGACTGAGTAAGAACATGCATCTTCAAAAACTAGGTGAAACATATGATTTTGTTGATTTGGTGAGGTTTTTGAAATGGAGCAAGCATAGGAGATGGAACACTCAGAGGAGCTAATGATGGTTGTGCAACTATTGATGTTCTTGAAGATAATTTGCCCGAACCATCTCGTGATCCAATTTCGACTATTGTCGAAAACACTTATCCAATGTTCAAAGATACCACCGATGATCCAACATACTTGAAGAATAGAGCCATCTTAGCACCAATACTCGATGTCGTTGAGTCCATAAATTAATACATGACTTCCTTAAACTCATCCGAGGGTTATACTTATTTGAGTTCTGATAGCACTTGCAAATTTGGACATCAATGTTGACTTCTTGCATGATCTGCACACCTCAGAATTCCTAAACATCATAAGTTGTTCCAGTGTTCCTAATCACGAATTGCATTTGAAGGTTGGGACTCTTGTTATGCTTTTGAGGAACATAGATCATTCAGTTGGATTGTGTATAATGGTACGAGGTTGGTGATCACGAGGCTTGGTACACATGTGCGTGAATCTAAGATACGCACGAGTACCAATATAGGCCATAAAGTGTTGATTCCGCGAATTACATTGACCCCTTCTAATCTCATAATACCTTTCAAGTTTCAGCGAAGACCGTTTTCTTTGATTATTTCATATGCCATGACGATAAATAAGAGCTAAAGACAGTCTCTTTCTAATGTCGGGTTGTGTACAAAGTATTTCAAAATTTGTTTTTTATATGTACTGATGTAGCTTGATTATTTTAAGATTTTTATTGTGTGTGTATAATGTATATATATATATATAGGGTTAGAATCAAATGTGGCAGGGGGCTTACCGTGTGGAAGTGTGGATTAATCCAATCCATCCACACCTTTTATTCAATGATCCAGATTACTATTAAAAATAACTGATTTATCATTTAATTAATGGTGAAAAGGGCATAATAGTAACGAGCAAAATGTCATAAATCACGTACCTACAATCAAAGGATTGATTAATATCACGTTTCCATAACTAAATTGTGTACCATTTTAATAGTTGAACTGTACACCATTTAATAACTGACTGTACACCATTTTATATCTAACACTGCATCATTATATACTAGTTGTACACCATTCAATCCCAATGATTTTTATGGGATTTGATTTTACGATTGTTCCCGCTTTTTCATTCAATTGTGGTTTACTCACAATGATGTACAATTAGTTATACAATGATGCACTGTTAGATATAAAATGGTGCACATCGAAAGTTATTAAATGGTGCACAATTCACTATTAAATTAGTGCATAATTTAGTTATGGAAATGTGATTTTTATCACATCCATGATTGTAGGGTGTCATTATGGGAAGGTGGTTATACCATTATTTATAGGGTTTTTAGATGATGTACAATTAGTTATACAATGATGCATTGTTAGATGAAAAATGGTGCACAGTTAAGTTATTAAATGGGAAGATGGTTACATGTTGGGAAATTTATTGTTTAGATTTTGATTAATGCCATGTAAAACTTAGAATAGGAAGTTGGCACCCCAATTTTTGTTGTAAATCGCATTGTAATAAATAGGGTCGGTCAAGGCGAGTTAAGTCGGCTATGCCCAAACATGCAAGAAGACAAACCGAGACTAGAAGGAAGACTCACTTGCAAGACAGTGAGTATGGCAAAGAAGAGAAGACGAACTCTATCAAGGAGCAAATTGAGATGCAACTGAGTGGAGTATCGGTCAAGTCAACTCAAGAAAAGCCAAGTCTCAAGTTGAAGTGACAAAAGAGTCATCCAATGATTGGAAGGCGACTCTAAGTCACCTGGGGAAAGCAAGGAAATGCGGTCAAGTCGAGATAATCGAAAAAGATCCGTTGCACGTAAATCAAGGAATTACTTAAACAAGTAATATCTCCATGCTACCTTTCTCGAAGTGCTCACCCGAAGCGTGCAAAAGGAATAAACCAATGGGAAGCACTACACCATGTCGAACTCAAAAGGTGAAGAACAATTCATACGAGGAAATGGCAATTCCAAGGATCGCAACAAGACAAGCCAACGACCACAAGTGACTTTCAAAAATAAGCTATCTCTTCAACGAAAGCGATTTTTGAAAGATCACTATAAAAGGCGAGGAATGACTCGAGAGTAGGTGACCGTAACCACAAACATTCAAGCAATTATTAGAACTATAACCTGAAATATTCTCAAGTTATTAAACGCTCAATCCTCAAGCCTACACTACGAAGAACATCAATCCAACACTCACCGTGAAGGAAAGATAACTTCAATCGCTTGAAGAGGAAATTATCAAGAATCAAGGGGTCTACATTCCACGAAGGATTGTAGGAAGGTTCAAGGTCGAACCAAGTCTTGAGCTTTTGGAGGGCTTCATGATCAAATCCAAAGAGCTTGAGCAAGTGGGCTGTAGTAGCAAGCAAACGCCCTGTGAAGAAGCCGAGTCGTCGCACGAGAAGCCACCGAGTGATCAAGGCGTCTCCAGACTCGAGTCCCAAAGGATCAAGTCACCGTGTGTGATCAAGACTTGTATCCGGACTGTTACCACTTTGTATACCGATCAATACCTAGTGGATTCCTCTAGGAGTTGGAGAAGAGAGGAGTAGAAGAATTACCCCATCTTCGAACCTCTATAAAAATCTTATTGTGTCATTTACATTTCAAAGACTTTAATTCTTGCATCATATTTGTTTAATTTGACATATTTGCTATCCATTAGATAATCTCTAAGTACTAAATCAAGCTCTAAATCTCTACTTAACCAAACTTAAGGGTGTTAAGTCTTCCGCTGAAAAACAAACCACATTGAGTTAATTTAGACTTAACAATGAGTTATTCCATCAACAACTCAATTGAGTCGGTTGAGAGACTAACTCTACCGATTAACTAAATTGGTCATCCACCAAGGACACAAAATTTTGTGTAGTATCAACTCAATTTTTAAAAGGACTAAATCAAAAATTTGGTAAGGTTTATTCAACCCCCTTCTAAACCTTACACCTACACCCCTTGGGACCTACAAGTGGTATCGTGAGCGGTTGGTTCATTGAGCCTTCCGCACCGGTTCTCGAACTAGATCTCCAAACTTTTCAAAGTCTGCTTTAGTACTTAAACTTTCAAAACTCTTTTATCATTAAAATTTATTATCATGGAAGCAAATTTGACACGCATCCCTATGTTCACAATTGAAGAATTTGATGATTGGAAAATTCGTATGCGAGGCTCATCTATCAACATTACATGATGAGATGTGGATAGTGATAGAGGATGGGCCACCGCAAATCTTAAAGGTGAACACAAATTCTGTAAGAAGAGCCGAATCAAGGTGAAGAGGATGTTGCTCCCATCACAGAATGCATGGTTGAAAAACCAAGAACCGAATGGACAAATGATTATAGAAAAATATACAACCTGCAGACAATGTAGCCAAGGACATCCTTTACAAAACCTTGGACAAAGCCATGTTCAATAAAGTCAAATCATGCAAAACGGCTAAAGAAATTTGGGACAAGCTAACATTGATTTGTGAAGGCTCGTGAGCAAATCAAAGAAAACAAATTATCAAAATGGTCAGTACAAATTTGAGAACTTCAAAATGATCTCGGGAGAAAACCTGGATCAACTGGATGCTCGGTTCACGTAAATCACCAACGAGCTATCTCGCACTTGGAAAGGAATATACACGAAGAAATGTGTATGAAGATCTTAAAAGTCTTCCAAATGAATGGGAAATGAAAGTCATGGCACTAAGACATTCCATGGACCTATCAAAGACATCCAACCATGAACTATTCTCGGACCTCAAAGCCTACGAGTTTGAGCCGAGAAGAAAAGACCAGAAGAGACAAATTGTACTCCAAAACAATTTGCTCTAATTGTTAAAGATGGGAAGAGAGTCGAGGTCAAAGAAGTCATTGACCCGTAAGAAATAGCCCTACTAGTAAAAAGGTTCAACAAGTTCTTCAATAAGAACTACAAGAGAGGCAAGGGCGAATCCTCCGTAAGACACTCCGGCTCCTCCAAATCAAGGGAAGATAGGTCAACCAAGAGAACAGATCATCAAAAAGTCAATATCAAAGGGCCGACAATCCAAGAATGGAAAGAGTCGATCAAAAGGTTGAATATCTATCTTGAACTCAGAGTAACCAGGTCACTATGCCATTGATCGCCCATATCCTGTAGTCAACAAATACAGAATGAAGAAAGAAAGAAAGGTCTTGAGAGAAAGAAGACAAGAAAAGAAAAAGGCAATGTTGGTCGAAAAATGCCGAGTCAAAAGACACAAATTGATTCGAGCAATGAAGCCGACTACTCAAGTGACTCTACAAGAAGAAGCCCGATCCGTTTGATGGCCAAGGAACAAGATCAACCTGACCAAGAAGATGAGGTAAACTCCAACTCATCAAACTCGCATTCTAGTGATAGTGACTCAGACACACACACCTCATCACCCACTCGATCTTTATGACTCATTAGGCAAAATGATGAAAGATTTTGAACACATTAAATCCTCACACACACTACTAAATGAGGAAAACAATACTCAAGAGCGAAACTCACAAATGACTAAGCAAAATGAGTACTCTAAGTCAAATAGGCATGAGAATGAAAGTTTAAAGGTGAAAAAGCCAAGCTACTAGTAGAAATTGCTTTGCCATAGAAAAGAGGGAGAATGACCTCAAAAATGTTATTGCCTCATTCACTAAGGCATCTAAATCATTGGATGATCTTATTATGAGTCAAAGAGAATGTGGAGACAAGACAGGCTTAGGATTTAACTCCTCTGTGATATGTCAAACTTCAAAAGTAATTTTGGAAAAAGGATCTTCAAGCAATGAAGAGTCTAAAAAATCCAAAACTCTAAATGTTGCACACACATTCACTCCAAAGCACAATTACAAGCAAACTGCCTTGGTTATAAAGGAAAAGGAAAACAGCAATGATTGAGTGCGCCTGAAAGGACAAATGAGAAGAGATTCAATGAGTTCCTCAAAGAAACTCCAAACAAAAATACTCTGTAAAGAAGAAGCGAGCTACCAAAACCCCAGAAAATCTATAAAAGAAATACATATGATGGGAATGGTAGAAAATATCCAAGCCAAGTCGATTGGAATGATGTGAACTATCGGATAGACTTATGGAATATAAGCCCAAATGGCAAAGGCCTAGAACTCAAAGAAAGGCCATTCCAAAAGTATAAGAGCTTTCATCAAAGACACATATGCACCTAGGCACTACACTCGGAGACACCACAATTACCCAAAGAAGAAGCGATTGCCAAAACACATATACAGCATACGAGACAAAAGAGACAAATTGTATGAACCTAGAATCCCCAAGCAATTTGCCAAGATTAATTATGATTATGGCACTGATAGATGGCAACCCCTTAGAGTCAAATCATTTGGCTATAAGTTGGTTGGATCATCTTACAATTCTAACCCCTCGGACCCGCATAAGTATGGGTACCTAAAACTTAATTTCCTTGATTGCGAGTTCAAGGAATGTGAGTGCCAAGGCACCTGGTATATGGATAGTGGTTGTTCCATATATGACAGAAATAAGAAAAATCTGTCAAAATTCAAGGAAGTTAAAGGAGCAAAAGTCATATTTGGAGGAAATGAAGCTCCAGGTGAAATAAGAGGCATTGGATCCATCAAGAGGAATGGATTAGAAATCACGGATGTTGCATATGTTGAAGGACTCAACTTCAACTTGCTAAGCATCGATCAACTCTGTGACAAGGGCTATAATGTTGGATTTAACATGGGTATATGCCAAATCAAGGAGGTGAATCGAATGAAGTTGTGTTGCAAGGATGCGCATAAAAGAACATGTATGTAGTAGATTGGTCAACCGCTACACCCAACACTGTCCACTAGCAAAAGCACACCAATCAAGTTGGTCGTGGCACAAAAAGCTGAGTCACCCGAATTTCAAAACGATTAATAAGCTTGCCGTAAGTAGTCTTGTGGAAGGACTTCCAGGACTCGAGATACGAAAGGAGAGTATATGTGACGATGTCGAAGGGAAAACAAATCAAATCATCATTCAAAGAAAAGACATGCCCATCTTCAACAAGAATATTGCATCCGCTACATATGGATCTATTTGGCCCAAAGGAACCAAATAGCATAAGTGGAAAGAAATACACCTTGGTGGTAGTAGATGACTACTCAAGATATACATGGACAATATTCATGTGTATGAAGAAAGAAACTCTACGAAACTACCACAAATTACTGAAGAGGATTCAAAATGAGAAGAGCCAAACCATTATCAAAATAAGATCGGACAGGAACCGAGTTTGTCAATGGAATAATAACTCGAGATTGTATTGAAAATGGTATTGGTCATGAACTATCTGCGAAAGGACTCCAAAGCAGAATGGAGTTGCGAGAAAGAAGGAATAGAACTCTCAAAGAAGCAACAAGGACCATGTTAGTTGAAACAGGGGTTACCAAAAAGATTTTGGGTCAAGCAATCAACACAACTTGCTACACTCAAAACAGATGTATGATAAAAAATGACACGGTGACAAAGACTCCTATGAGATTTGGACTGAAGAAAACCAAATGTTGCATATTTTAGAATATTTGGATGTAAATGCTTCATCCACAACAATGGCAAAGACAATCTAAAGGCCTTCGATGCTAAAGTCGATGAAGGTATCTTCTTGGATACTCACGGTGAAAGCAAAGCCTCTGAGTACTCAACAAAAGGACTATGGTTGCGAGAAGAATCCATTCATGTGGTATTCGATGAGCCAAATGTAAATGGAGAAGACATTGAAGAGTCACCGATAAGTCAATCATCCAACCATACGAAGAGTCCCTATCTTTGAAGTCAAGTCGGAATTATAAACTCGAAGAAGATGAGATAGTCAATCTCAAAAACAATGGAAAATTTGCGGCTAAGTGACTACGAGAGAGTCGATCAAAGCAACACACAATGCTAGACGATCAATCCACAACTTACTCGGCTGATGTAAGATGGGCGAGAGACCATCCACCGTAACTTGTCATTGGAGATATAAGAGAAGGTGTCAAAACAAGATCCAACTCAACAAGAAGTTATGTTCACATGCTTTATCTCGCAAATAGAGCCCAAAGATGTGTTACAAGCATTGGATGACACACATTGGATTCAAGCTATGCAAGAAGAGTCAATCGGTTTGAAAGAAATAAAGTATGGGAATTAGTTCAAAGACCCACCCATCAAAACGTTATTGGTACTAAATGGGTGTTCGAAACAAGATAAACGAGGAAGGTTCTGGTAAGAAACAAAGCAAGACTAGTAGCCAAAGGATATTGCCAAGAAGAAGGAATAGATTTTGATGAAACATTTGCTCTCGTAGCAAGATTGGAAGCTATAAGGATGTTTCTTGCCTATGCGGCTCACAAGAATTTTATCGTATATCGATGGATGTAAAAAGCGCATTCCTAAATGGTTTATTGGAAGAAGAAGTGTATGTTGAACAACCTCCGGATTTGAGCGAGAAGACTCTTGGAGATAAGGTATACAAACTCAAGAAAGCTCTGTATGGATTGAAACAGGCACCCGAGCATGGTATGACACTTTGTCACAATTCCTAACTCGAGAATGGATTCACAAAAGGAAAAGTAGATAGAACACTTTTCGAATTCAAGACAAGAAGAGTATACTCTTTTGCTTGTTCAAATATATGTGGATGACATCATTTTTGGATCCACAAACAAAGAGCTATGTGAAAAATTTTCAAACCTCATGCAAAGTAAATTTGAAATGAGCATGATGGGAGAGTTGACATTCTTCCTTGGACTCCAAGTGAAACAACCAAGGATGGAACCTTCATAAGTCAAACAAAATACACCGTAGATTTAATGAAGAAATTTGGTATGGAGGAGAAGTCTTCCGTGAAAATACCAATGAATACATCACAAAATGGACATGGATGCAGATGGCAAACTGTAGATCAAACAAGATACGAGCACTTATTGGATCATTTCTCTATCTCACAAAGAAGCCGAGGCCGTACATCACCTTTCTTTGTAGGTGTATGTGCAAGATTTCAATCTGCTCCAAAAGAGAGCCATATGACAAAGATCTAAGAGAATATTGAGATACTTGAAAGGAAGCCAAGAAGTTGGCTTATGGTATCCAAAGGAAGGTGGATTCAAGCTAATTGGCTATTCGGACTGACTATCTTTGGATGCGAGTTGACAGAAAGAGCACCTCGGGCACATGTCAAATGCTAGGAAACAGTGATTTCCTGGTTTAGCAAGAAGCAAAATTCAATAGCCACCTCTACAACAAGAAGCATACATAGGCGCGACAAATTACAGCCCAAATCCTATGGATGAGACAAAGAAATGAGAGACTATGAAGTTGAGGAAAAAGAAATTCCAATCATGTGTGATAACACAAGTGCAATTGCAATCACTCAAAATCTGTGTTTGCACTCAAGAACAAAGCATATCGATGTCGATATCACTTCATAAGAGATCATGTTGAAAAGAAGGACATCATCTTGGAATATATCTCAACCGATAAACAATTGGTGACATCTTCACAAAACCATTATGTGAGTCAAGATTTGAAGAACTCAAGCATGAGTTAGGGTTAATTGAGTGAGTGACACTCGGAAGAATCAAAGAAAAGAAATGGAACACAAAAAGGGAAAAATAGTTGAACTCACAAATCAGCTAAGTAAATCACCGTATCGGAAAGACAATATACCAAGTCACCGACAAAATGAGTCACAAAGAGAACTGTGAGAAGAAGAGTTAAACCAAAGGGTAAAAGCTGAGTCATTTATGAGCAAAGTGACAAAAACGCAATCGTTTTGACTAAGCGGGAATGTTTTTAAGAATTACGTCGATAATTATGACGTGTCACAAAAAAGCCGCACACCAAGCTTATGATTGGATATAAATCTTTGCCGCATTAAATACGAGACATTAAATGCTAAATCGGGCGTGCAAAAATCTAAGCCGTTGATTTTGATCACATTTCAAAACCACCCGCACGCCCTTTCATAAACCATACTTAAGCATTCCTTCTTCTCTCTCTCATATTACCAAAACCGTTCATTTCTTTGAAGCAAAGGCAAAACTCTCTCAAAACCCTATCTATCTTCAAATCAACCTCTAAGTTTTCTTGGTGAAATCTTGAAAAATGGCACCAACCTATGATTTTGTCAAGTTAGGAAAGCAAATCCACACCAGTCTACCGTGGGATTTCGACGGCATGGTGAAACAGGGTCCGACGACACCTTAGTGAAGAAAATTGCTGAGAAATTGGAAACGCCTGGGTCGAAATCGTTTCGGCGTTGGAATATCCAATGACCTATGTGGAGGAGGTCGCACGCTTCTCGTGAACGCCGAGACTCACGATGAAGGGATAAAGTCATCTGCTCACGGAAAGAAGTTCACCATCTCTCGCGAAGGATTTGGTGAACATTGCTCACTACCGACTTTAAGGAGCATCGAAATCAACGATCTTTGATGTAAACCTGGTCAGCCGCCAGCTTGGAAGGAAATAGCCAAGCCCGACTATGCTTGATAAAATAGTTTACACAAAAACAAGAGGTCTTGAAGGAGGATTACCACAAACTGTTGGACATAGTTGCCAAATGCATAGACATCAAATTTGGCGGCTTTGACCAATCACAAAGCAAAGTTGATCGTAATGGCTGCGATCATTGAAGAAAAGAAAATAAATCAATGAGTTTGTCTACAAAGCAGACTGCATAGTTGTCTTTCCGATAGTTGCCAAGACGACCCGGCTCCTCGAGAAGAAAACACCAAAGCACGCCCCCGCCGCCCAAGACTGAAGAAACTCTCTCTCAACCGAAATTCCTCTGCGGTACAAACTAGGAGACGAAGAAGAATCATCAAGCACTCCGAGCTTGAGAAACCGGGCCGAGTCGGCCCACTCACCAGAATGGCATACCTGAGACTGGAGAAGTAGAGTCCCCGGATATAATTGATGAAACAATAAGTCTCTGTGAAGGCGATCAATGAGGCAAATCAAGAAACAAAGCAGTTGTAGTCCGCGCAATGAGAGACACAAGAAGAAGTCGATAGAGCTGATAGTGATGTGATGATCCTATCCCCACCTTACCCGGACATCCAAAATCATCTGCGTGAGTGGAGGAAGTGGAAATTGAGTCGATCAAGGGAAATGGTTCAACGACCCGAGTTTATCGAAGAAGAAGAGGAACTGGCGAACTTCCTTGACTAACCTCTCTGTGATCTCAAAGATCGATGAAGAAAATCGCACGGATATCCCGCATTTTTCAAGGATAAGGAGAAGGAGAGACTGGCGAGAGAAGTGAGGCAAGAGAGAAGGCCAAAGATCTCGCCCTCTCACCGGAACCCGAGAACATACACATTCTCGCCCCGATATTCTATCGAAAAGTGATGAGGATCTGGACCTGTTCCGCCCGCGTAAAGAGTTGCAAATGCAGCAAGCAATGCATGAATCCAGAATTCTTCATGAGAAGAGCATGATGGAGGGACCAGGAGAGTCCTCCAAAACACAAATTGAAAATTGATCCAATGGGAGTGGTTCAAAGAAATCGCCACCGTTGTTGCTTGCCACCACTTCCCCACTCACTCGGAAGAAGGAATTAAGGAATCTGGCGATGAAACTGGGTTAGTGGGGACCCCATTGAGCCAACCCCTAATGAAGATGTCTTACCACCGCCCCAACAAATTTGAACACTCAAGAGATACAAATGGGAGTTTGGAGACGAGTGACCCCATTCCAGTCACTCACCGGTGCGCCAAACCGAGGGGAAAACTCCATCCACTGCAGCAAGGTCGGAGAAAGCCGCATATGACTCCACGACGAATCTAGGAGGCGAAGTGGAGAAGGAACAACCACAAAGTACACAAAGAAGTTGTCATCAACGGCTCGGGACGATTGAGATTGTCTCGGTGAGGTGCCAACTCGCTCTAAAGGCTAATGACGCCGCTGATGCGGTCGAGGCACAGAGGAAGGAATGCCGGGAGTTAACACTGGGCAATGAAAGTGCAATCCATGGGGTTGAGACTCCAATGGATGCCACCACAGAAGACCCAAAGACAAATGACACTGTCGAAAGGAGGTCCAATGCCTCACCGCGGTTGAGACTCGTAGGGAGGTAATGAAGGCCCACGGAGGTTGAGACTTCCCTGGTAAAGAAGCTGCAGAGAGAACATCCCTCCCGCTATCATTGATCCATCCGAAAAGGAGATAAAGCGCTCATGATTCCCAGGATAATCATGATGTAACCTTTTTTGGGACCGGAAAACGAAGAAGAAGAGTCATCCCCGTGACCGATCCAAAAGACTCACGGATGTTCCCGGCCAGACGAGCAAGTCGATCTCAAGACTACTCACAAACTTTCAATTTTGATGATGATCCACTAATGGAAATCTCATCATCGTCCGATGACGCTTCGATAAGGCCGAGACCACCCACTCAATTGGAGAAACCAAATGAGACCAACGGGCGTTGAGACAAACCGAGGCTCGGCAAAGGGGTCCACTTCACAAAAGACCCCAACAAACAGAGTCCACCGCACAGCTCTTCAAGTCAGCAGTTCGACTCAAAAGGAACTTCACGCGTACCTCTCATCATTGAACAAATCCCGGTTGGCCGTGATGATTCCTTTGTAGAATCATTTCCTTTCTCCCTGGAGGTACCCGACCTCCCAAGAGTCGAGAACGAGCTCGCACGCTTCCACACCAGCTCTGTCATTCCGTCAGTACCATCGTTCGGTGACTATGACTTTGACGCCGCATGGCCATCACCGCAACGGAAGAAACAAATTGAAGTTCGGGAGGTGTTCAAGGCATTATTTGCTGAAATTGAACGGATGGAGAGGCACCAGGCCTCTATGGACATGCGATCGACAACGAGATGCCAACTTATCTGGCGACTTGAGAGGCATAACAATCGGGATCGGGGAATGGTGGCAACAACAAGAAACAATGCGTGTGGAACAAGTTCGATACTTGAGGACATTGTTCAACAAGTCATTGTATGGAGAGCCGAGAATGCTTTGATGCAAAAACGAAATTGAGAGAACACATTGAGCACATGCATGAAGCTCACACTTCTTAGAGATAAAGTCTGCTGCGTGAGCAAAATAAGAGTGATCTCCAGCGTATGGAAGAAAACATGGATAGAAAATTCAGCCTTCTCATGGTGAGATGAAGCCGATTTCAAGAGAGTCCAACGCTACTCGCTCCGAATTTCGTGCCGCATACACCGCAGCAGACTCGAGGCGAACTCGGCTATCGCGAGCTCGACTTCTTGCTTGCCAAGATATGTTTCAGTGTTCCTCTCTCCTTTGATGATGCCAAAAAGGGGAAGAGGAATACTTTAAAGCGCTAAAGAGATCCGGCCGAAAAGGAGAAAGCAATGTAAAGGGAAAGACAAATGAGGAAGTGTCAAAACAAAAGAAAGGAAAGTCCGTTGAGGGGGAAGGATCGAAAGATGTGACCTTGATGATTGCACAAACCCCAACAAGGTCTTCACACAAATTGACATTATCAAAGAACAAACTCCCGAATGACTCGCCACTCCAACACTGCTATATCTATGGCCGGAAAGAGAAAGACAATTGAAGCGAGGGATGGAGGAAGTGGAAGGAAGAATGGATGCCCGAGTTATGAACATCTTGAAACAACATGGAGGCATTCCAAAGAGACAGAGACACTTATGCCATCTCGTATGTCGGGACCGAGCCACGATCGATTGATGAATTTAAAACGCCGCATCCAAGGATACTTTGCAAAAATGTCTATGGCTCAAGCTTGGGACTTGTCTTGGGAAAAAAGGGTCTCACGTTATGCGAAGAAGGCGACAGCAGTGACTACACGGCACCCATCGCTCTGCTGGTCACTCCGCCGGTCACTCACCGAAGGAAAGAAAGACCCCAAGTACAATACACGCCCGCAGGTAGAGGAAGAAGCGTGGTGGAGGAAGAGGTTTCGGACCTGGGCCTCCGCCCAAAAAACATTGAGTCGTAGATCCGTGGCAAGAAAGGAGGGATCTACTGGGCTGGTCTTGACCAAGTAGCCAATTTGCAAGTGGCTAAAAGTAATCTTTTGAGTATGCGAAAAGAATAGAAGAAGAAAATAAGAGACAAACTCAGCTATGGGAGGAAAGACAAGAGAGATTAAGAAGAGATGAAGTCGCTGCTGGAAGGCATATGAAAAAAAAGAAGAAGGCGGTGACGATGAGAAAAAGAGAAGAAGAGCGAAGATCTTGAACAAGATGAAAGAAGGAGATGCAGCGAAGGAGATGAAGTGTTGTCTTTGTCCACCCCTTCATGTATTTTACTGTGTAAATACATACTATGTAAGTCTTCCGCAAAAAGCTATAAATTCTTTTTTTCTTTTCTGTAGACAAATGTTTGCTCTGATACACCTTGTAAACAGTTGTGTAAAAAAAGAACAAGAATGTTATGATCAATAAAAGGATTGATTCTACGCATACATTCTATGTGAGTACACTATCTGTATGTATCTTTGCTATTTACATTTTTGAATGTTTTAAGTTTTGGCATCATCAAAAAGGGGGAAATTGTTGGGAAATTTATTGTTTAGATTTTGATGAATGCCATGTAAAACTTAGAATAGGAAGTTGGCACCCCATTTTTGTTGTAAACCGCATTGTAATAAATAGGGCTGGGTCAAGCCGAGTTAAGTCGGCTATGCCCAAACATGCAAGACAACCGGAGACTAGAAGGAAGACTCATTGCAAGACAGTGAGTATGGCAAAGAAGAGAAGACGAACTCTATCAAGGAGCAAACAGATGCGGTGAGTGGAGTATCGATCAAGTCAACTCAAGAAAAGCCAAGTCTCAAGTTGAAGTGACAGGAAGAGTCATCCATGATTGGAAGGCGACTCTAAGTCACCTGGGGAAAGCAAGGAAATGCGGTCAAGTCGAGATAATCAAAAAGATCCGTTGCAAAATCAAGAGAATTACTTAAACAAGTAATATCTCCATGCTACCTTTCTCGAAGTGCTCGATCCCGAGCGTGCAAAAGGAATAAACCAATGGGAAGCACTACACCGTGTCGTAACTCGAAAAGGTGAAGAACAATTCATACGAGGAAATGGCAATTCCAAGGATCGCAACAAGACAAGCCAACGACCACAAGTGACTTTAAAAATAAGCCTATCTCTTCAACGGGCGATTTTTGAAAGATCACTATAAAAGGCCGAGGAATGACTCGAGAGTAGGTGACCGTAACCACAAACATTCAAGCAATTATTAGAACTATAACCTGAAATATTCTCAAGTTATTAAACGCTCAATCCTCAAGCCTACACTACGAAGAACATCAATCCAACACTCACCGTGAAGGAAAGATAACTTCAATCGGTTGAAGAGGAAATTCAAGAATCAAGGGGTCTACATCCCACGAAGGATTGTAGGAAGGTTCAAGGTCAAACCAAGTCTTGAGCTTTTGGAGGGCTTCGTGATCAAATCCAAAGAGCTTGAGCAAGTGGGTCAGTAGTAGTAAAAGCGCCCGGTGCCTGTGAAGAAGGCGAGTCGTCGAGAAGCCACCGAGTGATCAAGGCGTCTCAGATCGAGTCCCAAAGGATCAAGTCACCGTGTGATCAAGACTTGTATCGGGATCATTACCACTTTGTATCGATCAATACCTAGTGGATTCCTCCGGAGTTGGAGAAGAGAGGAGTAGAAGAATTACCCCATCTTCGAACCTCTATAAAAATCTTATTGTGTCATTTACATTTCAAAGACTTTAATTCTTGCATCATATTTGTTTAATTCTCACGACATATTTGCTATCCATTAGATAATCTCTAAGTACTAAATCAAGCTCTAAATCTCTACTTAACCAAACTTAAGGGTGTTAAGTCTTCCAACAAAAACAAACCACGATTGAGTTAATTTAGACTTAACAAATGAGTTATTCCATCAACAAATCGGTTGAGTCGGTTGAGAGACTAACTCTCTACCGATTAACTAAATTGGTCATCCCACCAAGACACAACTATGTGTAAGTATCAACTCGAATTTTTAAAAAGGACTAAATCAAAAATTTGGTAAGGTTTATTCAACCCCCTTCTAAACCTTACACTTACACCCCTTGGGACCTACATTACACCATTTTGTCTTTATAGTTCTTTTAGATGATGTACAATTAGTTATACAATGATGCACTGCTAGATATAAAATGGTGCACAATTAGTTATTAAATGGTGCACAGTTCAGCTATTAAAATGGTGTGTAATTCAGTTATGGAAATGTTATCTTTATCATATCCATGATTGTAGGGCGGCGTCATTATGGAAAAGGTGGTAATACCATTTTGTATTTATAGGGTTACTAGATGATGTACAATTAGTTATACAATGATGCACTGATAGATATAAAATGGTGCACAGTTAAGTTATTAAATGGGAAGATGGTTACACCATTTTGTCTTTATAGTTCCTTTAGATGATGTACAATTAGTTATACAATGATGCACTGTTAGATATAAAATGATGTACAATCAGTTATTAAATGGTGTACAATTTAGCTATTAAAATGGTGCACAATTTCAGTTATGAAAATGTGATATTAATCAATCCCTTGATTGTAAAAGCATGATTTATGGCATTTTGCTAGTTACTATTATGTCATTTCCACCTATTAATTAATTGATAAATCAGTTATTTTTAGTAGCAATCTGGACCATTGAATAAAAGGTGCGGATAGATGGGATCAATCCACACTGTCACATGGTAAGAGGCTGCCACACGAGATCCCATCCCTATATATATATATATATATATTATATTTCTTATATGCATTCTGTAGGTCCAAAGGGGTATGTTGTAAGGTTTAGAAGGGGGGGTTGAATAACCCTTACCAAATTTTCGAATTTAGTCCTTTTAAAATAATTTAACAGAGTTGACTCGAATCAGCTAAGTCCTTGGGGGACATCTAGGTTGGCTTACTTCAACAAAATTACCCACTCAACAGACTCGACATAGCTGTTGATAGTATAACTCAGCTTGGTCAACTAGTAATTAACTTTTTAATTGATTTGGTTTTTGTTCAGCGGAAGACTTAACACCCTTGATATTTTTAAACTTGTTTTTAACACTTATTTTAGCAATGTTATTTATTATTAGCTGGGTTAGCAATATAAACTTAAACAACAGATATAAAATAAGCAGGAAATCAAATGTTGTAAGTAAAATGACACAAGCAAATTTTATAGTGGTTCAAGGATAGGGTAATTCCTCTAATCCACTCTTCTCCAACTCCTGGAGGAATCCACTAAAATGAGATCTGGTTACAAAGTAGTTCTCGATCAGTCGAGTCAGCCTTGATCACACGGCCGGTGCCGCTTCTCTGAGACTCGAGCTTCTTCACAAGACAGTGGCCTTGCTACTACTTGACTCCCTTCGAACCCTTGGAATTGATCACACGATCTTCCAACAAGCTCAAATCTTCTGGTTCGACCTTGAACCTTACTAACTCCTTCAACCTTGGAGAGTAGACCCCTTAAGTTCTTAAAAGTGTTTCCTCTTCAATTGGATGAAGTATTCTTTCCTTCACCGAGTGTGTTGGATCGAGTTCCTTCGAATTTAGGCTTGAGGAATATCTTAGTAAGCTTGAGAATATTTTTGCAGGTTTTGCTTGCTTGAATTGTTTGTAAGAACGGTCACCTATTCTCATTTGTTTCCTAAGCCTTTTATAGTGCTTATTTGAAAATTTGCCCGTTGAAGAGATACACTATTTTCAAATAACACTTCTTGTTCGTTGGCTTGTCTTTTCTTGACTTGCATCTTGTGATGGTGACATTTTCTCGTATTAAATGATGTATGCAGCTTTCCAGGACCTGACACAAGCTCAGTGCTTCCCATTGGTTTATTCCTTTTGCACGCTTCTGGGACGAGCACTTTTAGACATGGCATCATAGACATATTACTAATTTAAGTAATATCCTTGACTTCTGTGTAACAGATTAATATCAATAGACTTGACTTGATAGTTGTCTTTACCCCTTTGACTTGAGTCAGCTCCAACCTTTTAGGAATGACTCAACTGTCAGTTCAACTGATAGACTAAGCTCTTAACTGACTTGACTGTCACCTCTTCAACCTTTACTCAGTTGTCCCTCAGCTGTATCTCTTTCAGTCGATTTTGTGCCTTTCATCCTGACTACACTCAACTCGACACACAATGGTCTTCACTTTAGTCTTCAGTTGACTCTTGTATTCTTCAACATAGCTGACTTCACTCAGCTCATGCAGTCCTATCTATTACAAATAGAAATACAAGGAAAATGGGGTGTCAACTTCCTATTCTAAGTTTTACATGGTATTATCAAAATCTAATAATAAATTTCCTAACACATTCAATTTACATAACAACACCACACTCTATTACACACCCGTGCATCACACGGGTAAAAACTAGTATATGTATTATATTGTAATAACACACCTATCAATATGAAAATAAAATGGGTTAGCCTCCTATCAGACCGTCTAACGGATCAAGTTCGTTAGACGGATCCAAATACCAGGTATGCGGTCAATCCCCCCATTCACCCGCACAACTATTAATACCATTAACCGCATCCGCTGCTAATACTTTTTGGGAGGGCTACTATTACTTTTATGGAGAAATACTAAAATATCTTTAATCAGAAAATCTAATATTTTTTAAGACTATTAATATGTTTTAAGGGGAATACTAATATTTTTGTGGGATAAAATCAATACTTTTCATGAGTATCACTAGGAAAAACTGTTCAAGGGGATTACCAATACTTTTATGAGGGATTGCTAATACTTATCACGGGAAAAACTAATATTTTTTAGAGTTGTCTAATATTACGTTACTGTTTAATACTTTTGAAGGGGATAATTAATACACTTTAGATGGTTTACTAATACTTTTAAAGGAGAAAAATCAATACTTTTCATAAGGGCTACAAAAATATTGTTTAAGGGGATTACATACTTTTCAAATGTACTACTAATACTTTTCAAGGGGAAAACTAATATTTTTAACAGCTTCTAATATTAAAAAAATACCACCGGTCTAGAGATCCTACAACACGCCCCAGAATATTACAAAAATATTATCGATGCATAAAATTACAAAATAAATTCGGGTCGGATTGGGTCCATCTAACGAAAATGACCCGTTAGACGGTCTAACCATTTTTTTTGTCAAAATAAAAATATATCTTCCTATACAATTAGATTAAAAGACCCTGTTCTTATAAATTCTTTACATATTTGTTTTTTTATAGGGGGGAGCGGAAATTGGGATATCTTAGGAGGAGATGGATGAGATTTGAATTTGGGTATTCTTGCTCGCCCCATGGCTATATCTAAATACCAATGCAAAAACTTGTATAGGACCGTCTTACGGATCCTATTCCGTAAGACGGATCCTACTGCGACCCACCCGTTATATTTAAAAAAGAAAATTCGTGCGCTTGTGGGGAATGGAACCTATGAGCCTATGGAGACATAAGGTGTTATTCTACCACTAGACCACTGGTGCTTGTTGTGCATATTTACTATAACCATGAGTATAACCATGAATATAAAGCTTCATTATCATCCCTTCATTTTAAAAATTTAAATTCTCTGAATAGGAATGATACTTTATCCGAAAATAGTGATACTTTTGAGTAATAAATATGATACTTTTAAGGTGAACATTGATATTTTAATTTTTACATATCAAAAAATAAGATTTTTTGATATACTCATTCTAGTCTCATAGCTAATGTTTTTTACATTGAAAAACTGATACTTATGCTGGAAATAGTGATACATTTGATATTAAATATGATACTTTTATGATGGACAATGGCATTTTAAAATTTTAAATTCTCTAAATAAAAAGTAATATTTTATCCGAAAATATTGATACTTTTGAGTAAGAAATATGATAGTTTTAAGGTGAACATTATTCAAAAAATAATTTTTTTTGATGTACTCATTCTAGTTTCATAGCTAATGTTTTTTACCATTGAAAAACTAATACTTGTGCTGGAAATAGTGATACTTTTGATGTTAAATATGATACATTTGTGATACTTCAATCTAATCATTTTCTAATATGCGACTGTATTAAAAAAAAACATGATACTTTATCCCAAAAAATGAATATTTTTACTCATAAAAGTGATACTTTTAACTCTGTCATATTTATTTTTCTTTTTTCACTGTATTGAATTCATACTTCGTGATTTATTTACAAAAACATGATACTTTATCTCAAAAAATGGATACTTTTACTCATAAAAGTGTTACTTTAGCTCTATCTTATTTATTTTTCCTTCGTGATTTAAAGTATCATGTTTTTTTAATATAGTCACAAATTAGAAATGAAGGAAAGAAGAAAAAATAAAAAATAAATATGATATAGTTAAAGTAACACTTTTATAAGTAAAAGTATCCGTTTGTTGAGATAAAATATGATATTTCTTAATACAGTTACAAACTAGGAACAAAAAAAGAGGAAAAATAAAAAATAAATATAATGTAGTTAAAGTAACACTTTTATAAATATCCATTTATTGAGATAATGTATCAAGATTTTTTAGTAGACTTGGGTTCGGTTCTTAGCCTTTACATTTATAGGCATTTTTAATTTTTTTTAATTATCAGGCGTATTTATGAATGAGTTTATATAAATTATTATACTAAAATTGCACAATAAGTACTAGTGGTGTAGTGGTAGAACACCACCTTAGTCTATTAAGGTCGTGAGTTCAATTCCGCGCGGAGTAGATTTTTAAATAAGAGGTGCGGGGTGGGTGGGCGTGGGCGGGCGTGCGTTGGGTGGGGGCTGGGCAGCGGGGTGGGGCGTTAAGTGGGTTGGGGTGACGCGGCGGGTCGCGGTCGGGTGGGATCCGTCTTACGGATCCTAATCCGTAAGACGGTCCTACAGGAGACCTACTCAAATACCAATTTACATAATTGTTTTTTTTATTCACAGGCTATGTGATGGTAAACGTACATGTTATTTTATTAATTTCGAATTAGAATTTTTAATGGAGAGTTCATCATTCTAATCTCCCAAACAAAGGAGTTTAATGTCATTGCAACATATCTTAGGGATGCTTATGTAATTTACTTGATATATTTACGCTACCGACATTTTAGTCCTTAGGAGAATTAAAACTCTTGCACATTGACTAGCATGCGGATGTAGTACTCCACTACTCATTAGATCTACATGAGCTGGCAACTCTTTTAAAATTAATTTGAATTTGAAACACTGATCGGAACCACCTCTTATCAACCAATAAGTCTCCCTGTAATTTTCCCAAATTTTGCTTGTGTATATTTACCACTCATTTATTAGTGAAAACTAGGAGTGTCCATTTCGGATCTGAAACGCAAATCCAACACGAATCTAACACGAAGTTAATGGATATGGGTCCAAGCTTCATGGGCCGGGGCGAAATCGAGTCAAACCCGAATAACCCGTCAATTAAACAGGTCGGACTCGGGTCAACCTGCTATGACCCATTTAAACCGTATAACCTGTTTGTGATTCTTTTTGAATAAATCGAAAATATATTAAAAATGAAAAAAACGAGTTCGATTACAAGCAAGCCACTTGTAGCGAAAGAAAAATAAAGTCGAAATGTATACTGAGAAAGAAAAGCGTCGATCGATCACAAGCCGACCAAGTAGCTAAATGGTTGGGGCCTCGTTAAAACCTCCCAAGGTAAAACCTACCTGTTTGGGATAAACTCCGGCACAGGAAAAAGTATCCCCATAAAAACGTCCATAGAGAAAAACAAGAAAAACAAGGACGCATTATCTAACGAATCTGAAGGTGGATTGGCCAACATAATCCTCCGTGAGCAGGGACATATTATCTTCTGGGGGAATGCCCCACCAAGTCTCCTATTGCAATTTCTTACTAAGAAAGTCTGACATGCGATTGCCTTCATGATAAATATGAGAAATCACCAAATCCATCTGAGAAATTAAGTGAAGAGTATACCGCCATTTACTCAAGTGTCGCCAAGGGACATCAGAAGAACGCTTATGAATAAAATTCACCACATAAGCAGAATCCGACTCAAGCCAAAGTTTAGTCCAGCCTTAACAAACGCATAATGAATGGCCATCATCGCCGCCATCAACTCTGCCTCAAATGCATAACTAGCACCACAACGATCCACAAAGCAACCCCGAAAGAAACCTCGACAATTTCGGAAGACCCCGAAAGCTGTAAGTCTACCCGGCGCTCCTGAAGCGTTGCCATCCATATTCACCCATCTAGGAAGGGGTTTATGCCAATCAACCTGCACTATGTTTGGAACTTTCCTTGGCCGACCAGGAACATGAAGTCTCCGAAGGATGAAAAGGTCCCGTTGATCATTATTCATGCAACCCTGATCTAAAGATGAAGATTCAACGATGAGAACCCAAAGCTAGACAATAGCAGCGTCCACCATCCAAGTCTTATCGTTGAATGCCAAATCGTTCTGGATATGCCAAATAAGCCAGATGCAAGATAATGCTGCTTCTAGCCATAAAAAAGAGACATGCTCACTGAATCTAAAAGTCATCAAGTGCACCAAGAATTCATTAAATCTGTGAGCAAGATGAAAGTGAACATCAAAGGTACTAAAGATCCAACGCCAAAAGGCTCCTGCAAAGACACAAGAGACAAATAAATGACTAGTAGATTCAGCATTAGCACAACAAAGACCACAAATAGAGGGGCCGATGAAACCCCAATTTCGCAACAAATCCAGGACCGCCAATCGATTGTGAATAACACGCCAAGCCACAATCAAATGCCTTTCCGGCATGTAAGGAGACCAAATCTATGAACCCCAATTGACCATAGGAGATGATGGACGAAGATGAGAATATGCAGCTTTCAAAGAAATCTCCCCATCAACGGAATGCATCC
Source organism: Rehmannia glutinosa (assembly GCA_016081115.2). Classification (NCBI taxonomy): domain Eukaryota; kingdom Viridiplantae; phylum Streptophyta; class Magnoliopsida; order Lamiales; family Orobanchaceae; genus Rehmannia; species Rehmannia glutinosa. Next base: position 105,402,573 of record CM071926.1, read on the forward strand.
AAACCCTTTTATCCATTGAGGATGGGGCAATCGGAAAACGAACGATGTACTAACCTAGATCCAAATAAGCCTCAACAAAAGAAAATGTGAAATGCCAGGAATCATCGTAGAAGTAGTTAGATATACGTTTCCTGAAGAGATATATGTACTCATAAGGAATTTCAATCCTATCAGCAATAGAGTATCCCAACCAGATTATCAATCCAAAATAATACCTCTCCGATAAGTCCCGAGGATCCATCGTGACTCGACCAAACTCCCTCAATGCAAGGCCTAATCCTGACCCCAAATTGAAGATGGTAAAAATGTAAGCTAATGGAACCATCAAAAAGCAAGTAGCTCTTTTGAAGAATCTGAAAGACCACAGAGTCAGACGTCATAACTTTCCAAGTTTAGTCAGAAAAGCACTATTGGCCACAATGATTGAATGAATCCCAAGTCCGCCGCCTTCTGCTCTTGGCATACAACAACGAGCCGAATTCACCACCATAGTATCCTTTGAGTTAACATCACCAGTCCAAATAAAATTACGCATGGCCTTCTCCATTTGCTTGAGCAGAGATAATGGCCATTTGCAAATCATCATAGTATGGACAAAGGAACTAGTAATGACCGAGTTAACCAAGCAAACCCTCCTAGCAAGAGACATAGCCGTCCCTTCCATCTTCGAAACTTCAGAATAATTCTATCAAATATCTGATGCAAAACGACGGGCTTTGGACCACCCTTAAAGATAGGGGCGCCCAAATAAATCGTAGGAAAGGCCCTTGACTGAATACCTAAAATATCCTGAATACGAGTCCGCATATGAATAGAAACACGGCTGCCGACAAAAACTTTTGATTTCCGAGGATTGAAAGCCTGACCCGAAATACTAGCGTAATTCATGAGTATTTGAAGAAGTGTGCGCACATTATCAGAAGAGGGCCGACGCATAATAAATATGTCATCCGCATAGAGTACCGAAGCAGGGAAAACAATATGCCTCGGAGCCAAAAACGGCGTGAGCTGATTATTGGACACCGCTGCCTCCAAAAGTTTACTCAGAACTTCCTCTGCAATACAAAAAAACAAAGGGGACAAATGATCACCCTGTCTAACCCCTCTAGTGTAGGGAAAATAACCCACTAGCGAACCATTTAACAAAACCGAAATTCGGGCTGACTGCAAAATAACCTCGATCCAGTGTATGAAGATATCAGAGAAGCCAAACCTACGCAGAACATGCAACAGAAAACCCCAACTCAGCGTATTGAATGCTTTACGTATAATAATTTTCAAAATCATGTTATTGTCCAGACGACTATGAATAATATTGAAACACTCCGAAACCAAAGCAATACAGTCATGAATTTGCCGGCCGGGGATAAAACCAAATTGTGTATGAGACAAATAAACTGGGATGATTACCCCCAACCGAGTAACTAAAATCTTAGTAATTACCTTGAAAAGGAAATTACTCCTAACAATCGGCCGAAAATTATCAATAGTGTTGGCATCTTTACTTTTCGGGATAAGATCCATAAAACTAAAGTTCAAACCAGAATGCAAATTCGAGCTCGTGAAGAAATAACGGACAACCATGGTCACATCCGATAAAATAATGTCCCAGCAATGCTGATAAAAGATACCAATAAAACCTGTTTGTGAATTTAAAAGGAAATTAAATAATAATTAATTGTAAGAAAAAATAAAAAAACAAGACATATCCTTACAACATAATTGCTAAACCTTCTTAATTATGTATATTATTATTATTTTACACGTTTTTTTTGAATGTTGTCCTCAAAATATGATTCGTATGTTATGTTATTTATGCAATTATGTTATTTCTTTTTGTGTGTTTTGAATTATGATATTTTTATTCATTGAATAGCAAATCATATTGATTGATTTTAAAAAAATAAATTTATTCAGTTAAAAATATTAAATGTACATAAAAATAATTTTATTAAATAGGTTAAATGGGTCAGGTCCGAGTTGCCTATGAAATAATTAAATATGTCGGGTCCGAGTTGATTGATTCTAACCCACATTGACACCCCTTATGAAAACATTGGGCCATAGATGAAAACTCATCAAGTGTAAGTTTTGTACTTTGCAAATGTAATTAATATTTATATGATTTATGTTATAATGACTTGGCAATCATCTGAGTGATTTCTATTTTAATAAAAGGAAATATGAGATTAAATTGATAAAATTTGAGAGGACTTAAGCCTTTGAATAAGTGTTTATGAGATGTATTTTTTAATATATATCCAATTATAATATTTTTTGCACTAGTTTTTTCTGGAGAAAGAAAGATCAAAACAGTGAAGTGAAATGTTTTTATTACACAATTATATATAAGTCATTGTACAAAGTAAAAAAAGCCAGCCAGCCAGCCAGCAAATCCCTCTATATATAATATAACTGTGATAGATCTAGTTTTTAGACACCTCCTCCTCCAAACCATCCACCACATAATTCACACATTCACATCACCGCCACCCCACCCCCATCCCCACCCCCTCCGGTTTCTCCTCTGTAGCCCACCTCTCCCTCTCTCTCTCTTCCCATAGAGTGTGTTTCTAGAGAGTCAACAGAGAGATTATACATTTGATTAGACGTAACTTATGCTGAATCAAATGAAATTCGATCCCCATTGGCGGTCCTGATCCACGGATTCAAAATCCATTCGGATCTAGATTTATCGCGCCGGGATCGTGCATTTCCCGGTGAGTCCGTTTTTCCCCCTTTGTTTTTTTTTTCCTCCGACGAATGATTCATGCAATTTCCAATTTTATATATTTTTCTATTGCATCTCTTTTTGTTTTGGTTATTTAATTTAATCTGATTTGGTTCTTAATTACTAGTTGATTGTGTTAATTATGTGCGTGTGTGAATGATCTTGCATTCATTGACGATCAATGGTCCTTTTGTTGCTCAAAAAGGAGGTTGGCATTTGTGCTGCCGTGTAGAAAAGAGCAACTCTAATACCAGTATTTTCTATCTATCTCCTTCTTCGTCTAAATTTGGCATCGTCTATGGGGGCCTATGGCTATGGGTATGCAGGGCACTCTTTTCACACTGAAAAAAGTGTAAAATATTAATTAATAAATTTGGTGGTCTTAGTGCTTTGGATTCTTGGCCTTTTCCGTTAGAAAGGCTGACCTAAATATCCAAGAACGGTGGGGGTAGCCGGGTAGGACCCAACCCATTCCATCCAAAAGCGCGTATCAACAGGCAACAATCACACAGCCTATAAAATTTATTAATCCGTCCCATTTTTCGCAAGTCTAATTTGAATTGATATAATATCTAATCTAAAGTTTGAAAAAGTGGAAATTATTTACGTTATTGGAGTATTATTATTTATTGAATAGAAGCTACCAATTTGGGATATTGCAATATAATTTTCATGGATGCAGTTTATATAGAAATAATTAGCTTTAGTAAATGTTAGTATTTTATTACATGTTCCGTTCTTTGACCTAATCTTGTGTCATTATTATTATAATTTTGTTATATTTATAAATAAAAGGGAACGGAATTGGAGGTGGAGAAATCTCGTGAAGATACTAGGTCCCACACACTGCCCTCTCTCTTCACATTTTCCATCTTTTTCTCTTATGTGGAAAGGGTTAAGGGAAAATTTTATTTACTTTCGGGTACGATTGTATTACATTAGCACACTTTTTTAGGACTTGATTGTGGATTTTCCATCATTCAATGCACATTAATTTCTTCTTATTCGGGCTAATCTTTCAACGTAATTCTTTAAAGTAATTTATTGAATGCTTTTTCTTTTTAATTATTTTTTCTTTATGAAAAAATAACCACAATATATTATACTTGTATTTGTGCGTGTAGAAACTAGAAACGCAAAACAAGATGGGCCCTTTTCTATTTAACAAGGAAATATAATGGGTCCTTTTCTAGTTTCTTTTTGCCAAATTCTGAAACTACGACCCAAGAAGAAACAAAAATTTGCCACCGCCTAGAAAAAGTGAACCAAAAATTAGTACTAAAGTCCACCAATTTCTCTTGCTATAGCCCTTTTTAATGTATACCCAACGTCACCATTACTCATGCTTATCTCTACCCATGAGTCTATCTATTAATATACAACATTTATAGGGTGACGTTATTTGCACCCTCAAAATTGATAAATACGCTCACTTTTTAAAACATATTTCATTTATTAAATACACCCTCCTTAATTTTTCAGTTTACACTTACATTGTTTTCCCCCCAAATACACCCCAAAATGATACACCCAAAGGGCGAAGGAAGAAAATTTACAAATGTAGAAGAAGATGTAATATTTTATTTTAGTTTTGAATGTAATATTTTACTTTAATTTTGCATGTATAGTTGGATTAGTTTGGGTAATTGTTGGCTATAAGTATTGAATTTTGTTTAAATTCTGGAGTTCTGAGTTTTTTTTCCTTGTTTTGTCGAGTTTTGGGAAGAAGACGATGGATGGCCACGCCTTAGGTGATACAATGGTATACTTGATCGTGCCACAAGGCACGATCGAGTTACTTTGATAGTGCCACAAGGCACGATTGAATTACTCTGATCGTGCCACATAGCATAATGACACAACCAAGGTTGCAAAGCGATTGTACCAAGTGTCGTTTTACTATTCAACAACAAAGTTTAAAAAAAAAGAAAAAAAAACATATTTTAAGTTGTAAACTAAGAAAATACTTATATTATTTGACAAAATTAATATTTTGTTTATATTTGATTAATGTGGGTGTTGAAAAATTTTAAAAAAAAGTTTCTTTTTTTTGTGGAATAAGAAGATTATAGATATTTAAAACTTCTTTTTGTGGATAAGGGTATTATAGTACTTTTTAGACTAATGTTATTTTTAAATTATACGGAGGTGGGTGTGTATGAATTTTGGGGGTGAATAATGCAATAACATATAGAACAACCAACCAAAGAATTTAAGCTAGGAGAAACCTCAAGATAATTAAGCCTGACACTTGACCCGACTATTTCTATTGACAGGTTTGATCAGATATTGTAATTAACTTTTTATCAAGTTGCTTTCTAAGAATTTAACTACACGTATCAGTCTATTTAGATGTTCAAAAATCAATTTTGTCGGGATATACTTTTCTTTAAGTGTTTTTAGAAATAAATTGTGAAATTATCTAAAAAAAAAAAGAAATTAAATTGTGAAAAAAAAGTATACCACATATATATGTGTGTGTATGTATTAATATATGTTGCAGGTGGGCCCTAGTTTATACTTTGAGATATATATATTAAACGCTACACTCCGAGAAATTTTAAAAAAAATACCACATCAACCTTTTTGTTGAAATCTTTGTCATTTAAATACTAAAGATGTATTTCCTTATTTAAGAAAATGGAAAAAGTAGAATAAGTAAATTTCTGATACTCGATTAACATTCATGAGTGCATTTCCTTATATTTTACTTGTCGGTTATCGTAACTTTCCTCCAGTCACTCGACCAGCAACAGGGAATATATATATATTTTCTTTTTCTGCAGAAAAAAAGAGAGTAAAAAATGAAACCCGTAAATAATGGGCGTATGGGACGTTGGCATTAAATTTTCTGAAGAAAAAAATAGAAATAGAAAATTGTGGCAGATCTGGGTTTATTTCTCTTGCGGTTATATTTAATTTTTTTTTTTCTGGTTTCCGGTTCGGCTTATTTGAATCCCAGTTTATACTATCCATGCTGTAACATCTTTATGTGATTGTTGTATATGTTTATGTTAATGACTCGTGCTGTTACAGATAATTTTGATCCGCATTCTGAAATTCAGAGGAACTAACGATGGCTGAAACTGAGTGTTCAAAGGAGGTGTCAAGGGTGGTCGCAATTGAGGAGAAATGTGGGTTGGACACGAGCTCTTACCAGGATCTACCCAAGCCTGATTGCAATGGGACCAACCACCACAATCAAACCAATGATCTCGATAATTCTTATGTTTTTGTGACTGGGACTGATGGCCTCCCTGATGATGCTGTCGATAATAAGGATGTGGTAGCCGTTGAGGATCAAGGACTGGAATTGGAATTTCAAAATGAAAAATTGGATGCAGTGAATGGGAAAATTAGCGATTCCCTGAATGAGGAGGTAAATGGGAATGTTGAACGAAGCAATGGCGAACCTCCAGTAGTAAATGGTGGGACCTGGAAGGATGAGAGTGCCCCTGAGGATGGAAAGGGGATCCAAGTATCTGTTGCTGATTCAGCTGAGGAGCATAATGGAAAAACTGAAAGTTCGGCAGAAGCTGAAGATAAGCAGGTTGTGGGTCTAGATCGAAAAATTGAAGGTGCAATCGATGGTGAAGAAGAGAAATCTGAACTAATTACAAAATCAGAGTCCCCTCCTGGTTTTGTAGAAAATCATGAATCTCGAATTGGGGATTTGGGTTTGGCAGCCAGATCAGGAGAGGATGAGGGATCAAATAATACTTCATCGCAGATCAATAGTTCTGGTGATGCAAATGATGAGAATGGTAATCAGATTAACTTAAGCGTAACTGAGACATCGGAAGCATGTCAGGGATCTCAAGACTTGGTTGTGGATGTAGTTGAATGTGGATTGCAAGATGTGAGCGTGGAGGCAGAGGATGAGGTAAAAAAGTTAGCAAAAGAAGTGGTGCAAAATGCAGAAAATGAAGTTTCCCCATCAATTTGCTTGGATTTGGATTTGGAGTCGAATCCAATTGATACCAAGGAAGAGACAGACGTGGTTCCGGATGTTGTTGAGTGTGACTCGCAAGATGTGAGTGTGAATGCCGAGGATGAGGTAAAGTTATCGGGAGAGGTTGTGGAAACTGCAGAACATGAAGTTCCCCCATCAACTTCCTTGGATTTGGATATGGAGTCGAATTTTATTAATACCAAGGAAGAGACAAACTTGGGTGTGGATGCTATTCAATGTGAATTGGAAGATGTGAGTGTGAAGGCCAAGGATGTGGTAAAATTATCAGTAGAAGTGGTGGAAACTGCAGAAGATGAAGTTCCCCCATCAACTTCCTTGGATTTGGAATTGGAGTCATCACCATTTAATACCAAGGAAGAGACAGATGTGGGTGTGGATGTTGAGTGTGAATTTCAAGATGTGAACGTGAAGGGCAAAGATGAGGTAAATTTAGCGGGAGAAATGGTGGAAAGTACAGAACATGAAGACCCCCCATCAACTTCCTTAGATTTGGATTTGGAGTTGAATCCAATTAATTCGAAGGAAGAGACAGATGTGGGTGTGGATGTTGTTGAGTGTGAATTTCAAGATGTGAGCGTGAAGGTCAAGGATATGGTAAAGTTATCGGAAGAGGTGGCGGAAAGTGCAGAACTTGAAGTTCCTCAGTCAACTTCCTTGGATTTGGATTTGGACTCGAATATAATTAATACCAAGGAAGAGAAAGACTTGGCTGTGAATGTTGTTGGGATTGAATCGGAAGATTTGAGTGTGGAGGCTGAGGCTGAGGCTGAGGTGAATTTATCAGGAGAAGTTGCGGAAACTGCAGAACATGAACTTCCCCCATCAACTTCCTTGGATTTGGAATCGGAGTCAAATCCAAGTAATACCAAGGAAGAGACAAATGTGGTGGTCGATGTTGTTGAGTGTGAATTGCAAGATGTGAGCTTGGAGGCCAAGGATGAGGTAAAGTTATTGGGAGAAGTGGTGGAAACTGCAGAACCTGAAGTGCCCCTGTCAACATCCTTGGATTTGGGTTTGGAGATTAATCCAATTAATAGCAAGGAAGAGACACTTAAGGAAGAGGCAGAGACAACTTTGAGTTTAGATGTACTGGAAGATCAACAGTGTGATTATGCTCTCGGCAACAATGTTCAAGTTGTTCTGGAACAGAGAGGTGAAGCTAAACCAGTACTGAGTACTACTGATTATCATGTGGAAACTGTTTGTGACCTGGTTTTAGAAGAAAAAGATATGGAGGATATCTTTGCATCTCATATTGACAATGGTGTTAAGTATCCTGAAGAACCTGATAAACACCCTGACGGCAGTGGAGTATCTCAAGAAACTATAGAATCTGAAACAAAGACTGAGGCTTCTGAGCCAACTCAAAGCTTTCCAGCTTCAGTTGCGCTTGCACCTCAAATTGAGATTGAAGTTTATGATGTCGAAACTGTTGGGGCAGTTTCTTCTTCACCTGTTGGTGGTCAAAATTCACAAATTACTGAGAAAGGACTTCCTGGTCATGATGGTTGGATAAGGTGTACTACCAACGAGGCAAGGTCAGTATCTGACTCTACACTTGACATGGTTGTTCTTACAGAAAAGGAACCAGCTTTTCAAGGTGGTGAGGCCCGTGCTGAACCTAAAGTCTCAAGTGGGAAAGACAATGTTCCAAATAGCCCACCTGCAACTTCTGGTGTGAAAATGGAACCTGAACTAGTTCATAACTTTTCTGCCATAAGCAGTGGAGAAATGACAGGTGATGTAGCTGGTGCATGTAGAACAGATGTTTCTGATAGCTGTAATGTAAACAAAGAAGATGCAGCTAAAATTGAGTTGGAGATAGAACATGTTGAAGACACGGTAGATCAAATGGATGGTGCTGCAGGAAGCAGAAATAACTTGCTCTTGCAAGAAAATGAGGACACTGGAAATTCTCAAAGCAACAACATACTTGTGGCTTCACCAGGGGATTCGAGTGGGAATATGATCAACAGAGAAGCAAGTATTAAGACCAAAACAAAGCCATTCAACTTTTTGATTAGGGTTCCAAGATTTGATGACGAATGTCTTAGAGAACAAATTAGGCTTGCAAAGCTAAATGTTGATGAGAAAACAAAACTCAGGGACGCTATTCAAATCCAAATTCAAGAGAAAAGAGTAAGAAATTGATCTATTAAGTTTTTCTTTATTTGATTTCATGGACAAAACTTAAATGTTGGTTTCTCCACTTAACAGGCCAACAGTCAGATTCATGGTATTGATTATGAATATGCCAAGGGTGAAGGCAGAAATGCGCGAAAGTTGGTGAGGTCAAAACGCATGGAAATAGATTCTCTACAGTCTGTGATTAACAAAGCCAAGAATGCACTATCAATTGAGGATATCGATAGCCAGGTAAACCTTCTCCTGCCCACTCGTTGTGTATAATAACTTGCATGTAAGAGAATGTTCAATTTATGGAGTTCCATATAAAAATTTGTTTTCTTAAATGATTAAAAGCGTGCTCTTGGCAGATATACAATATGGAACATATGATACAACACGAGACTCTTCCCTTGAAGGAAGAAAAACAGCTGATTCGTGAAATCAAGCAACTGAAGCAACTACGCGAACAACTGTCTTCTAACATGGGTAGCCAAGATGAAATTAAGCAGGCTCTTGAACAGAGAGAGGAGGTTGAAGAGCGTTTAAAGGTATGCATACATCATTGTTATGCCACTTTTAGGTTTCATATGTATGTTATATTAGACTGGAAGTCTAGTTGATTGGAAAGGCTACTCACTAAAGTCATAATTTACTCGAGTTTTTTATATGGACTTGGTTCGTGCAGATTCTGAGGAAGGAGCTAGATATACTCAAAGATAGAGTTTTAAAAGCTGAAGCAACTGCTATGGAAGCAGAGAAGAAATATGATGATGAAAATAAAAAGGTTAAGGAACTTCAAGCTCAGTTTAGAGCTGCTGATGATGTTCGACAAGCGGCATATGCTCAGTGGCAGAGTTTGAGAAAAGAACTTTCAAAGAAGGTAGGGATCTCTTGAAGCACCCTCATTTACTTATTTTAGTATGAAAATGGTCACCCAATAACTAATTGATAGAAGTAGAACTTTTTTGTTAGATCTTATAGATATTATAATATATACTGAAGTACTGAACCAATATTGTATATTCAGTATTTGTACAGTTAATTTTGAACATCCTATATAACGAACTCAGAATATAAGATAAAGAAATTATAATAGAGAGAGATTGAAAATATGTCCATATCTGGAACTTGCAGTTAAGTCTCCATATATCGTACAATAATAAAGTATTGGAGTTATTTTCTAACCGTCATTTCTTGAAATGCAAAATATATTCTCTCAAATTGTGTCAGATATTTTACTTTAATCAAGCTTATTTTTTTTCTTAAAACATTAATTTTGTCGTTGACTGTGGAACTTTGATTTATAGTTCTATCTCTGTTTACTATATTGTCACTTTGATTTATAGTTCTATCTATGTCATGATTTTTGTTTTCTTAAAAAATGGAGTAGTCCCAGTATATGTCTCTTACATTCGTTCCTGCTTTATAATTAGTCTACATATAGATATCTGATCATTAATGTAGGATATTTGTTTGCTTATTATTATCTTTCGCCTTTGATACTACCATACCAGTTCTCTCACATACCCCTGATAGCATTTAGAAACCTTAAAAACAACTGTAATTTGACATTGTTTCTGTTACAAAAACGTATTTTGAAAATTGTGGTTTAAGCGCCTAATTAAATAACTGAAATTGCAGAGCAAACACTTTTTCAAGTACAAGGATGATGCAGCTGTTGCCAGTAATTATGCATTTAGCAGGGACACAGAGGGACTTTATCGTTTGTGCTCGAATCATGTAAGTATCATTTTGATATTCTGGTCTTTGATGTTTAAACTCAAACTTCTTAACATTATGAATGTTCAATTGTACAGGTGGAAAATTTTATGGAACTCTGGAACACAAATGATGAGTTTCGTAGAGAGTATGTCAAGTTCAATGCAAGGAGTACTGTCAGGAGATTGGGAACTTTGGATGGTCGTTCACTTGGCCCTGATGAGGAGCCACCTATCTTACCAAGTTATGTTGATGAGAGAGTTAATAGAATTGTCTCAACACCAGTCAAGGTTGATCTAGCATCACAATTTCCAACTCTGGAGTTCAAGCAAGAAAGAACCAAGGAAAGTGTGACCTCAGATGGTAAATCGATGAAGAAAATGATAGAGGACAAGAATCAGAAAGTGACAAATAAAGAATCTGCTATATCTGTGCAAATGAATGGTTTGGATACTGTTTCTGGTGAAGACATCACTTATGAGGTGCATGAGGAGCCTAAGAAATCAAGAGAGGAGATTGAGGCAATAAAGAAAGCAGAGGAAATGAAAAGGGAGGAGACTGAGGCGAAGTTGAAGGAGCAACGTCGTTTGGAGGCGCTAGCGAAGGCTAACGAGGCACGCGAGAGGAAGAAACGACAAGCAGAGAAGTTACAGATGAGAGCAGAACTGAAAACACTAAAGGAAGCAGAACAAAAAGAAAAGGTAAAACTACCTACATCTTCGTTTCTTCTTTTCTGAGTTTCCTTTTTGCATTGTAGAGTATATGTTATAATTACAAAAATTACCCCTGAAATTTAGTTTAATTATAAAAAACACAATCATCTTTCGAAATTACAAAAATCCGTTAACATTCGTTTCTATTTTAGAAATTTCACCCTCAGGAGGGGGCTATTGGTAAATTTGAAAGATAATTGGAGTTTTTTGTAATTAGGCTAAACCTCAGGTGTAGTATTTGTAATTATCCGTAGAATATTATTGACTTAAGCCAAGACTAATCACTTGATCTGTATATGAATTTAAATTTATGCAGGAGAGGGAGAAGAGACTAAGAAAGAAGGAAAGAAAGAAGGCTGCTGCAACAGATGTCAATGATATCAACAACTGTGAAATTGCTCCGAGCTCTGAAAGCACTGTGGAAACTAGCAAGGACATAGAAGTTAAGGACGTGTCGTCTGTGACACCTAAAAAGTCTAATAAACATTGGCTTTTCACAAAACAGAGCAAGACAAAATCTATCCCTCCACCTCTTCGCAATCGAAACAAGAAAAAGCTGCAGCAGTACATGTGGGTGGGAATCACAAGCGTTGCTATTTTCGTTCTGTTCTGGCTGGGAAATATAGGAGTATTTTCAAACGTAAATATTAAGAGGCGAAGCCCTGTTCTATAATTTCTGTTGCTGTTAGCTTGAGAGGGGATTCAGATTTGATCGCTTGTTTTAAAGATATAATATATATATAGGCTATACTTCTGCTCAGATTATGTTCTTTGTTTAGATTGTAGTTCTCGACTGTCTTTCGCTTATTATATAGCTCACATACAGGGTTGATAGAAAGGTTTTGTTAATTTGTATGGTTTAAGAGGACCACAACATTTGGACTGTGGTTTTCTTTCAAGCTCACTAAATATAATCTTACCGGGTGTTCATTGGTTGCATCTCTTTGTTAGCATTTTAGTTGTCGATCATAAATTTCCCCAAGAACTTATGACATATCCTAGGGTGGGTTTTATAATTATGCTTTATTGGAATAATTACAAAAACTACCCCTGAGGTTTGTGTTAATTACAACAAAAACCTAGGTATGTTTGAAAATCACAAAAAGACCCTTGAGGTTTGATTATGTGTTAAATGTAAGGGATTTATTGCAATATTTTTACCAAATGTAATGGGGGTGTTTGAAATGTTTTTGCTTTCGAAGGGATAGAGTGTCCTACAGAATCAAACCTCGTGGGACATTTGTAATTCTCAAAAACATGTGGGTTTTTTTTGTGGTAATTTACCCATACTTCATGGGTAGTTTTTGTAATTATCCTTTACACTAGTCTGTCTGATAAAAAAAAAATATGTCTTGTCTGATAAGAAGGGTCAGGGAGAAGCGGGTTGAGAGGTGTTCCTCGATAATACATCAGATGAGAGTTTACTGATGGAATAAATTATCTAAGTCATGAACTTGCACATGGAATGGAGTCATTGTATTTCCATGTGGGTTCCATGTGAGGAGCTTGTTAGCAGATTTCCTTGTGCTAAAACTATGCCAAACCCAATTTCATTCTCTTTACCTGTTATAGATTATAAATAGCATTTGCAGTTTTGCTCAACTAATCACATGATAAGTTGTTATCTGATTTGCCTTATAATTGATTACTGTTTCTGAATCTGTAAATTAATCAAATGTATTATTCACTGGTAACATTCAACGGGGGATTGGTCGTTCACTACTCGTGTGACCTGTGTAGTTCATTAGTTATATTATTATTTTGAGTTTGGTCGAAAACTCAATGGGTGTTTGTGTTAACTGTTAAAGAGAGGGGGAGGGATTGAATAGACTTAACCAATTTCCAACTTTTGATCTTTAAATCAAAGTTTTTACACAAGTAGCAGCTTAGTCCTTTTAAGACAGCTTAGTTCAACCTCAACAGGAGAGTTAACAACTCAACAGACTCGACTGAGCTGTTGATAGAGTAACTCAACTGAGTGAAGTGAGCTCTTGTTGTGCAGCAAATGATGTTGACCCAACCTTAATTTAATACACTGCAGGTTGCCTAAAACTCTGCAGCATTCGGCGAACTTTTCATTGGTTCCCAGCCTCTTGCACTCTTTCAGCAAGACAACTTTAAGGTTGTAGTCTGTCCCCTTTCCACTTTGGGTAATTTCTCATCTTTTTATTCCAACGGACTTCTTCAGCTTTCTTAGAGTCCTTTTGCTGATGTATCCCTTTGTTAATGTCTTCTCCATACTTCTGGGAGTGACTCAGCTATTAGTCTGCTGACAAACACAACTTTTTAGTACTTGACTGAATCTCTTCTTCGACACTCAGCTGCAACTCAGCTGATTCTTCACTGCATCCTTCAGTCAACTTCTGCGATCTTCAACTTGGCTGCTTCGATACTCAGCTTATAGATCCTATCTATTACATAGTTGAATTACAACAGAAAATGAGATTCCAACTTTCTAATCTAAGTTTTACATGCATCATCAAAATCTATACAAATAAATTCCCAACAATTTCTCCCTTTTTGATGATGCCAAAACCTGCAATAAAAATACAATGTAAAAAGTGCTAAAATAGAATGAGTGTAAGAATGTATCATTTTGAACTACATTATGCACTTTACATGTGCTTACAGTATTTTTGTGTATTTACAAACGTGTAAAAATACACAAAAATTTCCCAGCTGTTTTCTTTTCCTCAGCTGCTTCTTACTTCTCTCTTCATCTTCTTCTCGCCTACGGCGATATTGTCCTCCTTTTTCTTCTTCTCCTCAGCTTCTTTCATCTTCTTCCGTTCATAGTTTCTTTTCTGCCTCTCATATTCTCTCAATCTTTCTTGATGTTCTCTGTCTTGCCTCACATTATCTTCTTCGTACTTGCGTGCAAGTTCATCACTTCGCCTGGCAGCCTCTCTATTTGCAAGCTCCCTGTATCCAAGCCAGTACTCCTTGTCCTTTTTCATAGGATCAACATACATGATTTTCGGAGGTCTTCTTGGTGGAGAACTTCTACCTCCTCCCACCAGACCTGGAATTCCTTCCTCTTCCTCTGGCTGGATCAACTTCTCTGGGAGTATGACTGGGCTGAGCCCTTGAAGTTTGCTGACTCTTGGATGAGTGAGTCTGTTGCTTTTTGGCTAAATCAACAATTGCAAGCCCTTTCTCCCAGTACATATCCCAAGCTTTTTCTAAATCCATCCCCTCAAAATATCCTTCGAACTTGAGATTTTCAAACTCTTCAAGTGATCTTCCCACTAAGTCAGTTGGGGGAGTAGATTCTTCAGTTGAGTCCTGGAGTAAATCCTATTGGCGGACCATGGAACTGGGTTTTCAAACTCTCAATCCTGCCATGCCGCCTTCTCTAAAGCTCTTCTATTTTAGCTCGAGATTTCTGGAGTCAATTTCTGCGGCAGCTGAGAGAGTAGAGAACTGGTAGATGAGCCTTTTTGATCTTTGAAAATAATTTCAAGGGAGGGGCCTTCTTGACTGATTCTTCTCCCTTACTATTTTTCCCCTTTTTGGCATCATCACCTTTTATCAGAGTGAGAGAGATGGAGTCGACTGAAGAAGGGAGTCGAGTTTTTGATGAGTGATGGAGTCTGTTTTACATTGCTTAGTACGTAGAGTATGCAGCTCTGCCTTCATATCCATCAATTCAACTCGCAGAGTATTTTCCATATGTTGCATATCCTTTTTGAATTGAAGTTGAGCAGCTCCATGCCTGTCATATGTGTTCTTTCCAGCCTGTCGATGTTGTCCTGCTGCCTCTGGTAAAATTGAGCTTGTTCCCCACACCAGATCACAAGTTTTGAGAAGAGTGACCTGAAGTGGCCAACTTGCTCCCTGCGAAAAGCCTTTGTTTGAGAAGTCCATTCCCTAATCCGCAATTCAGATCCTCTTATATCACCAAAAATCATTGCATCATGGTTGTCGATTCTTTAGTTGAGAGCAGCACATCCACGTTCCATAGCCTCCATTTCAGCACACATGGCTCGGAAGGCTTTTCTAAAGCCAGCTAGCTGCCTTAGGAGATGAATCCTCGGGAAGAAGGGATTCAAAATCATAACCAAAGGAAGTCTCATGTCATCTGGAGCTTGGAAGTCGGCTGGACTTATGTCAATTTGATAGCATGCAACTTCTTCCGCAGTGTCAACTTCTATGGGAACTTCAGCGACATATGGAAAGTATGTTTCATAAAGGCCACTAAGTACTGAGAAAGGTCCCACTTCACCTTCAGGAGAACTTATCTCAGTTCCCTGGCTACCAACTCTTTGTGCCTTGGCTGTTTGAGCTTCATCGGCATTCGCAGCTGTGGAAGCCTGCTGAGCTGACTGGGCCTCAGCTATCTTAACAGCTTCATTGGCTCCAGCATTGTCATCCTTTTTAGGTATCTGAGCCTCAGTTGTCTTAGCAACATCAGGGCTGGTGATGGCACCATAGGGGGTGGGCCATCAACCAAAATAAATTTTGAGGAGGCAACTTTTGCGCGAGCCTCCATCATTCTGGCCTCCAATTCCCTTTCTTCTGGATCTGACTCAGCTTCATTTTTAGAGTCAGTGAAATCCAACATTTCATCATCTGAGTCATGCAGAACATCAATCTCTTCATGATCAGCTGACTCATGTTCTAGTATTTTGGGAATGCCTAAGGTGTTTTCACATTTTCCTGTACAGTTCCCGTGGAAGTCTCAACCTCCTTGGGGTCTTCAGCTACCTTGGCAGCAGTTCAACTGCTGCAAGGCCTTCAGTACTCCTTTTTACAGACTCAGTTGCATTAGGATCTTCGTTAGTGGCATCCTTGGAGGTCTCAACCTCTAGGATTGCACTTCCAAGACCAGTAGTCTCAACTGCCACGGTCCTCCTCATTCCATCCTGTGCCTCAGCTGCCTTAGTAACTTCATCGGCATGTAGTGTAGTTGGTTCCTCTACTGAGATAGTCTCTACCGTTAAAGCGTCGTTAGTCCCAACTTTCTCTTCTTCTGGAGTCTCACCATCGCCTCCTAACACCAAATTTTCATTGCCTCCTTCAACCTCCTCTGACCCTACTATAGTGTGTTCAACTCCCCCCCTCAGCTGGCTTACCAGCTGATTCACTGGCAATGGGGTCAGTTGACACCAAAGACTTGGCTGTATTCTTTGAGTGTTTAGCCAAATGGGCAGTTGTATCAACAACAACAATAGGGTGTGGCTCGGTTGGGTTGCCCTCTTTTACATCTTTCGCAACTTCATCGCCATCTTCCCTAGTTGGTCCCTCGAGTGAGTGGTTGTTAGTCCAAGTGGCTACGATAATCTAGAGAGGGGTGAATAGATTATACCCGATTTTTGCAATTCACCCTCTTTTTCGAATGATCAAGCAAAGACAAGAATGAAGGTGCGGGAAAATAAACAACACGCGTTGATTTATAGAGGTTCAACCCACATAGGGCCTAATCCTCTACCACCCCAAAGATATCTCAGGAAGGATTTTAAAAAGGAAAAGAAATTTTATTAATAATTACCAAAGTTATTACAACATCACCTTACAACACCTCTTTTAAGATTACCACAATCTTCTAGCTACGGCACCTTGTGAAGATTACCACAATCTTCCACCTTGAAGAGCACCAAACTCTCTAACACCTCGAAGAGCATCAAACTCTTCTACAAGAAAGATTACCACAATCTTCTTACACCTAACACCTAAGATCACCCAAGTGTGTTCTTACCATAAGAACACTCACAAGGATATCTTGTGTTGAATGACGAACACAAATTCAAGATTACAACTCGATAATGAAGTATACAATATTGAAGTGCAAGTGTAATCAAGAATCAAGCCTAGACCTCAAGATGTGAAAGTGAAATACTTAGGTTATAAATACAACAAGAATGTTGAATGTGAAAGCTTAGACAAATTTGCAGATTTTCTTGTTGTGTTGTTTGCTTGTGTTGTTATATTGTGTCTTCAAAATCTTCTTATATTTATAGGAGAACCTTCAAGATTTGATCACAAACATAGGCACCTCCATCTTCACTTTTGTCTACAAAAAGAAGACCACAAGATGTAGAAATAATGTACAAAATTGATAAAGTAAATCTTGCTGTAATAGATGTTCAACGGTTTGAATCTGCTGTCAAAAATAACATAGGTCGACCGGTCGCTATGTAGAAATTTCGAACGTTGAAAAAGTAAATCAGAGATTCAGACACAGGATGACAGGGAGGGCGACCGGTCCAAGGGGGTCCGACCGGTCGGCCCCTAGGTGGACCGGTTGGCCTCCCCATTTTTTCAAAGGCAGACTTCTCTGTTTCAATTTTGCAATCTTTCAGATACCGGTCGACCTCCTGGAGTTTTTCAAACATCTCGTTTCTATTTCAAAAATCAACTTCAGACACAGGTTGCCCTATAGGGCGACCGGTTGGCCTCAAAACAAAAATGTTGTCCAATTTTTGTCAAAAATAAACTTCAAGAAATACTCCAAAAAATTAGTAAAAATATTTTAAATCATTTGGGAGTATTTGGACAACATTTAAAAACATTGTTTTGGTGTAAAAATACATTTAAACAAAATCATCAAAATCTTGATAAAAACATTTATCTAACAAACTCCCCTTGTTGATGATTACAAACCAAAACAATTTTAGGAGATCGATTTTAAAATAAAACACATTTTTCCTGGTCTTAAATATCAATCCATTACAAGCAACATTTATAATAAGTAAAAACACAAGGATAGGAGCAAGGATTTTTCAAAAACAATTTATATAAGCTCCCCTATCAACATGCATAGCAAGATTAAGAATAGAAGCAAACAACTAAAAGCTAGAAGCTTAGCTTTTACAATTTGAGCTTGAATTTCATGAGCTTATAAGCTCCCCCTGTCAAAAAGACATCATTAGACAAGCATAAAAGTCCATAATACATCAAATGGACTACGTGTCATTCACACCTTTTAGCTTTTAAGAGCCATAGCTTATAGCTTTTTTTTCGAGCTTATTTTTGCTTATAGCTTTTTAGCTTTCTCCTTTTGGAATCATAAAAAATAATGTTAGCATGATAAAAAATCATCTAATCATATCAAAGTGCGCAATATTATCGATTTATCGAGCTTTTTGAACATTGAAGTTTAAAATCCAAATAAAAGGGAAAAGTTGATCATTTGACTTGCAAAAGCACATATGATTGATAAAACATGATCTCTATAAACTTATAAAACTTTTGAAATCGAGAGAATCATGTAGGTGATGAATTTTTCATAGAAATATTTTGTCGAACACTTGGCGTGCGTGGAATAAAAACAAGAGATGTATAACGCCTTTGTAATTCAATTAAGCCAAAATTTTTCATCACCAAATGCAATATTACAACATTCATCCACCAACAATCATCATATACATCATACCAATACACGAATTTCATCAAAATATCAAGATACAAGCACTTTCTCAAGGGTTCAACCCAATTGAGATTAAAAAGAAGAATCTTACCAATAATCGAGAAGTCGGATAAGAATGATGAAATACGAGTAATATAAACTAAAAAATATAGAATTTATGAATAAGAAATCATTTTGAGTGAATTATGTGTGAAAAATGCAAAGGGGTTCGAGTTTTGAAGAAAATGATCAAAAATACCAAAATGAAGGACAAAAGCAATTTTAATCCTGAAATTGCTTAGGGCGACCAGTCGACGGGTAGGGTGACCGGTGCCTGGCCATGGTCGACAGGTGTCTGAACACCAGTCCAGTTTCTGTCCGAATTTTGCACCAAAAATCTGATTTTTCACCCCTAAGTTTTAAAAACGCACAAAATGCAAACATAGACCTCATTCAATATGCATTATGCCTCAAACAAGCTCGAAATGAGGTAAAAGACTCGGCGGCTAATGGTTAAAAACAAATGTCCGCGAGTTATCCTTGAGACGGAATTAAACACATCTCAATTTTCGGTTAAGAAACGCAATCCCGTAATAAAAATATCGAATCTCAATATGTTTAGTTCGATTATGAAGAACCCATTTCACCGGACTTGTTATCCCGAAAATATGAACATTTTAAAATTATGGATAGAACAAGCCATAAGAAGTGTTTGATACACGTTTTTATCTTAATTTTGATGATTTTATTTTTACACCAAAATAATATTTTTAATTGTTGTCCAAATACTCCTAAATGATTTAAAATGATTTTAATATTTTCCGGAGTATTTCTTCAAGTTTTACTTTAGATAAATTGGACAACACTTTTAATGTTTTTATGTTTATATGTTTTTACTTCAAAAACAAGGTTCCTAAATGTTTTCTAAATACTCCCGATTGGTTTAAAATATTTTTACTATATTTTCTGAGTATTTCTTGAATTTTATTTTTGACACAAATTGGACAACACTTTTCTCTTGGTCGACCGGTCCTATAGGGCAACCCGTGACAAGATGATTTTGAAATAGAAAATGAGACGGAAGAAAAATCAAGCAGGTCGACCGGTCGCCCAGGAGTCGACCGGTACCTGCAAGTTTGGTTTTTGAAACAGAACTTGATTTTCTCTAAAACCTTTAAGGGGGATCGGTTGATGATAGGGACGATCGGTCGAGGTACACGTCGACCGGTCGCCCTGTGTAAATTTCCTGTGTTTTGTTTCAAACTTCTATTTACGTGCGGCCACCGTCGTCGCTGTTTTTGACAAAAAAAAATATGACCGTTTGACAAACAGACATATTTCCTTAAAATGTGGGATTGATTTCTAACAGCTATATTCTTGATTTTAATTGTATTTTTCTCAGAGATTTTCAATCCCCAAGAGGAGCCTATGCTTGATCAATCATCTCTTAAAAATAGAGGAAGTTTTGGAGCAACAAAAACAACAATTGAGATACAACACAACAAGATACACTTCAAGCAAATATTTGTTCTTCATTGTTATTATTCTTGTTGTAAATTTGCCTAGCTTATCACTTTCACATCTTTGAGGTCTAGGCTATTCTTGATTACACTTTGCACTCAAATTGTAATATTCATTATTGAGTTGTAATCTTGATTTTGGGTTATCATTCAACACAAGATATCCTTGTGAGTGTTCTTGTGGTAAGAACACACTTGGATGATCTAGGTGATAGGTGCAAGAAGATTGTGGTGATCTTCTTATTGAGGTGTTGAAGAATTTGGTATTCTTCAAGGTTGAAGATTGTGGTAATCTTCACAAGGTGCCGTTGGAGATTGTGGTAATCTTCAAGAGAGATTGTGGTAATCTCAAAGGTGGTGTTGAAGAAGAGTGTGGTGCTCTTCAAGGTGTTGTTGTAAGTTGGTGTTGTATTAATTTTGGTAATTAATAAAATCTTTTTCTTTTTGAAATCCATCCCTGGATATCTTGGGGTGGTAGAGGATTAGGCCCTAGGTGGGTTGAACCTCTATAAATCGACGTGTGTTGTTTACATTCCGCACCTTTATTATTGTCTTTGAGCATTCGGTTCGAAAAAGAGGGCGAAATCGAAAAGATGGAGATAATCTATTCACCCCCTCTAGATTATCGTAGCCGCTGGACTTACAAGTGGTATCGAGCCAAACTCTTTGGCAAGCTCGTTTCACATCGCGAGTGAAGAGAAACGATCGTCGGCTACGAACGAAGCTCATCCTACCGCACCTCCACCACCAAGCCACTTTTTGATTCCAAAAATTATATATTTTGGAAAGAAAGAATGGAATGTTATTTACAAGGTTGCGGGTTCGATATTTGGAACACCGTCATAAATGGAGAATCCATTCCGATGATAGACACACCACACACCTCCAAAGGCCCCAAAGAGCTAAATGATGAAGAGAAGAAAATCATCTCCTTAAACGGTAAAGCTCTCAATATTTTGTATTGTTCATTTACTAATTTGGAATATGAACATATTGTAGGAATTCGATCGGCACATGAAGTATGGCAAAAATTAGAAGCCATCTATGGAGTATTTGCAAATGATAGGAGCAACTCAAAAGCATCTACTTCAAGGGATACAAGGTCAAATCTAAGGAACAAGTCTTTTACAACTTCCAACTATGAAGTAATCGAACAATGCTTTATGGGCATCGAAGAAGAAAACGAGGTATGTCTTAAACACCCTACCTCCTATGATATTGTTATACAAAATGATTATAGTGATTTGCAAAATGATTATGATGAACTTCAAAATGAATTCCAAAGCTTACTTGTGAAATACAAAAATTTGAAAAAGGAATTCAATGTTTTGAAAAATGATAAGGATAGTTTATTTACTTCTTATGAATCACTATCATGTGCTCACACCACCACACTTGACAAGGTTAGAAACCTTGAAAAAGAAAATAGTACTCTTGTTGAGGATATTAATTGCATGAAAAATGATTTATCAAAATCCAACTTGAGTACCAATGAATTGCCCAATGTTGTGAATGTTAATGGTTGTGATAGTTTGAATAGTGAACTTGATCATGAGCCTAATATTGTCAAGCATATGAAAAAGAATCGAGTTCCTATGCATGTTAGTAATATTACTTGCTTTTATTGCGGTAAAAAGGGTCATACGGTAAATACTTGTCGGGCTAGAAATAGCTCTAATTATTGTTGGAGACCTAAAAGTCTCAAGACTAATCCCAAAGGACCCAAGCACTTAAGGGTACCACAAAACAATGTAATTTTAGGTACCCGGAGGATTAATAATCGAAGAAAATTCATGCCGCCAAGGAGACATCAAATGAACATCTCATTTGATCATAGAAGGAGAAAACATTTTCAACAAGATGATTTTCAAAGAAGAAGAGACCATCAACAATGGGACGGTAACAAACCTTGGAAATGGAGTAATCAAAGAAGCCATCATCAACAAAGTGACTTCTCAAGGGGAAGATATCATCAACAATGGGAAAGACACAACCCATGGAAACGACGTAATTGGTAAACCGTATCTCCCTAGTTAAAAATGCATTTTATTTTGTTATTATGCATGCTTTTATTTGTGTCTAAATTGCAAAACGAGTTTTCAAATACTTATTTTTTATTTAAGGTCTTCAATATATATTTGTGCTTTTAAAATTTTTTAAGAAAAAAGAAGACCTTGCATGATGTCTAAAACTCTTGTGCATTTAATTAGATTTATGTGGTTTATTATCTCTTATGTATTTTTATAGCATAAGCATTTTTCTTGATATCTCCTATTACTTGCCTACACTTGTGCTATTGTACAAATTTTGTTTAAGAATTGTAGGATATATATCTCATATTCATTGGCTATTTCGTCATCAAGTTTCTTAAACTATCGAGGTATGTTCACTCGTATTTCTCTTAGAACTCGATATTATGCTTATGCACATATCTTTCAAGATATTTCATTTCAACCCCTTAAGTGCCCCTAAATGATTTTGCAAATTTTTTTTTAAAAAGGGCACTACTTATTAAATCTCGATTTTCTCGAATATATGTTTTTCCGAAACCCGTATTTGTTGGACTTGGTCCAAAATTATCTTTCTGCAAAGTTTTAAAACTTTTGGGGTGAAAAATCGAATTTTTGAAAAATCTGGAAATGAAATTGATCAAACTGTACCCGCAGTGTAGACTGGTCGACCGGTCGACCACACCAGATGTTAACGACCCGTCGACCGGTCGACAGGGTTATTTTAGACGGGCAATGAGTTTATATTGAAACAGGGGTACTGAGTTTCATTTCTTCTTCTCAAGACTACGAACCCTAACTCATTCTCACTCCAAAATTCTCACCAAATATCCCTATACTTCATAAATTATTTCTTCCTTAAGCTCATATCTATCAAATTCATCTTGTTTTTCATGGCACCCCATCAATTCACCGACGAAATCCTTAAAAGAGGAGAAGGAAGCAAAGGGGAGAATCTTCCTCCAACCCCCAACAAGATGATATTCCACAAGGAGATAATCAAAATCGGCTTACGGAAGAGGAGATTGTCGAATTAAGAGCCGGGGTTTCAAAATCGAGCATTCATTGGGACTCTAGTAAGTTATCACTTCTTTACGAGCCTCCCTCTAGAGCTAATAGATTTCGATTTCTAAATAAACTTGCGGAGGAGCACTATGATAACATTGGGTTAAACGACAAGAAAATTGCGTGCACTCGTATGGTTCGATTTTTAGCATTTCACGATGAATTTCCGGAAATTAGGGCTTATTTTGAAATTCAAGGTTGGGTTTCATTATGGGATAATCCGTGTTTGCATTATGATGACGAGCTTATAAAACTTTTTTATGCAAATATGTGGATTGTTGATGCTACGATAGATAATCCGTTGGAACTTCACACATTTGTTAATGGTAGGCATTTTTCATGGACATTGGCCGATATTTGCAATCATTTTAATGTGCCGAATGATGGAGTGGTTAATGTGGATTGCACACATTGGGATGATAATCTTTTTGGTGTCTCACTAGATGAGGTAAAAACCTTTTTAGGAGTGTATCCCGAAGTGACATACTCGGCAATGCCGCCAAATTATCGGATTATATCTATTATTTGCTCCTATTGTGTTTGTGGAAAGGAAATAAAACTTCCAAGTAATCTCAAACTCTTTCTCACCTATAAGATTGTTCGAGAAGAAAGAGTAAATTATGGGGCAATTTTTGTGTATTGTTTGTCGGAATCAAGAAGGCTTACCAAGAAAAAATATACTTTGGGTAATTTGATTTGCCGACTTTTATACTTATCGGGATACCCGGAAAATGAGATGAATACCGAAATTCGTCACAATGATTTTGATAATGCCAATATTCTACAAATGGTAAGAATGCGACGACATTTACCACGGGTTCCCACCAAAGCCGCTAGGGGACGTGCCCGACATCAACAACAACCTCGGGATGATTTCTTTAATGACAATGAGGTTGAAAATATCGGAAGAGGTAATGTTGATGAACAGCGAGATGAGGAAGAAGAGAATGTGGGGAATGAAGAAGAGGAACAAGAAGTTGGGGAGGAAGAAAATGAAGGAAATGAAGGAAACAAGGAAGAAGATGAAAACGAGCAAGATGTTGAAGATTTAAGTCTCAAAGAGAGAATGGACAAAGTGGAAAGAGATACATTTAGAGACGTAGCCTCTCTTAGGAAAGAGCTCCGGGTTGTGAAGAAAGAAAATTCTAGTTTGAAAAAGTCAATCGGCAAATTGAAGAAATTCATCAAAGATCTTATCCCCCTAACTTGCTTCTTCTTCTGAGGATTGATGTCCCCACCCCTTTACTTTTTAGCATTTTCTTTCATGTTGCTTTGTACTTCTATGAACTTTGTAAAACTCTTTTGCACTAATGAAATTTGCTTGTTTTCTTGAAAGGGTTAAAATTGCAAGTTGGTAATGACTTGTGGATGATCATGATATTGATGGAGTATTTGATGGTAAAAATACTCTTATATGGCATTGTTTGATAATTGGTATGAAGTACTTGATGGTAAAAGTGCTTCTTTTAATTTTTGCTTAGATGCATTTGAGATGCTTTGATCATTATGCTTAGATGGATATTTTGGGACATTTGTAATGTCTTATATGTATTGTTTGAGGCATGACTTGTATTACTTGATGGCTCTTTTATTTTGCTTGATGGCATTTGTAATGCCTTGATCTTTTTGGCAAATATTATCTCAATTGGGTTGAACCCTTGAGTTTATGACTTTCTTGTATATCTCTTGCTATATCTTTGCATATGATCTTGATGGGCTTAGATATATTGTTGCATTGTATGATGATTGATGTGAATTGGTGATAAAATTTTTTTGGCTTGAAACATTTACAAGGGCTATATACAACCTCTTTTAATTTTCACGCCCACAAAGTGTTCGATGAAATGTCACAATGAAATTTTCAACTTCTACATGAGTCTCTTGCTTCCAAAAGTCTTCAATACTTATTTAGATCATGTTTTGGCTTATTAAATGAGCGTATAAACTCTTCATGACACATTTCTCCCATTTTCCTTGATTTTTTTAAGCTTAAATTGCTCAATGGTTGATAAACCGTCTCTTTAGCGCACTTTGAAGTATTTGTATGACGTTTTTATCATCCTAACACTCTTTTTGATGATTCCAAAGGGGGAGAAACATGAAATTGGCTCATTAGCTCAAAGAAGCCAATAAAAGCTAGTTATAAAAGCTATAAGCTATGGCTCTTGAAAGCCATAAGTTGTGATAATATTTAGTCCAATTGTTGCTTGATGGACTTATACACTTGTCTAATGATGTTTTATTGACAGGGGGAGCTTATAAGCTCTTGAACAATTTGTAAAAGCTAAGCTTTTAGCTTATGGATAATTGCTTTTACATTATTCTTGATATGCTTGTTGACAGGGGGAGCTTGTGCTTATTATGCCTATTATTGAATATAATTTCTCCCTTTCTTGGTTGCTTATGTATTTTGGAAATTTTGGTTGCTTCCAAACGGTTAGATGTTTTTACCGGAAAATTATTTTTAAAATTGTCCCTCTAATATTTCTAAAAATTGTTTTGGTTTGTAATCATCAAAAAGGGGGAGATTGTTTGATACATGTTTTTATCTTAATTTTGATGATTTTATTTTTACACCAAAACAATGTTTTTAATTGTTGTCCAAATACTCCTAAATGATTTAAAATGATTTTAATATTTTCCGGAGTATTTCTTCAAGTTTTACTTTAGATAAAATTGGACAACACTTTTAATGTTTTTATGTTTATATGTTTTTACTTCAAAAACAAGTTTCCTAAATGTTGTCTAAATACTCCCGATTGGTTTAAAATATTTTTACTATATTTTCGAGTATTTCTTGAATTTTATTTTCGACAAAAATTGGACAACACTTGTCTCTCTTGGTCGACCGGCCGCCTTATAGGGTAACCCGTGCACGAAGATGATTTTTGAAACAGAAAATGAGACGGAAGAAAAATCAAGCGTCGACCGATCGCCCGGCGTTGATCGTCCGGTCGACCGACGCCCAGAGTCGACCGGTACACTGCAAGTTTGGTTTTGAAACAGAACTTGATTTTCTCTAAAACCTTTAAGGGGGACCGGTTGATGATAGGGACGACGGCGAGGTACACGCGACCGGCCGCCTCTGTGTAAATTTCCGTGTTTTGTTTCAAACTTCTATTTACGTGCGGCCCGGTCGTCTGTGCTTTGACAAAAAAAAATATGACCGTTTGACAATGAGACATATTTCCTTAAAATGTGGGATTGATTTCTAACACTATATTCTTGATTTTAATTGTATTTTTCTCAGTAGATTTTCAATCCCCAAGAGGAGCCTATGCTTGATCAATCATCTCCTATGAATAGAGGAAGTTTTGGAACAACAAAAACAACAATTGAGATACAACACAACAAGATACAATTCAAGCAAATATTTGTTCTTCATTGTTATTATTCTTGTTGTAAATTTGCCTAGCTTATCACTTTCACATCTTTGAGGTCTAGGCTATTCTTGATTAACTTTGCACTCAAATTGTAATATTCATTATTGAGTTGTAATCTTGATTTTGGGTTATCATTCAACACAAGATATCCTTGTGAGTGTTCTTGTGGTAAGAACACACTTGGATGATCTAGGTGATAGGTGCAAGAAGATTGTGGTGATCTTCTTATTGAGGTGTTGAAGAATTTGGTATTCTTCAAGGTTGAAGATTGTGGTAATCTTCACAAGGTGCCGTTGGAGATTGTGGTAATCTTCAAGAGAGATTGTGGTAATCTCAAAAGGTGGTGTTGAAGAAGAGTGTGGTGCTCTTCAAGTTGTTGTTGTAAGTTGGTGTTGTATTAATTTTGGTAATTAATAAAATCTTTTTCTTTTTGAAATCCATCCCTGATATCTGGGGTGGTAGAGGATTAGGCCCTAGGTGGGTTGAACCTCTATAAATCGACGTGTGTTGTTTACATTCCACACCTTTATTATTGTCTTTGAGCATTCGGTTCGAAAAAGAGGGCGAAATCGAAAAGATGGAGATAATCTATTCACCCCCTCTAGATTATCGTAGCCGCTTGGACTTACAAGAAGAAGTGCCTTTCAAATATTTGAAAATTTCTTTTAACGGCACTTTAATGAGATTCGTTGGGATGTTTTGAAATCGAGCATATAGGCATAAGGCATGAAGAATTTCGAGTCTATAAGAATAATGAAAGTTGATACACATACCTCGAATTTATTTGTCGACCAATATGCCTTTCGCAATCTCGACACCTTATGACGTAGATGACCATGGATAAGTCTATGATCATTTGTTCCTTAATACCAAAATATTTCCTGCAAAAAAAACTTGACAAAATATCTTGCACAAGAGCATAGTAATATCGAGTAATATACACAATATTGATATAAACTATCATAGAATTTGGACAAGTAGCACATACTATGCTTTTTGTAAAAAATCAACAAAAGTTTGATAAAACAAGTGCTAATTGAAAATCTATTCAAGATCTCTTTTTGAATTTTGAAAATCCGAGAGCATATAGTTGAGACCTAAGAAATATTGTGAAAAAGAATTTTGACAATCAATCAATAATAAAGACATGAATATGTGCAACACAATAAAAATGCATAATTCAAGAAGAGAATAAGAGTTATCAATTTCGCCATTGCCAAGGGTTGTATCTTTCCCATTGTTCATTATACCTTCTTCTTGAAATATAACTTTGTTGATAATATCTCCTCGTTTGATCATATGGCGCGATTATTTGTTGTCTATTTGACAACTTAAAATTCCTTTGACTTTTGTTGCGCCTAGTACCTAACATGAAATTTTCTTGTGGTTCTCTCAAGTGTTTGGATCCTTTGGGATTAGCATTGAGACTTTTAGTTCTCCAATAATACTTAGAAATATTTTTAACCCGACACGTATTAGTCGTGTGACCATTTTTACCACAATAGAAGAATGTAATAGTTCTAGAAGCATAATGACCAATATGCATAGAGACTTGGTTCTTTTTCATATCATTAATAACATTTGGCTTATAACCAAGTCCTAGTTTCAAATGATCGCAACGTTGAACATCAAGAATTTTTGTCATTTTATCGGTACTCAAGTTAAACTTTAACATATCATTTTTCATGCAATCAATGTCCCTAACAAGAGTACTATTTTCTTTTTCAAGATTTCTAACCATATCAAGTGTGACATTATGAGCACTAATAAGAGATTCATAAGAAGCATGTAAGCTATCCTTTTCATTTTTCATGGTGTTGAATTCCTTTTTCAAATTTTTGTATTTAAAGAGCAAGCTTTGGAATTCATCTTGAAGCTCATCAAAATCATTTTGTAATTCATCATAATCATCATGCAATTCATTACTAAAGGAAGTAGAGGGGTTAGAGCGTACCTCGTTGTCTTCTTTGATTCCCATTAGACATTGCTCGGCTTCCTCATCATCGGATGAAAGAAGTTCATCCCATGTTGTTGGTTCAGCTTTGGCCTTCAAGGCTTTGTGAAAGTGCTTTTTCTTTCTTTGTTCTTCTTTCTCTTTTGGACAATTTTCAATATGGTGTTCGGGTTTTTCGCATCTAAAACAAGAACTGTCTCTTGTTTTTCTTTCCTTGTTTTTATTTACAAATTTTGTAAATTTTCTAATAAGCTCCTCATCTTCATCTTAATCTTCATCTTCATTTTCCTCATCACTAGAATAATAATTTTTTGATTTTGAGGCAAGACCTCTTGGAGTTGATCCCATACCCGGTTGAGAAGTTGATACCTTTGAGTTACTCCTTTCATTGATATAAACTTCATAGATGAGAAGATTGCCAATAAGCTCATCAAAATTTAGAGTTTTCAAATTTTGAGCTTCCGTAATAGCGGTAACCTTTTCGGACCAAGAGACGGGAAGATCATTAAGAACTTTTGTAACCTTATCCTCTTCGGAAATAATTTTTCCAAGTGCAACGAGAGGATTTACAATATTGTCAAGCCTTTCAACCATTCTAGAAATATTTTCACCAATATTCATAGTGAAATTTTTGAACTCTTTGACCAACATGGTCTTTCGAGCTTGTTTCACTTTCTTTGTGCCTTCATAGATAACTTCCAATTTTTCCCAAACATCATGAGCGGATCGAATACCTCTAATACGATTATATTCCGTAGCGGTAAGAGAACAATGAAGAATGTTAAGAGCTTTACCGTTTAAAGAGAATATTTTCTTGTCTTCATCATCAAATTCCTTGAGGGCTTTGGGAATTTGAGTGCCATCTTCCTTTTTCTTCATCGGGATGGATACTCCACTTATAACCGTGTTCCAAATATCGAACCCACAACCTTGTAAGAAGCATTCCATTCGGTCTTTCCAAAAGGCATAATTGTTGGAGTCGAAGAGAGTCAGTCTATTGAATGAAGAGCCGGTTGGTAGATAGCTCTCGTTCGTAGCCATGGATCTTTCCTCTTTCCTCGCAATGTGGAACGAGCTTGCCAAAGAGTTTGGCTTTGATACCACTTGTTAGTCCAAGTGGCTACGATAATCTAGAGGGGGGGTGAATAGATTATGCCGATTTTTTGCAATTCGCCCTCTTTTTCGAATGATCAAGCAAAAACAAGAATGAAGGTGAGGAAAAATAAACAACACGCGTCGATTTATAGAGGTTCAACCCACCTAGGGCCTAATCCTCTACCACCCCAATATCTCCGGGATGGATTTTACAAAGAAAAAGAAATTTTATTAATAATTACCAAAATTATTACAACATCACCTTACAACACCTCTTTGAAGATTACCACAATCTTCTAGCTATGGCACCTTGTGAAGATTACCACAATCTTCCACCTTGAAGAGCACCAAACTCTCCAACACCTCGAAGAGCACCAAACTCTTCTACAAGAAGATTACCACAATCTTCTTACACCTAACACCTAAGATCACCCAAGTGTGTTCTTACCACAAGAACACTCACAAGGATATCTTGTGTTGAATGACGAACAAAAATTCAAGATTACAACTCGATAATGAAGTATACAATATTGAAGTGCAAGTGTAATCAAGAATCAAGCCTAGACCTCAAGATGGGAAAGTGAAATACTTAGGCTATAAATACAACAAGAATGTTGAATGTGAAAGCTTAAACAAATTTGCAGATTTTCTTGTTGTGTTGTTTGCTTGTGTTGTTATATTGTGTCTTCAAAATCTTCTTCTATTTATAGGAGAGCCTTCAAGATTTGATCACAAACATAGGCTCCTCCATCTTCACTTTTGTTTACAAAAATAAGATCACAAGATGTAGAAATAATGTACAAAATTGATAAAGTAAATCTTGCTATAATGGATGTTCAACGGTTTGAATCTGCAGTAAAAATAACATAGGTCGACCGGTCGCTATGTAGAAATTTCGAACGTTGAAAAAGTAAATCAGAGATTCAGACACAGGATGACGGGGAGGGCGACCGGTCCAAGAGGGGTCCGACCGGTCAGCCCCTAGGTGGACCGGTTGGCCTCCCCATTTTTTCAAAGGCAGACTTCTCTGTTTCAGTTTTGCAATCTTTCAGATACTGGTCGACCTCTTGTTCGACCGGTCGACCTCCTGGAGTTTTTCAAATGTCTCGTTTCTGTTTCAAAAATCAACATCAGACACGGGTTTTCCTATAGGGCGACCGGTTGGCCTCAAAATAGAAGTCTTGTCCAATTTTTGTCAAAAATAAACTTCAAGAAATACTACAAAAAATTAGTAAAAACATTTTAAATCATTTGGGAGTATTTGGACAACATTTAAAAACATTATTTTGGTGTAAAAACACATTTAAACAAAATAATCAAAATCTTGATAAAAACATTTATCTAACACTGGTGACGTGGTTGCATCAATGGTCCTCACCTTGTCAAGCATTGCAGGGGTTGGAGAGATGGAAAGAGATGTTTCTCCAACCCCTTTGAGCATGGATTGCTCATGAAGCTCACGGGACTCATGCAACACTTGCTTCAACTGAGCCTTCTCCACTGGGTCAGCTGCATCAATTACTTCGATGTCGCTGCTTCTTCAACTGCTCAAAGCTTCAGGTGGAATGTTTGGATCTGAAAATGGGCAAACATGAGGCTCGAGAGCCTTAGCTTTCTCCAATGCCTGAGCCTTCTCATTATCCTTCTTTTCGTAAAGGATTGTGGTGCAGAACATGGCATCAAGTCCAAGACAGACAATAATATTGTCCAAGAATCCTTGGAGATATTCCTCCTCTTCAATCATGTATGGCCTCTCAAACTGACACGATCGACATTAAGCTTCCAAAGCCTCCATGCGTGCATCCGTTCTTCAATCTCTTGGTAAGTTGGGGACTCTGGGCGTTCTTCATGACTAGGGTCTTGCACAGGCTTTCCAACTTCAACTGTCTTCAACCCATCATCTCCCTCGTTATCAACCATTTTGCGCTGAGGGT
The DNA here is from genome assembly GCA_016081115.2 of Rehmannia glutinosa. Taxonomy (NCBI): domain Eukaryota; kingdom Viridiplantae; phylum Streptophyta; class Magnoliopsida; order Lamiales; family Orobanchaceae; genus Rehmannia; species Rehmannia glutinosa. The sequence continues at coordinate 105,434,144 of CM071926.1, forward strand.
CAACAACTGAGCTATTTTGAGCTTCTTCAACATTAGCTCTCTCAACTATGGTTTGGATGGCAGCAGTTGAATTATCTTGAGTTTCTTCAACAATGTCTTGTTCACCATCGCCATTCTTTGATTTAGGCTGGACAGCGGTGGCAGCTGTTTTAGTCTCAGCTGTGGTTGTTGCAGTTGTCTCAGCAGCCTCTGCTGCATCAAACTTCTTGACAAGTCATCTCTTGGAGTGCCTCTCCAAGGGGACTTATTCCTCCTCAAGTTCTTCAGCCACAATGATCCGACTCTGCTGGGGTGGATCTTCTCGCCGCTTGATAGGCGCTTACAAGGAGCAACTATCCTTCTCTTCTTTGTCATTATGGGAGTGACAACAACATGTTTAGGGGAGGGAGCTGGAACGGAGGCAACTGTGTCCTTGTGGACGTGTTCAACTGATTCCCCCTCAGAAGTGGCAGTCTTCTTAGCATGAGCCCTCTTATGAGCAGCTGACAGCTTCGCCTTGAACATCCTTTTGTTAGCATAGAAGGGCTTTCCTCTGTGGAGAGATATGCCATTCTTCTCCAACAAGTAGCCTAAAATCAGGCCATAACCCAGGGAATGCACAAGCTCCCCGTCCACTACCTTCACATTGTGGACATTCTGGCACAACTTGTCATAGATGAACTCTCTCCAGTTCACCTCAACCTCCACCATTATTGCAGCCATGATAATCAACTTAGTTTGGGACAACTAATTGAATGACCCAAACTTCATGTCCACGCATTTGGCCACCACATCCATCAGCTTGTGGTAGTCTTCTTTGATAACCTTCTTGGTGGCAGAGTAGTTCACTTTTCCAGCCACCTCACGCTTAGTAATTTCTTTCCATGCCTTCACCAAATCGAACTCATTTCCTGTTAGTTCTTTGAGTCTGCAGTCAACTTAACCTCCTTCCCATGCACGTGGGAGTGAATACAATCATCATGAACAACTGCGTTCACGTAGAACATAGCAACCTCCTCTCGGAAGGTTTGAGTCATCTCCAAAGTGAGAAATCTTTTCAGCCTAGATTTCTCCAGATGACGCACAAACTTTTCAGCTACTTCCTTGTCCACTGCCTGCTTGACAAGGCCTTCAAAATCCACCAGGGCACCAGTGTGGATCTTCTCAGCCAGCTTTGAGAATCAAGAGCAACTTGTTTTGGGGCCATTTCGAAATTTTCAGAGAATATTTTCAAAAAACTAGGGTTTGCTTGCAGAGAGAATTTCTGGAAGTCTTTTGAATGCAAGAGAGTGTAAGTGAAGAGAGAGAAAATGAAATTTCTCTATATATGTGACTCTAGGAGACAGTTTCAGAATTCCAAAAGTTTGAAAGTTGATCAACGACTGAGATCAAATCTTTCAAAAGGAACTAATTACATCCCATTAAATGCGGTAGCATTTATATCCAATCATAAGTAAACCATCGTAGCTTTTAACGACATTTTTAATGATGCCGACGTAAAGAGTAAAACATTCCCGCTTAAATGAAAAATGACCTCGTTTTGTCACTTAGTTCATAAATGGTTCAGCTATCTTCATTTATAGCTTGACTCTGCTTCTCTCTTCCTTTTGATTCGACTGAATGATATTCTGTTGTCCAGCTAACTTGATTCTGCTGAATAGCCATGAAAGCTGTTTCACTTGGCTAAATGAGTGAAACTCTTCTGATATGCAATTCTTCCATCTTTAACTCTGCTGAATGAGTCTTATGAGCATTCTAACACATCTCAATCAATCCAAACTCATTCCTAAGTTCTTCAAATATTGATTCACATAAGGGCTTTGTAAATACTGGATTCTGAGTAATTGCAATGGCACTTGTGTTATCACACATAATTGGATTTTCTTTTTCTTCTAATTCATAATCCCTCAGTTGTTGCCACATGCACAAAACTTGTGCACAACAACTGCCTACAACAATGTACTATGCTTCATCTGTGGATATAGCTATTGACTTTTGTTTCTTGCTGAACCAAGAAACTAATCTATTTCCAAGCATTTGACAAGTACCAGATATACTCTTCCTGTCAACTCTACATCCAACATAGTCTGAGTCTGAGAAACCAATGTGCTTGAATCATCCTTCCGTTGGATACCATAAGCTAACTTCTTGGCTTCCTTCAAATACCTTAGGATTCTCTTGGTCATGATCATATGACTTCTCTTTGGAGCAGATCGAAATCTACCACATACACCTTCAGCAAAGGTGATGTCTGGTTTGCTTGCAGTCAAGTAGAGTAATGATCTAATAAGTGCTCTATATCTTGTTTGATCAACTGATCTTCCTTCTGCATCCATGTCAATCTTCACAGAAGTATTCATGGGAATCTTTATAGATGACTTCTCTTCCATACCAAATTTCTTCATTAAATCTCTAGCATATTTGTTTTGACTTATGAAGGTTCCATCCTTCATGTGTTGACTTGAAGACCTAGGAAGAAAGTCAGCTCTCCCATCATGCTCATATCAAACTTCCCTTGTATAATGTTTGAGAATTTGTCACATAGCTCTTGGTTTGTTGGATCCAAAGATGATATCATCCACATATATATGAACAAGTAATATACTCTCTCCATCTTGAATTCTGAAGAGTGTTCTATCAACTTTGCCTTTGGTGAACCCATTGTCTATAAGAAATTGAGACAATGTATCATACCATGCTCTTGTTGCTTGCTTCAAACCATACAATGCTTTCTTGAGCTTGTAGACTTTGTCTCCAATAGTTTTCTGCTCAAAACCTGGAGGTTGTTCCACATAGACTTCTTCTTCCAACAGTCCATTTAAAAATGCACTCTTCACATCTATTTGATAGACTGTGAAGTTATCGTGTGCTGCATAAGCAAGAAACATCGTTATTGCTTCCAATCTTGCAACACGTGCAAAGGGGTTCACCAAAATCTATTCATTATTCTTGGAAATACCCTTTGGCTACCAACCTTACTTTGTTTCTCACAACAAATCCTTCCTCATTCATCTTGTTTCTAAATACCCACTTAGTACCAATAACATTTTAGTGGGTAGGCCTTTGAACCAATTCCCAAACTTTATTCCTTTCAAATAGATTTAACTCTTCTTGCAAAGCTAGAATCCAATGAGTGTCATCCAATGCTTATGACACATCCTTTGGTTCAATTTGAGAAATGAAACAAGTAAACATGGCTTCATGTTGAGTCCTTGATCTGGTTGTCACTCCTTGTCTAACATCTCCAATGACTAACTTAGGTGAATGGTCTCTCAGCCATCTCACATCTGATTGGAGTAAGTCTGCTGGGTTGAGTCTTCCTGCAGCTAAGTTGTCTTGAACAACTTATTCTTGATCTTCATCATTTAGCTGAAAGCCTTCCAGCTGTCTTTGAGATTCAACTATCTCATCTTCATCAGGGTCGGGTCTTCTGATACTTGCATCAGCATAGGGACTCTTCCGAATAGTCGATTGATTCATCTTTTTAGCTAAATCTTCAATATCTTCTCCAATTACATTAAGTTCATCAAAAACCACATGGATAGACTCTTCTGTGATCATAGTCCTCTTATTCAGCACTCTGAAAGCCTTACTCTCAGCTAAGTATCCTAAGAAGATACCTTCATCATCTTTAGCATCAAAAACTTTCAAATTATCCTTGTCATTGTTATGAATGAAACACTTGTTTCCAAAGATATGAAAATATCCAACATTAGGCTTTCTTCCTGTCTAGATTTCACGGGGGTTTTGGACATATGCCTGTTTATCATACATCTATTCTCGAGTGTAACAAGTAGTGTTAATGGCTTCAACCCAAAATTTCTTAGGCAATTCACTTCAACTAACATAGGTTCTTGCCGCTTCCTTGATGGTTCTGTTCTTCTTTCGGATACTCCATTCTCACGTGGAGTTCTTGCAGCTGATAACTCATGACCAATACTATTCTGTTTGCAATCCTGAGTTATAATCCCATTGACAAACTCAGTTCCTCTGTAAGACCTTATCTTGACAATGGTTTGTCTCTTCTCATTTTGAACTCTCTTCATAAGCTGTGGAAGCTTCTGCAAAGTTTCCTTCTTTTTACATAAAGATGGTCTATGTGTATCTTAAATAGTCATCCACCACCACTAAGGTGTATTTATTTCCACTGATACTAGCTGGCAAGTCCATATCCAATAAAAGCAATATCCTTGTTGAAGAAGGACTTGGCTTATCCTTGAATGAAGACTTTATTTGCTTTCCCTTCTGGCATGCATCACAAATGCTCTCTTTCTTGTACACTAAGGCTGACAATCCTTCCACAAGATGACTCCTTACAAGCTTGTTAATTGTCTTGAAATTCATATGACTCATCTTCTTGTGCCACAACCAACTTGACTTACTACTGTGCTCATTGCTAATAGGCATGTACTTGGTGTAGCAAAGAGACCAATCCACTATGTACATATTTTTCTTTCTTGTTCCGATAACACAACTTCATTTGATTCAACATCCTTGATTTGGCGGACACCCATGTTGAATCCTACATTGTAGCCTTTATCACATAGTTGTCTTATACTTAGTAGATTGAAATTTAGCCCTTCAGCATAGGCTACATATGTGATTTCCTATCCAATTTTCTTTATGGATCCAATGCCTCTTATCTTCCCCGGAGCTTCGTTTCCTCCAAATATGACTTTTGCTCCCCTTTACTCCTTGAAGTTGGATAAATTCTTCTTATTTCTAGTCATGTGTCTGGAATGGCCACTATCCACGTACCAGGTTCCTTGGCACTTAGCTATTCCCCAACTCGCAATCAAGGAATCAAGTTTTAGGTACCCAAACCATGCCTGGGTCTCCCGAGGGGTTAGCACTATAAGGTGATCCAACCAACTTATAGCCAAAAGATCGACCATAAGTGGTTGCCACCTATCGTTCCATAATCATAATGAATCTTAACAAATTGCTTAGGAGCTTTAGGAACATACAACTGTCTCTTTTGTCTATATGTCTACGTGAGTGTCTTTCTTTGCATTTGCTTTCTTTGGATAATATGGAAATTTTTGTGCATTTAGGCATTGTGCTTGGGCGCATAAGTGTCTTGATATTGATTTCTTTGCCTTGGGAATGACTAATATTGAGTCCGAGGTTTTTTAACTTGGGCTTATATCCCATAGGACTTGGGCGATATTTCATTTGATTGTTCCAATCACCGACTAGGATAGTTTCTACCATTCCTTCATATGGCTTTATTTGTTTAAACCTCTGGGGCTTTTGGTAGTTCTCGCTTTGATTTTACAGAATATTTTCTGTTTGGAGTCTACTGATGGACTCTTCTGAATTTTGTTTCAGCTGTCCTTTTAGCACATTCAGCTGGATTTTTACCTTTGCCTTTCTAACCTAGGCTAGTATGAGTGTGCTTGTGATTGTAAGTGGGTGCAACATATGATGCTTTTGGCTTTTGGCTTCCCCCAATGCTTGAGGATCCTTTTTCCAAAGTCATTCTAGGAGTTTGAGCATTGACAAAGGAATTAAATCCTAAGCCTACCTTTTCTCCAATTTCTTTCTGTATCATCATCAATTCTTCCAATGTTTTGGATGACTTGCTGAGTGATGCAATCACATTTTTTAATTTATTCCCTCTTTTCTCTTTCAACTAAGTCTGTTTTGACCTTAGAAATCTCAACCTTCAGTATTTATTCTCACCAGCTATGTGACTAAGAGTACTCAGCTCTTCAGTCAGTTGTGAGTTTTGGCTTTTGAGCTGGCTGTTTTTCTCATTTAAAAGTGTGTGAGGATTTTATGTGCTCAAAGTCTTTCATCATATTTCCTAATGAATCATAAAGATCCGCGGGTGATGAAATGTGAGTGTCACTATCACTATCATCATAATGTGAGCCAGATGAGTTAAATTTGACCTCATCTTCTGTTCTTTTGCCATGAAACATATCAATGCCTCTCCTTCTGTATCAGAGGAGTAGTCTGCTTCACTGCTGTCTGACTCAACTATTCTCCTTGAACTTAGCTGTGTTAGGTTCAACAACCACCATGGCTTTCTTTATTTCTTGTATTCTTACCATGAAGACTTTTCTTTCTTCCTCATTTCTGTATTTGTTGACTGGTGGATAGGAACAATCAACTGCAAAATGTCCTGTTTGTCTGCAATTCCAGCACATGTTCTCAGCTTTGTGATATTCAACTCTCGATTGTCAGCCCTCTTTAGACTTCTATCTTCCTTGGTCTTAGAAGGGGCTAAGTGTCTTCTTTAGGTTCCACCCTTGTTCCTTTTGTAGTTCTTATTAAATAACTTGTTGAATCTTTTAACCATTAGGGCTATTTCCTCTTGATCAATGATGTCTTTTGATTCAACTTTCTCTGATTCTCTAGCCAATAGAGCAGTTGTATTGGGTACATCTATCTCTTCTTGCTCCTTTATTCTGAGCTCAAATTCATAGGCTTTTAAGTCTGAGAATAACTCATGGTTGGAGGTTCTTGTCAAGTCCATTGAATGCCTAAGGGCCATCACCTTCATTTCCCGCTTAGTTGGGAGCAACCTTAGAATCTTCATACACATTTCCTTCTGTGTATATTCTTTTCTGAGAGCTGAAAGCTCATTAGTGATATCAGTGAATCTGGCATCCAACTCGATCTGAGTTTCACCTACATGCATTTTAAAATTTTCAAATTTCTGTACATCAACAATTAGCTTATTCTTTTATATATGCTCTGAGCCTTCGCATATTAGAGTCAACTTTTCCCATATCTCACGAGCAGTCCTACAAGATATGACTTTATTAAACATAGCTTTGTCAAAAGTTTTATATAAAATGTCCTTGGCCACATTGTCCAAGTTGTATCTCTTTCTATCCTCATTGATCCATTCGCTTCTTGATTTTTCAACCATAGCAGGCCTTTCAGCTGCAGCAACACCCTCTTCAGCATCATCATCAACTCTCACAGTTGTATTCACTTTCATGATTTGTGTGGGTCCATCTTCTATGACGAACCACATTTCATCGTGCAATGCTGAGAGATGTGCCAGCATACTAATTTGCCAATCATCAAACTCTTCAACAGTGAACATGGGAATGCGAGATAGATTTGCTTCCATGATAATAACTTTTTGAAAGAAAATTAAAAAACAGTCAAGTGTTGAATCTTTGAAAAGATTGAGATCTAATTTAGTAACCAGTGGGGGAAGGTTCTTTGAACCAACCGCTCGGATACCACTTGTAGGTCCCAAGAGGTGTTTGTGTTAAGTCTAGATGAAGGAGGGGGTTGAATAGGCTTAACCAATTTTCGATTTTTGATCTTTAAATCACAATTTTTACACAAGTAGCAGCTTAGTCCTTTTAAGATAGCTTAGTTCAACCTCAACAGGAGAGTTAACCACTCAATAGACTCGACTGAGCTGTTGATAGAGTAACTCAACTAAGTGAAGTGAGCTCTTTAAAAACTCAACTTTTTTGGTTTTTAACAACGGAAGTCTTACACCCTTTTTGTTAAATGGTTTTACAACACTTGTTTTGATTAAGTTATTATAAGTTGAGTTTGATAAATATATCAATCTACATAATAAAATGTGCAGAAAATAAAATGCTGAAAGATAAAAGACACAAAGCAATTTATAGTGGTTTGAGGACGGGGTAATTCCTCTACTCCACTCTTCTCCAACTCCTAGAGGTAATCCACTAATGTAACATCTGTTACAAGATGGATACAACAATTAAAGTAGGGCTTGATGACACAGCTGGCTCTACTCCTGGGACTCCGCTTCTTCGCAAAGCAGTTGTATAGCTACTTCAGCTCCTCTAAACCCTTGGAATTGGTCACGAAGCCCTTGTTACAACTTGAAGATTGCAAACCCAAGTGTAGGTTGTCTCAAGTAATAAATTTCTCGTGAGTCCGAGGTCGATCCATAGGGAAGATTATGTAAGTTTACAGAGAATATTTTTCTTTGAGAAATAAATAGATATATTTTACACTAGTAAGAAATATTTTTCTACAATAAATTTGAATAATAAAATTGTTGAGGATAGATATTCTTCTTGATTTTGGATAAAGGAATGATTATATTTTCTTACCTCATCAATTACTACTATTGGAATCCATACACAACGAAGGTTCCAATAGGAAGATATTCTAAATATAAATCATGTAATAAGGTGAACATGTTCTATTACCAATTATAATTCATCTTATAACGCCAATACTTGTTTATGGACTCAAGTATTCATGCATTATTTTGTCTACAACAAATCAAGGTATCCACGTTAGTAGTCGGTTGAAGTAAAACCAGACATTTAACTAAATGGAATCAAGTATTTATTGTGCCATAGAATGCATAAATCAAGAATACCACAAAAACAAGAAGGGTATAATCAAAAAGATAAATTGATGATCAAAACAATAAAATTTAGTGTAAAGCTACAATCATTCCTTCTCCTCCATCAAGAGTTTCACTCTATTCCTCAACAAAATAAACTTAGAAAGACATAAAGAAAGTAAAGAAAACAAGAGATTGTATGAAAACAAAAGAAAGCATTTTTTTTATGAAATACTAGAAAATCTACTATAATATAGGAAAACAACAATGAAACTCTCTTTGAAACTCTAACTTTCTATACAAACTTGTGTGTTTAGCAAGTGTAAATGACCTCTATTTATAGGCAACACAATAATTCCTTTCGGAATTATTTTATTTTTAATTTTCAAGATAATTGAGATAATGCTGAAAATTTGACACCAATTTCAACACCTCATTTGTCTGATCTTTTTGGAAAGGATTCTTGCTAATTCATCTTAATTTTCTTTAACAAAACCATTCTCACATGTCTTGGCTGCACTCTCTCACTGGTTTGAATGAATTCCAAGCACTATAGGCCAAGATATGGTGTAATAAGTGTGGAGTGGTAGGCCTGCGAGATTATGACAAAGAATAACGTAATGTATTTTTAACAAATACTTTCCAACTGAATTAGACTTTGGAGTCTTAATGAGAGTTGTAGAAAAATGAGGTAAGAATACTCAGTAAAATATCCAGCACCATAGCACCTATGGTCTTCGAGTGATGCCCAAAATACGAACCTTGGTCAAGTCTTGACAGAAAATGAGTCTCTTCAAATTTCAAATTGTGATGAACTTTTGATCTAAGAAAATATCATTCCAAACTTTGATTTAGGCTTTAATATCTCTGAATATTTGTAGAAGAATAGATTGTGAATCCATATCTTCAAGAATCATCCCTAAATCATGCCGGAATTGAAAGTTATGCGCGTTGATCCGAACCTGCATTAAAAATACATCCAACTACAATTTTGTGTTGATTTCCTATTTTATTTATAACATAAAATAATACTATAAATTTATATCATTCCTAAAATTAATAAGGTAAAATACTATTATAAACCAAAAGTAATTGTATATTTTTTAACGTTCATCACACCCCCCAACTACTTATTACTAGTCCCTAGTAATTAAAGCCTGAAAAATACAAAAGAAACTTTTATGAACATGGCATGATATTATCTTTTTAACAAAAACTTGTGAAAATGTCTAACAATCAAAAAGTTTATTGTATATCATCATAGATGCTATCATTGATTAAATATATTTTTTATATATTTATTTTTTATACAGAAGAAATATTGTATATATATGCACAAAACCACCATTGCATTCCGCAAACCAGGATACATAAACTTCAAATTTAATCATGAAAAAGCCTCAACTCTATATCCTCACGGGTTAGTATTTATCATTTAAACTGGTAAGGTGTTCACTCATGGAGTTTGGAAACAGTTAAAACTCTCAAGGAAATGGCCAATAAAATTTAGGACAAACATTCAAACCAAAATTGAGCATAAGATAGGTAGTTATAAAATTTGAAATACCTAAATTTTCATACCCAAAATATGTTTCGAAATTTCATTGGTTTAGAATGGTAAACAAAGTTTTTTTTTAACAAGTTGGGAGTACTGGTTGGAAAGAGGGGATAGATTTCAAAGAAGCTGAAAAACACCGAGTTCGAACCTCGGTCATTACCTTTATAAAAGGTGCGTAATACCACTTGAGCTATAAGGTAGTGGTAATGGCAAACAAAGTAATAATATGCATTTTTTTTCTTCTTTTCTTTTTTTTTTATTTTCTTTTTATCCACTTTTTCTCTCTCTTTTTTTTTTCATTTTTCACTTTTTTTTTCTCTGTACAACATGACTTTACATGATAATATATCAATGAGAAATACTCATCACAAATTTTGTAATGGAGTATTGTAATGGAAATTGAAAATGTAGGTATTAACCAAATCATTTCTCCACATGGTAGGTAGACATATTTAAGTATTTCAGATCACAACATAACCATTTCAAATGACCAATTAAAGTTCAGAATGCTTGTTTGCTCAAACTCACCACTTATTCACAAAAGATGTGTGAATATTTAAAATAAAACACTTTATCATGATCAAACTTTCAGTTATATGTATCACAATCAATCTCTCCACAAATCCTAGAATGTGCATAAAATAATTTCTTCTATTTTTTTTTAATCAAGATAACATCATTGAATTCAACAATAAAGCTGTTTTCATGTTTGATAATTCACAAATTTTTTTAAACAAAATACAACATGCCATGTTTTGAAAAGAAAAAAAACACAACATCATAATAGAGATGCGTCTCAAGAACATCAAAATGACATTCTTTACTCTGCCATCAGTTTTTTTTAAAAATAAAATCACACATTGCAAACTAGAAAAAAAATTACCAAAAATAATATCAATTATCCCTTCCCCCCAACTTATCTAAAACATTGTCCTCAATGTCAAAAATAAATAGGAAAATAAGGTTTAGAAGATATTACCTGATGTATGGCTTATTGAAATGAAACTGGAAAAATACAGTAGTAGTTATACCCATGAAAGATAAATCTCACAATGTCAGAGACAAATCCAATCTGCGATTTTTACTTTTATCCTCGGACCAAACAACATGAGCCACTTTTGGATCAGGTTCAACAACAAATGCTTGGAGTTGATCAATTAGTTTACTTGGTGTTGTTGCACAAATTATAATTAAATGCAGACGGAGGTGAAATAAAACCTTTCTCGACAACATAATCTATGAAAGACAATAAACCATCAAAGAAACCATTAACATTAAGAATAACTATAGGCTTCTGGTGAATGTTGAGTTGTGCCCAGGATATCACTCGGAATAACTCCTCCAGTGTACCAAAACCACCAGGTAGGGTGATAAAGGCATCTGCATTATGCATCATATTCACCATTCGGTCTTGCATGTTTGATACTCTTAACTCATCTCCAATGGTTTGACCAGTGATTTGTCGGACAACTAATGGTTTCGGAAAACTCCTAAGACTCTAACTCCTCCCAAATAGGCAGAACCAGCAACACGCCCCATCAATCCAAAACTATCTCCCCCGTATACTAAGTTAATGTGTTTTTCTGCTAGAAATTTACCGAGATTATCAGCTGCCTCAAGAAAACAACCGTCTTTCCCAGGATTTGCACCACAGAATACAACAATACAATTAATTCTACGGGAAGAAGAACTCTCTATTTTTTATATATATTTTTTTTTCTCTCTTTTTTTTTTCTGATACAAACTGAATGGTGTAAAAGAACGGGTGAATGCAACGCTATTTATTGAGGTATGAATAGGGAATGCAACAGTATATATAATTATTGGAACTTTTATTTTGTCAAAAAGTTTGAAAATAAAGACAATAAAGTCAAAATAAAATGCTAGCATGTGAATGAACAGAAAAGTAGTTGTGATTGTGGCTCACATCTTCCTCTGGTTTACGTCCAGAAACGGCTTAAACGCCCTCTATGGGTCGGGGATATGCTTCCCATCCATTTTTCTTATAAATTGGCAAACAGGGTCTTTTAACGTCAGATTCCCAAGACAAAGTTCACGTTATTCTCGAAATTGGAGCCATAATCGGAGAATTTCACGATGCACAAATCCACAAGGATGCGTATCAAAAGTCCATAGAATGTTATCTAAAGACTCCTTACTCAGTCCATCCTTTATGAATTGTATTTTGTCCTCTCGATTTCTGGAAACCATACCTAAAGAACGACATCGTGTGTCACAAGTCCATTTAGCACATTTGTGACAAACTTGCATTCTTTTGGCCCTTCATTGTTTTGAATATGAACTTTTTCCAACACCGACAAGCATTTAGTAGGAGAAAATGAAAATTCTCCTACTAATCTTACCTTTGCTTCAATTATCCAACGTCGTCTTACGGAATGCCTTTATTCATAAACATTCTTAACCTTTCTAGCCTGGCTTTATATATTTCTAAAATTTCAGTTTTGGGAAGAAAATAGAATCGCTTTTTGAGAGTAGGGGGAATTATTTTATCCATGTTTTTTTAAAAATCCAAATGAAAGAGAATGAGAAAACAAAATTATGTACAAATATCGGTGTTTGTGGGAAATCGATGAGTCCGACTTAATCGTCACGAATACCGTTATCCGCCATTTAACCGGAAAACAAATAATTAAACACTACAAACACACACATTTATAAGAAACAAATATGTTCACTAATTATAACAAGGATTATAAAGAAAAAGAACTTCATCGGAAGGAATTGATTTTCTAGAAACAGTTTAAGTCTTTGTCCATTAACTTTGAATATATTACCATTTTTAGGATTCTCAATGTCAATAGCCCCATACGGATATATATTTTTCACAATAAAAGGACCACTCCACCTTGACCTTAATTTTCCAGGAAATAAATGCAATCTAAAATTATAAAGCAAAACCTTTTGACCAATCTCAAATGTTTTTCTAGTAATTTTATTATCATGAAATTCTTTGATTCTTGCTTTATGAATTTTTGAATTCTCGTATGCATCATTTCTCAATTCTCAAGCTCATTGATTTGCAATTTTCTCAATTTGAAGCATCACAAAGATTGAAGTTAAACATTTTAATTGCCCAAAAGCTTTATGTTCAAGTTCCACTGTAAATGGCAAGATTTTCCATAAACTATTCTATAAGGAGACATTCTCAATGATGTTTTAAAAGCGATTCTGTATGCCCAAAGTGCGTCGATAAGTCTAAAAGACCAATCTTTACGATTCGGGTTAATAGTTTTTCTAATATTTGTTTTATCTCCTATTTGCAAGTTCAACTGTCCATTTGTCTGTGGGTGATAAGGAGTTGCAACTTTATGTGTGATTCCATATTTTTTCATTAAAGATGCAAAATCTTTTGTTGCAAAAATGTGTTCCCCATCACAAATAATAGCTCGAGGAATTCCAAATCGACTCAAAATATTTTCTTTTAGAAATTTTATCACGTTTTATGATCATTATTTCGACAAGGAATTGCCTCGATCTATTTTTGAAACATAATCTTATTGCGACTAAAATATAAATAAAACCAAATGATAATCGAAATGGCCCCATAAAATCAATACCCCAACAAATCAAAGATTTCAATCACCAAAATAGGATTCAAAGGCATCATGTTTTGTTTTGAAATTGATCCTAACTTTTGACAATTTTCACAACTTTTGCAAAAAGCGTAAGTATCTTTGAAAAGATTTGGCCAATAAAATCCACATTGTAAGATCTTTGCCTTTGGTTTTCTTTCTTGAAAAGTGACCACCACATGCTTGAATGACAAAATTGAATAATGCTACCCACCTCATTGTCGGGTACACATCTATGAAAGATTTGATCTGGACAATATTTGAAAAGGTAGGGATCGTCGAAAAACTTTTTTACCTCGATCAAAAACTTCTTTTTATCTTGTGAATTCCAATTTGATGGTATCATTCTGTCACAAGAAAATTAACAATATCTCGCAAACCAAGGTACTACAAAATATTGAATAGTTGTTCATCGGAAAAGTATCATTGATAGGTGGAGTTTGAAATGAATCATCACAAATAAGTCTTGATAAATGATCGGCTACCACATTTTCTACACATTTCTTATCACGAATGGTAATATTAAACTCTTGGAGTAAGAGAATCCACCTAATCAATCTTGGTTTGGAATCTATTTTTTGATAAAAGATATTTCAAAGTCGATGATCACTAAAAACAACAATTGGTGAACCAACAAGATAGGATCGAAATTTTTCCAATGCAAATACTACAGCAAGTAATTCTTTTTCGGTGGTTGAATAATTGATTTGAGCACCATTCAAAGTTTTACTTGCATAATATATCACATATGGTTTCTTTTCTTTTCTTTGCCCTAAAAAAGCTCCAACGGCATAGTGACTAGGATCACACATTATTTCAAAAGGTAAAGTCCAATCAGGAGGTTGGATTATTGGGGCAGATGTAAGCATGTTTTTAAGTTTGACAAAAGATTTTTCACAATTTTCAGTCCATTCAAAACTAACATCTTTTGTAAGAAGATTACACAATGGTTTAGAAATTATACTAAAGTCTTTGATAAATCTTCTGTAAAAACCTGCATGCCCTAAAAATGATCTTACCTCCTTCACGATTTTGTCTTGGTAGATTAGCAATTAACTCAACTTTGGATTTATCTACCTCAATGCCTTTTACTGAAGTAATGTGTCCAAGAACAATACCAGTTGTTACCATAAAATGATATTTTTCCCAATTAAGCACAAGGTTCTTTTCTTCACATCTTATCAACTCTTTTTCTAAGTTCAACAAACAATCTTCAAATGATTCACCAAAAACTGAAAAATCATCCATAAAGACTTCAAGAAAACGTTCAACCATGTCACTAAAAATGCTAAGCATGCATCGTTGGAATGTAGCTGGTGCATTACATAATCCAAAAGGCATCCTTCTATATGCAAATGTACCAAAAAGGACATGTAAATGTTGTTTGCTCTTGATCTTCAAGTGCAATTTCAATTTGATTATATCCAGAATATCCATCTAAGAAACAATAGAACTTATGACCTGCAACTCTTTCTAAAATTTGATCCATAAAGGGCAATGAAAAATGATCTTTTCGAGTAACCAAGTTAAGTTTTCTGTAATCAATGCACACACGCCAACCAGTAATGGTTCTAGTTGGAATCAATTCATTATTTTCATTTTTAACCACTGTAACTCCAGACTTCTTCGGCACAACATGAATAAGACTTACCCATTTACTGTCAGAAATAGGATAAATTATTTCATTATCTAAGAGTTTAATAATTTCATTTCTCACTATTTCTTTCATATTAGGATTTAGTCTTCGTTGCATTTCTCTAGATGGTTTTGCATTTTCCTCTAAATAAATATTATGTGTGCAAATTAGAGGACTAATACCTTTTATGTCAGCAATGGTCCACCCTAAGGCATTTTTATGCATTTTCAAAATCTCGATCAACTTACTTTCCTGAGATGCATCAAGTTTGGAAGAAAATTATTACAGGCAAAGTTTGACTCTCACCAAGAAAAGAGTATTCAAATCAGATGGTAAAGGTTTCAAATCAATTTTTGGAGCTTTTATGCTTGAAGGAATAGGTTACACTTCTGATGATGACAACTCTTCAATTTTTGGTTTCCAAAAATGGTTTTCTAGTACTTGTAAAAATTTATTGGAGTCATCAAAACATTTCATATCACAAATTCTCTCACTTGCAAAACATGTTTCAGTAAATTCAAAAGAATTATTGATAGTAAAATTTTCGTGAACAATTTCTTCAATTAAATCCACTTCATGTAGTTCAGTATCATCAACAGGTTGTTTGCAAACATTAAACACATTTAATTCCAAAGTCATATTTCCAAAAGATAACTTCAAAATACCATTTCTACAGTTAATCAATGCATTTGAAGTTGCAAGAAATGGACGACCTAAAATGACATGAATTTGTGTTTTTGTATCTATAACCGGCTGAGTATCCAAAACAATGAAATCAACGGGAAAATAAAACTTGTCAATTTGTACCAACACATCTTATACTATTCCTTTTGGAATTTTAATTGATCGATCAGCTAGTTGGAGTACAATTGGAGTTTCTTTAAGTTCACCCAAACCTAGTTGTTCATAGACTGAAAAAAGTAGAAGATTTACGGTAGCACCAAGATCAAGTAAAGCAAGTTCAATTCTAGTGTCTCCTATAATGCATGAAATTGTTGGACAACCTGGATCTTTGTACTTAGGTGGAGCAAATTGTTGTATAATTGAACTCACACTTTCAGTTAAAAATGCTTTTTTTTATTCACATGATGTTTTCTTTTAATTGTGCACAAATCTTTCAAAATTTTTGCATAAGGTGGGACTTGTTTGATTGCATCCAACAAAGGAATGTTAATTTTGACTTGTTTAAAAAGCTAAAAAATTTCAGAATTTGAGTTCATTTTTTGAGTTGGTTGCAATCTTTGAGGAAAAGGGGCAGGAGGTGAATATGTTTCTTCATTTTCAAACTTACCTTCATTCAACTTACCTTCTTCATCATCACTATTTTCATTCTTCATTTCTGAAGATGAATTTAGAACTTTCTTAGGATGAATTATTTTATCAACAAGTTTTCCACTTGAAGTGTTGTGGTGAATTGGCCTCATTTAATGGATTTTCACCAAAGTAGAAGCACAACACTGCGTAGAAGGATTAGGTTGAGGTTGAGCAGAAACTTACCCTTTTTTGAATTCGCAAAGAAGTTGCGAGTGTTGAAAGTGAGTTCTTGATCTCATTGATAGCACGAGAAGTTTTATTATTGATGTTTGTTTGTTCATTCATAAATGCTTGCAAAGTCTCCTCAATTGATTTTACATGTGGGGGATATGAAGGAAAATTTGGTGGCTTTTGTGAATTTATTGGTTGAGCTTGATTATTATCATGCCAACCGAAATTAGGATGATTTCTCCATTGTGGATTGTAAGTTTGAAATATGGAGATTGAAAAGGTTTTCTAAATCCATTCATGACATTTGCTTCAACAGGAATGTGAGGACAACCATTAGTGGAGTGTTCTTTAAGTCCACAAATTTCACAAACTTTTTTATCTTGCACATATTTAACTTCTTTTACTTTTTTAACTTCCATGTCATCGATTCTTTTAGCCAAAAGCGCAAGCCTAGCACTTAAACTATCTTCTTGATTAAGATTAAGTTTTCCTTTATTTTCATCAACACTATGCCAAGATTGAGAATTTTCTGCCAAATAGTCAAGATATTCTAGCGCTTCATCGAGTTTTTTTATCAAGAAATTGACTGTTACACATTGATTCAATAAATTGCTTAGTTTCAGGAGTTAAACCTTCATAAAAGAAACTGATTATACGCCAATTTTCAAAACCATGATGTGAGCAGGAATTCAACAACTCTTTAAACTTTTCCCAACATTCAAAGAAAACATCTTTAGGATTTTGAGAAAAATTCTGAATTTGTCTTTTCAAAGAATTAGTTTACGAGTTGGAAAGAATTTTTTTAGAAATTCAGTTTGCATTTCTTGCCATGTACCAATTGATCTAGGTTTTAACGAGCTAAGCCAAGTTTTTGTTTTATCTTTTAAAGAAAAAGGAAATAATTTGAGCTTAACAATTTCATTCGTGCAATTTTGATCATCAAATGTGGCACATACTTCTTCAAATTCCTTTAAATGTAAATATGGGCTTTCAGAATCCATACCATGAAAATTAGGAAGTAAAGGAATCATCCCTGGCTTAAATCGAAAGTTGTTTGTATTTAGTGGAAAAATGAAACAAGAAGGAGTAGAATTTCGAGGAGGTTGCAAATAATAACGCATATTATGCACTTCTTGATTTTCCACTCTTTCCATCTCATTTTGAACAATTACTTCTTCAGCCATAATTGGTGTGTGTGGAGGTGAATCAAAGGTTTTTATCAAATTTTCTGAATGATATCTAACTAACCGGCGAGAATTTGGACTACGACACCATGTAAGCATATAAACACACAATATTTACAGTGATATATATACAAACCTGGAAACCTACCTTGCCTTCCCCGGCAACGGCGCCAAAAAACTTTTTACAACTTTAAGATTGCAAACCCAAGTATAGGTTGTCTCAAGTAATAAATTTCTCATGAGTCCGAGGTCGATCCACAGGGAAGATTATGTAAGTTTACAGAGAATATTTTTCTTTGAGAAACAAATAGATATATTTTACACTAGTAAGAAATATTTTTCTACAATAAATTTGAATAATAAAATTGTTGAGGATAGATATTCACTTTTGATTTTGGATAAAGGAATGATTATATTTTCTTACCTCATCAATTACTACTATTGGAATCCATACACAACGAAGTTTCCAATAGGAAGATATTCTAAATATAAATCATGTAATAAGGTGAACATGTTCTATTACCAATTATAATTCATCTTATAACGCCAATACTTGTTTATGGACTCAAGTATTCATGCATTCTTTTGTCTACAACAAATCAAGGTATCCACGTTAGTAGTCGGTTGAAGTAAAACCAGACATTTAACTAAATGGAACCAAGTATTTATTGTGCCAATAGAATTCATAAATCAAGAATACCACAAAACAAGAAGGATATAATCAAAAAGATAAATTGATGATCAAAACAATAAAATTTAGTGTAAAGATACAATCATTCCTTCTCCTCCATCAAGAGTTTCACTCTATTCCTCAACAAAATAAACTTAGAAAGACATAAAGAAAGTAAAGAAAACAAGAGATTGTATGAAAACAAAAGAAAGCATTTTTTTTATGAAATACTAGAAAATCTACTATAATATAGGAAAACAACAATGAAACTCTCTTTGAAACTCTAACTTTCTATACAAACTTGTGTTTTTAGCAAGTGTAAATGACTTCTATTTTTAGGCAACACAATAATTCCTTTTGGAATTATTTTATTTTTAATTTTCAAGATAATTGAGATAATGCTGAAAATTTGACACCAATTTCAACACCTCATTTGTCTTATCTTTTTGGAAAGGATTCTTGCTGATTTATCTTGATTTTCTTTAACAAAACCATTCTCACATGTCTTGGCTGCATTCTCCCACTGGTTTGAATGAATTCCAAGCACTATAGGCCAAGATATGGTGTAATAAGTGTGGAGTGGTAGGCCTGCGAGATTATGACAGCGAATATTGTATTTTTAACAAATACTTGCCGACTGAATAGACTTTGGAGTCTTAATGAGAGTTGTAGACAAAGAGGTAAGAATAATGAGTAAAAATTTCAGCACCATAGCACCTATGGTCTTCGAGTGATGCCCAAAATACGAACCTTGGTCAAGTCTTGACAGAAAATTAGTCTCTTCAAATTTCAAATTGTGATGAACTTTTGATCCAAGAAAATATCATTCCAAACTTTGATTTAGGCTTTAATATCTCTGAATATTTGTAGAAGAATAGATTGTGAATCCATATCTTCTAGAATCATCCCTAAATCATGCCGGAATTGAAAGTTATGCGCGTTGATCCGAACCTGCATTAAAAATACATCCAACTACAATTTTGTGTTGATTTCCTATTTTATTTATAACATATAATAATACTATAAATTTATATCATTCCTAAAATTAATAAGGTAAAATACTATTATAAACCTAAAGTAATTGTATATTTTTTAACGTTCATCAGCCCTCCAACAGATTCAAAGATGGTTCTAATTTGAACCTCACTGCACTTCCTTCAATCCCTGGATGTGCAGACCCCTTTGTTCTTTAAAACAAATTTCCGCTTAAACTGGTTGAAGTTTTCTTCCTTTACTGAGTGTGTTGGATAGATTGACTTTGAATGTAGGCTTGAGGATTAAGAATGTATTGCTTGAGAGTGTTTTTTGCTTGCTTTGCTCAAGTTGCTTGAATGTGTGTCTCTTACTCTCTCACAAATGTTCCTCAGCCTTTTATAGTGACAGTTTGAAAAAATGTGCGTTGAAGAGATAAACATTTCTCAAATTACACTTCTTGATCGTTGGCTTGTCTTGTTGTGCAGCAAATGATATTGACCCAACCTTAATTTAATGCCCTGCAGGTTTCCTGAAACTCTACAACATTCTGCGAACTTCTCAAAAGTTCCCAGCCTCTTGCACTCTTTGAGCAAGACAGTTTTAAGGTTGCAGTCTGTCCCCTTTCCACTTTGGGTAATTTCTTGGCTTTTCATTTCAACGGACTTCTTTAGCTTTCTTGAGTCCTTTTGTTGTTGTATCCGTTGTTAAGTCTTCTCCATACTTAAGGGAGTGACTCAACTATTAGTCCGCTAACAAACACATCTTTTTGGTACTTGACTGAATCTCTTCTTCGACACTCAACAGCAACTCAGTTGATTCTTCACTGTGTCCTTCAGTAAACTTCTGCGATCTTCAACTTGGCTGCTTTGATACTGAGCTTATAGATCCTATCTATTACATAGTTAAATTACAACAGAAAATGGGGTTCCAACTTTCTAATCTAAGTTTTACATACATCATCAAAATCTATACAAATAAATTCCCAATAGTTAGAGTCGAAATTTCTTTTACAAAAGGTTTCTCTATTTTAAAGGGCAAATTGCTTAAGTAAGGCAAAAATGGGAGAAAATTTATGAAATAGGGTGAATTTTGGGGTGATTGTTACTTTGCTCGTTGGCGTACTTGCTGATTGCACTTGAAGAATTTGCTATAATTGTTGGCGCAATCAACAAGTGCGCCAACATAAATAGTTTTTTTTTTTAATTTTGGAGGGCCGGCGCAGTACACTATTGCGCCAGTGGGGATTTATTAAAAATAAAAAATTCCACGCTCAGTACACTATTGCGCCTGGCACGAAAATTAAAAAAATAAAGCTGAAGGCCTGGCGCAAAACACCATTGCGCGTGGCATGAAAAATTCAAAAAAAAAAAAAAAACATTGACACACACTACCCAACTACCCCAATAATTACCCTCCATCTATCTATAAACCACCCCCAACACACAAACATGCACACACAAACACAAACACCGGCACACAAACATACACAACACAAACACCGGTGGCAGAAGTTTGGAGTTCCGGTGCTAGCATCAGTTTCGGGTGGCGGCGGCGGCGGCGAGCAATTTCTGGACAAATGTAATTTTCCAAGTATGTTTTAACTATTTTATGTTAATTTTTATTTCATATTATGTTGTATGTTAATTTTTCACTGAATCTGTTGTATGCTAATTTCATCATAATATGTTGTGTGAATTAATTTGTTTTTACAGAATATGTTGTATTTATTACTTTTTTGTATGTGTTACTATTTTTTAGATATTGTAATGCATATTATTCTGTAAACTACTTTGTACTTTTGAAATAAATTTTAATACTCGTATTATTTCTCTGTATAATACTTGTCGAATTAAATATAACTATACAAATAATTATCTGTATACTATAAAATAATATTTTTCGTATATAAATAATACCGCTATATATAACCGGATACTATATAAATAATACCGTATATTATATAAATAATACCTATTTATATATAAATTAAAAAATAAGAACATTTATAGAATATATTTAATATACTAATTATTAATAAATATATACATATATCGACCGTATATATATATACATAAGTTTTTAGTATAATATTAACTTAGTATGTATAATATTAATATATTTGTATATATATAAATAACCGTATATATTTAATACTAATATATATAATTAGTATATTTGTTATATTTTTTTTACATTTTGAATTTTATTATGATTTTTTAACTGTATAATCATTATGATATGTAGGCAATGTCAAACATGATCGCCATAATCGTATATTTTGGAGGGAAAATTGTGTTCTGAAGTGAGATATGACCATAATGCAAAATCGGTGCTACGAAGATTTCTCATAGAATGAAGTTTTTGAAATTGACTCAAATATTAATTTCAATGACGGGATTGATGCGGTCAATGGAAGTTGAAAGTTTGGGTAAATATTGTTATAACAATATTTGTGTAATTTTTCAACTACAAATGATGAAGATTTATCGTCATTTCCAGATCCATCGGTTGGGATTGAGTTTTTTTTGATATGTTTGTCGATTTAGAGCCCGTAATTCAGAATGCTGATATAAATACCTCAGTAAAACATGACTATTATCAGTATGTTGAGTTTCTTAGAGGGGATAGGGGTTCCTGACCTATCTGCAATTCCAAAAGATGTCAAAACCATTCCGCCAGAACAAATGCATACAGACGTTGGTGGATCTAGTAATGAAAATGATGTCGTAGGAGATATATTTCGAGGAGATAAACATTCAAATTCTGAACTGGATCTGATGATGACAGTGATGGAGTGGATATTTCTGCGTGGGGTGTGTATAACAATCAAAATGAGGCTCAACAACCCACTCGTTTGATGACAAATGATCATAACATCACCTATGGTAATTATGATTAACTCGAATTCCATTCTTGAATCAAGCTTCCCGGTGTATACGGTGACTCTATCGATATTCCTTCGTCTATGCAATTCTATTACTTTGATCTTGGTGTCTTGAGTAAAAAGATGGTTTATAAAAAATATGTGCAAAATATAGTTAAAGATTACCATGTGCATTGGGTGAAACGAGAATTCAAGGTTGTTGAAAGCACACAAACTCTGTGGAAAGTTGTATTCAAACATAATCCTGAAACTTCTGTAATGTCTAGCTTGTCTTCCCAGTAGTGTAACTTGTAGTTATGAGCGAGTTTCAACAAAACATTTTCGATATGAAAGATCACCAAATATGAACCTCCTCACTGCAGTTTAATGAGTGTTATATCTATGGATCATGCCAATTTAGATAGAAATTTTATTGTTGATGGTCTAATGGGGATGGTACAATGTGATCCATCTTATGGTATTAAGTATGTCCAACAAAATACTAACGACAAGTATGGTTATAGTATTTCATATGATAAAACATCGCATTCAATGAAACTTCCCATGAAAATGTGTATGGTACTTGGGAGACCTCATGTTGTTATTTACCAAAGTATATGGCGTGACTACAGAAAAATATAACCATGGTACAGTGGTTGAGTAGCAGCACGTTGAACCTAGTGAGAATGAAGTGAAGACATTATTGTATGCATTTTGGGCTTTCAAGCCATGTCGTGATGGTTTTGTACACTGTCTTCTAGTGATTAATGTAGACGAAATACACTTCTACACTAAATACAAGCACAAGTTACTTATTGTTGTCACATTGGACACAAACCAACGAGTATTGCCATTAGCTTACGCAATGGTGGATGAAGAGACTTCCGCATCTTGGAATTGGTTTTTGCAATTAATATCTAAGCATATTAGTCGAGGGCGAGAAGTCTATGGAGTTTTATAAGAGACTTTTATAAACATAGTATTGCCATTAGCTTACGCAATCGTGGATGAAGAGACTTTCAAATGGACTTTTATAAGAATAAGTCTATGTGGAACAACCTCCAGGTTTCGCGCAGAAAACTATTGGAGATAAAGCCTATAAGATCAAGAAAACATTGTATGGTTTGAAATAAGCACTAAGAACATGGTATGACACATTGTCTCAATAACTAATAAACAAATGATTTACCAAAGGAAAAATTGACATAACACTCTTGAAATTCAAGATGGAGAGAGTATCTTGCTTATTCAAATATATGTGGATGACATCATCTTTGGATCCACAAACAAAGAATTGTGTGACAAATTCTCAAACCTTATGCAAGGAAAGTTTGAGATGAGCATGATGGGAGAGATGACCTTCTTCCTACGCCTTCAAGTCAAGCAAATGAAGGATGAAACCTTCATAAGCCAAACCAAGTATACTGGAGATTTAATGAAGAAATTTGGTATGGAAGAAAAGTCATCAGTGAAGATTCCTATGAACACTTCTATCAAGATGGATATGGGTGTAGAAGGAAAGCCAATGGAGCAGACAAGATATAGAGCACTCCTTAAATCATTGCTCTACTTGACTTCCAGCAGACCTGACATCACCTTTGTAGTAGGTGTATGTGTAAGGTTCCGGTCTGCTCCCAAAGAAAGTCATATGACTGTAGCTAAGAAGATTCTGAGATACTTGAAGGGAAGCCATGAAGTTGGATTATGGTATCCCAAACAATGTGGATTCTAGTTGATTGGATACTCAGATTCAGATTATGCTGGATGTAGAGTTGATAGGAAAAGTACATCTGATACTTATCAAATGCTTGGAAATAGATTAGTTTCCTGGTTTATCAAGAAACCAAATTCAATAGCTATATCTACTGAGATGAGGCAAAATATATTGTTGCGGTAAATCACAGCCCAAGTCTTGTGGATGAGGCAACAAGCGAGAGACTATGACATTGAGGAGAAAGAAATTTCAATTATGCGTGATAACACAAATCTTTGTTGCAATCACTCGAACCCTATTGCACTCAAGAACAAAGCACATTGATGTCGGATATCACATTGAAAAGAAAAAAACCACATTGGAATATGTATCAACCTAGAAGTAGTTAGTTGATACATTCACGAAGCCCTTATGAGAATCAAGGTTTGAATAACTTAAGAATGAGCTTGGATTGATTGAACTAAGTTAATATGCTCAGAAGGCTCATACATCAGAGTTAAAAGTGGGAGAACTGTATTTCGTAAGAGTTTTGCTCGTTCAGAAGAGTAAAACAACCTATTTGGATGTTCAAGAAAGCCGAGTCAATCGAACAACCGTCGTGTCAGTGAGACTAAGGAAAGAGAGGAGCAGAGTTGAGTCATAAATGATCAGCAAACTTATTTATGAACTAAGAGACAAAATGACGTCGTTTTCATTAAAGCAGGAATGTTTGACGATGATGTCAACATCATTAAATGTGGCATAATAAAAGGTTGCGATAATAAACCTATGATTGGTTATAAATGTTGCTCCTATTAAATGCGATTTGATAAATGCTTTTTGTACATTTTAATCTAGATCGTCGATCGCATTTAAAATTTTGAGAATCCAAAAAGCTTCTCTTCACATTTCATATATCGTTTCAAATTTCTCTCTTTTCTTACTTTACTCTCACTGCATTCAAACGGTAGAAATTCTCTCTACAAAAACCTCTCAAGTTCTTCAAGTATTTTCAAGGATTTACTCATGGCACCCAAGAAATCTTCATCTTCTGCCCTGTATTTTGTGAAGCTAGCCGAGAAAGTGTACTCCGGTGGACCTATTGACGCTGAAGGCCTTGTCAAGTAGTCTACTAACAAGGAAAAGGCCAAAACAATTGTTGGACACCTGGAAAAATCTAGATTAATTGAGTTTCTCTCCATGAACATGCCTCAGACCTTTTAGGAGTAGGTCGCCATGTTCTATGTGAACGCTTCTTTTCACAATGACAGTATTCACTCTTTAGTGAATGGGAATGAAGTCAAGTTGGCTGCATATGACTTGACTGAGCTGCTACATCTTCCTAACAGCAGACTCACGAAGCTGAAAGACTATGAGTTTTACTTTATGAAGATCTAGAATGAAATTGCCGAGAAGGAGGTAGCTGACAAGCTGAATCCATCAGCTACAAAGACAAGTATCAAGGAGGAGTACCATAAACTTATGGACGTTGTGGAGAAATGCATCAACATAAAGTTTGGGTCATATAATCAGCTATCACAGACTAAGTTGATTGTGATGGCAGCTATAATGGAGGAGTTGGACGTGAACTAGAGGGAGTTTATTTTTGACAAGTTGTGTCAAAACGTCCAAAATGTTAAGCTGGAGGATGGGAAATTCAATAATACCCTGAGCTATGGGCTAGTCCTTGGGTACCTTCTCGAGAAGAAGGGAGTGCCCATGCGCAATGGAAAGCCCTTCCATTTTAACAAACGGTTGTTTAAGGTTAACATTTTAGATGCCCTAAGAAGGACCATGCAAAGAAAATGGGTGCTTCGAAGGGGAATCAATCGAGAACATTCCGGAGGAAACAAATCCCCCTCTTCTATCCACTCTCCCGAGCCGACTCACTCGTTGCCTCTGTGGTAACAAAGAAGAGAAGAAACATTTGTGCCCCAAAAACAATCGTGAAAAATCGAAGACTCGGCCAATTTCGATTGAATCTTAAAGGCCGTCGCCCATTCGTATCATGGATGAGGCTTCAGATAAAGAGGAGAAAGAAGTCCCCTTGGAGAGGCGCTCCAAGAGATGACATGTCTAGCAGTCTTCTGCAGCAGCCCCTATTGAAAAGTCTGCAGTGGACACAACTACTTATGTGCCCCCAACAGCTAAGCAAGTAATAGAGGTTGTCGATGACATAGTTGCACCTGTTATTGAAAAGCAGTTGTCGAGGCAATTGTTGGAGGTGGTGATTCTATCATGCCCCATGTTGAGGAGGAGCATGTTGCCCAAGACCCTGTTACCTCAGATGATCCAGGATTCCCTGTTTATCCTGGGATAGCGGCCAGACTGCGTTTGTGGAGGCAATGGAAATTGTGCAACAACAGAGTCAAGTTTATGAGGCCCAAAATGATTGAAGAAGAAGAGTGGCTTCTTGCTTTTCTAGACAACACAACTGTTGTGTTGGCTTTTGATGAGGTATGCTCCCGCACTATTCTTTTCGAGAACAAGGAAGCTGAGAAGGCAAAGGCCCTTGAGAAAGGTAAGGCTCCCGAGCCTCATATTTGCCCATTCACTGATGCCATCATCCCAGATTGCGGTGGTAGCAGTGATGAAGATGAACCCATCAAAGGAACTCGATTGATTGAGGCTTTCGGCTAAAGAAAGCAATGAATCGGAAGTTGTTGGTACCAATAAAGTTGTGATGGTTGAGACTGTCATAGATAAGGACCCAGCATCATTGAAGGCCAATGAAGTTATAGAGGTTCCAATTCCTATAACTGAGGCGAAAGATGGAGTAGAAAAGGTGATTAAAGTGCAATCCAAGAGGTTGAGACCTCGAATGATGCCAACATTAAAGACCCAACATGTTTGGGATGCTGCATTTCCCATTTATCGAAGAGATTCCCTATGAAGCTGAGTCTGCGGAGGAGGTTGCATGCTATAATGTTCAAATTGACCCAACTGACATGCACATTCCATTGGAGACGCGAATCTTTCCTTTTGGCCATGATTTCAACTCATTATTTCTTCCAAAGCGGTGACTTTCGACATGTCTTCCAAGCAATGTGCGAGGAGATGGAAGCCATGGAGAAAGGTTTTGCTGAATTGAATGATAGAATCGACAATCATGATTCCACCATCGCATGAGACATCTGTGGAGCTGTGTTAAGGATCAGAGAATGGGCTCAACAGACCAAGGCACTCCGTAGAGAGCAAGTTGGTTACTTTAGACAACTGTTTTCCAAGTTGGTTGTCTAGGGAGCTGACCAAGTTGCATTTCAACAGAGGCAAAGGGATAACATTGAGAGGATGGAAATAAGCTATCTCTTAGACATGGAGCTGATGCAGACAAAAATGGAGAAAAAGATGGAGCATATGGAGGCATCTTTGAAGGCTGAGATTCTTTCAATGAAGAATCAACGATATTCACTCAGCTCCAACCAGCAGGCAACATACTTTGTTATGCATAAGAAGTTAGACTCCCTCCTCATGTCAGTTCATTTCCCACAAATTCCTGTCAAGGTGATCATGCCAAAAAAGTGAAACATAAGTTATAAAAAACCCTTATGAAGATCGTTCTCAATCAAAATGCATCACCTTATTCCTTGAATCTGACTATACTCGATAGCAGTAAGCGAGCAATGTAAAATATTTAAGGCCTTACCGTTGAGAGAGAAAGACTTCTTGTCATTTTCATCAAATTCTTTGAAACTTTTAGGAGCTAAAGTTCTATCCTCCAATTTCTTTGTTGGTTGGGCAACTCCTTCGATGACCGTGTACCAAATATCAAACCCCCAACCTTGTAGAAAGCATTCCGTTTGGTCCTTCGAAAAAGCATAGTTGTTGGCGTCAAATAGTGGTGGCTTGTTGGTTGAGGCGCCGGTGGTGAGGTAGTTTTCATTCGTAGCCATGAATATTTTCTCTTTACTCACAATGAGAAACGATCTTTCCAAAGATTTTGGCTTTGATACCACTTGTTAGTCCATGTGGCTACAAAAATCTAGAGGGGGGATGAATAGATTTTCCCGATTTTCCGATTTATGCCCTCTTTTTTGAATATGAAGATTGTGAAGAAGTAGAAGTGCATAAAATAAATCAACACATAATGATTTATAGAGCTTCAACCCACCTAGGGCCTACGTGCTCTACTACCTGGTATGTAAGAATGGATTTCGAAAAGGAAAAAGTTTATTAATAGATACCAAACATTACAACCTTTACCTTGAAGAGTACCACATTCTTCTTACAACACAACCTATGAAGAGCACCAAACTCTTCTTATAACAATGAAGAGCACCAAACTCTTCAACACATATGAATCAACCAAGTGTGTTCTTACCTCAAGAACACTTAACAAAGATATATTGTTTTGGATGATTTGAAACAATCAGGATTACAACTCAAATGAAGTATACAACTTTGCAAGTGTAATCAAGAAAAGATATCCTAATAAGCAAGATGTGAAAGTGATCAACTTAGGCTTTTACAACAAGTATGTTGAAAGTGAAGAACAAAAGAATTTACCGAGTATTTGCTTGTTGTGTTGTATACTTGTGTTGTGTATTTGATCCTTCAAGTCTTCATGTATTTATAGGAGATCTCCAAGATGAAATCCCCAACACAGGCTCCTCCTAATTGAGTAATTTCGCAAAAGAAAGATCAAACAACTACAAGAAATTATAAAGCCTTAAAATCATGAGAAGTGTCTACACAACGGATAGTTTCTACCAATAAAATAATAAGGCGACCAGTCGCTCTCATGTAAATTTGAATTTTAAAATCGTTGAAAAGTGTTTTGATACAGTTGTTGTAGGGGGTCGACCAGTCACTATATAGGGCAACAGGTCGCTCTATAGTGTGACCATTCGCTCTATAGGGCGACTGGTTGCTCAAGAATAGGGACCGTTCGCTGTTGAAACAGAGATTTCAAAGAAAAATAACAACCCTTAGGCACTGGTCACCCTAGGGGGTCGACCGATCGCCCTCCCTTGTTTCAAGATACGAATTATTCTCTGTTTTGACAAACTTTCAGGTATGGGTTGCCATATAGGGCGATCAATCGACCTCAATATAGACAAGTTGTCCAAGTTTTGCCAAAAATAAAGTTTAAGAAGTACTTCAAAAACTTAGTAAAAATCATTGAAAATGTTTTGAAGTATTTGGACAACATTTGGGGATATTGTTTTGGTGTAAAACTCATTTATAGGAAATCATCAAATTCAAAATAAAAACATTGATGTAACTGCCCGAACAAGAATGACGAATGCAAAGAGACGATCAAATACGCAAAGAAAATGACAAAAAACAAAGAACACGGTCGGACAGTGTAAATGGTGTCCGTGTGATTTTACACGTCCGCGCGACTTGATTTTATGTGACAAAGTACACGGTCCACCTGTGTAATAATATACGATCGTGTATTGTGTTTCGAGCTAAAATAGAGACACAAATATATTACACGATCAGCTCGTGTATCAATACACGGTCGTGTATTTTGCTTGGCGGTGGATTTTGTTTGCTAATTTCATCGGGACTCTACCAGTGATCTCTCAAAGCATCTATAAAAAGAAGACCAAGCCCTAAAGTTGGACATAACCATACACACGAAAATATACTTGGGTTACACAAATTTACATACTTCTAAGAGAGAAAAACTAATCAATGAAGAGCACCACACAACCTTTCGCATCTACGAAAGCACAAGGGTTCACGACTTTGAAGAAGGATCCATCCTGACAAGAAGGGTTCGATCCTCTTAGTTTAGATCTCTTGTTTGTACTTAATTCAATGTCAAACTATTTGATTTCAAGTTTGTCTATAATTTTGTTGTCCAATATGTTAGGCTAAATTTTCTATCCTATGGCATAATCAAAACTTTGGATTCATGCTAATTCTAGTTTGATTGTTTTTCTTAATTAAGTTTTGTGTTCTATTTATAAATCCGAGTGTTTGTTTTTTGTAGATTAATTGACCAATAATTTGCATGTCATATTTGTTAGTTCATAATTCAAGAGATGAGTTCTAACTTACGAAAAACAAGTTCATAACATAAACAGTAGTGATGTTAAACGGGCTGGCCCAATCCCTATAGGGCCAGAACCTAACGGGCCTCGGGCTAAATGGGCCACTGTTATACGGGCTGACAATATGCGAACCTAACCCTAACCCTAGCGGGCTTCGGGCTAAACGGGCCACTATCGGGCTATAAGCCAAAAAATTAAAAACAAATATATATAAACCTAAAATTTTAAATTAAGCATGTATATCATTAACATTCAAATTTAATATGCCAAACTAAATGATCCACAATAATAAAAGTGACACAAAGTTCATAGTTGCATACATGGATAAAGTATTAAAAGTTCAAATTACAAAAATTCAAATCCAATTCAAACATCATCATCAATAACATTTGATCCTTCCTTGGACAAAGTATCATCTTCCAATTATTCTTCATCTAAAATATATAAAACAACAACAACAAAAAATTGTTAGTAAGAAGTTTATCTATATGTATATATAATTGAAATCAAATAGTAAAATAAAACATTAAGAATCTTACTATCAACAAAACCTTGCCACCAACTACGGGTACAAAGAATAGCTTGCACATTATTACCAAGAAGTCGACTTCTATATTTAGTGAGAACACGAGCCCCTATGCTAAATGCACGGATGCTTTGCAAAGGTGATATGAATACTTAATATATCACATGCCATAATTGATAGTCTTTGGACATCGCTTTTATAATTTTTCCAAAATTCCAATACATATAAATTTGGAAAATACTAAAATTCAAGTGGGGCTCATCCAAATATTGATCCAATGCATACTTTTCATTTTTGCAATTTGATGCTTTACTCTGCCAATCTTGTATAACCTAAACAAAATGAAATAAACAAATAAGGAAAAAGAAATAATTAATGAAACAAACAAATAATGAATATGTCATATAAATATAAGATAAGTCAAAATAAATAGTCACATCATACAAACTATCATCGGACAAGTATGGGTACCTAAAAACTAATTTCCTTGATTGCAAGTTCAAGGAACAACTGAAAGTGCCAAGGAACCCGATACATGGATAGTGGTCTGCCCGCACATGACAGAAACAAGAAAAATCTATCAAAGTTCAAGGAGATTAGAGGCGCAAAAGTTATATTTGGAGGAAATGAAGCTCCAGGGGAAATAAGAGGCCTTTGGATCCATCAAGAAAAATGGATTAGAAATCACGATGTTGCATATGTTGAAGGCCTAAATTTCAACTTACTAAGCATCACCAACTCGTGACAAGGGCTATAATGTTGGATTCAATATGGGAGTGTGCCAAATCAAAGACATCGAATCAAATGAAGTAGTGTTGCAAGGATCCGCATAAAAGAACATGTATGTGGTAGATTGATCGACCCATACCAAGCACTTGTTTATTAGCAAACAAAGAGAAACCGAATCAAGTTGGTCAGGGCACAAGAAGTCCGAGTCACCCGAATTTCAAGACAATCAACAAGCTTGCAAGGAGTAATCTTGTAGAAGGACTCCCAGACTCAGTATACAAGAAGGAAAGTGTTTGTGATGCATGCCAGATGGGAAAGCAGATTAAATCATCATTTAAAGAGAAGTCAAGTCCATCTTCAACAAGGATATTGCATCTACTGCATATGGATCTATTTGGTCCTGTTGAGCCAGCCAGTATAAGTGGAAAGAAATACACTCTAGTAGTGGTGGATGATTATTCAAGATATACGTGGACAATTTTCATGTGTAAAAAGAAAGAAACCTTGCAGAAGTTACCACAACTGATGAAAAGAGTTCAAAATGAGAAGAGTCAAACCATTATAAAGATAAGATCTGACAGAGGAACTGAGTTTGTAAATGGAATAATAACTCAAGATTGTGCTTTGAAAAATGGTATTGCTCATGAACTATCTCAGCTAGAACTCCGTGAGCGAAATGGAGTTGCGAGAAAGAAGGAACATAACTCTCAAGGAAGTCTGCAAGGACCATGTTAGTCAAGCAAGGTGCCTAAAAGATTTTGGGCTGAAGCCATAAACACTGCATGCTATACTCAAAATAGATGCATGATAAACAGACAGCTGACAAAGACTCCCTATGAAATTTAGACAGAGAGAAAGCCAAATGTTGCATACTTTAAAATATTTGGTTGTAAATGCTTCATCCACAACAATGGGAAGAATAATCTAAAGGCATTTGATGCTAAAGCTGATGAAGGTATCTTCTTGGGATACTCAGCTGAAAGCAAAGCCTATAGAGTGTTGAACAAAAGGACTATGGTCACAGAAGAGTCTATCCACGTGGTTTTTGATGAACCTAATGTAAATGGAGAAGACGTTGAAGAGTTAGCTAACAAACCGAATCGCCAACTATACGAAGAGTCCCTATGTTGAAGTCAAAACGAGTAATTAATCAAGGTGAAGATGAGATAGTCAATCTCAAAGACAAACTGGAAAATCTGCTTAAGTAAGTGATGATGAGAATCGCTCAAGATAACACAAATGCAAGACGATCAACCCGCTAACTTACTCCAACCTCGATGTGAGATGGCCGAGAGATCATCCACCGAGCTAGTCATTGGAGATGTAAGAGACGGTATAAAGAACCGGATCCATAGCTTAACAAGAAGCAATGTTCACTTGCTTTATTTCCCAAATAGAGCCAAAAGATGTGTCCCAAGCATTGGATGATGCACATTGGATTCGGGCCATGCAAGTAGAGTCAATCGGTTTGAAAGAAACAAAGTATGGGAATTAGTTCAAAGACCAACCCATCAAAATGTTATTGGCACAAAATGGGTTTTCGAAACAAAATGAATGAAGAAGGTTCGTGGGGTAAGAAACAAAGCAAGATTGGTAGCCAAAAGGTATTGCCAAGAAGAAGGAATAGATTTTGATGAAACTTTTGCTCTGTTGCAAGATTAGAAGCAATAAGGATGTTTCTTGCCTATCTTTGCACACAAGAACTTCATTGTATATCAAATGGATGTAAAAAGTGCATTCTTGAATGGATTATTGGAAGAAGAAGTCTATGTTGAAGGTGTACAAGCTCAAGAAAGCTCTTTATGGATTGAAACAGGCACCAAGAGCATGGTATGATACATTCTCAATTCCTAACAGATAATGGATTCACCAAAGGCAAAGTAGACAG
Source organism: Rehmannia glutinosa (assembly GCA_016081115.2). Taxonomy (NCBI): domain Eukaryota; kingdom Viridiplantae; phylum Streptophyta; class Magnoliopsida; order Lamiales; family Orobanchaceae; genus Rehmannia; species Rehmannia glutinosa. Next base: position 105,467,233 of record CM071926.1, read on the forward strand.
AACACTCTTGAAATTCAAGATGGAGAGAGTATACCGCTTGTTCAAATATATGTGTATGACATCATCTTTGGATCCACAAACAAAGATTTGTGTGATAAATTCTCAAACCTCATGCAAGGCAAATTTGAGATGAGTATGATGGGAGAGTCGACATTCTTTCTAGGACTTCAAGTTAAACAAATGAAGGATGGAACCTTCATAAGTCAAACAAAGTACACCGTAGATTTAATGAAGAAATTTGGTATGGAAGAGAAGTCTTCTATGAAAATACCAATGAATACATCAGTCAAGATGGATATGGATGCAGATGGCAAGCCTGTGGATCAAACAAGATACAGAGCACTCATTGGTTCACTGCTCTATCTCACAGCAAGTAGGCCAGACATCACCTTTGTTGTAGGTGTATGTGCAAGATTTCAATCTGCACCAAAAGAAAGCCATATGACCGCAACTAAGAGAATCCTAAGGTATTTGAAGGGATGCCAGGAAGTCGGCTTATGGTATCCAAAGGAAGGAGGATTCAAGCCAATTGGTTACTCGACTCGACTATCTTTGGATGTAGAGTGGACAGAAGAGCACTTCAGGCACATGTCAAATGCTTGAAACAGATCGGTTTCCTGGTTTAGCAAGAAGCAAAACTCAATAGCCACATCCACAAATGGTGGAGTACATAGTCAGGGCAAACACAGTTGTGCCCAAGTCCTATGGATGAGACAACAACCGAGAGACTATGATGTTGAAGAAAAAGAGATTCCAATTATGTGTGATAACACAAGTGCTATTGCATCACTCAAAATCCTGTGTTGCACTCAAGAACAAAGTACATTGATGTCGATATCACTTCATAAGAGATCATGTTGAAAAGAAAGACATCACCTTGAATATATTTCAACCGATAAACAAGTTAGGCGATATATTCACAAAACCATTATGTGAATCAAGATTTGAAGAACTCAAGCATGAGCTAGGGTTAATTGAGTGAGTTAACACTCAAAAGATTCAAGGAGAAGAGATGAAACGAGAAAAGATAAAAATGAAGTCGAGTTTATAAATCAAGTAAGTAAGATACCAGATGTAAAAATCACCGCATCAAGTTAGTCGACAAATCGAGTACCTATGTGAAAAGAGAGAAGAGTTGAATCGGCTAAGGAGTAAGGTTTGAGTTATTTATGAGCTAAGTGACAAAAACGCAGCTTGTTTTTACTAAGCGGGAATGTTTTTAAGGATGACGTCAGCGCAATAATGACATATACAAATCAAAGTCGCACGACCAATCCTATGATTGGATATAAATGCTGCCACATTAAATGCAAGAAATTAAATGCTAATCGGCGTGCTAAATCTGAGCCGTTGATCTCGATCAAATTTCAAAAACCGTATGCACGTCCTTTCATAACCCATACATATACCATTTCGTCCATTCTTCTCTCACTTTACACAAATTGTTCATCTCTCCCAAAAGCAAAGAAAGAAATTTCTCTATCGAAACCCTATAGATTTTCAAAGCACATTTTCAAAGTTTAATTCGGTAAATCTTCAAGAAATGGCATCTACTTACGATTTTGTTAAGTTGTGAAAACAAATCCACACTGGGTCTACCGTGATTTTGAAGGAATGATCAAACTGGGGTTTGACGAAACCCTTGTGAAGAAAATAGGCCGAGAAAGTGGAGAAGTCCGGGTGAAACCCTTTCTCACAATGGAGTTTCAAATGACCTACGTGGAGGAGGTCGCACACGCTTCTATGTGAACACCGAACTTCACGACGAGGGCATCAAGTCCTCTGTTCACGGGAAAGAGTTCACAATCACCGCCAAGGATTTGGCGAACATCATTTGCTACCGACGGAAGGAGTGTCGGAGATCTATGAAGTCGATGTAAACCTGGCCGCATGGAAGGAAGTGGCCAAACCGATCTTTGCGAAGATTGTCTACACAACGATAAGAAGTCTGAAGGAAGATTATCATAAGTCGTTGGACATTGTTGCCAAGTGTGTAGACATCAAATTTGGAAGCTTTAATCGGCTATCAAAACCAAGTCGATCGTGATGGTGCGATCATGGAGGAGAAGAAGATAAACCGGGCCGAGTTTGTATACAACGTACTCGCCAAAATATTGGGAATAAGTCCTTCAAGGAAGATGGATCGTTCGTAGGATCTTTGGAGTATGGCCTGGTGATTGGTCGGTGATGGAGGTGAAAGGCGTTCCTATCCGACATGGAAAGGCGTTCCATGTTAACAAAAAGATGTTCGATCAATTCTCTCTCGGAGCACGAGAAGAGAGCTTATGCCAAGAAGGCGACACGAGTGAGGGGGAATCGGATGACCCTGAAGAAAAGCAAACTGCCTACTCCCCTCCCAAGAAGAAGGCTGCCTCTCTGCAAACAAGAAGATCACGCCCCTGCAAAGAAAGAAAAAGAAAACCACACTGCGAAGGAGTCTCCCGCCCCTGCACCCACAAAGGAGAAGGAACCGTTAATCCATTCTCCGGTGATTAAGAAGAAGAGGATCGCCACAACAAGAAGACAACTCGCAAAGGCATTTACCTTCGACGAACCGGAGGAAGTGGAACCCGATATTCCTCCGGTGAAAACCAAAAGAAGAAGAAGAATCTTCAAGCGTCCGTAGCTTGAGAAAACAAATGAGTCTCCACTCGGCTAGAGCAGACGGTCTTGAGACGACCGGAGAAGTAGAGTCTCCGTAAATTATACATGAAATGTACCAAGTCTGTGAGAGGTCGATCGAGAGAGGTAAGTTGAAGATCCAAAGTGTAATCGAATTTGAGGAGCAAGAGGCGGTGAGAAAACCGATTCACTGTCGCCGACAGGGTTGTGTCCCCACCGCGGCATGATCTTTGGCGAGGTGTTGAGCAAAGAAGGTCCGCTACCCTCAATCCCCGAGAGTGAAGGACAACAAGCGAATGACGATGATGATTTGATGATACTATCCCCACCATATCCAGACATCCAAAATCGTCTGCGAGAATGGAGAAAGGAGGAAGAGGAACTCTTCAGGTTCCTTGAAATTGATACATTGCTGCAAGCCCTTGATAAGGATAACTGCATCAACATGTTACAAATTCGAAAAGAGAACGAACAGGCTAGGGCAGCAGAGGAAGCGAAAGCTCGTGAGAAAGCCAGTATCTGTCCTCTAATCGGAACCACCGATCATACCCATCCACGTATTGACATGCTTTCAGAAAGCGATGAAGATCTGGACCCTGCTGCTGCGACTGAAGAATTGGAGATGCAGCAAGCCATGCGGGAATCCACGATCCTACATGAGCAACAGCAGATGGAAGGCCCTGGAGAGTCTTCCAAATCACAGCAGGAGATTGATCCTATGGGAGTGGTGCAGCAGATTGCAACTGTTGTTGCTGCGACCACTTCCTCAGCTCACTCTGATGAAGGCATTAAGGGAACTGGCGATGAAACTGGGATTTCGGGGACCCAAGTCGAGCCAACCCCTATTGAAGGTGTCTTACCACCTGCCCCAACGGCTGAACACTCAAAGGAAACCCGTGAGTTTGGAGAAGAGTGACCCCATTCCAAGTCACTCAACTGGTGTGCCAACTGAGGGAGAAACTCCCTCCACTGCAGCTAGGTCGGAGGTTGCTGCAGACAACTCCACCATGAATCTCGGAGGCGAAGTGGAGACGGAAAAAGAAAAAGATACACAAAAGTTGTCACGACGGCTCGGACAATTGAGATTGTCTCACCGGTGCCAAGTGCCAATCGCTCTACAAGCTGAGGACGCTGCTGATGCAGTCGAGGCACAGGATGGATATGCCCTGGGAGTTAACACTCTGGGCCATGAAAGTGCAATCCACGGAGTTGAGACTCCTGTGGATGCCACCTCTGAAGACCCCAAGACAGCTGAGACTGTCGAAGGGATTGTCCAAGGCCTCGCTGCAGTTGAGATTGCAAGAGGTACTGAAGGCCTACGGGAGGTTGAGACTTCCCGAGGTAAAGAGGCGAAACACAGAACATTCCTCCTACTATCATCGATGAATCTGAGAAGGAGATAAGTGTCTTTCATGATTCCCAAGACACCCAGACGTAACTTTTCTGGGATCTGAAGGTGAAGATGAAGCTGAGTCATCCCCCATTGCAAATCCAACCGACTCACCGAGGATGTTCTTCCCAAAGACGAGTAAGCCGTAATTCAAGGTCGTCAAAAGTTCAATTTTGATGATGAGCCACCCTACAAATCTCATCATCGTCCGATGACGCTTACAAAGGCCGAGGACTGCATAACTCAAAAGGAAAAATCACCGAGACCGACGGTTGTTGCTGAGACACCGAGCTCGGTCACCGGTGAATACCACAATAGACCCCACCAATCACGATCCAATCCGCGCAGCTCCCAAAGTCATGCAGTAGAATTGACTCAACCAGGCACATCACGGCCGCAAGTCACAGTTGAACAGATTCCCTATGTTCGTGATGATGCGTTTGAACAAACTTTCCCTTTCACACTGAGTCGCCGATCTTGATGAAGAATCGGCTAGAGATCAACGACATTTCCATAAACCTCGATCCTGTCATTCCAACAGACACCATCGTTCAAAGCAGACTTTGACTTTGATGTCTTTGGCCGCCACCGAGACGGAGGTAACAACTGAGGTTCGAGAAGTTTTCAAGGCCATATTTGCGGAGATAGAGAAGATGGTAAGGCACCAGGCCTCATTAGATATGCGGGCCGGATAACCGAGATGCTAATCTTACTACCGATCTGCGTGGAATAATAGTCGATCCGGAATGGTGGCAACAACAACAGAGACAATGCGCGTGGAACAAGTTCAATACTTCAAAGCATTGTACAATAAGATGCTAATCTGAGAGCACCGATAATCTTGACATGAAGAAAAGGATGCAAGAAAACATTGATAGAATGCATACTTCTCATACCACGTAAATGGAATCGCTGCGCGAATTTCATCGTAAAGAACTTCTCGTCGAGGAGAACATGAATGAAAAATTCATCATTCTTATGGCTGAAATAAAGTTGGTGACATCCGAATCCAATGCCACACGCTCGAGAATTTAAATGCAAGATACTCCGCAGCTGTGAGAATCCAAGCGAGAACTCGGCCTATCGATCGCCTAGATTTCATGCTTGCGGCATGTTTCGGGGGTTCCTCTCTCCTTTGATGATGCCAAAAAGGGGGAAGAGGAATACCTAAAGACGTTGAAAGGATCCGCACCTGAGAAGAAGGACGCAACTGTGAAGGAGAAGACACCGGGAGCGAGAAGAAAGAAAAGGGAAAATCAGTTGAGGGGGAAGGTTCGAAAGACATGACTCTAATGGTTGCTAGAACCCCTCAACAAGGACTTGTCACAAACCGACATAATCAAGAAACTTCCAAAGACTCGCGCTCCAACACTCTCACCGTCGTGCCCATGTCCGAGAAGAGAAAAATAGTAGAAGCGAGAGATGACGGAGATTGAAAGAAAAATGGATGCACGTGCGATAGACATATTTGAAACAATATGGAGGCATTCCTGAAAAAAGAGATACGATGCCATTTCGTCGCACGCGAAACCGAGCCAAGATCTGTGATGAATTCAAGACGCCGCATCCGAGGGATACTTCGAGAACATGACCATGGCCCAAGCCTGGGACTTGTATTGGGAAAAAGGCCTCAAGTCGTGCGAAGAAGGCGATAGGCAGACTCCGAGCGATCACTCTGGGTCACTCTTTTGGAAAGAAGAAGGCCCCAAGACAATATACACCTAGAGGAAGAGGTAGAAGCGAGTGGAGGAAGAGGTTTCAAACCTAGACCTCTACCCAAAAACATCGAATATATAGATCCGAGAGAAGAAAATAAAAGACAAACTCACCTGGGAAGAGAGACAAGAAAGAAAAAGAAGAGATGAAGTCGCCGAAAAGCCTATGAGAAAAGAAAATAGTCAAGAAGAGAAGAAGAGAAAATGGTAAGAAGACGACAGAGCTGATGAAGAAAGAAGGAGGCAACGAAGGAGATGAAGTGTTGTTGTCCACCCCTTCAAGTAATTTACTATTGTAAATGCATAAGTATGTAAGTCTTCTGTACATTGAATAAGAAATCTGTAATTTCTCTATTTTTTTTTTTGCGTAGACATAGATGTTTGCTTGGATACACTTTGTAAACAGTTGTGTAAAGGACAAGAATGTTATGATCAATTAATGATTCTACGCATACATTCTCTGTTACTGCACTACCTGTATGTATCTTTGATGCTTACACTTTTGCATGCATGTTTTAAGTTTTGGCATCATCAAAAAGGGGGAAATTGTTGGGAAATTTATTGTTTAGATTTTGATGAATGCCATGTAAAACTTAGACTAGAAGGTTGGCACCCCATTTTCTTTGTAATTTGCACTGTAATAGATAGGGCTGCTCAAGCTGAGTCAAGTCAGCTATGCCTGGATATGCAAGAAGTCAACTGAAGGCTAAAATGAAGACTCCGCTGTGAAGCAGCTGAGTATGACAAGGAGGAGAAGTCAAGAACTCGACTGAAGGAGTAGCATCTATGATACAGCTGTGAGAAGTGTCAGTCAAGTTAAGTGACAGATGAGTCTTCCAAGAATTGGGAGCTGACTCGAAGTCACCTGGGGAAGTTAAGGAACTGCAGTCAAGTCAAGACAACTGAAAAGAGTCCATTGCACAGAAGTCAAGAAAGTTACTTAAATAAGTAATACTTCCATGCCGCAACATTCTAAAGTGCTCGACCCCGTAAGCGTGCAAAAGGAATAAACACATGGGAAGCACTTGCTGTGTCGCTCTGAAAAGTCAAGGTTCATTTAATACGAGGTAATGTCAATTTCAAGGACTGCAACAAGACAAGCCAATGACATCTAGTGTCTTTTGAAAATCAGCCTATCTCTTCAACATGCAGATTTTTGAAAGAGTACTATAAAAGGCAGAGGAATCAATTTGAGAAGAGGTTACCTTGCATACCCTGAACCACGAACTTTCAAGTTATCATTCGAGTTTGTAACTCGCAAAAATATTATCAAGTTATTCAAGCAAATCCTCAAGCCAAACTTGAAGGAAATCAATCCAACACCAAGTCGTGAAGGAAAGACAACTTCATCTTGTTGAAGAGGAAATTTTTTGAAGAATCAAAAGGGGTCTACATTCCAAGGAGGATTGTACAAAGGTTCAAGGTCGAGCCAGTCTCAAGTTATTGGAGGGCTTCGTGATCAAATCTAAGAAGCTTGAGCAAGTGAGTCAAGTAGCAAGTAGCCGCCCGTGAAGAAGAAGCCGAGTCGGACGAGAAGCCACCGTGTGACCAAGGCATCTCCGGACGAGTCCCAAAGGATCAAGTCACCGTGTGATCAAGACTTGTATCCGGATAACCACTTTGTACTGATCAATACTTAGTGGATTCCTCCAGAGTTGGAGAAGAGAGGATTAGAAGAATTACCCCATCTTCGAACCTCTATAAAATCTATTGTGTCATTTACATTTCAAAGATTTACTTACTCGCATATCATTTAATATTTGCTGATAATTTGCTATCCAATTGATATTTAACAAAGTGCTAAAATCAAGTGTTAAAAAACTTAAACCAAATTCAAGGGTGTTAAGTCTTCCAAAAAATCCCATCACAAACAAGTTAAGTATTAGACTAAACAATGAGTTATTCTATCAACAAATTTCTCGGTCCGTGCATTGAGTGGCTAACTCTGTTGGTTAACTAACTTAGTCATTGTCCATCAAGGACATAGCTGTGAAATCAACTCTGAACTTATTTAAAAGGACTAATTCGAAAAGTTGGTAAGGTTTATTCAACCCCCCCTTCTAAACCTTACTCACACCCCTTGGGACCTACAACTCCTATTCGCTATAAAGATGAACGAGTTCATACAGTTGAGACAGGGAAGATGATTTAAATTACGTTCGCAAATCTGAACAACTATCAAGGATTGCTGAACACATGGTTAGTACTGAGGTACTAAAAGTGGAAAGGTTCCTCGAAGGTCTGAGGCCAGAGCTCTATAGGGATGTAAGTATGGCTGGAATACAAGGGTTCACGTATTCACAGGTTGCTGAGAGAGCACTGGATGCAGAACAAGTTGAGCTGAGAATAAAGCATGCACAGGAGATCCAATCAAATGTTTGAAGGCTAATCAAAGTAAAACATCAGCACCATCACCTTGCCCTAGATGTGAAAAACAACACGGTGGAGCTTGTCTTTGGGGTACTGGAGTATGTTTTTCATGTGGGCAAGCGGGACATATGGCTAATGTGTGCCCAAATAAATTAAAACCGATAGTCCAAGAGAGAACACCCGCTAGAGTTTTTACCATGACTAAGGATGACCCCAAAGCGAGTTCACCCATTGATACAGGTAAACTATCTACATTGGGTGCTTCGACATTTGCATTATTTGATTCTGGTGCCACACATTTATTTGCATCTAATGAGTATGTGAGGAGGCTACATACAATACCAGATGTATCTGAGGTCAGTTACATGTAGGTATCCACACCAGCTAATTTTAAAACAAACTAATTAGATTGTACGAATATATGGTATTTTTATTGAAGGAAAATAACTTTAGGTTGATCTAATCGTATTAGATATGAAGGACAATAACATAATTTTGAGCATGGACATTTTGAACGAACCATACAAACTCTAGAATAAATTCTCAGAGCTTTTGTCTAGACTTTCAAGAACACTGGAGCAAATATGTGTCTCTGGTGGAATTCGTATATAGTAATAGTTATCAAGCTACAATCAGAAAAGGCTCGTAGAAGGTGTTGTATAGTAGAAAGCGTAGATCCCAATCCATTGGCCCAAGACTAGTAAAAGAAACTCTTGGTTCCGGATATGATACGAGAAATGACAAACGTTGTGCTAAAAATTTGACAAAGGATAGAAACTGCTCAAAAACCAAAAGAAAAGTTATACGAGTTAGAGAATAAGAGTATTAGAATTTTTATAAGAGACCAAGTGTTTCTTAACGCGTCAGCAAAAAAAAAAAGATAATATGGTACGGAAAGAAAAGAGAGCTTAGTCCTAAATACATCGATCCATTTCATATTACCAAGTAAATTAGTGATGTTCTCTATAGACCCGACTTACTCGTGTCAATAGCTCAAGTGCACAATGTGTTTAACACTGCGAAGGAGGTTGACAATCCCTCTCCTATTCTAAAGAACGAATCAGTTGGAAAAAAAATGACTTGAGCTATGAAAAAAAAACGCCAATTGAGATTCTATTACGAGAATTAAAAAAACATAGGAATAAGGAAATTCCCTTAGTTAAAGTACTTTGGAGGAATCAAATAATAGAAGAAGCTCATGGGAAAGAGAAGACGAGATGACGACTAAGTATCCTAACCTATTTCAGTAAGTAAAATTTCGGGGACGAAATTTTTATAAGGAGGGGAGGATGTGATACCCCAGTCTTTCACTACTCACTAGCCAATATAGTTCATCTACTAAAAGTTGTCTATGTGCCACTTGCATTAATGTCCATATTTGCATAATTTATTTTATTTTAGATGGCATGATTAATTTTATAATTTGGAATTCTCATATAGTACTACTGGTTGGGTTACTAACTTGAGCAGTTGATCATATATTTAAATGAGAACATCCAGGTGTCAAACTGGTAGATACCATTAAGACACGTGGTAACATTATAAGTATGAAAATTACAAAGTTACACATGGTAAATTTATAAGTAGGAATGGCGATGTGTATACACAGTATAATATGTGAATATATATTAATTGAAAACAATAATTTAATTATAAAAAGGAATAATATAATGCATAAAAGAATTTTGAATTAATAATATATATAAGCATACGTACTGATTCATATATTAACATTGTTTTAATATAATACTCTATATTAAGTAATTGTGTGTAATTATAAATTTATAATTCATGCATGTATATCAGGTTTATATATATACACATGTCACTACCATATCTATGAAACTTTATAAATAGATTGGTATTAGAATTATAAGTTAACACATGGTGAGGTCTAGAGTTGTCTACTATATATTATATGGATACTTTATAAGTAAAATATTGGTTAGTAATATATATATATATATATATATATATATATATATATGCATATTTATATGTAGTAGTCACTATAATGGTCTCTCTCTCTCTATATATAAGTATATTGAATTTTACTACAAACTTATCTATATATGTGTAATTAACGAAAATCCTACGGATGACTACTAAGCATTATTATATGATATAAGTATAGATGATGTCTAAGTTTCTTCTATTGAGTTCCACCGCCTCCATTTACCAAGGATATATATGTGTATATTAATCTAATCACTCACATACACTACTCGCACACGGAAACGAGGAGAAAAGGTAATCATCTAACTCTTTCTTTCTTATATGCTATGAATGTTTAGGGAATATATGAGGAAAGACTTGAGGTTAATTAGAATATCAATCCAGACTATTCAAATTTGTAGTTAAAACTTTCAATTATTATATTTTCTTATTGTTATTCACGGCTCAAAATTCTAGGACTGATTTTATATCTCCTTCAACTAATCATATTTACAAAGATCTAGCAATTTAAAGGTTTGAATTTTAAGAAAATCTAGAAATAAATGGAGTAATTATATATTAAGTAGAGTATTATATATAAAGTTTGTGATTAGTTGTTCGAATTAAGACGTGCCTTAATTACGTTAAAGTTATATATTACTGGGAATGGACAATTAAAATATGAAAGTGAAAATGAAGGTGTTTTATAAATACACACGTGTGTTCTAATTAGACAACCCATTTCCACCGCCTTAAATTAAACAAAGGGTTGATAATTAGTATATATATATATATATATATATCACCTGACTTATGTACACCCGCATAGGATAAGTCAGAAAACACATACTAATGTAAGAGTAAAGGGAAAGAAGAAGAGATAAGCATCTTCTAGTTGGTAAGTACCATTCCTAAGCTATCTCCACTTTGCCTTGTTGCAATCACGATTTTAAGCTAATTAGAGGGTTAATTGCTACTTTATTCCATGTTCTGAAGTATGAAATGGGTGAAATGAATATAGATAATATATAATGAATTGGTAAGTGATGTCATATTAATTTTTATTTAAGGAAAATAAGGAAAACTAATCTTAAAAAAATCATATCAGTTCATGTTATATGTTCGAGGAAGAAGGATTTATTATATTTAGGTTATAAGAATTATAATAGTTTGCCTAAATTAATTATATATAAATCTTATATTATAATTAGTAATTGGAATTCAAATATGCTATATATATATGTAAGTCCTTTTCTTGTAGGTAAAAGTTTGATGAGGTTCTTTTGTTGAATTGAATGTGCTATATAGTGCCATCCATCTTGTAGGAACAATATAAAATTTTATAAAAAAATAATAATAAACTGTTGTTTTGTATTTAGGTAAATTAAATACAAATATTTAATATCATATAAAGTGATACTAGAATAGGTACAAATGAGAAATTTAGACTTTAAGAAACCCATTTCGGTCTAGATTGTATATTTCAAACTTTAATGGTTAATTAGTTAGTTTTAAGGCTTAATGTCTTTGTAGGTCCCAAGGGGTGTAAGTGTAAGGTTTAGAAGGGGGTTGAATAAACCTTACCAAATTTTCAATTGAGTCCTTTTAAATATTCGAGTTGATACTACACAATTGTGTCCTGGTGACAGCCAATTTAGTTGATCAAGAGAGTTAGTCTCTCAATAGACTCAAATTTGTTGATGGAATAACTCAAATTTGTTGGGTCTAAATTAACTCAACTGTGGTTTGTTTTCAGGGAAGACTTAACACCCTTAAGTTTGGTTAAGCAAGGATTTAGTGCTTGGTTTAGTACTTAGAAATTATCAAGTGGATAGCAAATTTATCAAGATTTAAACAATTAAGATGCATGAATTAAAGTCTTTGAAATGTAAATGACACAATGAAATTTTTATAGAGGTTCGAAGATGGGGTAATTCTTCTACTCCTCTCTTCTCCAACTCCTGGAGAAATCCACTAGGTATTGATCGAGATACAAAGTGGTAATAAATCCGGATACAAGTCTTGATCACACAAATGACTTGATCCTTTGGGACTCGGTCTGAGACGCCTTGATCACTCACCAAGGCTTCTCGTGCGACTCGGCTTCTTCACAGGCGGCTTTGCGCTTTGCTACTACAATGACTCACTTGCTCAAGCTCTTTGGATTTGATCACGAAGCCCTCCAAAAGCTCAAGACTTGGTTCGACCTTGAACCTTTCTACAATCCTTCGTGGAATGTAGACCCTTGATTTTTCAAGTATTTTCCTCTTCAACTGATTGAAGTTATCTTTCCTTCACAGATGAGTGTTGGATTGATGTTCTTCGTAGTGTAGGCTTGAGGATTGAGAATATTTCGATTTTCTAATAATTGCTTGAACGTTTTTGGTTCTCGTCCGTCTCATTTCTCAAAATCATCTCTCAGCCTTTTATAGTGATCTTTCAAAAATTTGCCCGTTGAAGAGATAGGCTTATTTTTGAAAGTCACTTGCGTCGTTAGCTTTGTCTTGTTGCATCCTTGGAATTGCCATTTCCTCGTATGAATTGTTATTCACCTTTTGAGTTCGACACGGTGTAGTGCTTCCCATTGGTTTGTTCCTTTTGCACGCTTCTCGGGACTGAGCACTTCGAGAAAGGTGGTATGGAGATATTACTTGTTTAGGTAATTCTCTTGATTTACTCGTAAACGGATCTTTTTCAGATTATCTCGACTTGATCGCATTTCTTTGCTTTCCCGGGTGACTTAGAGTCGACTTCCAATCATGGATGACTCTTCTCCGTCACTTCAACTTGAGACTTGGCTTTTCTTGAGTTGACTTGATCGATACTCCACTGTTGCATCTCACCGCTTCTTGATAGAGTTCCGTCTACTCTTCTTTGCCATACTCACTTGTCTCGCAATGAGTCTTCCTTCTAATCTCCATTGTTTTCTTGCATGTTAGGGCGTAGGCGACTTAACTCACTTGGCCATCCCTATTTATTACAATGCATTTTACAACAAGAATGGGGTGCCAACTTCCTATTCTAAGTTTTTCATGGCATTCATCAAAATCTAAACAATAAATTTCCTAATAATTTCCCCCTTTTTGATGATGCCAAAACTTAAACCATTCAAAAATGCAAATAGCAAAGATACATACAGATAGTGTATTCACATAGAATGTATGCGTAGAATCAATCTTTTTATTGATCATAACATTCTTGTTCTTTTACACACTGTTTACAAGGTGTATCATAGCAAACATTTGTCTACACAGAAAATAAAGAGTTTATGGCTTTATTGCGAAAAACTTACATAGTATGTATTTACATCATAAAATACATGAAGGGGTGGACAACAACACTTCATCTCCTTCGCTGTCTCCTTCTTTCATCTTGTTCAGCATCTTCTGCTCTTCTTCTCTTTTTCTCATCGTCAGCTGCCTTCTTCTTCTTTTCATATGCCTTCCTGGCAGCTTCATCTCTTCTTAATCTCTCTTGTCTTTCCTCCCATAGCTGAGTTTGTCTCTTGTTTTCCTCTTCTATTCTTTTCGCATACTCAACATTACTTTTAGCCACTTGCAAATTTGCTATTTGGTCAAGACCAGCCCAAGTAGATCCCTCCTTTCTTGCCTTGATCTACGTATTCAATGTTTTTGGGCGAGGCCTGGTCTCAAACCTCTTCCTCCACCACCTTTCTTCCTCTACCTCGGCGTGTATTGTATTGGAGTCTTCTTCTTTCCACCGGTGAGTGACCAGAGGAGGATCACGGTAGTCTGCAGCCTGTCGCCTTCTTCACATAACGTGAGACCCTTTTCCCAAGATAAGTCCCAAGCTTGAGCCATAGACATATTTGCAAAGTATCCTTCGATGCGAGCGTTTTAAATTCATCAACTGATCGTGGCTCTGTCCCGACATCCGAGATGGCATAAGTGTCTCTCTCTCTTGGAATGCCTCCATGTTGTTTCAAGATGTTCATAACCCGGGCATCCATTCTTCCTTCCACTTCCTCCATCCCCGCTTCAATTGTCTTTCTCTTTTCACCATAGATATAGCAGAGTGTTGGAGTGGCGAGTCACAGGAGTGTCTTTCGCGATAATGTCACCAGTGACAAGACCTTGTTGGGGTTTGTGCAATCATCAAGGTCACATCTTTCGATCCTTCCCCCTCAACAGATTTTCCTTTCTTTTGTTTCGGCGCTCCTCGCTTGTCTTTCCTTCCTTCGCAAACAGCATCCTCTTTTTTCGGCTTCGGATCTCTTCGTGCTTTAATGTATTCCTCTTCCCCCTTTTTGGCATCATCAAAGGAGAGAGGAACGCCCGAAACATATCGCAAGCGGAAGTCGAGCCTGGCGATAGTCGAAGTTCTGTCTCGAGTATCTTTGCATGAGTATGCGGACGAAATTCGGATCGAGTAGCATTGGACTCTCTCAAATTAGCTTCATCTCACCCATGAGAAGGCTGAATTTTCTATCCATGTTTTCTTCTAAACGCAGAGATCACTCTTATTTTGCTCACGCAGCTAGCCTTTATCTCGGCAAAGTGTGAGCTTCATGCATGTGCTCAATGTGTTCTCTCAACTTTGTTTTTGCATCATCATTCTCGGCTCTCCATACCAAAGACTTGTTGAACAATGTCCTGAAGTATCTAACCCGTTCCACACGCATTGTTTGTTCTTTGTTGCCACCATTCTCTCGATCCTCGATCTGCGTTATGCCTCTCAAGTCGCCAGCAGTAGGTTGGCATCTCTCGTTGTCCGGGCATGTCCATAGAGGCCTCGATGCCTCTCCATCCGTTCAATCTCAGCAAATAATGCCTTGAACACTTCAAGGATTTCAACCGATTCTTCCGTTGCGGTGATGGCCATGCAACGTCAAAGTCATAATCGGTTGGAACAATGGTACCGACGAAATGACAGAGTGCTGTCGTGCGGGAAGCGTGCGAGCTCGTTCTCGACTCTTCATGGAGGTCGGGTACCTCTAAGGAGAAAGGAAATGATTCTACAAAGGAATCATCACGGCCAACAGGATTTGTTCAATGATGAGAGGGGTGCGTGAAGTTCCTTGTGGAGTCGAACTCTGCGGCTTGGGAGCTCGCGATGGACTCTATTTCACTGGGGTCTCATAGTGAAGTGGACCCACTTGCTTGCGAGCCTCACTGTCTCAACAACTTTCGTTGGTCTCACCTGGTTTCTCCAATTGAGTGGATGGTCCTCGGCCTTATCGAAGCGTCATCGGACGATGATGAGATTTCCATTGGTGGCTCATCATCAAAATTAAAGGTTTGACGAGTAGTCTTGGGATCGACTTGCTCGTGCTTGGAACATCCGCAGCCGAGTCTTTTGGATCTGCCACGGGGGGATGACTCGACTTCTTCGTCGCCTTCCGATCCCGGAAAGGTTACATCGATTATCCTGGGAATCATGAAGCGCTTATCTCCTTTTCGGATGGGTCAATGATAGCGGGAGGGATGTTCTCTACTTCAGCTTCTTTACCCCGGAAGTCTCAACCTCCCGTGGGCCTTCATTACCTCCTGCAGTCTCGATTGCCGCAGAGGCTGGACCTCCCTTTCGACAAAGGTCACTGTCTTAGGGTCTTTCTCGTGGTGGCATCCATTGGAGTCTCAACCCCATGGATTGCACTTTCATCGCCTGCAGTGTTAACTCCCGTGGCTTTCCTTCCTCGTGCCTCGATCGCATCGCCAGCGTCATTAGCCTTCGAGCGGTTGGCACCTCACCAAAACAGTCTCAATCGCCCGAGCTTCGTTGATGACAACTTGCTGTTCGTTTAGTGTTTGTACTTCCTCCACTTCGCCTCCCGGATTCGTTGTTGAGTCATCTGCAGCATTCTCCGACCTTGCTGCAGGTGGAGGGAGTTTCCCCCGGTGCGCACCACCGGTGAGTGACTTGAAATGGGGTCACTCGTCTCCGACTCCCTGATGTTTCTATTGAGTGTTCACCGTTGGGGGGGTGGTAAGACACCTTCAATAGGGGTTGGCTCGACCGGGGTCCCCACTATCCCGCCATCGCCATTTCCTTATCGCCTTCTTCCGAGTGAGTCAGGGAAGTGGTGGCAAAGAACAACAATGGCGATTTGGTCAACCACTCCCATTGGATCAATTTCGGTGTGTTCGGAGGACTCTCCTGGTCCTCCATCAATCTTTGCTCGTGAAGAATTCTCGATTCGCGGCAATGCTTGCTGCATTTGCAACTCTTCGTGCGGGGCAAGAAGAGTCCGGATCCTCATCACCGTCGATAAGACATCAAGGAGAGGATGTGTGTGTTACGTGTGGGTGAGAGATAGGGCGATGCTAGCCTTCTCACGTGCCTCACCTTCCTCTCGCCTGTCTTTCCTTCTCCTTGTCCTTGAAGATCCGCAAGATATCCGTGCGCATTTCTTCATCCAAAGGCTTGGACCACAGGTCACTCCAAGGAAGTTCAGCGCCTCTTCTTCTTCTATGAATTCGAAGCCGTTGGAACTGCTCCCTTGATCGACTCAATTTCCACTTCCTCCACTCTCGCAGACGATTTTGGATGTCCGGGTAAAGTGGGGATAGGATCATCACATCACTTTCGGCTCTATCGCTTCTCCTTGTGTCTCACCCGCGGACTACAACTATTTCTTCAGTTGCCTCTGCTGATCGCCTTTCACAGACTTAGTCTGTTTCATCAATTACATCCGTTACTCGACCGATTCAGCTTTACTGTATTTGTTCCAACAGTGGTGACTCGGCCGGTTTTTCAAGCTCGGAGCGCTTGATGATTCTTCTTCGTCTTCTAGTTTGTACCGAGGGGATTTACGGTTCGAGACGCTTCTTCCGAGACTTGGGCGGCGGGGGCGTGCTAGTGTTTTCTTCCGAGGAGCTGGCCGTCTTGGCTTATCGCTCCTCTTTTTGATGATCGGAGAAGGTATTTGAGAGTCCTTCTCGACCGCTGCTTCTTTGGGTAGGAGACACGGGCCGCAGGGGCGGTGACTCAGTGCCTGCAGGGGCGGAGCAGTTTGACTTTCTTTTGCGGGAGAGCGCGAGTCTTCTTAGTAGCCGCAGCGGGGGCAGCTTTCTTCTTTGGTGGAGAGGAAATAGCTCGTATCTTCAGGTCACCGATTCCCCCTCACTCGTGTCGCCTCTCTTGGCGTAGGCTCTCTTCAGTGCGCCGAGAGGTTTGATCTCGAACATCCTCTTGTTAACATGGAACGCCTTTCCATGTCTAAGAGGGACTCCTTTCACCTCCATCATTCGGCCAATCACTGGCCATATCCTAGGGATCCTCCAAATGTGCCATCTTCCTTGAAGGATTTGTTCCCTACATTCGGCATAGTCTCTGTAGACAAACTCAAATTTCATTTATTTTCCTTTCTTCAATGATCGCCGCCATCACGATCTTTGCTTTGCTTTGTGATTGGTCAAAGTCGCCAAATTTGATGTCAATGCATTTGGCAACTATGTCCAACACGACTTGTGATAATCCTCCTTCAAGACCTCTTGTTTGTCTTTAAACTATTTTATCAAAGATAGTCGGGCTTGGCTACTTCCTTCCAAGCAAAGAACCAGGTTTACATCGGCCGTTGATTTCGATGCTCCTTCCGTCTGGTAGTGAGCAAAGTGTTCAACCAAATCCTTGCGAGATGGTGAGTCCGCTTTCCGTGAACAGATGACTTTATCCCTTCATCGTGAATCTCAAAGATTCATGTAGAATTGTGCGACCTCCTCCACATAGGTCATCGGATATTCCAACGTCCGAAACGATTTCACCAGGCGTTTTCCAATTTCTCACGATTTTCTTCACTAGGGTGTCATCGGACCCTGTTTCACCATGCCGTCAAAATCCACAAAGAGACCGGTGTGGATTTGCTTTCCTAACTTGACAAAATCATAGGTTGGTGCCATTTTTCAGATTTTATCAAGAAAACTTAGAGATTGATCTCAAGATAGATAGGGTTTTGAGAAGATTTTTGCCTTTGCTTCCGAGAGAGAAATGAACAGTTTTGGTAGTGTGTGAGAGAAACGGACGAAAATGGTTTAAGTATGGTTTATGAAAGGACGTGCGGGTGGTTTTGAAATGTGATCGAAATCAACGGTTTAGATTTTGCACGCCTATTTAGTATTTAATATCTCGTATTTAATGCGGCAAAGATTTATATCCAATCATAAGTTTGGTGTGCGGCTTTATGTCTCAGACACATCATCATTATCTTGACGTCATTCTTAAAAACATTCCCGCTTAGCAAAACGATCGCATTTTTGTCACTTTGCTCATAAGTGACTCGGCTTATCCCTTAGCCGATTTAACTCTTCTTCTCACAGTTCTCTTAGTGACTCACTAACAAATGACTTGGTGTAGCTGTCTTTCCAATACAAATGATTTACTTAATGATTTGTGAGTTCACTCTTTTTCCCTTTTAGTGTTCCATTTCTTTTCTTTGATTCTTCCGAGTGTCAACTCACTCAATTAACCATAACTCATGTTTGAGTTCTTCAAATCTTGACTCACATAATGGTTTTGTGAAGATGTCGGCCAATTGTTTATCAGTTGAGATATATTCCAAGAGGATGTCCTTCTTTTCAACATGATCTCTTATGAAGTGATATCTCGACATCGATATGCTTTGTTCTTGAGTGCAACACAGATTTTGAGTGATTGCAATTGCACTTGTGTTATCACACATGATTGGAACTTCTTTTTCTTCAACTTCATAGTCTCTCACTTGTCTCATCCATAGGACTTGGGCTAACAACGCCCGCAGCCTATGTATTCTGCTTCACCAGAGTTGGCTATTGAATTTGGCTTCTTGCTAAACCAGGAAATCAACCTTGTTTCCTAGCATTTGACATGTGCACGAGGTGCTTTTTCATCAACTCGCATCCAACATAGTCGAGTCCGAATAGCTAATTAGCTTGAATCCACCTTCCTTTGGATACCATAAGCCAACTTCTTGGCTTCCTTTCAACTATCTCAATATTCTCTTAGTTGCGTCATATGGCTCTCTTTTGGAGCAGATTGGAATCTTGCACATACACCTACAACAAAGGTGATGTCGGCCCGCTTCTTTGTGAGATGAGCAATGATCCAATAAGTGCTCAGTATCTTGTTTGATCTACAGGCTTGCCATCCGCATCCATGTCCATTTTGATGATGTATTCATTGGTATTTTCACGAAGACTTCTCCTCCATACCAAATTTCTTCATTAAATCTCTGTGTATTTTGTTTGACTTATGAAGGTTCCATCCTTCGTTGTTTCACTTGGAGTCCAAGGAAGAATGTTAGCTCTCCCATCATGCTCATTTCAAATTTACTTTGCATGAGGTTTGAAAATTTTTCACACGCTTCCTTGTTTGTGGATCCAAAAATGATGTCATCCACATATATTTGAACAAGCAAGATATACTCTTTTTTGTCTTGAATTACAAAAAGTGTTCAATCTACTTTTCCTTTTGTGAATCCATTTTCGCTAGGAATCAGACAAATTATCATACCATGCTCTGGGTGCTGTTACAATCCATACAAGGCTTTCTTGAGTTTGTATACCTTATCTCCAAGAATCTTCTCGCTCAAATCCTGGAGGTTGTTCAACATACACTTCTTCTTCCAATAAACCATTTAGGAATGCACTTTTTACATCCATCCGATATACAATGAAATTCTTGTGAGTCGTGCATAGGCAAGAAACATGCTTATAGCTTCCAATCTTGCTACGAGAGCAAATGTTTCATCAAAATCTATTCCTTCTTCTTGGCAATATCCTTTGGCTACTAATCTTGCCTTGTTTCTTACCACGTAACCTTCCTCGTTCATCTTGTTTCAACACCCATTTAGTACCAATAACATTTTGATGTGTGGGTCTTTGAACTAATTCCCATACTTTACTTCTTTCAAACCGATTCACTCTTCTTGCATAGCTTGAATCCAATGTGTGTCGTCCAATGCTTGTAACACATCTTTGGGCTCTATTTGCGAGATAAAGCATGTGAACATGGCTTCTTGTTGAGTTCTCGGATCTTGTTTTGACACCTTCTCTTATATCTCCAATGACAAGTTCTCGGTGGATGGTCTCTCGGCCATCTTACATCAGTTGGAGTAAGTTAGCCGGATTCGATCGTCTTGCGGTGTTGTTGTGTTCGATTCTCTCGTAATCACTTAGCAAATTTTCCAAATTGTTTTTGAGATTCACTATCTCATCTTCTTCCGAGTTTATAATTCCACTCTCGGCTTCAACATAGGGACTCTTCTTGTATGGTTGGATGATTGACTTATCACCGACTCTTCAATATCTTCTCCATTTACATTTGGCTCATCGAATACCACATAAATGGATTCTTCTCGCAACCATAGTCCTTTTGTTGAGTACTCTGAGGGCTTTGCTTTCAAGTGAGTATCCCAAGAAGATACCTTCATCACGCTTTTAGCATCGAAAGCCTTTAGATTGTCTTTGCCATTGTTGTGGATGAAGCATTTACATCCAAATATTCTGAAATATGCAACATTTGGTTTTCTTCCACCAAATCTCATAGGAGTCTTTGTCACCGTCTTTATCATACATCTGTTTTGAGTGTAGCAAGTCGTGTTGATTGCTTCACCAAAATCTTTTTGGTAACCCCCTTCACTAACATGGTCCTTCCGCTTCTTTGAGAGTTCTGTTCCTTCTTTCTCGCAACTCCATTCTGCCGAGGAGTCCTTGTCACGATAGTTCATGACCAATACCATTTTCTATACAATACTTGAGTTATTATTCCATTGACAAACTCGGTTCCTCATCCGATCTTATTTTGATAATGGTTTGGCTCTTCTCGTTTTGAATCCTCTTCATCACCGTGGTAGTTTTACGTAGAGTTTCTTTCTTCTTACACATGAATATTGTCCATGTATATCTTGAGTAGTCATCTACTACCACCAAGGTGTATTACTTTCCACTTATGTTGGCCGGTTCCACTTTGGCCAAATAGATCCATATGTAGCGGATGCAATATTCTTGTTGAAGATGAACATGTCTTTTCTTTGAATGAAGATTTGATTTGTTTTCCTTCTTCGACATGCATCACATATACTCTCCTTCTTGTGTAATCTTGAGTCCGAAGTCCTTCCACAAGACTACTCGCAAGCTTGTTAATCGTTTTGAAATTCAGGTGACTCAGCTTTTTGTGCCACAGCCAACTTGATTCAACTGTGCTTTTGCTAATAGACAGGTGCTGTGTGTAGCGGTTGACCAATCTACTACATACATGTTCTTTTGTCTGCATCCTTGCAACACAACTTCATTCGATTCAGTATCCTTGATTTGGCATACACCCATGTTGAATCCAACATTATAGCCCTTGTCACAGAGTTGACTTATGCTTAGCAAGTTGAAGTTGAGTCCTTCGACATATGCAACATCTGTGATTTCTAATCCGTTCCTCTTGACGGATCCAATGCCTCTTATTTCACCTGGAGCTTCATTTCCTCCAAATATTACTTTTGCTCCTTTAACTTCCTTGAATTTTGACAAATTTTTCTTATTTCCTGTCATATGTCTGGAACAGCCACTATCCATGTACCAGGTTCCTTGGCACTCAGCTGTTCCTTGAACCTGCAATCAAGGAAATTAAGTTTTAGGTACCCATACTTGTCTGGGTCCTGAGGGGTTAGAATTGTAAGATGATCCAACCAACTTATAGCCAAATGATTTGACTCTAAGGGGTTGCCATCTATCAGTGCCATAATCATAATTAATCCTGGCAAATTGCTTGGGGATTCTAGGTTCATACAACTGTCTCTTTTGTCTGTATGCCTGTGTATAAGTTTTAGCAATCGCCTTCTTTGGGTAATTGTGGTGTCTCTGAGTGTAGTGCCTAGGTGCATATGTGTGCTGATGAAAGCTCTTATACTTTTGGAATGGCCTTTGCTGAGTTCTAGGCCTTTGCCATTTGGGCTTATATTCCATAAGTCTATGCTGATAGTTTACATTATTCCAATCAGCTTGGCTTGGATATTTTCTACCATTCCCATCATATGTATTTCTTTTATGGATTTTCTGGGGTTTTTGGTAGCTCTGCTTCTTCTTTACAGAGTATTTTCTGTTTGGAGTTTGCTGAGGAACTCGGCTGAATCTCTTCTCAGCTGTCCTTTCAGCGCACTCAACTGGCTGTTTTCCTTTTCCTTTATAACCAAGGCCAGTTTGCTTGTAATTGTGCTTTGGAGTGAATGTGTGTGCAACATTTAGAGTTTTGGATTTTTTAGACTCTTCATTGCTTGAAGATCCTTTTTCCAAAATTACTCTTGAAGTTTGACATAGCACAGAGGAATTAAATCCTAAGCCTGTCTTGTCTCCACATTCTCTTTGACTCATAATAAGATCATCCAATGATTTAGATGCCTTAGTGAATGATGCAATCACATTTTTGAGGTCATTCTCCCTCTTTTCTATGGCAACTATTTCTGCTATTAACTTAGCATTTTCAAATTTTTAAACTTTCATTCTCATCACTATTTGACTTAGAGTACCCAAATTCTCCTTAGTCACCGTGAGGTTTGGCTTTTGAGTAGGCTGTTTTCCTCATTTAGTAGTGTGTGTGAGGATTTAATGTGTTCAAAATCTTTCATCATTTTGCCTAATGAATCATAAAGATCAGTGGGTGATGAAGTGTGTGTGTCACAGTCACTATCACTTGAGTCTGAGTTTGATGAGTTGGAGTGTACCTCATCTTCTTGGTCGTTGATCTTGTTCCTTGGCCATTAAGCGGTCAGGGCTTCTTCTTCGAGTCACTTGAGTAGTCGGCTTCACTTTGCTCTCTCAATCACCGTCTCTCTTGATTTGGTCAGACGTAGCCTCTGCGACCATCATTGCATTTTTCTTTTCTTGTCTTCTTTCTCTAAAGACCTTTCTTTCTTCTTCATTCCTGTATTTGTTAACTACGGGATATGAGCAAATCAATGGCATAGTGACCTAGTTGTCTACAGTTCAAAGATAGATATTCATCCTTTTGATCACTCTTTCCATTCTTGGATTGTCACCTTTGATATTCAGATTTTTGATGATCCTGTTCTCTTGGTTGGTCTATCTTCCCTTGATTTGGAGGAGCCGAGTGTCTTCCGGAAGATTCGCCCTTTCCTCTCTTGTAGTTCTTATTGAAGAACTTGTTGAACCTTTTAACCATCGGGGCTATTTCTTCGGATCAATGACTTCTTTGACCTCGGCTCTCTTCCCATCTTTAACAATTAGAGCAAAATTTTTTGGGTACAACTGTCTCTTCCTAATCTTTTCTTCTCGGCTCAAATTCGTAGGCTTTGAGATCCGAGAATAGTTCATGGTTGGAGGTCTTCGATAGGTCCATGGAATGTCTTCGCCATGACCTTCATTTCCCATTCACCGGAAGACTTTTTAGGATTTTCATACACATTTCCTTCTCGTGTATATTCCTTTCCAAGTGCGGATAGCTCGTTGGTGATTTCGTGAACCGAGCATCCAGTTGATCCAGGTTTTCTCCGAGATCATTTTGAAGTTCTCAAATTTCAGACGACCACCGATAATTTGTTTTCTTTGATTTGCTCCGAGCCTTCACAAATCAATGTTAGCTTGTCCCATTTCTTTAGCCGTTTTGCATGATTTGACTTTATTGAACATGGCTTTGTCCAATGTTTTGTAAAGGATGTCCTTGCTACATTGTCCAGGTTGTATCTTTTTCTGTCATCATTTGTCCATTCAGTTCTTGGTTTTTCAACCATGACCGTCCGGGAGCAACATCCTCTTCTCCTTCAAATGCAGCTTTTCTTACAAATGTGTTCACCTTTAAGATTTGCGGTGGCCCATCCTCTATCACTATCCACATCTCATCATGTAATCTTTGATAGATGAGCCTGCATACGAATTTTCCAATCATCAAATTCTTCAATAGTGAACATAGGGATGCGTGTCAAATTTGCTTCCATGATAATAACTTTTAATGATAAAAAGAGTTTTGAAAGTTTAAGTACTAAAGCGGACTTTGAAAAGTTTGGAGATCTAGTTCAAGAACCGGTGCGGATGGTTCAATGAACCAACCGCTCTCGATACCACTTGTAGGTCCCAAGGGGTGTAAGTGTAAGGTTTAGAAGGGGGGTTGAATAAACCTTACCAAATTTTCAATTTAGTCCTTTTAAATATTCGAGTTGATACTACACACTGTGTCTGGGTGGACACCAATTTAGTTGATCGAGAGAGTTAGTCTCTCAACGGACTCAACTGAGCCATTGATGGAATAACTCAAATTGTTGGTCTAAATTAACTCAACTCGTGGTTTGTTTTCAGCGGAGACTTAACACCCTTAAGTTTGGTTAAGCAAGGACTTAGTGCTTGGTTTAGTACTTAGAAATTATCAAGTGGATAGCAAATTTATCAAAGCAGATTTAAACAATTAAGATGCAGGAATTAAAGTCTTTGAAATGTAAATGACACAATGAAATTTTTATAGAGGTTCCAAGATGGGGTAATTCTTCTACTCCTCTCTTCTCCAACTCCTGGAGGAATCCACTAGGTATTGATCAAGATACAAAGTGGTAATAGTCCGTATACAAAGTCTTGATCACACAAAATGACTTGATCCTTTGGGACTCGATCTGAGACGCCTTGATCACTCACCAAGCTTCTCGTTTCGACTCAGCTTCTTCACAGGCACTGCCTTGCTACTACAGACTCACTTGCTCAAGCTCTTTGGATTTGATCACGAAGCCCTCCAAAAGCTCAAGACTTGGTTCGACCTTGAACCTTTCTACAATCCTTCGTGGAATGTAGACCCCTTGATTTTTCAAGATTTTCCTCTTCAACCGATTGAAGTTATCTTTCCTTCACGGTGAGTGTTGGATTGATGTTCTTCGTAGTGTAGGCTTGAGGATTGAGAATATTTCAGATTTTCTAATAATTGCTTGAACGTTTTTGGTTAAAAAGTCTCATTTCTCAAAATCATCTCTCAGCCTTTTATAGTGATCTTTCAAAAATTTGCCCGTTGAAGAGATAGGCTTATTTTTTAAAGTCACTTGCGATCGTTGGCTTGTCTTGTTGCGATCCTTGGAATTGCCATTTCCTCGTATGAATTGTTATTCACCTTTTCGTTTCGACACGGTGTAGTGCTTCCCATTGGTTTGTTCCTTTTGCACGCTTCTCGGGACCGAGCACTTCGAGAAAGGTGGTATGGAGATATTACTTGTTTAGGTAATTCTCTTGATTTACGTGCAACGGATCTTTTTCATTATCTCGACTTGACCGCATTTCTTTGCTTTCCCCCCAGGTGACTTAGAGTCACTTCCAATCATTGGATGACTCTTCTCCGTCACTTCAACTTGAGACTTGGCTTTTCTTGAGTTGACTTGACTGATACTCCACTCACCGCATCTCACCGCTTCTTCAAAGAGTTCCCGTCTACTCTTCTTTGCCATACTCAAATTGTCTCGCGTGAGTCTTCCTTTTAATCTCCGGTTGTCTTCTTGCATGTTAGGGCGTAGTGGCTTAACTCAACTTGGCCATCCCTATTTATTACAATGCATTTTACAACAAGAATGGGGTGCCAACTTCCTATTCTAAGTCTTACATGGCATTCATCAAAATCTAAACAATAAATTTCCTAACAAATGCCTTTATGAGAATATGGTGTAATACACATACTAATTTGAGAATAAAGATTGATACCCATATTTTTACAGGTTTTTACACCTAATATTAGGGATGAAAGGCATTTAGCTAACTTTCAATAGCATGCCCAACGGTGACAAGTAAGTGAAAATCCATCTGCAACTACAATGCATGAACATAGTATTTCCTGTATTATTGATATTAAATGTGATTCTTGTATCTTGATGGATGCATTATGGAAACCTTGATGTTCATATGTTGCTTGGTGGATATTGAAGTGTGATGATTATTGTTTCATTGAGCATGTCATTCATTGGTATTTGCACGTGCATGCAAACATATGAGCATTGTTGAGATGAGGCATGCACGACATGATTTTCCATGAAAAGAAAAGATTTTGGTTGGCCACTGCTAGTGCACCGAGGCATGAGGTCATGCTTATATGATAAATTGATCTCGTGCCATGTGAGACATCACTTCGGGTATGTGAGACATTCGGACGAGGCTCGTTGATTATTAATGCCCAGTGCCATGTGAGACATCACTTCGGGTATGTGAGACATTCGGACGGGGCTGATTGATTACTGATGTCCAGTGCCATGTGAGACATTACTTCGGGTATGTGAGACATACGGACTGGACAACTTGATCATTAATACAATGTTGAGTTACTTCCGGTGCATATCAGATGGGTTAAGGGCCCAATAAAAGGAAATGATTCTGAATAAAATGTTTCAAATTCATTTTGTGCACTTCTGGTAGAACATTTTTGAATGCATTGTATTTGTAGTACATTATTCTTTCAGCGTTCATGATTTTCACTTACTGGGCATTAGCTCACGTAGTTCATGCATTGTAGGCGAGTTTGTTGATGCTGGATTTCATGAGCTTATCGCGGGATCACCGGAGCTCTTACAGTTTACGAGACAAGTGTATATGGATGATGACCTGTTGGGCTATGTTGATGGGTCACATTTCCCTTTTTGGTCTTGTATTATATTTTGGTTTAGGGTTGTACCCTCTTTTGAAAACTCTGATGTAAATATGTACATGTAAACATTTGGGTGATGTGGGTTATGCATTTGATAACATGGATGTCTGTTGTGCCTAAAAACAGGGTTGGTCACCTATTTTGCTTGTGGACATGGTTTGTCCTTTTCTTATGAGCGAGTGATCTTGCTTGTTAGTTGTTAAAATGTCACAGGGACCCCAAAAAAATGTTATTACACGTTTTTAATATAGTTTGTGGCCGAGTTTTACTGTTTATATATTTTCCAGTAGTAGTAATAGGAGTGTGCGTCACACAACTTTAGTGTCAATACCGCCAACTTGAGTAACACAATGAAGAAAGCTTTTTATTCTCCCCTACGATCCCTTAACATATTTAATACTATCTCTAATTTTGTTTAAAGCTTTATTAGCCACTTTCAAACCATCTTGGACAATAAGATTCAAGATATGAGCACAACATCTTACATGGAAAAATTGACCATTGCAAATAAGACTATTTTGCAGATAAAGTCTTTCTTCAAAGATATTTTGCATAAAATCATTAGTCGAAGCATTGTCCAATGTAAGAGAAAATATTTTGTGATCAATACCCCATTCTTTCAAGCACTCATACACTTTATTTGCCAAATTATACCCAGATAATGGAGGCTCCATTTTACAGAAAGAAAGAATCTTACTATTCAATTTCCAATTAGAATCAACAAAGTGAGCCGTCAAACAAATATAGCCTTCACTAGTACAAGTAGTCCAACAATCAGATGTTAAACATATTCTACTAGGACTATCAAACATAACACGATTCAACTTCTACTTTTCAACATGATACACTTTAAAATATCAGTAGTAGCTATTAATCTACTAATATTTTTGGCATCAGGATTCAAATACTTGATTAACTCTCTTACCCATTTGTATTCAACAAAGGAAAGTGGGAGATCATGTGAAATAATAGCCTTAGACAAAAGCTCACGTACATGTTTTGGATCAATCTTCTTAGATCTTAATTTTTCTTCATCGTTTAACATCAAACCCACATAATTATATTTGACACTCTTATAGTTATTTATATGACGTGTAAGAGTAGAAGTTCGTAACTAGGGCCGTTCCAAGCATAATATTTTCCACACCCATTGCACTTCACTCTACCATTTTTAGGCTTAGAAAAATTGCTCCATACCTTCGAGGTTTGTTCTAAACTTTTTTGAGAGTTTCTCGGAGCTCATATTATCGGAAGGAGCAACGAATTCTAAAACTTTCACTTCATCATTGTCATATCTTTGAGAATCCATGTTTACTGCCACAAGAATTAAAACTCATTTTAGTAAATAAACATCATCAACTATGTTTTTTAAAACTCATTTTACTGCCACAAGAATTCATTTTAAAAAATCGTTCGCCTTCTTAAAAGCAGAAGCACCTAAACATCATCAACTCCAATACTCCATCAAAGGCTCCTAATTAAGAATCATAAAAAATTGAAAAAAACACTCATTTGCTGTGATTCCCATTTACATAGCCAAGGTTTCCTTGAATACATATACATATTAACATTATGCCCGAGGATTCCTTTGATAGGATTACACATAAGACGAATGTCCTATGGCGGGCGGCGACTGCTCAAAAAGAAAAAATAGGACAGCTCATTAAAAATAACTTACCTTATCACGATGTCCTACGGCGGGCGACAAAATCGGCCTTGGTGAGGCTTGAGCAACGACACGACTTAGCGAGGATAGGGAGAATCGAGAATTGAGAAAGGTTTCAAACTTTCAAGTTTCAATTTCATTAAGTTTTACTTTTCGTTTTGTGTTATTATTTATTACACTTTTTTTTTTTTAAAAACAAAAATGTAAAAAAAATAGCTGCCCTCGGCCCGCCCATTTGGCCCGTTTGGCCCGATTTTAAACATGCCAAAGATAAAGAGGCCCTAACCCTATTTTTTAAGCGGTTTAAATGGGTTAGCCTGTTGCGCCCGACCGTTTAACATCTCTAAGAAACAGTATAGTGTCGGTAGGCTTATAACTATTTTTTGGGGAGTACTTCAATTTTATGATCTTTTGGGAGTTGATATTAATTTTTGAATAGGGATACTAGCAATTGGTATTAATCAACTGTTTATTTTCTTCGGGAGGGGGAATAAACTACTTTAGCAATTGAATGCATAGATACACAAAAACTGGTTTTGAAGAAACATTAATTGGAATTAATGTTGAAGAAGCATGTTGAGATTATGTGCCTAGGGTTGCTTTTATATTTGTTGAAAACTTGTGGAGTTCGAGTCTTTAAATTTTTAGGATATTTTATTTTATTTAGGATTAGTTTAAATAAACAAACTTTTGATTTTCGATCGCTTCAATAAAATTGAAATACGATATTTACTATACTTTATGTGAATCGGATTCAATCCCTGAGTAATACGACCTTGCTCGTTGCTATTTGCTGCCTACACTGTACACTTGCAGTTTAGCGAAAAGACTTTCACGATCAAGTACGAAGAGCTGAGTCCCAGGAGTGAAGCCAACTGTGTGATCAAGGCTTGATCGGACTGTATTTGTACTCTTGTAACAAAGTCAAAGTTGCATTAATATATTCTTCCTAGAGTAAAAGAAAAGTAGAGTAGAGGAATTACCCCATCCTAGAACTACTATAAATTATTTTTGTCATTTACTTTCAGCAATTCACTTTCTGCATATTTGGTTACTTGCTGATATATTTGCTAATCCAACTAATAATAACTAAAGGAAAAAACAAGTGTTGATAACCATATCTTAAAAATGGTGTAAGACTTCCGATGTTAAACACCAAGAATAAAAATTCATAAAAAGCTAACTTCACTTAGCTGAGTTACTTTATCAATAGCTCTTTCGAGTCCATTGAGTGGTTGAGACTCTTATTGAGGTTTGACCCAAATTGTCTCTCAAGAGACTTAGTTGTTTTCTTGTGAAAACTCGATTTGATTTGAAATTGAAAAATTGGTTAAGTCTATTCAACTCTACCTTCTAAACTTAACTGACACCCCTTGAGACCTATACAAGCCTGAGCATAATTGAGAATTACAACATTTGAGAAGATAATGGAGGAGATTAAAAAAATTAATGAACGTGCTCACGCTTACTTGGATGTTGTAGACAGGAGCAAGTGGACTTTATCGCATGATGAGGGGACATGTTTGTCAGATTAATGTTTTTATTTTTATTTTGATGATTTCATATAAATGATATTTATACCAAAACAATGATTCCATGTTGTCCCAATACTTAAAAACATTCGTATTGATTTCTACTAAGTTTTTGAAGTACTTCTTCTACTTTATTTTTTTACAAAAATCGGACAACTTCTTTGTGAAGAGGTCGACCGGTCGCCCTATTAGGGAGACCCTTATCTGAATGTTGTTAAAATAGAAAACAAAACAGAGAGCAAGAATAGGGGAGGGTGATCGGTTCTTGAAGAGAAAATGTTTTTGGCTTTTTCCCTTCTCTGTTTCTCGAGCAAACGGTCACTATCTACAGCAACTGGTATCCCTATGCAGTAACCGGTCACCCTAGATGTCATCCTATGTCAAAAACATTTTCCAACAGTTTAGAATTCGAATTTTTCTATATAGCGACCAGTCGCTATACCTTTTTGACAGCAAAAACTATCCGTTGCAGTAAACACTTCTCATGAAATTATGGCTTTTCATTTATTAACTATTTTTGGAGTTATTTTGATCTTTTTTTATAGACAAATTGAAATTAGGAGGAGCTTATGTTGTGGATTACATCTTGAAGCCCTCCTATAAATACATGAATCAGTAGAGGATCAGTATACAACACAATACTCTACAACACAATAAGAAAAATCAGCAAAGTCTCTTATTCTTCATTTTCAACATTCTCGTTCTAATAGCCTAAGTAACTTCACTTTCACATCTTGATTATTATACTTTCTTTCTTGATTACACTTGCACTTTTGAGTTGTAATATTTCATTAAAAGTGTAATCTTGATTGTATTTGTATAATCATCCAAAACAAGACATACTTGTTGAGTGTTGTTTTAGCAAGAACACACTTGGTTGATTCACTTAGTTTTGAAGAGTTTGGTGCTCTTCATTGTTGTAAGAAGAGTTTGGTGCCCTTCATAGGTGTCATTGTAAAAAGAGTGTGGTTCTCTTCAAGGTAAATGTTGGAATTGTTTGGTATCAATTAACAAACCTTGTCCTTTTCAAATCCACTCGGACATACCGGGTTGTAGTGGACTAGGCTTTAGGTGAGTTGAACTACTTTAAATCATTGTGTCCATTCATCATCTTCTTCTATCTCATTCTTGAAGAGTTTTTCACATATTCGAAAAAGAGGGCATAAATCGGAAAATCGGGAAAATCTATTCTTCCGCCTATAGATTTTCGTAGCCACCTGGACTAACAAGTGGTATCAATGTCAAACTCTTTGGCAAGATCATTATTCATTGCGAAAAGAGGAAAGATCCATGGTTACGAATGAAAGCTATCTTACGATTGGCGCCTCAACCAATAAGCCACCTCTATTCGATGCCAATAACTATGCATTTTGGAAAGACCGAATAGAATGCTTCTTACAAGGTTGTGGATTTGATATTTGGAATGCGGTCATTGAAGGAATAGCTCAACCAAAAAAGAAAATAGAGGATGGAACTTTAGCTCCCAAAAGTTTCAAAGAGTTCGATAAAAATAACAAGAAGTCTTTCTCTCTAAACAATAAGACCTTGAATATCTTGCATTGTGCACTTACCGCCACCGAGTATAATCGGATGAGAAATAAGGTTGGGCAATGAAGTATGGGAATAATTAGAGACCATCTATGAAGAACTAAGAAAGTTAAACAAGCTAGAAAAACCATGCTTGTTAAAGACTTCGAAAACTTCATAGTGTTCGAGGATGAAGGGATTTCAAAAATGGTAGAAAGACTTGACAATATCGTCATTTCTCTATTACCACTCGGAAAAGTCATCTCCGAGAAGACAAGGTAACCAAAGTATTGAATGCTCTTCATGGTCTTGGTCCAAAGAGGTGACGGCTATAACGAAGCTCAAAATCTTGAGACTCTCAAGTTTGATGAGCTTATTGGAAATCTTCTCAAATATGAAGTCTATCTCAAAGAAAGAAAGAATTCCAAACCATCCAACTATAAATCGTGTATGCAACCTACACTTAAAGGCCTTGTTTCAAGTTAAAATAATTCCTATTATGCTAGTGATGAGGAGGACGGGAAATGGTCGCTCTTGTTTGAAAATTGCCAAATTTGTCAATAAAAATAAGACAAGAAAGGCAAAAGACAATTCATGTTTTAAATGCGGAAAACTCGTGCCTTTTATAGCAAATTGTTCCAAGATGGTAGAGGAAGAACAAAAGAAGAAAAGACTTTTCCCAAAAAAAGGGCTGTTAATGGGGATGTCAAAACGTGGGATGAACTTCTTGCAACATCCGATGATGAAGAGGAAACCGAACATGGTCTCATGCCCATAAATAATGAAGACAATGAGGTACGCTCTAACTCTTCTTCTTCCTCTTTAATTGATGAATTTCGTGGTGATTATGATAATTTATGAAATGAGTTTAGAGACATGGTTTGCAAATACAAGAGTTTGAAAAAGGATTTTAAAGATTTAAAATTGGAGAAAGATAAGTTATTACTTCTTATGAATCTATTGACCATGCTCATTCAATTACTCTTGCTAAAGTTATAAGTCTTGATTCCGAAAAATAATTGTTCACTAAAGAGATAGAAAATTTGAAGAAAGATGTGCAACGATTTTACTTGAGTACCGATAAGGTCACAAAAGTTATTGGTGCACAAATAAGTGAGCAATCTAAACTAGGACTTGGTTACAAACCTTTTCAAACCGATTTTAAGAAAAATAACCAAGCTCAAACTTAAATTCGTGCTAGTACTCCTATGATAATTACTTGTTTTTATTGTGGTAAAAATGGACATCTTGCTAGCACTTGTAAAATTAGAAATAGTAATAGTCATTATTGGAGGCCCAAAGATCTCAATGCTAACCTCCATTGACCCAAAACCAAGTTTAAATAAACACACTTTTGATTTTCGACGCTTCAATAAAATTGAAATACGATATTTACTATACACTATGTGTGATCAAGGCTTGCTCGGACTGATTTGTACTTTTGTAACAAAGTCGAAGTTGCATTAGTATATTTTCTCCTGGAGTAGGAGAAGAATGGAGTAGAGGTATTACCCCATCCTCGAACCACTAAAAATTATTTGTGTCATTTACTTTCAACAATTTACTTTCTCGCATATTTAGTTACTTGCGATATATTTGCTAATCCAACTAATAATAACTAAGGGTAAAAACAAGTGCGATAACCATATCTTGAAAAGGGTGTAAGACATCCACTATTAAAAACCAAGAATACGATTTCATAAAAGCTAACTTAACTCAATTTGAGTTACTCATCAACAAACTCTCTCAAGTCTATTAAGTGGTTAACTTTCTTGTTGAGGTTTGACCCAACCTGTCTCTCAAGAGACTTAGTTGTTTTCTTGTGAAAGCTCTAATTTGATTTGAAATCGAAAAACTGGTTAAGTCTATTCTACCCCCCTTCAAAACTTAAATGACACCCCTAAGGACCTACACAAGCCAGGGCATAACTGAGAATTAGAGTGTTTGAAAAGATAATGGAGGAGATTAAACAAATTAATGAATGTGCTCACGCTTACTTGGATGATATAGATAGGAGCAAGTTGACTTTATCGCATGATGAGGGGACACGTTTGTTAGATCAATGTTTTTATATTGATTTTGATGATTTCATATAAATGAGTTTTATGCCAAAAGAAATTTTCCAAATATTGTCCAAATACTTCAAAACATTTTTAATGATTTCTTCTAAATTTTTGAAGTACTTCTTGAACTTTATTTTTTTACAAAAATCGGACAACTTCTATGTGAAGAGGTCGAACAGTCTCCCTATAGGGATACCCTTACCTGTATGTTGTTAAAATAGAAAACAAACAAAGAGCTGGAACAAGGGAGGGCGACCGGTGCCTGAAGAGAATATGTTTTTGGCTTTTTTTCTTCTCTATTTCTCGAGCAAACAAATCACTATCCACAACAACCTACTGGCCCCTATACAAGAATCGTCACCTTTAGATGTCATCCTATGTCAAAAATACTTTCCAATGGTTTAAAATTCAAAATTTTCTATATAGCGACCAATCGCTAGAGTTTTTTGATAGCAGAAACTATCCGTTGCAGGATCCATGGATTGCTGACTCCCCAAACTTTCCAATGGAATATAGGCACAGGGGACAATGTAAGAGTGTGGCAGGATCCATAGATTGCTGACTCCCCAAACTTTCGAATTCTATCTACCCTAAATGGATGGCTGCCGGACCTCATGGTACGCGAACTAATTCACGACACTTCTCCGAGATGGAAAATTGAGATGATCCACGAATTATTTTCGGAACAGGAGGCTAGATTTATCAAGTCTGTACCTCTTAGTGCCAATCCAAGACCGGATCATATCATTTGGCATTATACGAAAAATGGAATATATAGTGTGAAGTCTGGGTATGAAACAACTAGAAATCTCAAAGAATGCGCCACAAATGTAGCCTCCAGGTTCCACCAAAAGTACAAATTTTCGTTTGGAAGGTTATACGGGGTATTCTTCCTAAATACGATGCTTCGGAGGCGAGGGATGGATGTGGACCTGAGTTGTATTCGATGTGGATACCATTCTGAGACGATCGAGCACGTGCTTCGGGATTGCTCATGGACGGAATTTATTTGGGCGACTTCCCCTCTTAGAATACGACTGGGAGATGAAAGGGAATGACGTAATATCCTGAAGGCTATGAGAGTTGATTTCTATTACCTAGGGCAAATTGTGGAAGATATTAAGCTTATTTCTTCTTCTTTTGATTGTTTTTTCCTAGCTTAGTGAGGCGAATCGGTAATTGATGGCGCACGACCTTGCTCGGCATGATTTTCCTTTGATAGTAGTATTTCGGTGATAGGTGTGATCCCCGATGATGTAATGAACCTTATTACTTTGGAGACGTCCTCCTAATTTATTAATGCATGTTTTTCCTTCTCAAAAAAATAATAAAATAGCAAACATGCCAAAAAGCCTTAGGACCATGATTCCTAAAGACATCATACATGTTAGAGAGCTCAAAACTTTAAAATTTGTAAGAGTAGAGAGTTTAGAAATCACAATTGGAGAGTTTCCCCTTTTTTCAACAAGTTCATTACGAATATCACAAATCCTCTTAAGACAAGAGTCGAATTTTCGGATTGCAATCCCAAATTATTTGAGTTTTTAGGTAAAACGAATGAACCTATCTAACCCACAAGGTGTCGGCTGGGAGTGGATATTCCAAAGGATTTTAGAAAGCAAGGCTTTGTTCTAAGAGTGGACATCTCTGACCCCCAGCTCACCTTCTTCAGTTGGAAGGCAGACTTGGGACCAAGCAATGGGGAGGTTTTCTTGCCCCATAAAACAACCCTGCAAAGCCTATAAATTCTGCACAATAACTTGTTTTTCGGAGAGGAAAATTTTGAAGCCAAAAACATTCCACACCTTGAATGACAGATTTAATAAGAAGAGTCTCCCAAAGATAAGATAGAGAATTAGCACTCCATTTATTAATATAAGCTGCTATTCTATCATAGAGGGGGGAATAGTGATTATAGTTAAGCTTTTGAGCTGCTAAAGGCACCCCTAGGTATCTAACAGGAAGAGAACCAAGGGGGAAATTAAGCAATTCAAGAATTTTATCCAATTCATCACCACAAATACCAGCAAAACATGTTGGATTTAAAAAGTTCACATCCAAACCAGAAACCAATTTAAAGTCATTCAAACAGTCATCAAGAATTTTTACAGAGTGAGGATCCCCCTAGAGAATAACATAAGATCGTCAGTAAAGGCAAGCTGAGTAATCTTAATATCACCACACCCAGGATGATAGTTAAACTCCAAATAGGAGATTCTAACTTTGATAAGCCTAGAAAGGTATTCCATACAAAGGAGAAAGAGGGCGGGGACAATGGGTCACTCGCCCGAGACCTCTTTACCAGAAATTTACCCCCGCAAGGAACCATTCATACAAATAGAATAGGAAGCGGTTGATACGCATTCCATAATCCAAGAAGTAAAAAGGGAGGGGAAACCCAAACCAATCAAAAATTGCTCAAGAAATGTCCAAGAAATAGTGTCATAAGCTTTCTTTAAATCAACTTTAATAACACATCTAGGAGAAATCCTTTTTCTAGAGTAATTCCTTATAATTTGTTGAGCAAGAAAAATGTTATCGGTGATGTTTCTACCACTTAAAAATGCAGATTGAGCAGGATCAATAAGGTTGGAAACAACATATTAAAGTTTGGAGGCAAGAATCTTAGTAATAGTTTTGTAGATCACATTACAACAAGCCATGGCCTAAAATCAGCCAATGTGGGAGAGTGGGCGTTTTTGATTAATTTTCCAAGTTGATGCAAAGTGAATTTGAGATGAGTATGATGGGAGAAATCAATTTCTTCCTTGGACTTCAATAAAAACAATGCCAAGAAGATATTTACATATCTCAATCAAAATACACCAAAGAACTTCTAAAGTTCTAAATTGAAGAAGGAGAACCGTTGCAACTCCTATGGCAATAGATATCAAGCTTGACAAGGATAAAAAGGCAAGTCGGTTGATGAATCCAAGTATCAAGGTATGAGTGGTAGTTTACTTTACTTAACCGCAAGTAAACTGATATTCTTCATGCAAGATGCTCATGTGCTCGATTTCAAAGCAATCCGAAAGAATATCATTTAAGTGCCATCAAATGTATTTTAGATATTTAAAAGGCACTATTTCTTATGGCTTGTTTTATCCAAAGAATGAAAATTTTTCTTTAAAAGGATATAGTGACTCCGGTTATGCTGGAAATATTGATGATCGTAAAAGTACATCCAACTCGTGTCAATTTTTAGGCGATTGCCTTGTTTCATGATTTTCAAAGAAACAAAATTGTGTATTTTTATCAACGGCCAAAGCCGAATGCATTTCCGCGGCATTTTGTTGTACAATTACTTGGGATGAAACAAATCTTAGCGGATTACAAATGTTATTTCTAAAATGTTCCTATTTTTTGTGATAATACTTCCGCAATAAATATTTCTCAAAACCCGATTCATCATAATTGAGCCAAACATATTGAGATTCAACATCATTTTCCAAGGGATTGCGTTTCTAAACGAAAAATTGAGATGTGCTTTGTTCCGTCTCAAGATCAACTCGCGGATAGTTTTTCAAAACTATTAACCATCGAGTCTTTTACTTCAATTCGAGCTCGTTTAGGCATAATGCATATTGAATAACGCCTATATTTGCATTTTATGCTTTTTAAAATTTTGGGGTGAAAAATCACATTTTTAAAAACTGAAATTCGGACAGAAAGAATGCACTAAAGCAGGGACGGGTCGCTGTAAAGGGCGACCGATCGCTCTCCTAAAGCATTGGTCGCCCTAGGTGCATAATTAATGTTAAAACCATATGTCCTCCTTTTCTTCAAGTTATTTCACATATTTCACACCCATTCGCTCAATTCACACACTTATCACTCAAATTCTTGCTATTGCTACTATATTAGGCTTCTACAATGTATATATCATCTATCTTATTCATCTTCCAAAATCATTGGTAAGTTTTGGCTTCACTTTTCTCATCTCAATTGGGTTGAACCCTTGACTATTTTTGGAACTTGTGGTATTAATGTATGTTGTATGTCATTGATGAGAATCGCTTACATGATTGGATTATTGTTATAGAATTAGGTTTGGTATTGAATTTTTTGGCTTGATTCAATATATAAATGACATATACATCCTTGTTTTATATTCATGCATACCATGTGTTTGATAATATGTCTCAATGAAAATTCTATCTTTTACACGCTCTTCTTGGACGAATTGATTCAAACTTATATGTTGATCATAATTGTGATACATAATATCTCCCTCATGGCCTTTAAATATTATTGTAATTTCCTGAACTCATAAGCATGATTTTTTCATAATAATTGTTTGTTCTTAGCCTCATGCGCACTTGAAATCTATCTATGATGTTGTTATTGTGCTAACATCTTTTCGATGATTTCAAAAGGGGAGAAATTTCAATGAGCTCTTAAGCTAATGGTAAGGTCAAATGAGCTAGAAAAGCTCATAGAAAAGCTTACAAAAAAACCTTGGTGATAAAAAAAAAAGCTATAAGTTGTGGATTTGCTCTTGAATTTATTGAGCTTTATGAATAATGAGTTATTTTTGACAGGGGGAGCTTTTAAGCTTTTCAACTTTTAAGCTATTTTGATAAAGCAAAGCTTCTAGCTTATAAGTTGTTAGCTTCTTTTCATATTCATTGCTTAACATGTTGATAGGGGGTGCTTTTAAAACTTATTTTGAAAAACTTTTGCTCCTTATCCTTATGATTTTTG
The DNA here is from genome assembly GCA_016081115.2 of Rehmannia glutinosa. Lineage (NCBI taxonomy): Eukaryota > Viridiplantae > Streptophyta > Magnoliopsida > Lamiales > Orobanchaceae > Rehmannia > Rehmannia glutinosa. The sequence continues at coordinate 105,505,299 of CM071926.1, forward strand.
TCTTGAGAAGTGTTGCTTAAAATGGATAGATCATTTTGACCAAAAAACGTGTTTTGTTTGAAATTCATTCTCTAAAAATTGTTTTGGTTTTTAATCATCAAAAGGGGGAGTTTGTTAGATCAATGTTTTTATTTTAATTTTGATGATTTCATATAAATGAGTTTTATACCAAAACAATGTTTCCAAATGTTGTCCAAATACTCAAAAATATATTTATTGATTTATACTAAGTTTTGAATTACTTCTTGAACTTTATTTTTGAAAAAAAATCGGACAACTTCTCTATGAAGAGGTTGACCGGTCGCCCTATAGAGAGACCCGTAACTGAATAGTGTTAAAACATAAAACAAAACATAGATCTGGAACAGGGGAGGGCGGCCAGGTGCCTAAAGAGTAAATGTTTTGTCTTTTTTTTTTTCTTCTACGTTTCTTGAGTGAATCGGTAACTATCCACAGCAGATCGGTCGCCCTATACAAGGATCGGCCGCCTAGATGACATCTCGTGTTAAAAACACATTCCAACAGTTTAAAATTCAAATTTTTCTATATAGTGACCGGTCCCTATATCCTTTTGACAACAGAAACCATCCAATGCAAACAACACTTCATGAAATTATGGCTTTTCATTTATTAACTATTCTTTGAGTTGTTTTGATCTTTCTTTTACAGAAAAATTGAAATTAGGAGGAGCCTATCTTGGGGATTACCTCTTGAAGCTCTCCTTTAAAGGTTGTAATTGTTTTGTATCAATTAATAAACTTTTTCCTTTTCAAAATCCACTCGGATATACCGGGTGGTAGTGGATTAGGATCTAGGTGAGTTGAACCACTTTAAATCATTGTATTCATTCTTCTTCTTCTTCTATCTCATTCTTGAAGAGTTTTTCACATATTCGAAAAAGAGGGCATACATCGATAATTGGGAAAATCTATTCCCCCTAGAATTTCGTAGCCACATGGACTAACAACATTATGGAATGATGACTACAAATAATTATGAGTGCACGTGCATGAACTTGGTTCTAAAGGTGCAAGAAGATTGTCAATTTGTGCCCTTGTGTGTTTCATTTTCACACATACTGTAAAGAGTTTCTATGAAAGAATGAAGGATGAAATTACAGCATTGCAGAATAACTAGTTGTGGCCAAATGACATCTTGCGTAAATACCAAAAAGAACAAGGGATGACATTAAATCATATTGTGCGGTACATGACGATTATCAAACGCAAACTGCAGATGTCAAAGACTTTGTCACACCAGGATCTAGACATGTCCAAACCGTCAATGTCAATTTTTTCGCACAAAGATGCCTATGTGGTCAACAGAGAAATGAGGGGATCCCATGTTCCCATGCAATGCATACATGTAAATATGTTAAGGTTGATATGGCCATTTGCATGAGATCATATTACAACGCACATGTACATATGCAAGGATGTACGCCGGTCAATTTAATCCAATCCCAGATGAAAATGAATGGGATGATGCATCTTTGAATTGCAACAAAATCCATCCAGACGATCTCGTATAATCACGGTCCAGACAAAACTACAAGAATTCACAATACAATGGATTGGGCAGAAGAACATGCGAGAACAATATCAAGCTAGTGATCAAAGAGATATGCACACGCGTGCATCTTCTTCACTAAACCTTTGATGTAACATTTTTAAATTATATTATGAACTAGTAGGATATGCTAGACTGTAGGTCCCAAGGGGTGTTAAGTAAAGTTTAGAAGGGGTGGGGTTGAATAAACCTTACCAAATTTTAGATTTAGTCCTTTTAAAATAATTCAACAGAGTTGAATCAAACAGCTGTGTCCTTGATGGACAACTAAGTTGGCTTTTCAGCTAAGTTACCCACTCAACAGAGTCAATAGAGCTGTTGATAGTATAACTCAGTAGCTCAAGCCAAATACTTAACTTGGCTGATTGGTTTTTAACAGCGGAATACTTGACACCCTTTGATTTGTTTTAAGTTTGTTTTTAACACTTGATTCTTAGCACTTAGTTATTTATCAGTTGGATAACAAATATGATTTTAATAGCAGATATAATATAAATATGCAAGAAAGTAAATTTGCTAAAAGTAAATAAAACAAATATTTTATAAACGTTCGAAGATGGGGTAATTCTTCTAATCCTCTCTTCTCCAACTCCTTGAGGAATCAACTATGTAACAGATCAGTTTACAAAGCGGTGAACAGTCTGGAAACAGCCTTGATCACACATCTGGCTTCTCTTGCGACTCATCTTCTTCACAGGGGAGCTACCTTGCTACTTCAACTCACTTCTCAAGTTCTTGGATTTGATCACGAAGCCCTCCAACAACCTTGATAATGGTTCGACCTTGAACCTTCCTACAATCCAGGCTTGGAAAGTAGACCCCTTTTGATTTCTTCAAAAGTTTCCTCTTCAACAGATTTGAAGTTGTCTTTCCTTCACAGCTTGTGTTGGATCGATTTCCTTCGAGTTTCAGGCTTGAGGAATTGCTTGAATGTTTATGAGAATATTGCAGGTTAAATACTTGAATATTTCTTGCTTGTTCGTGATTCATGACTTTCAAGGTAACCTCTTCTCAATAACTTCCTCAACTTTTTATATTGCACATTTGAAATTTTGCCCGTTGAACAGATATGCTAATTTCAAATGTCACTTGTGTTCGTTGGCTTGTCTTGTCCGAAGTCCTTGATGTTGACATTTCCTCGTATTAAATGTCTTCGCAAAGATTGCGTATATCTGACACACGGTGCAGTATTTCCCATTGGCTTATTCGTTTTGCACAAATCTGGGACAAACACTTTAGACCTGACAGCTTTGACATATTACTATATTGAGTAACATTCTTGACTTTAATCAATGGATCTAAGTTAGTTGTCTTGACTAGACTGCTGTCGTTACCCCAGGTGACTTGAGTCAGCTCCAGTCATTGGATAACTCAACTGTCACTTCAACTTTGAGACTTGGCTTCTTGAGATGACTTGACTGACACTTCTTACAGTTGTTCCTCAGCTGACACTCCTTCAGTCGAGTCCTTGACTTCCTTCTTGGCCACACTCAGCTGACACACAGCAGAGTCTTCAATCCATTTCGCAGTTGACTTCTTGTATTCCTTGTCATAGCTGACTTGACTCAGCTTTTCTAGCCCTATCTATTACAATACAAATTACAAGGAAAATGTGATGCCAACTTCCTAGTTTAAGTTTTACATGGTATCATCAGAATCTACTCAATAAATTTCGTAACAATTTTCCCTTTTTGATGATGCCAAATCTTAAAAATTCAAAGAAAGTAAACAACAAACATACATACATACAATGCAGTAACAAAGAATGTATGCTTAAAATAGATCGTTTTATTGATAATAGCATTCTTGTCCTTTACACAAAATTTTTACATTTTGGTATTAGAGCAACATAAAAATGTATATGTCAAGACCTAGTATATATAAGCTAAGATACAAAGATACATTAAGAGTGAAAATTACAGGGAAATTCACTAAGCTTATTACAGAAGACTTACATGAATGTATTTACAGTAAAAATACACAAAGGGGTTTGCAAAGAACACTTCAACGCCTTTGTCGCTTCCTTCCTATCTCTTCATCACTCTTCTTCAGTCAGCTTCAGCCCTTTTTCTCTTCCTTTCCTCTTCATCTCTCTTTTTCTTTTCGTAGGCCCGTTTGACAACAAGGTCATCCCTTTGCTTCCTCTCGAGCCATTCTCTTGATTGCCTCTGATTTTCTTCTTCCTGCCTCCTTACAGCTTCAGCGTTCTTTCTTTCAACCTCTAGGTTGGCAAGGTGATCATATCCAGCCCAGTAGATCAAACCTTTCTTCTCAGGATCCACATATGCTACATCCTTGGGTTTTGGTCGAGATTGAGAACCTGTTCCACCACCACTTCTTCCTCTACCTGACTCAGTTCTTCCACCTCTGGGCGTGTACTGTACTGGAGTCTTCTACTTTCCAGTTGAGTGACTGCTGGAAGACTGCTGCTTTTCAGCTTCATTACACAAGGCTAAACCTTTCTCCCAGTACAAATCCCAGGCTTGAGACAAATCCATTCCTTGGAAGTAGCCTTCTGATTCAAGAGTCTTAAACTCCTCAATTTATCTAGGCTCAGATCCATCACCAGGTATTGCATCCTGGTCCTTTCCAGCTGGAAGACCACCAAATTTTTTCATTAGATTCTGAACGCGAACATCTTGCTTTTTAGCCAACTTCTCAAATCCTAGCTTCGATGATTTTTCTGTTGTCTGCCATTGACACAATAGTTTTCTCTAGGGGTAAGGTCACCGGGAGTTTGCTGAGAATAGAGGCAGTTACTTGACCTTGCTGAGGGGTTTCAGCTAACATCAACTTCAACTCGTTAGAACTTCTTTTCCCCACAAGACCTTCACCTTTCTGCAAAAGTTATTCTTTCAAACCCTTGAGGGACTCCTCCCCCCTTTTTGGCATCATCAAAGGAGAGAGGTATCCTGGGGAACATGCCACTAAGGATAAAATCCAATCACCGATAATGGAATTGTGCTTGGAGTCGGCCATCATACTGTTCTAAATTCGGAGCGTGTTGCCTTAGACTCGGCTCAGACTACCTTCATTTCAGTCATGAGAAGATCAATTTCTCATTCATGGAATTTCGAGTCCTGGCAATTTCATTCTTGTGGAAATGTTGCAGCGACTCCATCTTCGACTTATGAGACTCGATTTATCCTCTCAATATACTCCTTCATTCTCTCTTGATATGCCAAATTATCTCGCACTCCACAACAACATTTTTGCAAATAATGCTTTAAAGTAGCGGACTTGCTCGGATCGCATTGTTGTCTCTTGCCGCATGACCCATTCCCTGATGGCATAATAATCCTCGTAAATCAGTTGTGAGGGTGGCATCACGATTGTCCAGCGGAGATCCAAGGATGCTTGATGGCATTCCATTTTCTCAATCTCTTCATAGATGGTCTTGAAAGTGTTTGAACTCACTGGTGGGAGGAGGACTCGATCACGGCCATTCTCGCATCAAAGTCAAAATTCATTGGAACAATCGTAACGCGGGATGACGATGGCTCTTCGTGCACTATATATTTCCTTAAGTCTCTTGCAGATTCAGCTTCTAGATCCGCGGATCAAAGTGAAAGGAAATTCTTCCTCAAAAACGTCATTGCCAACAAATGGGATCTATGTGTCTCTTGCTTGCTGCGTGTTCCCTTGTTCTCGATGACTAGATTCAGCTCTCTGTGCCTCAGCTGCGGCAGCTTCATCGGCAGTTGTCACAGTTGTGGGAGCCTGTGACGGAGCTGTAAGAGTCGTTACTACTACAAACTATGGTAGCTCACAAGCAGATGACTCGGTTTCGATTGGGGCATCCGAGATATTTTGCCCACTGGCCGAGCCTCACTGCCTCAACAACTTCCTCGGTCTCACTGGGTTTGTCCATTTTGAGTAATTGTGTCCTCAGCTGTATCATCAGCATCATCGGAGGATGATGAGACCTGTGGAGTTGGCTCATCATCAAAATTAAATCTCATAGGAGCCGTCTTTTCACTGACTTTGCTCTCGAGATTTGTGAACATCCTCTCGAGATTTGGGTGGATTCTCGCCATCTTTCGATCCAAAATGATGTGTCAATGTTTTCTTAGGATTCTTGAAGGGCACCAATGACTTCATCTCGTGGAAACACCTTTGACCGGAGGAATGTTCTCAAAAACTACATCCTTATCCTTACCTAGGAAAGTCTCAACCTCCCCAAGGCCTTTAGTACCCTTAGCAGTCTCAACTGCAGCAGGGCCTTCTGCATTCCCTTTGACAGACTCAGCTGTCTTAGGGTCTTGGACGTTGGCATCCAGAGGAGTCTCAACCCCTTGTATTGCATTTTCATAGCCCAGAGTGTTAACTCCCGGGGCTTCACCATCCTGTGCCTCGTCTACATCAGCAGTGTCATCGACCTTCAGAGCAGTGGACATTTCAGTTGAGACAGACTTAACTATCCGAGCTTCGTCAATGTCACTCTACTGTTTTTCAGATTTTTTCTCACCATCGCCTCCAAACTCCATTGATGTGTCTCCCACAGCAACCTCCAACCTAGCTGTGGTGGAGAGAGTTTCCCCTCACCGCACACCAACCGAGTCATCGATTGTGGGGTCACTTTGCTCCAGACGCGGCTTTGTCCTTTGAGTGTTCACCACAAGGTGTGTGAGAACACCTTCTTCGTGGTTGGCTCGGCTGGGAGCCCAACTTCCCAGCTTCATCTCCAGGCTCCTTGAGCCATCCTCTAATTGCAGGATGGACGTGGCTGCAGCAATGTCCGACGCAATCTGTTGTGCCACTCCCAGAGGATCAGTCTGCAGAAGAGTTTGGGAGGACTCTCCTGGACCTTCTAACAAACGTTGCTCGTGCATGGCTTTGGATTCCTTCAAAGCCTGCTGCATGTCTGACTTCTCGGCTGCAGCAGTTGGATCCATATCTTCATCGCTGTCTGAGAGCATATCAAGATGTGTGTGAGTATGCTCTAGAGAGCCTGTAAATTGGCACATCGTAGATTTCTCCTCAGGCTTGCTCAGCAGCTTTCTCCTTTTCTTCCTCTTTGAGAATGCGAAGGATGTCTAAACAGTTTTCTTCATTTAGGGCAGATCGGACATCATTTACGCAGAGGAATCTGAGAAGCTCTTCTTCTTATTCAATGAACTCAGGGAGAGTGAACTGTACCCTTCAGTGATCCAACTTCCATGCTCTCCATTCTCTTAAGCGTCGTTGAATATCGGGATAAATGGAGAATACATGATCACATCATCATCATCATCATCATCTTCACCTCCGCTTTCCGAATGGGAGTTAAGAGACCTTTCTTCCTCAAAGAAGATCGCTTATAAGAGGGAGACAACTCTTTCAACATTAGACTCAGTTGTCTCAGCTACTTCGCTTTCCTCAGCTGTCTTCCTCACAGCTGGGTCTTCGACAGATCTCTCGCGATCATCGTCGGAATTTGCGAGATCGCTCTTCTTGCCGAGCATCGCCGATCTCGATTTTTTTCTCCGATTGAGTCACGGATTCACCGTCTTTTCAAGCTCGGACGCTCAACAACCTTCCCTTCCTGGATGTGAGCAGGGGAACCTCTGGTTCAACATTTTTAGGTTCCTCAAAAGTGAAAGATTTTGGACTTTTCTTAGAGGCAGCTGCCTTTTTTGACTTGGCAGTCCTCTTCTTGTTTACGATTGGAGAAGGGATTTGAGATTCCTTCTCAATCTCTGCTGCAGGGGAAAGAGTCTCGGCTGCTCGGGCAAGTGACTCGGCTGCAGGGGCAGGAGCTTTCTTTGGCTTGGCTGTGGGGGCAGGAGTAGGTGGATGCCGCAGCTCTCTTCTTCGGGGGAGGGGTCTCAGCTGTGTCTTCAGGGTCAGCTGATTCCCCCTCACTTGTATCGGCTTTCTTAGCATGAGCTCTCTTCTGGGAACCGGAGACGTTTGCCCTGAACATCTTCTTGTTCACGTGGAAAGGCTTGCCATGGCGAAGAGCAATGCCCTTTACCTCCATAAGATGGCCAATCACAAGGCCATAGCCCAATGAGCATCCAAAGGACTCATCCTTCTTGAAGGTTCTGTTCCGCACATTCTGGCAGAGTCTGCTGTAAACACACTCAGCCCAGTTAACCTTCTTTCCTTGCATGATCGCAGCCATCACGATCAGCTTAGTTTTGGACAATTGATTGAAGCTTCCAAATTTCTTGTCAATGCATTTTGAGACGACATCCATCATCTTGTGATAGTCGTCTTTCAACAGTTCCTTCTTTGCCGTGTAGACCACTTTCTCAGCATACTCAGGTTTGGCAACTTCCTTCCAAGCAGCAGCTAAGTCGACATCAGCCTCATAGATCTTCTTCAAGCCCTCTAAGGGCAACAAACAGTGCTCATCAAGGTCTTTTGCACTGAGTTTTATGACCTTGATGTGGATGGAAGATTTGATTTCATTGTCTCAAGCATACGCATTTACGTAGAACATTTCTACGTCTTCAAGGTATTTATGAGAGTATTCTATCGCCGAAAGCCCTTCGACCGGACTTTTCCAACATCTCAATCTTCTTCTTGATCGGGCATCATCCACGCCTTGTTTGATCATCCCTTCAAAATCCACCGAAGCACCAGTGTGGATTTTCTTTGAGAGTTTCACAAAATCGTACTTTGGGGCCATTTTTTAGACTTTTTACCGATTGAAATAAGAGAAACTTGCTTGAGAAGAACTAGGGTTCGCACAGGTTTCAGAGAGAAAAACACTTCCTTTACTTGAAGATGAACAATTTACGCGAGGAGAGAGAAATGCAACGTTCCGTATATAAAGTTGTGAAAGGACATATTTTGGATTTTGAAATCTTTGATCAAAATAAACGGCTAAGATTAAAATGTCAATACCGCATTTAATTCCCCGTATTAAATGCAATAGCATTTATATCCAATCATGTGGGTTCTTGTGCAACTTTTCTTTGTGACCGTCATTATTATTACGACGTCATCCTTAAAAACATTCCCGCTCAATTAAAACGACTGCGTTCTTGTCACTTAGCTCATAAATGATTCAGCTTACGTCCAAATTGACTTATTTCTGTTTTTCTCTTCCCATGATGTAACTCAGCTGTCAGCTAACTCGATACAGGCCAAATTGACTTAACTCTGTTTCACTTGGCTTAAATGTGAAACTTGATCTGCTTTTATTTTCTCATCTTCTTTCTCTGCTGATTGAGTCTTCTGAGTTTCAACTCAGCTCAATTAACCCTAACTCATTCTTGAGCTCTTCAAATCTTGATTCACATAGAGGCTTTGTGAATATATCAGCTAACTGCTTATCAGTTGAGATGTATTCCGAGGTGATGTCTTTCTTTTCAACATGATCTCTTATGAAATGATATCTGACATCAATGTGCTTTGTTCTTGAATGCAACACATGATTCTGAGTGATTGCAATAGCACTAGTGTTATCACACATAATTGGAATCTCTTTTTCTTCAATATCATAATCTCTTAGCTATTGTCTCATCTTATAGCACTACTGTTATCACACATAATTGGAATCTCTTTTTCTTCAATATCATAATCTCTTAGTTGTTGTCTCATCCATAAGACTTGGGCACAACAACTGCCCGTAGCTATGTACTCAGCTTCAGCTGTGGATGTGGCAATTGAATTTTGTTTCTTACTGAACCAAGAAACCAATCTATTTCCAAGCATTTGACATGTACCTGAGGCACTCTTCCTGTCAACTCTACATCCAGCATAGTCTGAGTCTGAGTAACCAATCAGCTTGAATCCACCTTCCTTTGGATATCATAAGCCAACTTCCTGGCATCCCTTTAAATATCTTAAGATTCTCTTAGCTGCAATCATGTGGCTCTCCTTTGGTGCAGATTGAAATCTTGCACATACACCTACTGCAAAGGTGATGTCTGGCCTACTGGCTATTAAATAGAGCAATGATCTAATGAGAGCTCTATATCTGGTTTGATCTACAGCTTTGCCATCTGAATCCATGTCCATCTTGGCTGATGTGTTCATTGGAATCTTCACAGAAGACATCTCTTCCATACCAAATTTCTTCATCAAATCTCTGCTATATTTTGTTTGACTTATGAAGGTTCCATCCTTCAATTGCTTGACTTGAAGTCCTAGGAAAACATCACTCTCCCATCATGCTCATCTCAAATTTACCTTTCATGAGGTTTGAGAACTTGTCACACATTATTTGTTTGTGGAACCAAAAATGATGTCATCCACATATATTTGAACAAGCAAAGATACTCTATCCATCTTGAATTCTAAAGAGTGTTCTATCAATCTTGCCTTTGGTGAATCCATTGTCGATTAGAAATTGAGACAATGTATCATACCATGCTCTTGGTGCTTGTTTCAGTCCATATAATGCTTTCTTGAGCTTGTAGACTTTATCTCCAACGGTTTTTCGCTTAAAACCTGGAGGTTGTTCAACATAAACTTCTTCCTCTAACAATCCATTCAAATGCACTCTTACATCCATTTGATACACAAGTGAAGTTCTTATGTGCAGCATAAGCAAAAACATCCTTATTGCTTCCAATCTTGCAACAGAGCAAAGGTTTCATCAAAATCTATACCATCTTCTTGCAATACCCTTTGGCTACCAATCTTGCTTTGTTTCTTACAACAGATCCTTCTTCATTCATTTTGTTTCAAAACCTATTTTGTGCCAATAACATTTTGATGGGTTGGCCTCTCGCACTAATTCCCATACTTTGTTTCTCTCAAACTGATTCTGCTCTTCTTGCATGGCTTGAATCCAATGTGTGTCATCCAATGCTTGAGACACATCTTTAGGCTCTATCTAGGAAATAAAACAAGTGAACATAGCTTCATGTTGTGCTCGATCTGGTTCTTATGCCATCTCTAACATCTCCAATAACTAACTATGGTGGATGGTCTCTCGGCCATCTCACATCGGTTGAGTAAGTCCGCTCGATTCACCGTCTCGCAACTAAGTTGTCTTGAACAACTCTTTCATTTTCATTTAGTCAGTAGACTTTCCACCGTCTTTGAGATTCAACTATCTCATCTTCATCCTGTTGATTGCTCTTTACTTGACTTCAACATAAGGACTCTTCTCGCATTGTTGGCCGATTCAACTTATCAACTAACTCTTCAATGTCTTCTCCATTTACATTAGGTTCCTCAAAAACCATATGGATAGACTCTTATGTAACCAAAGTCCTCTTGTTCAGCACTCTATAGGCTTTACTCTAAGCTGAGTATCCCAAAAAGATACCTTCATCAACTTTAGCATCAAAAGTCTTTAAATTATCTTTGCCATTGTTATGGATGAAACAATTACATACAAATATTCTCAAATATCCAACATTTGGCCTTCTCCCGTGCAAATTTCATAGGAGTCTTGGTCATGCATCTATTTTGAGTATAACATGTTGTGTTTATGGCTTCAGCCCAAAATCTCTTAGGCAATCCAGTTTCAGCTAACATGGTCCTTGCAACTTCCTTGAGAGTTCTATTTCTTCTTTCAGCCACTCCATTCTGCTGTGGAGTTCTTGCGATTGATAACTCATGAGAAATTCCATTTTCAATACAATACTTGAGTTATTATCCCATTGACAAACTCGATTCCTCTGTCATATCTTATTTTTATAATGGTTTGGCTCTTTTCATTTTGAACTCTTTTCATTAGCTTAGGTAACTTCGCAAAGTTTCCTTCTTTTTACACATGAAGATCGTCCCATGTATATCTTGAGTAGTCATCTACCACAACTAAGGTGTATTTCTTTCCACTTATCTTTGGTGCTCAATCGGACCAAATAAATCCATATGCAACATGATGTAATATTCTTGTTGAAGAAGGACTTGGCTTATCCTTGAATGAAGACTTTATTTGCTATCCCATCTGGCATGCATCACATACACTTTCTTTCTTGTATATTGAGTCGGGCAATCCTTCTACAAGATGACTCCTTGCAAGCTTGTTGATTGTCTTGAAATTCGAGATGACTCGACTTCTTGTGCCACAACCAACTTGATTCGGTTGTGCTCTTTTGCTAACAGCGAGACAAGTTCTTGGTGTAGCAAAGAGACCAATCTACCACATACATATTCTCCTGTCTTGATCCTGCAAAGACTATTTCATTTGATTCAACATCTTTGATCTGGCACACTCCCATGTTGAATCCAACATTGTAGCCTTTATCACAGAGTTGGCCGATGCTTAACAAGTTGAAGTTGAGGCCTTCAACATAAGCAAAATCAGAATTTCCAATCCATTCTTCTTGATAGATCATGTGCCTTTGATTTTCCCCGAGCTTCATTTCCTCCAAATATGACTTTTGCACCTCTAATCTCCTTGAATCTTGACAGTTTTTCTTGTTTCCGTCATATGTCTAGAAACGACCACTATCCATGTACCAGGTTCCTTCACACTCGGTTGTTCCTTGAACCCGCAATCAAGGAAATCGGTTTTTAGGTACCCATACTTGCCTGGGTCCCGAGGGGTTAGTGCTATAAGATGATCCAACCAACCTATAGCCAAAAGACTTGACTCTAAGAGGTTGCCATCTATCGGTTCCATAATCATAGTGCACATTAGCAAATTCTTTGGGGTTTAAGGTTCATACAAATTGCCTCTTTGTCTCAGTATGCCTGTGTTTGTGTTTTTAGCAATTGCTTTCTTGGGATAGTTGTGGTATTTCTTGGGATAGTTGTGGTAATTCTCATTGATTTTTTTTTTTTCACGTGTAACAAAAAAATACTATTTTCTGTTGAATTTTAGTTTCTTGATTTGGGATCTGTAAGAAAATGGTGGGTGATTGCAAGGACGAGAAAATGGGAAGACAACATGTATTGGTCCCACTTTCGCATGCATTCGATTCACAATTCCTCACCGGGAGATTTGATCGGCCAGACTTGTGAGTTCAATACTTGTTATTCTTTTAATCTTTCTTTGAGTATGCATTTTTTTCTTTTGTGTTTATTTGTGTTTTCTATGCTAGTTTTGGGGCAAAATGGGAAGTTAAACATTTTCTTGAATGGTTATTTTTACCCTTTGTCTTCCTCTTGAGTGATTGATGTTTTGGTATCCGATTTATCGCTTTTAAAATTAAGATGAATGGTTTTTCTAATTTCCATCTTTTTTTCCATTCTTTGTCATTTATTTTTCGATTAATGCATGTTACTCTCGTCATATGAGTTTTATTTTTATCGAGGAGGCAAGATTGATACGACAAATTTTATTTTTCTTGAAATTAAATAGTAGTTAAGGTGTATTTTTAGTTATTTAGGATGCAAGTTTTTCAATATAATTATTTTGTCTATTTAACTTTTATCATTTCTAGAATTTTTATGATGTCGAGGGGACAACCACCGCCACCAACCTCGGGGCCCGACCCTTCCCATGCTTTCATCCCTTATACTTCTAATTTCACTTTACATATTTTGTACCCTCTCTTTGTCTAACTTTATCTACTCCTTGCGTTCTTAAGAAAAGAAAAACCAATTTATTTTAGTATCAATATATTTATATTTATATTCTAGTAATCCATCAACACAATTAATTAACATTTATGTTAAAGTTATTACTTTTTTTTTAATTTTAACACATATTTTTCCTATACAATAACTATTTAATAAAATACTTTTCATTAGCTAATACACTTTACTATGAATTTTCTACTCATTATAAATCTAAATAATTTATAATATAAAAATAGCTATTATTAATTGCATAAAGTATTTGTAAAAATAAATAGATTTACTAATAAAATTACAAAAATTCCATGAAATTATGTTAAATTAAAATGTGGTTATTATAATTAAGTCATAGTGGGAAAATTAATATATAGACAAGATTATACTTTTGTGAATTTCAAATGGAAACTATTACATTACTATAATTTAATTGTTTATATTTATCTTTATATTAAACCAAAAAAAGCTTTTTATAAAGCTTGAGAATTATATTAATAGTAAAATATTTTAGTATTTAACGTATTAACAATATTGTAATTGGAAATATGTTATATATTTTAAAATTAATAAGTAAAATATTAGTTAGCCAAAAGTATCATAAAAATATAAAAATTTAATAGAAACAATGTGAATGAAAACACTGCCATCAAAACGTAAGTGCTATAAAATTTTAATTTAGTTTAATATTACGTTGAAAAACTTACTACAATATAAATATCAATTTGTTAGTTATAATAACCTAAAACAGTTTTACTATAAATAATATTTAAATGCGACATGATTATTTTTTTCGGAGTATATAGGGTAAAATGGCACAATGATATTATTAGATTTAAAGTGAGATAAAATGAGTATAAGAGAGTAATGTGATACTTATATTTTAAAATATTGTCAATATGCACATGAAATGCAAGTATATTTTTAATGAGAAAGCAACTTATTTTCGTGGTTCATTTATACCATTAATAGAGTAGACGACAAGTGTGGACTAATAACATTTCTTTGAAATATAATGTGGATCATTTGATGGTGTTATTTTAGAAAGAAAAGTTTCGGTCTTTTCTAGAATCAAGTTAGTGTCACGCCCTAAACGTGACGCGACAACGATCAATCACTTAAACATGAATTAAATCAACAGTCTAAACCAAAGATACCAAACTCTAAGTGAAATAGAATCTAATGCAAATGGAATTAAAATAAACACGAGTACAAATTACAATCTTAAAGTCTCAAGCGGTATCCGAATACAACCCAAAAGATTATCTCGAATTAACTTACAGTCAAACAAAAATAAAATGAAGGAGTCCAACAACAAATAAAAGTAAAAAGAAATGTCGCTCCACATCACGGATAGGGATTCAATCTGCGGTAGTTCGATGTCTTCAAATAACTCTTCATCTAAAGGTTAGAAAACAGGAGGGAATGAGACAGAAATCTCGGTGGATGGGGTGATCGTGTGCAAGTGTGGCGATATAAATAGTTAATGCGAGAAATTTAGTTGTATGAAAACGCGTGAGCGTTGATACATGATTTCACACCCAGTCCATAAGCGTCGTGATAAATATATTAAGTAACATACTTATATATTTTAAGAAAATAGTTCGTGGTCACGCAGCACTATGGTTCAAGCAGACAGAGGATTGCGTGCGGATTTGTAACGCCAATCCTATGCAAGACAAGTAGCGGTTATGACGGATTTGTAGCGCCAACCTATGCAATACAAGTAGCGGTTGCGTACGGATTTGTAGTGCCAACCAAACGGGTCCGATTAACTCCGAATCGTGTGGATCGAAACGATTCCTTCGTTCTTCCTTGTAACTCCCCGAGCAAGATGGTCCAAGACACATCACCTTATCGCTCGTAGGCAAAGACAAAATCCACGATGGAGCTAGCAAGGCTCGGATTTGTCATAATCATGATTATACCTCAAGTACTACGACCCGCTTCCCGACAAACTCCGTCCCTCAATTGCGGGATTAGGATGATGGAGCCGAAAGAGTGGAATAGCAACCGAGCTGCCCGGTTCCATCCCCGATGTATCCATTCCGATCGTGAGCTCGACACACCAAGTTGACTCAAGCGGAAAGTAAACACAAGTTCATGTAGTCAACCAGCAAATGAAAGTATTATCGATTCGGGAAGCAGCTTCATGAAAAGTTTTCGAAAATTTGCGTAAGGTAATTATGGCGTTGGTGGAGTTATTTGGATGAAGATGATTATCGGGAGGATAAGCAATCTTCGATATCTTGAACGATTAGGTGGAACATAAGTCCCGTTATAGATTCAAATCGCAAGACGAGGAAGTCGCCCGCGATCGGGTATTAATCGGTCAAGGCGGTCCGATAAGTCAAGGGGTTTTTGAGAAATTAAAATATTTTACTTAAGAATTGAAGTCAGAGGGTCCAGGGCTGTTTTAGAAAAATAAAAATAATTTGAGTTAGGTCCTTATAAAAATAAAATTTACAATTAGCCCCGTTTTGTCAAAACCAATACTTTTGGGGTTAAAAGTTAAATAAATAAATGTCCCGACCTTGAAAAATTATGAGGTCAGTTCCTAAATTCTCTAAATTTTTCAGAGATTCAGGTTTTTAAAGTTTTGAGGTCGAGTTTTTATAAAATTCTCACATTGGCCCCAAATTTGTTAAAATTGTCATTTCGGGCCCTAAGTTTAAAATAATCGGAACTCACAAACCGGAAGGGCTTCTAATGTGATTCCAGTTGGAAAATGTCACTAAGGTTAGTGGGATATTGGGACAAAAACAGTTTTAAAACGTCATAAGTATAGGTCCCTCAACTTTTGAAAATCTCATTTTTGTCCCATTTTGAAATAATTGCCTTTAAGGCTTTTAGGGGTCCAATTGTTATGAAATTTGAACCTTGGGTCCAAAATATAATTATGTTATAGGTAAATTAGTATTTCCAGGTACATGGGCTGTATAAGTCCTGGAAATTTCATTTGGGTCCTCAAGTTTAATCTTTTACAATTTGGTCCTCAAGTTTTATAAAATTACTTTCCAAGCTCTAAACACTTGGATTTTTGGAATACACTTAAAATATGTTATTTCCAGTCCCTTAAGAGTTAAAATTTCAAATTTTAAATTTAGGGTCTGGTACAGTTTCGAAATTTGCAAAATAGCCCTTAAACTTCTCAAATTTTACAATCTAGTCCTTGGGCTTTTAAGGGTTGATTTTATTTATCTAAAAACTCTTAAAACTTTATTAAAATGTCAAAACATCATTTTTGAACCTGAGTATAGTCCCAAAAATCGAATTTTACAGAGAGGTCCCTTAAGTTTTATTTTCTTGCACTTAAGTCCACCAACTTTCCATTTTTGTATTTTAAGTCCAAAATCGAAATTTAATCAATTATGCTCGACTTGTCCAGGTTACAGGCCATACAAAACATAGATTTCAAGAGTCATAAACATACATATCCATCTCATACAAGAATTTATCAAATATGACAATAAAGTGTACATGTATGTCCTAATTTTCGGTAAATCGCATTTTGAGCAACACTTGAGAAATTTTTCAACTTGATACAAGAAAATAGCATGCAATACATAATATATATCTCAAATGCTCAATAACAAAATACTACATGCATTTTTATGAATTAAAACACCTAGAAGTTGAAAGGATTTTTCCACCCACCTTGTTTGTTCGGTTGATTGGTGTAAAGTGGTGTCACTAGACCTTGAGGATTTTAATCCTCACTTAAGGCAGCCCCTAAGTCCAATAATACAAGGAGTTTTGAGTTAGAAAATGAAGATTTGAACCAAGGAGGGTAAAAGAGAAGGAATAGGCCAAAGGTACCACACTTACCTTGTGTAGTTGAAAGTTGTAGTCAAAAATTGATAGTCTCTTAAGAACTTGATCACCACTTAAACAAAGCTCCAAGGTCAGCCCCTAATCACCTCAAAATGATAATTTTGGTGTTAAAATTCGAAATTAATAGGGAGAAGAAGAAGGTACCAAAATCCCATTTCTTACCTTATAGTCCAAATTCTTCAAATTTCTTCAAGTCTAGAAGTCTTCTTCAAGGTGATGGTGAGACCCTTAGTATCTTCCAAGTCTTCTATGTAAACCTCAACATAAAAATCCAAACTTACATTAATAAGTGAGAGGAGATAGTTAGATGATATCAAGACAAGAAGAGGAACAAAATTTCTTACCTTGTTGAAGGGGGGTGTTCGAATTTTGTGATGGAGTAGAAGAAAAGTTCTTGTATTTTTACTAAGTGTTCAAGAGAAGAGAAGAAAATTGTAGAGAGAGATGTGGGAGGATTTCTTGGTGAGAAGGAGGATGAAAGGTTTGAGAGATGAAGGTGTTGGGTACAAAATGAAATTTCTTGTGTATTATGGCCTAATGGCCGATTTTTGAGAGCATGAGGGAGAGAGATTTTTGTGTTTTGTTCCAAGTCTTGTAAATTGTAGTAAGCATGAGGGACAAGGACTTTGGTCAAGGTGTAGTCTTGCATGGGAGGTTGGAATTGCAAGGATAGAGAGGAATGTTGGCATGGGGTTGGGAAGCCTCCAACATGTTGGATGATTTTATAATAAAGAATTGGTGTATAAGATATTGTGTATAAGATTTGAATTAATGGTGTAATAATACACAAGATGAATACATAAGGTGTACATGTACAAGAGTTGGGAGATATTTCTACACCAAAATTTCCCACCATGGCCGTCTCTTAAGGGGTATTTGTGGTAATTCCATATTTTATTTTTATGTCCCAAAATTGATGATAATAGGGGAATAATATCAATCTCCAAAATAATTTGTGATTTCCTTGATCACTTATAAGTCTCATGATCACTTAATCTAAATCGAATTCTTAATTCTATAAGGTTTAAACCTCTAAAATAAATAGTCTCTTAGAATTCTAAGGTGACTAATAGATACGCAAATAACAATAATGATGATCAATCAAGTGATCATAAATGCGAAATAAAATTAATAAATGATTATGATCACAAGAAGTAAATAAGGAAATTAAGGCAAAACGTAATTATCATTAATATTTACCCGTCAAAGCGACGCGGTAGAATTGTCAAATAGTACAAAGATGATACGTGAGACGTACATGTTCGAATAAAAATCGAGGGCTTCACATTCTCCCCTCCTTAAAAGAATTTGGTCCCCAAATTCTCTTCAGAATAGTTCTGGGTATTGATTCCTCATGTCTTCTTCCATCTCCCATGTTGCGTCTTCGTCTCGGTTGTGGTTCCGCCATACAACTTTAACCATTGAATCTCTATGTTACGCAACTTACGTATCTCATTGGGTCAATGATTCTCGATTGGTTCCTGTAAGATAAATTCTCCATTAGAGGAGGAGCATCACGAGTGATGATATGCTCGGGATCTGGTTGATACTTTTTCAATCTCGACACATGGAATACATCGTGCATTCCCGCATACTGTGCTGGTAACTCAAGTCTGTAGGCCAACTTTCCGATCCTCTGCAAAATTTTGTAAGGTCCAATATATCTCGGACTCAATTTGCCTCCTTTCCTTGGATTGATCAATCCTTTTCGTGGCAAGAGTCTGAGAAATACTTCATCTCCGGCTTCAAATTCCAAGTCCTTTCTCCTCTTGTCCGCGTAACTCTTTTGGCGGCTCTGAGCTGTACGGATCCATTCCTTGATCAACTTGACCTTCTCCATGGCCTCCTGAACTAAGTCGACCTTTGGAATCGAGGTGACTTCCGTTTCCTTCTGAGTCCATTGGTCATCAATCTCCCAAAGTGTGGGGGATCTACACTTTCTTCCATACAAGGCTTCGTAGGGTGCCATCCCAATCGTGGCCTGATAACTGTTATTATAGGCGAACTCGGCCAATGGTAAGTGCGAATCCCAACTTCCTTGGAAATCCAATGTGCAGGCTCGCAACATGTCTTCCAGGGTTTGAATTGTTCGCTCGGGCGACCACCCGCTTTGCGGATGTCTTCTTTGTCTTTGAAACTTAGCGAGGTACCCAATTCCTCATGTAAGCATTTCCCGAAATCTGAGACAAACCTCGGGTCTCGTCGACACTACGTCGACCGCACTCCATGCGGTCGGATGATCTCTCGATGTAAATTTGCGCAAGTTTCTCGCAAGCCGCTCGGTTTTCTTCATGGGTAAGAAATGTGCGATTTCGTGAGTCGGTCTCGACTACCCATATAGCATCATCGCCTCATCTGGTCCTTGGTAGATCCGTCACGAAGTCCATCGTTATGTGTTCCCATTTCCACTCGGGAATTATCAATGGTTGTAATAAACCGGATGGTCGTTGGTGTTCAGCTTTTACTCATTGACAAGTCAAACATCTCGCGAACGAACTCGCTACCTGGTTCTTCATGTTTACCCACCAATGCTTGTTTCAAGTCCTTATACATCTTGTTTCCTCCAGGATGTATAGTGTATTTCGAACGGTGTGCTTCTTCGAAAGGATTCTGTTCCTAAGTTGCTCATCACTCGGTACACAAAATTCTATTCAAATCTGATGATCCCATCTTCCTCGTACGAGAATTCTGATCTTTCTCCTTTGAGTATCTTCTCTTTTAGTTTTTGAAGTTGCACGTCAATCCCCGTGTTACTTTGATCTCGTTCGATGGATCGGGTTTAATCGATATATTAGCACTTGAAATTTGAGTACTAGTTCTCATCGGATTCCAAGTGCTCAATTCTTCTAATGATCTCCACTCTCGAATCATTAGTCTAGCTAAACTCGCCTTCCTCGCTCAAGGCGTCGCCTACTACGTTAGCTTTCCGGGATGGTATTGAATATCAAAGTGATAATCTTCTATTAACTCCATCCATCTCTCATTGCCTCAAATTGAGTTCTTTCTCGAGAGAATAGGTACTTTAGGCTCTTATGATCTGGTAAACCGTGAATGTTGCTCCGTAGAGATAGTGTCTCCATTTCTTCAATGCGAACACTATTGCTGCCAGCCCAAGTCATGCGTTGGGTAATTGGCTTCATACGGCTTGAGTTTATGTGATGCGTAAGCAATGACCTTTCCTTCTTGCATGAGTACTGCTCCTAGTCCTTCCTTTGATGCGTCACATCAGAGACGACAAAGTTTTCTGTTCCCTTTGGAAGGGCTAAGACCGAGTCCGTAGTAAGTCGTTTCTTGACTCTTGAAACTAGCCTCACACTTGTCATTCCACTCAAACTTGACTTGCTTCTCGTTAGTCGAGTGAGTGGTCCTATATCTTGGAGAAATCTTGGATAAATCTTCGATAATATCCAGCTAGTCCTAAGAAACTTCGATCTCCCGTTACGGACTCGGGTTGTTTCCATTCAACCATTGTCAGTACCTTCGAAGGATCTATGGCGATCCCGGTGCGGATACTATGTGTCCCAAGAATGCGACTTCACTAAGCCAAAATTCGCACTTGCTGAATTTGGCATACAGCCTTGTGCTCTCATAGTGTCTCTAAAACAATTTTCGATGACGCTCATGCTCCTCTTTAGACTTAGAGTATACGAGTATGTCATCAATGAATATCACTACGAATTGATCCAAATAAGGTTGAAAGACTCGATGCATTAGATCCATAAACGCCGATGGTGCGTTTGTCGACGAAAGGCATCACTACAAACTCGTAGTGTCCATATCCGTCCGAAATGCTTTGTTTTGGAAACGCCCTCTTCACGGATCTTTAATCGATAATATCCTTGCTTTCAAATCAAACTTCGAGTACTCCGCGCTCCTTGAAGTTGATCAAACAGTTCGCTCTATCCTCGGGAGGGGATATTTGTTCTTGATGGTCACGCCTTTGTTAAGTCCGCGATAGTCTATACACAGTCTTAATGTGCCGTCTTTCTTTTTGACAAATAGTACCAGTGCTCCCCAGGGAGACGTCTTCGTCGAATAAATCCCACATCCATCGCTTTTGTAATTGTGTCTTCAACTCTTGTAACTCAACAGAGCCATTCTATACGGCGTTCGCGATCGGGGCGGTTCCCCGGTAATACCTTGATGGTGAACTCAACTTCCCTATCCGGAGGGACAGTGGGTGAGTTCTTGTGGAAATACATCTCGTATATTACGATACTATAGGTACTTGATTAATTTGTGTCTCAACCTTAGGTTTGTTAATTACAAACGCTAAGTACCCTTGTGCCCCTCTAGTGATCGCCTTCCTCGCTTTCATTGCTTTGAAATGATTGGGGCAATCTTAACTCGTGCCCTTCCCGAAATTTCCACTTCGGGCTTATCGGGTTCACATAGTTTAATGGACTTGCGATGGCAGTCCATTTGTGCATGGTGTGCGTGACAACCAATTCATTCCCAATATAATGTCGTATTCGAGATATAAAGCAAAGAAGATCAAATCAGTGGAAATTTATCTCATCAATTTTAACTTCGCATGCATTATAGATAATGTCATTATTCGGCTTGCGCCATAGGAGTGGATACTTCTAAACCTATAGGCATATGTTCCATGCATGCATGCAACTTGTGTACAAAATGTGGTGCGACAAATGAATGCGTTGACCCGGGGTCAAATAGTACTTTAGCGTAATGGCTAGATACTTTAGAAGCGTACCTTCCACCACGCCTGTTGCCTCCCGAGCCTCATGTCCGGCTAGTGCAAATGCTCGAGCAGCATCCTTGCCGGTTACCCCGGCCGTTAGCCGACTTCGTGGTTACACCTGTTTGGTCCGGTCTTCGTATTTCGGGCAATCCTTCACCGGGGTGTTGATTACTACCACAAACGTAAACACCTTCCATGTTTACGCCAATCGTTGCGATATGTCCCTTTTTGGCAATGTGTACATACTTGGCCCGGTTTTCCCTGTAGACGTCCTTTCCCTTTTTCTCGTCTTAATAATCGCCCTTCTCGAATTTTAACAGGCGGCCTTGATGGTTGTCCCACTGCTGTCCTTTTGAGACTGTTCGATGGCCTATTCAGCTGAATCTGACCAATGCGGTTAAGTCCCGACTCAATGCGGAGGGTCACTTTTCATTGCCGAGTATGTTGTTATTTCAACAATCAAAAGTCAAGCTTTACGAGTTCCAAACTTGATCCCCGTGTGAACTTATACAATTTGTCCTCTTCCGTGCTGATTGTTCCTGGGGCATATTTGGATAACCGATGGAATTCAGACTCATACTGGGCCACAGACATGTTCCCCTGTCTCAACTTATGGAATTCATCCCTGGCGTGCCTCCTTCACGACTTGGGGTATGTATTGCTCATTTTCAACCAGAAATTTTCCCATGTCCTATCTATTTGATCCTGTTCCCACTTTCTCTCAACTCAAGTTCTCCACCAATCTCGAGCAAATGGTTCTAGTCGAACACGGCGAGCGTAACCTTTGTTCCCCGAGTATTGGAGAGCATTGAAGATATTCTCGATTTCGATCCATTCTTCTCGCTTTCACGTCATCTGGTTCCCTAAGAAAGTCGGGGTCGAATCGTAAAAACCGCTCCAAGGTGCGGTCATTCGCCTCTCAAGTAGGTTCATGGTTAGCCGACGAGCTCTATTTGTTGCCTCATGAAAACTAATATCTCGCTGCAAGGCTATTGCGATTAGGTTATCTCCTGCGATTGGCGGAGGAGGTGGTGGCAATTCGGGGAGGTGCCCGATCCCTTTGCGCATCATCGTTCCTTTGGGGTATACGGCGGGGTCTCCGCGTCCCTGGATTTCGACCATGAATCTGAGTTTAGCTACAATACAAAATGAATGATTCCAATAAATATTAGCGTAAACAAGTTATATCGCAAGGAGAGCCACTCAAGTGCACAAGACATAGAATAAGTAAAAGGATATATCCATTAATGTGAAAATTTGAATACATCCAAATGAGTTCATACAACACAAATACAGAATCAATGGTAAATCCGAAATCATGGTACAAACGAAAAGCAAAATACAACAGGAAGGTAATATGCTACCGATACTATCTATACAAAAGCTATCTATTCAAATGAGGTCGCCGTCATCATCACTAGCGGCCTCGTCGAGCACTCGGAACTTGATCGGGCCGAGGTAGCACCTCGGATTAGGCCATTAGCGAAGTCTAGCCACTGTTCTAGTCCCTGGGAGCATCTTCGAGTGGGCGGCTTCAAGCGCCTCGGGCTCTACATCTTCCATTGGATTCTCATCGGGATCCTCTTGAGGGTCTTCTTCAGATCCTCCTCGATCCTCTTCATTATCGACCTCAAGGTCGGGCATTGTTCCGCCTCGGCGGTGGCAATGGTGGCGCATTGGGTCCGCTAAGGCGGCCTCGAGCCGCATCCCGCCGGGTTAAGGCATGCGTGAGTTCCTCGATTATCCGCATTTGTTTGTTGATGGTCTCCTCATGGCGTCTATGGTGTCTCTTGACATGTGCGCCTCCATTCTCCACTTCGTGCGACCTTCCTTGGTACCATCCTCTCGCGAGTATTATCCGGCGTTCTGGATCAATTGAATTTGGTCCTCGCGAGCGCGGATGGTGTCCTCGCGATCTTTAACGAGGAGAGTAAGGTTATTCTTCTCCATCTTCTCGCGAGTATTATCCAGCGTTCTGGATCATTTGATGGTGTTATTTTAGAAAGAAAAGTTTCGGTCTTTTCTAGAATCGTTAGTGTCACGCCCCAAACGTGACGCGACAACGATCAATCACTTAAACAAAATTAAATCAACAATCCTAAACCAAAGATACCAAACTCCAAGTGAAATAGAATCTAATGCAATGGAATTAAAATAAACACGAGTACAAATTACAATCTTAAAGTCTCGCGATATCCGAATACAACCCAAAAGATTATCTCGAATTTACTTACAGTCCAAACAAAAATAAAATGAAGGAGTCCAACAACAAATAAAAGTAAAAGGAAATGTCGCTCCACATCACGGATAGGGATTCAATCTGCGGTAGGTTCGATGTCTTCAGCGAACTCTTCATCTAAAGGTTAGAAAACAGGAGGGAATGAGACAGAAATCTCAGTGGATGGGGTGATCGTGTGCAAGTGTGGCGATATAAATAGTTAATGCGAGAAATTTAGTTGTATGAAAACGCGTGAGCGATGATACATGATTTCACACCCACCACAAGCGTCGTGATAAATATATTAAGTAACATACTTATATATTTTAAGAAAATAGTTAAGTGGTCACGCAGGCACTATGGTTCAAGCAGACAGAGGATTGCGTGCACGGATTTGTAGCGCCAATCCTATGCAAGACAAGTAGCGGTTGCGTGCACGGATTTGTAGCGCCAACCTATGCAATACAAGTAGCGGTTGCGTGCACGGATTTGTAGCGCCAACCAAACGGGTCCGATTAACTACGGAATCGTGTGGATCAAACAAATGATTCCTTCGTTCTTTCTTGTAACTCCCGAGCAAGATGGTCCAAGACTGTCACCTTATCGCTCCGTAGGCAAAGACAAAATCCACAAAGTGGAGCTAGCAAGGCTCGGATTTGTCATAATCATGATTATACCTCAAGTACTACGACCCGCTTCCCTTGGACAAACTCCGTCCCTCGGTTGGGGATTAGGGGATGGGGCCGGAAGAGTGGAATAGCAGCCGAGCTGCTTGCCCCATCCCCCGACGTATCCATTCTGATCGAGCTCGACACACCAAGTTGACTCAAGCAGAAAGTAAACACAAGTTCATGTAGTCAACTAGCAATGAGTATTATTGATTCGGGAAGCGCTTCATGAAAAGTTTTCGAAAAATTTGCGTAAGGTAATTATGGCGTTGATGGAGTTATTTGGATGAAGATGATTATCGGGAGGATAAGCAATCTTCGATATCTTGAACAAATAGGTGGAACATAAGTCCCGTTATAGATTCAAATCGCAAGACGAGGAAGTCGCCGCGATCGGGTATTAATCGGTCAAGGCGGTCCGATAAGTCAAGGGTTTTTGAGAAATTAAAATATTTTACTTAAGAATTGAAGTCAGAGGGTCCAGGGCTGTTTTAGAAAAATAAAAATAATTTGAGTTAGGTCCTTATAAAAATAAAATTTACAATTAGCCCCGTTTTGTCAAAACCAATACTTTTGGGGTTAAAAGTTAAATAAATAAATGTCCCGACCTTGAAAAATTATGAGGTCAGTTCCTAAATTCTCTAAATTGTTCAGAGATTTAGTTTTTTAAAGTTTTGAGGTTGAGTTTTTATAAAATTCTCACATTGGCCCCAAATTTGTTAAAATTGTCATTTCGGCCCTAAGTTTAAAATAATCGGAACTCACAAACCGGAAGGGCTTCTAATGTGATTCCAGTTGGAAAATGTCACTAAGGTTAGTGGGATATTGGGACAAAAACAGTTTTAAAACATCATAAGTATAGGTCCCTCAACTTTTGAAAATCTCATTTTTGTCCCATTTTGAAATAATTGCCTTTAAGGCTTTTAGGGGTCCAATTGTTAGGAAATTTGAACCTTGGGTCCAAAATATAATTATGTTATAGGTAAATTAGTATTTCCAGGTACATGGGCTGTATAAGTCCTGGAAATTTCATTTGGGTCCTCAAGTTTAATCTTTTACAATTTGGTCCCTCAAGTTTTATAAAATTACTTTCCAAGCTCTAAACACTTGGATTTTTGGAATACACTTAAAATATGTTATTTCCAGTCCCTTAAGAGTTAAAATTTCAAATTTTAAATTTAGGGTCTGGTACTGTTTTGAAATTTGCAAAATAGCCCTTAAACTTCTCAAATTTTACAATCTAGTCCTTGGGCTTTTAAGGGTTGATTTTATTTATCTAAAAACTCTTAAAACTTTATTAAAATGTCAAAACATCATATTAAACTTAAGTCCACCAACTTTCTATTTTTGCATTTTAAGTCCAAAAATCGAAATCTAATCAATTATGCTCGACTTGTCCAGGTTATAGGCCATACAAAACATAGATTTCAAGAGTCATAAACATACATATCCATCCCATACAAGAATTTATCAAATATGACAATAAAATGTACATGTATGTCCTAATTTTCGGTAAATCGCATTTTGAGCAACACTTGAGAAATTTTTCAACTTGATACAAGAAAATAGCATGCAATACATAATATATATCTCAAATGCTCAATAACAAAATACTACATGCATTTTTATGAATTAAAACACCTAGAAGTTGAAAGGATTTTTCCACCCACCTTGTTTGTTCGGTTGATTGGTGTAAAGTGGTGTCACTAGACCTTGAGGATTTTAATCCTCACTTAAGGAAGCCCCTAAGTCCTATAATACAAGGAGTTTTGAGTTAGAAAATGAAGATTTGAACCAAGGAGGGTAAAAGAGAAGGAATAGGCCAAAGGTACCACACTTACCTTGTGTAGTTGAAAGTTGTAGTCAAAAATTGATAGTCTCTTAAGAACTTGATCACCACTTAAACAAAGCTCCAAGGTCAGCCCCTAATCACCTCAAAATGATAATTTTGGTGTTAAAATTCGAAATTAATAGGGAGAGAAGAAGAAGGTACCAAAAATCCCATTTCTTACCTTATAGTCCAAATTCTTCAAATTTCTTCAAGTCTAGAAGTCTTCTTCAAGGTGATGGTGAGACCCTTAGTATCTTCCAAGTCTTCTATGTAAACCTCAACATAAAAATCCAAACTTACATTAATAAGTGAGAGGAGATAGTTAGATGATATCAAGACAAGAAGAGGAACAAAATTTCTTACCTTGTTGAAGGGGGGTGTTCGAATTTTGTGATGGAGTAGAAGAAAAGTTCTTGTATTTTTACTAAGTGTTCAAGAGAAGAGAAGAAAATTGTAGAGAGAGATGTGGGAGGATTTCTTGGTGAGAAGGAGGATGAAAGGTTTGAGAGATGAAGGTGTTGGGTACAAAATGAAATTTCTTGTGTATTATGGCCTAATGGCCGATTTTGAGAGCATGAGGGAGAGAGATTTTTGTGTTTTGTTCCAAGTCTTGTAAATTGTAGTAAGCATGAGGGACAAGGACTTTGGTCAAGGTGTAGTCTTGCATGGGAGGTTGGAATTGCAAGGATAGAGAGGAATGTTGGCATGGGGTGTTGGGAAGCCTCCAACATGTTGGATGATTTTATAATAAAGAATTGGTGTATAAGATATTGTGTATAAGATTTGAATTAATGGTGTAATAATACACAAGATGAATACATAAGGTGTACATGTACAAGAGTTGGGAGATATTTCTACACCAAAATTTCCCACCATGGCCGTCTCTTAAGGGGTATTTGTGGTAATTCCATATTTTATTTTTATGTCCCAAAATTGATGATAATAGGTGAATAATATCAATCTCCAAAATAATTAGTGATTTCCTTGATCACTTATAAGTCTCATGATCACTTAATCTAAATCGAATTCTTAATTCTATAAGGTTTAAACCTCTAAAATAAATAGTCTCTTAGAATTCTAAGGTGACTAATAGATACGCAAATAACAATAATGATGATCAATCAAGTGATCATAAATGCGAAATAAAATTAATAAATGATTATGATCACAAGAAGTAAATAAGGAAATTAAGGCAAAACGTAATTATCATTAATATTTACCCGTCAAAGCGACGCGGTAGAATTGTCAAATAGTACAAAGACGATACGTGAGACGTACATGTTCGAATAAAAATCGAGGGCTTCACGCTTAGTATTTCTTTATCATAATTAAAATGATTGAAATTCCACGAGAGCATTAAATAAATCAATTGTGTGTACCCTGGGTAATGGACATCTTGATGGTTAAATTGAACTTGAAATGAATGATGTTTTTACGATGTAGTATATATATTTTGTTCGTCTTTTGTGCAACTAATGTTCATTATTATTGTGCAACTAAAGTAATATTCAAAGATATTTTGTTGTCAAGTATCGCGTGCATAAATGGTCATTGCGGTTTAAACCTTCGACATAAATTCAAATGCAATTATGGGTAACTATGCAGCTATCCCAAAAAGGTTCGCCGACAAAGATACGAGATAAGATGGCGGAATAGTAGATTTGAGAGGTCCAAGCGGGCATGTTTGGAATGTTGATTTGTAATGAGATGGAGATATACTGCTTCTCAAAAATGGTTGGAAAACATTTGTTGAAGATCACTCGCTGGTGGAAAATGATATTTTAATCTTCAAGTATAATGGGAACTCAAGATTCGATGTTTCATTTTTTGATCAAGAAAGCCTTTGCGAAAAAGCATCGTCATACTTTGTTAAAAAATGCGAGCATAGAGAAATTGGACATGGCGATAAGCGAAATAGAAGCTTCAAAGAAGGCTCTAAAGACACTAATGAATCTTCAGATGATGTTGTGCATGGTGATCTAGTGAAAAGGCGCAGAAGTGAAGCTACAAGCGCACCACCATTAAGAATACAACCTACACGTTCTACTTCAAAGGCCCAAGGGGGAAAAACAAGAGTATGTACCATTTATATGTCATTTCAAATTTCGTCTTATATTCTTTTTCCTTCTATTCTCTTCTACTTATTTTGTGCGGTTAAATCCATCTTGATGTAGAAGGTAAACAAAGTTCAAGTAGTGTGTATCATTTCCAGCTAAAATCTCGTAGGAGCGAGGTGACGAAGATGAAAAATATAGAGCGCTCCAAATGGCAGTAGCATCATCGTCGGAGAGAAGTTTTACCATGGTTATGCGAGCATCACATGTCTACAAGGGTTTTTTTATGGTAAAAGTTGATATCATCATTTAAGTTAGTCGATGTTTTAGCAATTTTATCATCACTAGTATATTGCCCATGCATCACACATAGTGTAATATAATAAAATAATGTATAATCAGAATGTAAAGATAGAATATCAAATCATGGAGTTGAAATTGAAAAGATAAATTAAAAAAATATGATTAACAATCTATGAGACACTTTAACCAATTTTAGATTTCGGATTTTTTTGGTAAGTATTAATTTTTATTTTGAAAAATATGATGTTATTATTTTTTAAATTAATAAAATACGAAATGGGCAAGAAAACGAAATGTACCTTGTCATAGACAAAATATCAGCAATATTACAGTCAGAATACAGATAAAAATTAAAATCTATTAAAATTAGGGCCAGGGCACAAAATATACCAAGATTATCAGTCTTAATTATTAAATCTGGATTTGTCAATATATAACATATTAAAACTTAACTAAAATTGCATTTTTGCTACATAATTAAATTATTATTTTTCATTATGTTTTAGGCATAAATATTTTTTGACTACTCTTTATAGACTACTCACTTTGTATATATACATATGTATATATATAGATTTGATGATGATCTTTTAGTGACTTTATCATCATTTTTGGCCTGTCTATTGCAGTCAATCCCTGCTGAGTGGGCGAGGGTCCATCTTCCAAAGAGAAGTCAAGTAAAGCTTCGAGTCAATGACAATACATGGGTAGCTAAATATCGCATATAAGGGAATAGTGTTGGACTTAGCGGTGGTTGGAAAAAGTTTGTACTAGAGAACTTTCTCGAAGAATCGATGTGTGTGTATTTGACCTTGGAAGTGGAACGCACGACACTTGCACACTAGATGTGAAAATCTTCCGTGTTGTCGAGGAGGTGATTCCACCATCACGAGTGACCCGAGGCCCTAGTAGGAGGTTGACAAGTTATATGAGTGACTCGCCTAGTGATGACCCATCGAGTGACAACCCGTTGAGTGATGAAGATGTATGACTATTTTGTAAATATTTGAACATTATGGTATAATGGTTTTTTATTAAAAAAAAGGGCATTGTAGTTTGCTTGTTATGGATTATTTCTTTTTCGATCAAATAGTTCCATTGGACTGAAATTGAGTTCAAATATGCAATTAAGATCTTCTATTCTATTTAGCGATTCATCTTATACTCATGTAAATTCTATAAATGTCATGTCTACAAATATGATGTCATCATGTATACATGACATGTATTGATACCATTAAAATAGAAGATGAAATACTAAATGCATATGGAATAGAAGATCTCATTGTTCAAATATGTACTTAGGGTTGATATTGAATTATGGATGCTTTTCCAATTACTCCCTAAGTTGAGTATATGGAGTCGATACTATGAATGTTTGATAAACTCCACTTATGTGCGAGTTGTCGAATAAGATTTCGTGTTAAGTTAAATGGAATACATAACATTGTTTATATGTCAAGTTAAATGGAATACGTAATATCACCAAGGGTGAGCCTACAACTTACTAGGAAACAAAATCATAGAGAAATATTATACTTCTTATTCATAAATATTACATGTTTCTATATTTTTTAATCTGAATAGGGATACAAGGAAATTCGAGACAATTATATATTGTTAAGATAGACAATTACATATTGTTAAGATAAAGTTTCTTACCTTGTAACATATTTGTTTTGTATATAAGTTTACTAACAATGTTTACTTAGTATATAAATATTTAAAACCATAATTTACATTACTTCATCACCTATTTCAATTGATCATCACAATAATGGAGTTTTTGAATTCAAATCTCCTACTATTGACAACCTTAATAAATCTTAATTTCCTCCGTAAAACTTTGATCTTTTAACTTTAATTTCTTGTTCTATTATTTGAATTTATTCTTTCTTATTCATTTAATATGCTAAAATGAATAAAAATATTTTATTCCTTAAAACATTGTCAAAGAGAATTTTAACTTTCTCAAACTCCTTCTCTTATGATATCATGTTTATATATATATATATATATATATATATATATATATATATATATCTTTCTGCTATTTCTCTATCAATCTAAAATATTACTTGAATAACATTGCATATATTTGTACATTTCGATTATTAATTGATAATACAACTTATGTAATATATATTGCTTTTTTTTTGGGTCAAGTGTGGATTATGCGTGCATGGTTATTGCAATTTAAACCTTATGATGTCATCTTCTATTCAATTTTCAAAAAATTTGCAAGATTGATACACAATGTTTAATTAGCACATTCACGAGACCAACCTTAGAGTCTTCTTCAGTATTTATTCTCACAGGGCGATAAGGAGAAACAACGGACATGTTATGTAAAATAACTGCCAGAAAAGCCATCTATCATGTGTGGAATTGCATCGAAATCAGCATCACTGAACAAGTCTTCCTTTACCGGTATCACTTTTAATATCTTAAATCTGTTAGTGATGTCAGACAAATTTACCATGAATCTGCATTGTAACGCCCCAGAAATTAGGAGCCGCTACCCAATGTTAACTTATGCCAGCTCTCTATTCTAAAATATAATCCACCAAGTATTGGAGCAATATTAATTCTCAATTAGCCATAGTTCATCATAACTTCTTAGAAATAGAGTTAATAGTCGCAATGAAATACGATTACAAACCAATTATCTAAGTGAAGGGGTCCTACTCCCCTCTATTACATCAAACGAAATAGATTATCTGTCAACAAAGCATAAACGACTCTTAAGGCTTAGAATATCGATCTAAGTCTAGGGATCACTCCGTCGCTTGGTCATCTTCGTGGACGTCATCATAATATGGTGGATCATCAGCTGGCCGTTGAAAAGGTGGGGGTGAAACAAAAATTCTCAGTGGATGGGTGACCGTGTGTAAGTGTGGCTTGTATAGATGCAGGAAAAACAGTTATATGAAGAATGCATGATTCATGATGCGTGCGCCACATGCGATTCACAAGCAACGTGGTATTCAAAATAATATAACTTTATATCGATTGATGACAATAGTTCATGACCATTCAAGCACTATGAATGCATTGCAAATAGTTCAAGTAGTGGTTGCGTACGGAGTGTAACGCCAACCCAAGCAAGTAATGATTGCGTACGGAGTGTAATGCCAACCCAAGCAAGTAGTGGTTGCGCACGGAGTGTGACGCCAACCCAAGCAAATAACATTTGAACCGTGTGGATCAGACAACGATTCCTCCGTTCTACCTTATGACCCCCCAAGCAAGTTTGTCACAAGGCCCATGTCTACCTTATTACTACCCGGGCACAAGGCCCATGTCGAACCGCCACATACGCACACCCGGTTCTTAAATCTCAAGATTTTATCTTCTTTTAAGGAGAATTCTGGGCGATCTCCCATCGAAACCTTTTCCATGAGCTCTCGGATCTTTGGGTCTCCTTCCTGTGCTGTTTTGATTTCATCCAGTAACTCAGGTCTCACTAAGATATTACCGCAAAATATTTTGGTATACGTTCTCATCGGATTCCATACGCTCAATTCCTCCAAGGATTTCCATTCCCTAATCATTAGTCTGGCGATGCTAGCCTTCCTACTCAAATCCTCTGCTACCACATTGGCTTTTCCAGGGTGGTATTGAATATCGAAGTGATAATCCTTGATTAATTCCATCCACCTTCTCTGCCTTAAATTGAGTTCCTTCTGGGAGAATAAGTACTTTAGACTCTTATGGTACATAAATACTGTAAAAGTTGCACCGTATAAATAGTGTCTCCATTTCTTCAAGGCGAACACTATAGCTGCCAGCTCGAGATCATGCGTAGGGTAATTTGTCTCATATGGTTTGAGTTTTCGCGAGGCATACGCAATTACCTTTCCCTCTTGCATGGGTACGGCTCCTAGCCCTTCTTTCGACGCGTCGCTATAGACGACAAATCCCTCAGTTCCATTCGGAAGATCCAGAACAGGAGCAGTGGTGAGTCATTTCTTCAGTTCTTGAAAGCTGGACTCGCATTTGTCGCTCCACTCGTACTTGACTTGCTTTTGAGTCAATCTTGTGAGTGGTCCGGCAATCTTAGAGAAATCCTTTATGAATCTTTGGTAATATCCGGCTAATCCCAAAAAGCTTCGAATCTCGGTCACGTCTCCGGTTGTTTGCACTCAATAATTGTTTGAACCTTTGATGGGTCCACCGAAATCCCATTCCCAGATATTATATGACCTAAAAATGTGACTTCTTTGAGCCAAATAAGGTCGGAAAATACGGTGCATTAGATCCATGAACGCTGCAGGGGCGTTTGTTAAGCCAAAGGGCATCACCACAAACTCATAGTGACCATATCTAGTTTGGAATGCTGTTTTAGATATGTATTCCTCCCGGATTTTTAGCTGGTAGTATCCTTGTTGCAAATCAAGCTTTAAAAACACCGTCGCTCCCTGAAGTTGGTCAAATAGTTCATCTATCCTGGGGAGAGGATATTTGTTTTTTATGGTCACATTGTTAAGCCCACGATAATCTATACATAGTCTCAAGGTTCCATCTTTTTTCTTGACAAAGAGCACTGGAGCTCCCCAAGGGGATGTGCTTGGTCGAATGAATCCTACCTCCATCAATTTCTGCAACTGACTTTTCAACTCCTGCAATTCCATGGGAGCCATCCTATACGGGGTTCTTGCTATGGGTGTTGTCCCCGGTAAGACCTCAATGGTGAATTCAATTTCCCTATCAGAAGGAAGGGCAGTGAGTTCTTGTGGGAATACGTCTGGGTATTCTGACACTATAGGTACTTCGTGGATTTGAGTTTCTACCTTAGGTTTGTTAATTACAAATGGCAAGTATCCACGTGCCCCCTTCGTGATTGCTTTCCTAGCCTTAATGGCAGAAATGGTTGGAGCCATCTTGACTCGTGCTCTTCCCGATACTTCCACTACGGGTTTTCCAGGTACACATAACTTAATAGCCTTATGATGACAGTCCATTTGTGCATGATGTGTAGACAACCAATCCATACCCAAAATAACATCATACTCAGATATAGGCAACAAAATCAAATCAACAGGAAAGTTCAAATCACCAATCTTTATCTCGCATGCCTTATATATAACATCCGTTATAAAGCCCATGGGAGTTGATACTTCTAAGCATGCAGGCATACGTTCCATGCATGTATGAACATGTTGTATGTAATGTGGTGCAATGAATGAGTGTGATGATCCGGGGTCAAATAGCACTTTAGCATAATGGTTGGATACCAGAAGCGTACCTTCCACCACATTGGTTGCTTCGGGAGCGTCATGTCCCGCTAAGGAAAATACTTGGGCTGGTACCCTTGCTCGATTTTCCTGTGCATTCCCTGGTCTTTGCGGTTGAGCTACTCGGTTTCCACCATTGGCAATTGACGGACAATCCTTATACTTATGTTCGGCACTACCACACTTCAAACACTTCCCTATTTCCGCCAACACTCATCCACAGTATGTCCAGCCTTATGACAGTAAGCACATGGTTTGCTTTCTACCGGCTTCTTTCCCTTATCATCCATCTTCCCACCGTGACCCCTTTGAAATTTAACAGAGGCGTAGTGGTTGGTCCCACAGCTGGCCTCTTGGAGCCACTAGTTTGCCCTTTGCTAATATTCCGATTCTGTTGTAGTTGTCCGATACGGTTCAAACCCATTTCCACATGAGAGGCGGCCCTAACTACAGCAGAGTATGTATCCACTTCCACTGTTAATAATTGTCTCTGGAGTTATAATCTCAGCCCTCGAGTAAACTTATACAGTTTGTCCTCTTCAGTGCTTATGGAGCCCAAAGCATACTTTGACAGTCGATGAAACTCGGATTCGTACTGGGCCACTGTCATACTCCCCTGCCTCAAACGGTGAAATTCGTCACGTCTCGCTTCTCGGACCACCTGAGGAATGTATTGGTCCCTGAATTCCAGTAGAAAGTTGTCCCATGTCCTTCGGGTTCGGTCTTGTTCCCACCTTCTCTCCACAGATTTCCACCAATCACGAGCGGCAGATTCAAATCGGAATACCGCTAAGGTAACTTGTTGCTCCCTGGTATATCGTAGGGCAGCAAAAATGTTTTCCATTTGTTCAAGCCAATCCTCAGCCTTGGTGTCATCTGGTTCCCCCCGAAAGATGGGTGGATCGAAACGCAGGAACGCTCCAACACTCGATCATGTGCTTCCCGCACTGGTTCCTGTACGTTCCGGTTCTGTCCAGTCTGTTGTTGCATAAATAGTAAGATCTGTTGAAGGGCTTGCACCGTCAGATCGGGCCCTACAACTGGTGGAGGTGGTGGACGTTCGGGCGATGGTGTTCTCTCTTGTGGAGGGTTAAAGTTTTCCCCTCCACGTTCACGAGGTCTCCTTCGCCTCTTTGACCAGCCATCTATGATTAAAATGATAGCATCCACTCACTTATATAGATAAAATTTATGAGCTATTGTACAATGATTAATGATGCGTAATATCTATTCGACGAAACAATTATTTGAATATAAGTACCATCACAAAAAAAAAATTGGAAGAGTTGTGTTACAGATATTGTATTTAAAGATAACATCTTAGTCAATTGCAATACAACACTTCGCATACAAAGTTTTGCAATTACAGGGGTGGAAAGCAAGTACAATCAAATAAGGCTAATCTAATCGATGATGGCACTATGAGCATCATCGTCGCTGTCATCATTTATATCATCTTCTGGAGCCGGATTTTCCTGCCATTCTTCCGGTCTGTAGCTCGTCCATTAGGTCCATTTGAGGTTCATCGTCCGAATTTTCTTCAGGTTCTTCCTCCGGATCCTCTTCTGGGTCTTCTTCAGGATCCTTTTCGGGTTCCTCTTCTTGTTCTCCTTCATTTTCCGGGGCTCCCTCCGGAGTGATATTGATTGCCTATAAAACCCGGTTTCGCAGTACTTGAACTTGGGCTTGGAAATCTGTCTGGTTCAACTCCATTTGTTCCTCCCGGTTTTCTATTTGGATTTGTCAGTAGTGGCTTGATTTCGCAATAATGTTTCTCCCACCCAAGTTGTTGATGGTACCCATGTGTTGTTGTATTTGTTCCTCAAGATCCTGTATTGTTTTACGTTGATGGTCAGCTAGGCGTTCGCTTCGATCGATCGTTTCTTGCAACTCGTGGTTAGTTAACAACTGTTTTTGATGTTTTTCGTTCTCCCAAAAAGCGTCTCGTGTTTTTTGGTCGAGTCACTCTTGAAGTACTTGTATCTGGGCTTCACGCGCTTGTATGGTTCTATGATGTTCCTCGAGTTGGGTAACTAGGGTCTTCCCTCTATCGTGCATATATGCTAATTCACCCTCGAGCGATCGGGCGCGTTGCTGTTCCATCCTGAACTGGGCGTCAACATGCGCAAACTGTGCATGCCAGTATGAGGCTGTGTTCCTATGGTAGTCTCTCTCAGCAGTTAATCCGTACACCATTGACCAGGTCGGGAATTCGGATGCCATTCCTAAACAAAACATAACTAGTGTTTATCAAAATCAAGGAAATAATAATATTTAAGGCAT
The DNA here is from genome assembly GCA_016081115.2 of Rehmannia glutinosa. NCBI lineage: Eukaryota > Viridiplantae > Streptophyta > Magnoliopsida > Lamiales > Orobanchaceae > Rehmannia > Rehmannia glutinosa. Next base: position 105,541,407 of record CM071926.1, read on the forward strand.
GAAGTTTGGTAAGAAATTACGCACTCAGTCAAGTTTACTATGTAGAAATTTATCACAAGTGGACAATTAATGATGTAATCTATCCTTCCTCATGGTCTCTAATTATTAAGGAATTATTTGTTATGAATGACCTAATAGTGGTAATTCCCATTACAGGCGAAGGGTCCTATCCTGGGTTAGCCCGGTGTAAGAATCCTTCTTACTAGCCGAGCTCTGATACCATCTGTAACGCCCCAGAAATTAGGAGCCGCTACCCAACGTTAACTTATGCCAGTTCTCTATTCTAAAATATAGTCCACCAAGTATTGGAGCAATATTAATTCTCAATTAGCCATAGTTCATCATAACTTCTTAGAAATAGAGTTAATAGTCGCAGCGGAAATACGATTACAAACCAATTGTCTAAGTGAAGGGGTCCTACGCCCCTCTATTACATCAAACGAGATAGATTTTCTGTTAACAAAGCATAAATGACTCTTAAGGCTTAGAATATCGATCTAAGTCTAGGGATCACTCCGTCGCTTGGTCATCTTCGTGGACGTCATCATAATATGGTGGATCATCAGCGGCCGTTGAAAAGGTGGGGGTGAGACAAAAATTCTCAGTGGATGGGTGACCGTGTGTAAGTGTGGCTTGTATAGATCGTGCACCACATGCGATTTACAAGCAACGTGGTATTCAAAATAATATAACTTTATATCGATTGATGAAAATAGTTCATGACCATTCAAGCACTATGAATGCATTGCAAATAGTTCAAGTGGTGGTTGCGTGCGAGTGTAACACCAACCCAAGCAAGTAATGATTGCGTACGGAGTGTAACGCCAACCCAAGCAAGTAGTGATTGCGCACGAAGTGTGACGCCAACCCAAGCAAGTAACATTGGAACCGTGTGGATCAGACAACGATTCCTCCGTTCTACCTTATGACCCCCCAAGCAAGTTTGGCACAAGGCCCATGTCTACCTTATTACTACCCGGGCGAGACAACTCCAACGATTATGGCTAGCAAGGCCCGCAGTGTCATAATCATGATTATACCCAAACTACGACCCGCTTCCTTGACACTCCGTCCTCGGTTGCGGGATTAGGACAATGGGGCGGAGAGTGGAATAGCGGCCAGTCCGCCTTCCCCATCCCCCGACGTATCCATTCCGACTGTGAGCTCGACACACCAGGTTGACTCAAGCTCAATTAGATTCATGAAGTTCGTATTATGTCAACAAGGTAGTCGAATAAGAGCATAGCGATACATTAAAAGCGATGACGAGATAGCAACAAGTTAAGTTTAAATTTGTTCAAAGGCGAGGAAGTCGCCACGCGTATTGCGTATAGTCCGGGAATTTTCAAGAAAAATATGGAAGTATAATTAATTCGTAATTAAATCAGTTCTAGGACTGTATAGAAGAAAATATTTTATTTTGGGGTCCTTGATAAAAGAATTTTTTTGTAAATAGTCTCATTTCTTGGAAAAAGTACTTATCGAGTCAGAAATTGAATAAGTCCTAGAATTGACCTCGGAAAAATGTAAGGTCAGTTTGTAAATTCTTAAAATTGTTCAAAGATTCAGTTTCCAAAGGGTTTGGGTCGAGGTTTTGGAAAATTTCAGTTTGGTCCCTTCTTTTGTCAAAAATGTCATTTTCGGTCCTGAACTTAAAAATTTTGGATCTCACAAACCGGGAGGGCTTTTGATGTGATTCCAATTTTAAAATATCATGTATAACATTATAATGTTGTGACAAAAGCAGTTTAAAATAGGGTCAGTTTAAGTCCCTTAATTTTTACAAATTCAATTTCTAGTCCAAAAATTCGATTTTTTCTCTTTAGGATTTATTTGGTGTTCGTTTGTTATGAAACTTGAACCATGAGTTCAAAATGTTATAAAAATAAGGTTATGTAAATTCCCAGGTGTCCGAGACGTGCTTTTTGTTTCTGAAATTTCATTTTGGTCCTTTGAAATTTGAATTTTTACACTTTAGTACTTAAGGTTTAACAAATCGGTTTTCTCAACCCAAACCACTTTAACTTTTTAAAATCTCTCAAAATATAAGGTTTTCAGTTTGATAAGGTCAAAATTTCGAAATTTTCAGAGGAGTCCCTGGACATTTTTAAAAATTCAATTTTTAACCCTTAAACTTTCAAGTTTCCACATTTGAATCTCTAAAATTCCAAGGATGGGTTTTCTTACTCAAAACCTTTAAACTATTATTATTAACTTAAAATATTAAATATTACAATAAATACAGTCCAAAATTTCGAAATTTACAGATTGGTCCTTGAACAGTTTTCTAAATTACGGTTTAGTCCTCAACATTGCAAAAATTGCATAAATGGCATATTTGTTCGAATTTGAGCACAAGGTCATATATTCCAGAATATATATCAAGTATAGAACATGAGTTTGAGAATATAACATATTCATTTACACATTAATCAAGAGTTGAACAAGAAATTAAGATGTATATGCAAATATGTCCCTATTGTGCAAGAAATCAAAATCATGCTCGTTTTTGTGAAATTTATTGAACTTGATACATATAAAAAAAATACATGTAATATATATGTAGCAATTTAAAATATTTTCATCTATTACATGCATTTTATGAAAATTATTTACCTATTTTTGAAAAATTTTGCACCCACCTCGTAGTAGTTTCTCGGGTTGGTCTAAAATGGAGTCTTCTTCCTTGTATTAACTTCTTGACTCAAGCTCTTGAAGGTAAGCCCCTAAATGGTACCAAAACCATATTTTGGGTGTTAAAATTAAACCCTCAAGTCCAAAAAAATATCTAGGACCAAATGGTTACTACTTACCTCAATGTCTTCAAGTAGTCTCTAAAAATGGGAATTTTCCCTCAAGCTTATAACCTCAACTTGAGATGGTGTGGTCAGCCCCTAAGCTCCAAAAATTCATATCCTTGAGTAAAAATTAATTCTTCATGTTGTCAAGAGAAAAATACTCAAACCACAATTTCTTACCTTAAAGTGTGTAGTCTTGAATTTCTTCTTCAAGCTTGTAGTCAAGTCTAGGTCTCTATTTCTTCAAGAATTCCTCTAGGAGTACCTCAACAATAATGATTCATCAAGTTAGAAGATGAAGGGATAGACTTGAAGTTTAAGAAGAAAATGGTGTTGAAAGAAGTAAAAAATTTCTCACCTTTTTTCTTGGAATTTTTGGTCTTATGCTTCAAGATGGAGGAATTTTTGGTGTTTTCCTTTAGGAAGGATTGAGTCTAAGTGTTGGGAGAACAAAGTAGATGTTGTAAGATGAAAGTGAAGTTGATTCTCCTCTCTCAACTAGTGTTGACCGAAGTTATGGGGAAATTGGAGGTGGATGTTTTGTTTTGTTTTGTTTGTGTTAAATGATAGTTAGGGGGAATAATTAGGGGATTATGATTAAAGTGAATATCTAGCTTCCTTTATTATTAGGACATGGAGCCAAAAGCTAGATTTTAGGGGAATTTTAAAATGTAATGTTTGACTAAGGGTTAGTGGGATTTGTAGGAAGGTTTTTTTTTTGGTTGAGGCTTGCAAGAATAAAAAAAAATAGAAATGAAATTATTCAAATTTTATTTATTTATTTATTTATTTTGTCCAATAATTTCTAGTTGGTAGATACAAAATGATAAAAAATAGTGGTAGAAGAAAAATTGAGCTATTTTTCCCATTAAAGGTGGAAATTTTGAAAATTGGGAAAAATATTTATTTGATTTCTTTTCTTTATAAAATTGAGGGAAAAAAATAAAATGTATAAATATCCATAATTAAATGTTTAGAATTTTAAAATAAAGGATTTTGAAATAGGAAATGTGTATTTCAAAAATAAGAAATTGAAAGTTGGTTGGAATGAATTATAGAAGAAAATGAAATATTTGGTTAAGGATTGGAATAGACTCCTAAATGATCGAGGGTCCAATAGTTCTAAAGTCGTAGTTAACCGTTCAAGTATTAATACTAGAGGAAAATCTAAAATTGTTAAGCTCGAAAATAAAGAAGACGTAATTGACGTTGGAAGAAATGATTAAAAGTCGGGTCGCGTTTCATTAATAATAGGTTCGTGATACATAGCCAAAATAGATAAAAATCACTACACAATATCGTCTCTCACGTTGCTAAATTCGGGACCTCACATGCATAACATATTACAATGAAAAAAATAAAAATTATGTATATAATTGGAGACTTGAACATCTTTTGACATGACTAAAATGGTTATGTATTATACAATGTGAGGGTTCTTCACATCAATTTTAAATAAAATTTATCTGCTGATACAATTATATGAGGATCCTTGCTTTCATATGGGTTTTTAGGTCCACGATGCCTTCACCCTATTTCACAAAATACAAGTTATAATTTCTTTCAAGTCAAAATGCATCGTATAACAAGAAAAATATTTCTAATACAATTTAATTAAACTAATTTTTTTGATTAAATTGGCATAATTATATAGTACTTCACGTGCAACACACGTGCACCTTACTTATTAAATATAAATAAACAACACTCATCTGCCAACTAAGATGTAAAGTTATAAAATAAGGCTTTGCTGATAAGAAAGTATCACCACCTGTCTTTTTATCTGTGCTCTCTTTTTTAATTAAATAAATAAATATGACTAAGTAATACTAATATCATTCAAAATGTCCATAAAAAGATGGAATGTGTACAGTGTATAAAAATTACGTCATCTTTGACAAAAAGTATCATCCAATGCCATTCTATAGTGAATTTGGCGCGCTTTTTTAATTTAATATTTTACCATCAATAATACTCAATTCGTTCAAAAAATCTTCGTCAAATAAGATATGGTGTTTGTAGAACCAGGCCAGACAGACGAGAAAGTATTACCACGTGTTTATACTATAATAACTTAGGTATTCTTTTAGAATTAGTCATTGAAAATAAATAACTAATAGTCAAATTATGTAACCATGCAATCCATCGCACCATCCGACTGTCATACAAGAGACCCGCTCATTAGACTTTAACTAAGCTCGAGCTAAATAAATTCATACTCCTTTCCAAACTCAAATCTTTTTGAAGTATTTGGTGAGCTTGCGATCATTTAGATCCTTGAATGAAATATCACTACCGGAAAATCCGTTTGTCATTTGTGCACTTAAAACGAATCCCGTAGGGTGTAATTAGTAACTACAATTTATAGTCAACTTTCATTAACATGAAGATGCGCAAGTTAGAGTTAATTATTCCAAATGGTAACAAGACCATCAAGACTTCGCCAGCAGCAGATGTCTACACTTGTATCCAATTATTTTCATGATATAAGTAGACCAAAAAAACAATTAGGGAATTTAGAACATGGGATAATTTCATTTTACGGTACCTCATATATATGTACCTACTTTTTGCTTTTGGTACCCAATATACCGAAGCCATCACCGTAATAATTTTTAATCATTTTTGGTGCATTCCGTTAAATGACCATTCGAATACAATGAGAATTCAAGATTTGATATTTCGTGGTTTCATCAAGAAAGCTTTGTGTGTTTTAACTAATTTGGCTTAATTGCCAAATATGCCGTATAACTTAGGCCTATTTGCATTTTCGGATTTTTATTGGCTCACTTTTCAATTTTGCACTCAAATTTAAATTTTCGGAAAATTGTGCCCAAAATTCACGGACTTCGTCCAATTCCCCAAATTGCTCACGTGAGTGCACGTGATTTTTCAATTTGGGGATTTTAAATTTTCTTGGAACTTTTGTTGAGTTGGCGGATACCATTAAAAAATCAAATAAAAATATAATTTTGCTGCCACATAGGACGCAAAAAGCGGGAAACAAAATGGAAGGAATGAAACGGTTTTAACATTTATCGGTTTTGAATAACCCCAAACCCCCAAAATCAAGCAACTTAAGAAAAACCCTAAAAAAAAACCTAGCATCTCCAAATCCAAATCAACAAAAATCAATAATCAAAAAAACCCTATAAAAGGAAAAAGCAAACTGCCTCCTCCACCATATGGTAAGTTTTTGTATTTTTTTCCAAAAGGTTTAGTTTAGTAAATCTACTGTTGCTTTGAAAAAATAGAGATTATTCACTTTTGTCTTGATTCATTTTTGTGGTCCTCAAATAAAGTTTACAAAGTCTTTGGTCAATATTCCCTTTTTTATTTGACTCAATGAATGTAACCCATTTGACAGACATGTGGGGTTAGGTTGCTATCAATATGCCTTTTTTTAATCTAAAATTATTTTAATAATAAATTTTTCAATTTTTCCTATTACACATATCGTGGAGGAGGAAAATTGACTTCGATGTTTCATTATGGAGGTGAATTTAAACATCATCTTATTGCACATTATATGTGTGGTAATGTTATTGTGTATGATGCGTGGATGTTAAAACCAAAGCATGTTAGGAAATTTCAAAGAGTTTAGTGGTGAAGTGATAAAGGAGCGTGGAACTATGATGTATTTTATCCATATAAACAATACATTTAGAGGCTTATTTTCTGATGAACAAGTAAAGGAATAGTGCATTAAATATCTTCCTTTGAAAGAAATGCATGTTTATGTGGAATTCAACAAGATTTGTAATGCAGGGGATGATAGGGAAAGAACTAGGGCGATGCATGAGTGTTTAGATGAAAATGCGGGATATGAGCGGATGAAAAAATCCTTTATGATAGTGACTATGATATGAGGAACTCATCGATCGATGAGAATGTTGAGCGAGTCCAAGTGTGTGAATGTGATAGTGACTATGAAATTGAGAATCTCCCTGGTGAAGATGGTGATATGTTATTTGATGGGAATGTTGATTATATTTAATCTAGTCATGATGATGATAGGTTAAGTGAAAGAGTTCGACTCGGGAGAAGATGATACTATGCGAGAATGAAGAAGACTTGGATGAGCATAAGATTAGTGATTTCATGAGAGCGGACATACCATTTCCATCGACTCGCCTAATTCGAGAGCAAATAAGGCAAAATATGCCAAGAAGAATTGGAATCACAATAACACAGATAATTATTTTTTTGTTTTGTGACTTCAGCTTCCCCACTTGTTCATGCTTAAGAACCCGCCGTGCATTCTTATCTTCCAGCTTCTATAATTCATCTTGAATATTATTTATCTTACGAAGTAGCCCAAGAATTATTTGTCTAGTTTGTGTTACACATAGGAGGATCTTCCCGGGAGAAACATTGACCAACCTCTCTTTTACAAACAAAAGAAAAGAACTGAAAAATAAAAAAAAAATAATGGATCGAAAAACATTTCAATTCTAACTCGAATCCTTACCTTGAAGTTCAAACACGATTGAAACCTTCTCCAAGGATTATCATCCGTCCATGAGGTTCGAATCATAGTTGTTCATCCACAGAAGCAGTTCTTATATCCAAGTAACATCGTCATTTTCAATGAATTGGAGCTGATTTTTGAATAATGTTGAAGAATAGAGAACAGGAAGAAGCGAGCTCTCGTTGAAGAAGTAAGAAGAGCAAATTGTGGAAAATACCCACTTGGGATTGTACAAAGACTTTTATGACATGTGAGATAAAAACTAAGTTTTCTACCTACTTTTGTGGTTCTTTTACCCTAATACCCTTGATACTTTAATGCAAAGCCTTAAAGTAGGTATTTCTCTCTCATGTTAAATACATTCTTTCCCCATGCTTTCTATTTTTCTCTCTCTACTATCTCTTCTACACAATATATCAAGAAGTTTCTTTTGGGGTTCTCTCATCTACACAAAATCGCACCAGACAAAGGAAAAACAAGTTAAAGTTTCTTCTCCTCTTAGTTCCTTATCCTTGTTAAATATAGTTTAGGCTAGTACACGAATATATTTGCACGATATTTACAAAGGATAAAATTTTTGAATCTGAAAACAAGAAATGTTGCACGATATTTCATGTTCACAAGATATAAGTTTTTTTTATAGTGGCACAATATAATGTATAACATGGCACGACGTGGCACGATATATTAGAATATATCGTGCCACATTATACACTAGCGTATAACACAATATCGTATAACACGATATAGTGGCATGATACACTAGAATGTGTCGTGCCACTGTATCGTGCCATGGTGTACACTAGTGGCACTGAAGTGTATAATGTGGCCCAATTACATAGGACAATACACTAGTATATCATGCCATATCATTCCACAATATGTCATGCCATTATCACATCGTGGCATGTCATAAAAGGTGTATATCATGGCACTTTATGTCGTGTCACGATATAAAACACTGTGCATCGTGCCTTTATTTATCGTAGCATATCGTGGCACTTTATATTCTCTATAAACTGTTGTTGTTGACAAATATTTCCTTGTCTTTTCTAAAAATGAACTCTCACTATATTGTTTTTCGATTGGGGGTAATTGGGAAGGGTTAGAATATAAAAATAGTATAGAAGAAGTTGTATGTGTTGAACTGAGCAAAATGAATTATTTTGAATTATTGGAGGAGGTTTGTGGTGTTGTTGAAGTCGGTAGGGGCATATACAATTGTGTAATGCATGCTATTGTAGATATTTACGGAAAGCGAGTTGGGAAGTTAAAGTTGAAAAATGATCGTGACATAGAACGTGCATTTGAAAACACCGAGTTACTAGTTGTTTTTGTAATACTTAAAAGAAAGTCACGAAGATGCTGGTGGAAGTTTTATGCAGCTAATGGCTACTCAGAATGATTTTTCAACATTCATTGGGTCTAATTACAACTACATGCACCATCTTGGTTTTCAACAATATGGCGTACCGCATATCAATCTATATAGTCATGTAGTATAGCATAGTGGAGCACCTTTTATGCATATGAACAATGTTCTAACTATTGATCATCCGGATCAATCTTGACCTCGATTAATATTCCAAATATCAATTATGCAGGACCTAGTATAAGGCCAAACACCGAAGATGCTATTATCCTTATTTAGCTTGTGATTGGGGTGAATATAAATCCAGATTTCCAGAAGCAGATGGCGAGAACCATGAAAATGATAAAAATGACGAAGGTGATTATTGTTGTGTCGATGATGGTAATGCTGGTGGTGATAATAATGCAAATGATTTTTGTGAGAATTAAGCTGCTGGTGATGTTGGTATTGCTGCTGAAGCTAATAATCAATTTGGAAATAACCAACAACGTACTGAATTTGAGGAATTTTGTGAGTGGAGATATAGACGGAGAAAAGTATTTTCAGAAAATCAAAACCAGAATGCATCAGAAGAAAAATGTGCTAATATACATCTAGATATCTATAAAGACAATGAACTAAATTACAATAGGGATGAAACAATAGCCCCGTAGGACAAAAGTATTGTAATTCCGGTGCTCTCGACATGTTTCACTTCCTCCTGAAGAACCTGCTAGATTGGAAGCATCTGGTGGTACATTGCACCAATGAGCAACATACATGAGCAAAACTGAATTGGAGATGGCACTAGGCATGTATCACCTTGAAAATTAAGTCGAGTATCAAGTTGAACGTTCGGATAAGGCTCATTATTATGCGATATGCAAGTATGAACGATGCCCTTTTTGAATGCGTGCATATGGAAAGCATGATATTTGGAAGTATGAAAGTTTAACAAGCACTATGGGTGTGGATTAAATTTGAATGACAATGCATCTAGGCGTGTGCATTCTAAAGTAGTATGTGCGTATTTTGCATCCAGATTACTAGTGGAACATTCTACTCTCGTGCCAAGAGATATGATGATAGAATTGGAATCGCAACATGTGCTTAAAATGAGTTATAATCTTGCGTTGAGTGCAAAGTATCATGCTTTTGGGTTGATATATGGAGATAGCGACAAATCATTCAATATACTTCAGGTGTACTTGCACATGTTGACTTTAGCGAATCCCGGATCGGTAACTAGATGGAAGTTAGATCATGTTAATAGATTCAATTACATGTTTTGCTTTGCATGCATCAATCACTGGATTCCAAAACCATGGATGGCCCACTTTTGTGATTGATGGAACACACCTTAAAGGCAAGTATCTGGGAATATTGTTTGTTATAGTAACAAAAGATAGTAATGAACAGATTTTCCACTTGCAGTTGGAAATTGGGGATGTTGAGAATGACGAGTCCTGGTCATGGTCATTGGGACAGTTGCGAGATGCTTATTCATGCCTTCGTGATCTACCGATTGTTTCTAATCAGCATAAGAGTATCGATAATGCCATAAAAGTAGTATACCGAGAAGCATCACATGGGCTTTGCACTTACCATTTGCAGAATAATTTGGCTCAATACGGTCAGCATATAGTAGCAATGTTTAGTAATGTAGCATATTCCTGCCGTCGTGAAGATTATGACAAATATTTCGAAAACATAAAAGTTTCTAGGTAGACGGGTGTGTTTAAGAAGTTAGAACGTGTAGGGGAAGAAAGATGGTCACGATGTAAGTGTCGATCGACATTATGGGTTCCCGACATCAAACTCTGCCGAGAACTTTAATAGTCGGCTATTATGGGCCGAGAAAGGTGCTGTTTGTTCTGCGCTTGAGTACGGTCGGACTTTTAATGGAAATGATTTTATGAACAACACATTCTTTGCTAATGAAAGAGATCAAGAGTTAACACATGAAGAAACCAAAAGATTAAGTGATGTAGTTGAGATAGGTCATAGAATGATTGTTCAATGTCTTAGCAATGTGAAGTACAAAGTGAAAGATGGAACAAAGACTTATTTGGTTGACTTATCCCGAGAGAATGTGCGATTGTCGAGAATTTAAATATGAATTGATGCCTTGCTCACTTGCATCTCTGCGGCAATTAGGTATAAATAAATATTTTTACATAATTTTCACATAATTTGTTCGATATTTTCACATAATGTTTTGTGTGCGAGAAGAAAAGCGAACTTTAATATTTATTCATTTGTTGCATATTATTATAAAAATAAAAATCTTCAACAAATATGGGCGGGTAAAGTTCTACCAATTCATGCTCACGAGTGAATGGGTTCTACCACAAAGGTGCGAGAGTTAATATGCAACCCTCCATATAACCCGAGACAAGCTGGTCGTCTAGACAAAGTAGAGTTCATTCGGTTGTTGAATCATCACGTAATCGTTCACATAAGAGTCAAGTTTGTTCAAGGTGTGGGAATGGTGGCCACGCGATTTGCATCAAATACGCTATGTCAAGGCCACTTGATGAAATCGAAGTGCCTCGGTGACACAAAGTCCTTCAAGATATGTGCGTAGTAAAAAGAAATGTGGAAAATGTCGAAAGCGAGATGATCATACCCGTAGAAGATGTCCGAGGCGTCCGGATGATGAAAGTTAGGTAAATTTTATTTCAACACTAATATTATGTCACCAAATAACATTAATCTAATGTTAAACTCTTTTTGTGCTCAACAAGAATGAATGTTCACAATTTAGTAAATAGAAGTGGCACAACTTAGGGATTTTCCTTAGCACGATATGGCACGATATCGTGCATCTAGTGGCACAATAAGGGTTTAGGGATTTGCCACGTCATGACCCATGTATGCATTTACATGTTGTACAAAAATGAAAAGAAATCAATATTAATCTACAACTAAATAAAATATTATAAAATCTTCAACTAAATAATACCAAAATTGAGACTAATATCATTCTCCATCTTTATCGTTGGATCATCCATCTCCTTGAGAAATTGAGGTCCAACACGATGATATAAGCCCCACGTTCCTCCCGCAATTGGATCCTCGAAATTTTTAATATTTAATCACTTCTAAGACTAGACAAAAATAAACTAATTAACTCTTCTAATATAAGACAATATAGTATAATTTTTAATACTTACTCATCATTAGACTTTAAAAGCACGATACTCTATCCCGATCGCATCCGCCTGCGAATATCATTAGGCACGAAGGGCTGCTAATGAGATGCGACGGATGCCTACCCCAAACCTGGATAAAGGAAGGAAGCGGAGAGGGCACTCGAAGAGGAGGGACCGAAGGGGTGGACACTGGGCGAGCATGGATCAATGGTGTTGGAGAAGGGACCAACACTCGCAGAGGTGGACAATGTACCAACGCTCGCGAATGAGGGTAAATGATTGCGGATGAAGGGTAAATAATGGCGGAAGAGGAGTCGAAAGCGATGGCGGAAGAGGAGTCGATCTTTGGATGAAGAGGAGTCATCTTACTCGAGGGGTGATCATTGATGTCTTATCGTCATCGATTATGTCATCTGTTGAGATCATTGATTAGCAAATCTCGACTCCCGCTACACGATCGTACATGAAATTATCATCTTGATCAATATATGGGAAAATACGCCTAATCTCCTCCTAAATAAGGTCTGAAACCCGACCTATCCCTTGATCTAGACGTATGTCTAGTCAAGCACCCTCCTCTAAAATGAGACTCTGTAATCGAGTCATCCGGTCCTCCAACTAAGAAATAACTCGATCAATATGTGACTCCCATCGAAAAACCCGATCCTTTATGCATCTCTCCAAATGACCAACCTTCTCCCGTATAACTCCCCTCAATAGCACCAACATCGCCCCACGGTGGCTCATCATCACGTGTAACCCCACGGCTAATGGATCATCGGGATGACGGCCCGGGTGATCATTTGTCATCAACTAATAAATCATCTACGTGGTGGGATGATCGGGCGTATGTCGTATGCCGCTTCTCGCCATCAATCGTAAGACAATAAACCCTGTAAAAATGGATTTATACTTCATAAACAAATCAAGAAATATAAGTAAACTTAAAAACAAATAAAAAAAGTAAACAAAGTACAATGCATATCGGGTCAAATAAGAAATCAACTAGGTCAACCATGGTCTTCAAAACCTTCAACGAAGGCACCTGAGACATCCGGGTGTTAGATACTTGAGTCGCACAAACATCACCTAGACGAGGTATCGCCTCGAATGAGCAAATCTGTCGAACATAGATATATCACAAAAATAAGATTTTTTAAAATATTTAAAAGAACTAATTACATATACAATAAATAAAATAAATTAATATACGTACTAGCAAGACATAACTTGGTGGGCGATACCGTTGTGGCCTCCAAGAAGTCCGACCTGGCGGCAGAACATTACTCAGATTTCGAAGATAATGTATCAGAATATGAAATGAGTACTTTCCCCAGGGAAAAGTCTCCTACTGTGCAGTGTCCTCAATAGGAAACCATAGCCAATGATCCACTGCAGTCTACCGGCCATCGAAACACAAAAATATATAAAATGCAAATAACACCTTCGCCACCTTTAGGGCATCGGCTGGTGACTCGCGGAAGGTGCCATTGGTCAATAAATCACGTAGATCAATAGTGGTAACGCGATCACCCTAGGGCCAAAATCACCGATAAATACGGTCTCGAGATGGTTTATATACATGATTAGGGTCAAATGCGGACCCCACAAACCTCATGTAAGGAAATCTATTGTTAGGATTTTGATGATACCATGTAAAACTTAGAATATGAAGTTGGCACCCCATTTTTCTTATATTTCTATTTTGTAATAGATAGGAATGCATGAGTGAGTGAAGTCGGCTATGATGAAGAATGCAAGAAGTCAATCAAGACTGAAAGTGAAGACCAGTGTGTGTCACCGAGTGTGGTCAAGATGGAAGGCACTGAGACTGATCAAGGAGATCCAGTTGAGGAACAACTGAGTAAAGGTTGAAGAAGTGTCAGCCAAGTTAGTAAAGAGCCAAGTCTACTAGTTGAACTGACAATTGAGTCTTTCATTAAAGGATGAAGCAGACTCAAGTCAAAGGGGTAAAGACAGCAGTCAAGTCAAGTCAACTGACATTAATCCGTTGGAAAAAAGTCAAGGATATAACTCGATATAGTAATAAGTCCAAGCTACCCCGCCTTAAAGTGTTTGTCCCAGAAATATGCAACGAGAATAAACCAATGGGAAACAATGAAGCTTGTGTCAGGCCCTGAAAAGCTGCAGACATTTAATACGAGGAAGGGTCAACATCACAATGTCTTTTAAGTCAAGAAAATACAAGCCAACGAACAAGAAAGTGTCATTTGAGAATAACCTATCTTTTCAACGGGCAAATTTTCAAATGAGCATTATAAAAGACTCGAGGAAGCATTTGAGAAAAGGCAACCGATCTTACAAGAAAATTTGAAGCAAGCAAAACTCCGCAAATGTTCTCAAAGCTTATCAAGAAATTTCTCAATCCTAAAACTCAAAGGAACTCGATCCAACACACGCTATGAAGGAAAAAATACTTCAACCAAATTGAAGAGGAAAAGTTTTAAAGAACAAAAGGGTATACGCTCCAAGTTTGAAGGAGTCAGTAGTAAGGTTCAAGGTCGAACCCGAAGTTTCGGGCTCGTTGGAAGGTTGTGTGATCAATTCCGAGAGTTTGAAGGGAGTCAAGTAGCAAGGCAAACTATGTCTTGTGAAAAAGGTGAGTCGTAGGAGAAGCGCATTTGTGTGATCAAGGCGTCATCTCTAGGCAAGAACTACTTTGTAACCTGATCTTTACTTAGTGGATTACTCTAGGAGTTGGAGAATAGTGGATTAGAGGAATTACCCCATCCTTGAACCACTATAAATTTTGCTTGTGTCATTTACTTTCAACACTTTACTTTCTTGCATACTTTTATAATTGCTGATAAGTTAAATTGTCAACCCAGCTGATAATAACTTTGCTAAAAATAAGTGTTAAAAACGTGCTTAAAATTAACAAGGGTGTTAAGTCTTCCGTTGTATAAAACCAAATCATCTAACAAGTTGAAGGCGCGTAGCTAAGTTATACTATCAATAGCTCAGTCGAGTCTGTTGAGTGGGTAACTTTGCTGAAGTAAGCCAACCTAGTTGTCCCCCAAGGACTTAGTTGATTTGAGTCAACTCTGTTGAATATTTTAAAAGGACTAAAAAGTGAAAATTTGGTAAGGTTTATTCAACCCCCTTCTAAACCTTACACCACACCCCTTGGGACCTACAAGTGGTATCGGCGGTTGGTTTATAGAGCCTTCCGTCTTGGTTCTTGAAGTAGATCTCAATCTTTTTGAAAAGGTTTAACATTTGTGTTTTCAATGTCTTTCATCTTAAAGCAAAGTTATTATCATGGAAGCCAATCTAACTCGTATTCCTATGTTTCTTGTGGAAGAGTATGATTCTTTGGAAGATTCGCATGCGGGTTCACCTATCGGCCTTATACGATGAAACGTGGCTTGTGATATAGGATGGGCCACGCAAATATTGAAGGTTAATCTGCTGTGAGAAGAGCACCTCCAATTTAAGGAGAAAATACTGCGAGCCTAGACCAACCATGGTTGAAAAACCTCGCTATGAATGGACAAATGAAGATACAAAGAGATACAACCTGGACAATGTTGCCAGGAAATATGGGATAAGCTATCCTGTTTTGTGAAGGATCGAATGCGGATCAAAGAGAACAAACTAACGATTGCTATTCAAAAATTTGAAAATTTTAAAATGCTTGCAGGTGAAAATCTAGATTAGTTGGATGCCAGATTCACAGAGATCACTAATGAGCTTTCAGCTCTTGGGAAAGAGTACACTCAAAAGGAGATGTGCATGAAGATTCTAAGAGCCCACCCAGCTGAATGGGAAATAAAGGTCATGGCCCTGAGACACTCTATGGACCTCTCAAAAACATCAAATCATGAGCTATTCTAAGATCTCAAAGCTTATGAGTTTGAGCTGAGAAGAAAACAGCAGGAGGAGACAGTTGTGCCAAAGACAGTTGCACTGATGGCCAATGAAGGGAAGAAAGCTGAGCCAAGGGAGACCATTGACCAAGAGGAAATTGCTCTCATGGTAAAGAGATTCAACAAGTTCTTTAACAAGAACTACAAAAGAAACAAGGGTGATACCTCCAGGAGACATTCAACATATTCCAAAGCAAGGGAGGATAGGCCACCCAAGAGAGCTGAATATCAAAGAGTGACTATCAAAGAGCCGAGAGAGCCGATAATCGAAAAGTCGAAAACTGTTGGAATTGCGAGACAACCAGGACACTTTGTTGTTGATTGTTGCTATCCACTAGTCAACAAATACAGAAATTAGGAAAAAGAAGAGTCTTTAGGGAAAGAAGACAAGAAAAGAAGAATGCCATGTTGGTCGTTGAGATTCTTGAGCCACCAAGTGCAAGGAAGCGGCGAGACTCAAATAGTGGTGAAGAAGACTACTCAAGTGATACTGAGGAAGATGCTTTGATATGCCTCATGGCCAAAGAACAAGATCAAAAGGATCAAGAAGATGAGGTACAATCTAACTCACCTCATTTTGATTCAAGTGGTAGTGACTACGACATAGCCATTTCATCACCCACAGATCTTTATGATTCATTGGGCAAAATGAAGAAAGATTTTGAGCACATTAAAACCTAACACACTTTTAAATGAGGAAAACAGCCCGACAAAAAAGCGAAACTCACAAAATTTGACTAAAGAGTGAGTAATCTAAGTCAAATAGGCGATGAGAACACCAAGTCAAGGTCAGTAAATGCCAAGATCTTAGCGAGTTAGGGCAATCGAAAAGAGAGAAAAAGATCTTAAAAATGTGATTGCCTCATTTACAAAGGCATCCAAATCATTGGATGAACTGATAATGAGTCAAAAAGAGTGTGGAGATAAGAAAGGCATATGATTCAATTCCTTTGTGCATAGTCAAACTCCCAGATTGATTTTGGAAAAAGGATCCTCAAGCAATGAGGAATCCAAAAGCCCAAAACACCATATGATGCACCAACTTTCACACTAAAACACACAATCGCAATCATACTAGCCTTGGATATAAAGGTAAAGGAAAGAAACCAATAGAGTATCTTTGAGAGGGCAAATGAAAAGAAATTTAGGAAAGTCCACCAAATAGACTCCCAACGAAAAAATACTCTGTGAAAGCTAAACAGAGCTACGAAAAGCGCCAAAGATTTCAACAAAGAAATTCCTATGAATGGAATGGTAGAAACTATCCTAACCAAGCTGATTGGAATAACCAAGTGAAGTATTGGCAAAGACCTATGGGATACAAGCCAAAATGGCAAAGACCTCAACCTCATCAAAGGTCACTACTAAGGCAAAAGAGCTATTATCAGCACACATATGCACCCAAACATAACACCTAGAATCTCCACTATTACCCCAAGAAAGCAATTGCTAAAACACATACACAGGCATACAGACAAAAGAGATATATGTATGATCCTAAAACCCCCAAGCAATTTGCTAATGTGCATTATGATTATGGAACTGATAGGACAACCTCTTAGAGTCAGATCATCTGGCCATAGGTTGGTTGGAGCATCTTATAGCACTAACCCCCCGGGACACAGGCAAGTATGGGTACCTAAGAATTAATGTTCTTGATTGCAGGTTTAAGGAACAGCTGAGTGCCAAGGAACCTAGTACATGGATAGTGGTTGTTCCAGACATATGACAGGGAATAAAAGAAATCTGTCAAAATTCAAGGAGATCAAAGGTGCACAAGTCATATTTGGAGGAAATGAAGCTCCAGGGGAAATCAAAGGCACATGATCCATAAGGAAAAATGGACTGGAGATCACATATGTTATGTTGAAGGTCTCAACTTCAACCTGTTTAACATGAGCCAACTCTGTGACAAAGGCTACAATGTGGGATTCAACATGGGAGTATGCCAGATCAAGGATGCTGAATCAAATGAGATTATGCTACAAGGAACAAGGCAGAAGAATATGTATGTAGTGGATTGGTCAACTGCTACACCATGTACATGTTTGCTAGCCAAGAGTACAGCTGAATCCAGTTGGCTGTGACACAAGAAGCTTAGTCACCTGAATTTCAAGACAATCAACAAGCTTTCAAGGAGTCATCTTGTGGAAGGATTTCCTAACTCAGTATACAAGAAAGAAATTATCTGTGATGCATGACAGATGGGAAAACAAATCAAATCATCTTTTAAGGATAAGCCAAGTCCTTCCTCAACAAGGATATTACATCTGTTGCATATAGATTTATTTGGTCCTATTGAGCCAACTAGCATCAGTGGAAAGAAATACACCTTAGTGGTGGTGGATGATTATTCAAGATATACATGGATAATTTTCATGTGTAAAAAGAAGGAAACACTGCAAATTACCTCGGTGATGAGAAGAGTTCAAAATGAGAATATTCAAACCATCATAAAGATAAGATCGGCGAGGAACCGAGTTGGTCAATGGGATTATAACTCGATATTGTGTTGAAAATGGTATTGCTCATGAGGTATTAATCGCAAGGACTCCATAACGAGAATGGAGTAGTTAGAAGAAGGAACATAACTCGAAGGAAGTCAAAGGACTATGTTAGTCAAGTGGATTGCCTAAAAGATTTTGGGTCATTTAAAATACAAATCTGACATGCTATACTCAAAATAGATGCATGATAAATAGGCAATTAACCAAGACTCCCTATGAGATTTGGACAGGGAGAAAGCCAATTGTTGGATATTTCAAGATATTTGGATGTAAGTGCTTCATCCACAACAATGGCAAGGATAATTTGAAGGCTCTTGATGCTAAAGCTGGTGAAGGTATCTTTTTGGGATACTCAGCTGAGAGTAAATCCTATAGAGTGTTAAACAAGAGGACTATGGTCACAGAAGAGTCTATCCATGTGGTGTTTGATGAGCCAAATTTAAATGGAAAAGACATTGATGAGTTAGGCGAGAAGCGAGAATCGGCCAACTATGCGAGAATAGTCTTTATGTTGAAGCGAGATGTGACAAAGACTCAACCCTAAAGATGATGAGATAGCTGAATCTCAAAGACAACCGGAAGGTCTCGGTGAATGATAATGAAGAAGTTGTTCAAGACAACTTAGCCGCAATCTGGTGAACCCAACAGACTTACTCCAACCAGATGTGAGATGGCCGAGAGACCATCCACCTGAGTTAATCATTGGAGATGTTAGAGATGGCATAAGAACCAGATCCAGAGCACATCGTTCACTTGTTTTATTTCCCAGATAGAGCCTAAAGATGTGTCTCAAGCATTGGAGGACACACATTGGATCCATGCCATGCAAGAAGAGCTGAATCAGTTCGAGAGAAACAAAGTATGGGAATTAGTTCAAAGGCCAACCCACCAAAATGTTATTGGTACTAAGTGGGAATTCAGGAACAAGATGAATTAGGAAGGATCTGTAGTCAGAAATAAATCAAGACTGGTAACCAAAGGGTATTTCAAGAGGAAGGTATAGATTTTGATAAAACTTTTGCTCCTGTTGCAAGATTGGAAGAAATAAGGATGTTTCTTGCTTATGCTGCACACAAGAACATCATTGTATATCAAATGGATGCGAAGAGTGCATTTCTGAATGGACTGTTAGAGGAAGAAGTCTATGTTGAACAACCTCTAGGTTTTGAGCAGAAAACTATTGGAGATAAGGTCTACAAGCTCAAGAAAGCATTATATGGATTGAAACAAGCACCAAGAGCATGGTATGACACATTGTCTCGCTTTCTAACATAATAATGACAGTACAAGAAAAAGTCGCATGACAAAGCTTATGATTGGATATAAATGCTACCGCATTAAATGCGGGCAATTAAATGCTAATGTCGGCGTGCTAACTGAGCCGTTGATCTTGATAAAAATCTCAAAAACCGAAAGCACGCCCTTTCGTAACCCTTATATACTCAATCGTTCAGTTTTCTCTCTCTCTCACACAAAATTTTTCATCTCTCCAAAGCAAAGAAAGCATTTTTCTCTCAAAACCCTACCAGTCTTCAAGGCAAGTTTGTCAAGGTTCGTTCGGTAAAACTCAGAAAAATGGCATCAACCTATGATTTTACCAAACTAGGGAAGCAAATCCACACTGGTTCTACAGTGGATTTCGAAGGAATGATTAAACAGGGTTCCGATGAAACCCTTGTGAAGAAGATAGCTGACAAAATCGAGAAATATGGACTAAAACCCTTTCTCACGATGGAGTTTCAGATGACTTATGTTGAAGAGGTAGCACAATTCTACGTGAACGCTGAAGTTCATGACGAGGGCATCAAATCTTCTGTTCATGGGAAGGATCTTACAATCACTGCTGAAGATCTAGCGGAGCATTGTTTGCTGTCGTCGGAAGGTGTGCTGGAGATATTTGAGGCTGACGTAGATTTGGTCGCTGCATGGAAGGAAGTGGCCAAACCCGAGTGTGCTGCAAAAGTTGTCTACACAAACCGGCAAGAAGTCACCAAGGATGACTATCATAAACTGTTGGACATCGTTGCCAAATGTGTAGACATAAAGTTTGGAAGCTTCAATCAGCTGTCCAAAACCAAGCTGATCGTCATGGCTGCGATCATGGAGGAGACGAAGGTCAACTGGGCAGAATTCATCTACAGCAGACTCTGCAGAATGTTGCAAATAAGTCCTTCAAGGACGATGGGTCATTTGGAGGATCTCTGGGCTATGGTCTTGTAATTGGCCACTTGATGGAGGTGAAGGGTGTTCCACTCCGACATGGAAGGTCGTTCCATGTTAACAAGAAGATGTTCTGGCCAAACCTTTCAGGAGCCCAAAGGAGAGCCTATGCCAAGTGGGCGGATACCAGTGAGGGGGAATCAGCTGATCCCGAAGAAACAACTGTCACTTCCCGTCCGAAGAAGAAAGCTGCCCATACAGCTGCGAAGAAGCCTGCTGCCCCAGCAGCAAAGAGGAAAACCGCACCTGCCCCTGCAGCCAAATCACCTGCCCCTGCAGCCGTGTCTCCTGCCCCTACAACCGAGGCGGAGAAGGAACCTCAAATACCTTCTCCAACCATCAAGAAGAAGAGGATCGCAAGCCAAGAAAGGCAGCTCCTCGTGCAAAGAAAGATGCGCCGCCCCCACCGCCAAGGAATCAGGGAAGGCTGCATCCGAACCGAAATTCCTCTCGTGCAGACAAAAAGAAGAAGACTCACCAAGTGTTGAGCTTGAGAAGGCAATGAGTCGACACTCGGCTAGAAAAGATCTCTCGAGATCGCTGGAGAAGTGCGATCTCAGATATTATTGATGAACCACCAAATCTGCTTGAGGTCGATCAAGAGAGGCAAACCAAAGACCCACCAGTGGGACGAATACCGAGGAACAAGAGTAGAGAGTAGAGATAGAATCTCCTGTCGACAGGATCGTGTCTCCACCGCGACAGATGTCTTTGAGGTGAAAAGCAAAAATGCTACCCTCCATTCATGAAAAGGAAGGACAACAAGAAGAAGATGAAGATGATGTGATCATGCTCTCTCCACCATATCCGGACATCCAAAATCGTCTGCGAGACGAGAAAATGGAAGTCGAGTCGCCGAGGGAATAGTTCAAAAGACCTGAATTCGTTGAAGAAGAGGAAGAACCGATGGAGTTTCTCGGGTTGACCACGGTGGTCCAGGAACTTGATGAAGATAATCGCTAGATATCTTGCGATCTTCAAGGAAAAAGAGAAGGATAGATTGGTAGAGGAAGTTGAAGCTCGTGAGATGGCCAACATTTGTCCTTTCACCGAACCACCGATCACACCCATCCTCACTTGATGCCTTCTCGGGAAATGACGTGGACTTGGATCTTCTTCTGCGACGGAGGAGTTGGAAATGCAGCAAGCCATGCGGAATCCATGATGATGCATGAGCAATAACCGACGGAAGGACCGGAGAGTCTTCTAAATCTCACCGGAGATTGATCCATTGGGAGTGGTACAAATTGCCACCGTTATTGCCGCAACCACTTCCCCTGACATCGAGATGATGGATCTAGGAAATTGGCGATGAAACCGGGAACTTGGGGACCCAAGTCGAGCCAATCCCTATCGAAGGTGTCTTACCACCGCCCCCATGGTTGAACACTCACAGAAAACCCGGAGTCCGGAGCAAAGTGACCCCAACATAAGTCACTTAGCTTTGGTGTGCCACCGGGGGAAACTCCTCCACCGTAGCTAGGTCGGAGGATCTTTGCACCGCCTCCACTCGAATCTAGGAGGCGAAGTGGAGAAGGAACAAGAAAAGGAAACACAAGTTGTTGTCACTTGACGGCTCGGACGATTGAATCTGTCTCAAAGTGCCAACGCTCTGCAGTTCTTGATGCGGTCGAGGCACATGATGGTTACCGCCCCGGAGTTAACACTGGGCAATGAAAGTGCAATCCACGGAGTTGAGACTCTGTAGATGCCATCTGCGAGAAGACCCTAAGACAATGCGCTGTCGAAGGGATTGAACAAGGCCCCGCCGATTGAGACTACGAGGAGGTAATCAAGGCCTAAGGGAGGTTGAGACTTCCCAAGGTAAAAATCAAGGAGATAAGAGCATTCCTCGGACCATAATTTCTCGATTCGAAGAGGAAATTAGTGCTCTTCATGACTCCCAGGATGATCCCGATACAACCTTCCTGGATCTCGAAGATGAAGTTGAGTCTACCCCAACCGCACATCAAAAAGACTCAACGAGGAAGTTCTACCTAGTGCGAGTAAGCCGGACTTCAAGGCGTCGCCGACAAACGTTTAATTTTGATGATGAGCCAAGCCTTCAAGACTCATCATATTCCGATGACGCGATGGTGTAGGCGAGAACAAGAAATTCATTTAGCGAGAATCCATCGAGGCGAAGAAGGCATGTTAAGGCAAATGAGGCTCGATCACCGCCAAACCACTCACCAAGACCAGTGAAACAGTCGTCTGCGCGAGCTCCCAAAGGCTGCGAAGAGTCAACTCAACCAGGCACATCACGAGCTCGAACGATCATTGTACATTCCATACCTTACGTCCATGATGATGCTTTTGAAGAAACTTTTCATTTTCAATTGAGATACCCGATCTTGTTGAAAAAACAGCCCGTGAGCGAAACGATACCACCAACCCGATCCAATGATTCCCATTGACTCTATTGTCCTAGCGAATTCGATTTTGATGTTTGTTGCCACCACCGAGACTGAAGTAACAACTGAGGTGCGTGAAGTCTTTAAGACTATCCTTGGAGAGATTAAGAAAATTGAAAGGCACCAGGCCACGCTGGATATGCGGCTGGATAATAGGGATGCCACTCTTACAGCCGACTTGAGAGGGATTGTGCTGCGGATCAGAGAATGGTGTCAACAGCAGATTACAATGCGATTCGAACAAGTCAGATACTTCAAGGCATTGTACAACAAAATGTTGATCTGGAGCGCTGATAATGCTGACATGAAGAAGAGGATGCAAGAGAACATTGACAGAATGCATGCCTCCCACAACACTAAAATGGAACTACTGCGAGAATTTCACAGAAAGAACTTACAACGCGTAGAGGAAAATATGAATAACAAATTGATCTTCTTATGGCTGAAATGAAACCGTGGCGGCCGAGTCCAAAGCCACCCGCTCGGAATTCGAACAAAGATACTCCGCAGGACTCTCAAACACAATTCAACCATCAAGAACTAGACTTCATGCTTGGCTTTGGTATGTTCCCAAGGGTTCCTCTCTCCTTTGATGATGCCAAAAATGGGGAAGAGGAATACCGAGAAGATGCTTAAGGGGACGGTTGGTGAGAAGGAAAAGAAACAAACATCATCAGCAGAGAAGAAAGATCTGATTGTTGAGAACATGAAGGAGAAGGGAAAAGCGATTGTCTCTAATGTTTGCTGAAACCCCTAAACAAGGCCTTGTCACGGTGACATAATCGGCAAACATCCAAGAACATTTCCGCTCCAACACTCTCCCGTACCTATGTCCGAGAAGAGAAAAATCATAGAAGCATGAATGAAGGAGGTCGAAGGAAAAATGAATGCCCGTGTGATGGATATCTTTTGAAACAATACGGAGGCATTCCGGGGAAAGAGACAACGATGCCATTTCGGGCGTCGGAAACGAGCTGGATCGATTGATGAATTCAAAACGCTCGAATCCGAGGATACTTGAGAACATGTCCATGGCCCTAGGTCAGGACTTGTATTGGGAAAAAATCCTCAAGTCATGCGAAGAAGGCGACAGCACAGACTACTAGCGATCACTTTCTTTGCTGGAAAGAAGAAGGCTCCAATACAATACACGCCCGAGGAAGCGGGAGAAGTAGTGGAGGAAGAGGTTTGAGACTTAGACCTCTACCCTAAAACATTGAATACATAGATCCGAGGAAGAAATGAGGGATCTATTGGGGGGGATTTGTGAAGTAGCCAACATGGAAGTGGCTAGGACGAATCTTGAGTATGTAAAAAGAATTGAAGAAGAAAATAAAAGACAAGATCACCAAGAGAGTCAACAGAGGCAAGAAAGAAAGAGAAGAGACGATCTTTGCAAAGAGAAAATACGAGAAAATGAAGGCGATTGAAGATGAAAGAAGAGAAAGAGAGCGAGAGGGCAGCGACAGTCAAGAAGAAAGAAGGAGGCGAAAGCGATGAAGTGTTCTTTCCACCCCTTCATGTATTTTTCTTGTTGTAAATACATATATATGTAAGTCTTTTTGTACGATGAATAAAAGTTGTGTAATTTCTATATTTGCGTAGATATAGTCTGCTATGTTTGCTATGATACACATTGTAAACAGCTTTGTAAAGGACAAGAATGTTATGATCAATAAAAGGATTGATTCTACGCATACATTCTCTGTTACTACACTGTCTGTATGTATCTTTGATGCTTACATTTTGTTTGTATGTTTTAAGTTTTGGCATCATCAAAAAGGGGGAAATTGTTGGGAAATTTATTGCTTAGATTTTGATGAATGCCATGTAAAACTTAGACTAGAAAGTTGGCACCCCATTTTCCTTGTAATTTGCATTGTAATAGATATGGTTGTGCAGTGAGTCAAGTCGATTATGCTGGATATACAAGAAGTCAATCAAGATCGAAATGAAGACTCCACCGTGAAACAACCGAGTATGGCAAGGAGCGAGAGTCAAGAACTCGACCGAAGGAGTATCACCGAGATACAAAGTGTGTGAAGTGTCGATGAAGTCAACTCAAGAAGCCAAGTCAAGTTGAAGTGACAAATGAGTCTTTCAATCATTGGAGCGCACTCAAGTCACCTGGAAAAGGCAAACAAAGAGGAGTTAACTGAAAAGAATTTGTTGCCGTAGTCAAGAATATTACCTAAACAAGTAATACTTCCATG
The DNA here is from genome assembly GCA_016081115.2 of Rehmannia glutinosa. Classification (NCBI taxonomy): domain Eukaryota; kingdom Viridiplantae; phylum Streptophyta; class Magnoliopsida; order Lamiales; family Orobanchaceae; genus Rehmannia; species Rehmannia glutinosa. The sequence continues at coordinate 105,566,426 of CM071926.1, forward strand.
CAAAACATGTCTTAAAGTGCTTAGTCCCAAAACATGCAAAAGGAATAAACCAATGGGAAGCACTGCACCTCGTGTTAGACTCGAAAAGTGAACATTCATTTAATATGAGGAAATGTCAATATCAAGGATCGCAACAAGACAAGCCAACGAACACAAGTGACTTTTGAAAATCAGCCTATCTCTTCAACGGCGATTTTTGAAAGTTCACTATAAAAGGCTCAGGAATCACTTTGAGAAAAGGTTACCTTGCATACCCGAGCATTTAAGCAATTATTCGAACCGCAACCCGCAATATATTCTCAAGTTATTCAAGCAAAATCCTCAAGCCTAATTCTCGAAGCAAATCAATCCAACACCAAGTCAGTGAAGGAAAGACAACTTCAAACTATTGAAGAATCAAAAGGGGTCTACATTCCAAGGAGGATTGTAGAAAGGTTCAAGGTCGAACCGTCTCAAGTTATTGGAGGGCTTCGTGATCAAATCCAAGAAGCTTGAGCAAGTGAGATGAAGTAGCAAAGCGCAAAAATTACCTGTGAAGAAGTTCGAGTCGGACGAGAAGCCACTGTGTGACCAAGGCATCTCCAGATCGAGTCCCGGATGATCAAGTCGGCTTTGTGATCAAGACTTGTATCCTGACCGATAACCACTTTGTACTCGATCAATACTTAGTGGATTCCTCCAGGAGTTGGAGAAGAGAGGAGAGAAGAATTACCCCATCTTCGAACCTCTATAAAAATTGTTGTGTCATTTACATTTCAAAGATTTTTATTTCTCGCATATTATTTTATGTCTCATTGAAAATTTGCTATCCAACTAATAATTTACATAGTGCTAAAACCAAGTGTTAAAACAAACTTAAACCAAATTCAAGGGTGTTAAGTCTTCCGCTGAAAATCTCATCACAACCAAGTTAAGGTTTCTATCAACAGCTCAATCGAAATGCATTGAGTGGCTAACTCTATTTGGTTAACTAACTTAGTTGTCCCTCAAGGACTTAGCTGTGTATTTAACTCGTATTATTTTAAAAGGACTAAAATCAAAAAAGTGGTAAGGTTTATTCAACCCCCTTCTAAACCTTACTCACACCCCTTGGGACCTACAATGAGCTGAGTCAGGAAGAGGAAGGGGAAGATCTGGAGGCAGTGGAAGAGGCAAAAGAACTCTACCACAGCCAAGATGCAAAGACATAAAGTACAATGATCCACAGAAGAAAGGGAACACTTACTGGGCGGGGTACGATCATCTTGCCAATTTAGAAGTGATGCGCAAGAATGAAGAAGTTGTAAGGAGGCAAGAAGCTGAAAATGAGATGGTGACGCGAGAATGGGAGGAAAGGCTGCGTAGGGATGACCCTGCTGCTAAACGTGCCTATGAGAAGAAGAAGAAAGAAGAAGAAGAGAGGAAAAGGAGAAGTGCAGAGAAAGACAGGAGGAGAACTGAAGATGAAGCGAGAAGAAGGAAGCAGCCAAGGCGTTGAAGACGACTGCAACCCCTTCGTGTATTTTACTCTCATCAAATACATAATCGTAAGTGTTTTTGTAATCTCATAAGGCTCTGATACCTATCTTGTAAAGTTACTCTGATAAATGTTGTAATTGAATGTATGTATAAACTCTGATACAGTGTGGAGTACATTTTGTAAACAGTTTTGTAAATGACAAGAATGCTATGATCAATAAAATTGACATATTCAAAGCATACATTCTTTGTTACTACACTGCTTGTATTTGCTATAATTTTTATTTAAGTTTTGGCATCATAAAAAAAGGGGAAATTGTTAGGAAATTTATTGTTAAGATTTTGATGATACCATGTAAAACTTAGAATAGGAAGTTGGCACCCCATTTTCATTGTATTTCTATTTTGTAATAGATAGGACTGCATGAGTGAGTGAAGTCGGCTATGTTAAAGAATGCAAGAAGTCAATCAAGACAAGTGAAGACCTAACTCATGTCGGTGAGTGTGGTCATGATGGAAGGCACAAATTGATCAAGGAGATCCAAATGAGAACAACTGAGTAAAGGTTGAAGAAGCGTCGGTCAAGTCGATAAAAGCCAAGTCTACCAGTTGAACTAACGATTGGGTCTTTCCTTAACTGTTGGAAGGAAGTCAAGTTAAAGGGGTAGTCAAGTCAAGTTGATCGACATTAATCTGTTGGAAGGAAGTCAAGGATATTACTCGATATAGTAATAAGTCTAAGTTGCCTGTCTTAAAGTGTCATCCCGAAATATGCAAAAGGAATAAACCAATGGGAAATACGAAGTTTGTGCCAGGCCCCGAGTCGCGAGGAAGCCACCGTGTGTGATATTCAATGTTGTCTCTAGTTTGAAGAATTACTTTGTAACCCGATTTGTTACTAAGTGGATTTTTCCAAGAGTTGGAGAAGAGTGGATTAGAGGAATTACCCCATCCTCGAACCACTATAAAATTTGCTTGTTTCATTTATTGTCAACACTTTACTTTCTTGCATACTTTTATAATTGCGATAAGTTAAATTGTCAACCAAATTGATGATAATAACATTGCTAAAAACAAGTGTTAAAAACATGCTTAAAATTAACAAGGGTGTTAAGTCTTCCATTGTATAAAACCAAATCATCTAACAAGTTAAGTTTTAGGCGATGCAACTAAGTTATACTATCAACAACTCGATCAGTCCTGCATTTCAGTGGTAACTTTTCTTTGAAGTAAGCTGACTAGTTGTCCCCCAAGGACTTAGATTTGAGTAACCTCTGTTGAATATTTTAAAAGGACTAAAAGTGAAAATTTGGTAAGGTTTATTCAACCTCCCCTTCTAAACCTTACACCACACCCCTTGGGACCTACACCTCATTTCACTAACCATAGCAAACTCACGCCAAGAGAGTCTAATACTCTTCTCTCGATGTGGAACCAACACTCCGATTCTACAAAGATCATGCGTGCCTCCATCGCTACAAATGCATGGAGGGAAGCATTACAACTAAACCCATCATACCTAAAATCCCAAAAATGACCAAAAACGGAGTCTCTAAACTCCTCATACACACCACCACCAGTTAATTGCAGCGGTTGTTTTATATCTTGAATTATACTCGGTTGACGTACCTAGTAATATGGGCCTCGCTCTATGATAAGAGAGTCTCCTCTACAAATGCCCAACCTACGACGTTACTTAATAGTTATTTAACAATAGAAATTGTTAAAAAATTGAAGAAAGGTAATAAGACAACAACTCAAAGAAGAGAGACCGTGATTAGCACAATATCATAATCGCACAATATGTACGATACATGCACGATATCCGGAATAAGCTAACCTTAATTTGTGAAGGATCGAGCAAATTAAAGAAAATACATTATCTGTTCTTTTTCAAAAATTTGAAAATTTCAAAATGTTTGCGGGAGAATCTATGGATCACCGGATGCAAGATTCACTAAAATCACAAATGAGCTTTCGGCTCTTGGGAAGGAATACACACGAAGAAATTTGTATGAAGATCTTAAGGAGCCTCTCAAAAACATCCAACCATGAGCTATTCTCACACCTCAAAGCCCATGAGTTTGAGCCGAGAGGAAAAGATCAAGAGGAGAGCAGTTGTACCCAAGACAATGACAGACCGATAGTTAAGGATGGAAAGAGAGTCAACCAAAGGAAGCCATAGATCGGAGGAGAGATTGCCGTAATGGTTAAAAGATTTAACAAGTTCTTCAATAAGAACTATAAAAGAAATAAGGGTGAAACCTCTAGGAGACATTTAGCCCCCTCTAAGTCAAGGAAGACAGGCCACCTAAGAGAGTTGAGCATCAAAGGGAAGAATATCGTAGAGCCGATAACCCAAGGACAAAAAGAGCGATCAAAGAGTTGAGAACCCGTGTTGGAACCTGCAGACAACCAGGACAATTTGCGATTGATTGTTCCTATCCACCACAACAAATATAGGAATGAAGAAGAAAGAAAAGTCTTGAGAGAAAAAAGACAGGAAAAAAAGAAAGCGATGTTGGGGCTGCTTTGAGATGCCGAGACAACTAAATCTAAAGAAGGACCGGACTCGAGTAGTGAAGTGACTACTCAAGTGATTCTCAAGAAGAAGCCATGATTTGTCTTATGGCTAAAGAACAAGATCAACCGGACCAAGAAGATGAGGTACACTCTAACTCATCTCATTCGAGTTCAAGTGATAGTGAATGTGATACACACTTCATCACCCACGGATCTTTATGATTCATTAGGTAAAATGATAAAAGATTTTGAGCACATTAAATCCTCACACACACTTCTAAATGAGGAAAACAGCTAGCTCAAAAGCTAAAACTCACGGTGACTAAGGAGCCGAGTATTCTAAGTCACATAGTTTGAGAACACAGAGTCAAGGTGAGAATGCAAAAATGATAAGCAGAGATACCTGCTATAGAAAAGAGGAAAAAGATCTCAAAAATGTGATTGCCTCATTTACAAAGGCATCCAAATCATTGGATGATCTTATCATGAGTCAAAAAGAATGTGGAGATAAGACAGGGCATAGGATTCAATTCCTTTCGCATGCCCAAACTCCATGAGTGATTTTGGAAAAAGGATCTTCAAGCAATGAAGCATCCAAAAACCCAAAACACCAAATATTGCACCCACATTCACTCCTAAGCACAATCACAAACAAACTGACCTTGGATATAAAGGAAAAGGAAAATAGCCAGTTGAGTATGCTGAGAGGACAGCTGAGAAGAAATTCAGCCGAGTTCCTCAGCAAACTCCAAATAGAAAGTACTCTGTGAAGAACAAACAGAGCTACCAAAAACCCCAGAAGTTTAATCAGAAAAACACATATGTTGGGAATGGTAGAAACTATCCAAACCAAGTTGATTGGTACAATGTTAAATATCAGCAAAGACCAATGGAATACAAGCCTAAATGGCAAAGACCTAAACCTCAGCAAAGGTCATTCCAAAGCGAAAAGAGCTATTATCAGCACACATATGCACCCAGGCACTACACTCGAAATATCACAACTATCCCAAGAAAACAATTGCTAAAACACACACACAAAAGGCATACGAGACAAAAGAGACAATTTGTATGAACCTAAAACCCCAAGCAATTTGCTAATGTGCACTATGATTATGGCAGCGATAGATGGCAACCTCTTAGAGTCAAATCCTTTGGCTATAGGTTGGTTGGATCATCTTATAGCACTAACCCCTCGGGACCCATGCAAGTATGGGTACCTAAAAATAATTTCCTTGATTGCGGGTTCAAGGAACAACGAGTGCCAAGGAACCAGGTACATGGATAGTGGTTGTTCCGGACATATGACAGAAACATGAAAAACCTGTCAAGATTCAAGGAGATTAGAGGTGCAAAAGTCATATTTGGAGAAAATGAACCTCCAGGGAAAATCAAAGGCACAGGATCTATCAAGAAGAATGGATTGGAAATCACAGATGTTGCTTATGTTGAAGGCCTCAACTTCAACATGTTAAGCATCAGTCAACTCTGTGACAAGGGCTACAATGTTGGATTCAATATGGGAGTGTGCGGATCAAAGATGCTTGAATCAAATGAAATAGTCTTTGCAAGGAACAAGAGAAGAATATGTATGTGTTAGATTGGTCTCTTGCCACACCAAGCACTTGTCTGTTATCAAAGAGCACAGCCGAATCAAGTTGGTTGTGGCACAAGAAGCTGAATCATCTGAACTTCAAGACAATCAACAAGCTTGCATGGAGTCATCTTGTGGAAGGATTGCCAGACTCGATGTACAAGAAAGAAAGTGTATGTGATGCATGCCAGATGGGAAAGCAAATAAAATCTTCATTTAAGGATAAGCCAAGTCCTTCTTCATCAAGGATATTACATCTATTTGGTCCAGTTGAACCAGCCATCATAAGTGAAAAGAAATACACCTTAGTGGTGGTAGATGATTATTCAAGGTATACATGGACAATCTTCATGTGCAAAAAGAAGGAAACTTTGCAGAAGTTACCTCAGCTGATGAAAAGAGTTCAAAATGAAAAGAGCCAAACCATTATAAAGATAAGGTCTGACAGAGGAACTGAGTTTGTCAATGGGATAATTACTCAGTATTGTGTTGAAAATGGTATTTCTCATAAGTTATCTGCAGCAAGAACTCTACAGCAGAATGGAGTAGCTGAAAGAAGGAACATAACTCTCAAGGAAGCTCATGAACCATGTTAGCTCAAGCTGGATCGCCTAAGATATTTTGGGTTGAAGCCATTAACACAAAGATGTTATACTCAAAATAGATGCATGATTAATAGGCAATTAACCAAGACTCCCTATGAAATATGGATGGAGAAAGCCAAATGTTGGGTACTGCAGGATATTTAGATGTAAATGCTTCATCCACAACAATGGCAAAGATAATTTGAAGGCTTTTGATGCTAAAGGCGATGAAGGTATCTTATTGGGATACTCAAATGAGAGCAAAGGCTATAGAGTGTTGAACAAGAGGACTATGGTCACGAAGAGTCTATCCATGTGGTTTTTGATGAACCCAATGTGAATGGAAATGAATTGACGAGTTAGGCGACAAGATGAATCAACCCACTATGCGAAAGAGTCCTTATGTTGAAGTCAAATAAGAGCTATCAACATAGAAGAAGATGAGATAAAGTTGAATCTCAAAGACAATGGAAAGTCTATAGCTAAGTGAAGATGAAAGAATTGTTCAAGACAACTTAGCTACGAGACGGTGAATCCACTAACTTGCTCCAACTTTGATATAAGATGGCCGAGAGACCATCCACGAGTTAGTTATTGGAGATGTAAGAGATGGCATAAGAACCAGATCCAGGACATGAAGCAATGTTTACTTGTTATTTCCCAAATAGAGCCAAAAGATGTGTCACAAGCATTGGATGACACACATTGGATTCAAGCCATTCAAGAAGAGTTGAACGAGTTTGAAAGAAACAAGGTATGGGAATTGTGCGAGAGACCAACTCATCAAAATGTTATTGACACAAAATTGGTTTTGAAACAAGATGAATGAGGAAGGATCCGTGGTAAGAAACAAAGCAAGATTGGTAGCTAAAGGCTATTGCCAAGAAGAGGGAATAGATTTTGATGAAACCTTTGCTCTGTAAGATTAGAAGCAATAAGGATGTTTCTTGCCTATCTTTGCACATAAGAACTTCACTGTATCAAATGGATGTGAAGAGTGCATTTCTAAATGGTCTCGCTAGAGGAAGAAGTCTATGTTGAACAACCTCCAGGTTTTGAGCAGAAGACTATTGGAGATAAGGTGTACAAGCTCAAGAAAGCATTATATGGATTGAAACAGACACCAAGAGCATGGTAGGATACATTGTCTCAATTTCTAACTGACAATGGATTCACCAAAGGAAAAGTGGACAGAACACTCTTCATAATTCAAAATGGAGAGAGTATCTTTGCTTGTTCAAATATATGTGGATGATATCATTTTTGGATCCACAAATAAAGAGCTGTGTGATAAGTTCTCAAACCTCATGCAAGGCAAATTTGAGATGAGCATGATGGGAGAACTAACTTTCTTCCTAGGACTTCAAGTCAAGCAATTGAAGGATGGAACCTTCATAAGTCAAACAAAATACACTAGAGATTTAATGAAGAAATTTGGTATAGAAGAGAAATCTTCGTGAAAATACCAATGAACGATCCAAGATGGACATGGATGCGATGACAAGGTCAGAGATCGAACCGATATGGAGCACTTATTGGATCATTGCTATATACTTAACCCGGCCAAAGAGCCGGACATCACCTTTGCGGTAGGTGTATGTGCAAGATTTCAATCTGCACCAAAGGAGAGCCCATGACTGCAAACTAAGAGAATCTAAGGTATTTGAAGTGATGCCATGAAGTTGGCTTATGGTATCCAATGGAAGGTGGATTCAAGCTTATTGGTTACTCAGACTCAGACTATGGTGTATGTAGAGTTGACAGGAAGAGTACTTCTGGTACATGTCAAATGCTTGGCAATCGATTGGTTTCCGATTTAGCAAGAAGCAAAATTCGATAGCCACATCCATAGCTCAAGCAAAGTACATAGTTGCGGGCAGCTGTTGTGCCCAAATCTTATGGATAAGACAACAACTGAGAGATTATGAGATTGAAGAAAAAGAAATTCCAATTATGTGTGATAACACTAGTCTTTATTGAAATCACTCGAGAATCCAGTGTTTCATTCAAGAACAAAGCACATTGATGTCATATATCATTTTATAAGAGATCATGTTGAAAAGAAAGACATCACTTGGAATATATTTCAACCGATAAGCGATTAGTGACATATTCACCAAGCCCCTATGTGAATCAAGATTTGAAGAGCTTAAGAATGAGCTAGGGTTAATTGGCCCGAGTTAGGACTCAAAGACTCAATCAGAGAGATAGTCGATGAGAAAATAAGAAAAGAGCAAGTTTCACAATTCACCAACCGAAAGCTTGACCATGTCGGAAAGTCACCAGATATGTATCAAGTTAGTGGCAAACAGTCACTTAATAAAAAGAGAGAAGCGAGTTAAGTCACATTTGATATAAGTTGAGTCATTTATGAACTAAGTGACAAAAACACAAATCGTTTTAAATGAGCGGGGAATTTTTTAAGGATGACGTCAACGTAATAATGACGGGTACAAGATAAAAGTCGCACATAAGCATATGATTGGATATAAATGTTGCCGCATTAAATGCGAGGAATTAAATGCGGTTTTGACATTTCAATCTGAGCCGTTGATCTCGATCAAAATTCAAAATCCGAAGACATGTCCTTTCATAACCCTTATATATACGTTTTTCAGCCTTCTCTCTCACGTACAGAAACTGTTCATCTTCAAGCAAGGCAAAAGCTAGCTATATTTTTCTCTCGGAAACCCTAAGTACATTCAAGCAAGTTCGTCAATTTTAACTGGTAAAATTTTCTGAAAATGGCACCAAAGTTCAATTTCGTCAAGCTCTCAAAGCAAATCCACTCAGGAGCGTCAGTGGATTTCGAAGGAATGGTAAAGCAGGGTTCTGATGAAACCCTTGTCAAGAAGATCGCTGAAATGATAGAAAAGTCAGGTCTTAAGGCTTTTCTAACAATGGAATACTCGCACACCTACCTTGAGGACGTAGCTCAGTTCTATGTTAATGCGGAAGTGCGGGACAAAGTGATCAAGTCTTGTCCACCGCAAGGACATCATAATAAATGTTAAGGACCTTGCGTAGACCGCTTGTTACCGTCGGAAGGCATAAAGGAGATTCATGAAGCTAATGTAGACTTGGCTGCATGAAAAGAGATAGCCAAACCGGAGTGTCTTTGCCAAAGTGGTCTACACAACCCGACAAGAAACTCGAAGGATGACTATCATAAGGCGATGGATGTCGTCTCCAAGTGTATTGATATGAAGTGTGGCGCTTCAACCACCGTATCAAAGACTAAGCCGATCGTCATGGCTGCGATCATGCGAGGCAATAAGGTTAACTAGGCTGAGTTTGTGTACCACGCACTTCTGCCGAATGTGATGAATAAGGCGTTTAAGGAAGATGGATCCTTTGGAGGATCACTTGGATATGGCCTTGTAATTGGCCACTGCTGGAAGTGAAGGGTATTGCCCTTCGACATGGCAAACCCTTACATGTCAACAAAAAGATGTTCGGGCTAACCTCTTTGGTGCCCAAAAGAGAGCACATGCAAAGAAGCGGAACACGAGTGAGGGGAATCACCACCATGAAGACACAATCAAGCTACTACCCGTCCTCCAAAGAAGAAAGGCCCCTACGGCTCCAAAGAAGAAGGCGCCCTGCAGCTAAGAAAAAAGAATGCACTGCCCCTACAACCAAGTCGTGCCCCGCCCGAGCGGCCAAGTCCCTGCCCCTGCGGCGGAGAAGAAGGAACCCCAAATCCCTTCTCGGCCATACGGAAGAAGAGGACTCGCCAAGTCGATGAAGCGCTCCTTCCAAGAATAATACCCAAGTCCCCACCAGTGATGAAATAATCGAATCCCCGAACCAAGTTCCTCCTGGTTCGTCCCTGTAAGACCGGGACGATCCAATTGGAGAAGATAGCTGAATCGCCACTCACCGGGAAAGCATCCGAGACCTAGCGACACTCGAGAAGTAATGTCGATGAATTGACTAAGTCTCTGCGATGATGTGCAAACAACTACCATCCGGAGACCAGTAGTGCGAGAGACAAATGAGGAAGTATCGCGACAGAGACAATCGAACCTTGATTGAAAAGGTTGTATCTCCACCGCTCGAGATGTTGTTGAAGCGACAAGGGAAGCGAGTCTCTTGCCTTCAATTCCTGAAAAAGGAGAGCAAGAAGAAGATGATGATGATGACGATGTCATCATGTAATCTGCACTATATCCAGACATCCAGAGACGCCTACGAGAGTGGAGGGAATGAAAACTTGATCACTCAAGGATGCAGTTCGCTCATCCTGAGTACATTGAAGAGGAAGAAGAATTGCTTCGTTTTCTTGGGGTCTTGACTCTTCGACAGGCCCTTGACGAAGACAACTGTATGGATCTCATCCGCATCATTAAAGCTGAGGAGAAAGATAAGGCTGAGAAGGAAGCCCGTGCACTAGAAAAGTCCAAGATGTGCATGTTCACAGGTACTCACGAGCATACTCATGAAACTCTTGTTGAGTACACAGATAGTGACGAGGATATGTATCCCATCGCTGCAGTAGAGAAGTCGGACATGCAGCAGGCTCTGAGGGAATCAAGATATATGCACGAGCGAGAAATGGTTGAAAAAGGACCGGGAGAGTCATCTCAATCTCTCCTGTGACCGACCCTGCGGGAGTGGCACAACATATTGCCTCAATTGTCGCTGCAGCCAACGTCCCCTTTTCAATCGAGGATGGATCCAAGGGCATTGGCGATGACACTGGGATTTTGGGCACCCAAGTTGAGCCAATCCCTGAAGAAGGTGTTTTACCACCTGCCCCAGCGGCTGAGCACTCAACGGAAGAAGCCGCGAGTCTGGAGAAGAGTGACCCCACCATTAGTCACTCACCGGGTGGTGTGCCACCGAGGGGGAAACTCACTCCACCACAAAGCGGGGTTGGAGGTTCTTGTGGATGACTCTAATTTGGAGAAAGGAGGCGGAGTGGAAATGGCGGGATAGAACCACAACAGATTGACATTAACGAAGCTCGGACAGATTGAGTCTATCCCAGTGAAATGTCACCGCTTTGAAGGCTGTGACACTTTTCTTACATCGAGGCACGAGGATGGAGATGCCCCGGGTTAACACTGCAGGGCGGTGAAAGTACAATTCAAGGGTTGAGACTCCTATGGATGCCATAGTTGAAGACCCTAAGATAGTCTGCGATTGTCGAAGGGATCGTAGAAGACCATAAGACAAAGATTGAGACCGTCGAAGGAATGTTGAATGCCTCGCATCGATTGAGTCTGCCGGAGGTATTGAAGGCGTAAGGAGGTTGAGACTTCCCTAATTAAGGTGAAGAGACGCAACATTCCTCCGTTCAAAGCGGCCCAAAATTGAGAAGGAGATAAGTGCACTTCATGACTCCCAGAGAATCTTGATATATCATTCTTGGGGTCCAAGATGAATCTGAGTCCACTCATGTTGAAGATCCAAAGGACCCAACCGAGGATGTTCTTAGAACAACAAGCCGCTAAGTGACAAAGTCAGCTCATCAAAAATTTAATTTCGATAATGAGCCAAGCCCACAGGTCTCATCATCATCCGATGACGCTGATGTTGCAGCAGAGGAACCGGTTATTCATTTAGAAAAATCCACTGAGATCAAAGACGCTGTTAAGACAACTGAGGCTTAGTAAGCTGGGCAAAATCTCTCAATCGCCCCAGTGCGACACGATCCATCGTGCGAGCTTCCACGATTGTAGCAAGAAACGACTACACCCGGCTCCATCACGAGCTCCCATAGTCATGTGACCACTGGCGATTAAGCTACCGCGGTGAGGCACATAGAGTGCGTCATCACAGCTCAAACTTCACAAACCATCCCGTATGTGAGTGATGATGCCTTTCCGAAGATATTTTCTTTCATGCGCAATCCTACCGATTTGGAAAAAGTGACCATTGTTGAACAACGAAGATTCTTTGTGAGAGAAGATCCAATCATTCCCACTCGACACCATTGTTCAGTAGAGTTCAACTTTCTTTGATGAGTGGCCCCACCAATCAAGTGAGACAGTTGAGTTTCGTGAGATCTTCAAGAAGATTTGTGAAGAGATTGAGAAGATTGAACGACATCGAGGCCTCCTCGACTTAAGACGGAGAACAGGGGATGCTACCCTCAAAGTAGACTTGAGAGGGATAGTGGTGGGAATCCGAGAATGGTCTCAACAAAATCGCCATGCAACTCGAACAAGTTTGCTATTTCAAAGCGCTATATGGCAGAATGCTCATCTGGATGGCTGACAACGCTGATCTAAAGCAAAGGATGCAGGCGTATATCAAAAGGTTACATGAGTCTCACAAAACAAAATGGAGTCAAGCAAGAATTCCAAAGAAAAGAAATTATGCACCTTGAGAACTCAATGAATGATAAATTCAGCATACTCATGGCTGAAATGAAGTTGGTGGTAGCCAATTCCAAGGCAACTCGCTCAGAATTTCGAATAGCTTATGCAGCAACAGACTCCAAATAGAATTCGACTCTCGTGAGACTTCGACTTTATGCTCGCAGCATGTTCCTGGATCCCTCTCTCCTTTGATGATGCCAAAAAGGAGGAAGAGGAGTCCCTAAGAAAATTGAAAGAAGAGAAGTTAAAAGATTCTGCAACTGAGAAGATTGCAGCTGAGAAGAAGGAAAAAGCAGATGAGGGGGAACGTTCGAAGGATTTGACGGTAACGATAGATGAAACCCCTCAGCAGGGTCAAATTACTTCCTCTATCTTGAGCAAACTCCCCATAACCCTACCCATTGGGCACTCTGCTGTGCCAATGTCGGAGAAAAGACGAATTATCGAAGAAGGTATTGAGGAGTTCGACAAATAGATGGATGCTCGCATCTAAGAAGTGATGAAACATTATGGTGGCATTCCGGTAGGGAAAGATTAAGATGTTATACCTGACAATGGATCCGAGTCGAGATCAGTTGAAGAATTCAAAACGCTCAAATCCGAAGGCTATTTTCAGGGAATGTCACTAGCCTAAGTCTCGGATTTGTACTGGGAGAAAGGTCTTGCATTGTGAGAAGAAGCAGAAAAACAGCAGACTATCAGCAGCCACTCAGCTGGTAAGCAGAAGACTCTCGTGCAGTACACACCCAGAGGAGGAGGAAGAAGTGGTGGTGGAAGAGGTTCTCGACCTCACCCAAAACCCAAGAATATTGAATATGTAGATCCCGAAAAGATGGGGAGGATCTCTTAAAGGTGGGTATGACGAAGAGCCAAACTTTGAAGTGGCAAGAAAGAATGCGAGAGGTTGTAAGAAGACGGAAGAGGAGAATGAAAGGCAGACTCAGCTATGGCTAGAGAGAAAGCGAAAGGATGATGCTGCTAAAAGAGCCTATGAGAAGAAGCAGAGAGCTACAGAATAAGAAAGAAAAAGGAAAAGAGCTGATGACTTGGACAGAGCTGAAGAAGAAAGAAGGAGACAAAAGGCGTTGAAGTGTTCTTTGAACCCTTCATGTATATTACTCTTGTAATTACATCTTTTGTAAGTCATCCTGTAATAGTTAGTGATTTTCCCTGTAATTTTTCACTTTGTATTTACTCTTGTATCTTAGCATAGATATGTGTTTTGTTTTGACAAAAATGCTATGATACTATTTGTAAACAGCTATGTAAAGGACAATAATGCTATGATCAATAAAACGATCTGATTAAGCATACATTCTTTGTTACTGCATTGTCTGTATGTATCTTTGTTGTTTACATTTTGTTGAATGTTTTTAAGTTTTGGCATCATCAAAAATGGGGAAATTGTTAGGAAATTTAATTTATAGATTTTGACGGATGCCATGTAAAACTTAAACTAGAAAGTTGGCACCCCATTTTCCTTGTAATTTGCATTGTAATAGATAGGGCTTGAAAAGCTGAGCCAAGTCAGCTACGCCTGGAAATACAAGAAGTCAACTGAAGACTGAAGTGAAGACTCTGCTGCGAGACAGCTGAGTATAGCTAAGAAGGGAAATCAAGAACTCGACTGAAGGTGTATCATCGTGAATCACCGTATGAAGAGTCGACCAAGTCAACTCAAGAAGCCATTCTCAAGTTGAAGTGACCGGATGAGTCATCCAAGGATTGGAAGCTAACTCAAGTCACCTGGGGAATGAAAGATCTTTGTCAAGTCAAGACAATGAATGTGATCCGTTGATGAAAGTCAAGATTGTTACTCGAGAATGGTAACATGTTAAAGTTGTCGAGATAAAGTGTTAGTTCGATTGTATGCAAAAGGAACAAACCAATGGGAAGCATTGCACCAAGTGTCGTCGCACTTTGCAATGCTACAAGACATTAAATACGAGGAAATGTCAACATCAAGGACTGCAACAAGACAAGCCAACGAACACAAGTGACTTTTGAAATCAACCTATCTCTTCAACGGGCAAAATTTCAAAAGATCACTATAAAAGGCTGAGGAAATTCATTGAGAAAAGGTAACTGAACCACGAACAAGCAAGCATTATTCAAGCTATTAACCCTAAAATACTCTCAAGAATTTTCAAGCTAATCCTCAAGCCTTGAAACTCGAAGGAAATCGATCCAACACAAGTTGTGAAGGAAAGACAACTTCAAATCATTGAAGAGGAAACTTTTGAAGAATCAAAAGGGTCTACTTTCCAAGGAGGATTGTAGGAAGGTTCAAGGTCGAACCAGTATCAAGTTATTGGAGGGCTTCGTGATCAAATCTAAGAGCTTGATAAAGTGAGTTTGAAGTAGCAAGCGACTACCCTGAAGAGGCCTACAAGGTCGAACCAAAGATCAAGTTATTGGAGGGCTTCGTGATCAAATCCAAGAGCTTGAGAAAGTGAGTCAAGTAGCAAGCGCAATACCCTGAAGAAAGCTAAGTCGGAAGAGAAGCCACTGTGTGACCAAGGCGTGTCTCAGGATCATTAACCACTTTGTAAACATATCTATTACATAGTGGATTCCTCCAGGAGTTGGAGAAGAGAGGATTAAAAGAATTACCCCATCTTGAACCTCTATAAAAATTAACTATGTCATATATTTTTTAGCACATTTATATTTACGCATACTTACATCATATCTGTTGATAAACTCATATATGCTATCCAACCGATTAATAACCAAGTCTTTGAAATCAAGTGTTAAAACAAGCTTAAAACAATTCAAAGGGTGTTAAGTCTTCCGCTAATAAAACCAACACAGCCAAGTTAAAGTTTAGGTTAAACAGCTGAGTTATTCTATCAACAGCTCTATCAAGTCTGTTGAGTGGCTAACTCTGCTGAATAACCAACTTAGTTTTCCCTCAAGGACATAACTGTTTGACTTAACTCTGTAATAATCTTAAAAGGACTAAAATCGAAAAGTTGGTAAGGTTTATTCAATCCTCTCCCCCTTCTAAACCTTAATCACACCACTTGGGACCTACGATTGTTGGACTCCTTTTGTTTTTGAGATGTAATCTAAGAGGGTAGGACCCTTGAACAAATGTTAGGTTTTATTTGTGATGTAACTTAAGAACATTTTAAATTCTTGTATTAGACTGTAAATTATGATTTCGATTCACTTGTTAGACTCTGTTGGGATGTTCTTAATGAATAGTTAACTATTTAAATTTTAATGTTGTGTAAATCCTTTACGCTTGATTATTTGGCTTATCAACTTGTTAAGTTAATGATCATGTCATGGTCTCGTTTGGGGCATGACAATTTTAGTGGTATCAAAGCTCGGCTAGTAAGATGGAAACTTACTCCAAGGCGACCCAGGGATAGGACCCTCTGCATGTGTTGGGTAATATCACTATTGACTAATCTGTGCAAAGAATCCGATCCAAGAGGACCATAGACCCTCGATATTAAGTTCGATAATGGCTATGAGAATCACATCACTAATGTTTAGACTAAGTTATGAATCTTGTAATGATTCGAGAAATAGATTTAATGGCTATTTATACTTAGTCAATTACTGATTAGTTATACTTATCCTTCACTGTCTTTTCCACTTATACTTGTTTAACAACACTAGTTGTGTTTTGTCTAAGAATGGAACCTGAAGTCCAGACGTGCCCCATGGTGTGGGAGGTCCGTGCTGAGAGAGACCACTTTGAGGAGATGGCGACATATTGGCATAACGAATTCGTGAAGGTTAACTCCCAGCTACAACTAGAATGTAACCATACACGCAACCTGGAGAGCATATTAGCCCAACGACAGGAAGAAAAGAATGCCCTGGTTTATGAAGTCGAAGATCAAGAAAGAACAATCCGAGCAAGGGAAGATTAAATCTGAGTACTCAAGGAACGCATCGACAACATGCGCTAGGGACTCGACACGCCAGTGACAACAAGCTTCGGAGACGAAGGCCTACCTGCTAAGGGATAAAGTCGATTGCTATGAACAAGTAATACTCAAGTAACTCGATACCATCCAGGACCTCACATAAGTTGTACTTCAAAGGGACCAAGCCCTTGAAATTGCCAATGCCGCAAATGCCCCGGTACAACCTCAACCTGTGGCGGAACCAGAAGCGGACACCAGGAAGAACCAGAAGAGGGTATGGAAAATGCTCCCATGGATGTCGCGCAGGAGCTCGAGAAGTGGCCGGAATAGGAACTGGTGGAGATTATACATATTGACGATGACAGTGATGCCGATAGCATAATCACTGATTAGATAGGACTAGTATTATGCAGTTAGTTGTACTTTGATATATGTTATCCGGATGTTGTATTTTCTTAGCACTTGATGTATGGTACTGTTGTATGATTTTCTAGCTCTTTTCGAACATCGCGTTAATATATTAATGGTTTATTATTTCTTGTCTCGTGTTAATATTATGTCTTGGTTATATTAATTATTATTGGCATATAATGGCTTGTAAACATTACTATTGCCACTTGAAATTATTAAAGTTTATAGATGGCAACTAACCCTTTGTGATACAGAATGGCTGACCGATGCAGAAGGGGAAGACCCCGTGTTATGCTAAGAGGGGATGCTAACGCCCCAAAGAGACGAAGACACCTTCTCCGATCTACCGCCATCACCTCCCCAAGCTGCGGGAGACAACTTAACTACACAAGCTTTACATCAGATAATAATAATCATGCAACAATAGATAGCACCTCATAGAAACGTACATGAACCCATACGAGAGGCTAATGACCAGGTCTTGGGATGGTTCTTACGCTTTATCCGCGTCCCTTTCGAGGAGAGATGATGAATGACACCAAGGCCGAAGACTGGCTGGAAACATTGGAAAATATTTTCACAACTTTACCCTATACAAACGAGCAGAAGGTTACTCTCACCGTCTTTCACTTAGAATCTGCGGCTCGTGACTGGTGGAGAGTCGTGGAAAGAAAGTGGGATCAGGACAAGGTAGCATGGACTTGGGGAAACTTCCTTGTAGAATTCAATGAGCAGTATATTCCACAGGTTGTTAAAGAGGCACGGAGGGATGAATTCCACTGATTAAGGCAATGAACCATGACATAAGCCCAACATGAATTCGAATTTCATCGACTGTTTAAATATGCACTGGCGACCATCAGCACAGAAGCAGATAAGCTATAAAAATTCACCAGAGGACTGAAATTAGAGCTACAACAGTCAAGATGGCTCTTCGTCTTGAGGCTGGATTAAACCGTATTGGATAGATGTAGCAAAACAGGGCTGCCAACAACCTCAAGAGGTCATCTACCGGGCAGTCATCTAAGCAGCCATTTAAGTTTTAGAAGGGTAATGTCGGGCAAACAGATAAAGGGAAGGGACCGATGCAGGGGATGCAGGGAAAGACATGTACTTACTGTTAAAGGTCGGGCCACGTTATAAATGAATTTTTGCAAAAGCAAGGAAAATGTCTGAAGTGCGGCGAAGACCAACACCAGGTCAAGGATTGCCCAGAACGATCAATGGTGGGAATAAATCGGCTCGGCCTCGAAAAAGCGAAACGGACAAGGGAATCGAGCACGGATACCAGCTTGAGTGTTTGCTTTGACCGGGCATGAGGCTTCGGATGCAATAAATGTTGTGGATGGTACGCTTCTACTATCCAACCACTATGCTAAAGTGTTATTTGACCCTGGATCATCACATTTATTCGTCGCACCACATTATGTACACAAGATACATACATGGATGGAACGTATGCCTATATGTTTAGAAGTATCAACTCGTATAGGCGCAAGCCAATTAACTGATGTTATCTATAATGCATGCAAAGTAAAGATTAGTGATATGAACTTTCCAGCCAATTTGATTTTATTGCCTATATCCGAGTATGACGTCTTTGGGAATGAATTGGTTGTCTGCACACTATGAACAAATAGACTGCCACCACAAGCCTATTAAATAATGTGAGCCCAGAAAGCCCATAGTGGAGGTGTCAGGAAGGGCACAAGTCAAGATAGCTCCGATCATCTCAGCCATTAAGGCTAGAAAAGTAATTTCCAGCGGGGCATAGGGTTACTTGGTGTTTGTGATCAACAAAACTAAGGTAGAGACTTAAATTCACCAAGTGCACATAGTGTCGGAATACTCAGACATATTTCCGCAAGAACTCACTGCTACCCCTCCCGATTGGGAAGTCGAGTTCATTATTGAAGTTTTGTCGGGAATAACACCAATTGCGAGAATGCCGTAAAGAATGGCTCATGTGGAGTTGCAAGGTTGAAAGCTCAATTGCATAATTTGACGGAAGTAGGATTTATCCGAGGCGAGTATGTTTCTATCTAAGCTCCAATACTCTTCATCAATAAGAAGGATGGAACATCAAGACTATGCATAAACTATCGCGGTCTTAACAAATAAGCGTGACCATCAAGAATAAGTATCGCCTCCCGATAATGACGAATTGTTCGATCAATTTCGGGGTGACAACATACTCAAGTTCGACTTACAACAAGGGTACTATCGATTGAAAATTTGGGAATAAGATATATCTAAAATGACATTTCGAAATAGAGGTACGATCACTACGAGTTTGTAGTGATGTCGTTCGGCCTGAAGAACGCCCCAACAACGATCCATGGACCTGATGCACTGAGCCTTTCGACCTTACTTAGACCAGTTCGTAGTGATTTTCATCGATGACATACTCATATACTCTAAGTCGAGAGAAGATCACGAGCGTCATTTGAGGATCATCTTGGAGATACTACGAGAACATAAGTTATATACCAAGTTCAAGCAAGTGCAAATTTTGGCGTAAGGAAGTCGCGTTTCTGGGACATATAGTATCCGGTGATGGAATCGCAGTGGACCCATCAAAGGTGCAGACAGTTGTTGAATGGAAACAATCAAAAGCAGTGACCAAGATCAGAATCTTTTTGGGGCCTAGCGCCTGACGGGACCTAGGCGAGATTAGGCGGGCTAATTGAAAAACAAATTGTAGGAGGACAAGGGGCCTAGCGCCTGGGCGGGGATTAATCGGGGCTAGGCAGGGATTTTACAACAGACCGAATATTTATCAAGGATTTCTCCAAGATTGTCGAACACTTACACAATTGACTCGAAAACAAGTTAAGTTCGAGTGGAATGATAAGTGTGAGACTAGTTTCAAGAACTAAAGAAACGACTCACGATTTCTCCCATCTTAGCCCTCCCAAATGGAACAAAAGGCAATGTCGTGTACAAAGGTGACACATCGAAAGAAGGGTTGGGAGCAAGAGATTTATGCAAGAAGGAAGGAAAGCTCATTGATTATGCCTCACGGAAGCTCAAATCGTGCGAGGCCAATTACCCGACGCATGACCTAGAATTGGCAGCAATAGCATTCGTGTTAAAGAAGTGGAGACACTACCCGCGGGGCAACATTCACGCTTTTTACCGATCACAAGAGCCTGAAGTATCAATTCTCCCGAAGGATCTCAACCTAAGGCAAAGCGGTGGATGGAATTGATTGAGGATTACCACTTTGATATACAATATCATCCTGAAAAAGCAAACGTACTAGCCGACACCTTGAGCAAAAAGGCCGCTTTAGTTAGGCTTTGATCCGAAAATTGAAATCCTTAGAAGAACTAAGTGTTTGGTATCCAACAAGGACTCGACACCCAACTTACATGCGCTAACATTTCTATTAAACCCGATCTATTGAGAGAGATCAAAGTCGCGCAAAAAAATACAGGCATCTCCAAAAGTTGAAAGAAAAGATACTTAAATGAGAGAGGCCGAGAATTCTCAATATCCGAAGATGGGATCATAAGATTCAAGAATCGAGTCCAAGCTTGAATAATGAGAAAATAAGAAACAAAATCTTGGCAAAAGCACATAGTTCGAGATATACAATATATCCTGGAGGAAACAAAGCAGTATAAGGACATAAAGCAAAAAAATTACTTGGTTGGTGAGCATGAAGAACAAGGTAGCGAGTTTGTTGCGAGATGTTTAACTTGCCAACGAGTGAAGGCGAACACCAACAACCATTTGGATTACTACAGCCGTTTACAATTCGTGAATGGAAATGGATGTACCTAATGATAGATTTCGTGACCGACCTACCAAGAACCAGAGGAGGTCATGATGCAATATGGGTGGTTGTAGTCCGACTCACGAAATCCACACACTTTTTTCCCATTAAGAAGACAAATAGTTTGCATAGGCTCACACAGACTTATATCGAGAGATCATTCTACCGCATTGAGTGTCGGTTGACATAGTTTCGGACGAGGACCCGAGATTTGTCTCGAGATTTTGGAAGTACTTATACGAGGATTTGGGAACCTAGCCGAGTTTCAAGATGCAAAGACACCCTGACTAACTAACAATAACTGAGCGGACAATCCAAACTCCCGAAGACATGTTACGAGCTTGTACACTAGATTTCCAAGGATGTTGGGACTCTCACTTACCATTGGCTGAGTTTTCCTACAACAACATTTATCGGGCCACAATTGGTAGGGTGCCATATGAGGCACTATATGGACGAAAGTGTAGATCTCTACTACCTGGGAGATCAATGATCAATGGACTCCAAATGGGAAGCGAAAGTAACCAACAATTCCAAAGGTGTACTTGGTTCGGAGGCCATGGAGTAAGTCAAAATGATCAAGGAGGAATTCATACGGCATAGAGTCATCGAAAAAGTTATGCGACAAGAGGAGAAAAGATTTGGAATTCGAAGTTGGAGACAAAGTATTTCTTAGACTCTAACCACGAAAGGGGTTGATCAACCCAAAGAAAAGAGGTAAGTTGAGTTCGAGATTTGTTGGACCCTACAAGATACAACAAAGGATTGGAAAGTTAGCCTACCGACTCGAACTACCATCACAGTTTGTGGAAATGCATGACGTATTTCACGTCTCGAGATTAGAAAAGTATCGACCAGATCCCAAGCATTTCATCACACACGACACTCCTCCATTGATGGAGACCTTTTCATACACTGAGAAGCCCATTCGGATTATTGACCAACAAATACAACAACTTCGGAAGAAATGGATTCCGTTGGTCAAAGTAGTGTGGCAAAATTATAATCGAGATAAAGATACGACGTGGGAAATGGAGGAAGACCTGAAGAAGCAATATCCTGAGTTATTTCGAGAGGAATTTGGGGATCAAATTCTTTTAAGGAGGGGAGGATATGAGGCCCCTTAATTTTCAATCTTGTACGAGCATATAGCCGATATTATTGGACGACTATGTATATTCGCGACTACTTTTAACGCATCATTCTTGACGGATCATTTTTAATAATATTTTTGTGTTATATCGTCATTTTATTTATGTGGTCAATATCTTGTCTAATTACTAGTCATTTTTATTTTATTCGAATTCTATGCTAATTGATCACCTAATTGATTACTATTATTACTACTTAAGTAGTTATTAGAGACCTTAGAATTTAGAAGACTTATTTCATTAAGTGATATACATCCATTAGAAATAAGAGTTTGATTTAGAATAAGTGATTATGAAACTCATAAGTGATTGTGGAAATTATTATTATTTTGGGAATTGATATTTTACACAAATTATAATTTAAAAAAATATAAATACCATATATAAGACAAGAATGGACGACCAAGTGAAGAATTTTGGTGTAGAAATACATCTCCATCCTTATACACCTACACCATATTATACAATAAAAATAATAAGTATTACACAAGTATATTCCATGTTATTCTACATATATAATATTTTAATTACTCTTGCAATTCCCACATTTCTCCGCTACAAACATTCCCCTTAATTTCACCAACATCCCATCCGTCAATCCCACCCATACCTTAACCAACTCTTTTGTTTTCCATGCAACCAACATTTTTCAAGACATCAAACAAATCCTCATCTCCTACACTTGAATTTCCGGCCATTAGGTGCTAAAGGGATACAATTTCATTCATTTTTCAACCTACACCATTCTCTCAATTCATCCAACACTTCTCACTTTCAACACTCTTCATCTTTCAGCACTTAGACAAAAAAACACAAGAAACCCCTCATTTTCTTCCTAGGGCCGAACCAACTTGAGCTAAGGTAAGAGGATTTTCTTCTTTTATCTTCAATCCATTCTTTAAAATCTCTAAGTTTATCTCATTCATCTACTAACTTGGTGAATCTTTCTTTTTTGGGGTACTCCTACAGGTTCATATCTTCAAGAAACTAAGGAAATCAAGACTTGGTCATAAGCTTGAAGTGGACCTTCAAGCCATTTGTAGAAAACAAGAAAACAAGGTAAGAATTGTGGTTTAGTACTACCTTTTCTTTTCATCTTTTGATTTACAATTTTTAATACCAAAATATGGTTTAAGTGTTGAAAAAGGAGCTGAGTTTGGAAGCTAGAACCAATGGTTTGAAGGTGCAAAGAAATACTCTATTCTAGGCTCAACTTGTAAATCAAGACTTAAACCATTTCTAGAAAACTAAGGAAATCAAGACTTGGTCATAAGCTTGAAGTGGACCTTTAAGCCATTTCTAGAAAACAAGAAAACAAGGTAAGAATTGTGGTTTAGTACTACCTTTTCTTTTCTTGACCCTTGCTCTAAACCCTCCTTTCTTACCTCAAATGCTTCAAACCTAACTTTAAATTCTTGAAAAATTGTCACTTAGGGTCCGCCTTGAGGAGTTGTGGTCGATTTCAAGGTGGTTGAAGGAAATATCATTTCTAGACACATTAACAAGAACTATCAAATGTGGGTGGAAAAATCCTTTAGAGAACTCAAGTATTTTTGTAAAAGTTTGCATATAGTCATTGAAATTTACATGATGTGATATATATATATATATAAGTTTGTCATGTGTGTTTTAAGTATCTATGTCCAACAATTTCATCAAAGTATGATTGTTGTTCCAATTTTGCAAAAATAGGTGCATGCATGTCTGATTTATGAGATTCTTGATAAATTTTTGAATTATATGTTAATGCCTGCCTATGTACTTAGAATTTCATGTTATACTTATTTTATATTCGGATGTTAGGAAATTTATTGTTTAGATTTTGATGAATGCCATGTAAAACTTAGAATAGAAAGTTGGCACCCCATTTTTTGTTATAAAATGCATTGTAATAAATAGGGCTGCCAAAGCCGAGTTAAGTCGCCTACGCCTAACATGCAAGAAGACAATCAAGACTAGAAGGAAAACTCCGCTGCGAGACAACCGAGTATGGCAAAGAAGAGTAGACGGAACTCTCTCAAGAACCAAAGAGATGCAAATGAGTGGAGTATAAGTCAAGTCAACTCAGAAAAGCCAAGTCTCAAGTTGAAGTGACGAAGAGTCATCCAATGATTGAAATCGACTCTAAGTCACCTGGGGAAAGCAAAGAAATGCAAAATCAAAGTCGAGATAATCTGAAAAAGATCCGTTGCACGTAAATCAAGAGAATTACTTAAACAAGTAATTTCTCCATACCACCTTTCTCGAGTGCCCAGTCGAGGAAGCGTGCAAAAGGAATGAACCAATGGGAAGCACTACACCGTGTCGAACTCGAAAAGGTGAAAAATAATTCATACGAGGAAATGGCAATTCCAAGAACTGCAACAAGACAAGCCAACGACGCAAGTGACTTTCAAAAATAAGCCTATCTCTTCAACGGGCAAATTTTTGAAAGATCACTATAAAAGGCCGAGAAATGACATTGAGAAAATAAGACGGACTGAACCAAGAACGTTCAAGCAATTATTAGAAAATCAAAAATATTCTCAATCCTCAAGCCTACACTACGAAGAACATCAATCCAACACTCACCGCGTGAAGGAAAGATAACTTCAATCGGTTGAAGAGGAAAATACTTGAAAAAATCAAGGGTCTACATTCCACGAAGGATTGTAGGAAGGTTCAAGGTCGAACCAAGTTTTGAGCTTTTGGAGGGCTTCGTGATCAAATCCAAAGAGCTTGAGCAAGTGAGTCTGTAGTAGCAAGGCAAAATGCCTTGTGAAGAAGCCGAGTCGTCACGAGAAGCCACCGAGTGATCAAGGCGTCTCGGATCGAGTCCCAAAGGATCAAGTCACCGTGTGATCAAGACTTGTATCTCGGATCATTACCACTTTGTATACTTGATCAATACCTAGTGGATTCCTCCAGGAGTTGGAGAAGAGAGGAGTAGAAGAATTACCCCATCTTCGAACCTCTCGTAAAAATTTCATTGTGTCATTTACATTTCAACACTTTAATTCTTGCATCTTAATTGTTTAAATCTGGATAAATTTGCTATCCACTTGATAATTTCTAAGTACTAAACCAAGCACTAAATCCTTGCTTAACCAAACTTAAGGGTGTTAAGTCTTCCGCTGAAATCAAAACCACAACAGTTAATTTAGACCCAACAACCGAGTTATTCCATCAACAACTCGATTGAGTCCGTTGAGAGACTAACTCTACTTGATTAACTAAATTGGTTGTCCATCAAGGACACAAAGTGTAGTATCAACTCGGATATTTAAAAGGACTAAATCGAAAATTTGGTAAGGTTTATTCAACCCCCTTCTAAACCTTACACTTACACCCCTTGGGACCTACAAGTGGTATCGGAGCGGTTGGTTCATTGAACCCTCCGCATGACCGGTTCTTGAACTAGATCTCCAAACTTTTCAAAGTCCGCTTTAGTACTTAAACCTTCAAAACTCTTTTTATCATTAAAAGTTATTACCATGGAAGCAAATTTGACACGCATCCCTATGTTCACTATTGAAGAATTTGATGATTAGAAAATTCGTATGCAGCTCATCTATCAAAGATTACATGATGAGATGTGGATAGTGATAGAGGATGGGCCACTGCAAATCTTAAAGGTGAACACAACATTGTAAGAAGAGTGCATTTGAAGGAGAAGAGGATGTTGCTCCCCACCAGGTCATGGTTGAAAAACCAAGAACTGAATGGACAAATGATGACAGAAAAGATACAACCTGGACAATGTAGCCAAGGATATCCTTTACAAAACTTTAGACAAAGCCATGTTCAATAAAGTCAAATCATGCAAAACGGCTAAAGAAATCAGGACAAGCTAACATTGATTTGTGAAGGTTCGAGCAAATCAAAGAAAACAAATTATCAATAATGTGTCAAAAATTTGAGAATTTCAAAATGATCTCGATGAGAAAACCTGGATCAATTGGATGCTCGGTTCATAGAAATCACCAATGAGCTATCTCACTTGGAAAGGAATATACACGAAAATGTGTGTATGAAGATCCTAAAAAGTCTTCCAAATTGAATGGGAAATGAAGGTCATGGCACCGAGACATTCCATGGACCTATCAAAGACATCCAACCATGAATTATTCTCGGACCTCAAAGCCTACGAGTTTGAGCCGAGAAGAAAACACCAGGAAGAGACAGTTGTACCCAAAACAATTTGCTCTAATTGTTAAAGATGGGAAGAGAGCCGAGGTCAAAGAAGTCATTGATCCGGAAGAAATAGCCCGATGGTTAAGAGGTTCAACAAGTTCTTCAATAAGAACTACAAGAGAGAAAGGGCGAATCTTCCGTAAGACACTCGGCTCACTCCAAATCAAGGGAAGATAGGCCAACCAAGAGAATGATCATCAAAAAGTCAATATCAAAGGGTGACAATCCAAGAATGGAAAGAGTCGATCAAAAGGTTGAATATCTATCTTTGGAACTCAGACAACCAGGTCACTATGCCATTGATCGCCCATATCCCTGTAGTCAACAAATACAGAATGAAGAAGAAAGAAAGGTCTTCGAGAGAAAGAAGACAAGAAAAGAGAAAGGCAATGTTGGTCGAAGAGATCAAAAAAAGCAAACAAGTCAAAAGACATAGCCGATTGAGGAAGCGAAAGCCGACTATTCAAGTGACTCGAAGAAGAAGCCTTGATCCGCTTGATGGCCAAGGAACAAGATCAACTCGACCAAGAAGATGAGGTACACTCTAACTCATCAAACTCGGACTCTAGTGATAGTGATCGTGACACACACACTTCATCACCCACTGATCTTTATGATTCATTAGGCAAAATGATGAAAGATTTTGAACACATTAAATCCTCACACACACTATTAAATGAGGAAAACAGCCTACTCAAGAGCCAAAACTCAAAGCTGACTAAGGAGCTGAGTACTCTAAGTCAAATAGCTGATGAGAATGAAAGTTTAAAGGCTGAAAATGCTAAATTAATAGCGAAATTGCTGCCATAGAGAAGAGGAGAATGACCTCAAAATGTTATTGCCTCATTCACTAAGGCATCTAAATCATTGGATGATCTTATTATGAGTCAAAGAGAATGTGGAGACAAGACAGGCTTAGGATTTAATTCCTCTGTGCTATGTCAAACCTCAAAAGTAATTTTGGAAAAAGGATCTTCAAGCAATGAAGAGTCTAAAAAATCCAAAACTCTAAATGTTGCACACACATTCACTCCAAAGCACAATTACAAGCAAACTGGCCTTGGTTATAAAGGAAAAGGAAAAACCGATTGAGTGCGGCCCCGAAAGGACAAATGAGAAGAGATTCACCCGAGTTCCTCAAAAACTCCAAACAGAAAATACTCAGTAAAGAAGAAGCGAGCTACCAAAACCCTTAAAATCCATAAAAGAAATACATATGATGGGAATGGTAGAAAATATCCAAGCCAAGTGATTGGAATAATGTAAACTATCGGATAGACTTATGGAATATAAGCCCAAATGGCAAAGGCCTAGAACTCAAGAAAGGCCATTCCAAAAGTATAAGAGCTTTAATCAAAGACACATATGCACCTAGGCACTACACTCGAGACACCACAATTACCCAAAGAAGGCGATTGCTAAAACTTATACACAGCATACGACAAAAGAGACAAATTTGTATGAACCTAGAATCCCCAAGCAATTTGCCAGGATTAATTATGATTATGGTACGACAGATGGCAACCCCTTAGAGTAAAATCATTTGGCTATAAGTTGGTTGGATCATCTTACAATTCTAACCCCTCGGGACCTGCATAAGTATGGGTACCTAAAACTTAATTTCCTTGATTGCGGGTTCAAGGAATGCAGTGAGTGCCAAGGAACCTGGTACATGGATAGTGGTTGTTCCGGACATATGACAGAAATAAGAAAAATCTGTCAAAATTCAAGGAAGTTAAAGGAGCAAAAGTCATATTTGGAGGAAATGAAGCTCCTGGTGAAATAAGAGGCATTGGATCCATCAAGAAGAATGGATTAGAAATCACGGATGTTGCATATGTTGAAGGACTCAACTTCAACTTATCGAGCATCGATCCAACTCGCGTGACAAGGGCTACAATGTTGGATTCAACATGGGTGTATGCCAAATCAATGATCTTGAATCGAATGAAGTTGTATTGTAAGGATGCGGACAAAAGAACATGTATGTAGTAGATTGGTCAACCGCTACACATAGCACCCGTCTATTAGCAAAGAGCACAAATGAATCAAGTTGGATGTGGCACAAAAAGCTAAGTCACCTAAATTTCAAAACGATTAACAAGCTTGCAAGAAGTAATCTTGTGGAAGGACTTCCGGACTCGGATACAAGAAGGAGAGTATATGTGATGCATGTCGAAGGGAAAACAAATCAAATCTTCATTCAAAGAAAAGACATGCCCATCTTCAACAAGAATATTGCATCCGCTACATATGGATCTATTTGGCCCAGTGGAACTAGCTAGCATAAGTGGAAAGAAATACACCTTGGTGGTAGTAGATGACTACTCGCATTGTATTGAAAATGGTATTGGTCATGAACTATCGCAGCAAGGACTCCACAAAGCAGAATGGAGTTGCGAGAAAGAAGGAACAAACTCTCAAAGAAGCAAGAGGACCATGTTAGTCAAGCGGGGTTACCAAAAAGATTTTGGGTGAAGCAATCAACACAACTTGCTACACTCAAAACAGATGTATGATAAAATGTACAAATGACAAAGACTCCTATGAGATTTGGGTGGAAGAAAACCAAATGTTGCATATTTCGAATATTTGGATGTAAATGCTTCATCCACAACAATGGCAAAGACAATCTAAAGGCTTTCGATGCTAAAGTGATGAAGGTATCTTCTTAGGATACTCAATTTGAAAGCAAAGCCTACTGAGTACTCAACAAAAGGACTATGGTTGCGGAAGAATCCATTCATGTGGTATTCAAGAGCCAAATGTAAATGGAGAAAACATTGAAGAGTCACCGATAAGTGAATCATCCAACCATACTGAAAGGGTCCCTATCTTTGAAGTCAAGCCGGAATTATAAATTGAAAAAAGATGAGATAGTCAATCTCAAAAACAATGAAATTTTGCGGCTAAGTGATTACGAGAGAGTCAACACAAAGAACACACAATTAAAGACAATCAATCCAAATAACTTACTCCAACCCGATGTAAGATGGCCGAGAGACCATCCACGAACTTGTCATTGGGGATATAAGAGAAGGTGTCAAAACAAGATCCAGAACTCAACAAGAAGCCATGTTCACATGCTTTATCTCGCAAAATAGAGCCCAAAGATGTGTTACAAGCATTGGATGACATGCATTGGATTCAAGCTATGCAAGAAGAGTCTGAATCGGTTTGAAAGAAATAAAGTATGGGAATTAGTTCAAAGACCCACACATCAAAATGTTATTGGTACCAAATGGGTGTTCGAAACAAGATGAACGAGGAAGGTTACGTGGTAAGAAACAAGGCAAGACTAGTAACCAAAGGATATTGCCAAGAAGAAGGAATAGATTTTGATGAAACATTTGCTCTCGTAGCAAGACCGAAGCTATAAGGATGTTTCTTGCCTATGCGACTCACAAGAATTTCATTATATATCGAGATGGATGTATAAAGTGCATTCCTAAATGGTTTATTGGAAGAAGAAGTGTATGTTGAACAACCTCCAGGATTTGAGCAGAAGACTCTTGGAGATAAGGTGTACAAACTCAAGAAAGCCTTGTATGGATTGAAACAGGCACCCGAGCATGGTATGATACTTTGTCACAATTCCTAACTGAAAATAGATTCACAAAAGGAAAAGTAGATAGAACACTTTTCGAATTCAAGACAAAAAGAGTATACTTGCTTGTTCAAATATATGTGGATGACATCATTTTTGGATCCACAAAACAAAGAGTCAGTGTGAAAAATTTTCAAACCTCATGCAAAGTAAATTTGAAATGAGCATGATGGGAGAGTCGACATTCTTTCTTGGACTCCAAGTGAAACAACTGAAGGATGGAACCTTCATAAGTCAAACAAAATACACCAGAGACTTAATGAAGAAATTTGGTATGGAGTACAAGTCTTCCGTGAAAATACCAATGAATACATCACCAAAATGGACATGGATGCAGATGGCAAGCCCGTAGATCAAACAAGATACTGAGCACTTATTGGATCATTGCTCTATCTTACAAAGAAAAGCGGGCCGGACATCACCTTTGTTTGTAGGTGTATGTGCAAGATTTCAATCGCTCCAAAAGAGAGCCATATGACAACAAACTAAGAGAATATTGAGATACTTGAAAGGAAGCCAAGAAGTTGGCTTATGGTATCCAAAGGAAGGTGGATTCAAGCTAATTGGCTATTCGAGACTCGACTATCTTTGGATGCGAGTTGACGATAAAAAGCACCTCGAGGCACATGTCAAATGCTAGAAACAGTGATTTCTGGTTTAGCAAGAAGCAAAATTCAATAGCCACCTCTACAAATTGACGAGAATACATAGTCATGGGCAAACACAGTTGCCCAAGTCCTATGGATGAGACAAAGAACTAAGAGACTATGAAGTTGAGGAAAAAGAAATTTCAATCATGTGTGATAACACAAGTGCAATTGCAATCACTCAAAATCCTGTGTTGCACTCAAGAACAAAGCATATCGATGTCGATATCACTTCATAAGAGATCATGTTGAAAAGAAGGACATCATCTTGGAATATATCTCAACCGATAAACAATTGGTGACATCTTCACAAAACCATTATGTGAGTCAAGATTTGAAGAACTCAAACATGAGTTGGGGTTAATTGAGTGAGTTAACATTGAGAAGACTCAAAGAAAAGAAATGGAACACAAAAAGGGAAAAAGAGTGAACTCACAAATCAAATAAGTAAATCACCGTATTGAAAAGACAAATATACCAAGTCAGTTGTTAGCCGAGTCACTAAGAGAACTGTGAGAAGAAGAGTTAAATCAGCTAAGGGATAAGTTGAGTCACTTATGAGCAAAGTGACAAAAACGCATCGTTTTTTCTTGAAATGGAATGTTTTTAAGAATGACAAGCATAATGATGATGTGTACGACATAAAGCCGCACACCAAGCTTATGATTGGATATAAATGCTTTGTCGCATTAAATACGAGACATTAAATGCTAAATAGGCGTGCAAAATCTAAACCGTTGATTTCGATCACATTTCAAAAACCACCCGCACGCCCTTTCATAAACCATACTTAAACCATTTTCGTCCATTTCTCTCACACACTACCAAACTGTTCATTTCTCTCTCGTCGGCAGCAAAGGCAAAAATTCTCTCAAAACCCTATCTATCTTCAAATCAATCTCTAAGTTTTCTTTGATAAAATCCTGAAAAATGGCACCAACCTATGATTTTACCAAGGTAGGAAAGCAAATCCACACCGGTCTCATCGTGGATTTCGACGGCGTGGTGAAACAGGTCCGATGACACCCTAGTAAAGAAAATTGCCGAGAAATTGGAAACGCCTCTGAAATCGCTTTTACGATCTTTGGAATATCCGATGACCTATGTGGAGGAGGTCGCACGATTCCACGTGAATGCCGAGATTCACGATGAAGGGATAAAGTCATCTGCTCACGGAAAGCGGCTCACCATCTCTCGCCAAGGATTTGGTTGAACATCGCTCACTACCAACGGAAGGAGCATCGAAAATTAACGGCCGATGTAAACCTTGCCGCTTTGCTTAGAAGAAATAGCCAAGCCCGACTATGCTTTGATAAAATAGTTTACACAAAGAAACAAGAGGTCACTTGAAGGAGGACTATCACAAGTTGTTGGACATAGTTGCCAAATGTATTGACATCAAATTTGGCGACTTTGACCAATCACAAAAGCAAAGTTGATCGTGAATGGCCGCGATCATTGAAGAAAGGAAAATAAATCAAAATTTGAGTTTGTCTACAAAGCAGACTATGCCATAATGTAGGGAACAAATCCTTCAAGGAAGATGGCACATTTGGAGGATCCCTAGGATATGGCCTGGTGATTGGCCGGATGATGGAGGTGAAAGGAGTCCTCTTAGACATGGAAAGGCGTTCCATGTTAACAAGAGGATGTTCAGATCAAACCTCTCAGCGCGCGCAGAAGAGAGCCTACGCCAAGAGAGGCGACACGAGTGAGGGGGAATCACCGACCCTCAAGATACAATTGTTTCCTCTCCACCAAAGAAGAAAATCGCCCTGCACTAAGAAGAAGATCACGCTCTCCCGCAAAGAAAGAAAGTCAAATCTGCTCCTCGCCCCGCAGCGAAGTCACCGCCCCTGCAGCCGTGTCTCCCCGCCTCACAGCTGCGGTCGAGAAGGACTCTCAACTACCTTCTCGGATCGTCAAAAGAGGAGATCTGAAAAGCCAAGACGGCCAGCTCCTCGAAGAAAACACTAGCACCGCCCCCACCACCCAAGACTCGAAAAAATCTCTGAACCGAAATCCCTCGGTACAAACTAGAAGACGAAGAAGAATCATCAAGCGCTCCGAGCTTGAAAAACCGGGCCGAGTCACCACTCACCGAACAAATACTTAAACTATTTGAAGCAATCGAGTCCCCGATGTAATTGATGAAACATGCTAAAAGTCTCATCAAGGCGATCGCAGAGGCAACTCAAGAAATAGTTGTAGTCCGCGCAATGAGACACAAAGAAGGCGATAGAGCGATAGTGATGTGATGATCCTATCTCCACCTTACCAAGACATCCAAAATCGTCTGCGTGAGTGGAGGAAATGGAAATGAGTAAATCAAGGAACAGTTCCAACGGCCCGAGTTTATAGAAGAAGAAGAGGAACTCGTTAAACTTCCTTGGACTAACCACCGTGATCCCAGTACCGGATGAAGACAAGCGCACGAGACATCCCGCAGATCTTCAAGGACAAGGAGAAGGAAAGACAGACGAGAGGAAGGCGAGGCACGGGAGAAGGCCAAAGATCTCCCTATCTCCGCACCACGTAACACACACATCCTCTCCTTGATGTCTTATCCGATGTGATGAGGATCCTGACTCGCTTCCGCCACGTAAGAGTTGCAAATGCAGCAAGCATTGCACGAATCCGAGAATCCTTCACGAGCAAAGATTAATGGAGGGACCAGGAGAGTCCTCCGAACACAAATGAAATTGATCCAATGGGAGTGGTTCAAAGAATCGCCACCGTTGTTGCTGCCACCACTTCCCCACTCACTCGGAAGAAGGCAAGGAATCGATGAAACCGGGATAGTGGGGACCCCAATCAGCCAACCCCTATTGAAGGTGTTTTACCACCTTCCCAATGGCTGAACACTCAATAGAAATAGCCGGGAGTTTGGAGATGAGTGACCCCATTCCAAGTCACTCACCGGGTGCGCCCCGAGGGGGAAACTCCTCCACTGCAGCAAGGCCGGAGAATGCCGCATGACTCAACACCAAATCCAGGAGGCGAAGTGGAGAAAGTACAAACACTAAACGAACAGCAAGTTGTCACACTAACGGCTCGCAGGCGATTGAGACCCCATCTCTCACCGAGGTGCCAACCGCTCCGGAAGGCTAATGACGCCGCCGATGCGATCGAGGCACGGAAGAATGACCCGGGAGTTAACACTGGGCGATGAAAGTGCAATCCATGGGGTTGAGACTCCAATGGATGCCACCACAGAAGACCCTAAGACAGTGACACACGTCGAATCGGGAGGTCCAGGCCTCGCCGTAGTGGAGACTGCGAGGAGGTAATGAAGGCCCACGGAGGTTGAGACTTCCCGGGTAAAGAAGTCAAGTAGAGAACATCCCTCCCGCTATCATCGACCCATCCGAAAAGGAGATAAGCGCGCTTCATGATTCCCAGGACAATCCCGATGTAACCTTTCCGGGATAAGAAGCGACGAAGAAGTTTGAGTCATCCCCCCGATGACTCCAAAAGACTCACCGCGGATGTTCCAAGCACGAGCAAGTCGATCCCAAGACTACTCGTCAAACCTTTAATTTTGATGATGAACCACCAATGGAAATCTCATCATCTTCCGATGACGCTCGATACGGCCGAGGACCGCCACTACTCAATTGGAGAAACCAACAGACCAACGAAGTCATTGTTAAACAAATGAGGCTCAAAGCCAAGTCGGGTCCACTTCACAAAAGACCCCAAGAGACAGAGTCCATGCGCGAGCTCCCAAGCTGCAGCGAGTTCTACTCCAAAAGGAACTTCACGCGCACCTCTCATCATTGAACAAATACCGATTGGGTCGTGATGATTCCTTTATAGAATCTTTACCTTTCTCTCGGAGGTACCCGACCTCCCAAAGAGTCGAGAAAACGAGCTCGCACGCTTCCATAGACCAGCTCTGTTATTCCATCGTGTACCATTGTTCCACTGATTATGACTTTGACGCCGCATGGCCATCAACCGCAACGGAAGAATCACCAAGTCCGCGGTGTTCAAGGCATTATTTGCCGAGATTGAACGGATGGAGAGGCATCGAGCCTCTATGGACATGCGATCGACAACAGAGATGCCAATCTTATCCGACTTAAGAGGCATAACAATCCGGATCGGGGAATGGTGGCAACAAAGAAAAACAATGTGTGTGGAACAAGTTAGATACTTGAGGACATTGTTCAACAAGTCACTTGTATGGAGAGCCGAGAATGCTTGATGCAAAAACGAAGTTGAGAGAACACATTGAGCACATGCATGAAGCTCACACTCGCGAGATAAAGTCTGCTGCGTGAGCAAAATAAGAGTGATCTACTGACGTTTGGAAGAAAACATGAATAGAAAATTCAGCCTTCTCATGGCCCGAGATGAAGCTAATTTCAGCAGAGTCCAACGCTACTCGATCCGAATTTCGTCTTTGCATACTCCGCAGCGACTGAGACAGAACTCTACCATCAAAGAGCTCGACTTCCCGCTTGCCAAGATGTTTCAGTGTCCCTCTCTCTTTTGATGATGCCAAAAAGGGGGAAGAGGAATACCTTAAAGCACATAAGAGATCGGAAGGCTGAAAAAGAGGATGATCAATTGCAAAGGGAAAGATAGGCCGAGGAAGCGAAACAAAAGAAAGGAAAATCTGTTGAGGGGGAAGGATCGAAAGATGTGACCTTGATGATTGCACAAACCCCCAAAAGGTCTTGTCACACCGACATTATCAATAGCAAACTCCCCGTGACTACGCCACTCCAACACTCTGCTATATCTATGGCCGAAAAGAGAAAGACAATTGAAGCGGGGATGGAGGAAGTGGAAGGAAGAATGGATGCCCGGGTTATGAACATCTTGAAACAACATGGAGGCATTCCAAGAGAAGAGACACTTATGCCATCTCGGATGTCGGGACGAGCCACGATCGATTGATGAATTTAAAATGCTCGCATCTCTGTTAGGACTTGTCTTGGGAAAAGGGTCTCACGTTATGTGAAGAAGGCGACAGCAGAGACTACACGGCAATCACTCTGCTTGGTCACTCCGCTGGTCACTCACCGGGAAAGAAGAAGACCCCGTACAATACACGCCCGGAGGTAGAGGAAGAAGCGTGGTGGAGGAAGAGGTTTCGACTCCAGGCCTCCGCCCAAAACATTGAATACGTAGATCCGGCAAGAAAGGAGGGATCTCTTCAATGGTCTTGACCAAATAGCAAATTTGCAAGTGGCTAAAAGTAATCTTGAGTATGCGAAAAGAATAGAAGAAGAAAATAAGAGACAAACTCAGCTATGGGAGGAAAGACAAGAGAGATTAAGAAGAGATGAAGCTGCCAGAAGGCATATGAAAAGAAGAAGAAGGCAAAAATGACGATGAGAAAAAGAGAAGAAGAAGCGAAGATCTTGAACAAGATGAAAGAAGGAGATAATGAATGAGATGAAGTGTTCTTTGTCCACCCCTTCATGTATTTTATGATGTAAATACATACTATGTAAGTTTTCTGCAATAAAGCTATAAATTCTTTATTTTCTGTGTAGACAAATGTTTGCTCGATACACCTTGTAAAACAAGCCAGTAAAAGAACAAGAATGTTATGATCAATAAAAAGATTGATTCTACGCATGCATTCTATGTGAATACACTATCTGTATGTATCTTTGCTATTTGCATTTTTGAATGGTTTAAGTTTTGGCATCATCAAAAGGGGGAAATTGTTAGGAAATTTATTATTTAGATTTTGATGAATGCCATGTAAAACTTAGAATAGGAAGTTGGTACCCCATTTTTGTTGTAAAATGCATTGTAATAAATAGGGCTGGCCAAGTGAGTTAAGTCGGCCTACGCCCTAACATGCAAGAAGACAATCAAGACTAGAAGGAAAACTCATTGAGAGACAACTTAGTATGGCAAAGAAGAGTAGACGGGTACTCTCTTTGAAGAAGCGGTGAGATGTAGCCGAGTGGAGTATCGGTCAAGTCAACTCGAGAAAAGCCAAGTCTCAAGTTGAAGTGACGAAGAGTCATCCAATGATTGGAAGCTGACTCTAAGTCACCTGGGAAAGCAAAGAAATGCGGTCAAGTCGAGATAATCAAAAAGATCATTTGCCGAAATCAAGAGAATTACTTAAACAAGTAATTTCTCCATACCACCTTTCTCGAGTGCTCGATCCCGAGAAGCGTGCAAAAGGAATGAACCAATTGGAAGCACTACACCGTGTCGAACTCGAAAAGGTGAAAAACACTTCATACGAGGAAATGGCAATTCCAAGAATCGCAACAAGACAAGCCAAACGATCGCAAGTGACTTTCAAAAATAAGCTATCTCTTCAACGGGCAAATTTTTGAAAGATCACTATAAAAGGCCGAGAAATGACATTGAGAAAATAAGACGGACTGAACCAAGAACGTTCAAGCAATTATTAGAAAATCAAATATTCTCAATCCTCAAGCCTACACTACGAAGAACATCAATCCAACACTCACCGTGAAGGAAAGATAACTTCAATCGGTTGAAGAGGAAATTACCAAAAAATCAAGGGGTCTACATTCCACGAAGGATTGTAGGAAGGTTCAAGGTCGAACCAAGTTTTGAGCTTTTGGAGGGCTTCGTGATCAAATCCAAAGAGCTTGAGCAAGTGAGTCAGTAGTAGCAAGGCAAAATGCCTGTGAAGAAGCCGAGTCGTCGAGAAGCCACCGTGAGTGATCAAGGCGTCTCAGATCGAGTCCTAAAGGATCAAGTCACCGTGTGATCAAGACTTGTATCCTGGACTGTTACCACTTTGTATATCTTGATCAATACCTAGTGGATTCATCCGGGGAGTTGGAGAAGAGAGAGAGTAGAAGAATTACCCCATCTTCGAACCTCTATAAAAATTTCATTGTGTCATTTACATTTCAGCACTTTAATTCTTGCATCTTAATTGTTTAAATCTGTGATAAATTTGCTATCCACTTGATAATTTCTAAGTACTAAACCAATCACTAAATCCTTGCTTAACCAAACTTAAGGGTGTTAAGTCTTCCGCTGAAATCAAAACCACAACGGTTGAGTTAATTTAGACCAACAAATGAGTTATTCTATCAACAAATTTCGATTGAGTCCGTTGAGAGACTAACTCTCTGATTAACTAAATTGGTTGTCCATCAAGACACAAACATTGTAATAGTATCAACTCGAATATTTAAAAGGACTAAATCAAAAATTTGGTAAGGTTTATTCAACCCCCATTCTAAACCTTACACTTACACCCCTTGGGACCTACACTGGAAAACTTGAAAATATATGAAAAATTGAGCTATTGGACCTTGTATGCAAAATTTGCAAAGTTGGAGGACTAAATTGCAAAATTAAAAATTGTGAAAAGTACCTCTGTAAAAATCGAAAAATTGGATTGTATATTAAAATATTACATTTTAAGATAATAGCAAAAGTTTAGGGGTTTTGAGATGATAAAAACCAACCCTTGAAAGCCTAAGGACTCAATTGAGTAATTTTGAAAGTTTAAGGACTAAAAATGAGTTTTTCAAAATTGTTCAAGGACTTCTCTGTAAAATTATAAATTTTAATATGTGTCAACTGAAAAACTCATATTTTGAGTAAATTCCAAATATGAAAGTGTTTTGAGTAAAGAAAACCAAATTTGGAAATTTTGGGGACTAAAATATAACAATTCTAACACTCAAGGGCTAAAACAAAATTTCTAGGATTAATACAATACATGTAACTGGAAAAACCACTTAATCTCAATATTATAACATTTTGAACTTATAATTCAAGTTTCATAACAAACGGACCCCAAAAAAAGCCTTAAGGGCAAAAATCAAAAATTAGACTAGAAATGGAATTTTCAAAAGTTAAGGAACTTAAACTGAGACTTTTTCAAAACATTATTTGTCCCAATAATCCCTTGTCGTAAGTGATATTTTTAAATAAGAATCACATCAAAATCTCTTCCGATTTGTGAGATCCAAATATTTCAAGTTCGGGGCCAAAAACGATAATTTTGACAAAAAGGGGACCAAATTGGAATTTATTTAAAACTCGACCCCTGACTCTTTGAAAAACTGATTGTCTGGATAATTTGAAGAGTTTAGGAACTAACCTTATATTTTTACGAGGTAAAGACTAAAATGTATTCGATTTCAAACCCGAAAAATACTAGTTTTTCCAAAACAGGGCCACTTATGAAATTTCCTTTTATCAAGGAACTCAAATTAATTATTTACCTTCTTACAGCCCTGAAATTTACTTAATTATATTTAATTATATAATTTTTAGTTTTCACAAAGTTTCCAAACCTTAACGGACTCCTTACCCGAATCTTACACATTACGCGTGGCGACTTCCTCGCCTTATAACCATTTGAACTTTCTAAGAGGTTGAGACCTCCCGCATAAATATCGGGTCCACCAAATCAACTGAAGCATGGGTTATCCTCCCGATAATTAGCTTCACTTAATATATTTACACTGACAATGATACTGAACACTCGCGTAAATAAACTTAACTTATTTACACCTTGTATTGTTCTTGTATGAATTGTATATTGTATTCGACTACCTTGTTGACATATTATAGCTCTGTGAACCTACTTGCTTGAGTCAACTTGGTGTGTCGAGCTCACAGTCGGAGTGGACTAATCGCGTATTGGAAGGATAGCTCGGTTGCTACTCCATTTATCGGCCCCACCGTCCCTAATCTCACCACCGTAGGATGGAGTTACGAGAAAGAACGAAGGAATCATAATCGATCCACACGATTCTGGAGTTGCTCAAGCGTTTATTTGCTTGGGTTGGCGTTACACTCCGTACGTAATCACTACTTGAATCACTCGGGTTGGCGTTACATTTCATACACAATCACTTCTTAACTTGCTCGAATACCATTCATGGTGCTTGAATTTTCATGAACTGTTTTCAACAAGTTATAAACTACTATATTATTTTGGAATATCACGTTGCTTGCGAATTGTGTGTGATGCACACATCATGAACCATGCATTCTTCATCTAACTGTTTTCTTGCATTGATATAAGCCACACTTATACGCGAACACCTATCCACCGAGAATTTTTGTCTTACCCCGCCTTTTGAAGACGTGGAAGAAGTAAATCAGACTACGGAGTAATCCATATCCATGCCCCATCCCGACTTCTTGAAGATTTCCTTTAATTCTAGCTTGTTGTTGTAAGATATATGTGGCCCACGTGCCATATATTTTTATTAGATATTAAATAAAGTGATATTTTAATATCTACATAATTGGTTTAAATAATTAATATATTTAACATATAAGTTGTATCAGTTTTAGGGTCAGTTATAGAGTTGGTTTCTAAACCACCTCTACACGTTGATAGAACGTGTAATCTGTCGATTTCTTCGAAAGAAGTTTTTGGCAGAATAACTGCTCAAGAAACTGGTCCTCTCTATGCCAATAAAAGGACTCATCAGATTCTTTGTCTATCATCTGAAGAATTTTATGTCTGTGGGATTAACGAAGGCCAAGAAAGAGAAACCTATTTCTTATATCTTCAAGAAAATCGATCATCTGATCATGGCTGCTCAAAGTTAGTACCCTAATTATGAATTAATTGTGAAAATCATGAAGTTCAAGATCCGGGATTCGATTTTGTTTTTTTCGATTTTATGTACAATTATGCTTACATGTGGTATCAGAGCACTCGGTTTAAGAACTCGTGATTTTCCAATTATGATTAAGGGTTTTCTAATTTTGTATCCATATGAATTACGTTTTTTCTTATATGAATTATGTCCTGTTATTAAATTCATATTTCCGCTGCGTGTATGATCTACGGAAAGGTTTTATTAATCTGGTTTAATATGCATCTGTTGGTTTAGTTATGTTTTAAATATGGGATTCACGTATATTCCATGTTTAAGCTATGCGGTGGTGCTTTAATATCATGAGAATCAGATTGTTGATTAGGATTTGAAGTTATTTGGATAATATTTAGTTTGGTGGTCCCCATTAACACATTATCTTATCATCTTATTATGGTGTCGGTTTTATAATGTTCATATACATTGCATGAATTTTGATGCTTTCTTGTACGACTTTATATATTTAAAATTATGATCCCACTTTTGTTGGTTATAAGTATGTGTATGTGTTTGAAGTGGTTTCGTATCAGTATTTATACATACACACGAATTTCATACCAATGGCATTGATCAAGCCTATTTATGAACGAAAATCTGATGATGATGACTAGAGCTTTACGTATATTCTTGTGTATAAATGTATGATGCATATATTCAGAATCCATTGGACATTGTTTAACACATGCTTTATAAATCGTTTTTCTGAATGATTAATTACGTTTTCATTGCAATTCAAATACCGAACTTTGTATTTGAAATTTATATGATATATGGTTAGTTAGTCATCAAAGTGGCCTAACCATGAAGTCAATCTTATTATATAACACTTATTATTTAATTTGATGTCTATATTATGAATAATTTGTTAGTCACCAAAGTGGCCAAATTAGAATGTACTTATAGATGTTAAATTAAATAAAATTTCATTTACCCATGATTATGTGATGCTATTAATCAAAATGACATTATGATATTTTGTAGTGGGTATATTGAACTTCATTGATTATAGAATATTTACGAATCGCCCAAAGGTTGATCAATTATTTTTATAATTAAGAACATAACCGTGGATAATTAATATATCACGGTTAGATGTGTTTAGTATATCCAAAGATTGCGAGCATGTCTAATTTAAGTATATTTAATTACCAATCAAGTGAATTCAACTTTTAGCATCAACTACGCTTAATGTAGTGCATTGTTGGATCACCTAAAGGAGAACTTCAATGTACATTTATTGTTTCATCCGAATCTATAGTATGTAATCTCAAAGCATTAATGATCAATCAACTCTTTTAATTGCGAAAGACGTATTCCCGTTTTCTGTTCATTCGCATGCTTCGTCAGTTCCAGTGTATAATGGGCTTAACTTCTCTGAATGGTGCGAGCAAATCCAATTTCACCTTGATGTCTTGGATCTT
Source organism: Rehmannia glutinosa (assembly GCA_016081115.2). Taxonomy (NCBI): domain Eukaryota; kingdom Viridiplantae; phylum Streptophyta; class Magnoliopsida; order Lamiales; family Orobanchaceae; genus Rehmannia; species Rehmannia glutinosa. The sequence continues at coordinate 105,607,585 of CM071926.1, forward strand.
GACTTAGCACTTCAAGTTGAGAAACCCGCTGCTATTACTGACTCTAGCAGTGATGTTGAGATATCTGTCCATCTCGCTAGGAAAGATTAAACAGATGAGCCTCGATGTTTATGTGGATGAGTATAGCAAACAACATCAAGTCTACCCTTCCTCACACTAAAAATGCTAAGGAATTCATGAAATTAGTAGGAGAACGTTCTCAAACTGCTGATAAGTCTCTTGCTGGGACATTAATGGCTACCTTGACCACCATGAAGTTTGATGGTTCTCGTAGTATGCATGAGCACGTCATTGAAATGACAAACATTGCAGCAAGACTAAAGTCCTTAGGGATGAACGTGGATGATAACTTTCTCGTGCGATTTATCTTAAATTCACCGCCTCCAGTTGGTCCGTTCCAAATGAACTATAACACCATGAAGGACAAGTGGAATGTGAATGAACTTCATGGTATGCTAGTTCGGACGAAAAACATGATTAAGAATAAGGGGATTCATTTTGTTCATCTCGTTACCAATCAAGGAGCTGGTAAGAAAGCCAGAATAAAGAAAGGAAAGGGCAAGAAAGGACCATTTAAAGTGAATGAGTCAAATGCCCAAGTCCAGAAAAAGGAACACAGCAACCTTAAGTGTCGTTTCTGTGGAAAGCCAGGACACTTCCAGAAAGATTGCCTGAAACGTAAGGCATGGTTCGAAAAGAAAGGTTTGATTAACGCTTTCGTATGTTTCGAATCAAATTTAGTTGAAGTTTCTCATAACACTTGGTGGCTTGATTCGGCTGCACCACTCATGTTTCAAATACGATGCAGGGATTCCTTACGACCCAAACCATAAATCCAAATGAAAAGTACGTCTTTATGGGAAATCGAGTCAAAGCTCCAGTTGAAGCCATTGGAACTTATCGCCTGATTTTAGATACTGGACACCATTTAGATTTGTTTCAAACTCTTTATGTACCTTCTGTTTCTCGAAATTTAGTTTCTCTTTCCAGACTTGATTATGTTGGATACTCTTTTAATTTCATAATGGATGTTTCGATTTGTTCAAACAAAACCTTCTTATTGGTTCTCGTGTTCTTAATGATGGCCTATATAAATTTAGGCTTGATAATCTTTTTGTTGAGACTCTTTTAACCCCGCATCATAATATTGGAACTAAACGTGGTTTAGTAAATGAAAATTCTACTTACTCGTGGCATAAACGTTTGGGGCATGTTTCCAAAGAAAGGTTAGAAAGATTGGTAAAGAATGAAATCCTCCTGTATTTAGATTTTACTGATCTTGGTATTTGTGTGGATTGTATTAAAGGAAAACAAACAAAACACACAAAGAAAGGAGCCACTCAAAGCATACAACTTCTTGAAATAATACACACAGATATTTGTGGGCCTTTTGATGTTTCTTCTATTGGAAAAGAAAGATATTTTATCACTTTTATTGATGACTTTTCACGTTATGGATATGTCTATCTATTACAAGAAAAATTTCATTCAGTAAATGCCCTTGAGGTATTTGTTAATGAGGTTGAAAGGCAACTAGATAGAAAAGTGAAAATTATCAGATCTGATAGAAGTGGTGAATATTATGGAAAATATAATGAATCTGGGCAATGCCCAGGCCCATTTGCCAAATTTCTTGAAAAACGTGGCATATGTGCTCAATACACTATGCCAGGTACACCACAATAAAATGGTGTAGCAGAAAGGCATAATCGTACTCTATTGGACATGGTTAGAAGTATCTTAAGTAATTCTTCATTACCCACATCATTGTGGATGCATGCACTTAAAACTGCCATGTATCTGTTAAACAGGGTTCCTAGTAAGTCGAGTTCCTAAAACTCCTTTCGAGCTTTGGGTGGTAGGAAACCTAGTTTGAGGCACCCGCATGTTTGGGGTTGCCGTGCGAGAAATAAGAGCGTATAATCCACAAGAAAAGAAATTGGATTATAGGACAATCAGTGGTTACTTCATTGGTTATCCTGAAAAGTCCAAAGGGTATAAGTTTTATTGTCCTAACCATAGTACAAGAATTGTTGAAACTGGAAATGCTAGGTTCATTGAGAATGGTGAAGTTAGTGGGAGTCAAGAACCACGAAAAGTGGACATTCAAGAAGTTAGAGTGCAAATTCCTTTGCCCATAACTTCTTCTAAAGTTGTTGTTCCTCCAATTATTGAACAGCCTAATGTTGGACAAGAACAACAAATTAATGATCAAGTCACCCACAATGAAGATAACATTGATGAACCTACCATAGTGAATGAACCACAACAAATAGCATTAAGAAGGTCTGATAGACAAAGACGATCTGCTATTTCTGATGATTATGTGGTTTATTTACAAGAGTCAGAATTTGACTTAGGAATTGATGATGATCCAGTTTCATTTTCACATGCCATTGAAAGTATTAATTCTAATAAATGGTTTGATGCCATGAAAGATGAGCTGAAATCTATGGAACATAATGAAGGTTGTAAAAGAGTCGGGTGTAAATGGGTCTTTAAGACCAAACGTGACTCAAATGGCAATATCGAACGATACAAGGCCAGACTTGTTGCCAAAGGTTTTACTCAGAAAAATGGTATTGACTATAAGGAGACATTTTCACCAGTCTCTAAGAAAGATTCGTTTAGAATTATTATGGCTTTGGTGGCTCATTATGACTTAGAGTTACACCAAATGGATGTGAAAATTGCCTTTCTCGAATGGAAATTTGGAAGAAGATGTTTATATGGATCAACTCAACGTTTTTCCATAGAAGGAAAAGAACATATGGTGTGTAAACTTAAGAAATCAATATACGGACTTAAACAAGCTTCCCCGTCAATGGTATCTTAAGTTCAATGATACCATCACGTCTTAAGGATTAAAGGAAAATCTTTGTTGATCGGTGTATATAATCGAAAGTCGGTGGGAGCAAGTTTATCTTTCGATTACGTATGTTGATGATATCTTGCTTGCAACGAATGATCTTGGTTCATTGTATGAAACCAAGAAATTTCTCTCTACGAACTTTGAAATGAAGGATATGGGAGAGACAACTTATGTGATCGGAATAGAAATATTTCGGGATAGATCACAAGGAATGTTAGGGTTGTCTCTGAAAGCATACATTAATAAAGTTCTAGAGAGATTTAGAATGGAAAAATGCTCATCAAGTGTCATTCCAATTCAGAAGGGAGATAAGTTAAGTCTTATGCAATGTCCAAAGAGTGAATTGGAATGCAAACAAATGAATGATATTCCTTATGCATCAATTGTTGGGAGCTTGATGTATTCACAGACTTGTACGAGGCCAGGCATCAGTTTTGCCATTGGAATGCTTGGTCGATATCAGAGTAATCCAGTAATGGATCACTTGAAAGCTGTAAAGAAAGTCTTGAGATACTTGCAAGGAACAAAAGACCATATGCTTACTTATCGAAGTTCTGATCATCTGGAGGTGATTGGTTATACAGATTCGGATTTTGCCGGATGTGTTGATACTAGAAAATTCATATTTGGTTATTTGTCCCTATTAGCTGGGGGAGCAATATCTTGGAAAAGTGCGAAGCAGTCTGTCATTCTTTGCATCCACTATGGAAGTTTGAATTCGTGGCATGCTTTGAGGCCACAATTCAAGGAAATTGGCTGCGGAACTTTATTTCAGGACTTGGAATAGTCGACAGTATTTCCAAGCCGCTGAAAATTTACTGTGATAATTCCTCAGCAGTCTTCTTCTCTAAAAATGACAAGTATTCCAGAGGTGTTAAACATATGGAACTAAAGTACATTGTTTAAAGAAGAAGTTCGAAACAAAAAGTGTTAATTGAGCATATTAGCACCGATCTCATGATTGTGGATCCGTTAACTAAAGGATTGCCTCCAAAGACATATATTGGGCATGTCAAACGAATGGGCATTATTAACGTAACTTAAGAATTTTATGCTTTATGTATTTGACACTTGAGCTCTTTTATGCAATGTTTCTGAAACTATCGTTATCATGTTTGTCCTTGATGTATACATGAATGTTGACATAACTTTAACAGGATATTGTCTGGCATCGACATTAATGTGGACCATTATTGACATTATCGTTTATGAATCATCTTAAGTAGAAAACTAATATTGTGGTACATAGAAGGAACTATATCGAGTAAATGATATAGAACCGCTATGACTCATATTAGTTTCTACTTAATAATGACATTATGATATGACCAATAAAGTTGCAACTTATCTTTATGTTGTGAACATTATGTTTATTATTTAAACCGTTAATGTATATTCTGTCACTCGGCCAAGTGGGAGAATGTAAGATATATGTGGCCCACGTGCCATATATTTTTATTAGATATTAAAATTAAGTGATATTTTAATATCTAATAAATTGGTTTAAATAATTAATATATTTAACAGATAAGTTGTATCAGTTTTAGGGTCAGTTACAGAGTTGATTTCTAAACCACCTCTACACGTTGATAGAACGTGTAATCTGTCGATTTACGCCAAGATATAGTTTTTGCGAAATAACCGCTCAAGAAACTGGTCCTCTCTCGCGATAAAAGGACCCATCGATTCTTTGTCTATCATCTGAAGAATTTTACGTCTGTGGAATTAACGAAGGCCAAGAGAGAGAAACCTATTTCTTATATCTTCAAGAAAATCTGATCATCTGATCATAGCTGCTCAAGGTTAGTACCCTAATTATGAATTAATTGTGAAAATCTTGAAGTTCAAGATCCGAGATTCGATTTTGTTTTTTTCGATTTTATGTACAATTATTCTTACAGTTGTTGGACTCCTTTTGTTTTATGTATGTAATCTAAGGGCGTAGGACCCTTGAACAAATGTTAGGTTTAATTTGTGATGTAACTTAAGAACTTTTCCGTTACTGTATCCGACTGTAATTTATGATTTCTATTGCAATTTGTTAGACTCATTGGGATGTTCTTGATGAATAGTTGACTATTTCGGTTTTAATGTTGTGTAAATCCTTTATTGGCTTGATTTATTTGGCTTATCAACCCGGTTAAATTATTGATCACGTTATGATCCCGTTTGGGATGTGATAGTATTTTATTTTTGGAGAAACTTAGTATCATGGTGCTAAAAGAAACAAAGCACAATTTCTAGATCCAACACTAAAGCTGAGTACAAAAGTTTGGTTATGTGTAGCTGAATTACTTTGGATCAAGTCCTTACTCTCTGAGCTAAGGATGGTCCAACAACACATACTAATTGTTTGGGTGGATAACTTTGGAGCTGAATCTTTAGAAATCAATCTCTTTCTTCATTCCAAGGCCAAACACATTGGAATTGACTTACATTTTGTTCGAGAATAGGTCAGCAAACTCGAGTTAGATGTGCGACATGTTCCATCAATAGATCAAGTTATTGTCTCTCAAAAAAATAGATCAAGTTATTGATATATTAACTAAACCGTTAAGTGGACAATCCTTTGCCAGATTCAGAAACAAAGTTCAAGTTGTTCCTTCACTAAGCTTCGATTGAGGGGGCATATTGAAAGATCACATACATCTCTCATCATACGATTTTTTTATCCAGGCTCACCTTATTCAACACCACTAGATTACAACACCATCATGTTTGAACTATGGATTCTAATTTCCCCTTAATATTCCTTTGTGTGTGTAGAGGGAAGGGATTACCAGCTACTAACCTCCATACTAGTTTCTTATTTTGGATATAGTTACTAGTTATTATTCGTATGGTACTCATTGCATAAATATGCTAGTACCAGCCTCCTAGATTGTATCCAAAAATATATTATATTTTTTGTGCAATACTATGATTATATCTTGTATCAGGCAATGTTATTGTTCTTCTATACCTCTTTCCCCACATAATGTCACAATTAATATTGTACAGGAGAATTGAAGAGTGTGCACTAAATAAAACAATACCAACATCCTCTCCTAGATATGTGTCTTCTAATGTAATGGGACATTCTTTCATGTATTGTGGAATGCCTTGCAGACCGCACGTGTGTGGATCCCGTGTATGGCTCCCCAAGAAACTATCTTATGCTATATTTTGACACATTTTTAGACAAATTGTAAATGCATTGAATTGAAGGTTTATTTTAAGGTTTCATTAATACTAATTTGTGTGAAGCCCCGATTTTCCGAAGCTATTAGTTGATCCTTATTGTTGTTTATACTTTTGATCGACTATTTACCGTCATTTTGACGGGTAATTATTAATAATATATACATTTTGTATTTTATTTCATTTTATTTAATTACTTGTGATCATGATCATCATTAATTTTATTCCTCATTTATGACCACTTGATTGATCATTATTACTATTTTTGTATTTATTAGTCATCTTAGAATTTTAAGAGACTATTTATTTTGGAGACTTTTACCTTATAGAATTAAGACTTTGATTTAATTTAAGTGATCATGAGACTTACAAGTGATCAAGGAAATCACTAATTATTTTGGAGATTGATATATTTCATCTATTATCATCAAATTTGAGACCAAAAAAAAATATATGGAATTACCATTTTGCCCTCATAGTGGACGGCCATGGTGATATTTTTGGGATAAAAATATCATCCTACTCTTGTACACCTACACCATATATTAGTCATCTTGTGTATAATTATATCATTAATTCAAACATTATAGATATCATCTTATACACCAATTCTTTATTACTATTTTCCCCAACTTATTCCCACTTAACCAACATTCTTCTCAATATTACCCAACACCATTCAAACCGATACTTTGACTAAGGGCAAGACTTGGAGTGAAGAAGGAAATTTTAAATTAAGGGAGGATTTTGTTAGTAATAATTTAGAATTTCAGTTATGTCTTTGCATAAGGCGTGGGCACGCCTTATTAGTTGACTGCAACTTTTAAGTTCATGAATCTAGAGTTAATGTAGAAGCGTGGAGAATGTTCTAGATTGGTTGAGGTGCATGTAGATGGATGAGTCCATTGGTTTACTACATTAAATTAGCTAGTTTGAAGGGTCTTTTATGCATCTATAAATATCCATATGTACATAGAATTTTGCAAGACATCAAGTTTATAAAATTGCTCTTCCTCCTAAAATTGTCTTCTACTTTTATATAGTTTATTTTTCTAACAATCCGCCCAGTCCATTGTCAGACACATATAAGATATATATCTTCCACGAGGTTACTCGACTTAAATAGGACCAAGCACTTGCAGACATTTTCTATGGAGTGCTAGTTTGGTGTACAATACCATTATCTTCACAGAATTTAGAAAATTCACCATAAACGTATTCACCACCTCTATCACTCCTAACATTTTGATTTTTCAATTAAACTGGTTTTCTACAAGAGACTTATGAGCTTTAAACATACCAAATACTTCATCCTTAGCTTTCATCAAATAAACATGCACAAATCTAGAGCAATCATCAATGAAAGTAACAATGTATTTATTACAACCTCTTGTTAGAAAACCATTATGGTCACACATATCCAAATGCACAAGATCAAGTAATGGAGTGTGCCTTTCAACTTTAGGAAAAGGTAATCTTGTAATTTTTACTTAATCACAAATTTCACACTTTTTATTCACAAAGTCATTACAGAAATAAATCTATCTTTAGACATGTAACTAATAACTTTATGACTAACATGTGCCAATCTACCATGCCACAAATAATAAGAAGAGTCAATAAAATAAACAAAACATCATTCTTTTTTTTTTTTTTTTGATACTTAGCTTAAAGAAACAATTACAAGAGTACCCTTTTCCTACAAATACACCATTATTAGATAAGATTATATTGTTAGATTCTATTACAGACCTTCAAACCCTTCTTATTAAGAATATTCGCAGAGACAAGGTTCTTTACAACATCCGGAACATGAAGCACATTAGCACCAATTTCTTGTCCGAGGTGAAGTTCAAATGAACATCTCCTTTCCAAGCACTTTAGCCCTCACACCATTAGCCATCACAACTTCTTGACCATCCAAAATTTTATTGTTCTTGAATTGTTCCTTGTCATTGCACACATGAATGGTTGCACCATAATCATACCAACAATCCTAAGAAGAGGTTGGTGTAGCCAAGTGAAGTTCAGTCACCGTACCAAGATATAACATTGCCTCAATTTCTGCAGTATTCTTAACTAGATTATCATTTGAAGCATTATCATTATTAACCTTTTGCTTCTGTTGAGTTTACACTCTTTCTACTTTTGTAGCAAACTCTAATTTTCTTTTTCTTGTCCACCGAATCAAATCAGTATTTTCAAAATTCATTCTTTTATTATTAAACGTCTTCCCCTCAACCGAATTCAACTTAGGATCAGAAATAATTTCTTTCTTATGTAAGATCCTAACACCTTCTTCAATTCTAAGATTTTTCAAAATACTAGATATGGTCAAAATTTTAAAAGTATGAAGCAATTTCTTTTTATAATCATTCCAAGAAGAAGGTAATTTTGTAATTATCGCACCTATTTGAATAGATTCTGAAATTTCTACCCCAAAATCGTTTAATTTTGAAACAATCACTTACAGATTATGAATTTGGTTCGTAAGAGAAGAATTATCATCAAGTTTAAAGTCAAAATACTTTTTAATAAGGAACTCATCTGCTCTTTGCTTTTGGGATGTATATTCCCGCTCTAAAGTTCTCCAGATCTCCCGTGGGCTCTTCACAATAATGAAAAGATCATATGAAGTGTCTGACAGAGTGTTCAGAATATCACCCTTGCACAACGCTTCATCTTCATGGCGTTTCTCCCTTTGTTTCTTCACTTCATTGGATTCGCCATCTTTTGGTGGAAGGATTTCTGGAAGATCCGGATTGAGGACATAGGCCACCTCTAAAGTAGTGAGTAAAAACATCATCTTAGCCTTCCACCGGTTAAAGATGGTGCCCATGCCATCAAGCCTATCCAACTTAACAAAATCTTGATTCATCATCTTGATTGCAGACTCTTGTATGGACTCCACGGATTACCAAAATAACACTTTAAGACTGTTGGAAATATATGTGAGGTTTTGTAGGAGATGAACAAGACACCAAAAACTGAACGTGAATAATATGAAGAAGAATAAATTTTCTATATCAAACTTGAAGAAATCTGAACACAAAACAATGGAGAATCAATCAAAACAAGTCTAAGGCGTAATAATCACTTTCCTTAAAGTGTTATTTGCCCCCACTACACTTGCAAATCGGGTTTGAAAAACTTCTAGGATACAATACCCACAAAGAAACAACCACTTTGCAAGTTATTTGATTGTTTATACTAGAATAAGAATGCTTAAGTTAGTTTAAGTCTGACAAAGAACACTTATTTATACAGTTTTTTGATCCCAAGACGTTTTTGGATTGAAAGGATTTAACCTTAGGAGGAGATGCAACTTTTGAGAAGAAAACGTAAATTGTTCAAGTCTGTACATCAAACTCACAACTTTGCCTTCAGTTATTTAAGCAAAGCCACATCTTTGCTTGGTAACTTGTCCAGACAATTTCACCATCAAAGCCGCCGGTTTGATATATTTGAAACTACCAATTCAACAGTTGTTACAAAGAGGAAAGACACCGTCACATTTCTTCCCAGGGCTTGGACCCTTGTCTCCAACCTAACTCGGTTCGCAAAGTTGACTTTCTTTCCATTACTATGGATAAGTGTCTTTTATTGAGATGTCATGGCAATACCATTTTTAGTGGAAGATTGGATATTCTCTTCATCACGAAACTGATAGGATCTAATGTAGACACCCGAGAGACCTCCATAAGGTAGGCTAAAAGAGTAAGAGGACAAGCAAACCTGTTATATATCTCAAAAGTCTAGCTCATAACAGCCTCCGAAGAGCCTTCCCTTCATTTTGATGTGGTACTATGTAGTCCATCTACGACACCAAGATTGACTATCTCGTTCTCCGATAAGAGGGGAATCAAAAGCGAAAGGTGGAAGCAAAATCAAGTTTAGGAGTCAAGTTCTTACCTTTTGTTGATGAATATTTGAGACTTCTAGTCTTCAAAAATGAAGAGTTCTTGAGGGATTTTTGGAAAAGATTTTAATGTTCAGGTTTGAGAGTATGTAAGTGATGGAATGAAACAAAATCACTCCCTTCCTTGTTTATTTTCGGCAGCCTTCTCCCCTCTCAACACCCATAATTGTTTTTTGTTTTGTTCATTTGTGTCTTGCAACGTAATACTTGGTGGGGTATTTGATACAAGACTTTCATGTGTTGGTATGAGTCATAGAAGGTATGGGCTTAGGAAAAAAGTATTATTGATTTTTTAGTACCTGACCGATAGGCACTTTGCTAGTTTGGTACCTGACATTTTCGAGTTACCAATTTAGTACCCATACTTCACATTTTTTTTAGAAATTGGTACCTATTCACTTTTAAGGACGAAAATACCCCCAAGATTTTGTTAATTTTTATTCAAAAGTTAAGTTTTAATTATAATTATTAAATTTAAAAAAATTTGATTACTAAATAACTTGTTGTTATTTAAATTTAATTATTAAATTCTTAATTTTAAAAAATAAAATATATTAATTAATTTTTATACTCGTTTAAAAGACTAGTTAAAAATTAATATATTAATAAAAAATTGTTATAATTTTCTTACTTATTATCTTAATTTTAATTTTTCGAAATGGTCGCACAATGTGGGCGATTCATTATCCTTTTGTGAAGGGTTGAACACAACTTTGGTGAGTCGGATTCGATGTATGTGGTTAACTTGCTTTGGAGAAGAGATCTCATGAAGTCCCATGGCGTCACCTTAGCAAATGGCATTACACTTTGCATCTTCTCTCACGGATGGACTTGGTGGTCTCACATATTTTTCGGGAAGTTAATCGGGTGGCGTGACATGTTGAGCAAGAAGACGGACTATGGTACATGTGCGGCGTCCCCGCTGAGGAGCTCACACAATATTTCACCGATGACTATGTTGGTCGATCCAATTATAGGTTTGTTAGCTAGCGCGTCCCCGGATTCTTTTATCATTGTTTGACGCATATTTCCATTATGGAGGGTACTCTTTTTCCTACCAAGGGTTTTCCCCACAAGGGTGGGTTTTACCCGGGAGGTTTTAACGAGGCCCCAACCATTTAGCCATTTGGTCGGCTTGTGACCATTTCACTTTGTTTTCGATTTTATTTAGAGGCTTACTTCTTTGGCTACCTGATCAGCCTGTGATCAGGATGACTCTCTTTTTTCATTTTTATATGTCTTCCTATTTATTCGAAAAATTATCTTAATTTTAATTTTTAAATTATTTAATTTTCATTTTAATTTTTAAATTTAATTAACTAAACTATTTTTTTCGATTAATTATATTTTAATTTATGTTTATTAATTTACTAATTTAATGTAATAAATTTTATTTTTTCTAAAAATTCATTAATATATATTGAAAATTATTTTTATTTTTCATTAATTAAATTAATTAAAATTTTAGTTGATTTTATAATTTAAATAAGTATACTGAAAAAATTTATTTTTAGTATACTTATGTTTCTTGGGGGCATTTTCGTCCCTAAAAGTGAATTGGTACCAATTTATAAAAAAATGTGAAGTATAAGTACTAAATCGGTAAGTCGGAAATATTAGGTACCAAACAGCAAAGTGCCTATAGGTGAGGTACAAAAAAAGTAATAACCCATAAAAGAATTGGGAATTTTTGTAGGAACTTGTGGGAGAATATTTGAATGAGATATAAAACAAGCTGGCTTGAATTTTGTCCCCTCATCCTCATGTGGCCGTCCACCCTCTCTCATGCCACCTCATTTTTATAAATCACTTATCATAAGTCAAGTATCTTATTAGCTATATCTATCACTTATATAATAAGTCATTTAAGTTATAATGTGTCTAATAATTCTTAAGTGTAGTATCATCACTTATCATCTAAGTTTCTAAATAATCTAGAACTAATTAATACAAGTGTATAGTATCAACTAAGCAATTAAGTAAATTATAAAATTTATTTAAGAAATTTGAATATGTAGATATATAATATTTTCAAAACTTATAAATTATAATCATGGTATCATATTACTAGTATGAGCACATATTAATGAAGACCACTTGGAAAATTTAAGCAAGCACTTGACCACACAAAATTTAAAACGATAACATAGTGTGCGAAATTTTAATATGACAATTATTCAAGAATGACGTGTTAAACATAGTTGTGAAAATACATATCATCTAATTAAATTTGAATCTCGACGAGACATTATAAAAATATCACTACAAGAAAATTACAAAATAGCTACGGAAACTAAAAACGGATTATGTATGCGTAGCTAATTAGCGAAAAATTATTAACGGAATAACGACATAAGTAGGCGAAATAGATTTTAAAGAAATAGCGATGGATTAGCGACGGATTAACGACAGATTTAACGATGGAAATATTTTGTCGCAAAATACGTCGGTGAATGTAGCAGCAATGGTGATGCAAAATCTTTTTGACAAGCTAGTGACAACATTGTGACGGGTTATTAGCGACAGATTCTTATACGTTGGTAAACTGAAATGATCATATTTATATAGCGCTGAATTTTTAACCGTAGCTAATTAACGATGGAAATCTTCCGTGGCCAAAACAAAGATGAGAAAACATCGTCTTTTTTAAAATCCAACATTAACATTAAATTCATTTCTCCACGAATCTGAAACGAAAATCTTCTCTCACATTACACAAAGTCGACATTTTGAGAGTTCAAGCAAGAAGAAAAAAATGGATGACACCTATGAAGAATGCTTCAACACTAATAAACAACAAGGTAACCAATTTTTTCACCTTTCGATTGTTTATATTGTCCATTTTTATTGAATCCAATTAAAATTTGATTCGCATTTTTCTAAAACAATCATTCGATTCATCATTTCATTTTTATTTGTATGTTCACCTGCAAATTTGCATATGCGTGTCTATAATCTTGCTTATTTGTGCCAATGAATATGCTTATAATTATGAACATACTTGCTAATCCAGGAAAAATCCAATTCTTTATCTTTTTTTTTTGTATGTTTACCCAGAAAGTTGCTTATTCGTGTCTATAATCTTGTTTATTTTTGCCAAAGAATATGCTTATAATTATAAACATACTTGCGAGTCCGGGAAAAATTCAATTCTTCATCCCTGTTTTTTTTTTGTATGTTTACCCGGAAAGTTGCTTATTCGCGTCATAATCTTGCTTGTTTGTGGCTATGAATATGCTTATAAGTATGAACAAACTTGTAAATGCAGAAAATTCAACTCTTGAAGAGCAGTCGAGTTAAGAGCCGACTTCAGAGTCAGAAAGAGAGAGCAATCAAGGCCCAATAGAAATTGAAGAGACGTTGTGGGAAATGTGGAGAAATAGGTTCGCACAATAGCGAGCGTAACGCGCGACAAGTGGAATTCACTCTTATTGACGTTATTGTTGAAGTGCACGTTTGATACGCTTATTAAAGCATTTGATATTGCTTATTAAGGCATATTTTACCGCTTAATATTTATGTTTATTTCAAATTTTGTAATTATTTGTTTGGTACAATCGTAAAAATTGTTCTTAACAAATGAAAAAGGGCATGTGCTCGATAAAAAATGTTGTGATTTGCTGTTTATTTATTTTTAACACCATTTATTCACATATTACAAATTGCATATGATTTCTTATTGTAATGCTTTTTAATACTTTCTACTTTGCTTATTTGTTCTTGTTGTAATGCTTTTCGACTAAAAGAAAAAAAAATGAATATAATTGATATTGCTAATGATATAAATTGCCATGAAGATCATTGCTTACAAGTCAATTGACTTACGCTTCTGAGAGCATTTGAATCTTGCTTACAAAATATTTGAATCTTTTTGCTAAAAGTATAAGATACTTGAAAAGATAAAAATGTGTGCAAGGCAATTGACTTCTTGCTTACAATAAAGTTGAATTCTGCTTATAGACGAGTTGAATTTTGCTTACATAAGCAACTGATTTCTGCTTTGCAGAAATATAACAACCATGAACTAACACAACGGTAATAATAAAAAAAAATTCAACATCAACTACAAGTACGTCAAAAACCAACTAAATTTAAAGTGGCTATAAAACACTCCAATAATCAACACTTTGATCAAAAGTACGAAGCAACAAACGTTTCAGAATGATCCTATTTCATTTTGGCAAACTCCTTCGCCCGTCCCAAGACCGCCTCCCTCTGCTCATTCATTGCATCCAAACATATTGCAGCTGTATACTTTCTCGCATCATCATTAGTTGCACCTCACCGTTTTTTTGGAGTCCCTATCCCGATTTTGTCCTTGCATCTCTTCAATTTCTGTTGGGCCTTGATTGCTTTCTCTTTCTGACTCTGAAGTCAGCTCTTGACTCGACTGCTCTTCAAGAATTGAATTTTCTGCATTCGCAAGTTTGTTCATACTTATAAGCATATTCATAGGCACAAACAAGCAAGATTATAGACACGAACAAGCAACTTTCTGGGTAAACATACAAAAAAAAAAAAAAATAGGGATGAAGAATTGAATTTTTCCTGGATTCGCAAGTATGTTAATAATTATAAGCATATTCTTTGGCACAAATAAGCAAGATTATAGACACGCATAAGCAACTTTCTGGGTAAACATACAAAAAAAAATGGGGATGAAGAATTGAATTTTTCCCGATTTTCTGGGCCGCTTCTTCTGAGGAAATTTCAAGATGCCCTGAGTGATGTTCAACTCCTACTTGATTTTTGACCAATTGATGAGATTGAGTTTTTGATTTTCGAACGAAAGGTTTTACGGCAATTTGTGGTTTTTCACTTTGCTGGTATTTTCTCACGGTAGGGATGACCAAGGACTTCTCGTGGTAAGGATGAGTTTGGAGACGGTTTGCAGGGAGAAAAACCCTTGAAAATGAAAATGGAGATGGATTTTCTCACGGTAGGGATTATTTGGGAGACGGTTTGCGAGAGAGTTCTCGTGTTTGCGGGAGAAGAACTTTTCTCGACTCTTCATTTACAAAGTTGGAGAAGATATGGAAGATTTGGGATAAAACACGTTTCCTAAAACCGTTCCTAAATTATAGCCCACTCCCAAAAATAACTTCCCTCCCAAAATAAGATTTTAATTAAATTAACAAAACAACCCTTTTTTATTAAGTTATATGTTAAAAAATGGTAAAATCTATTTAATCTCAACCGTTTAAAAATTAAATCAAGGTCTCGATTTGGTCTCGTGTACTTACCTAAGATATGTGGACTTACACAGATCCAAATCCTATATATATATATATATATATATATATATGAAAGTTGCAACAAGGCGTTTTTGTATTTACTACAAGTAAATTCTAGAGATTATTTCTATTAGAGCATTTAAATTGTGTACTTAGAAAACAATTTCTAAACTATGACGTAGTTGTGACATTTCACAGAGAGTTCTTAGAACTGATTGTTGGAGGTGTTGCACATGATGGGAGTAGCTAGATTGTGTTGTTAATGCTATTATCTATGTTTTGTTGTTTAAGGAAATAAGTTCATCGATTACAAGTTAAGTAGAAGTATCAACACTGGCTTCAACTCATTAGAAGCAGTAAATAATTATTGATATATGGTACACAATGGCTTCAGCCATAATCAAATTCAATTTCTCTGTGTTTCTCAATATTGAGTTCTTAGAATTCTTAGTTGTTGCAAAACTAGCCAGGTTTCCTTTAATTTTTTCCTCTAACCTGTTTTTCATTTTAATCTGGTATTGTTATTCGACAGCCTAAAGATACATAATTCTGAATTGAGTTTTAATTTTGGTTTTGAATTAGTTTCTAATGTAAAAATCTTTTTGGTATTTATATAAACAATTCATCTTAGCAGATTCTGCTCCTATGCAACTGACACCAGACTATAACGGAACACTCGTGTGCTATGCTAATGGAGGATCTGAATCTCGATTTAATCTACCTGACTCTAAGGGAAGGTAGATTGCAAAATTAGCCTTCTTTTACTAAATATCCTAGTGAGAGTTCTTTTCATGATATTCTATTCATTTGATCTAGTTATTCTTCATGAATTGTGATCGCTTTTCTGATAGATGGTCGTGAAAGTAGTACGAATTCTACTACAACAATTGTTTCAATTGATATCTGCTGCGACCATGTTAAAGGGAAGAATTGTATCTTTGTTTGTGTCTATATTCGAATTTCTTCGTAATAGGTGGAAGTTGTGCTTGAATACTATACCACATGGCATGTTTCGTTTCTTGTACTATGCTTATGTCTGTATTCGTATTTCTTCGTAATAGGTGGAAGTTTGTACGAATCCTGATTGTGTCTTTTTTTGTAACTCTGCCTTGCATAGAGATAAAACAAAATTGGGATATAATAGCACAGTGCATCTTAGAATAAAAAAGACTGCTGCACTAAACACATCTTTCAAAGTTAAACAAAAAACTTTTCATACAAAATAAAACTTGCATTTAATTTGGAAAGCAGTGTATGCATGTGTTTGCACCATTAGTCTTATACTCTTAGTATTTTAAATACTTCCTTCCTCCTCAAGCTATGTTATAGATCTTGAACATTGTTCTTTGGGTTAATCTTGTGAGTTTACTTGTGGCATGTTTTCTTCTGTATCCACATAAACCATTTGGTGTTGTCCTGCATTTTAACCAAGAACTGGTTGTGGTGTGAAGTTCTTAGTGGTATTGTTTTGTTGTTTTTAATATTCAGGGGAACTTTTCTTCATCACTGATAAGTTTTGGAACTTTTCGTTTGTATCCACCGAAGATTGTTGAGCATGGTGGTCTGTTAGCATCCCATGGACGCTTCTGATCCTGCTGGTCATTTTTAGATGTTGCGTTTGTTGTATTTTACATAGTGAACTGTAGTTTGATCATCTGACGTTATTAGTTGTAGTTTAGATTGTATACTTATTCGACATAGTATCGAATATACTTTGTTATATTAGACTGTATTTTAGGTTTGACAATTGTATTATTTACGTTTTAAATTATAATAGTTTGTGGAAAATTTATTTATTTAGTGGTAAAACAGGTGTATCATAGTTACTTACATGATTTAAATATATTTTAAAAAATAAAAAAGAATTACCCATCAGTAAAACAAGACTCAAAACTAACCATGAGAAATATTCAGCATTTGATATAAATTAGACTAAGTTTAGCGACATATTGATTTTCGTTGCTAAATTTAGTGACGGACAAACTGTCGCTATTCTGTCAGATTTTTGGTGCAAACTGTATTGAACAAGACCACTTTAGGGACGGAAATATTACAATTTAGCGACGGATATTTCCGTTGCTATTTTTAGCGACGGCTCTATTTTGCGTCGTTAGCTTTTTAGCGACCAGCATTTTAACTACGGATATTTTCCGTGGCTAATCTGAATATTGACGGATTTTTTATGTTTAGCGACGGATATTTCCATCGCTATTTTTGACTTTTCTTGTAGTGTATGGGGCCTCACAATGATGGCATTGCATGTAGGTTGTTGTTAGGGTCCTTAGCGACTAGGTCTTTTGGTGGGTTAATACAATTTTCTTGTTTATAATGTGTCTTGGCTTTTGCAAGTGCTTGATATGTTGTTGGTTCCTTGTACTATGTGATTGATCAAGGATTCAACATCACCAGCACACACAATAGTGTGTTGTGGTTAACAAGTTAATCCTTAAATTGTATTTGAGTTTGTTTTACTTCTTAAACAAGTTAAGTTATGAGTGAGATGAATGCCTTATGGCTTGGAATAATCTGTGTAGTAAAAAGTCAGAAAGTGGTATGGGTTTCAGATGTATCCATGAATTCAACCTAGCCCTTCTTGGCAAGCAAAGGATGGCGATTGATATCTAATGAGAGTTTATTGGTGGTAAGGATTTTCAAAGCTAGTTACTTCCCCCATCGATTTCTTCTGGGGAATCGGGGAATAGTCCTGGCTATGTCTAGCCTAGCATAGTGAGTGCCAAACATGGTAATAGGTACTATATGTGGAAGGTAGGATATGGGAAGCAAATTCGTTTTGGAAGGACCCGTGGCTTCAACACTAAGATAACTTTTGAGTCCACACCACGGTGGGAATGAGTGGATAATATTAGAGTTCATAATTTGATGAAACCAAATAATTTGGAATAGGACAAGGATTTTATCGGACACGTGCCGCAACACACGGACCAATCATTGCTCAAGTCATTAGATACCCGAAAAGAGCACCAATGGCTTTTCCCGACCTGGGGTTTGAGTTTGATTGGAAGTTGGAGTCTCGTTCATTCGCCCTTCCCCGCCAAGACTAATCTAATTCCTTCTTAAGCTCTTACTCCTTTGGACCCTCGTTGGACTTTATGGGATTTCTCAACCCTACCATGTAATGACAAAACTTTTTATAATGCTAGAGTGCAGGTATAGTTCTAGTGGCTCCCTATTAAGGAGCGAGGATCCCATCCCAAACTAATCTTAGATTATGCTTTCTAGATTAATGGTGCGAGCGAAAGCATAGCCTCCATGGTTTAGCAAACTCGGTTGCACCTCTATGTGAGATCAACGATTTCGCATGGCTAATCGTATGTCGGGATCAAAAACTTATTTTGAAATTTCCTCTTTATTCACGTATGTAACCAAATAATTTGGGTGGGGATCATAAAGGGTTAAAAAAACAAATTACAACTTTTTTGGGATAAGACCTATCACTTCCCTTTATAAATTCGGAGTTCAATGGAAAACAATTTGGTCCTTTAAGGTTCCATTGAAGGCTAAAATTACGTCAAGATTGTTTGCCAACAAGAACCATGTTATTAGATAAACATGTTAATGTTCTCATTGCCTGTCATGTATGCAATAATGAAGCTGAAACGATTTTTCATATTTTCTTGGCACGTCTATTTTCTCGGCATTGTTGGAATCAGTTTTCTACTGCTATTTCCATTGGTGGGTCTTTTTGTTTTCTGGAATGTATAAATTCAGTATGGTCAGGCCTATCTCGGATGATAAAAAGAGGTTGGTTATGATTATTTGGGCATTGTGGAAAAAAAAAAAAAAGAGACGAGGTGGTATGGAAAGGTGATTGATTTGATCTATGGAGACAGACTCTTTATATATGTTTGAGGGTATTAGAAGTGTAAAACCACATAATTCATATTTTAGAGGGTGGTGGATGATTGTTTGTGTCTATCGAAAGACCTCGCCATTGGTCTCTAGTGTCTTTGTTAGGAGGTCCGTGAATCATGTGACTCATGCTTTAGCTAAAGCTACATATTCTCGTGGTTCAAGCGTCGTGTCTTGGGATGATAATCCCCATCTTTTATTTGTAATCTTCTACATTGGACTTGAGTTAGTAATGAAATATTTCCTATTTTTTTCAACAAGAATAAAAAAGGTTATGAATGTACGAGTTTTTTAATATAACACATTACTATGTATCGAGGCCAAAATTGCTGTATACCCTCGCTAATATGGCAAATTACCAAAGTACACGAGGATCCGCACTTTCATATTCGGGTCATGACCCGACCTGAGGTCAAGGGTCAAGTCGCCCAGTGACCTAATACCATTGATTATGCGGTGTTCGATAGGTGGACCTAGGTGATCTTGACATGTAAAATTAGGTTGTACGGCCTATCAAGTCAAAACCTATAAATACCACACGATTCTCCTTGCTACGGTATCTATTTATTGTTAGTCATCTCACTCTTGATTTCTTAGCGACCTTACATCCTTTAACTACCTTTAGCATCGGAGGAGGTCCACCCACTAGCCTAACATTCACTCTTTTTACAGTCCCGAACCAAAGTACCTAGGCTCGAGACGAAACAACCCAAGCTAAAGTACATCGATTTATACACCCAAATCGGTTGGTATCGTCTGTGGGAAATTAGGTCCAATTGAATATGGAGGAGACACCAAAGAAGATGAAAGAGACCCCACCTCGGGAGGATCTCCATCCTTGCAAATCCAGGAGCAAAATAAAAAGAAGCTGAATATCCAATGATCAACATGCGGACAAGTGACATTGAGAAAATGTTAGAAAGAATGTTGTATGAAAGAGAGAAAACGGGAAAAACCACAATGGTCTCCCCCCGAGGGAGTTACCTAGGGAAAAAGATGTTGCGTTTGTAGAAGAGAATCGGGGACTAGATGACATTGAAGAAGTAGTTAGTCGGTTATCTCCATAGGCAAATCAACCCATAGTAGCCCATGGCAAGCCTCCAAACCCGTGGACATAACGAGCTTAGCGAATGGATCGAGCAGACACTTTCGAAAATTGGATAACTTGAAGTGGAGGGGGTCGTTACATCCGCTTCCGCAAAGAGAAGATCCCTCTTCTCGCCGGGATATCCTAGCGAGAAGTTGTCACTATGAACTTCAAATTATCCAATCTCCTTAGTACGATGGGTATAAGGATCCTCAAGAGCACCTAATTGCCTTCGATCATGTGATGCAGCCCTATAGACAATCGGGGACGCAATGAACGCTAGGATATTCATCATTACACCGAAGGGAAGGCACAAGAATGGTTTCTTGGACTCCCAATAGAAACCGTAGTAGTGTCTTATGAACAATTGGCAAGGAAATTCCTATACCAATTCTTAAGACAAAAGCGAACTCGAAGATTGGTGACCCACATTTTCACTATTAGATATCTTTGAAGGGGAACCACTCGGGACTTTATCAATAGGTTCAACGACTAAGCCTCTCGAGGTGTAGGACATGAGGATCGATATGATGACAAACATATTGGTCCATGCCTTAAAGACAGAGCACCATTATTGGCATTGGCCCATGACTGACTCCCAAAGATATAAAGAGGAACTAATGGGAATGACCCATCGGTATATTCAAGAGGAAGAGATGGACGAGTGAAAGATCACGAATGGCGATCTTACTCTGATTTGGTAGGTACACCGCTAAATGTTCCCCGAATGCATGCGTTAATGCCAATTATGGGAAACAATATGTTGAAATTGCTGAAAAAATTAGGGCAACCTCGGGAAGAAGAGATACTGGAAAATACTGCCATTTCCATAAATATCATGGTCATGACACAAAAGAGTGCTTCCATCTAAAATACTAAATAGAGAGGCTTATCCAGCAGGGATATCTTTTGTGAGAGTAAAAGGAAGCGAACCAGAGGACAGGAGGAATGGGAAGGACGCAAGACCGGGATCTCCACTGAGGAACAAGTTGCACTGAGAAGGTTTGAAGCTCGTTTCCCAAAGAAGGGAAAGAGCGGACCGACCACATGAGCGATCCGGAGCGAGGCGAGATCAACAAGATTAAAACTTACCTCATAGAGGAGTAATACATATGATAGTTGGGGGCCCGAGCAGAGGCGGTTCTCAAAGTGCTAGAAGAAAAAATATGCAAATCCTAGCTCATACCCTTAAGCGAGCTCTAAATATCCTGAACATATAAGAAGTGAATCCAATCACCTTTGATAGTCGTGACTTCGCTGGAATAGAAACAGGTCAAACGGCCCTATGGTGATAACAATAGACATCGCAAACTTTGCAGAACAGAAGACTCTGATAGACATTTTTAGCTCAGCGAATGTGATCTTCCTACAAGTTCCAAAAAGGATAGCGTTAGATATGGTAATGTTACAACTCGTGGACACACCTCTAATCGGATATAGAGGAAGCTAGGTTATTCCATTGGGTACCATCGACCTCCCAACTCGCTCGGATCCTTGCCATATAGAAAGATGGTCATGATTAAATATTTGGTAGTGCGGGCTCCCTTTACGTACAATGTTATCCTTATGAGGCCATGCCTAAATCAATTTCAAGCTATCGTATCTGCGTACCATTTGAAGATGAAATTCCCAACCTCTTATGGAATTGGTGAGGTACGCGGAGATCATAAAGTGCAAGGGAATGATATAATTTGTCACTAAAAAAGAAGAAATGAGAAAGGGGGTTAGAACCATCAAGCAAATCACCCGAGAAGAGAAAGTAGGAAGAAGCACAAAAATGCAAGAGTGATGGAGTGTATAATTGAGCCCACTAAGCAGTACAAACGGTCGAACTGGATCTTATGACTATCCGATTCTTGAAAGAGAACACAAATATTTTTGCATGGAAAGTGTCAGATTTCAAAGGCATTATCCCAGTGATGGTAGTACATTGCCCGAATGTCAACCCAGATGTAAAGCCCATCAAGAAGAAGAATCGAAGCTTTAGAGGAGAGAGGATACGGATAATAGAAGATGAGGTCAATAGGCTCCTCGATGCTGGGAATGTTGTTGAAATTCAATTCACTAAATGGCTTTCAAATGTTGTGATAGTGCCAAAAACGATGGGGAAATAGAGGATGTGCACAGACTTCAACGACCTAAACAAAGCATGTCCTAAAGATCCATACCCGTTGCCTCGCATCGACCTCCTAGTGGATTCAAAAGTAGGATGCACTTTGTTAAGCATGATGGATGCCTATTAGGGTTATCACCAAATTTTCATGGTCGAGTAGGACCGAGATAAGTTCTCGTTTGTCACGGATAAGGGGGTATACTGCTATAGGGTGATGCCATTTGGGCTCAAAAATGGGGGAGCAGAATACTAGTGTTTGGTTAACCTCATGTTCAAAAATGAAATTGGACAGACGATGGAGGTGTATGTCGATGATATGCTAGTGAAAAGCAAAAAACAAATAGATCATCTAGAGCACTTGAAGCAATCTTTCAATATTATGTGAACGACCCAGGGTAAAATGTCATGGCTCTTGCACATCAACGGCTCATTTGTAGCAGTCGAAGGAGGAGTTGGAATCTTGTTGCACGGCCCAGATTCCTTTGAGGTAGAGATCACATTAAAACTTAACTTTGAAGTCATGAATAATGAGGCCGAGTATGAAGCCCTGATCACCGAGATGAAGATAGCACACAAGTGTAATGTCAGGAAACTCATTACTTACACCAACTTCGGTTAGTGGATACAAAATGGAGAGTTCCTTCAAGGCCAAGGATAAGTCTATGTCTAAGTATCTAGGTCGACCAAGGAGTTGGTAGAAAATTTTGAATCTTTCCAATTACAACAGATCTCTAGAGAGGAGAATCATAGAGCAGACCCCTCAGCACGCTTCGCTAGTGCGATATTGGGTTCGATCTCAAGGAAGGTCGTAGTACTGATAACGAAGCATTCCAAAGTGAAATCAAAAAGCGGACCCATAGACCACTATTCAAAAAATGTTTTGATACTTCACATTGGAGCCTAGGTACACTAGATCAAAGGGATCAAGGAATTTTGTAAAATGGGAACTCGCCCGATGAGATTCGGCAAAGCAAGGAGGATACAAACCGAAGTACCTAAATTCCAAATAATAGGAGAAGACATGTACAAGAGGTCATATGGGACCTTTTGTTAAAATGCTTATTGTCGGAAAGCGCACAGTACGTAATGAGGGAAATCCATGAGGGAAATTGTGGAAACCACTCTAGAGGTCGCTCACTAGCTCAAAAAATCCTAAGGTAAGGATATTTTTGGCCCACCGTGGTGAAGGACGCCGTGGAGTTGCCAAAAATTGCGAAAAATGCAAGTTCCATGCTAACCTAACTCACCAACTAGCGACTCTATTAGAGACAATCCCTATTGCATGCCCATTCGGCCGTTGATGGATTGATATTATAGACCTCTTCCCGTGACATGGGCGCAAAAAACATCCGTCTTAGTGGCAAAGTGGAATATTTCTCGTAGTGGATCGAGGTTGTGGCGTGTTCAAAATATCGTGAAGCACGAAGTCATGGACTTCATATTGAAAAATATCATTAGTAGATTTGGGCTCCCTTGAACCTCATTTCAGATAATGGAATGCGGTTCGAGGAAAGAAAATTCGAGCATCGTGTGAGAAGAAAAAGGTTCGGAAAAACTTCACAAGAGGTGAGAAATCCACAAGCCAATAACCAAACCGAGGTGTCAAATAGAATTATATTGGAACATTTGAAGGCTAGGTTAGTTGTGGTGAAGCTGTAGTGGGTATATGTTAGGAAATTTATTTGTTAGATTTTGATGATACCATGTAAAACTTAAACTAAGAAGTTGGCACCTCATTTTCCTTGTAATTTGAATTGTAAAAGATAGAACTGAAAGAGCTGAGTTAAGTCAGCTACATCGAAGATTACAAGAAGTCAACTGTGGACTGGAATCAAGACTCTGTTGTGTGTCAGCTGAGTGTGGCCAAGAAGGAAGTCAAAGACTCGACTGAAGGAGTATCAACTGAGGAACAAATGTGTGAAGTATCAGTCAAGTCAACTTAAAGAGCCAAGTCTGTCAATTAGAGTGACAGTTGAGTCAATCCTATGACTGGAGCAGACTCACGTCACCTACGGTAAAGGCAATCAAGTGAAGACAATCGACTTAGACCCGTTGGAATAAAGTCAAAAATATTACTCGATATAGTAATATGTCATGCTGTGCCAGTCTAAAAGTGGTTTTCCCAATTGTGCAAAAGGAATGAACCAATGGGAAACATCACACTTGTGTCGATGCCCGCAAATCAAATGCCATTTAATACGAGGAAAGGTCAACATCACAAAGGTTGCGAGACAAGACAAGACAAGCCAACAACCACAGAGTGACATTTGAAATTAGCCTATCTCTTCAACGGGCAAAATTTCAAATGTGGACTATAAAAGGCTAAGAAAGCTATTGATAGAAGGTTACCCGAACTACGAACAAACAAGCTTCAAGCAATTAACCCGAAAATTCTCAAAGCTTATCAAGATAGTCCTCAAGCAAACTCGAAGAAACTCGATCCAACACACACTGTGAAGGAAAGGTAATTTCAAACTATTGAAGAGGAAATCATTTGAAAACAAAACAGAGGTCTACTTCCAAGTTGAAGGATTGTAGTAAGGTTCAAGGTCGAACCAGAAAATCAAGTTTTTTGGAGGGCTTCGTGATCAAATCCAAGAACTTGAAGAAGTGAGTTGTAGTAGCCAGGCAGTTGCCTCGTGAATAAGCTGAGTCGCAAGAGAAGCCAGCTGTGTGATCAAAGCCGTCTCAAGACTGATAACTGCTTTGTAAACTGATGTGTTACATATTGGATTCCTCCAGAAGTTGGAGAAGAGAGGATTAGAAGAATTATCCCATCTTCGAATCTCTATAAAATATTTGTGTCATTTACTTTAAGCAAATTTACTTTCCTGCATATTTACATATATATGTTGTTAGAATTATATTTGCTATCCAACTGATAAATAACAAAGTGCTAAAAATCAAGTGTTAAAAACAAGCTTAAAACAAATCAAAGGGTGTTAAGTCTTCCGCTGTTAAAAACTAAACCAGCCAAGTTAAGTATTTGGCTTAAGCAGTCGAGTTATACTATCAACAAATGACTATATCGAGTCTATTGAGTGGGTAACTTAGCTGAATACCAACTTACTGTCCCTCAATGACACAGTTGTTTGAGTTAACTCTGTTGAATATTTTTAAAAGGACTAAAATCGAAAATTGGTAAGGTTTATTCAACACCCCCTTCTAAACCTTACCCCACACCCCTTGGGACCTACAAGTGGTAAACAGAGCGGTTGGTTTATTGAGCCTTCCGATCAGTTCTTGAACTAGATCTCTATCCTGCTCAAAAGGTTTTAACACTTGTATTTTTTCAAAGTCTTTTATCTTTTAAGCAAAGTTATTATCATGGAAGCAAATCTAACACGCATTCCTATGTTTACTGTTGAGGAATTTGATGATTGGAAAATATGCATGCAGACTCATCTATCTGCATTACATGATGAAATGTGGCTTGTGATAGAGGATGGGCCTACAAGTACTCCAGTCAACACTACAGATTTCAAGAGTTACTTGCATGAAGGAGAAGAAGTTGCTGCTGAACCAAGACCAGCCATGGTTGAAAAACCAAGGACTGAGTGGACAATGAAGACAGAAAGAGATATAACCTGGACAATATGGCCAAGGATTACTCTATAAGACGTGGACAAAGACATGTTCAACAAAGTCAAGTCCTGCAAATCAGCAAAAGAGATTTGGAATAAGCTTACCTTAATTTGTGAAGGATCGAACGGATTTTGGAAAATAAATTAATCAATGCTGTTCAAAAATTTGAAAATTTTAAAATGCTTGCGGTGAAACTCGGATCACCGATGCCGTTTACTTAGATAACAAATGAGTTTTCAGCTCTTGGGAAAGAATATACACAAAATGAAATGTGTATTAAGATTTTAAGAAGCCTCCCAGCTGAATGCGAAATGAAGGTCATGGCCCCGAGACATTCAATGGACCTCTCAAGAACATCTAACCATGAGCTATTCTCGGACCTCAAAGCCTACGAGTTTGAGCCGAGAAGGAAAGAGCAAGAGGAAGTTGTGCCCAAGACAAATGCGTTGTTGGCCGATGATGGAAAGAGAGCCGAGCCCCAAAAAGCCATAGACCAGGAGGAGATTGCCCTAATAGTTAAAAGATTCAACAAGTTCTTCAACAAGAACTATAAAAGGAATAAGGGTGAAACCTCCAGAAGACATTCAACACCCTCCAAAGCAAGGGAATAGAGGCCACCCAAGAGAGTCGAAAGCATCAAAGAATTGATTATCGAGAGATAATCAAAGGACATACAGAGCTTATCGTAGAGCCGAGAATCTGTGTTGGAATTGCATAAACTAGGACATTTTGCTTGTTGGATGTTCCTATCCACCACCAACAAGTACAAGAATGAAGAAGAAAGAAAAGTCTTCAGGAAAGAAGACAAGAAAAGAAGAAAGCCATGTTGGGAAATCGCCGAGATCGCTTGAGCCACTAAGTGCAAGGAGCAGCAGACTTAAATAGTAGTGAAGCGCATACTCAAGTGATTCGAGGAAGAGGCTATGATTTGCCTCATGGCCAAAGAACAAGATCAAGAAGATGAGGTACACTCTAACTCATCTCATTCTCGATTCAAGTGATAGTGACTCGATACACACACTTCATCACCCACTCGATCTTTATGATTCATTAGGTAAAATAATGAAAGATTTTGAACACATAAAATCCTCACACACCATTCTAAATGAGGAAAATAGCAAGCTTAAAAGCCAAAACTCACACAAAAAAGAGTTGAGTACTGAGTCACATAGTTGATGAGAACACTAAGTTGAAGGTTGAAATAAAGTTAGTCACTCTGACGAAAAGAGGGAAAAAGATCTTAAAAATGTGATTGCCTCATTTACAAAAGCATCCAAATCATTGGATGAACTTATTATGAGTCAAAAGGAATGTGGAGAAAAGACATGCATAGGATTTAATTCCTTTGTGCATAATCAAACTCCAAGAGTGATTTTGGAAAAAGGATCTTCAAGTAATGTAGCATCCCAAAAACCCAAAACACCAAATGTTGCACACACATCTATTCCAAAGCACAATCGAAATCATATTGGCCTTGGATATAAAGGGAAAGGAAAACAGCCAGTTGAGTATGCTAAAAGGACAGCTGAGAAGAAATTCAGCCGAGTTCCTCAAAGAAAGCGCAAAGAAAATACTATGTGAAAAGCAAACAGAGCTACCGAAACCCTAGAAATTTCATCAAAGAAACACCAATGATGGGAATGGTAGAAAATATCCAAACTATCTTGATGGGAATAATGTGAAACATCAAAGAAAGACCTATGGAATATAAGCCAAAATGGCAAAGACCTAAACCTCAAAGAAAGGTCATTCCAAAGGCAAAAGAGCTTTTATCAAAGACACATACACACCTAAGCACGCGCACTCAGAAATACCACAACTACCCCAAGAAAGCAATTGCTAAAACACAAACACAGCATACGAGACAAAAGAGACAGGTTGTATGATCCTAAAACCCCCAAGCAATTTGCTAATGTGCACTATGATTATTGCAATGATAGATGGCAATCACTTAGAGTCGACCATTTGGCTATATGTTGGTTGGAACATCTTATAGCGCTAACCCCTCGGGACCCGCACAAGTATGGGTACCTAAAAACCGATTTCTAGATTGCGGTTCAAGGAAATGTGAGTACCAAGGAACCTGGTACATGGATAGTGGTTGTTCGGACATATCACAGAAACAAGAAAACTGTCAAGATTCAAGGAAATTAGAGGTGCAAAAGTTATATTTGGAGGAAATGAAGCTCCAGGGGAGATCAAAGGCACAGATCCATCAAGAAAAATGGATTGAAAATCACGATGTTGCTTATGTTGAAGGTCTCAACTTCTACCCGTTAAGTATCGACCAACTCGAATGCAATGAAATAGTGTTGCAAGTGCCAAGACAAAAGAATATGTATGTGGTAGATTGGTCTCTTTGCTACACCAAGCATATGTCTCGCTAGCAAAGAGCACAAAGTGAGAATCAAGTTGGTTGTGGCACATGAAGCCGAGTCACCTGAATTTCAAGACAATCAACAAGCTTGCAAGGAGTCATCTTGTAGAAGGATTGCCGACTCGATGTACAACAAAGAAAGTGTATGTGATGCATGCCGGATGGGAAAGCAAATCAAATCTTCATTCAAGGATAAGCCAAGTCCTTCTTCAACAAGGATATTACATCTGTTGCATATGTATTTATTTGGTCTAGTTGAGCCAGCTAGCATCAGTGGAAAGAAATACACCCTAGTAGTGATGGATGATTATTCAAGATATACATAGACAATTTTCATGTGGAAAAAGAAGGAAACTTTGCGAGGAAGTTACCTCGGTGATGAAAAGAATTCAAAATGAGAAGAGTCAAAACCATTATAAAAATAAGATCTCGACAGGAACCGAGTTTGTCAATGGGATAATAACTCATTATTATGTTGAAAATGGTATTTCTCATGAGTTATCACCGCAAGGACTCCACATCGAAATGGAGTAGCCGAAAGAAGGAACAGAACTCTCAAGGAACCCGCAAGGACCATGTTAGTCAAGTTGGATTTCTAAGAGATTTTGGGCGAAAGCAATAAATACGACATGCTATACTCAAGATAGATGCTTGATTAACAGGCTATAGCTTTAGCATCAAAAGCCAAATGTTGGATATTTTAGGATATTTGGATGTAAATGCTTCATCCATAACAATGGCAAAGACAATTTGAAGGCTTTTGATGCTAAAGTCGATGAAGGTATCTTTTTGGGATACTCGGTGTAAAGCCTATAGAGTCTTGGACAAGAGGACTATGGTCACAAGAGTCTATCCATGTGGTTTTTGATGAACCTTTGTGAATCGAAAAGACATTGAAGAGTTAGGCGATAAGTGAATCAGACCAACTATGCGAAAGAGTCCATATGTGGAAGGCAAATAAGAGCACTCAATCCGGATGAAGATGAGATAGATGAATCTCAAGGCAAAATGGAAGGTCTACAAACTGAATGAAGATGAAAGAGATGTTCAAGACAACTTAGTGCGAGATGGTTTGAATCCAACAGACTTACTCCAACCTGATGTGAGATGGCCGAGAGACCATTCACGAGTTAGTCATTAGAGATGTTAGAGATGGCATAAGAACCAGATCCAAAGCACAACATGAAGTTATGTTTACTTGTTTCATTTCCCAGGCAGCCTAAAGATGTGTCTCAAGCATTGGATGACACACATTGGATTTAGGCCATGCAAGAAGAGTCAATCGCTTTAAAACAAACAAAGTGTGGGAATTAGTTCAAAGGCCAACCCACCAAAATGTAATTGGTACTAAGTGGGTTTTCAGAAACAAGATGAATGAGGAAGGATTTATTGTAAGAAACAAAGTAAGATTGGTAGCAAAGGGTATTGCCAAGAAGAGGGTATAGATTTTGATGAAACATTTGCTCATGTTGCCAGATTAGAAGCAATAAGGATGTTTCTTGCTTATGCTACACATAAGAACTTCACTGTATATCAAATGGATGTGAAGAGTGCTTTTCTAAATGGACTGCTAGAGGAAGAAGTCTATGTTGAACAACCTCCAGGTTTTGAGCAGAAAACTATTGGAGATAAGGTCTACAAGGTCAAAAAAGCATTGTATGGATTGAAACAAGCACCAAGAGCATGGTATGATACATTGTCTCAATTTCTAACTGACAATGGATTCACCAAAGGCAAAGTTGATAGAACACCCTTCAGAATTCAAGATGGAAAGAGTATACTACTTGTTCAAATATATGTGGATGACATCATTTTTGGTTCCACAAAATAAAGAGTTGTGTGACAAGTTCTTAAACCTCATGCAAGACAAATTTGAAATGAGCATGATGGGAGAGATGACCTTCTTCCTAGGACCTCAAGTCCAACAATTGAAGGATGGAACCTTCATAAGCCAAACCAAGTATACCAGAGATTTGATGAAGAAATTTGGTATGGAAGAGAAGTCTTCTGTGAAAATTTCGATGAATACATCAGTCAAGATGGACATGGATGCAGATGGCAAAGCTTTTGATCAAACCAGATATAGAGCCCTCATTGGATCATTGCTCTATCTAATAGCAAGGAGGCCAGACATCACCTTTGCAGTAGGTGTATGTGCAAGATTTCAATCTGCACCAAAGGAGATCCACATGACTGCAGCTAAGAGAATCCTAAGTTATTTGAAGGGATCCCGGAAGTCGGCTCATGGTCTCGAAAGGAAGGAGGATTCAAGCTGGTTGAATACTCATACTCGGGGATTATCTTTGGATGTAGAGTTGACAGGAAGAGCACTTCAGGTACATGTCAAATGCTTGGAAATAGATTGGTTTCTTGGTTTAGCAAGAAATAAAATTGAATAGCTACATCCACAGCTGAAGCAGAGTACATAGCTGCGGGAAGCTTGTGACGCCCGGGGCCAAGAGGGCGGGGAGTGATCGCCGGTGCAAGAAGGCACGAACAAGGAGCGCTCTGGCGGGCTTCTAGGCGGAGGGGACATGAATGAACTCGATCCCACACCCAAAAAAAGAGGACATTCGAGATCGTGTAGGTATGGGACTATACAATTGAGAGAGCTTAAAGATTTGATAGGTACTACTCATATCAACAAGATGCATCTTCTTTTCCTGCTCATCATGTAAAAACTCCGGTTAAGCGTGCTTGGCCCGGAGCAATGTCATAATAGGTGACCCCCTCGGAAGTCGCTCTCATGGTACGCGCGTGAGTGAGGACAAAGCGCCGGAAAGACTCGTGTTGGTTTGTGGGGACGATCGTCGATCCGAAGGTGGGTCATTACGGATGGTATCCGAGCGGGACCTCTCCTAGTGCGGTGTGGTTCGGGGGCGAACCAAGCGGAAAGCTCGTGGGCATGTGACGTCCGAGGTCAAGAGGGCGGGAGTGATCGCCGGTGCAAGAAGGCACGGACAAGGCGGCTCTCCTGACAGCTTTTTAGGCGGAGGGACATGAATGAACCGATCCCACACCCAAAATAGAGAGATTTTGAGATTTTGAGACTGTAGGTATGGGACTATACGATTTGAGAGAGAGCTTAAAAGATTTGATAGGTATTACTCATATCAACAAGATGCATCTTTTTTGGTGCTCATCATGTAAAAACTCCGAAGTTAAGCGTGCTTGGCCGAAGCAATGTCATGATGGGTGACCCCTGGGAAGTCAGCTTTGCTCTCGGTGCGCCGCAGTGAGGATAAAGCGTCTTTGGAAAGACTCGTGTTGGTTTGTGGGGACGATCGTCGTCCGGAAGGCGGGCCGTTACAAAGTTGTTATGCCCAAGTCTTTTAGATGAGGCAAAGAACAGAGATTATGATATTGAAGAAAAAGAAATTTCAATTATGTGTGATAACACTAGTGCTATTGCAATCACTCAAAATCGATTAATCGCATTCAAGAACAAAGCACATTGATGTCGAGATATCACTTTATAAGAGATCATGTTGAAAAAAAAGACATCACCTTGAATACATCTCAACTGATAAGCAGTTAGCTGATATATTCACAAAGCCATTATGTGAATCAAGGTTTGAAGAGCTCAAGAATGAGTTAGGGTTAATTGAGTTGAGTTAGTTAACTCAGAAGACTCAATCAGCAGAGAAAGAAGATAAGACAATGGAAAAAGAGCAAGTTTCACATTTCGACCAAGTGAAACATTTCGGTTAAGTCACCAATCGAGTTAGGCGACAAAATGAGTTACATCATGTGAAGAGAGAAGCAGAGTTAAGTCACCTTGGATATAAGCTGAATCATTTATGAGCTAAGTGACTAAAACGCAGTCGTTTTAATTAAGCGGGAATGTTTTGAAATGACGTCGCGTAATAATAACGACCGAGAGTAAAAGCTGCATAGTAAACCATATGATTGGATATAAATGATGCTTTGCATTTAATGTGGGGAATTTAATGCGGTTTTGAAGCTCTAATCTCAACCGTTGATCTCGATCAAAAATTTCAAATTCCGAAAAACGTCCTTTCACATTCCTTATATACAAAAGTTCATATTCTCTCTCCTCACACTAAACGCATTCATCTTGAAGAAGGAAAGTTATTTTCTCTGAATCTAAGTCCAAAATCTAGTTTATCAAAGCTCATTTTTCGCATTTCTAATCGGTAAAAGCTTCAAAAATGGCTCTAACTCATGATTATGTAAATCTCTCCAAGCAAATCCACACCGGTGCTTCATGTGGGATTTTGAAGGCATGGTCAAACAGGGTGTCGATGAAGCCCTGGTTAAAAAGATTATTGAAAAATTAGAAAGTCGGCTGAAGGACTTCCGTGGATGCATTTCACTCACGTATCCGGAGGAGGTCTCCATGTTTTACGTTAACGCAAAGGTGCAGGATGATGAAATCCGGTCATCAGTCCACAGCAAGGTCATCAAACTGACTGCAAAAGACCTTGCTGAGCACTACTTTCTGCCCACTAAAGGACTAAAGGACATCGCTGAGAAGGATGTCGACTTAGCTCTTTGCTAGAGAGAAGTCGCCATGCACGAGTTTCTTCGAAGGTTGTGTATACTGACGAGAAGGAGTCATGAAGGAGGATTACCACAAGCTGATGGACATCGTGTCCAAGTGCGTGTACATGAAGTTTGGAAGCTTTAATCAGTTGTCCAAGACTAAGCTGATCGTGATGGATGCGATCATGTAGGAAAAGAAAGTGAATTGGGCTGACTTCGTTTTCAGCTGAATCTGTCAAAACGTGATGAATAGGTCCTACAAGGATGATGGGACATTTGGTCATTCTTTGGGATATGGCCTGGTGATTGGCCATCGATGGAGGTAAAGGGCATTGCTCTCCGCCATGGCAAGACCTTCCATGTTAACAAGCGGATGTTCAAGTCGAACCTCTCCTGGATCCCGAGAAGAAGGCTCATGTAAGAAAGGCGTACTAGTGAAGGGGAATCGGTGATCCCGAAGACACAATCGAGACATCTCGACTCTCTCTCCCAAAGCCAATATCCAAGAAGAGAGTGCTATATCCAAGCCTTCCCCGCAATCGCAGGCCAAATCAAGAAAGCACATGCTCCAGCGACCAAGTTGAAAGCACTGCCCCATGCAAGAGTCACCTTCCCCAAAGAGAGATAGAGGAGGAACCCCAAATTCCCTCCTTGTCGTGAAAAGAAGAGGACTACCAAATCAAGAAAGGCAACTGCCTCTAAGAAAGGAGCATAGGCCTTCACTATTGAAGAGCCTACAGAGGTGGAACCTGAGATCCAGCTGGTTCCTACCAAAAGAAGATGGTTGTACAAGCGTTCTAAGCTTGAGAAGACAAATTGAATCCGGTCCTCGACTCGGAAACGGCAAGAAGAGACTCATGCGATGCTCGGGAGGAGCAGCGATCTCGAAGTTGTTAATGAACACGAGAAAACCGTTGATCTTGATCGGCGAGAGATCCAAGAAGACCCGGATGTAAGGGATACAATCGAGGAGTTGAAGTAGGCCGAGACAACGAAACCTATGAAAGAACATGTTGTCTCAACTCCTCAGACAGAAGCAGTTGAGTTTGAGGAGGAGCAAGGCCCATTAGCCCCTATTCAGTAGAACAGAGAAGAAGGCGATGATGATGATGACTTAATCATGTATTCTCCCATCTACCCCGACATTCAAAGAAGATTGAGGTAATGGAGGGCTTGGGCGTTGGACTACTCCATGCATCAATTTGCTCATCCGAGAATTCATAGTGGAGGAGGAGGAAATTGTTAGGTTCCTTGGACATGCATCTGTCCCAAGATGCCTCGATGAAAAGAGTTGTACGGAAACCCTCCAACTCATTAAAGAGGAAGAGAAGGAGAAAGTTGAAGAACAAGCAAGAGCCTTGGAGAAATCCAAGATGTGTGTATTCTACAGAACTCATGAGCATACACATGAGCACCTTCATGAGTTTCTTGTGATGACAAAGATATGTATCCAGTTTTGCAGCGAGGAAGTCGAATGCAACAAAGCTTTTACACGAATCCCGAGCCATGCACGAAAAAAACCTTCTAGAGGGTCTAGGAAGTCCTCCAAGATTTATCTTGACGATCCTTTGGGAGTGGCGCATGATTGCGATAGACATAGTTGCAACCACGTCCTCCGTGCACTCAACGATGGCTCGCGAGAAATGACAATGAAGCCGGGAATTCGGGCACCCAAGCCAAGACAACCCCGAAAAAGTTTTTAAGACACACTGCCCGCGCGCAACACTCGAGGGAACAAACCGCATCTCGGGATCGAGTGACCCCATCATTCACTCACCTGGTGCGCCAAATGAGGAAGAAAGTCTCTCCACCACAAAGATGGTTGGAGGTTGTTGTGGGAGACCAATCAATGCGATTTGGAGGCGAAGGAAAAGAGCTCACACAAGAGCAAAGTGACATTAATGACGCCTTTCAGGCGATTAAGTCTGTCTCGGCTAAGATGTCACCGTGCATTGCGAGTCGATCTTTGTTGCCGCTTGGTGAGGCACATGATGGTGAAGCCCGGGAGTTAACACTATGGGCTCACGAAAGTGCAATTTAAGGAGTTGAGACTCCAATGGATGCCACGGTCCAAGACACCAAGACAATTGCGTGCATCGAAGGGATAATAGAAGACCCTAAGACGGTTGTGAGTATCGAAGGGAATGTGCAAGCCTGCGTGATTGAGACTGGGGAGTATTGAAGGCCCAAGGAGGTTGAGACTTACCTGGTAAAGATGACGGTGATAAGAACATCCCTCTAATTGAAGGTGTTGTTGCGAGAAGAGAGAGATTGGTGCCCTTCATGACTCCCGAAGAGAACATTGACACATCATTTAAAGGATCGATGATGAAGGAGTCCACCCACCAAGATCCAATAGTGTACAATCTCTTTGAAAGTGCAAAGAATTATATGTTCAATAAAATGATATATTCAATACAATCATTCTATATTTTCACACTATTTACCTTGATATTTTTATTTAAGTTTTGGCATCATCAAAAGGAGGAAATTGTTGGGAAAATTTAAGTATAGATTTTGATAATACCATGTAAAACTAAGATTACGAAGTTGGAACCCCAATTCAAATATAATTCAACTTGTAATAGATAGGGTTCTATGAGTGAGTCAAAGACAACCAAGTTGAAGAATTGCGGGACTTGACTAAAGATCGAAGAAGACCCGGTATGCAGCGGAGTAAAGTGAAGTGAAGGTTGATCAAGTGCCGAAAAAAGCCGTCTCGGTCGGCTTTGTGGCGGCAAAGTAAAGGGAAGTCAAGGTTCAGTCAAGTGACAGAAAAGCTGTCTCAGTCGGTTGACTGACATGAAAGCCATTCCAAAATCATTGGAATCAATTATCAAAGGGGTATGCAGTAGACAGGATCAAAGAAAGCTGAAAGAGATCATTTGTCAAGCAAAGTCAAGGTTTTCTTTGAAATAGGCATGTGTCGATGCGAAAATAAAGTTATTTTGTTGGAAGAGTGCAAAAGCAAGGAGCCAATGGGATGTACACGAAGTGCGAGTTTAAGGAAACATTGCGAGCATTAAATTCAAGGTACAGTCTCCATCAATGCTGCAAGACAAGACAAGCCAATAACCTACGAAGTGTAGTTTGAATAATATGCCTACCTCTTCAACATACATATTTTCAAACGTGCACTATAAAAGATTGAGGAGTCATTTGAGAGAAGGTTACGAAAATTATCAACGAGCACAAGCATTCAAGAAAATAACCTGCAAAGCAATATCTCTCAAGTATTTAAAGAATATCCTCAAGCTGAACCTCAAGGAAATCGATCCAACACACTCGGTGAAGGAAAGACGACTTTATCTTGAAGAGGAAAAACTTGTTATCAAGAACAAGTGGACTACTCTCAAGGTTGAAGGAGGTGTAGTAAGGTTCCGGATCCAACTAGTGCTATAAACCTATTGGAGGGCTAAGTGATCAAGTCGAAAGGTTTGAAGAAAGTTGAAGTAGCGGGCGGCCGTCTTGTGAAGAACACGAGTCCCGGGAGCGATTAGTTGTGTGATCATAGCCGACTCGGACTGTTACCATTTTGTAACCAAGTCAAGTTACATTAGTGGATTCCTCCGAGAGGTTGGAGAAGAGTGGGTTAGAGGAATTACCCCATCCTCGAACCAAGATAATTGCTTGTGTCTCTTTACTTTCAAAGACACTTACTTTCTTGCATTATCTTTATATATGTTGATTGTTAAATTGCTAAAGTCTATTGATAATAACCACTGCTAAAACAAGTTTTGGAAAAGATATTCAAAACTAAGGATGAAAGTCTTCCACTTGTTAATTTGAAGTGTTAGGCAGAAAAACTAAGTTATACTATCAACAAATTTCGATCGAGTCTATTGAGTGGGTAACTTTATTAAGTAAGCCAACTTAGTCATCCATCAAGAACTTTCTTGACTTGAGCCAACTCTAAAATTCTTAAAATGACTAAAATCGAAAAATTGGTAAAGTTTATTCAACCCCTCTTCTAAGGTTTACTTATCACCCTTTGGGACTAACATAATGCATATTGAATAAAGTTTATATTACTTTTCAATGCATTTTAAAAGTTTTGGGGTGAATGATCGATTTTAAAAGGTTTTTAAAAAATGTAATAGACTCGAGATAAATAAGGACCCGTCGCCTATGGGGTCGATCGTTCGCACCCCTCGTTGACCATCGTCTACTATATCACGTACTTTTAAATACATTATGTCCGGCTTCTTTTCGAAATTTCTTCTTCCCCAAAGTTAACATAGGTTGCGAAAAATTTCTTGCTCTTCTATATATCTCTATTTTTCACTGATCTTCCTATTTTTGGGAGAATTTAGGCATTATGGCACCTCCTAAGGAATTCATCGGTCAAAACCCAAACTCCAAGCAAAGAAGAGTTGGAGAGTGTTCTTCAAATTCTCGTCAATTCGCGGCGAGCAATGCGAAATATGGGAAACAAAACGAGAAATAGTTCATGAGCAAGCCGGAATCAAAATCCCCAACTTTTTTTTTTTTGAGCCCAAATTATCGAGCTTCAGGCCACTATTTCCAAAGAAAATGTGAAATGGGCAAAAAGTAAGAAATCTCTTCTATCTCAAGCTCCCACTAATGCCAATAAATTGTCTTTTATTCACAAATTTGCCGAATAATATTATGATGATTTGGAGCTAGGAAATAAGCATATTGGGCATACCAAAATTTGTCATTTTGGTACTTTTTCGGAACAATATTGTACGATTAGAGAGTATTTTGTGAATCAATGGTGGATGTACTTATGGTAGCACCCGTTTGTTATGTATGATGATGATTTGATCTTGCACTTTTATTCTAATATGTGGATTGAATACGAATTTGGAGATAAACTGCGGCTATTAATTCGTTTGTGAAATGGCGTCATTTTCGTTGAACGTTGAATGATAATTGTCGGTTGTTGGGTGTTAGAGAAGGAGGATGGGATTATATAGCTTGTACCCATTGGGATAATGATAAGATTGGAGTCTCGTTGAATGAAGTCAAAACCTTTTTGGGTGTTTGGCCGGATTATACTACTCTCTCTATGACCGATGAGCTTCATTTATTATCCATGATTGTGTCTTATTGCGTTTGTGGTCAATCCGGAAGTTGCTTAATCATATGGATCATTTTTGACTTATAAGATTAAGAAAGGGAGTTAGTTAATTTTGGATCGATGTTTATTCAATGCTTAATTGAATCGATTACTCAAGGGGCAAAGCAATTCTCATTGGGAAATTTGATTTGTAAGTTGCTTCTACAATCGGGACTTCCTCCCACCGAGCTTAATTCCGAAGTAATTCAAGATGATTTTGATAATGACAACGTGCAACAAATGCTTCGGATGTGCAGGACCATGGCTAGACGTCCTATGAAATCGGCTAAGAGTAGGTCACAAGCTTCTTCTTCTCATGATCCCGACGACCTCTTTGATGATGCCGAGGCCGAACGTTTGGCGGCGGGTGGTGATCACGTCGATCCGGAGGGTAATACCAGCGGCGGTGATCAAAGTGATGATGATATGAGAATAGATATTACTACTCATCAAGCTTGGTGTGCTTCACTTGAAACAAGAAATGAAGAGCTTTATCGCGAAAACTCCAAGTTGAAAAAGTCAGTTGGGAAACTGAAAAAGTTTATCAGAGAAGTCCTCCCTACCGCATGCTTTTCTTCTGATGAAGAATGATTTTCTTCCATGTTGTCTTTAGTTTCTTTTATGTTTCAAACTATTGTCTTGTTATTAACTTTTGGATTATGGCATGTTTCTCTATTTATGCGTGACTTTGATATCTATTTCTAATGTTTAAATCTTGCTAATGGTGTTTTTTTATGATTCCAAAGGGGTAGAAATTAGTCTTGAGCTTATTTTCTATTGATAAGGTAAAAATCTAGAAAAGCTCACGAAAAAAGCTCTAGGGTAAAAATTCGGTTTGAAAAGCTAGAGCTTTTTTATAGGAATTTCTTCCTTCCTATGATGAGCTTTGTTTCTAATAAGTTTATTTTGATAGGGGGAGCTTTTAAGCTTTTCTAGCTTAACAAAAGCTCTTAAGAAAAAGCGCTTAAGAAAATGGCTTTTTGGGTTACAAACTTTGTTATACTTTGTTTCTGCATTTGTTAAGCCTTGTTACTAATGATTATTATTGACAGGGGTTTTTAAGTTCCTAGCTTTTAAGTTATAATGTAAATAGCTAAGCTTTATTGCTTATGATTACAGGTTGTTTTGTGTTTTGGTTAAGCTTGTTTATAGGGGAATCTTTTAAAAACTTATTTTGAAAAATTTTGCTCCTTTCCTTTAGAAAACTTTGTTTTTGATAAGTGTTGCTTAAAACGGATAGATCTTTTTCGACCGGAAAACTTATTCGCTCTTCTAAAATTATTTTGGGTTGTAATCATCAAAAAAGGGGAGTTTGTTCCAAAAATATTTTTATCATGATTTTGATGATTTTATATAAATGAGTTCTTATACCAATAATAATTTCCCCAAATATTGTCCAAAAGCTTCAAAACACTTTAAGTGATTTTTACTAAGTTTTTGAAGCACTTCTTGAATTTTATTTTTGACAAAAATCGGACAACTTCTCTGCATTGAGGTCAACCTACCATAATAGAGCAACCCGTGCACTGAAAGTTGTATTTTGAAATAGAACAAAACAGAGAAAAAAAATGGTGAGACTGGGAATAATTTTTCTCGGCTTTTTTTTCTGTTGTCTCTTTGTTCTCAGGGGGACCGGTCGAACCATAGGGGGACCAATCGAACCCCTTAGGAGACCGGTCACCCTATGTTGTGGAATATAACAATGTACAATATAGATTTAAAAAAGAAAAACTTTGGATGAACACATTTAAAATTACAAATTTTGGAATACTTTTTTGTACACAACATTATTTGTCTGCTTGTTTTTTGATTTAGTATCACTACAAACTAATATTTTCAAACCCTTGTGATTGGTGACTCTGGAAATAACAACATATTGTCAACATATAATGACCATGATTGAAAACCGAATTCTTCAAATAAAGCCCGACGTTAGAGAGAGATTATCCTTGGATCTTGTTTATAGTCATTACGTACGAAACCATCAGCGGGAACTCTCTCCGTTGAAACTTGAAAGATATTCTATGATCAGACGAAGTCAATGTCATTCGTGGAATCGATGTCTTACAACCTGTGTTGGCACCCGTTAGAAAACCATTTATAATATTATTTCAAGCCCATATTACAATTTGACTAAATTATTTACTATTTTAATATAAATTGTTACATCTATAAAAAATCAACATACAATTGCGTTAATAATTGACGATTTATCCCAATTTATTATTTCATTAATTAACTTAATCCATCTTTGTATTTATTTTACTTATAAATACTCGATTTTAGCTAAATCTAATGATTATACACTTTAAGAAATTATGATGTAATATAAATGTTAGGTATATAAATCATTAAATAATTTGTAATTTATCATAATTAAAATTTCAGAGTATATACTAATGAAATAAAAGTATTATTATACATTAATAATAACATAACATAATAAATATCAATCTACATGATAAATAATGAAACGAAATAATAAAAAGTATATTAAGAATATAAAAATAATACATTAGAAGTTTCATATTTTTTAAATATATTTTTCTGAATTTTAAAAAATTAAGATATTAAATAATATTGCAAATAATAATAAGATTTAACTATGAATTTAAAATATCACAACTAATAAGTCCTATGATTTATACCCATGTCACGCCCCAAACGGACGCGACGACGATCCACAACTTAAATACAATAACCAAACAATCCGGACAATATCAACGAGAACCCAATGAGACAAAGTCTAAATAGCGGGAAATAAATAATGATACAAATTACAACTTAAAGTCTACAATCCATCATCCATATTACAACCCGAAAATCAACAAAATAGCAACTTAAAGTCAAAGGGTCCTACGCCCTTCAATTACAAACTGAATGGAACGAAATACAAAAGTCCGACAATAACATAAGAAAAGAGTCCAATCAACAATAAGAAGTAGTAAATCCAACAAGCGTAGTACAAGGTCTCAATCCGAGAGCGGTTCGGATCTCCAACGAAATCCTCATCTAAGGTTAGAAAACGGTGGGGATGAGACAAAAATCTCGGTGGATGGGGTGATCGTGTAATGCGAGTGTGGCGCAATATAGTTAATGTGAGAAAACAGATTATATGAAAACGCGTGAGTATGATGCATGAATTCACACACGATTCATAGCGTATGATAAAATATTTAAATAATATACTTATACGATTCGGAAAACGATTCATGGTCACACGAGGCACTATGTGATTCAAATAAAGACAGGTAGGATTGCGTACGGAAGTGTAACGCCAATCCCATGTGTAGGTCCCAAGGGTGTGAGTGTAAGGTTTAGAAGGAGGGGTTGAATAAACCTTACCAAATTTTCGATTTAGTCCTTTTAAAAGTTCGAGAGATGATACTACGATTTGTATCCTTGGTGAATGACCAATTTAGTTAATCAAGAGAGTTAGTCACTCAACGCGGACTCACTTGAGCCGTTGATAGAATAACTCAATTTGTTAAGACCGAATTAGCTCAACCGTGGTTTGTTTTATTGAAGACTTAACACCCTTAAGTTTGGTTTAGTTATGATTTAATCTTGGGTTTTAGTACTTAGAGATTATCAAATGGTTAGCAAATATGTCAGTGAGAATTAAACAAATAAGATGCGGGAATTAAAGTCTTTGAAAAGTAAATGACACGATAAATTTTTATAGAGGTTCGAAGATGGGGTAATTCTTCTACTCCTCTCTTCTCCAACTCCTGGAGGAATCCACTAGGTATTGATCGAGATACAAAGTGGTAACAGTCCGATACAAGTCTTGATCACACAAATGACTTGATCCTTTGGGACTCGATGCCTGAGACGCCTTGATCACTCACCGGCTTCTCGTGCGGCTCGGCTTCTTCACAGGGCAGCTGCCTTGCTACTACAGCCCACTTGCTCAAGTTCTTTGGATTTGATCACGAAGCCCTCCAAAAACTCGAGATTGGTTCGACCTTGAACCTTCCTACAGTCCTTCGTGGAATGTAGACCCCTTGACTCTTCAGTAATTTCCTCTTCAACTGATTGAAGTTATCTTTCCTTCACAGGTGAGTGTTGGATTGATGTTCTTCGTAATGTAGGCTTGAGGATTGAGCGTTTAATAACTTGAGAGTATTTCAGGTTACAAAATGTTTCTTTCTTGCTTGTATTCAATTCTCAGATGATCAAGGTAACCTGCGTAACTTCCTCTCAGAGTTATTCCTCAGCCTTTTATAGTGATCTTTCAAAAATCTGCCCGTTGAAGAGATAGGCTTATTTTTGAAAGTCACTTGTGGTCGTTGGCTTGTCTTGTTGCAGTCCTTGGAATTGCCACTTCCTCGTATGAATTGTTCTTCAGCTTTTCAGAGCACTGACACGGTGTAGTGCTTCCCATTGGTTTATTCCCCTTGCACGCTTCTGTGACTGAGCACTCCGAGAAAGGTAGCATGGAGATATTACTTGTTTAAGTAATTCTCTTGATTTCTGTGCAACGGATCTCTTTCAGTTATCTCGACTTGACTGCATTTCCTTGCTTTCCCCAGATGACTTAGAGTCAGCTTCCAATCATTGGATGACTCTCCTGTTACTTTCGACTTGAGACTTAGCTATATTTAGCTGACTTGACTGATACTCCACTCAGCTGCATCTTAGTTGTTCCTTCAGTCGAGTCCCTGTCTTCTCTTCTTTGCCATACTCACTGCCTTGCAGAGTCTTCCTTCTGGTCTTCAGTTGTCTTCTTGCATGTTTGAGCATAGCTGACTTAACTCAGCTTGACTAGCCCTATTTATTATAATGCAGTTTACAACAAAAATGGGGTGCCAACTTCCTATTCTAAGTTTTACATGGCATTCATCAAAATCTAAACAATAAATTTCCCAACAATTTCCCCCTTTTTGATGATGCCAAAACTTAAAACATTCAAAATGTAAATAGCAAAGATACATACTGAGATAGTGCATTCACATAGAATGTATGCGTAGAATCAA
This sequence comes from Rehmannia glutinosa, assembly GCA_016081115.2. Taxonomy (NCBI): domain Eukaryota; kingdom Viridiplantae; phylum Streptophyta; class Magnoliopsida; order Lamiales; family Orobanchaceae; genus Rehmannia; species Rehmannia glutinosa. Next base: position 105,650,390 of record CM071926.1, read on the forward strand.
TCCTTTTATTGATCATAACATTCTTGTTCTTTTACACAAATCACAAGGTGTATCGAGCAAACATTTGTCTACAAAAAAATAGAGAATTTACTGACTTTATTGCGGAAGACTTACATAGTATGTATTTACATAGTAAAATACATGAAGGGGTGAGACGGAACACTTCATCTCCTTCGCCGCTCCTTCTTTTCATCTTCTTCTGTTATCTTCCTCTTCTTCTTCTCTTTTTCTCATCTTGGCCGCTTCTTCTTCTTTTCATATGCCTTCCGGCAGCTTCATCTCTTCTTAATCTCTCTTGTCTTTCCTCCCATAGCTGAGTTTGTCTTTTATTTTCTTCTTATATTCTTTTCGCATACTCAAGATTGCTTTTAGCCACTTGCGATTGGCTACTTGGTCAAGACTTACCCAAGAGAGATCCCTCCTTTCTTGCCTGGATCTATGTACTCAATGTTTTTGGGCGGAGGCCTGGTCCAAACCTCTTCCTCCACCACACGCTTCTTCCTCTTCCTCCGGGCGTGTATTGTCTTTGGGTCTTCTTCTTTCCACTGAGTGACCGGCGGAGTGACCAAAGGAGTGACAATCGGTAGTCTCGCATGTCGCCTTCTTCACATAACGTGAGACCCTTTTCCTAGTACAAGTCCCAAGCTTGAGCCATAGACATATTTGCGAAGTATCCTTCGGATGCGGCGTTTTAAATTCATCAACTAATCGTGGCTCGGTCCCGACATCCGAGATGGCATAAGTGTCTCTGCTTCTCTTTGGAATGCCTCCATGTTGTTTCAAGATGTCCATAACTCGGGCATTCAACCTTCCTTCCACTTCTTCTATCCCTCGCTTCAATCGTTTGTCTTTCTCTTTTCACCATAGATGCACCCAGAGTGTTGGAGTGGCGAGTTCTTGGGAGTTTGTTTGCGATAATATCACCAGTGACAAGACCTTGTTGGGGGGGTTTGTGCAATCATCAAGGTCACATCTTTCAATCCTTCCCCCTCAACAGACTTTCTTTTCTTTTGTTTTGGCACTTCCTCAAATTGTCCTTCCCTTTACAAATGCTCCTTCCTTCTCAACATTAGATCTTTTTAGCGCTTTAAGGTATTCCTTTCCCCTTTTTGGCATCATCAAAGGAGAGAGGAACCCCTGAAACATATCTTGCAAGCGAGAAGTCGAGCTGCGATAGCCGAGTTCGCCTCGAGTCTGCTGCGGAATATGCGGCGCGAAATTCGAGCGTGTAGCGTTGGACTCTCTAAAATTACTTCATCTCACCCATGAGAAGGCTGAATTTTCTATCCATGTTTTCTTCCATACGCTGGAGATCACTCTTATTTTGCTCACGCAGCTGCCTTTATCTCGAGTGTGAGCTTCATGCATGTGCTCAATGTGTTCTCTATATTTCGTCTTTGCATCAAGATTCTCGGCTCTCCATACCAACAACTTGTTGAACAATGTCCTGAAGTATCTAATTGTTCCACACGCATTGTTTGATCTTTGTTGCCACCATTCCCGATTCGACTATTATGCCTTTCAAGTCGGCCAGCAAGGTTGGCATCTCTGTTGTCGAGCTCATGTCCATCGAGGCCTGGTGCCTCTCCGTCCGTTCAATTTACGCAAATAATGCTTTGAACACCTCCTCCCTTTTTGTTTTTTTCACTCTTTGTAGTTGATGGCCAAGCAGCGTCAAAATCATAAGTAGGAATGATGGTATCGATGGAATGATAGGATCCGGTCGGTGGAAGCGCGAGATCGTTTTCGACTGGCGTCGGGAGGTCGGGTACCTCCGAGAGAAAAGGAAATGATTCTACAAAGGAATCATCACGGCCAACTGGATTTGTTCAATGATGAGAGGGGCGCGTGAAGTTCCTTGTGGAGTCGAACCTGCTACGACTTGGGAGCCCGCGCAGTGGACTCTGTTGCGGTGGGGTTTGTTGTGAAGTTGACCCAGACTTGCCGAGCCTCACTGTCTCAACGGCTTCGTCGATCCCACCGGGTTTCTCCAATTGAGTGGATCTGGTCCTCGGCCTTATCGAAGCGTCATCGGACGATGATGAGATTTCCATTGGTAGCTCACCATCAAAATTCAAAGTTTGACGAGTAATCTTGAGATCGACTTGCTCGTGCTTGGAACATCCTCACCGAGTCTTTTGGGTCTGTCACGGGGATGACTCGAGCTTCTTCGCGCCTTCCCGATCCCGAAAAGTTACATCGATTATCCTGGGAATCATGAAGCGCGCTTATCTCCTTTTTCGATGGATCAATGATCGCAGGAGGGATGTTCTCTACTTCAGCTTCTTTACCCCGGGAAGTCTCAACCTCCCCGGTAGCCTTCATTACCTCCTGCAGCCTCAATCGCGAGGTGCTGGACCTCCCTTTCGACGATGTCACTGTCTTAGGGTCTTCTCGTGGTGACATCCATTGAGTCTCAACCCCATGAATTGCACTTTCATCGCCCGCAGTGTTAACTCCCCCAGGCTGTTCCGTCATGTGCCTCGGCCGCATCGCCAGCGGCGTCATTAGCCTTCAGAGCAGCGATTGGCACTCACCGAGACAAGCCTCAATCGCCTGAGCTTCGTTGATGGCAACTTGCTTTGTATTTTGTGTTTGTACTTTCTCCACTTCGCCTCCTAAATTCGTTGTGGAGTCATCTATAGCATCCTCCGACCTTGCTGCGGTGGAGGAGTTTCCCCCTCGGTGGCGCACCACCGGGTGACTTGGAATGGGGTCACTCGTCTCCAAACTCCCTACTGTTTCTCGAGTGTTCACTGTTGGGCGGTGGTAAGACACCTTCATTAGGGGTTGGCTCGACTGGGGTCCCCACTAACCCGCCATCGCCATTTCCCTTAATTCCTTCTTCCCGAGTGAGTCAAGTGGTGGTGGCAAGAACAACGGTGGCGATTTGTTTGCACTACTCCCATTGGATCGATTTCACCGTGTTTTGGAGGACTCTCCTGGTCCCTCCATCATGCTTTTCTCATGAAGAATTCTCGATTCATGCATTGCTTCTTTGCATTTGCAACTCTTCGTGCGGGTGACAAGGTCCGATCCTCATCATCATGCGATAAGACATCAAGGAGATGATGTGTGTGTTCTGGTGTGCGGTGATAGGCGATATCGCCTTCTCACGTGCCTCGGCTTCCTGCTGTCTCTCCTTCTCCTTATCCTTGAAGATCTGCAAGATATCTTTGCGATTTTCTTCATCCAAAGGCTTTGAGATCACGAGGGTCGACCAAGGAAGTTCGCCAGTTCCTCTTCCTCTTCTATAAATTCAGCCGTTGGAACTGCTCCTTGATCGACTCAATTTCCACTTCCTCCACTCTCGCAGACGATTTTGGATGTCCGGGTAAGGTGGGGATAGGATCATCACATCACTATCATCTCTATCGCTTCTTCTTGTGTCTCGGTCTCACCAGCAAACTACGATTGTGTCTTGATTTGCCTCTGTGATCGCCTTCACAGACTTAGTCATTTTCATCTATAATATCTGAGACTCTACTTCTCCAGCGCCTCCCGATATCTGCTCAACAGTGGTGACTCGATCGGTTTCTCAAGCTCGGAGTGCTTGATGATTCTTCTTCGTCTCTTAGTTTGTACTGAGGGATTTCTCGTTCGAGAGAGTTTCTTCAGTCTTGGGCGGCGGGGCCGTGTGGTGTTTTCTTCGAGGAGCCGGTCTTGGCTTATCGCTTCTCCTCTTTTTGACGATTGGAGAAGGTAGTTGAGAGTCCTTCTCGACCGCTGGGGGGCAGAGACACGGCCGAGCGGGGCAGGTGACTTACTGTGTAGGGGCGGGAAGCAGTTTGTTTTTTTTCTTTGCTGCGAGCAGCTTTTCTTCTTAACGCAAGTGCAGGGCGCGATTCTCTTAGCGGTGCAGGGCGCTTTCTTCTTTGGTGGAGAGGAAACAGTTGTATCTTGAGGTCACCGATTCCCCCCACTCACTCGTGTCGCTCTCTTGGCGTAGGCTCTCTTACGTGCGCCGAGAGGTTTGATCTCAACATCCTCTTGTTTACATGGAACGCCTTTCCATGTCTAAGAGGACTCCTTTCACCTCCATCACCTACCGGCCAATCACTGTGGCCATATCCTAGGGATCCTCCAAATGCACCATCTTCCTTGAAGGATTTGTTCCCTACATTCTCGGGTCTGCTGTAGGTAAATTCAGCCGATTTATTTTCCTTTCTTCAATGATCGCGCCCATTACGATCAACTTTGCTTTTGACATGATTGGTCAAAGCCGCCAAATTTGATGTCTATGCATTTGGCAACTATGTCCAATGTTTGTGGTAGTCCTCCTTCAAGCGGCCTCTTGTTTCTTCGTGTAAACTATTTTATCAAAGATAGTCGAGACTTGGCTTCCTTCCAAGCGGCGGCCAGGTTTACATCGGCCGTTGATTTCTCGATGCTCCTTCCGTCGGTAGTGAGCGATGTTCACCAAATCCTTGTCGAGAGATGGTGAACTTCTTTCCATGAACAGAGGATCTTATCCCTTCATCGTGAATCTCGGCGTTCACGTAGAACTCGTGCGACCTCCTCCACATAGGTCATTGAGAACTCCATCGTCGAAATGGTTTTAGCCTGGACTTTTCGAGCTTTTCAGCGATTTTCTTTATGAGGGCGTCATCGGACCCTGTTTGACCATGCCCTCGAAATCCACGGTCGACCCTGTGTGGATTTGCTTTCCTAGCTTGACAAAATCATAGGTTGATGCCATTTTTTCAGATTTCACCGAAAAGAAACTTAGAAATTTGATTTGAATACGAGAGGGTTTTGAGAAAGTTTTGCCTTTTTGCTTCGAGATAGAATGAACCGTTTTGGTGATATGTGAGAGAAAACAGACGAAAATAGGTTAAGTATGGTTTTACGAAAGGACGTCGGTGGTTTTTGAAATGTGATCGAAATCAACGGCTTAGATTTTGCACGCCGATTAACATTTAATGTCTCAATTTAATGCGGCATCATTTATATCCAATCATAAGCTTGGTATGCAGCTTTTTTGTCTGTACACATCATCATTATCTTTGCCGACGTCATTCTTAAAAACATTCCCGCTTAGTAAAACGATTGCGTTTTGTCACTTTGCTCATAAATGACTCAGCTTATCCCTTAGCCGATTTAACTTTTCTCGTCACGTTCTCTCAAGAACTCAAATTACTAATTCGGTATATTGTCTTTCCAACATGGTGATTCATTTAGGCGATTTTGAGAATTCATCCTTTTCTCTTTTTGTGTTCCATTTCTTTTCTTTGAGTCTTCCGAGTGTCACCACCGATTAACCCTAACTCATGCTTGAGTTCTTCAAATCTTGACTCACATAATGGTTTTGTGAATATGTCACCCAACCTTGTTTATCGCTTGAGATATATTCCAATATGATGTCCTTCTTTTCAACATGATCTCTTATGAAGTGATATCGACATCGATATGCTTTGTTCTTGAGTGCAACACGAGATTCTCGAGTGATTGCAATTGCACTTGTGTTATCACACATGATTGGAATTTCCTTTTCTTCAACTTCATAGTCTCTCACTTTGTCTCATCCATAGGACTTGGGCACAACACCGCCCAGCCTATGTATTCTGCTTGTAGAGGTGGCTATTGAATTTTGCTTCCCGCATCCAAAGATAGTCGAGTCCGAATAGCCAATTAGCTTGAATCCACCTTCCTTTGATACCATAAGCCAACTTCTTGGCTTCCTTTCAAGTATCTCAAAATTCTCTTAGGGTCATTCTTTGTCATATGACTCTATTTTGGAGCGATTGAAATCTTGCACATACACCTACAAAGAAAGGTGATGTCGGCCCGCTTTGTGAGATAGAGCAATGATCCAATAAGTGCTCAGTATCTTGTTTGATCTACAGAGCTTGACATCGCATCCATGTCCATTTTGACTTATGTATTCATTGGTATTTTCACGTAAGACTTCTCCTCCATACCAAATTTCTTCATTAAATCTCCGGTGTATTTTGTTTGACTTATGAATGTTCCATCCTTCACTTGTTTTACTTGGAGTCCAAGGAAGAATGTCGACTCTCCCATCATGCTCATTTCAAATTTGCTTTGCATGAGGTTTGAAAATTGTTTACATAGCTCTTTGTTTGTGGATCCAAAATGATGTCATCCACATATATTTGAACAAGCAAAGATACTCTTCTTGTCTTGAATTCTGAAAAGTGTTCTATCTACTTTTCCTTTTGTGAATCCATTATCGCTTAGGAATTGTGACAAAGTATCATACCATGCTCGGGTGCCTGTTTCAATCCATACAGAGCTTTCTTGAGTTTGTATACCTTATCTCCAAGAGTCTTCTCGCTCAAATCCTGGAGGTTGTTCAACATACACTTTTTCTTCCAATAAACCATTTAGGAATGCACTTTTACATCCATCGATATACAATAAAATTCTTGTGAGCTGCATAGGCAAGAAACATCCTTATAGCTTCCAATCTTGCTACAGGAGCAAATGTTTCATCAAAATCTATTCCTTCTTCTTGGCAATATCCTTTGGCTACTAGTCTTGCTTTGTTTCTTACCACGTAACCCTTCTCGTTCATCTTATTTCAACACCCATTTAGTACCAATAACATTTTGATGGGTGGGTCTTTGAACTAATTCCCATACTTTATTTCTTTCAAACTGATTCACTCTTCTTGCATAGTTTGAATCCAATGTGTGTCATCCAATGCTTGTGACACATCTTTAGGCGCTATTTGTGAGATAAAGCATGTGAACATAGCTTCTTGTTGAGTTCGATCTTGTTTTGACACCTTCTCTTATATCTCCAATGACAAGTTCTCGGTGGATGGTCTTTCACCATCTTACATCGAGTTGAAGTAAGTTAGCCGATTGATCGTCTAGCACCGTGTGTTGCTTTGATCGCTCTCTCTCGCAATCACTTAGCTGCACATTTTCCAAAGATTTTATGAGACTCGGCTATCTCATCTTCATCCGAGTTTATAATTCCGGTTTCGGCTTGAGATAGGGACTCTTCGTATGGTTGGATGATTCAAATTTTATCACCGACTCTTCAATGTCTTCTCCATTTACATTTGGCTCATCGAATACCACATGAATGGATTCCTCCGCAACCATAGTCCTTTTGTTGAGTACTGTAGGCTTTGCTTTCAAACGAGTATCCTAAGAAGATACCTTCATCGGCTTTAGCATCGAAGGCCTTTAGATTGTCTTTGCCATTGTTATGGATGAAGCATTTACATCCAAATATTCTAAAATATGCAACATTTGGTTTTCTCCCGTCCAAATCTCATAGGAGTCTTTGTCGATTGTTTGTTTATCATACATCTCTGTTTTGAGTGTAGCAAGTCGTGTTGATTGCTTGACCCAAAATCTTTTTGTAACCCCCGTCAGCCTAACATGGTCCTTCTTTGCTTCTTTTTGAGAGTTCTATTCCTTCTTTCTCGCAACTCCATTCTGTGGAGTCCTTGCTGCAGATAATTCATGACCAATGCCATTTTCAATACAATATTGAGTTATTATACCATTGACAAACTCGGTTCCTCTTCCGATCTTATTTTGATAATGGTTTGGCTCTTCTCATTTTGAATCCTCTTCATCGATTGTGGTAGTTTCAGAGAGTTTCTTTCTTCTTACACATGAATATTGTCCATGTATATCTTGAGTAGTCATCTACTACCACCAAGGTATATTTCTTCCCACTTATGCTAGCAGTTCAATCGGACCAAATAGATCCATATGTAGCAGTGCAATATCCTTGTTGAAATCCAAACCGGGTCTTTTCTTTGAATGATAATTTGATTTGTTTTCCCTTCGACATGCGTCACATATACTTTCCTTCTTGTATACAGTCCTGGAAGTCCTTCCACAAGATTACTTCGCAAGCTTGTTAATCGTTTTGAAATTCGGGTGACTCGGCTTTTTGTGCCACGGCCCAACTTGATTCGGTACTCTTTACTAATAGACAGTCTTTGGGTGTAGCGGTTGACCAATCTACTACATACATGTTCTTTTGTCATCCTTGTAACACGATTTCATTCGATTCAAGATCCTTGATTTGGCATATACCCATGTTAAATCCAACATTATAGCCATTGTCACAGAGTTGGTCGATGCTTAGCAAGTTGAAGTTGAGTCCTTCAACATATGCAACATCTGTGATTTCTAATATGTTCCTCTTGATGGATTCAATGCCTCTTATTTCACCCGAGCTTCATTTCCTCCAAATATAACTTTTGCTCCTTTAACTTCCTTGAATTTTGACAGATTTTTCTTGTTTCCTATCATATGTCCGGGAATGTACCACTATCCATGTACCAGGTTCCTTGGCACTCACTTTCACTTCCTTGAACCCCGCAATCAAGGAAATTAAGTTTTAGGTACCCATACTTGTCAGGTCCGAGGGGTTAGTATTGTAAGATGATCCAACCAACCTATAGCCAAATGATCTCGCTCTAAGGGGTTGCCATCTATCGATGCCATAATCATAATTAATTTTGGCAAATTGCTTGGGGATTCTAGGTTCATACAAAATTGTCTCTTTTGTCTCAGTATGCTGTATATGTGTTTTAGCAATTGCCTTCTTTGGGTAATTGTGTTGTCTCTGAGTGTAGTGCCTAGGTGCATATGTGTCTTTGATGAAAGCTCTTATACTTTTGGAATGGCCTTTGCTGAGTTCTAGGCCTTTGCCATTTGGGCTTATATTTCATAAGTCTATGCTGATGGTTCACATCGTTCCAATCAGCTTGGCTTGGATATTTTCTACCATTCCCATCATATGTGTTTCTTTTATAGATTTTCTGGGTTTTTTGGTAGCTCTGTTTCTTCTTTACAGAGTATTTCCTGTTTGGAGTTTGCTGAGGAACTTGGCTGAATTTCTTCTCAGCTGACTTCTCAATGCACCCAACTGGCTGTTTTCCTTTTCCTTTATAACCAAGGCCAGTTTGCTTGTAATTGTGCTTTGGAGTGAATGTGTGTGCACCATTTGGAGTTTTGGATTTTTGAGACTCTTCATTGCTTGAAGACCCTTTTTCCAAAATTACTTTTGGAGTTTGACATAGCACAGAGGAATTAAATCCTAAGCCTGTCTTGTCTCCACATTCTCTTTGACTCATAATAAGATCATCCAATGATTTAGATGCCTTAGTGAATGAGGCAATCACATTTTTGAGGTCATTCTCCTCTTTTCTATGACAGCTATTTCTCTATTAGCTTGGCATTTTCAAATTTTAAACTTTTATTCTCATCAGCTATTTGACTTAAGAGTACTCGGCTCCTTAGTCACCGTGAGTTCCGCTCTTGAGTAGGTCATTTCCTCATTTAGTAGTGTGTGTGAGGATTTAATGTGTTCAAAATCTTTCATCATTTTGCCTAATGAATCATAAAGATGGGGTGATGAAGTGTGTGTGTCACGAGTCACTATCACTAGAATCGAGTTTGATGAGTTAGAGTGTACCTCATCTTCTTGGTCGGTTGATCTTGTTCCTTGGCCATCAAACAGATCAGGGCTTCTTCTTCGAGTCACTTGAGTAGTCGGCTTCACTTGCTCTCAATCACCAGTGTCTCTTGACTTGGCTTTGTCTTAGCGATCTCTGCAGCCAACATTGCCTTTTTCTTTTCTTGTCTTTTTTTTCTCTGAAGACATTTCTTTCTTCTTCATTCCCGTATTTGTTGACTACAGGATATGGACAATCAATGGCATAGTGACCTGGTTGCCTACGGTTCCAAGCATAGATATTCAACCTTTTGATCGACTCTTTCCATTCTTGGATTGTCACCCTTTGACATTCACTTTTTGATGATTTGTTCTCTTGGTTGGCCTATCTTCCCTTGACTTGGAGGGAGCCGAGTGTCTTCGAAGATTCTCCCTTGCCTCTCTTGTAGTTCTTATTGAAGAACTTGTTGAACCTTTTAACCATCGAGCTATTTCTTACGGATCAATGACTTCTTTGACCTCGGCTCTCTTTCCATCATTAGCAATTAGAGCGATTGTTTTGGGTACAACTGTCTCTTCCTCGATCTTTTCTTCTCACTCAAATTCGTAGGCTTTGAGATCCGAGAATAGTTCATGGTTGGAGGTCTTCGATAGGTCCATGGAATGTCTCGATGCCATGACCTTCATTTCCCATTCACCGAGACTTTTTAGGATCTTCATACACATCTCCTTCGTGTATATTCCTTTCCAAGTGCGATAGCTCGTTGGTGATTTACGTGAACCGAGCATCCATTGATCCAGTTTTTCTCCTGCGATCATTTTGAAATTCTCAAATTCTTGTCTGACCCACCGATAATTTATTTTCCTTGATTTGCTCGATCCTTCACAAATCAATGTTAGCTTGTCCCAAATTTCTTTAGCCGTTTTGCATGATTTGACTTTATTGAACATGGCTCATCCCGAGGTTTTGTAAAGAATGTCTTTGGCTACATTATCCAGGTTGTATCTTTTTTCTCGTCATCATTTGTCCATTCGCTTCTTGGTTTTTCAACCATAGCTTGTCTAGGGACAACATCCTCTTCACCTTCAAATGTAGCTCTTCCTCTGATTGTGTTCACTTTTAAGATTTGCGTGGCCCATCCTCTATCACTATCCACATCTCATCATGTAATCTTTGATAGATGAGCCTCGCATATGAATTTTCCAATCATCAAATTCTTCAATTGTGAACATAGGGATGCGTTTCAAATTTTCTTTCATGATAATAACTTTTAATGATAAAAGGAGTTTTGAAAACTTAAGTACTAAAACAGATTTTGAAAAGTTTGGAGATCTAGTTCGGTAAACCGGTGGGAAGGCTCAATGAACCAACCGCTCGATACCACTTGTAGGTCCCAAGGTGTGAGTGTAAGGTTTAGAAGGGGGTTGAATAAACCTTACCAAATTTTCGATTTAGTCCTTTTAAAAGTTCGGAGATGATACTACAGTTGTGTCCTTGGTGGACAAACCAATTTAGTTAATCGGTAGAGTTAGTCACTCAATGCACTCGACCGAGCCGTTGATAGAATAACTCACCGTTAAGACCGAATTAGCTCAAATGTGGTTTGTTTTCATTGGAAGACTTAACACCCTTAAGTTTGGTTTAGTTATGATTTAATACTGGGTTTTAGTACTTAGAGATTATCAAATTGATAGCAAATATGTCGTGAAATTAAACAAATAAGATGCGAGGAATTAAAGTCTTTGAAAAGTAAATGACACGATAAATTTTTATAGAGGTTCGAAGATGGGATAATTCTTCTACTCCTCTCTTCTCCAACTCCCCGGAGGAATCCACTAGGTATTGATCAAGATACAAAGTGGTAATAGTCCGATACAAGTCTTGATCACACACGGTGACTTGATCCTTTGGGACTCGATCACGAGACGACTTGATCACTCACCGGCTTCTCAAATGCGACTCGAACTTCTTCACAGGCAGCTGCCTTGCTACTACAGCCCACTTGCTCAAGTTCTTTGGATTTGATCACGAAGCCCTCCAAAAACTCGAGATTGGTTCGACCTTGAACCTTCCTACATCCTTCGTGGAATGTAGACCCTTTGACTCTTGATAATTTCCTCTTCAACCGATTGAAGTTATCTTTCCTTCACGGTGAGTGTTGGATTGATGTTCTTCGTAATGTAGACTTGAGGATTGAGTGTTTAATAACTTGAGAGTATTTCAGGTTACAAAATGTTTCTTTCTTGCTTGTATTCAATTCTCGGATGATCAAGGTAACCTTCGTAACTTCCTCTCGAGTTATTCCTCGCCTTTTATAGTGATCTTTCAAAAATCATCCGTTGAAGAGATAGGCTTATTTTTGAAAGTCACCTGTGGTCGTTGGCTTGTCTTATTGCGATCCTTGGAATTGCCACTTCCTCGTATGAATTGTTCTTGACTTTTGAGCAATCGACACGGTGTAGTGCTTCCCATTGGTTTATTCCCTTGCACGCTTCGCGGATCGAGCACTCCGAGAAAGGTAGCATGGAGATATTACTTGTTTAAGTAATTCTCTTGATTTACGTACAACGGATCTCTTTCGATTATCTCGACTTGACCGCATTTCCTTGCTTTCCCCGGATGACTTAGAGTCGGCTTCCAATCATTGGATGACTCTCATCACACTTTCGACTTGAGACTTAGCTATATTTAGGCTTATCTTGACGATACTCCACTCACCGCATCTTAGTTGTTTCTTGATCGAGTCCCTGTCTTCTCTTCTTTGCCATACTCGGTGTCTTGCAAATGAGTCTTCCTTCTAGTCTTGATTGTCTTCTTGCATGTTTGAGCATAGTGACTTAACTCGGCTTGACTAGCCCTATTTATTATAATGCGATTTACAACAAAAATGGGTGCCAACTTCCTATTCTAAGTTTTACATGGCATTCATCAAAATCTAAACAATAAATTTCCCAGTTGTAAAATGTCATTAAGGTTAGTAGGATATTGGGACAAAAGCAGTTTTTAAAAGAAATATGTGTAGGTCCTTTAACTTTTGAAAATATCATTTTTGTCTCATTTTGAAATAATTGCCTTTAAGGCTTTTAGGGGTCCAATTGTTATGAAATTTGAACCTTGGGTCCAAAATATAATTAAGTTATGGTTAAGTTAGTATATGCAGGTGCATGGACTGCATAAGTCCTGAAAATTTCATTTGGGTCCTCAAGTTTAGTATTTTACACATTAGTCCCTCAATTTTTATAAAATTACTTTCCAAGCCTTAAACACTTGAATTTTTGGAATACTTTTAAAATATGTAATTCCCAGTACCTTAAGAGTAAAAATTTCAAATTTTAAAGTTAAGGTCTTGTACAGTTTTAAAAATTGCAAAGTAGCCCTTAAACTTTCAAAATTTTACAATCTAGTCCTTGGGCTTTTAAAGGTTGATTTTATTTATCTAAAAACTCTTAAAACTTTATTAAAATGTCCAAAAGTCATTTTTGAACCTGAGTTCAATCCCAAATTTCGAAATTTGCAGAGGGTCCTTTAACTTTTATTTTCTTGTAATTTAGTCCACCAACTTTCCATTTTTACATTTTTATGTCCAAACTTGAAATTTAATCAATTATGCTTGACTTTTCCAGGTTATAAGTCATCCAAAACATAGATTTTAAAGATCATACACATGCATGCCCAAAACATACAAGAATTCATCAATTAAAACATTAAAGTGTACATGCATGGACCTAAAATTCAATAAATAGCAATTTTGAGCAACTCTTGAGAATTTTCATGACTTGTTACATAAAATTGACATGCAATACATAGATTATATATATATCTCAAGGCTCATGGTCAAATTTTCTACATGCATTTAATCAAAACACCTAAAAGTTGGAAAATATTTTTCCACCCACCTTAAATTTGGAAATTGTGAAATAAAAGGATAATTTCACAATTTTTGGATGAGGCTTCTTAGGTCAGCCCCTAAGTCAAGAAAACATCAAAATTTGGAGTTAGAAAAATGAGAGAAAAATTAAGGAGAAAAGAAGAAAATAAGGAAATGAAAAGGACTACACTTTACCTTGTGTAGTAGATGTTTGGAGACTAGTTGAAGCTCAAAATTGGAAATTTTGGCTCAACTCCAAAATCTCCTAAGGTCAGCCCCTATTTCTCAAAAATGTAAAAGGGGTGTTAAAATTTGAAAAAAATAGGAAGAGTCGGAAAGAAGGGTCTATTACTCAATTCTTACCTTGTAGTCTAATTTCCTCTACTATTTCTTCTTCAAGCTTGAGGTCCTTCTTCAAAAATGTTGTCAAGCTCTAATCTTTAAGGTCTTCTAAATGTACCTCCAAACCAATTTCAAACTTAAGTTAAGAAGGTGGAAGAGATGAACAATGTGATATCCAAAAATGGATTGAAGCTAAAATTTCTTACCTTGTATCATGATGGTTCGATTTTTAGTGAAGAATAGGAGGAAAATGTTAAAAAAATTCTAAGTATAGAAGAAGAAAGTGAAAGGAAGAATAGAGAGAAGTTGGTAGTTTTTAGAGAGAAGGAGGAGAATTGATTTGGAAGATCAAATGTGTTGGTGAAATTTGAGATGAAATTTTTGTGTAATTAGGCCGTATGGCCGTCCAACATAGTGAGAGAGGGAGAGAAAATTTTGTTCAAATTGTGTCTTGAATTTGGTCTCTTGCATGGAGACAAAAGGTGATTCAAGGTATGGGTCAAATTGGAATGTTGAGAAGAATAAGAAGAATGTTGGGAAGAATAGAATATGTTGGGGAATTTAATGATATAAAATTGGTGTATAAGATAATGTGTATAATGTTTGAATTAATGATATAATTATACACAAGATGACTAATATATGGTGTAGGTGTACAAGAGTTGGATGATATTTTTACCCCAAAAATACCACCATTGACGTCCACTATGAGGGCAATATGGTAATTCCATATATTTTTTTTTCTCCCCCAAATTTGATGATAGTAGATGAAATATACCAATCTCCAAAATATTTAGTGATTTCCTTGATCACTTATAAGTCTCATGATCACTTAATCTAAATCAAAATCTTAATTTTATAAGGTAAAAGTCTCTAAAATAAATAGTCTCTTAAAATTCTAAGGTGACTAATAAATACAAGAATAGTAATAATGATCAATCAAGTGATCATAAATGCAAAATAGAATTAATGATGATCATGATCACAAGTAATTAAATAAAATGAAATAAAATACAAAATGTATATATTATTATTAATTACCCGTCAAAATGACGCGGTAAAATAGTCGATCAAAAGTATAAACGACAATAAGGATCAATTAATAGCTCGGAAAAATCGGGGCTTCACATCCTCCCCTCCTTAAAAGAATTTGGTCCCCAAATTCTCTTCAGAATAGTTCTGGATATTGATTCCTTATGTCTTCTTCCATCTCCCATGTTGCGTCTTCGTCTCGGTTGTGGTTCTGCCACACCACTTTAACCATCGGAATTTCTCTCTTACGCAATCGCGTATCTCTGGCGATCAATGATCCGGATTGGCCTCTCGGTGTAGGATAGATTTTCCATTAGAGGAGGAGTATCTCGAGTGATGATATGCTCGGGATCTGGTTGATACTTCTTCAATCTCGATACGTGGAATACATCGTGCATTCCCACATATGGTGTTTGTAACTCGAGTGCGTAAGCTAACTTCCCGATCCTTTGAAGAATCTTGTAAGGTCCAACATATCTCGGACTCAACTTGCCTCCTTTCTTCGGATTGATCAACCCTTTCCGTGGTGAGAGTCTCGAGAAATACTTCATCACCGACTTCAAATTCCAAATCCTTTCTTCTCTTGTCCGCGTAACTCTTTTGGCGGCTCGAGTCATGCGAATCCGCTCCTTGATCGGCTTGACCTTCTCCATGGCCTCCCGAACTAAGTCGACCTTTGGAATAGAAGGTGACTTTCGTTTCTCTTTCGAGTCCATTGGTCATCAATCTCCCGGTGTAGTGGGGATCTACATTTTCGCCCATATAATGCCTCGTAGGGTGCCATCCCAATCGTGGCACGATAATCTATTCTTGTAGGCGAACTCGGCTAATGGTAAGTGCGAATCCCAATTTCCTTGAAAATCTAAGGCGCAGGCTCGCAACATATTTTCAAGGGTTTGAATTGTTCGCTCGGTATCCCATCGGTTTGTGGATGTGTTGTTGTCTTTGAAACTTAGCGAGGTACCCAATTCCTCGTGCGAGCACTTCCAAAATCTGAGACAAACCTCGGGTCTCTGTCGGATACTATGTCGATTGGTACTCCATGCGGTCGAATGATTTCTGGATATAAGTTTGTGCAAGTTTTACGCAAAGCTATCGGTTTTCTTGATGGGTAAAAGTGTGCGATTTCGTGAGTCGGTCTACAACTACCCAAATAGCATCATGGCCTCCTCTCGGTCCTTGGTAGATCCGTCACGAAGTCCATCATTATATGTTCCCATTTCCACTCGGGAATTCTCAACGGTTGTAGTAAACCGGATGGTCGTTGGTGTTCTTGCTTTTACTCGTTGACAAGTCAAACATCTCGCAACGAACTCGCTACCTGGTTCTTCATGTTTACCCACCAATAACTCCGTTTCAAATCCTTATACATCTTGTTTCCTCCAGGATATATAGTGTATTTTGAACGGTGTGCCTCTCTAGATTCTATTCCTAATCGCTCGTCATTCGGTACACACACTCGATTCTCGGAACCCGATAACTCCATCTTCAGTGCAGGAATTCGATCTTTCTCCTTTAAGTATCTTCTCCTTCAGATTTTGAAGATGTGTATCTTTCTCTTGTGCTTCTTTGATCTCATTCAAGATTCGGGTTGGTGAAAGGTTGGCACATGAAATCTGAGTATTGGTTCTCGTCGATTCCAATTGCTCGGCTCTTCTAATGATTCCCATTCTCGAATCATAAGTTTGGCTAAGCTCGCCTTTTCTCGCTAGAGCGTCCACTACGACGTTAGCTTTCCCGGGGTGGTATTGGATATCAAGGTGATAGTCCTCAATCAACTCCATCCATCTCCGTTGTCTCGCATTGAGGTCTTTCCGAGAGAATAGGTACTTCAAGCTCTTATGGTCCGTGAAAACCGTGAATGTTGCTTCGTAGAGATAGTGTCTCCATTTCTTCAACGCGAACACTATCGCCGCCAATTCCAAGTCATGCGTTGGATAATTGGCTTCATACGGCTTGAGCTTTAAGTGATGCATAAGCGATAACCTTTCCTTCCCGCATGAGCACTTGCTCCTAGTGCTTCTTTTGATGCATCACTGTAGACGACAAAGTTTTCGGTTCCCTTTGGAAGGGCTAAGATCGAGTCGTAGTAAGTCGTTTCTTGACTCTTGAAACTCGCCTCGCACTTGTCATTCCACTCAAACTTGACTTGCTTCTCAGGTTAGTCGAGTGAGTGGTCCGGCTATCTTGGAGAAGTCCTGGATAAATCTTCGATAATATCCAGCTAGTCTAAGAAACTTCGATTTCCGTTCTGAGACTCGGGTTGTTTCCATTCAAACCGCTCCTGTACCTTTGAAGGATCTACTTTGCAATCCCAAAGCCGGATACTATATGTCCCAAGAACGCGACTTCACTAAGCCAAAATTCGCACTTGCTGAATTTGGCATATAGCTTATGCTCGTAGTGTCTCTAAAACGATTTTCGGGTGACATTCGTGCTCTTCCTCGACTTAGAGTATACGAGTATGTCATCAATGAATATCACTATGAATTGATCCAAATAAGGTTGAAAGACTCGATGCATCGTGTCCATAAATGTTGATGGTGCATTCGTCAGACCGAAAGGCATTACCACAAACTCGTAGTGTCCATATCGGGTTTGAAATGCAATTTTGGAAATGTCTCATTTGCGGATCTTGATTGATAATATCCTTGATGTAAATCAAACTTCGAGTACACTCGTTGCTCCTTGAAGTTGATCAAATAGTTCGCTATCCTCGGGAGGGGATATTTGTTCTTGATGGTCACACTATTAAGTCCACGATAATCTATACATAGTCTTAATGTACCATCTTTCTTTTTGACGAACAAAGACAGTGCTCCCCACGGAGACGTACTCGGTCGGATAAATCCCACCTCCATCGCTTTTTGTAATTGCATTTTCAACTCTTGTAACTCAAGAGGAGCCATTCTATACGGTGTTCGGCACCCGGGCGGAGTCCCTCGCAACACCTCGATGGTGAACTCGACTTCCCTATCCGGAGGGACAGTGGTGAGTTCTTGTGGAAATACATCCGTGTATTCGATACTACAGTACTTGGTTGATTTGTGTCTGCGGTAATTACAAACGCCAAGTACCATTGAGCTCCTCTAGTGATCGCCCTTCTCGCTTTCATTGCTGAAATGATTGGGGCAATCTTAACTCGTGCCCTTCCCGAAATCTCTACTTCGGGTTTTCCGGTTCACATAGCTTAATGGACTTGTTATGGCAGTCCATTTGTGCATGGTGTGCAGATAACCAGTTTCATTCCCAATATCACATCGTATTCGGATATAGGTAATAAGATCAAATCGGCAGGAAAGTTTATCTCAACAATCTTAACTTCGCATGCATTATAGATAATATATGTTATCTGACTTGCACCCATAGGAGTTGACACTTCTAAGCATATAGGCATATGTTCCATGCATGCATGCAGTTTGTGTACAAAATGCGGTGCAACAAATGAATGCGTTGATCCAGGGTCGAACAATATTTTAGCGTAGTGGGATACTAGAAGCGTACCTTCTACCACGTCTGTTGCCTCCGGAGCCTCTGTCCGGCTAGTGCAAATGCTCGAGTGGGCATCCTTGCCCGATTTCCCTGGCCATTTCCCGGCCTGGGCTGCGTCTGTTTGGCATCATCGTATTTCGGGCAATCTTGCAACAGTGCCGACATTACCACAGCGCAAACACCTTCCTTGTTTACGCCAACAGTTGTCGGCAGTATGTCCTGGTTTCTGGCAATGTGCACACTCTTGACCCGCTTTCCTTGCACTTTGGTCTCTTTTCTTTTGTCTTGCATAATCGGTCCCTTCAAACTTAGCAGGCGGTTTAGATGGCTGTCCCCATAGCTGTCCTCTTAGGACTGTTCGATGGCCTATTCTGCTTTGAATCTGTCCAATACGGTTGATCCCGACTCATGCGGAGGGTCAGTTCTTTACTGCTGGCCGAGTAGGTTGTCGGGCTTCAACACCAACACTATTTCTCAAGTTCCGCTTTCAATCCTCGAGTGAACTTGTAAAGCTTATCCTCTTGATCGATTGTCCCCGAGCATACTTGGACAATCGGTGAAATTCAGACTTCGTCTTGAGCCACAATCGGGTTCCTTGCCTCAATCTATGGAATTCGTCTCGGCGCTTCCTTCACAACCTGGGAATATCTTGTTCATTGAACTCGGCCAAGAAATTTTCCCATGTTCGATTACCCGATCTTGTTCCCATCTCCTTTCAACCGCCCTCCACCGCTCTCTAGCAGCCAATTCCGGGCAATACAGCGAGTGTGACTCTCTGCTCGTCGGAGTATTGAAGAGCATTGAAGATATTTTCCTCGCTTCTCTATCCATTCTTCCACTTTCACATCGTCCGCTCTCCCAAGAAGGGTGGTGGGTCGAACCGCAGAATCGCTCCAACGTGCGATCGTTCGCCTCTCTGGCGGGTTCGGGAGCACGGGGTTGAGGCTCGCTGCTTTGCCTCATAAAAACCAAGTTTTTCTTTGTAAGGCTTGTGCGGTCGATTGTCTCCTGCGCAGTGGAAGAGGTGGCGGTAATTCCGGAGAGGGTACCCGATCCCGGGTACATCATCGTCTCCTCGTGGAACGCGACGAGGTCTCCCACGCCCTCGATGTTCTGCCATTCTGTATCTTGAAGCGTTAGTTGCGATTCGTGAGTAAATGAATACAATAATGATTCGCGTAAAGCAAGAGATATCGCAGGGAAAGTAACATCAAACACAAAACACTGAATAAATATCAAAAGGTATATCCATTAATGTAAAATTTGAATACACCCAAAGTACAACAGTAGAATACTAAGTCAGATACATGGAATCAAAATACATCCGAATCTAGTACAATAGAAGGTACAACATCGAATACACGCTACAACAACAAAAAAGTACAAATCGACAATCGCTAGCTAATCGCTGAGATCGCCATCATCATCGCCGCCGCTATGTCTATAATCGGGTGGTCGGGTGAGGTGGCGCCTCAACCTCGGGCAATCCACAAAGTCCAACCATCGCCGAATCACGAGCCTCATCGAGTGGAGCGATCTCGGGTGCCTCCGGCTCTCAATATCGACCGGATCCTCCTCGGGATCCTCCTTGGCATCGTGCAGCTCCGCCTCGGGCGTGGCAATGGCCGAGCATTAGGCGCTAAAGCGACCTCTAGTGCGCGTCTCTCGAGCTAGGGCATGTGTAAGGTCCTCTATGATCGTCATCCGCTTGATGAGGGTCTCCTCCAAGCGATCGATGGTGGTACGGGATAGGCGGGCGTCAATATCCCATTTCTCGGCGACCGTCACTAGTCCTCTTCATCTTCTCCCGCATGTTATCCAGCGCTCCGGATACTCAGTATTTGGTTCTCCCGCGCTCTTATGGTGTTATCGCGGTCCTTGATGACAAAGTGGTCGATTCGTTCTTCTCATCTTGGCTCATCGCCAAGCGCCGAGTCAGTCCCTATTCCGTTGGCGCTCCGGGCTAGTTCTCGTGGTCGCGCGTTCACTTTCCCGGTGCCAATGAATCATGCCGCGTAATATTCCCCGGCCAAAGACGCATGGAATGCATCCCACCATGTAGGCGTCGGCTCCCATCCTCGATCAAACAAAACTAAGGCGGATAAGTCAAATGTAGAGGAAAGATAAGAAGAGAATAAGGAAAGAATGAATAAGGAAATCGATCAAGAATCAACTAAGTCAAGACAAGTATGACTATGAAATCTCAAAATATGCGTTCTAACTTAGTTCAAATATCAATAAGACGGTTCTATGCCAATTTGAAATCGATTTCACACTTAATTGGTCAAGTCGCGGTACTACCCAAAACACGGACCGGGTCCTATCTCGGTCAGCTCGGTGTAAGTTTCCATCTTACTAGCCGAGCTCGATACCACTTAATTGTCACGCCCCAAACAGACGTGACGGCAATCCACAACTTAAATACAATAACCAAACAGTCCGGACAATATCAACGAGAACCCAATGAGACAGAGTCTAAATAGCAGAAATAAATAAATAATGATACAAATTACAACTTAAAGTCTACAATCCATCATCCATATTACAACCCGAAAATCAACAAAATAGTAACTTAAAGTCAAATGGTCCTACGCCCTTCAATTACAAACGGAATGGAACGAAATACAAAAGTCCGACAACAACATAAGAAAAGAGTCCAATCAACAATAAGAAGTAGTAAATCCAACAAGCGTAGTACAAGGTCTCAATCCGAGCCGTTCGGATCTCCAACGAAATCCTCATGTAAGGTTAGAAAACAGGTGGGGATGAGACAAAAATCTCGATGGATGGGGTGATCGTAATGCGAGTGTGGCGCAATATAGTTAATGTGAGAAAACAGATTATATGAAAACGCGTGAGTATGATGCATGAATTCACACACGATTCGCAAGCGTCGTGATAATATATTTATACGATTCGAAAAGCGATTCATGGTCACACAGCACTATGTGATTCAGATTAAGACAAGTAGGATTAAATGCGGGAAGTGTAACGCCAATCCCATGTAAGGCAAATAATGGTTGCGTGCACGGTTTGTAGCGCCAACCAATGCAAAAAGTAGCGGCTGCGACGGAAATGTAACGCCAACCAAAATGGGTCCGATAACTCCGGAATCATGTGGATCACACAAATGATTCCTTCGTTCTTCCTTGTAACTCCCGGTCGGTATGGTCCAAGACCGCACTTTATCGCTCCGTAGGCAAAGACAAAATCCACAGTGGAGCTTGCAAGGCTCGGATCTGTCATAATCATGATTATACCTCGATTACGACCCGCTTCCCTTGGACAAACTCCGTCCCTCGGTTGCGGGATTAGGGCGATGGGGCCGAAGAGTGGAATAGCGGCCGAGCCGCCTTCCATCCCCGACGTATCCATTCCAACCGTGAGCTCGACACACCAAGTTGACTCGAGCAGAAAGTAATTACAAGTACTGCATACCAACCAGCAATGAGTATTATTGATTCAGTGGCGATTTTAGGAAACTTTTTGAAAAGCGAGTGGTAATTATGGTGTTGGTGGAGTATTTGGATGAAGATGATCATCGGAAGGATTAGCAATCTTCGATATCTTGAAAAATTAGGTGGAACATAAGTCCCGCTATAGATTCAAAATCGCGAGGCGAGGAAGTCGCTCCGCGATCGTTATTAATCGGTCAAATTGATCCGATAAGTTAAGGGTTTTTGGGAAAGTAAAATACTTTAATTAAATCTCCAAGTCGAGCATCCAGGGCTATTTTAGTAAAAGAGAGAATAATTTGAGTTAGGTCCTTTATAAAAGAAAAATTGTAATTTAGCCTTGTTTTGTAAAAAACCAACACTTTTGGGGTTAAAAATTGAATAAATAAATATCCCGACCTTGAAAAATTATGAGGTCAGTTCCTAAATTCTCTAAATTGTCCAGAGATTCAAGTTTTTAAAGTTTTGAGGTCGAGGTTTTATAAAATTCTCACATTGGCCCCAAATTTGTAAAAATTGCCAATTCGGACCTTAAGTTTTAAAAATTCGAACTCACAAACCGGAAGGGCTTTTAATGTGATTACTTAAGGATCAATTAATAGCTCGGAAAAATCGGGGCTTCACACCCCATGTTAATATTTAGTAAATATTAATATACAATGTTGAATATACAACTTGAATGGAAAACAAAAACCAATAAATTATTAAAAACAGAAAAATACCATATGCTAGTATCAATATAGATATTTTACCTGGCTCTCAATAAAACAAAGTTGAATATCTCTTCAGCAAATTCACGTCTGTGGTAAATCTTATGATCGAGAAGGCTCCAGTAAAATGTCTGACTTCATCTTTGTAACATGGAACGTGTTCGAAACTCCCCTCAATTAGAATTCTTTTATATTGGACAATGTTGGCTGTTTTTTTTTTCTGCAATGTATTCTCTCTCTCTCTGCGAATAAGAAAAATTAAATTTTAGAAAAAAAGTTGCTAAAAAGAATTTAAAAATATTAACAATATAAAAATAAATAAATTTCAGACCTCTGCGTTATGGAATGCGTTTTCCAGATTGTTCACTGTTGATCGATCATTGAATGTCAGTTTCTCATATAATCGCACCAGACAAAGTTTCATTGCAATTTTCTTGAGCGAGAGCATTGGTGCCATATTTTCGTGAATGGGAGAGAAATTTATAAAGTTGAGTATTCAAATTGCAAGGAGAATACGCAACAATACTATGAGAAAACATATTTATAGGTGAATGTAGGAGTATAATTAAGGAATGAAATTATTCTAATATTTTGTTATATTTTGTAACATTATTCGCAAATTTTAATTTCCTTTACTTATCGTTAGATTGTTTATCTAATATTTTGTTTTGATCGTAATATCGAATATTCGGTCTTGATTGAGTAGAATCTTTAGTAATGATCTATATATATTATATGTTGGAGATATTTGTGTTTGTAAGTCAAATAAACACCGATATATATCACAGAGATTGATTAATTGGTGAGTTATTTTTAGTATTGTCTATCGACAACGGAAAGTCGCAAGATATGTATCTTAAATATTTAGGAATATTTCTATTAATTGATCCTTATTGTCGTTTATACATTTGATCGACTATTTTTACCGCGTCATTTTGACGGGTAATTTTTAATAATATATATATTTTATATTTTATTTCATTTTATTTAATTACTTGTGATCATGATCTTTATTAATTCTATTCCTCATTTATGATCACTTGATTGATCATTATTACTATTTTGTATTTATTAGTCACCTTAGAATTTTAAGAGACTATTTATTTTAGAGACTTTTACCTTATAGAATTAAGATTTTGATTTAGTATAAGGGATCATGAGACTTATAAGTGATCAAGGAAATCACTAATTATTTTGGAGATTGATATATTTCATCTATTATCATCAAATTTGGGACAAAAAAATATATGGATTTACCATAATACCCTTGAAGTGGACGGCCAACATGGTATTTTTGGAGTAAAAATATCATCCAACTCTTGTACACCTACACCATATATTAGTCATCTTGTGTATAATTATACCATTAATTCAAACATTATACACATTATCTTATACCTCAATTTTATATCATTAAATTCCCCAACATATTCTATTCTTCCCAACATTCTTCTTATTCCTCTCAACATTCCAATTTGACCCATACCTTTGACTACCAAATTGTCTCCATGCAAGAGACAAATTACAAGACACAAATTAATCAAAAAATTTCTCCCCCTCTCTTCCCCAAAGTGGACGGCCATTAGGCCAAAATTTAACAAAAAATTTCATTTTTCACCCAACACCTTCATCTCTCAAGCTAATTCTCCTCCTTCTCTCTAACCTCTCTCTAAGATTCATTCACATCTTCAAACATTCAAACAAAATCCATTCATATCTTCAAACCTTCAAACACCAACTCTTCACATCTTCAAATCTTCAACATAAGTTCTTCATATCTTCAAGTACCACTTCTTCATATCTTCAAGTATTCAAACACAAGTCCTTCACATCTTCAAACCCATCTTCATAACTCCAAGAACATCTTCTTCCTAACATCAAACATACTTCCTTTCTTCAAACATCTAAACCAAACAAACAACCTTACCACTAAAACTCAAAAATTCGAACACCCCTTTCTTAAGGTAAGAAATTTCACTCCTCAATCCAACTTAAATTCTTACTACTCATCACCTTCTTCTTTTAACTTAAGTCATATTTTGGATTTTGAGGTACTTAGAAGACCACTTGGAGACATGCATGCATGGTGGTGAATTTTAGAAGACTTGAAGAAGAACTAGTAGAGAAAATTGGACTACAAGGTAAGAATTGGACACTAGAGCCCTTCTTTCTTCTTCTTCCTATTTTTTTCAAATTTTAACACCCCTTTTTCATTTTTAAGAAATAGGGGCTGACCTTAGGTGATTTTGGAGTTGAACCAAAAATTGCAAATTTGAAGCTTCAACTAGTCTCCAATCACCTACTACACAAGGTAAAGTGTAGTCTTTCTCACTTTCTTATCTCTTTCTTTTTCTCTTTAATTTTTCTGTCATTTTTCTAACTCCAAATTTTGATATTTTCTTGACTTAGGGGCTGACCTAAGAAGCCTCATCCAAAAATTGTGAAATTATCCTTTTATTCCACAATTTCCAAATTTAAGGTGGGTGGAAAAATATTTTCCAACTTTTAGGTATTTTGATTAAATGCATGTAGAAAATTTGATCATGAGCCTTGAGATATATATAATCTATGTATTGCATGTCAATTTTAAATATCAAATCATGAAAATTCTCAAGAGCTGCTCAAAATTGCTATTTATTGAATTTTAGGTGCATGCATATACACTTTAATGTTTTGATTGATGAATTCTTATATGTATTGGACATGCATGTGTATGATCTTTAAAATCTATGTTTTGGATGCTTTATAACCTGGAAAAGTCGAGCATAATTGATTAAATTTCAATTTTGGACTTAAAAATGTAAAAATGGAAAGTTGGTGGACTAAATTGCAAGAAAATAAAAATTAAAGGACCCCTCTGCAAATTTCGAAATTTGGGACTGTACTCAGGTTCAAAAATGACTTTTGGACATTTTAATAAAGTTTTAAGAGTTTTAAGATAAATAAAATCAACCTTTAAAAGCCCAATGACTAGATTGTAAAATTTTGTAAGTTTAAGGGCTACTTTGCAATTTTAAAACTGTACCAGACCTTAACTTTAAAATTTGAAATTTTTACTCTTAAGGTACTGGGAATTACATATTTTAAAAGTATTCCAAAAATCCAAGTGTTTAGGGCTTGGAAAGTAATTTTACAAAAATTGAGTGACTAATGTGTAAAATATTAAACTTGAGGACCCAAATGAAATTTCCAGGACTTATGCAGCCCATGCACCTGGAAATACTAACTTAACTATAACTTATTTATATTTTGGACCCAAGGTTCAAATTTCATAACAATTGGACCCCTAAAAGCCTTAAAGGCAATTATTTCAAAATGGGACAAAAATGATATTTTCAAAGGTTAAAGGACCTACACATATTTCATTTAAAAACTGCTTTTGTCCCAATATCCTACTAACCGTAGTGACATTTTCCAACTGGAATCACAATAAAAGCCCTTCCGATTTGTGAGTTCCGAATTTTTAAAACTTAAGGTCCGAATTGGCAATTTTTACAAATTTGGGGCCAATGTGAGAATTTTATAAAACTCGACCTCAAAACTTTAAAAACCTGAATCTCTGGACAATTTAGAGAATTTAGGAACTGACCTCATAATTTTTCAAAGTCGGGATATTTATTTATTCAATTTTTAACCCCAAAAGTGTTGGTTTTTACAAAACGGGGCTAAATTACAATTTTTCTTTTATAAAGGACCTAACTCAAATTATTTTCTCTTTTACTAAAATAGCCCTGGACCCTCTGACTTGGAGATTTAATTAAAGTATTTTACTTTCCCAAAAACCCTTGACTTATCGGATCAATTTGACCGATTAATACCCGATCGCGGAGCGACTTCCTCGCCTTGCGATTTGAATCTATAACGGGACTCATGTTCCACCTAATCTTTCAAGATATCGAAGGTTGCTTATCCTTCCGATAATCATCTTCATCCAAAAACTCCACCAACGCCATAATTACCACTCGCGCTTTTCAAAATTTTCCTAAAACTGCTTCCCTGAATCAATAATACTCGACTGCCTGGTTGATCGCCTCAGAATTGTTATTACTTTCCTTCCGAGTCAACTTGGTGTGTCGAGCTCACGATCGGAATGGATACGTCGGGGGATGGAACCGGCAGCTCGGCCGCAATTCCACTCTTCCGCCCCATCGCCCTAATCCCGCAAATCGAGGGACGGAGTTTGTCCAAGGGAAGCGGTCGTAGATCTTGGTATAATCATGATTATGACAGATCCGAGCCTTGCAAGCTCCACTGGATTTTGTCTTTGCCTACGGAGAGATAAGGTGCCGGTCTTGGACCATACTTGACCGGGAGTTACAAGGAAGAACGAAGGAATCATTGTCCCATCCACACGATTCCCGAGAGTTATCGGACCCGTTTTGGTTGGCATTACATTTCCGTGACGCAACCGCTTACCTGTTGCATTGGTGGGCGTTACATTTCCGTCACGCAACCACTACTGTTTTGCATTGGTTGGCGCTACAAATCCGAACGCAACCATTAATTGCCTTGCATAGATTGGCGTTACACTTCCGTACGCAATCCTACTGTTTTAATCGAATCACATAGTGCCTGTGACCATGAACTGTTTTCTTGAATCGTATAAGTATATTATTTAAATATTTTATCACGACGCTTGAATCGTGTGTGAATCCATGTATCATACTCACACGTTTTCATATAATCTGTTTTCTCGCATTAACTATATATTGCACCACACTTACACACGATCACCTCATCCACCGAGATTTCTGTCTCATCCTCACCGTTTTCTAACCTTTAGATGGGGACTATGTTGAAGATCTCGAACCGCCATAGATTGATGACTCGCCTCCGCTGTCGATCTTGCACCTTTTTACTGATGATCGTTCTTATTTCATGTACTTCTATTGATGTTGGACTCCCGTTTATCCTGCTACTCTTTTCTCTCTTTGGCTGTAATTTAAGGGCGTAGGACCCTTTGACGTTTAAGATTTGGATATTGTACTTTACATTTTGTTTTAGTTTTGGCTTGTAAACTTATTTCAGGTTATTATGTTGGATGTATTTGGATTTTGTTGGACCTTAAGTTGTAACTTGTACTTGTTCCTTTATTTCCGTTGCTATTTAGACTCTGTCTCATTGGGTTCTCGCTGATATTTGTCGGGACTGTTTGGTTATTGTATTTAAGTTGTGGATCGTCGTCGCGTCCCGTTGGGGCGTGACAGTTATATTAGGCATATGAATTATTGGAGATATAATCCTCTTATAAATTGTTAAAATAAAAAAAACGTATAAAATAAAATATACGATATCTATTTCCATACATACAAAAGCTTCCTTTCACAAATGAATCTATCTTTTTTTACTACAATATATTTACATATTTAGATAATTAGGATTTTTAAAAATAAATAGAAAATTATTATAAGAAAGATGCATCAGATGTATGTTATATGTAAAAAAATGCAGTCCTATTTTCATAATTTATTTTTACAAATAAAAATTGTATATATAAATTCAGTTTTTTCTCGAAATTTAAGTCAGTGTTGTATGTTGTAATCAATTCGTTTTTACGATGCAAAAAAAAAAAAAAAACTATTTACAGAATCTTATTTCTGTTTCTTGAAATGTATTGTGTTTGTCCAATAATTGTTTACCCTCCTCTATTCTCTGTAACTGGTTGCAGTTGGTGCTTACTCTATGTACCGGATTATTTTTTTATGTGTTTATGTTTATCCGCTATTCTTTTAAATTGATACTCGCTGTTTGTTCAAATTTATCACTTATATTATGATATTTCCCTGTTTCAAATATTTTTTTCATTTACAGAGTTTTCATTATAAGAAAAATATAAAGACAACTCTATAGTAAAAAACCACTTGACCGTACACTAAAAGTGTATTGGAATCCTGTTGGTTAAAACTGTTCATTTTTTATAAACTGCTAAATTTTAAATTGTCTACAAAATAATAGATTTGTTTAATTATTGTAAAGTGAAGCTCAATACTTGTTGATGTCTTATGGAGGTGTGATTATTCTTTTGGAGTCTTATGAATGGTTCTATATTATACCACTTGACCCTACAACACGATTGTAGTGGAATCTGTTGGTTAAAATGTTTGAATGTTTCATTAGTTAATTTTTCGAGAATCGAACATTATGCAATTATTTGTAGTCGATTATAAATAGTTCGAGATACTTGAAAGCAAAAATTACAATGTATTTAAATTGCATTAATTAATTTCAAGATTTATAATTACAAAGTATTTTACAAAACAAAAGTTTAAAAAATACAATTACCAAGAACACTTAAGAATATAATTATTCTCGATGTATTATAATTTGAATAACATAAAAATTCAGAAGCAATGTAAAACAATAATTCAGACTACTTGATATAAAAACAATCAAAATTCATATATGTAAATGCCAAATTAATATTCATAGTTGGGTAACAAACCCAATAAACAAAAAAGAAATAATACTTCCAAAATCATAAAAAGAAAAACAATCACCTAACTGAAACTCTCTTAATAAACTATTTAGCAAAAACTATTAAAAACTTATAAAAACATTGTTCAAAAACTATCTAAATCAATCCCCATCTCTCTTCTCATCATCGATTTTTATGACACTTTTTAACTTCATTGACGTTGTTGATGAAGATAAATCCTCATTTAATCTACATTTGTAAAGAGGAGATTCAGACGTAGAGGACCTCTTTTTAAGGTTCTTGATCGGTGTATTGACCTCGGATTCCGAGGAAGATTCGTCCTACAAAAAAATAGTAGATTATAAGTAATTGTGAACTTTTGATGATTTCGGAAAAATAATATTAATTATTTAAGAAATAAAACCTTATCATCACAAACATCATCCGATTGTAGCCTCGACAAAAAAAAATCGATTCATGTACATCCAAAATAAATTTAAAAATATTTAATTATTCGTCCATAAAAACAATATAGAAAAATAAAAAAAATTACCTCGACTCTCATGATTGATCGCTCCATACTTCCGCATTAAATCCGGTTTGCCGACATCTTAGAAACGGAAAATATTTGAGTAATTATGTTGCCGCTTTCGTATTTTATATGAACTTTAAAAAGAAGTTTCTTATTAATGAAACACAATAGATCCGGGGCAAATCCTTGTCTCCACGCTTTGTAAGTCAAGCGGCTACGATAATCTAGAGGGGGTGAATAGATTATCTCCATCTTTTCGATTTTACCCTCTTTTTCGAACCGAAAGCTCAAAGACAATAATAAAGGTGCGGAATGTAAACAACACACGCCGATTTATAGAGGTTCAACCCACCTAGGGCCTAATCCTCTACCACCCCAAAGATATCCGG
Organism: Rehmannia glutinosa; assembly: GCA_016081115.2. Lineage (NCBI taxonomy): Eukaryota > Viridiplantae > Streptophyta > Magnoliopsida > Lamiales > Orobanchaceae > Rehmannia > Rehmannia glutinosa. The sequence continues at coordinate 105,680,019 of CM071926.1, forward strand.
GATGGATTTCAAAAAGAAAAAGATTTTATTAATTACCAAAATTAATACAACACCAAATTACAACAACACCTTGAAGAGCACCACACTCTTCTTCAACACCACCTTTGAGATTACCACAATCTCTCTTGAAGATTACCACAATCTCCAACGGCACCTTGTGAAGATTACCACAATCTTCAACCTTGAAGAATACCAAATTCTTCAACACCTCAACAAGAAGATTACCACAATCTTCTTACACCTAACACCTAGATCACCCAAGTGTGTTCTTACCACAAGAACACTCACAAGGATATCTTGTGTTGAATGATAACCCAAAATCAAGATTACAACTCGATAATAAATTTTACAATTATGAGTGCAAGTGTAATCAAGAAATAAGCCTAGACCTCTAGGATGTGAAAGTAATAAACTAGGCAAATTACAACAAGAATAATAACAATGAAAGACCAAGTATTTGCTTGAAGTGTATCTTGTTGTGTTGTATCTCAATTATTGTATTGGTTGCTCCAAAACTTCCTCTATTTATAGGAGATGGTTGATCAAGCATATGCTCCTCTTTGGGGATTGAACATCTAAAGAAAAATACAATTAAAATCAAGAATATAGTGTTAGAAATCAATCCCACAATTTAAGGAAATGTTGTCTCACACAAACGGTCGATTTTTTTGTCAAAAGATAGAGGCGACCGTCGCACGAAATAGAAGTTCAAAAATGACACATCATTTTTACATAGGGCGACCGGTCGACGTGGGGTTCGACCGGTCACCCCTATGTCCAACCGTCCATGTCTCAAGGAAATGAAGAACATGAGTTTGTTTCAACCAAGACTTGCAGGTCACTGATCGCACCCTCTGGCGATCGGCCGACCGACCGGCCGACGCCTGCCGCCCGGGTCGACCTCGCTTTTTTATACTCCAGGTTCAATTTTTTGTTTCAACATACTCTTCAGTAATGGGGTTGCCCTATAGGGCGATCGGTTGACCTCGAGATAGAAATGTTGTCCGATTTTTTGTCGAAAATAAAACTTAATAAATACTCCAAAATTTAGTAAGAACATTTTAAATTAATCGGGAGTATTTAGACAACATTTAGGAACCTTGTTTTTGAGGTGAAAACTTAAGAACATAAAATCATTAAAAGTGTTGTCCAATTTTATCTAAAATAAAACTTGAAGAAATACTCCGGAAAATATTAAGACCATTTTAAATCATTTAGGAGTATTTGGACAACAATTAAAAACATTGTTTTGGTGTAAAAATAAAATCATCAAAATTAAAATAAAAACATGTATCAAACAATCTCCCCCTTTGATGATTACAAACCAAAACAATTTTTAGAAATATTAGGAGGACAATTTTAAAAACGATTTTCTAATAAAAACATCTAACCATTTGGAAGCAACCAAAATTTACAAAATACATAAGCAACCAAGTAAGGGAGTAAATATATTCAATAATAAGCACAAGCTCCCCTATCAACGAGCATATTAAAAATAATGTAAAAGTAATTATCCATAAGCTAAAAGCTTAGCTTTTACATAGTTCAAGAGCTTATAAGCTCCCCCACAACAAAACATCATTAGACAAGTAAATCATCTTTAGACAAGTATATAAGTCCATCAAGCAATAATTGGACTAATAATAATTCACAACTTATGGCTTTTAAGAGCCATAGCTTATAGCTTTTATAACAAGCTTTTATTAGCTTCTTTGAGCTAATGATCCATTTTCCTATTTCTCCCCTTTGGAATCATCAAAAAGAATGTTAGGATGATAAAAACATCATACAAGTTTATCAAAGTGTGCCAACAATACGTTTTATCAACCATTGAAAGAATTAAGCTTAGAATCCAAAAACAATGGGAAAGATGTATCATAAGAAATCCATAAGCTCATTTTGTTAGTCAAAAACATGATCTCAATAAGATTTTAAGACATTTGAAAATAAGAGAATCATGTAGGTGATGAGTCTTTCATTGAAACATTTTATCGAACACTTGGGGGCGTAAAAATTGAAAAAGATATATATAGCCTTTGAAAATGAAATCAAGCCAAGTTTTTCATCACCAAATGCAATTTAATAAATATCATTTATCAACAATCAATAAGCTCATCACAAACATATATAATTAGCATCAAGAAATAGACATTTAAACCAAGTTCTCAAGGGTTCAACCCAATTGACCTAAAGAGAGTGAAATTCTTACCATTCAATCGGTAAAGACGGGCAATGATGATGATAATCGAGCCTAAAAGGTCCAATATGTGAAATGTATGCAATAAAACAAATTTGAAGTGAAATTTGTGTGCAATTGGCGAAGGGGACGAAAAATAGACAAAATAAGCCAAAATGGCTAAGTGGGAAACGAACCATTTTTAACCAAAAAATCGTTAGGGACGGCCAGGCATGGGCGACCCGGGCGAGCTGGTGGGTGACCTGTCGACCCACATACTGGCGACCACTGTTCTTACGTTTTGAAATTCGAATTTGATCCAAAAATCCGATTTTTCGCCCTAAGTTTTGAAAACGTGCAAAATGCAAACGTAAACCTCATTCAATATACATTATGTCATGATCAAGCTCGAAATGAGGTAAAATACTCGGCGGTAAATGAATAAATGTCCGCGAGTTAACTTTGAGACGGGATTTAATCACATCTCAAGTTTTTGATAAAAACACAATCCCTTAGAAAAAGATATCGAATCTCAATATGTTTAGTTTGATTATGACGAACCATATTTTGAATAATTTTTCACCGGACTTGTTATCCCGAAAAATAAGAATGTTTTAAAGCTTTGGATACACAAGTCATACGAAAAAGTGCCTTTCAAATATTTGAAAATTTCTTTTAAACAGCACTTTAATGAGATTCATTGGGATAGTTTTTGAAGTCGAGCATATAGACATAAGGCATATGGAATGTCGAGTCTATAGGAATAATACAAGAAAACATACCTCGAATTTGTTTGTCGGTCGATATGCCTTTCTCAACCTTTGTCAATATTTTAGCCATAGAGGTTGAGATGGTTCTTCTTTCTTCAATGCTTAACTCCTTCAAGAATTCTTTTGAAATATAACCATCTTCTTAGCATTGAATAATTTGTAGTCCAAGCAAGAAATTGAGCTCCCTCATCATGCTCATCTCAAGCTTACCTAGTATCAACTTAGAAAAACATATCTTGCACAAATATTCATTAGTAGCACCAAAAATATCAACATAAATTTGCACAAGTAAACAATCTTTCCTTTTTAAAAAAAAATGTAGTATCAACTTTACCTCTTGTAAAATCATTTTTCAAAAATAGCTAAGTCTATCAAACCATATACGGGGTATTTGTATCATCCGTACAATGCCTTTTATAGAAATCATTTGGCCTAAAATTTTAAACTCCGATAGACTTCTATTTGAATAAAACCATTTAGAAAATTGGATTTAACATCCATTTGGTAAAGCTTGAAATTTTCTCAAAACAAGAATGGGCAAGTAAAGTGCAAATAACTTCTAAATGTGCTATGAGTGCAAATATTACATCAAAATCATTACCTTCTTCTTGACAATATTATTGAGCTACTAACCTTGTCTTGTTCATCAAACTTGTTGTGAAATATCACAAATTTCGCAAAATCTTAACAAGATATGTTGCACATGAGCATAGTAATATCGAATAATAGATACACTATTTTAAGCACCACATACTATGCATCATCAAGAGTTGTAGGTCCCAAAGGTGTGTGAGTGTAAGGTTTAGAAGGGGTTGAATAAACCTTACCAACTTTTCAAATTAGTTCTTTCAAATATTCGAGTTAATACTTCACAATGTGTCCTTGATGGACAAAGTTAGTTAATCAAATAGAGTTGGTCAATCAAAGACTACTGATCAACCGTTGATAGAATAACTCACTGTTTTGACTAAAGACTTAACTCGACTATGATTTGTTTTTCAGCCAAGACTTAACACCCTTGAATTTGGTTAAGTTTGTTTTAATACTTGGTTTTAGCACTCGATTGATTATCAATTGGATAGCAAATTTATCGCAGATATAAAAATAAGATGCGAAATTAAAGTGCTAAAATGTAAATGACACAATAAGTTTTTATAGAGGTTCGAAGATGGGGTAATTCTTCTACTCCTCTCTTCTCCAACTCCTGGAGGAATCCACTAAGTATTGATCAATATACGAGTGGTTAACACCAGATACAAGTCTTGATCACACAAACGACTTGATCCTTTGGGACTCGATCCTGAGATGCCTTGGTCACACAAATGCTTCTCGTGCGACTCGGCTTCTTCACGCAGGGCAAATGCTTTGCTACTACACCCACTTGCTTAAGTTCCTTGGATTTGATCACGAAGCCCTCCAAATAGCTTAAGCTTGGTTCAACCTTGAACCTTTCTACAATCCTTCGTGGAATGTTGACCCCTTGATTCTTCAAATGGTTCCTCTTCAACCGATAGAAGTTGTCTTTCCTTCACACAATGAGTGTTGGATTGATTTCCTTCGTAATATAGGCTTGAGGATTAATCTTGAATGACTTGAGAATTTTTTTGGTTACATTCAAATGTTTGCTTGAATGTTATTGGTTCGTAACCAAGATAACCTTTTCTCAAATAAACTCCTCGGCCTTTTATAGTGATCTTTCAAAAATCGCCCGTTGAAGAGATAGGCTTATTTTTGAAAGTCACTTGTGGTCGTTGGCTTGTCTTGTTGCGATTCTTGGAATTGCCATTTCCTCGTATGAATGATTCTTGACTTTTTCAAAGGTGTTCGACACAGTGCGAGTGCCTCCCATTGGTTTATTCCTTTTGCACGCTCGAAACCGAGCACTTCAAGAAAGACCGTATGGAAGTATTATTTGTTTAAGTAATTCTCTTGATTTACGTAACGGATCTCTTTCGATTACCTCGACTTGACCGCATTTCCTTGACTTCTCCGGGCGACTTGAGTCGACTTCCAATCATTGGATGACTCTTACGTCACTTCAACTTGAGACTTGGCTATCTTGAGTTGACTTGACCGATACTTCACTCACCGCACCTTGATCGAGTTCCTATCTTCTCTTATTTGCCATACTCGGTTTGCCTCACAATGAGTCTTCCTTCTTCTAGTCTCCGGTTGTCTTCTTGCATGTTCGGGCATAGGTAGCCGACTTAACTCACGACCACCCTATCTATTACAATGCAATTTACAACAAAAATGGGGTGCCAACTTCCTATTCTAAGTTTTGCATGGCATTCATCAAAATCTACAAAATAATTTCCCAACAAGAGTCTAATAAATCATTCAAGTTCAAATAAGCTTAAGAAAGCTACATAAGGTCTCTTTGAAATTAGACAATAAGAGGGCACATAGTTGAGACCTCATTTACAAGAATCATATGAACAAGAGGTTTGACATAAGTATCCAAGAATAGTGGCATTTATATGTGCAATAAAATGCATAACTAGAAGATCAATATTTTTATCAAAACAAAATATAATCCTTTAAAAATCTTGGATAAAACAAGCTATGTTAAATAATGCCTTCTCAAAAATCAAAACATCCTCTTAATGGCACTTGTATAAAATAAGCACATAGGCATATGGCACAACATGTATCGAGTCTATGAGATGAATAACAATAATGAGCGTACCTCGATAGTTCACATTTCTCTTGATATATTACGAGTAGATAACCATATGTGATGAATCCTACACAATTCTTAAACAAGACTTGCACAAAACACAAATGATACAAGTGTAGGCTAAAAACAATAAGATATATCACAAGTATGCTTATGCCATAAAAATCCATAGGAGATTATAAAACACAATAGTTAAAGCAAATGCACAAGAGTTTTAAAAACATCATGCAAGGTCTTCTTTTCAAAAATATTTAACACCACAAATATATATATTGAAGACCTTAATTTTAAAATTATGAAAACTCATTTGCAATTGAGACACAAATAAAAACATGCATACTAACTAAATAAAATGCATATTTAAATGGGGAGATACGGTTTACCAATTACGCCATTTCCATGGGTTGTCTTAGTTCCGTTGTTGATGATATCTTCCCCTTTGAAAATCATCTTGTTGATGATGGTTTCTCCAATTACTCCATTTCCAAGCATTGTGGCCTTCTCTTTGGAAATCATGTTGATGATGTCTTTGCCATTTCCAAGGATTGTGTTCTTCCCATTTTTGATTATATCCTCTTCTTGGAAATTGACTTTGTTTTCTCCTTCTTTGATCAAATGAGATGTTCATTTGATATTTCCTTGGCGGCATGAACTTTCTTCGATTATTAATCCGCCGAGTACCTAAAATGACATTGTGTTGTGGTACCCTCAAGTGCTTGGGTCCTTTGGGATTAGTCTTGAGACTTTCAGGTCTCCAACAATAATTAGAGCTATTTCTAGCCCGACAAGTATTTACCGTATGACCCTTCTTACCGCAATAAAAGCAAGTAACATCACTAATATACATAGGAACTTGATTCTTTTTCATATGCTTGACAATATTAGGCTCATGATCAAGTTCACTTTTCAAGTTATCACAACCATTAACATTCACAATATTGGGCAATTTATTGGTACTCAAGTTGGGTTTTGATAAATCATTTTTCATGCAATTAATATCCTCAACAAGAGTACTATTTTGTTTTTCAAGGTTTCTAACCTTATCAAGTGTGGTGGTGTGAGCACATGATAGTGATTCATAGGAAGTAAATAAACTATCCTTTTCATTTTTCAAAACATTGAATTCCTTTTTCAAATTTTTGTACTTAACAAGTAAACCTTGGAATTCATTTTGAAGATCATCAAAATCATTTTGCAAATCACTATAATCATTTTGAATAACAATATCATAAGAAGTAGAGGGTTTAAGACATACCTCGTTTTCTTCTTCGATGCCCATAAGAACTTGTATCCCTTTGAGAAGTAGATGCTTTTGAGTTGCTCCTATCATTTGCATATACTTCATGAATGGCTTCTAATTTTTGCCATACTCCATGAGCCGATCGAATTCCTACAATATGTTCATATACCAAATTAGTAAATGAACAATACAAAATATTGAGAGCTTTACCATTTAAGGAGATGATTTTCTTCTCTTCATCATTGAGCTCTTTGAAGCCTTTGGAGGTGTGTGGTGTGTCTATCATTGGAATAGATTCTCCATTTATGACGATGTTCCAAATATCGAACCCGCAACCTTGTAGATAACATTCCATTCTTTCTTTCCAAAATATAAAAATTTTGGAATCAAATAGTGGTGGCTTGGTGGTGGAGATGCTTTAGGAAAGATGAGCTTCGTTCGTAGCCGATGATCGTTCCTCTTCACTCGCGATGTGAAACGAGCTAAGAGTTTGGCTCTGATACCACTTGTAAGTCCAAGCGGCTACGATAATCTAGAGGGGGGGTGAATAGATTATCTCCATCTTTTCGATTTTACCCTTTTTTTCGAACCGAAAGCTCAAAGACAATAATAAAGGTGCGGAATGTAAACAACACACGTCGATTTATAGAGGTTCAACCCACCTAGGCCCTAATCCTCTACCACCCCAAGATATCCGGATGGATTTCAAAAGAAAAAGATTTTATTAATAACCAAAATTAATACAACACCAACTTACAACAACACCTTGAAGAGCACCACACTCTTCTTCAACACCACCTTTGAGATTACCACAATCTCTCTTGAAGATTACCACAATCTCCAACGGCACCTTGTGAAGATTACCACAATCTTCAACCTTGAAGAATACCAAATTCTTCAACACCTCAACAAGAAGATTACCACAATCTTCTTACACCTAACACCTAGATCCCCCAAGTGTGTTCTTACCACAAGAACACTCACAAGGATATCTTGTGTTGAATGATAACCCAAAATCAAGATTACAACTCGATAATAAATATTACAATTATGAGTGCAAGTGTAATCAAGAAATAAGTCTAGACCTCAAGGATGTGAAAGTAATAAGCTATGTAAATTACAACAAGAATAATAACAATGAAAGACCAAGTATTTGCTTGAAGTGTATCTTGTTGTGTTGTATCTCAATTGCTGTATTGGTTGCTCCAAAACTTCCTCTATTTATAGGAGATGGTTGATCAAGCATAGGCTCCTCTTGGGGATTGAAAATCTACAGAAAAATACAATTAAAATCAAGAATATAGCTGTTAGAAATCAATCCCACAATTTAAGGAAATGTTGTCTGCTGTCAAACGGTCAGATTTTGCTGTCAAAAGATAGGGCGACCAGTCATACGAAAATAAAAGTTCAAAAATGACACAACATTTTTACATAGAGGCGACACGGCCGACGTGGGGTTCGACCGGTCACCCTATATCCAACCGGTCCATGTCTCAAGGAAATGAAGAACGGGAGTTTCTATTTCAACCAAGACTTGCGGTCACCGGTCGCACTGGCGAGGCGGCCGACTCACCTCGACGCCGCCAAGCGATCGGTCGACCTGCTTTTTTTATACTCCAGGTTCAATTTTTTGTTTCAACGTACTCTTCAGGTACGGGTTGCCCTATAGGGCGACCGGTTGACCTCGAGACAGAAATGTTGTCCGATTTTTGTCGAAAATAAAACTTAATAAATACTCCAAAATTTAGTAAAAACATTTTAAATTAATCGGGAGTATTTAGACAACATTTAGGAACCTTGTTTTTGAGGTGAAAACTTAAGAACATAAAATCATTAAAAGTGTTGTCCAATTTTATCTAAAATAAAACTTGAAGAAATACTCCGGAAAATATTAAGACCATTTTAAATCATTTAGGAGTATTTGGACAACAATTAAAAACATTGTTTTGGTGTAAAAATAAAATCATCAAAATTAAGATAAAAACATGTATCAAACACACGCTACAATGTTTGATAAAAAAAAACATTAAAATTCAAACAAATTTTAAAATTGAGGGTGTAAAATATATAAATTATGAAAAAATATTTAAATAATACCTCAAGATGCTCCTTCCTCAAATTTGAACATGACTTCCCGATTAATTTTTCCATGTCCCTATCCCAACAAAGCAAGGTTGCACTAGCTAGGGGTGTGCACGGTACGGGACGGTTCGTAGATTTGGAAATCTCCAGAACTGTCCCGAAGTTCGGAGATTCTGAAAATAAATCTCCAGAACCGAATCATAGAAAACAATCTCCGTCCTGAACCGTACCGAAAGTTTGGGGCGGTTTGGGATGGTGATTCGGTTCTAATGGGACGGGACAGTACGGTTCGGTTTGGGACGGAGATTCGGAGATTAGCCATAAATAAAGCATACAAATTTGGGAAAAAAAAAGAAAAAAAAATCAATTTAAAAAATTATCAAACGGATATACTTCTAGAGTCCTAGTATCTTTTTAGCGTAGTCTCAAAATTAAAACTAAAACTATAATAGGTAACACAATCCAAAATTCTAAACTTAATAACCTCTATAATACAATAATAGTATATTATTTGGGCAATTGTCCTTCTATTGACATAGAACATACATAATTCACTTTGCTAGTTTTCATAAATTAAAATGAAATAAAAACTTGCATAAATTTATAATCTCAATGTCTCATACTTAACAACTTAACATAATCAATAAAATTATATTTATTATTTATTTGATATGGTAAAAAAATTAAAGTATGATTTTTTATATTGTTATAATATGATACTATTATTTGTTTCTCTTCTTAGTGCAATTTACTATTATTTAACTAATTTCAATTTTAAATTATTTACTCTATTATTAATATCAAAGTTTTTAAAAATTCATAATAGTTGCGATATTATGTTTTTTCCGAAATATGTTTTATATTCAATTTAAGTTGAAATAGTTTGTAGTTAATTCAATATCAAAATAAAAACAACATAGAAATAATGTATATGTATTTATATAAAATCTTCAAAATCGGTTCTAGCTTCGGGTCCTCGGTTCGGAGTGGTTTGGTACAGTTCGGTACGGTTCTCGGTACGGATATTTGAAAAATTTCCAGAACCGTACCATAAATATTTTTGGTACGGTACGGTTCGGGAAAAGTCAAAAAGTCAACGAATATTTTTTGTTCGGAGATCTTTCGATTCGGATATCGGTTCGGTTTCGGTAATCTCCAAGTCCCGTGCACAGCCCTAGCACTAGCGGATTCATCAACAACTTGAACATGTGCCATGTACCTATTCAAGCAACAAATCGAAAAAACAAATTGGGAAAAGAAACAATATTAAAATCAAATAAAAAAAATAAAATAAATATAACATAAGTATGACTTAACTAATATTAAAATGTTACCTCAAAATTCCAGTTTCAAACAATGAATCACACTTTCCACAAAAGAAATTATCAGCTGTTGGATGCATTTTTTTGGTACAATTAGTGCAAGCAAGGTACCACCATTCATCCGAAATTGATACCACTCTTGCACAAAATCCAAAACACTGCCACTCTGTATATGTTGTATTAATAAATTAGAACATAATTAATGAAATAATAAATATTGACTATTTTATTAAATGATGTGATTAAAGATATTAAATAAAATATTTACCTTCTGATTGTCATACAAATAATCGACAGTTTTCATGGATGCGTCCGGAGCTTCAAGCTCTTCTCGGGCTGTCCGGGCAGAGGGCAAACTCACGTGACTGATGGAATATGTAGAATTGTTGCTACTCATAATCCTATTTTAGATTAAAAAAAATTGTGAACTAATATAGTATATGTATTAATAAATCCGAAATCTGAAAATATTAAAACAAATACTACCTTTTCTCGAAGTCTATAATCTCTTGCTCTTTTTCATTCACAAGTAATTTTGTGACATGAAAGCTATTATATACCTTCAATATCAAATAAAGTAATAAATAATAAAATATTAGTAAAAAATACATACAAAAAATAAAAAATAATACTTACAACTTTTGAAAAACTTTGCACGACCTATTTGTAGAATAATAACTCTTTGGTTCAAAAGTTGTTGCTCCAAGTGAGGCATAATGCTGCTCCGCATAGTTCTCCCAAAGCGTGCATGTAAGCGATTGTTTACGCAAATATAATTTAATTAAAAATATGCATAGAAACATAATTTAACAAAATAAATAGGTTATAATATCATATATATTATCTTACTCAAGATCTTCCAACGTTAAATCTAAAAACCTCGTAAAACGCATTTGTTTATGTCCTTATTTTGTGCGAGAATGCATTGAAATAACCGTACCAATAATATCTAAAAAAACAAAATCGAATCATTAGTACATAAAATGAAATTTAAAAAATATCCTGTAAGAATATAAGAATTTGAACATACTAATCAACATTGTGTCATCAACTTTCTCCTTGTCGGCCCGATTCGATAAACTTTGTAAAATTATACATGAACCTCGGGAAAGTCTCGTCAAACATTTCGAACACATGAGTCTTTCCATAGAAAAGAAAGTTTACTTTTGTAGGCGATGTTTTGTATTTATCGGTTTCTTTCTCGACAACAAAATCATTTATGGCATAAACATGCCCTTCTTTAAAAGTTCGTTTAAAATTTTGAATCGATATTTCCAATGTACCCCTTATTCAATCTCCCGTAATTTAGAACATTAAAATTATTATATAATATAAGAAGTTTCTATGATTTGAAATTTAAATCAATCTGACAATGTTGAAAAAATATATAAAGGTAACGTATAGTACATCGCAAAGATCGTGAAAAACACATTCAACGCTGGATATTTGTTTATTATCGTTGTAAAAAAAGGCAACATAATTTTTAAATAGAGTAATATAAAATTTCAATTCAGAAATTTTAGATTCATATATGATATAATTATAATCGAATTTTTGATTGCATATCAGAATTTTTGCATTCATTCATGATTTAATTAGAATCGATTTTTGATTGCATAAATTATTGATTCTTTTTGGTAACAAAAAATCGGTGCACATATTTTTACTCAGAAAAAATCGGTGCATATATATACTTTATCAAATTTCTGAAACAAAAAAGGGCAACAAAAGGTCAAACATTCTATTTATATTTATAAAATAGATAATACATATTTAGGTAAGCAAAGAAGGGAAATAAAAAGTCAAACATTCCAATTTGGTTTATGAAATCGAGTAATTTTGGTATTATGCCAAAAAAATCTGCAATCAAAGGGCCAAACCTTACCATTTGGTAAAGAATCTTCCTTTTAATCGGACATCTTTAGTAAATCTGTGTATGCCAAAAAAAAATCTGCAAACAAAAAACCAAACATTACCATTTCGTAAAGATTATTCCATATTAAACGCACAGAAACAGTAAATCAGGCAAAAAACAGGCAACGAAAATTTTTAGCAATAGACTTTGGGCGGGAAAACATTTATAGAAACCATTTTGTTGTTATATACATATATATAGATATAGATAAGCAAATATGAATAAATACTATTAAGTTCATCCATCCAAACATTAAAAAGTGCACACACCCACACATATTAACAAAATTCTCCGAGTTTTTGAAAAATACTCGAATAAAACCTGATATTTTCTTACGAAATTAAAATTCTCTATATATCTTTCATAAATAATAGTGTGACAACCCGAACTTTTCCATTAATAAAGCGGTTTATTTCCCATTTTTTATATTTTAACTAAATTATACTATTTCATTTTATTCTAATTTTAAATATACTTTTTTACTAAAGAAACTAATCTTTGAGAATAATTTATTGAGAACCTTCCCATTAAAATGTATTATATTTATTGAATAATTAAGTTTTTTTTATCGATGTATTCCCAAATTAATTTCATATTATATAAACGAATTTATTGTATAACCGTGATTTTATCGAATAATTCTCAAATTATCCCTAATAATAATACCCTCTACAACTTAAAACCACTCTGTTTTCAGCTTCCAAGACTTTCAAGCCTCCTCCCCCATTTCACACCTCTGCTCTAGAACAAGGTTTTGCTGTCAGCCATGTAAGGACTCAATCTCTTCCAGCATTCCGATTAATTTTTCCTTTCCCATTTTTTTTTAGGTTCCTTTTTTTTTCTCGATTAGCAAATATCTTTTTCTGTTAAATTTTATTTTTTTGATTTCAGATTTGCCAGAAAATGGTGGGTGACTGCATGGATTGCAGAAAGAGGGAAGAAGATATGTATTGGTCCCATTTTCAGACAGTTCAGTTCTGTCAATTCCTTTCCGGCAGATTTGATCAGCAGCTTGTGAGTTCTTCTCTCTATTGTTGAAATGCAAGCTGCAAGCGTTTTTATTTTTTTTGGCAATCTGTGTTTTTTTAAGGAAATTTTGGGTGAAAATGGTTTAAAATTGCTTTGCATGTCTTTTTTTCTGCACTTTAAGTCGTTTAATTTCACGAATTATTTATGTTTTGCTGTCAATTTTTTATTGAAAACAAAGAGAGATGAAGGGTTTTTTCTAATTTCCGTCTTTTTTGTCCTTTGGCGTCATTTAATTTTGTTCTGAGTATCATTTTCATCCTACTTTTAATTTTCACTTTACCTTTTTACTCTCTTTTTTTCTGATTTCTCACCTTGTTTAAATCTTGAATGTTGAACCATTTCATTTGAATTATTGCATTTTTGTTGATGATTTCGATGCATAAACGGAAACTTGTAATTGACCTTGGGCATTAGAAAACACCTTTCAAATGAAGATATATAGTTAAATTATGTAATTTGAGAATACGGTCAATATTCACATGCAATGCAACAATCATTTTGATGAGAAAACAGCTATAAATCTCAAACTATCATGTATTGTACTCTGTAGGATGTTTCGAAATCTCTATTTGTTTTCGTGGTCCATTTATACCATGAAAAAAAAAGATAAAAGTGTGACGGCTATTTCTAGTTTTGGTAGTAAATTTACTATGGATCGTTTTGTGGTGTGTTCCGTGCTGCTCGGAAGTCTTTGATGGTTAATGTTTGCAATTGTTGTTACCAGTTAGAATAATTAACTCTAACTAGCTTTGCATATTAACAAGGCTAAATTGCAACCTTAGTCCTATAGCAATAGGGGGTTAGCAATAATAGTCGTGTAGTAATCACAATTTGCAAATAAGTCTCGTAACTTTAAGAAAACTCTCGATTTCAGTCCTTCTGGTCCCTGGAAGTTGGAAATTTTGCCTGAAAAATCCACTTAACTAATGCATCCTCGAGTTGGCATTTTGTTTGTAACAAAAGCCGAGGAACACTCATGATATATCCATATAAGCAAAATTGGTTTCCACATCAACTGGTTTGATCGGAAATGTGAAAATGTGGATTTTCTGGCTAATTTTTCAATTTTTGGCGACCAAAGGCCTGAAATTGAGAATTTTTATAATATTATGAGACTTTTTTGCAAAATGTGATTTGTACAAAACTATTTACTGCAAACCTCCTATAGCTACAGGACTATAATTGCAATTTAGCCTATTAACAAATGTTGACTGACAATTGTGGTGACTAATATTAACCTTTCTGAGTGCGTTAAATGCTACATCAATGAGATTTTACTTTTAATTGGAACCAAAAAGAGAAAAATAAAAAATAATAATGGAAATCACATATGCCGCTAGTTCGCCAAGAAAATTGTTGACGCTGCTTGAACTAATAGTATTTATTTTTACCAGTCAATTGACCAAAATTTACGCAATGCGTAAAACGAACTCTAGATACTTTTAATCAATTTTTCTGAGGCAGGGACATTAAGATTGTTACATAGGACTTGAAATGAATGCTGTCAACGTAACTGTCGACTGGTCATTACATGGTTACTTAGTTATGTTCATTTATTGTGCACTAATGTAATATTCCAATTCTGCTATCAACTGTGGACTGTGAGTCTGTGACTTGTTATTGCAAGGGATAATTACAAAAGACCCGGAGGTTTGGGCTACAAAAACTCGTTGATGTTTCAAAAAAAAAAAAAAAAAAAAAAACTCAGGTTGATTCTATCTTAAATTTAAAGGGGTAACCTTCCCTCAAAAAAAAAAAAAAAAAAAATTTAAAGGGGTAACCTTAGTATTTCTAGAAATATCAGGGGTTTTTAAAATGTTTTCTGCTTATGAACGGTGAACATGCAAGAAGGAATCAAACCTCAAAAGGTTTTTCGCAATTTTCAACAACCTCTAGGTTTTTGTACTTAGCCCAAATCTTTGGGTTTTTTTTTTGTAATTATCCCTTATTGCAATTTAAACCTTCTGATATAATGCAATTTCGGGTAAATATGCAGGCTATCCCAAAAAGATTTGCCGACAGTATAAGAGAGAAGTTGGCAGGAACAGTAGCTTTAAGAGGTCCAAGCGGGCACGTGTGGAATGTAGGCTTGGTGACAAATGGTGATGCATTGCTTCTCAAGCAGGGTTGGAAAGCATTTGTTGAAGATCACACTCTAGAGGAAAATGATATTTTAATCTTCAAATACAGTGGAAATTTAAGATTTGATGTTTCGATGTTTGATCAAGAAAGCCTTTGCGAAAAAGCAGCATCTTACTTTGTTAAAAAATGTGAGCATACAGAAAGTGGACATGGCAGCAAGCGAAGCAGAAGCTTGCAAGAAATCTCTGAGGACAGCAGTGACTTTTTAGATGATATTGCCGACGATCATCAAGTGAAAAAGGCCAAGAGTGATGCTGCAAGAACACCACCTTCAAGAATACAACCTACTCGATCTACTTCAAGGGGTCGAAGGGGAACCAAGAGTAAGCATCACTCAGATGTTTCACAGATTTCTATCTTGTATATTTTCTTTATTTCTTTAATTTAGTTCACGTGTTTTAACCCTTCTCAATGTAGAAGGTAAACGTGGTTCAAGCAGTGCGTATCCATTGCAGCTGAAATCTCGTCGGAGGGAAGTGACGGAAGATGAAAAAACGAGAGCGCAACAAATGGCTGCTGCGGCGTCGTCCGAGAACAGTTTTGCCGTGGTTATGCGGGCATCCCATGTCTACAAGGGCTTCTTCATGGTAAAAGTTTATAAGGTTAATTGCAACTCATCGTCCAAATTAACATTTTTGCACTCTGCCCACTAAACTTTGAAAATACATATTCTGCCCTCTGAACTATAAGATTCGTTGCACTTTGCTCCCTGGACCACCAAAAGTTGATATGTGTCAACTCGTGATATATCCAAATCAGCTCCCAGTGGGTTAAGTGCAAAATGTTCAAAGATAGACATGCAAAAGAGAAAATTTCAAAGTTTAGTAGGCAAAGTGCAAAACCCAGGCAAAATGCAATTATCCCAAGTTTATATCATCATTTAAGTATATCTTATCTTTTAGCAATTTTATCATCTTTTCCGGCTTGTCTAATGCAGTCAATCCCTGCTGAGTGGGCGAAAGCCCATCTTCCAAACGAAAGTCAAGACGTGGAGCTCCGGGTCAAGGACAAGACATGGATAGCTAAATATCACTATAAAGGTTATGGTGGTGGTCTTACTAATGGTTGGAAGAACTTTGTGTTGGATAATTTCCTTGAAGAATTCGACGTTTGTGTGTTTGATTTTGCTAGTGGAACGCACGAGACTTGCACGCTTGATGTCAAAATCTTTCGTGTCGTTGAGGAGGTGATTCCTCCGTCTCCGGTGACCCGAGCCGCAGGTAGGAAGAGGTTGACGCAGTGTGTGAGTGAGCCGTTGAGCGAAGACGACGTATGAATTTTGTTGTGCTCAAATATGTTGGGTGGCTCATGGGTGGGACAGTCTTTAATTTCCTGAAACATATTATACTTAATTTTATTTTTATTAAGTTTCTTATCATTTTATGGCAGAAGTTTTTTCACAAGTTTGTTTTGACTATTTATTTTTAAATGACTGTCTGTCAAATTTTAATTTTTTAGTGTAGATAAACATTATTTATAATTTTATTAATCATTCCTTATTTAATTTTGATATTTGAAGACTCTTCAGAAAAAAAAACTGATAGTTGAAGAGGATTATCCTCAATTGCTTTTATTACTTTTGTTTGCATCAGATGCGTTAACATGATTTTCTTATATATTTTCTTAGTTAGTCTTTATTTTAATTTTAATTTTAAAAACAAACACATAAAAGCTTGATCATAACACTTTAACTAATGATACTTGGGATCCATTATTATGAAGTTTGCTATTTTGACTGTGATCATGGCTCACATGTTTATAAGGGATTCTTTTATTTCTTTTATTTCACACACACACACACATATATATATATATACACACACATATATAAAAGAGAAGTCTCAAAATAGTAACTAAAATTTTTTCGCCCATTTTAAGTTACTATTAAAAAAGAAAACTCTGTGTAAAAATAAGAAGTAATAAATGTTTGAAATTTCATTATTTTTGTAGTCAACTTTCTTTAAATAAATTATTTTTTAAAATGATATAAAAAATAGGATTATGTACAATTAGTTTTCTATACGTAATCCATTAATTATTGTCTTTATATTTTTTGGCGTGTAATATATCTAATTAATACGATCTTCAGTTTGACACACATATTGAATATCTACAATGAAAATAAAAAATAGAAGAAATATTTATTCATTATTTGCAATGGGCTATTAAATTATGCATTTGGGCTATTGGACATCAATTTGTATATTCATGTATTTTGACTATTTGTGATATATGTCTAATTGTTATTTGGGCTTAGCACATTTCTTAATAATTATCTAGAATTGTACTTAAAATTAGAAAAATACTCGTTTTAATTGAAATAATATCTCAAAATATGTATCCAAATATTATAATTACATATATCTATACATAGCATTATATATATTGTTGTGTGAAGAAAATTAAGATTTATCTAATATGAAATTACATTCATAGTAGTATTTTACATATAAAAAATTATTTTTATATATGTTAACGTAATTTTCATGTTAATAGAAATTATCTTCTATATTTATCAACGTATTTTGATATTCAAGTTTCAAAGTTGAACATTTGGAATTAGATATGAATTTATCAGTTTGATATTTTTTTGATATATGAATATATGTAAAAATAAAATAGTTTTTATTTTTTGAAATATTTTACTTTTCTCTAAATGGTGTTGCTAAATATAAAATATTTATAGGTCCCAAGGGGTGGTTGAATAAACCTTATCAACTTTTTACTTTTTAGTCCTTTTAAAATATTTCAATAGAGTTGACTCAAATCAGCTAAGTCCTTGGGGACAACTAGGTTGGCTTACTTGAAAAAGTTACTCACTCAACGTACTCAATCGAGCCGTGTGATAGTATAACTTAGATGCGTCAGCTAACACTTAACTTTTAGATGATTTGATTTTATACAGCGGAACACTTAACACCCTTGTTAGTTTTAAACACGTTTTTAACACTTGTTTTTAGCAATGTTATTATCAGCTGGGTTGGCAATTTAACTTAACAACAAATATAAATGTATGCAAGAAAGTAAAGTGCTAAAAGTAAATGACACAGGTAAATTTTATAGTGGTTCGAGGATGGGGTAATTCCTCTAATCCACTCTTCTCCAACTCCGAAGGAATCCACTAAATAACAGATCGAGGTTACAAAGTAGTTCTTCGATCTAGAGACAACCTTGATCATACAGCTTGGCTTCTCCTGTGACTCAGCTTCTTCACAAGACAGTTGTCTTGCTACTTCAGCTCCCTTCAAACCCTTTGAATTGATCACACAACCTTCCAACGAGCTTGAAACTTCTGGTTCGACCTTGAACCTTACTATAACTCTTTCAAACTTGGAGAGTAGACCCTTTTTGTTCTTAAAACTTTTTTTTTTTTTCTTCAATTGGTTGAAGTATTCTTTCCTTCACAGCGTATGTTGGATCGAGTTCCTTCGAGTTTTAGGCTTGAGGAATTTCTTGATAAGCTTGAGAGAATATTTGCAGGTATTGGTTACTTTCAGTTGCTTAGAATGTTTGATCTCTCGTGTGTTATTCGTGTCGTTCTCTCTCTTTCTTCCTCAGCCTTTTATAGTGCTCATTTAAAAATTTGCCCGTTGAAGAGATAGCCTATTTTCAAATGACACTTTCTTGTTCGTTGGCTTGTCTTTTCTTGACTTGCAGCATTGTGATGTTGATCCTTCCTCGTATTAAATGACTCTGCAGCTTTTCAGGGCCTGACACAAGCTTCAGTGCTTCCCATTGGTTTATTCTTTTTGCGTTTAAGGGCCAAACACTTTAAGACAGGCGACTTGGACTTATTACTATATCGAGTAATATCCTTGACTTAGTCCTACGGATTAATGTCGATCGACTTGACTTGACATCTGTCTTTACCCTTTGACTTGAGTCTGCTCCATCCTTTTAGGAAAGACTCAACTGGTAGACTTGGTTCTTTACTGACTTGATTGTTGCTCCTTCAATCTTTACACAGTTGTTCCTCAGCTGGATCTTCTTCAGTTGAGTCTTTGCCTTCCATCTTGAGCGCACTCGGTGCACGCTGGTCTTCACTTCGATCTTGATTAATTTCTTGCATTCTTCAATATAGCTGACTTCACTCAGCTCATGCAGTCCTTTCTATTACAAAATAGAAATATAAGGAAAATGGGGTACCAACTTCCTATTCTAATTTTTACATGGTATAATCAAAATCTAATAATAAATTTCTTAACAACTTCCCCCTTTTTGATGATTCCAAAACTTAAATAAAAATTACAAAAAAACACAAGTAGTTTAGTAACAAAGAATGTATGCTTTGAATATGTCAATTTTATTGATCATAACATTATTGTCCTTTACAAAGTACATTTTAAAAATGTACTCTATGCATTTGTCGGAGCTTATACATACATTTGAATTACAACATGTATCATAGCAAGGTTATAAATTTACAATAGGTATCGGAGCTTGAAGATTTTATAAAATACTTACAAATTTGTGTATTTACAATTAAGTAAAATACATGACGGGGTTCATCCATCTTCAACGCCTCGGTTGCTTCCTTCTTCTCTCTTCTTCTTTTGCTCTACTTGTCATCCTCTTTCTTCTCCTCTTCTTCTCTTCTTCGTCTCTTTTCTTCTTCTCATATGCGCGCTTGGCAGCAGGTCATCCCTACTGTTGCCTTTCCTCCATTCACGCATAGCTCTTTCATTTTTGGCTACTTGTCTTCTCACGACTTCTTCATTTTTGCGCATCATTTCTAAATTGGCTAGATGATTATACTCGGCCCGATAATTGATCCCTTTCTTCGTAGATCAATATACCTTATGTCTTGTGGTTTTGGCTGTGGTTGCGTGCTTCTGCCTCTTCCACTACTTCCAGAACTTCCCCTTCCTCTTGTTGACTCAACTTCTCCTCTGGGAGTGTCTTTGCACTTTACCGTGCCTTTCAGTGTGTGACGATTGAACTATCTTTGCTTATTAGGCGATATGCACAAATTGAGACCCTTCTCTCCTAGTACAAGTCCCACGCCTACGGTAGAGACAAGTTCTTGAAATAGCCTTCAGCTTATAGAGTTTGAAATTCCTCTAGTGATCTGGGCTCAGATCCAGCATCGGGCATTATGATTTCTCTTGGAGGTTTAATCGCTGGGGAAATTTCCCTTGTTCTTATATCTTTAATACGCTCGGAATGCTTCTCAGCTACCTTATCAAATTCAGCTTCGATGACCTTTCTTGATCCCTTGACTGCCAACTCAACTTTCTCTTCAACTATCAGCTCTTTGGGCAGTCTGCTGAGAATTGAAGTTGTTACATCTCCTTGCAGTGGGGTCCTAGCAAGCATTATTTTCAATGGGGGTTTCTTCACAGAGCTTCATTCCCCTTTGCTTGCTTCCCCTTTCTTTTCCTCTTTATAACTCCCTTGCCCTTCCTTCAGTTCCCTCATAGCTTCCTCTTCTCCCTTTTTGGCATCATCACCAAAAGGTAGAGGTAGGCCAGGGAACATACCACTAAGGATGAAATCAAGTCGGTTTGTTAGTTGAATCATGTTTATCATGTGGCTTGGAGTAAGTCATTCGAACTCGGACCGCATAGCCTTTGACTCACCGCCATCGACTTCATTTCTATTTGGAGAACATGAATCTGGTGACTCATGTTAGTCTCCAATCTGGCAATTTCATTCTTGTGTTGCAGCTTGAGTAACTCCATGTCCGACTTATGAGATTCCTCTATCCTTATAATGTGGTCCCTTTGCCTCTGCTGGAACTTGAGATTATCGGAGCTCGAGACCACTAATTCTGCGAATAGGGACTTAAAGTAGTGGACCTGGTCTCGTCTCAAAGCTAGTGTTTGTCCAACCCATTCTCGAATTCTTAGAACAACACCACGTCTGTCTCCAATGATGTTGGCATCAAGATTATCCAGCCTTTGGTCTAATGATGCAAAGCTATGCTCTATTTTCTCGATCTCAGCACAGATGGCTTTAAAGGTTTTCCGGAAGTCAGCTGTTGAAGCGGACTCATCCTCCGGCCAAACTGCATCAAAGTCAAAACCTATAGGCACCATTGTTGTATCAGCTGGAGTTCCGTGTTCTTCTGGTGGGACGTGGATGGTGTACTTGGCTTGTTCCGCGGCTGATTCGGCTTCTAGGAAATATATTCTTGAATAAATTGTCAGGGTAAATAGGTATTTCCACACCTTCAGCTTGTGGAGCCTTTCCCTTCTCTTTCCGAATTTCTTCAGTTCAACTTGCCTTAGCTGATCCAGCTTCATCGGCATCCGGGCAACTGTGTGTTAGCTATTTGGTGATTGATTTTCATCTTGAGCAGCTGTGTGAGCCTGCTCAACTAACTGACCCTCAGCTGTCTTAACAACTTCCTCGGTATCAGTTGGAGCTTCCTTATGAGTAGTCTGGTCCTCAGCTGACTTATCAGCATCATCGGAGTATGATGGTGCCACTGGGGTGGCCCATCAACCAATATGAATCTCATCGGAGCAGCTTTATCACAAGCTTCACTCCGAGCGGCTTGAGCATCCTCAGTTGTGTCCTTATTAGATTCATCAATGGGGGTGGACTCAACTTCATTTTCGGATTCCAGGAATTCAATATCAACATGTTCCTGTGAATCACGAATGGCGCTGATTTCTTCTTCTTCATCAGCTGCCTCCACCTGAGGAATCGGCTCATTTATGGCTTCTTTACCCAAGGAAGTCTCAACCTCCTTTGGGCCTTCTACACCCTCAGCAGTCTAAACCGCTGGAGGGCCTTCGACATCCCTGTGTGTAGTCTCAACCGCAGAAGGGTCATGGACAGATCTCCCTTCAGCAGACCCAGTTGCCTTAGGGTCTTCAGTGGCATCTGTCGGAGTCTCAACTCCTAGGATTGCACTTTCAGGGCCAGGAGTCTCAACTCCCATGGCCTCATTTCCATCCTTTGCCTTAGCTGTTTCAGCAGCGTCATCAGCCTGCAGTGCAAATGAGGTTTCAGCTGAGACAGTCTCAACCGTCTGAGCTTCATCAACTTCACTCTGTTGTTCAACTTGTTTCTCACCTTCGGCTCTAAACTGCATAGATTGGTCTCCCACAACATCCTCCGACTTGGCTGTGGTGGTGAGAGCTTCCCCCTTAGCTGGCGCACCAGCTAAGTTAAGAGTAGTGGGGTTGCTCTGCACCTGAGACTTGGTTGTAGTTTCCTTTGAGTGATCAGCCATCGGGGCAGGTGTCTCAGCACCTTCTGCAGGAGTTAGCTTGGCTAGGGTGCCCGCTTCATCACCTTCCCTAGCTTTATCGCCAATTTTCCTGGTGCTATGTTTAGAGTGCACTGGGGATGTGGTGGTAGCAATGTTGTCAGCTATGTTATGCACCACATCCATAGGGTCGAGCTAGGAGAGATTTGAGAAGACTCTCCGAACCCTCTTGCATTCGACGATCGTGCATCTTTTTTTGATTCATTCATAGCTTGCTGGAGTTCGACTTTCTCTGCTTTTTCTGCAGGTCAATTTCCTCTAAGTCACTATCGCCGCTTGTCGGTGATTCCATGGCATGTTCGGTCCGATAAATAAATAAATAGGTCTTTGACTTCTCAATAGCCTTGGCCTTCTCCAAAGGCTCTTTGTTTTTCTTCTTCATTTCACAAAGGATAGTCATACAAAAATCTGGATCAAGGGCAGAGCGGAGAGATATGTTGCCCAGGAAGCTTAAGAGCTCCTCTTCTTTCCTCATTAAGCTCAGCTGTCTCAAGTCCGTCTCATCCACAACTGTCTCTCGAGCAGTTGGGTCTTTGACTGTCTGCTGATCGACATCAGCAGTCTTCTCTATATCCATGGTGATTAC
Organism: Rehmannia glutinosa; assembly: GCA_016081115.2. Taxonomy (NCBI): domain Eukaryota; kingdom Viridiplantae; phylum Streptophyta; class Magnoliopsida; order Lamiales; family Orobanchaceae; genus Rehmannia; species Rehmannia glutinosa. The sequence goes on from CM071926.1 coordinate 105,703,180, forward strand.
ATCACCACTGGCAAGTTCCCTTGACTGTTCTTCTTAAGTATCAACTGTCTTTTCTTTCGTAGGTTGAGTGTTGGACTCAGCTAGCTTATCCAGCTCCGACCTTTTGAACAACCTTCTTCTTTTTGTTGGAACCAAGGGAATTTATGGCTCCACATTCTCAGGCTCATCCAAGGTAAACACCTTTTCTTCAACTGTCTTCTTCTTCGACGCAACTGCCTTTTGGGGCACTGCAGTGCGTCATTTCTTCACGACTGGAGAAGGTACTAAGGGTTCCTTCTCAGTCTCGGCTGCGGGGGCAGGGGCTTCTGGCTCAGCTGCAGGGGCAGGAGCCTTCTTTGACTTGGCTGTTGGGGCAGGGGCATCTTTTGGTTCGGCTGCGGGGGCAGGGGCTTTCTTTGTCTTGGCTCTTTGGGGCGAGTCTTTGGCTTAGCTGCGACAACTCTCTTCTTTAGAATTGTCTTAGGGGAGAGAGGCTGGGGTTGTTCTTGTTGTGTCTTCTTCTAAGGTCGGTGACTCACCCTCGCTTGTGTCAGCCTTCCTTGCATGCGCTTGCCTTTGAGCGCCTGACAAGTTCGCCTTGAACATCTTTTTGTTTACATGGAATGGATTTCCATGTCGCAAGGCTATCCCCTTTACCTCCATGAGGTGGCCAATAGGCCATATCCCAGTGAGCCTCCAAATAGTCCATCCTCCTTGATGGTCTTTTTGATCACGTTCTGGCATATTCGGCTGAAGACAAACTCAGCCCAGTTGACTTTTTTTTCTTCCATAATCTCAGCCATCACCACCCGCTTAGTTCGAGACAATGATTAAAGGCCGCCGAACTTCATGTCGACACACTTGGACACAATGTCCATCGGTTTGTGGTAATCATCATTTATCGAACCCTTCTTGGCTGTATAGACATCATTTCCTTCAAAGCAGCAGCTAGGTTCACATCCTTCTAAGTAATCTCCTTTAGCCATTTAGTAGGCAGTTTGCAGTGTTCAGCAAGGTCAGCATCAATGATCTTGATCTCCTTACTGTGGAAAGATGAGCGAATCTCATCATCATGGACTTCAGCGTTGACATAGAACATGACAACTTCCTCTAAGTACGTATGAGAAAACTCCATCGTGAGAAAATCCTTCAAACCGGATATCTCGAGCTTTTCGGCGATCTTCTTCACCAGGGCCTTATCAGCACCCTATTTCTGCATCCCCTCGAAATCGACTGTAGATCCCGAGTGGATCTTTTCGAACATCTTGACGAAATTGTACGTGGCTTCCATTTTTGTAGAAAATAAACAAGAGATGAAATGAAAAATCTTGTGTTTTGGAACTAGGGTTTTACAACTTCACAGAGAGAGAACTTTGCTTTTCTTTGCTTTTCTTGCTGAAGACGAGTGTTTGTGAGGAGAGAGAAAAATAGGTTTTGGTTTATATTGGACTTGAAGGAACGATTTTTGGAATTTGAAAATTTTGATCAAAATCAACTGTCAGGATTCAGCCTGTGAAACCGCATTAATTTCCCCGCATTAAATGCAGCAACATTTATATCCAATCTTAGGCTAAACGTGCAGCTTTTGTTCTGACATCATAATTACGCTTACTTAATCCTTAAAAAAATATTCCCGCTCGCAGAAATGACTGCGTTTGTCACTTGGCTCATAAATAACTCAGCTATTATCCAAAAGTGACTTAACTCTGCTTCTCTCTTCACATTAGATCACTCACTTTATCATTAAATCGTTCTGTTGAATTCTTATCTTGGCATTTTTTTTACTTGGTGAAAAATGAAACTTGCACATTTTTGTTTCTCTCTTCTTTATCTCTCTGTTGATTGAGTCTTCTAGTCTCTTAACTCAGCTCAATTAGTCTAGTTCATTCTTAAGTTCTTCAAATCTTGATTCACATAAAGGCTTGGTAAATATGTCATTAACTCGCTTATCAATTGATATATACTCCAAGGTGATGTCTTTCTTTCAACATGATCCCTTATAAAATGACATCGACATCAATGTGTTTTGTTCTTGAATGCAACAGTGGATTACGAGTGATTGCAATAAAGCACTAGTGTTATCACACATAATTGGAATTTCTCTTTCTTCTATATCATAGTCTCTCGGATGTTGCCTCATCCGAGAACTTGGGTACAACAAAATGCCCGCAGCCTATATGTACTCTGCTTCAATCGTGAATGTAGCTATTGAATTTTGTTTCTTGTTTGAAACAAGAAACCAATCTATTTCAAGCATTTGGGTGCACGATGTACTCTTCTTCGTCCACTCTACATCCAACATAGTCTGAGTCGGAGTAGCCTACAAGTTTGAATCCTCCTTCCTTTGGATACCATAAGCCAACTTCTTGGCATCCCTTCAAATACCTTAGAATTCTCTTAGTTGCAGTCATGTGACTCTCTTTTGGTGCAGATTGGAATCTAGCACATACACCTACAACAAAGGTGATGTCTGGCCTACCTGTTATTAAATAGAGCAATGATCCAATGAGGGCTTATCTAGTTTGATCTACAGCTTTGCCACTTGCATCCATATCCATCTTGACTGATGTGTTCATAGGAATCTTCACTAATGACTTTTCTTCCATACCAAATTTCTTCATTAAATCTCTGGTGTATTTGGTTTGACTTATGAAGGTTACATCCTTCAATTGCTTGACTTGAAGTCCTAAGAAGAAAGTCAGCTCTTCCATCATGCTCATTTCAAACTTGCCTTGCATGAGGTTTGAAAACTTGTCACACATCTGTTTGTTTATGGATCCAAAGATGATATCATCCACATATATTTGAACAAGCAATATGCTTTCTCCATCTTGAATTCTGAAGAGTGTTCTGTCAACTTTTCCTTTGGTGAATCCATTGTCAATTAGAAACTGTGACAATGTGTCATACCATGCTCTTGGTGCTTGTTTCAATCCATACAATGCCTTCTTGAGCTTGTATACCTTGTCTCCAATAGTTTTCCGCTCAAAACCTGGAGGTTGTTCAACATAGACTTCTTCTTCTAAAAGTTCATTCAGAAATGCACTCTTCACATCCATTTGATATAAGTTCTTGTGTGCAGCATAAGCAATAAACATCCTTATTGCTTCCAATCTAGAAACACGAGCAAAGGTTTCATCAAAATATATACCTTCCTCTTGGCAATATCCTTTGGCTACCAATCTTGCTTTGTTCCTGACTACATATCTTTCCTCGTTCATCTTATTTCTGAATACCCACTTAGTACCAATTACATTTTGATGAGTAGGCCTTTGAACTAATTCCCATACTTTGTTTCTCTCAAATTGATTCAGCTCTTCCTGCATAGCCTGAATCCAATGTGTGTCATCCAATGTTTGAGACACATCTTTAGGCTCTATTTGAGAAATAAAACAAGTGAACATAGCTTCATGCAGAGCTCTGGATCTGGTTCTTATGCCATCTCTAACATCTCCAATAACTAACTCAGGTGGATGGTCTCTCAGCCATCTCACATCTGGTTGGAGTAAGTCTGCTGGATTCAGCCGTCTTGTAGCTAAGTTGTCTTGAATAGCTTTTTCATCATCATTAAGCTGCAGACCTTCCAGCTGTCTTTGAGATTCATCTTTCTCACCTTCTTTAGGGTTGAGTGCTCTCACATCAGCATCAACATAAGGACTCTTCTGCATAGTTGACTGATTCTGCTTCTCAGCTAACTCATCAATGTCTTCTCCATTTACATTTGGCTCATCAAACACCACATGGATAGACTCTTCTGTGACCATAGTCTTCTTGTTTAGCACTCTATAGGCTTTACTCTCAGCTGAGTATCCTAAAAAGATACCTTCATCAGCTTTAGCATCAAAAGCCTTCAAATTATCCTTGCCATTGTTGTGGATGAAGCACTTACATCCAAATATCTTGAAGTATCCAACATTTGGCTTTATCCCTGTCCAAATCTCATTGGGATTCTTGGTTAATTGCCTATTGATCATGCATCTATTCTGAGTATAGCATGATGTATTTATGGCTTCAGCCCAAAATCTTTTAGGCAATCCAGCTTCAGCTAACATTGTCCTTGCAGCTTCGTTAAGAGTTCTGTTTCTTCTTTCAAATTTCTCTATTCTCGCTGTGGAGTTCTAGCGGTGACAACTCATGAGCAATACCATTTTGAACACAATACTTAGTTATAATTCCATTTACAAACTCAGTTCCCCTATCAGACCTTATCTTTATAATAGTTTGCTCTTCTCATTTTAAACTCTTCTCATTAGCTGAGGCAATCTCTGCAGTGTTTCTTTATTTTTACACATGAAAATTGTCCACGTATATCTTGAATAATCATCCACCACAACTAAGGTGTATTTCTTTCCACGATGCTAGGCGGCTCAACAGACCAAATAAGTCCATATGCAATCTGCAAAATCCTTGTTGAAGAAGGACTTGGCTTATCCCCGAAGGATGACTTGATTTGCTTTCCCATCGGGCATGCGTCATAAATACTTTCTTTCTTGTATACTGAGTAAGGAAATCCTTCCACAAGATGACTCCTTGCAAGCTTATTGATTGTCTTGAAGTTTAGGTGACTCAGCTTCTTGTGCCACAGCCAACTTGATTCGGCTGTACTCTTTGCTAGCAGACATGTGCTTGGTGTAGCAGTTGACCAATCCACTACATACATGTTCTTCTGCCTTGTTCCTTGTAGCACAATTTCATTTGATTCAGCATCCTTGATCAGGCATACTCCCATGTTGAATCCCACATTGTAGCCTTTGTCACAGAGTTGGCTGATGCTTAATAGATTGAAGTTGAGACCTTCAACATATGCAACATCTGTGATCTCCAGTCCATTTTTCTTTATGGATCCGGTGCCTTTGATTTCCCCTGGAGCTTCATTTCCTCCAAATATGACTTTTGCACCTTTGATTTCCTTGAATTATGACAGATTTTTCTTGTTCCATGTCATATGTCCGGGAATGCCACTATCCATGTACCAGGTTCCTTGTCACTCAATTTGTTCCTTGAACTTGCAATCAAGGAAATTAATTTTTAGGTACCCATACTTATGCAGGGTCCTGGGGTTAGTGCTATAAGATGCTCCAACCAACCTATAGCCGGATGATCGACTCAAGAGGTTGCTATCTATCGATTCCGTAATCATAGTGCACATTAGCAAATTGCTTGGGGTTTTAGGATCATACAAAATTGTCTCTTTTGTTTGTATGCATGTGAGTGTTTGAGCATTTGATTTCTTGGGGTAATAGTGGAATTTTTGTGCTTGATGGGTTTTGTGCCTGGTGCATATGTGTCCGAAAATAGCTCTTTTGCCTTGGGAATGACCTTTCCCGAGGTTGAGGTTTTTGCGATTTTGGCTTGTATCCTATAGGTCTTTGCTGATATTTTACTTGGTTATTCCAATCAACTTGGTTTGAATAGTTTCTACCATTCCCTTTATATGAATTTCTTTGTTGAGTTCTTTAGGCTTTTGGTAGCTCTGTTTGGCTTTTTCAGAGTATTTTCTATTTGGAGTCCATTAATGGACTTTTAATTTTATTTCATTGTCCTTTCAAAGATACTCAAGTGGCTTCTTTCCTTTACCTTTGTAGCCAAGGCCAGTATGATTTTGATTATGCTTTGGTGTGGATGTTGGTGTAACATATGGTGTTCTGGGCTTTTGGATTCCCTTATTGCTTGAGGATCCTTTCTCCAAAATCACTCTGGGAGTTTGACTATGCACAAAGGAATTGAATCATATGCATATCTTGTCTCCACACTCTTTTTGGCTCATTATCAGTTCATCCAATGATTTGGATGCCTTTGTAAATGAGGCAATCAAATTTTTAAGATCTTTTTCTCTCTTTTCAGTAGCAGCTACCTCTGCTAAGATCTTGGCATTTTCAGCCTTCAGCTTGGTGTTCTCATCAGCTATTTGACTTAGAGTACTTAGCTCTTTAGTCAGCTGTGAGTTTTGGCTTTTAAGTTTTTTTCCCGTTTAAAAGTGTTTGTGAGGTTTTGATGTGCTCAAAGTCTTTCATCATTTTGCCTAATGAATCATAAAGATCTGTGGGTGATAAAGTGTATGTGTCACAATCACTATCACTAGAATATGAATGAGATGAGTTAGATTGTACCTCATCTTCTTGATCCTTTTGATCTTGTTCTTTGGCCATGAGGCATATCATAGCCTCTTCCTCGAGTATCACTTGAGTAGTCGGCTTCATCACTGTTTTGTCCGAGTCTGCTTTGGCTCTTTCTTGTTGTCCGAGTCTCAAAGGCTAACATGGCTTTCTTCTTTTCTTGTCTTCTTTTTCCCTGCTAAAGACTCATCTTTCTTCCTCATTTCTATATTTGTTGGTGGTTGATAGGAACCATCATCAGCAAAGTGTCCTGGTTGTCTGCAATTCCAACACAGGTTTTCAGCTCTCTGATTATCAGCTCTCTGATAGTCAGCTCTTTGATGTTTAGCTCTCTTGGGTGGCATGTCCTCCCTTACTTTGGAAGGTGTTGAATGTCTCCTGGAGGTCTCACCCTTGTTTCTTTTTATAGTTCTTGTTAAAGAACTTGTTAAACCTCTTTACAATGAGATCAATTTCCTTCTGGTCAATGGTTTCCTTTGGCTCAGCTTTCTTTCCTTCACTGGCCATTAGTGCAGTTGTCTTGGGTACAACTGTCTCTTCCTGCTCTTTTCTTCTCAGCTCAAACTCATAGGCTTTGAGATCTGAGAACAACTCATGATTTGATGTTTTTGAGAGGTCCATGGAGTGTCTCAGGGCCATGACCTTCATTTCCCATTCAGCTGGGAGGGCTCTTAGAATCTTCATGCACATCTGCTTTTGAGTGTACTCATTCCCAAAATCTGAAAGCTCATTTGTGATCTCTGTGAATCTGGCATCCAGCTGATCCAGACTTTCACCTGCAAGCATTTTAAAATTTTCAAATTTTTAAACAGCAACTGTTAGTTTGTTTTCCTTTATCTGTTCAGATCCTTCACAAATCAGGGTTAGCTTATCCTAGATTTCTTTGGCTGATTTGCATGACTTGACTTTATTGAACATAGCCTTGTCCAATGTTTTGTAGAGAATATCCTTGGCAACATTGTCCAGGTTGTATCTCTTTATATCTTCATTTGTCCATTCATAGCGAGGTATTTCAACCATGGCTGGTCTAGGTTGTGCTGCAACATCTTCTCCTTCACCTGGAGGTGCTCTTCTCACAACAGTGTTAACCTTCAATATTTGCAGTGGCCCATCCTCTATCACAAGCCACATTTCATCGTGTAAGGCTGATAGGTGAGCCTGCATGTGAATCTTCTAGTCATCAAACTCTTCCATAGTAAACATAAGAATACGAGTTAGATTAGCTTCCATGATAATCTTGCTTTTGAAATGAAAAAGTTTGAAAAACACAAGTGTTATATCTTTTGAAAAAGATTGAGATCTAGTTCAGTAATCAGTGCGGAAAGCTCAATGAACCAACCGCTCAGATACCACTTGTAGGTCCCAAGGTGTGTGGTGTAGGGTTTAGAAGGGGGGTCGAATAAACTTTACCAACTTTTCACTTTTTAGTCCTTTTAAAATATTTCAACAGAGTTGACTCAAATCACTAAGTTCTTGGGGACAACTAGGTTGGCTTACTTGAAAAAAGTTACCCACTTAACAAATTCGACCGAGTTTGTTGATAGTATAACTTAGCCGTGTCATAACACTTAAATTTTTAGATGATTTGGTTTTATACAAAGAAGACTTAACATCCTTGTTAGTTTTAAACACATTTTTAATACTTGTTTTTAGCAATGTTATTGTCAGCTGGGTTGGCAATTTAACTTAACAACAAATATAAATGTATGCAAGAAAGTAAAGTCTTTGAAAATAATTGACACACTAAATTTTATAGTGGTATTAGGATGGGGTAATTCTTCTAATCCACTCTTCTCCAACTCCTGGAGGAATCCACTAACTAACGATCAGGTTACAAAGTAGTTCTTGATCTAGAGACGCCTTGATCACACAAATTGGTGGCTTCTCTGCGACTCACTTCTTCACAAGACAAATGCCTTGCTACTTCAGCTCCCTTCAAACCCTTGGAATTGATCACACAGCTTTCCAACGAGCTTGAAACTTCTGGTTCGACCTTGAACCTTACTACAGCTCCTTCAAACTTGGAGAGTAGACCCCTTTTTGTTCTTAAAACTTTTTCCTCTTCAACTGGTTGAAGTATTCTTTCCTTCACAGCGTGTGTTGGATCGAGTTCCTTCGAGTTTTAGGCTTGAGGAATTTCTTGATAAGCTTGTGAGAATATTTGCAGGTATTGCTTGCTTTCAGTTGCTTAGAATGTTTGATCTCTCATGTGTTATTCGTGTCGTTCTCTCTCTCTTGCTTCCTCGGCCTTTTATAGTGCTCATTTGAAAATTTGTCCGTTGAAGAGATAGGCTATTTTCAAATGACACTTTTTTGTTGGCTTGTCTTTTCTTGACTTGCAAAGACATTGTGATGTTGACCATTCCTCGTATTAAATGACTCTGCGGACTTTTCGGGGCCCGATACAAGCTTCAATGCTTCCTATTGTTTATTCCTTTTGCACGTTTTTGGGCGGATACTTTAAGTCGGGCGACTTGGACTTATTACTATATCGAGTAATATCTTTGACTTAGTCAATGGATTAATATCGATCGACTTGTCTTTGTGATTGCCTTTACCCTTTGACTTGAGTCTGCTCCATCATTTTAGGAAAGACTCAATCGTCGGTTCAACTGTAGACTTGGCTCTTTCTTGACTTGACCGATTGCTTCTTCAATCTTTACACGTTGTTCCTCAATTGGATCTTCTTCATTCGAGTCTTTACCTTCCATCTTGATCGCACTCACCGTGACACACACTGGTCTTGATTCGATCTTGATTGACTTCTTGTATTCTTCAACATAGCCGATTTCACTCGGCTCATGCGATCTATCTATTACAAAATAAAAAACAAGAACAATGGGGTACCAACTTCCTATTCTAAGTTTTACATGGTATCGTTCGACCGCTAAACACCTATAAAACTCTAACAATCCTCGCAAGAGAACGAGATCAATTGTAGCGTAGCAAGTTAACCACAAGTCGTCTCTCAAGGAAGACTTAGCCGGCAAATAATTATTATGTTTCACAAATAACAGAAATTAAATCATAAACACTCTAACAAAAATTGTGATTTTAATAAACTAAAGGAAAACGGTTAAGAAGACGATAATCAAACTAAACACGATTAAACTTTGAGAAAAATATATGGATAAAAGCCTAGGATTTCAGACTCATCTCATCAAACTTACAAGCAGAATATCAACTAATTTATTATGCAAGTAACAAATATAACAACCATGTAAAAAAAAGGTCTAGGTCTGATAACTCACGTATTCACAGATTAGGGCTATCCCAACATAATTTACTATTTTCATTAAGCTCAGGGTTAGATAATACATCGGCTGATTCATATCTAATCCGCTAAATAAATTTAGTCCAGGAATAATATCTTCGATCGATCTCAATTATTCCCCCAAAATAATCAAAAGTTAATCAGACAATCAATTATCAAATAAAACAATTCATTCAAATCAATTAATCAATACTCATGCTTGTTTATTTGAATCAAATTATCCTAATACTAAAACAAGAAAATTAGTTTATGTTTGGGGATGGGGTCATAATCTCAATTGAAGGAAAGAAAATAATCGTAAACATTCTCATGCAACAATAATAATCACCCAACAATTGAAATCAGACAAAAGAGATGAAGAAATCTTACTCTTTGATTAAGAAGCAAAATAACTTCAAGGGGAAGAACCCAAGCAAACTCAAATGTTGAATGGAAGAGAAAATACCAAAAACTAAAGTCTAAAAGTGCTAAGAATAAGAGTGTTAAAAATATGGGCTCATAAGTCTTATTTATAAGCCTAGAGTCCTATACAAGGTGGAAGAGCCAAAAACGAAAAAAATCGTGAATTTCGTGTTCAGCAAGTCACCGTGCGCGCCACAAGACATTATCGCGCGTCGAGCATTTCAGTTGTTGTGCCCAGCCTATTCTTCTTTGCCCGTGTCTTGGCGTCCACGCTCCCTCGAAACGTCGGAATTTGCTCCCGGTGGCTTCTTATGAATTGTAGCTCTACGCTTAGCTTTCCATAGCCACTTGAATAACCTCAATATCAATTTTCTAGAGAGCGTTATGGCCAAAATACCAAGACATGTCATTCCCAAAATCTCATCACTTGATTTCCATTTCCACATGATTTTAACCCATCCAAACGTCTTCATTTGCATTTAGTACCGGAAATAGACATTGTAGAACTCTTTCTTAGCTTTCTAATGGCATAAGAATCAGGTCAATTGAACTTTGGATTAAAATATTATGTTCCAAATATGAAGACTGCCGCAGTTGCGCGAATTGACTTTTTTGACGTTTTTTGCTCCAAAACTTGTTTTTTCCACCAAAACTTATAAAATCAATAAAATAATACAATGTAACACTAAAACATGCAAATACAAATAAAACACGCCAAAAATATGTATAAATCATCACACAAAATACACACAAAAATATGCAAAACAACTCCCCGGCACTTAGCCTTTTGTTTGTCCTCAAGCAAATAATTGTGCATTTAGACCCAACAAAAAGTATCAAGTATAATTTAAAATTCAATTAATTAATAACACCAAGTTCTATCCACCTCGGATCCAACATTAATTGATTCTCAACCTCCACAATAGACTCACCCGGCTAAGGTTAAAAAGATTAACAAAGGTGTTTGGTCATTCTCGCTAAGTTTCAAATTCGTTTTATAAGTTGCAACCCCGTTATACACAACAAACTACACAATCGCTAGCCACGAAATTATTATTCTTTTTTTTTTGTTTTTTTTTTTTTTTCTTTTTTTTTTTTTTTTTTTTTTTTTTTTTTTTTTTTTTTTTTCGAGAACTTTCGAGATGTCTTCCACTAGGTGTAAACATTGGATTTTCTCCAAAGGCTCCTAGAATGGTTTTCCATACTCATGTTTGTGCCGCTGTTTTACGTAAAAGACAAACATGGGGCTCATGAATGCTCATAGTTACTAAGCAGCAACAAACAGAGGAGTATAATCCCAATTGCTCTTTTTTTTGCTTTCTCTTTTTTTTTTTTTGCTTTCTCTTTTTTTTTTCTGCAAAGCTAGCAATCTTATGTAAACAATTATTAAAACAGGGTTTCAACTTAATTCACATCAACGAAACATCACAATTCAAGCCCCACAACCTAGGGTATCATTTAACCGTCGCCGGACTTGTCTACCAAAAAGGTCAATTCACAATTCTAGCCAAATCCTACGTATCAAGTTCGCGGTGTAATTTCATAATAAAAAATTAAATTTTAGCACATATTTCTAGACAGTTCACCAACACAATTATAAGGCTTGTAACAATTATAAGGCTAGTGATAACTAACCACATGCAACCATAACATATATAATGACAATCCCTCCTCCACACTTAAATCACGCAACCATAACATATATAATGGCAATCCCTCCCTCATACTTAAATCACGCAATGACCTCGATTATGTGTAAAGAAAATAAAATAGAAGGAAAAAAGCAGATGTCCCGGAAAATGCTTTAATCGGCAAACGATTAAAGCAATAACTTGAACCGTCAATCAATCTGCAAAAGCCATATGAAGGGAAAACAAAATACCACTTATAAACTTAAAAAAAAATCAAACTAACATGCATAAAAACACCACATGCAAACTCACACAAAGGAAAAAATGATTGGGTTGTCTCCCAAGAAGCGCTCTTTTAACGTCATTAGCTTGACGATATCAACTAAGAAAATCATGGCGGGTCATCGAGCAAGACCTTTTTTACTATCTTGGAATTTTTATCCTATGAATTTCATTATGTTCCCATAAGATATATTTCATGTGAGAATCGACAGTCAATAATAAAATAATCGGAGCAAAGCACAAGCACGACCATGAGCTATATCAAAAATTAAAAACGCCAGTTTTTCCCAGGACATTCATAGTTAGTTTTCTATTTTTTACATCAATCAAGGTGTTGGTGGTGGCCATGAACGTATACCCAATAAAATAGTATGATCCTTAATATTACTTTTATTCTTCCCCATATCCAATACAACAAAATCAATGAGAATTTTAAGACCACCTACTTGGACCAAAATATCTTCAACAATACCTTTAGGATACCTAAGTGACCTACCAACAAGTTGCAAACATAATTTGTTGGACCTCAATTTCCTAAATCTAATTGTTTAAATATAGAGTAAGACATAAAGTTAATTCAAGCTCCTAGATCAAGTACATACCTGCGACATTCTTACCATTCCCAACAAAGAATATTAATGATGAAACTACCTGGATCTTGTTGTTTTGAGAGTGAATTTGGGGATGGATTAGGATATTTGTAAGGATTGTCGAGTTTTGTATAAGGATGATCCCTTACTTGTCTCCTCATTCGTGATTTCTTCACTTGCATCATCCTTATTTTCAATTTTAGCAATACCAATTTCAAGATCGGTGATGGCTTAAGCTTGCGCTAATTGACTAGGCAACGTATTCTTGTTGATGAGATGTCGAGCTATTTCACCAACTTGTGTAGCCAATTGGCCGACTTGAGTCTCAATTCGCTTAGAGAGGCCTCCGAGGGGATTCAAACCGTCTATTATTCTACTTTTGTGTTTCTGACTAACTTGAATAAATGAATTCAAGCTCTCTTCTAATGTGGGTCGTGGTGGTTGCTCTTTATTAGTTGTCATTCCCAGTGCTTGTATAAACAACACTAGAAAAATAGATCAAACGCAACTGACGAAAGAAACCTAAACTATAAACAAAAAAAAAAAAGAATCCTAATCTAGAAACACGAAAAAAACACTACAACATAAATGACATTAGATAACACAAATTTTGTAGCATTTTTTACATAAGGTACATATGTAACACATGTTTGTAACACTTTTTACATTACAATATTTATGTAACACTTTTGTAGCACTTTATCAATCTGTAACGCTTATATGAAACACTTTTAAATAACACTTTTTAAGTATCATTTTTTTTTGTTATTTCTTTTGTAAAGCAAATAGGTATCACTTTATTTAAGAAGCACTCTTGGCAACACTATATTTTGTTAATTGTAACACTTTTTAGGCTATATTTTAGTAACACAAAATTATATAACTATCATCAAATCTTGTCAACGATTTACTTAATCTTGTGGACACCATGTACTCTATTTGTTTTTACTGAATTTTTGTTTTCTTTTTATAAAGTATTTTAGTTCTACTTTTATTTTTTTTTATTTTTACGAAGATAATTAATTCCGTCGTAATACCGACGGAAATTGCGCATGTATATATTTTATTATTACTATTTATTTATTTTTTTAATTTTAACTAACAGAGACCAATTTCATCATTAACCTTTTTTGTTGTTTTTTTTTACTTTTTAAAAACAATTACCAATGAAAATTGATGCATGTTATCGGTAATTACTTAGGAATTTTTTCCGTCGGTAAATTATTAATTTATTATTTAATTATTTTACTATTAGAATTTTTTTATCTGTCGGTAAATTAATTTTATATTTTATGTATTTTTAATTTGTACTGATTGAATATTCATTAGTCGATAAATTTATTTTATATATTTTTGATATTTTTAATTTTTTGTGTCCTTCAATATATAACATAATATGATTTTCAAACTATATACTATATAATATAAAATTTGATAAATGTGGTGTATAATATAATTTAATACATATATTATATAATATATGTGAAGCCCCAATTTTTCCAAGCCTATAATTGATCCTTATTGTCGTTTATACTTTTGATCGACTATTTTACCGCGTCATTTTGACGGGTAATTATTAATAATATATTTATTTTATATTTTATTTTATTTTATTTAATTACTTGTGATCATGATCATCATTAATTCTATTTTGCAATTATGATCACTTGATTGATCATTATTACTATTTTTGTATTTATTAGTCACCTTAGAATTTTAAGAGACTATTTATTTTAGAGACTTTTACCTTATAGAATTAAGATTTTGATTTAGATTAAGTGATCATGAGACTTATAAGTGATCAAGGAAATCACTAATTATTTTGGAGATTGATATATTTCATCTATTATCATCAAATTTTGGACAAAAAAAAATATTGAATTACCATAATGCCATTATAGTGGACGGCCAACATGGATATTTTTGCAGTAAAAATATCATCCAACTCTTGTACATGTACACCTTATATTAGTCATCTTGTGTATAATTATACCATTAATTCAAACATTATACACATCATCTCTTATATTACTTCTTTAATAATATTTTTGCCAACATGTTGGAAGTCTTCCATCATTCCATTCAAACCATGTCTTGCCCATACCTTTGACCTTCAAATTGTCTCCTATGCATGAGGCAAAATTCAAGACACAATTTGAACAAAATTCCTCCCCCTCTCTCCTCAAAGTGGACGGCCATAATGGCCATTTTGTGCCAAAATTTCATTTCAGTTTTATCACTAACACATTCATCTCCTACACAAAATTCTCCTCCTTCTCTCTAAAAACTCCCAACTTCTCTCTACTCTTCTTCTCACTTTCTTCTTCAACACTTAGAAAAGTTTTCAAGAATTCTCTCCTTATTCTTCAAAAAAGTCGTACACCCCCCTACAAGGTAAGAAATTTTATCTTCAATCCATTTTTGATATCACATAGTTCACCTGTTCCACCTTCTTAACTTAAGTTTGAATTTGATTTGGAGGTACATTTACAAGACTTTGAAGATTAGAGCTTGACATCATTTTGAAGAAGGACTTCAAACTTGAAGAAGAACTAGTAGAGGAATTTGGACTACAAGGTAAGAATTGAGTACTAGACCCCTTCTTTCCTATTCTTTCTATTTTTTTCAAATTTTAACACCCCTTTTTCATTTTTGAGAAATAGGGGCTGACCTTAGGTGATTTTGGAGTTGAATCAAAATTTCCAATTTTAAAGCTTCAACTAGTCTCCAAACACCTACTACACAAGGTAAAGTGTAGTCCTTCTCATTTCCTTATTTCCTTCTTTCTTTCTCCTTAAATTTTCTCTCATTTTTCTAACTTCAAATTTTTAATATTTCTTGACTTAGGGGCTGACCTAAGAAGCCTCATCCAAAAATTGTGAAATTATCCTTTTATTCACAATTTCCAATTTTAAGGTGGGTGGAAAAATATTTTCCAACTATTAGGTGTTTTATTAAAATGCATGTAGAAAATTTGATCATGAGCCTTGAGATATATATAATCTATGTATTGCATCAAGTCCTGAAAATTCTCAAGATTTGCTCAAATTTGCTATTTATTGAATTTTAGGTGCATGCATGTGCAATTTAATATTTTAATTGATGAATTCTTGTATGTATTGGACATGCATGTGTATGATCTTTAAAATCTATGTTTTGGATGCCTTATAACCTGGAAAAGTCGAGCATAATTGATTAAATTTCAATTTTGGACTTAAAAATGTAAAAATGGAAAGTTGGTGGACTAAATTGCAAGAAAATGAAAGTTAAAGGACCCCTCTGCAAATTTCGACTTTTGGGACTGTACTCAGGTTCAAAAATGACTTTTGGACATTTTAATAAAGTTTTAAGAGTTTTAAGATAAATAAAATCAACCTTTAAAAGCCCAAGGACTAGATTGTAAAATTTTGAAAGTTTAAGGGCTACTTTGCAATTTTTAAAACTGCACCAGACCTAAACTTTAAAATTTGAAATTTTTACTCTTAAGGTACTGGGAATTACATATTTTAAAAAAAGTATTCCAAAAATCCAAGTGTTTAGGGCTTGGAAAGTAATTTTACAAAAATTGAGGGACTAATGTGTAAAATACTAAACTTAAGGACCCAAATGTAATTTCCAGGACTTATGCAGTCCATGCACCTGGAAATACTAACTTAACTATAACTTAATTATATTTTGGACCCAAGGTTCAAATTTCATAACAATTAGACCCCTAAAAGCCTTAAAGGCAATTATTTCAAAATGGGACAAAAATGATATTTTCAAACGTTGAAGGACCTAAACTTATTTATTTTAAAAACTGCTTTTATCCCAATATCCCGCTAACTTTAGTGACATTTTACAACTGGAATCACATTAAAAGCCCTTCCGGTTTGTGAGTTCCGATTATTTTAAACTTAAGGTCCGAATTGGCAATTTTTATAAATTTGGGGCCAATGTGAGCATTTTATAAACACTCGACCTCAAAACTTTAAAAACCTGAATCTCTGAACAATTTAGAGAATTTAGGAACTGACCTCATAATTTTTCAAGGTCGGGATATTTATTTATTCAATTTTTAACCCCAAAAGTGTTGGTTTTTACAAAACAGGGCTAAATTACAATTTTTCTTTTATAAAGGACCTAACTCAAATTATTTTCTCTTTTACTAAAATATCCTGGACCCTCTGACTTGGAGATTTAATTAAAGTATTTTATTTTCCCAAAAACCCTTGACTTATCGGATCAATTTGACCGATTAATACGCGATCGCGGAGCGACTTCCTCGCCTTGTAATTTGAATCTATAACGGGACTTATGTTCTACCTAATCTTTCAAGATATCTAAGGTTGCTTATCCTTCCGATAATCATCTTCATCCAAAAACTCCACCAACGCCAAAATTGCCCTCCCGTTATTTCAAAAATTTCTGAATCGCTTCCCTGGATCAATAATACTCATTGCTGGTTGATTGCTTGTACTTGTATTTACTTTCTGCTAAGTCAACTTGGTGTGTCGAGCTCACGGTCGGAATGGATACGTCGGGGATGGAACCGGGCGCTCGGCTGCCATTCCACTCTTCCGCCCCATCGTCCCTAATCCCGCAAATCGAGGGACGGAGTTTGTCCAAGGAAGCGGGTCGTAGTACTTGAGGTATAATCATGATTATGACAGATCAAGCCTTGCAAGCTCCACTTTGTGGATTTTGTCTTTGCCTATGGAGCGATAAGGTGTCGGTCTTGGACCATCTGCCTGGGAGTTACAAGGAAGAACGAAGGAATCGCTGTCTGATCCACACGATTCCGGAGTTATCGGACCCGTTTGGTTGGCGCTACAAATCCGTACGCAACCGCTACTTGTTTTGCATTGGTTGGCGTTACAAATCCGTACGCAACCATTAATTGCCTTGCATGGGATTGGCGTTACATTTCCGTACGCAATCCTACCTGTCTTGACTGAATCACATAGTGCCTGTGTGACCATGAACTGTTTTCTCGAACTGTATAAGTATATTATTTAAATATATTTATCACGACGCTTGCGATCTGTGTGTGAATTCATGCATCATACTCACGCGTTTTCATATAACTGTTTTCTCACATTAACTATATTGCGCCACACTTGCACACGATCACCCCATCCACTGAGATTTTTGTCTCATCCCCACCTATTTTCTAACCTTAGATGAGGATTTCGTTGAAGATGCTGAACCGACCACGGATTGAGCCTTGTACTCTGCTTGTTGGATTTACTACTTCTTCTTGTTGTTGTTGGACTCTTTTCTTGTGTTATTGTTGGACTCTTGTATTTCTTTCCATTCTGGTTTGTAACTGAAGGGCGTAGGACCCTTTGACTTTAAGTTGTTATATTTGGTTGATTCTTCGGGTATGTAATTTGGATTATGGATTGTGGACTGTAAGTTGTATTTGTACTTGTTATTTATTTCCACTGCTATTTAGACTCTGTTTCATTGGGTTCTCGTTGATATTTGTCTAGACTGTTTGGTTATTGTATTTAAGTTGTGGATCGTCGTCGCGTCCCGTTTGGGGCGTGACAGTTAGAGTGGTATCAGAGCTCGGCTAGTAAGATGGAAACTTACACCGAGCTGACCCAGGATAGGACCACCGATGCGTGTTTTGGGTAGTACCGCGACTTGACCAATTAAGTGTGAATTCGATTTCAAATTGGCATAGAACCGCCTTATTGATGTTTGAACTAAGTTAGAACGCATATTTTGAGATTTCATAGTCATACTTATCTTGACTTAGTTGATTCTTGGTAGCTTTCTTTATTCATTCTTTCCTTATTCTCTCCCTATCTTTCCTCTACCTTTGGTGATCCGCCTTAGTTTTGTTTGATCGGGATGGAGCCAGCCGCCTTCATGGTGGGATGTTTTCCATGCCCGTGTTGAGCGGGAATATTCCGAGCGCCGATGATTCACTGGCACCGGGAGAGTGATCGCGCGACCACGAGCTAGCCCGGGAGCGCCCGGCGTAATAGGGACTGACTCGGCGCTTGGCGAGGAGCCAAGATGAAAAGAGAGCGGTGACCATTGTCATCAAGGACCGCGACAATACCATAAGAGCGCGGAGGACCAAATACTGATATCTAGGAGCGCTGGATAACATGTGAGAGAAGATGAAGAGGGCAAGTGACGGCCGCCATAAATGGGAGATTGACGCCCGCCTATCCGCGGCACCGTCGAGCGCTGGAGAGACCCTCATCAAGCGGAGATGATCATAGAGGACCTTACATAGGCCCTAGCTCGAGTGACGCCACCGGAGGCTGCTGGCGGCTAATGTTCACCATTGCCACCGCCCGAGGTGGAGCACATGCTGACGCGAGGAGGATCCCGAAGAGGATCCGATCGACATTGGAGAGCCCGAGGCACTCGAGGCTACTCCACTCGATGAGGCTCGGGGATTCGGCGCATGGTTGGACTTCATGGATTGGCCTGAGGTCGGCGCCACCTCGGCCCGACCCGACCCGATTATGGACATAGGCTGCGGCGGCGATGATGGCGATCTCACCGATTAGTTAGCTGATTGTTAGTTTGTACTTCATTGTTGTAGTCGCGTATTCCGAGTGTTGTACCTTACCTTTATTTGTACTAGATTCGAGATGTATTTTGGTTAGATGTATCGACTTAGTATTTACATTGTTGTACTATGGGTGTATTCAAGTTTTACATTAATGGATATGCCTTTTGCTATTTATTCATGTCTTGTGTTTGATGTTACTTTCCTGCGATATCACTAACGCTTCAAGATACTGAATGGACAAACATCGAGGGCGTGGGAGACCTCGTCGCGTTCCCACGAGGGTTGATGATGTACCCGGGGACCGGGTACCCTCTCCTGAATTACCACCGTCTCCTCCACCACTGCTGCGGGAGACAATTTGACCGCACAAGCCTTACAAAGAAATACTAGTTTTCATGAGGCAACGAGAGCCTCAACCCCGTGCTCCCGAACCCGTCGGGAGGCGAACAATCGCACGTTAGAGCGATTTCTACGATTCGACCCACCACCTTCTTGGGAGAGCCGGACGATTTGAAGCGAGAAGAATGGGTAGAGAAGTTGGAGAATATCTTCAATGCTCTCAATACTCCGACGAAAGAAAGTCACACTCGCCGTATTTCGTCTAGAATCGGCCGCTAGAGACCGTGGAGGGCGAGTTGAAAGGAGATGGGAACAGGACCGGATAGTCGAACATGGGGAAATTTCTTGGCCGAGTTCAATGAATGTATATTCCACGGGTTGTGAAAGAAGCACGAGATGAATTCCACATTGAGGCAAGGGAACTGATTGTAGCTCGATCGAGTCCGAATTTCACCGATTGTCCAAGTATGCTGCTGGGACAATCAATCTTGAAGAGGATAAGCTTTACAAGTTCACTTGAGGATTGAAACGGAACTTGAAAGCAAATTTCTTGATCGTTGAATGACAACCTACTACTCAGCCGAAAGGCGGCTCTCCGCATTGAGTCGGGATCGAACCGTATTGGATAGATTCAGCAGAGTAGGCCATCGAATAGTCTTAAGAGGACAGCTGTGGGACAACCATCTAAATCACCGCTAAGTTTCGAAGGGACCGATTAATAAAAAGATAAGGAAAGAGACTGTAAAGAAAGCCGGGTCAAGTGTGTGCACATTGCCGTAAAACCGGGACATACCGCCAACGATCGTTGGCGTAAACAAGGAAGGTGTTTGCGATGTGGTAGTAATCAGGACACCAGTGCAAGATTGCCCAAAGTATGATGACCAACCAAACAGACGCACCACGAGGCGGGAAATGGCCGGGTAATCGGGCAAGGATGCCCGCTCGAGCTTTTGCACTAGCCGGACGGGAGGCTCCGGAGGCAACGATATGGTGGAAGGTGCGCTTCTAGTATCTAACCACTACGCTAAAATATTGTTCGACCCTGGATCAACGCGCATTCATTTGTTGCACCGCATTTTGTACACAATCGCATGCATGCATGCATGGAACATATGCCTATATGTCTAGAAGTGTCAACTCCTATGGGTGCCGGTCGGATAACATATATTATCTATAATGCATGCGAAGTTAAGATTGATGAGATAAACTTTCCTGCCGATTTAATCCTATTACCTATCTCCGAATACGACGTGATATTGGGGATGAATCAGTTATCTGCACACCATGCACAAATGGATCGCCGATTTAATCCTATTACCTATTTCCGTGCGTAATCCTACTGTCTTGGTGAATCACATAGTGTCTGTGTGACCATGAACTATTTTCTCGAACTGTATAAGTATATTACATAAATATATTTATCACGACGCTTGTGGACTGTGTGTGAATTCATGCATCATACTCACGCGTTTTCATATAAATGTTTTCTCACATTAACTATATATCGCCACACTTGCACACGATCACCCCATCCACTGAGATTTCTGTCTCATCCCCACCTATTTTCTAACCTTAGATGAGGACTTCGTTGAAGAAGCTGAACCGGCCCTGGATTGAGCCCTTGTACTCCGCTTGTTGGATTTACTACTTCTTGTCGTTATTGATGAACTCATTTCTTTTGGCTGCTGTTGGACTATTTTATTTTTTTCCTTTCGATCTGGTTTGTAAATCAAGGGCGTAGGACCCTTTGACTTTAAGTTGTTATCGTTGGTGGATTTTTCGGGATGTAATTTGGATTATGGATTGTGGACTGTAAGTTGTATTTGTACTTGTTATTTATTTCCGCTGCTATTTAGACTCTGTTTCATTGGGTTCTCGTTGATATTTGTCTAGACTGTTTGGTTATTGTATTTAAGTTGTGGATCGTCGTCGCGTTCCGTTTGGGGCGTGACAGTTAGAGTGGTATCAGAGCTCGGCTAGTAAGATGGAAACTTACACCGAGCTGACCCAGGATAGGACCCTCGGTCTGTGTTTTGGGTAGTACCGCGACTTGACCAATTAAGTGTGAAATCGATTTCAAATTGGCATAGAACCGTCTTATTGATGTTTGAACTAAGTTAGAACGCATATTTGGAGATTCCATAGTCATACTTGTCTTTACTTAGTTGATTCTTGGTGACTTTCTTTATTCATTCTTTCCTTATTCTCTTCTTATGTTTCCTTTACCTTTGGTGATCCGCCTTAGTTTCTCATTACTTTCCTGCGATATAACTTGCTTTGCGAATAATTATTGTATTCATTTACTCGTGAATCGCAACTAACACTTCAAGATACAAAATGGCCGAACATCGAGGATAGGGGAGACCTCGTTGCGTTCCACGAGGGATGATGACGTACCCGGGGGACCGGGTACCCTATCACGAATTACCACCGCCTCCTCCACTGCTGCAGAGAGACAATTTGACCGCACAAGCCTTACAAAGAAATACTAGTTTTCATGAGGCAACAGGCGAGCCTCAACCCCGTGCTCCCGAACCCACCGGAGGCGAACGATCGCACGTTGGAGCGATTCTCAAGGTTCGACCCACCAGCCTTCTTGGGAGAAGGGACCAAGACAAGGAAAGCCGGGTCAATTGTGTGCACATTGCCGAAATCGGGACATACGCCAATGATCATGGCGTAAACAAGGAAGGTGTTTGCGTTGTGGTAGTAATCGGCATCGGCTAAAAGATTGCCCGAGTACGAGGACCGAACCAAACAGATGCGGCCGCGAAACCGGAAATGGCTAGGGTAATCGGGCAAGGATGCCCGCTCGAGCATTTGCACTAGCCGGACGGGGAGGCTCCGAGAGGCAGATGTGTGTGGGAAGGTACACTTCTAGTATCTAACCACTACGTTAAAATATTGTTCGACCCTGGATCAACGCATTCATTTGTTGCACCGCATTTTGTACACAAACGCATGCATGCATGGAACATATGCCTATATGTCTAGAAGTGTCAACTCCTATGGGGGCAAGTCGGATAACGGATATTATCTATAATGCATGCGAAGTTAAGATTCTTTGAGATAAACTTTCTGCCGATTTAATCCTATTACCTATATCCGAATACGACGTGATATTGGGAATGAATCTGGTTGTCTGCACACCATGCACAAATGGACTGCCACAACAAGTCCATTAAGCTATGTGAACCGGAAAACCCGAAGTGGAAATTTCGGGAAGGGCATGAGTTAAGATTGCCCCAATCATTTTAGCAATGAAAGCGAGGAAGGCAATCACTAGAGGGCCTCGAGGGTACTTGGCATTTGTAATTAACAAACCCAGGTTGAGGCACAAATCAACCAAGTACCTATAGTATCGGAATATACGAATGTATTTCCACAAGAACTCACCACTATTCCTCCAGGATAGGGAAGTCAAGTTCACCATCGAGGTGTTGCCGGGGAGTTCTCCGATTGCCGAACACCGTATAAAATGGCTCCTCTTGAGTTACAAGAGTTGAAAACGCAATTCAGTAAACCGATGGATGTGGGATTTATCCGACCGAGTACGTCTCCGTGGGGAGCACCTGTGTTGTTCGTCAAAAAGAAGGATGGCACATTAAGACTATGTATAGATTATCGTGGTCTTAATAGCGTGACCATCAAGAACAAATATCCCCTCCCGAGGATAGACGAACTATTTGATCAACTTCAAGGAGCGACGGTGTACTCGAAGTTTGACTTACAACAAGGATATTATCAACTGAAGATCCGCGAAGGAGACATTTCCAAAACTGCATTTCAAACCCGATATGGACACTACGAGTTTGTAGTAATGCCTTTCGGTCTGACGAATGCACCAGCAGCATTTATGGACCTGATGCATCGAGTCTTCCAACCTTATTTGGATCAATTCGTAGTGATATTCATTGATGACATACTCGTATACTCTAAGTCTAGAGAAGAACACGAACGTCATCTGAAAATCGTTTTAGAGACACTACGAGAGCATAAGTTGTATGCCAAATTCAGCAAGTGCAAATTTTGGCTTAGTGAAGTCGCGTTCTTGGGACACATAGTATCCGGCACTGGGATTGCAGTGGATCCTTCGAAGGTACAGACGGTGGTTGAATAGACACAACCCGTGCATAACGGAAATCGGGAGTTTCCTAGAACTAGCCGGATATTATCGAAGATTTATCCGGGATTTCTCCAAGATAGCCGACCACTCACTCGACTAACCCGAAGCGAGTCAAGTTTGAGTGGAGCGACAAGTGCGGCGAGTTTCAAGAGGCGACGAAGCGACTTACTACAACTCCGTCTTAGCCCTTCCAAAGGGAACCAAAAACTTTGTCGTCTACAATGATGTATCAAAAAGAAGGACTAGGAGTAGTGCTCATGCGGGGAAGGAAAGGTTATCGCTTATGCATCACAAAGCTCAAGCCGTATGAGGCCAATTATCCAACGCATGACTTGGAATTGGCGGCAATAGTGTTCGCGTTGAAGAAATGGAGACACTATCTCTCTCACGGAGCAACATTCACGGTTTTCACGGACCATAAGAGCTTGAAGTACCTATTCTCCCGGAAAGATCTCAATCTGGAGGCAACGGAGATGGATGGAGTTGATTGAGGACTATCACTTTGATATTCAATACCATCCGGAAAGCTAACGTCAAAGCACACGCTCTAAGTAGAAAGGCGAGCTTAGCGGGACTTATGATTCGAGAGTGGGAATCATTAGAAGAGTTGAGCAATTGGAATCGGCGAGAACCAATACTCGGATTTCATGTGCTAACATTTGGGTTACACCGTCTGGCAAAGAGATCAAAGAAGCACAAGAGAAAGATACACATCTTCAAAAACGAAGGAGAAGATACTTAAAGAAGAAAGATTAGAATTCTCGGTACAAAGATGGAGTTATCGATTCCGGAATCGAGTGTGTGTCTTAATGACGAATGAGCAGTTAGGAATAAAATCTGTGAGAGGCACACCGTTCAAAATACACTATACATCCTGGAGGAAACAAGATGTATAAGGATTTGAAAAGGAGTTATTGGTGGGTAAACATGAAGAACCAGGTAGCGGAATTCGTTGCGAGATGTTTGACTTGTCAACGAGTAAAAGCATAACACCAACGACCGTCGGTTTACTACAACCGTTGAGAATTCCCAGTGGAAATGGGAACACATAACGATGGACTTCGTGATGGATCTACCAAGGACCAGAGGAGGCCATGATGCCATTTGGGTAGTTGTAGACCGACTCACGAAATCTGCACACTTTTTACCCATCAAGAAAAAACGAAAGCTTGCGAGAAACTTGCACGCATTTATATTCGAGAAATCATTCGACCGCATGGAGTACCGTGGACATAGTATCAGACAGAGACCCGAGGTTTGTCTCCAAATTTTGGAAGTGCTTGCACGAGGAATTGGGTACCTCGCTAAGTTTGACCACAAAGACACATCCACAAACCGATGGATAGTCGGCGAACAATTCAAATCCTTGAAGATATGTTGCGAGCCTGCACATTGGATTTCAAGGAAGTTGGGATTCGCACTCACCATTAGCCGAGTTCGCCTGACAATACGATTATCAGGCCACGATTGGAATGGCACCCTACGAGGCATTATATGGGCGAAAATATAGATCCCGACTACACTGGGAGATTGATGATCAATGGACTCCGAAAGAGAAACGAAAGTTGCCCTCGATTCCAAAGGTCGACTTAGTTCAGGAGGCCATGGAGAAGGTCAAGCGATCAAGGAACGGATTCGCATTTCTCAAAGCCGCCAAAAGAGTTACGCGGACAAGAGAAGAAAGGATTTGGAATTTGAAGTCGGTGATGAAGTATTTCTCAGACTCTCACCACGGAAAGGATTGATCAATCCGAAGAAAGGAGGCAAGTTGAGTCCGAGATATGTTGGACCTTACAAGATTTTACAGAGGATCGGGAAGTTAGCCTACCGACTCGAGTTACCAGCCTCATATGCGGGAATGCACGATGTATTCCACGTATCGAGATTGAAGAAGTATCAACCAGATCCCGAACACATCATCACTCGAGATACTCCTCCTCTAATGTAAAATCTATCCTACGATTGCGTAAGAGAGAAATCCCGATGGTTAAAGTGGTGTGACGGAACCACAACCGAGATGAAGGCAAGCGTGGGAGATGGAAGAAGACATGAGGAATCAATATCCGAACTATTTCAAGAGAATTTGGGGACCAAATTCTTTTAAGGAGGGGAGGATGTGAAGCCCCGATTTTTCCAAGCCTATAATTGATCCTTATTATGTCGTTTATACTTTTGATCGACTATTTTACGCGTCATTTTGACGGGTAATTATTAATAATATATTTATTTTGTATTTTATTTTATTTTATTTAATTACTTGTGATCATGATCATCGTTAATTCTATTTTGCAATTACGATCACTTGATTGATCATTATTACTATTTTTGTATTTATTAGTCACCTTAGAATTTTAAGAGACTATTTATTTTAGAGACTTTTACCTTATAGAATTAAGATTTTGATTTAGATTAAGTGATCATGAGACTTATAAGTGATCAAGGAAATCACTAATTATTTTGGAGATTGATATATTTCATCTATTATCATCAAATTTTGGACAAAAAATATATATGGAATTACCATAATGCCATTATAGTGAATGACCAACATGGATATTTTTGGAGTAAAAATATCATCCAACTCTTGTACATGTACACCTTATATTAGTCATCTTGTGTATAATTATACCATTAATTCAAACATTATACACATCATCTCTTATATTACTTCTTTAATAATATTTTTGCCAACATGTTGGAAGTCTTCCAACATTCCATTCAAACCAAGTCTTGCCCATACCTTTGACCTTCAAATTGTCTCCCATGCATGAGGCAAAATGCAAGACACAATTTGAACAAAATTCCTCCCCCTCTCTCCTCAAAGTGGACGGCCATAATGGCCATTTTGTGCCAAAATTTCATTTCATTTTTATCACTAACACATTCATCTCCTACACAAAATTCTCCTCCTTCTCTCTAAAAACTCCCAACTTCTCTCTACTCTTCTTCTCACTTTCTTCTTCAACACTTAGAAAATTTTTCAAGAATTCTCTCCTTATTCTTCAAAAAAGTCGAACACCCCCTACAAGGTAAGAAATTTTATCTTCAATCCATTTTTGATATCACATAGTTCACCTCTTCCACCTTCTTAACTTAAGTTTGAATTTGATTTGGAGGTACATTTAGAAGACTTTGAATATTAGAGCTTGACATCATTTTGAAGAAGGATTTCAAACTAGAAGAAGAACTAGTAGAGGAATTTGGACTACAAGGTAAGAATTGAGTACTAGACCCTTCTTTCCTAATCTTTCTATTTTTTTCAAATTTTAACACCCCTTTTTCATTTTTGAGAAATAGGGGCTGACCTTAGGTGATTTTGGAGTACCAAAATTTCCAATTTTAAAGCTTCAACTAGTCTCCAAACACCTACTACACAAGGTAAAGTGTAGTCCTTCTCATTTCCTTATTTCTTTCTTTTTTTTTCTCCTTAATTTTTCTCTCATTTTTCTAACTTCAAATTTTTGATATTTCTTGACTTAGGGGCTGACCTAAGAAGCCTCATCCAAAAATTGTGAAATTATCCTTTTATTTCACAATTTCTAATTTTAAGGTGGGTGGAAAAATATTTTCCAACTATTAGGTGTTTTATTAAAATACATGTAGAAAATTTGATCATGAGTCTTGAGATATATATAATCTATGCATTGCATCAAGTCGTGAAAATTCTCAAGAGTTGCTCGAATTTGCTATTTGTTGAATTTTAGGTGCATGCATGTGCAATTTAATGTTTTAATTGACGAATTCTTGTATGTATTGGACATGCATGTGTATGATCTTTAAAATCTATGTTTTGGATGCCTTATAACCTGGAAAAGTCGAGCATAATTGATTAAATTTCAATTTTGGACTTAAAATGTAAAAATGGAAAGTTGGTGGACTAAATTGCAAGAAAATGAAAGTTAAAGGACCCCTCTGCAAATTTTGACTTTTGGGACTGTACTCAGGTTCAAAAATGACTTTTGGACATTTTAATAAAGTTTTAAGAGTTTTAAGATAAATAAAATCAACCTTTAAAAGCCCAACGACTAGATTGTAAAATTTTGAAAGTTTAAGGGCTACTTTGCAATTTTTAAAACTGCACCAAACCTAAACTTTAAAATTTGAAA
Organism: Rehmannia glutinosa; assembly: GCA_016081115.2. NCBI lineage: Eukaryota > Viridiplantae > Streptophyta > Magnoliopsida > Lamiales > Orobanchaceae > Rehmannia > Rehmannia glutinosa. The sequence goes on from CM071926.1 coordinate 105,730,545, forward strand.
TTTTTACTCTTAAGGTACTGGGAATTACATATTTTAAAAAAAGTATTCCAAAAATCCAAGTGTTTAGGGCTTGGAAAGTAATTTTACAAAAATTGAGGGACTAATGTGTAAAATACTAAACTTAAGGACCCAAATGAAATTTCCAGGACTTATGCAGTCCATGCACCTGGAAATACTAACTTAACTATAACTTAATTATATTTTGGACCCAAGGTTCAAATTTCATAACAATTGGACCCCTAAAAGCCTCAAAGACAATTATTTCAAAATGGGACAAAAATAATATTTTCAAAAGTTGAAGGACCTACACTTATTTCTTTTAAAAACTGCTTTTGTCCCAATATCCCGCTAACTTTAGTGACATTTTCCAACTGGAATCACATTAAAAGCCCTTCCGAATTGGCAATTTTTACAAATTTGGGGCCAATGTGAGAATTTTATAAAAACTCGACCTCAAAACTTTAAAAACCTGAATCTCTGAACAATTTAGAGAATTTAGGAACTGACCTCATAATTAGGTCGGGATATTTATTTATTCAATTTTTAACCCCAAAAGTGTTGGTTTTTACCAAATGGGGCTAAATTATAATTTTTCTTTTATAAAGGACCTAACTCAAATTATTTTCTCTTTTACTAAAATAGCCCTGGACCCTCTGACTTGGAGATTTAATTAAAGTATTTTATTTTCCCAAAAACCCTTGACTTATCGGATCAATTTGACCAATTAATACCCGATCGCGGAGCGACTTCCCGCCTTGCGATTTGAATCTATAACGGGACTTATGTTCCACCTAATCTTTCAAGATATCGAAGGTTGATTATCCTTCCGATAATCATCTTCATCCAAAAACTCCACCAATGCCAAAATTTCCCACGCATTATTTCAAAAATTCCTCTGAATCGCTGCAATCAATAATACTCATTGCTGGTTGATTGCTTGTACTTGTATTTACTTTCCTCCCCGAGTCAACTTGGTGTGTCGAGCTCACATGATCGGAATGGATACGTCGGGGATGGGCAACCGGCAAAATTCATTGCTATTCCACTCTTAGGCCCCATCGTCCCAATCCCGCAAATCGAGGGACGGAGTTTGTCCAAGGGAAGCGGGTCGTGAATCTTGAGTATAATCATGATTATGACGGATCCGAGCCTTGCAAGCTCCACTTGTGGATTTTGTCTTTGCCTACTGAAGCGATAAGGTGCGGTCTTGGACCATCTTGACCGGGAGTTACAAGGAAAAACGAAGGAATCATCATGCGATCCACACGATTCGGAGTTATCGGACCCGTTTGGTTGGCGCTACAAATCCGTGCGCAACCGCTACTTGTTTTGCATTGGTTGGCGTTACAAATCCGTCAACAACCATTAATTGTCTTGCATAGGATTGGCGTTACATTTCCGTACGCAATCCTACTGTCTTGGATCAATCACATAGTGCTGTGTGACCATGAATTTTTTCTCGAATCGTATAAGTATATTATTTAAATATATTTATCACGACGCTTGCGATCGTGTGTGAATTCATGCATCATACTCACGCGTTTTCATATAATTGTTTTCTCACATTAACTATATTGCGCCACACTTGCACACGATCACCCCATCCACCGAGATTTCTGTCTCATCCCCACCTATTTTCTAACCTTAGATGAGGATTTCGTTGAAGATCTTTGAGCCCCCACGGATTGAGCCTTGTACTCGCTTGTTGGATTTACTACTTCTTCTTGTTGTTGTTGGACTCTTTTCTTGTGTTATTGTTGGACTCTTGTATTTCTTTCCATTCCGGTTTGTAACTGAAGGGCGTAGGACCCTTTGACTTTAAGTTGTTATATTTGGTTGATTCTTCGGGTATGTAATTTGGATTATGGATTGTGGACTGTAAGTTGTATTTGTACTTGTTATTTATTTCATTGCTATTTAGACTTTGTTTCATTGGGTTCTCGTTGATATTTGTCTAGCAATTTGTTTGATTATTGTATTTAAGTTGTGGATCGTCGTCGCGTCCCGTTTGGGGCGTGACAATATAATCTTTATTATATAATATATAATATATATACATATCATATAATTTATATATATATATATAAATATATATGTGTGTGTGTGTATGCGTATATATAAAACAAAGGAAAAGTTGTTATAAGAATCAACTTAGCTTAGTGGCAAATTGTCACTTCCACACATAACAAGTCGTGGGTTCAAATCTACTTGGTGGCAAAAAACAGTATTTCTACGAAGTGTTACATAAGATTCATATATTTTTTAAAAGTATTACAAAAAGTGTTACATAAGATTCATATGTAACACTTTGGAAATATTGCTTCAAAACGTTACCAATAGAGAACTTAATGTAACACTTAGAAAAAGTGTCACTAAAAGCTAATAAAAGTGATACCTTAGACTATAGGTAGCACGAGCAAGTGCAGCACCATAAAAGTGCTACATATTGTCTATAGTAACATTTTATGGCCATTAGGTAACATTTTTTGGGTGTTACCTAATCTCATTTATGTTGTAGTGAAATAAACACAATAATTATTAAGCCTAAAAAAGCTTCCCCGCCAATGGCGCCAAAATTTTGTTCGACCGCTAAACACCTATAAAAGTCTAACAATCCTCGCAAGAGAACAAGATCAATTGTCCGCGCACCCTCGAAACGTCGAATTTGCTCTCGGTGTATTCTTATACATTGTAGCTTTATCTCTTAGCTTTAAAGTAGCCACTTTAATGACCTTAATATCAATTTTCTAGAGAGAGTTATGGCCAAAATACTAAGACATGTCATTTTCGAAATTTCATCACTTGATTTCCACTTTCACATGATTTTAACACATCCAAACGTTTTCATTTGCATTTAGTACCAAAAATAGACATTGTAGAACTCTCTCTTAGCTTTCTAAAGGCATAAGAATCAGGCCAATTGAACTTCGGATGAAAACGTTATGTTCCAATCGAAGATCGCCACGATTCTTGCGAAATGACTTTTTGACCTTTTTTGCTCCAAAACTTGTTTTTTCCACCAAACCTATAAAATCAATAAAATAACACAACGTAACACTAAAACATGCAAATGCAAATAATACACGCCAAAAATATGTATAAATCATCACACAAAACACACACAAAAATATGCAAAATATTATTATCAAAATTTAATAATAAATTTCCTAACAACATTGTTTTTTGTTTAATTCCTTCAATAATTTGACAATTGTTTAGCTTTCTAAACCTTAAAGAGTATTAGAATTTGAAATGACTTTATTATTGATTGTACTGAAAATACAATATATTAAATAGTCACCATTGGGCAATAAAAACGTTTTTCAAACTTTTAATTTCTTATAGATAAACATGTTCTATAAATAGATACAATTCACATCCATGCATTTAAAAGGGATTTTTTATTTATAATAATTTATTATTTTTAATTTTTAATCATATGATTATTAATCAAAATAATTATCTTTATATTTTAATTATTAATTGGAATTTTAACATTTTGCATTACTATTTTTTTAAAAACAAAATTACGTTTGTGCATAGCACGATTTAGAAAATACCAATTATAAGAACCGAAATAACAGTTAAAAGATCCAAATAATACAATAAAAGTCCCACCAACAAAATTTTAAAAAATTAAAAATTAATTTAACAACATGAATAAATAAAATACTTGATAGAATCCGTACAAAAATAAAAATCTCCAACAAAATAAATCCAATAAAATCAATAATATTGCTAAAACTATGTTTTATTGTCTCCTATTTTCTTAATTATTGTGCTTAGTAGTCCTATTTACATGTGTTAATTTTTGATTTTTTGTGTGATCAGCTTTTGCAAAAATTCCTACTCTTAATTTACACATACGAACAACTTTGACAAAAAAATTACATCCGAATTTGCTAGTACAACCTTGAAAAAAGTATGACACTTATTTTCACAATTATTAAGAATTGAAACATGACCAAAATGTAGTGGACGATGAAGTTGCGTCTTGTGAGGCCCCAACTTTTATCAACATAAGATACGAAGTTGTATAGTGATGAATTATTTGGCTAAATGTTACAAAACCTATTATATATAAAATGTGGCGCTCATTTAATTATTTCTTCCAACATCGATTACTCCTTCATTATTTTGAGTGGACCTATCATATTTTCTCCTTAAGTATTAAATCCTTGATCGATTATTTATGCCTTTAATTAGTAATATTGGACCCCTTGATAATTTAGGAGTACATTCCAATCCTTATACAAATATTTCACCTTATTCTATAATACATTTCCAAACAACTTCCTATTTATTTTGAAAAATACACATTTTGTTATTTCACATCTTTATATTAACCTCCTATATATTTATATATATACTTACACATTTTATTTTCTCTCAACTTTATAAAAGACAAGAAAACAAAAGTTTTTCATCATACTTCTCCAATTTTCGGCCATAGCCTACCTTAGGGGGCATAATGCCATTTTTTTATATCACACCACAATATTTTATCCTTCTCAACAATTCCCTTCAATTAAAAAATAAAAATTATTACCAAGACAACAAAATTAATCCCCCTACTCCCTTAATTTCGGCCATAGCAACTTTTAGGGGGAATCCCACTTTTTATTTATCCTACAACATATAAAATTACACCTATTAATCATATTACCATAAATAAATACCAAAAAACAAAATTTAATCCTCCTACACTTGGAACTTTCGGCCATAGTGATTCTAGGTGGGAATCAAATCTATTTTTTTTACCTTATCACACCACTTACCTCCCTACAATCCTCATTCCAAGCTTAATCATCAAAAACAAACAAAAAAAAAATATAATAACAATCCTACTGTAAATTTGGCCATTAAGGTTCTAAGGGAGAACAAAATTCATTTTCATCCTATCACTCCCCTAACACAAAACACACAAAAGAAAATCCCTTCCTCCTCTCTCATTTGGCCGAAAACACAATTCTTCCAAGGTAAGGAATTTTTGTTCTTTCATCTTTCAATTCTTCTTGTGAAAAAACTCTAAACTTAGCCCTTCATTCCTAACTTGATGAATTCTTTTTGTTGAGGTAATCCTAGAATATTTTTCTTGAAGAGTTAAGGTAGACCTAGACTTGACTCCAAGCTTGAAGAAGAAATTCAAGACAACACACATCAAGGTAAGAAATTGTGGTTGTAGTATTTTTCCTGTTGACAACTTGAGGAATTAATTTTGACTCAAGGATTTGAATTTTTGGAGCTTATGGGCTGACCTATAGAGCTCAAGTTTGAGGATAGAAGCTTGAAGAGAGAAATTCATTTTTGGAGACTACTTGAGGATATTAAGGTAAGAATTAATCCATTTATTTTAAGATATTTTCTTTGGACTTGAGACCTCAATTTAACATCAAAATATGGACATGCTGACATTTAGGGGCTGAACTTGGAGTATTAGGACCAAGAGCTTGGATTCTTTAGAAGATCTTCACTTTTAAACACAACCCGAAAAATTACTACTAGGTGGGTGAAAAATATTTCTACAAAAATGTCTTTCTGCTAGTGCATAAAAATGCATGCTCATGTGATAATATGGTATTTTATGAATTATAGCAAATATTTAAGAGATTAATATTTTAGTGAAATTTTGAGAAAATAAAAAGATGAGTATGATATTCTTTCTTGCATAAATTGTTGATAAGATGCTCATCATTATGTCCTTTATGATTTATGAAGCTATGCATGTTCAAATATGTTTTAGAAATGTTTATTATGATATTTTTATATATTATTGGAATTCTAGACTTGTAACTTGTACAAAGAAAATCGAAACTTGGGTTATTTTTGCAATTATTGTGAAATATGGGACCAAAAGTGTAAATATGAAAAACTATGAAGGCCTCCTCTGAAAATTCTAAATATTGAACCCAAGACTTTGTAAATCTCATAGATGAAGTGACTTGAAAGATTAGGACCCCTTCCGAGCAAGAAAACACAATAAGGAATAAGTTTGATATCAAAATGTAAAATTGTAAAACTTGAAGGACCAAAACTGAATTTTTCTAAACATGGGCAGTCAAGGTGCCTCAAAATTTTCTGACTTATTTAATATGGTATTTTGAACCTTTAGTTCAAATTTCATAACCATCCAACTTAAAACGAGCCATTAACGACAAAAAATCGCTTTTGGGCCAAAATTATAATTTTCAAAAATAAGGTACCTAACTTTTGAATTTTTCAAAACTGTTCTAACCACAACTTATTACTGTCCTAATAAGTATTTGAAAATTAGAATCACCTCAAAACCCTTCGCAGTTTAAGAGTTACCTAATTTTAAAATATCAAGCCAAAAACCACAATTTTTGGAAACTAGAGGACAAATCTACAAATTTTATAAAATAAGTCCCAAGTCTCTGAATAATATAACCCTCTGGGAATTTAGGAAAATTTTGGAACTGGTCTTACCCTTTTCCGAGTCTGTAATTGAAACTTATCGAATTTTAGAACCCGGTAAGGAAATATTCTCCTTAGTAAAAATAATTTTTAATTAAAATTCGCTAAGGACCTTGAAATAGATATTTTCTAACTCGGTTACCTTATTAAAATTTTAAGATATATTTGTCATACTTATCTAACAAAAATATCGAACTTGAATATAATGCACCAACCAAATATTAAAACCGGCTATATTATTCGCCCGATAACTAGACCGCGAGTTTTTAAAATAAGGGTCGGATATTGTGTGACCAAGATCACCCTGGACTTGCTAACTGCTTTTATCAATTCTTTCGAACATTATAATATTAAAAGTGTAATTGGAAGAGAAATTTTGAAGTGAAAATTTAAGTAAAACGTAAAGTGGAATTAAAAGTGAAGTGAAATTTGAAGTGAAGTGAAATTTAAAGTGAAACGTAAAGTGAAATTTGAAGTGAAATGTTAAGTGGAACTGAAAATGAGAATGAAAGTGAAAAGTAAAGTGGGATACCGGCTACGGCCCTATCCAAGTGAAGTGGGATACTAGCTACGGCCTTATCCAAATTAAGTGGGATCACGGCTGCGGCTCTATCCAGTGAAGTGGGATGCGCTCTTGCCTTATCCAAATTAAGTGGGATACCGCTCGGCCCTATCCAAGTGATGAAGTGGGATACTGGCTACAACCTTATCCAAATTATGTGGGATACTGGCTACGACCTTATCCAAATTTAAGTGGGATACTGGCTATGGCCCTATCCAAGTGAAGTGGGGTATTGGCTACGGCCTTATCCAATTGCAAGTGGAAGTAGATTTAATAAGACAATAATAAAGCTTAACTGGTTCTGATCAATCTAACATAATGGTTAATGGAATCGTAATATCAATAACGAGAAAAAGTCATATGCACTATCATGCATTGATTTCCATGAAACCATTTTCCATGCATAAAAGTGAGCCACACTTGCACACCGGCACCCACCCACTGAGAATATTTGTCTCACCCTACCTCTTTTATCAACCAGAGGATGAAGAACCGTATCAGGACGCTAGTGGCGACGACCCCAAGACGTAGTCTAGTTTGTAATGTGGATTTGATAAGACAATGGAATTTTAATTAATGGTTTAGACTTTGAACTTATTTAATGTAATAGCAGGGCGTAGGACCCTGAGGTACAATTATTATATTGTATGATATTTCGTTTGAATTCCGCCTCAACCATACTCTGACTTAGTTATTCCCTTATTTATGCTTAATTGGGATTTTATCGTTCTATTGATGTATGTTGGGGGATTATTAGGCCGGCTTGGTAAATCGGTATAAGTTTTGTAAATTGTGTCACGGCTTCCATTTTGGGCGTGACACGCCTTTTGCTGTTATATGAAAAATCAGTTTTGAAAATCGTACATATTTACATAGTTTTGAATGCATTTTTTCATGATTAAAGAGGTATGCCATTTTTTTCTCTTTTGACTTTAACAATAAAAAAATGTTAAATAGTATTTCTCGTCTATTGTCTGATGTTATTTTAAAATTATTACAATGCAAAGTATATAATTCATATAATACTAGAAAAATGTGCACGTCACATTAAAAAATGGAGGCCTCATAGATATACATAAAGGTGGCAATTTCGGACCCAACACAAACCTAACACGAAATTAATGGGTGAGGGTCCAGGCTTCATGAGTCCATGTCAAAATCGGGTCGAAGCCGAATAACCCGCCCATTAAACAAGTCGGGCTCGGATCAACCTACTATGATCAATTTAAGTTGTTTAACCTGTTTGTGAATTTAAAAGAAAATTAAGTAAATAATAAATTGTAAGAGAAAAAAAAAAAAAAAAAAGACATATCCTTAAAACTTAAATGCTAAAACATCATTAACTATGTATGTTGTTATTATTTTGGATGTCTTTTTGTATGTTGTTCTCAAAGTATGATTAGTATGTTACATTATTTATGTAATTATGTTGTTTCTTTTTGCATGTCGTGAATTGTAATATCTTTTTATTGTTGAATAGTGTGCCAAGGTAATTGTTTTTAAAAAAATTAAAAATTATTCATGTTAAATTATTAAATATACATAAAAATAAGTTTTTAAATAAGTGGGGTTTGGGTTACCAGTGAAACAAATAGGTCGTATTCGGGTTTAAAATTCCAACACGAATAATTAAGCAAGTTGGGTTCAGGTTGGAATATTCTGACCCGCGAACTGGCCCAACCCTATTTAACAACTCTAGATATACATCATGTGCATTGCACGAGTAAAAGACAAGTTATAAATAAAGCAGTGTATAAAATATTTCTTTAAACAAACATTTGATTATATACTAAACACACTTTGTATATATCTGGAAGATAAAATAGATGATTAAATATAAATTAAAAAAAAAAGATGCAGAATAGTGGAGCGAAACACTCTTTTCCCCATTTTCTCTCTCTAGGAGAGTGTGAGTGTTTCCCGCTTTGTTTCCATTTCGTTTAGTCCGTCTTTGTTTCATTAGTTGCTAGGGTTTGTGAGGGTGGTCGCGATTAAGTTCGTAGTGTTCCATCTTTTCTCCTGGTGTTAGCCTCGAGTTAGCTTAAGTCTGTTTTCTAGGTCTCTTTGCTTTGCCCTTCCCTTCTCCTTTCTCTTTTTTTTCTTTTTTTTTTTTTTTTTTTTTTTTTGGTTTTTGCGGTGGGAGCCTTGGTGTTGGTTGTGAGATAGAACGTGGAGCCTTGCACGATGAACAGTGTAGTGGTTGAGAGTATGAAAAGATTCTCGTTGAGGGATGAGGAATTTGTAGGAGTGGTTTTGGAGGATTATGACGTGGCGAAAGGGGTACACGAGCAACCTTAGTCTGTTTGGGAAGATCCATGGTGTTAAAAAAGCAAATTTTGCGAGGCTTCAAGAACACTCTCCGAGGGTATATGGGCCACTAAAAATCATTTTAGGATTAGGAAAATGAGATTTAACCTCTTCCCGGTTTGTTTTTCGGAAGAAGAAGATAAAGTCGAGTGTTTTCGAGTAGAGTGTGGACGTTTGACAACCAAGATATCCTGCTTAAGGAGTGTGAAGAGAACCAATTGGTGAATGAGATGGACTTCTCTTTTGTGAACCTGTGGGTTCAAATTTGGAATCTCCCGAACCATTGGATTTCCTCTAAAATAGGGGTTAAGATTGGGAAAGTTTTTACGAATTTAGAGATATGATGATCCCCTGAATATGGCGGATAAAGGGTCATTTCATTAAGATTCTAGTCCATGTTAACCTCAAGAAGCCTCTTTTAAGGGGTACTAACATCAAGGCTCGGGGATACTCAATGGTGGGTCGATTTCAAGTACGAGAACTTGATTGGTTTGTGTTTTTACTATGGTATTGTTGGTCATATGGAAAGAGGGTGTGAGTCTCGAAAGGAAGACCTCAGAAATAACTGCTTGATAGAAGGACAATATGGTGATTGGCTCAAAGCTGATGAAGGCCTTTTGGGGAGTAGGAGAAGTACTGGTATTAATGATAAGAAAGAAACAGCAAGTCTCCAAATATATTGGGGGAAACCAGTGTGAGGAATCAGATGGAGGAAGGAGTTATTGAGTAAAGAGAACTTTCTAAGGCTAGAGATGTTCCCCTGGAGGGCCCCAAGTCTTCAGTGGACAAGGCGCCTGAAAGGAGTCTCTAGATAAAAATAAGGGAGTGGGAATATATTAGGTGGAGTTTTAAATGCTTGAGCCTACAAGGGAGGGTGGGGGTCTTTAATGCTTCTAGTCACGGCCCATTTATGGGAACCAAGACCAGGTCCCTGTTGGGGGATAAGAGTGAGTTAGTTAATGAAACTAAAAACAGGGGAAAGAAGCTGATAAGTGAAAAGAGTGGTGGTAAATTGAATAGTAAGGTGATACTATATCCCAAAATATCAGCAAAAGCGGAAGAAAATATAAGTTCTATTGGAGACAAAAGGAGCGGATCTCTTTTGGATGAGTTTTTGAGGATTTGGAGAAAACGAGAATGGGCGAGCGTAAAAGATTGAAAGTAGGGGAAGAATTGAATGATGATTTAATGGTGGAGGAAGCGACCCTGATTGGACCCAACCCCTCAATGATAGCTATGGTGTGGAATTGTAGAGGTTTGGGAGGACCCTCTACAGTTTCCCAAATCAAGGAGAGTTTGAGACACCATCTCCCAGATTTTATTTTCCTGTGTGAAACAAAAAAAAAAAAAGAACTTCATTTCTACTGGCTGGATAGAGTCACAATTAAACAGAAGAGATGTAATCAGTTTTGTATTGAAGTTGAGTATGAACTGACTGGTACTATGAGTGTGGATGGGCTATATTTGTTTATTTAAGTGTTTGTCATAGAGTGAGGAGAGAACATCTGGAATATCTTTGTGACAACAAGGACATGTGGGGGGACAAGTGGGCTATAATGGGAGATTTTAATGACATTTTGGATGGGAATGAGAAGAGGGGCAGTATTGTGAGGTCTGAGGGTAGTTTTCAGCAGTTCAGGGACTTTGTTGGAAATATAGGAATGGGAGAAATCCCCTTTTCAGGGTATGAGTTCACTTGGTCTAATTTGAGGAGACATGAGGGATTTGTGGAAGAGAGGTTGGATAGGGCTTTTGGTTCTCCTAGCTGGTTGTTACAGTACCCCAAGTTAAGGTTATAAATGAGATGAGGCGCTCTTCTGACCATCTTATGCTTGTTTTGAGGACTGATCCCAATGTTAACAAATCAAAGAAAAGATTTACCTTTGACAGAAGATGGACTGCTAGAGAGGGAGCTGAGGAAGTTGTATCTGAGGCCTGGGAGTGATGTGTGTAAAATATACGTGCATTTAAGAGCTTAAAATGATATATAATTGATACATTTGCATGCATATTCAGTGTGTTTTGGTTGGTTTCCTTTGTTGGGTGTGATCTGCGTATTCTTGTAACTTCTTACGAGAAATGGAGCTAAATTGGATATAAAACGATATCATGTTCCAAAGTATAGGTCAACAACTAAGCTATGAGCAAATATGTGAAGGAGAGAAGCACGGACGAACGAACAAAAGGAAATTTCCTTCAAAAACGTCCAAATGCGCTAACAGTTTCCAGCACTAGTAGGGTCCAGTATTTTGGCCATAACTTTCTCTACAAAATTGTTATTGAGGTGATTCAAATGGATATAGAAATGTAAGAGAAAGGGATAAAACTTTCATGAAGACCTCAGGAGCAAATCTGGACAAAAATACGTCACACGGCCGTCAAGCGTGGTGTCACACCTCGTGTGAAAATGCCGGTGTGGAATGACACAACCGTGTGAAAAAGGGACGAAAACAGGGGACGGAACCAAGTCCGCACGACCCGACCGTGTGAACCCACACGGGCTTGTGGTATTGGGCAAAAATCCACACGGCCTGGTCGTGTGGGACTTTGCCAGACGCGTTTTTTTGGAGTTCTTCTCCCATTCCAACTCTACAAGTGACCTCTCCAAGCACCTATATAAAGGGGACCAAGGCCTGAATGAATTTTCATCATCATACATCATCCAATACAACTTCATAGAGAGAAAACACATCAAATAACACAGAACGCAAGAATCGAAGATCTTCTGAGCACAGAAGGCTAGGTCGCGAAGAACACCACAAGGCTTTCGCATCTACGGGGCACAAGAGCTTCGAAGGCTTGGAAGAATCCATCCTAACAAGAAGGGGTTTTCTTTCTATGTCTAAGATCTCTTGTCTGCGTGCTAAACGATGTCATAATGATGGGAGAGAGTGGAATGTGGGGTTGTTGAAGCAACTCTTTGAGCCGGGAAGTTGAGGCAATTATGAGTACACCTATTTGTTGGCAACATGGGAAAGACAGACTGTGCTGGAAGCTTACATCTAATGGGATTTATTCTGTGCACCCAGCCTATGAAAGCTTGTGCTCCAACAAATTACATGGTATGGATATCTGTGAAGGAAGTTTGGATAAGGAGAATAGAAGGAGGACTTGGAAGAAAGTTTCGAAGTTGAAGATCAAAGCAAAAATCAAACATTTTTTGTGGAAGTGCCTTAATAATATGCTTCTTGTCTTGACTAACCTGAAGAAGAGTGGAATTAAAGTGGATACCTTGTGTACTTGGTGTGGAGAAGGAGATGAAACTATGGATCACATCATGTTCCATTGCATCCGAGCACAAAGGGCATGGAAGAGAGCCACCGTCGGTGGGATGGTGTGCATCATCCGGCTTTGTCATTTAAAGAGTGGTGGTATTCCATTTGCTCTCTTTCACGGACCTGCGTTTGTAGACTGTGTCAACCTATCTTGTTATCTATTATGGTGGTTTTGGAAAACAAGAAATGTGTGGCAATTCCAGAATCAGAAAATCCCCGAGGTGGAGGTGGCTAATCGACTCAAAAGGGAATGGATGGAGTTTGAAGAGGTCTTTGGTTGGAAGGAAAATCATCTTAGGAATTTGGGCTCGATTAGATTCATTTTCTTGATTTTTGTTTGTTGGTTGGGACCTGGTTTTGTCATCTGTTATGATTTTACATGTAATTAGTTTTTCGAGCCTCTGCTATTTTTGTGTTTGCTTTTGTGCCCCATTGTTGGGGTGTTCTACCCGTGGATGAATGTTCCAGGGTGGTGTTGTGGCAAGTGTGCCTTAGTCATTGGGATTGGTTTTTGATATTAATCTATCGCTCAAGTTTTTTTTAAAAAAAAAAAAAAAAACACTCTTTTCCCCTGGCACCATTGCACCCCATTGATTGGGGGGGAATATTATTGTGTTATGCCTTTAAATTTGTTTTTTTTTAATAAACTTACTTTCTAAAAACACCAAAAAAAATATTTATAAAAAAAAAAGGTAGGGGAATAGGTAGTAGTGTAAGATTAAATTTAACATAAGATAAAGAAGCAAATAATTCTTCTTATTGAAAAACACTCATAAGCATGGAGCACTAAAACAAGCACTTGCTAAAGTCGACACATTATGGGACTGTTTGCAAACTCAAAAGAAAAAGTTAACTGAATCTTCTACCTAGAAGTTGATAATCACTTTTTTTTAGAGTTTGCAAACATTCCTACAAACGGAAAGATCGTCTTAAAACGCACAAAAGATCTGGTCGCTAACAACAAGCTATACACACTGCCATTGTTCTGCTTGTCCGTTAACCAAAATCATCCCAAAAGATTACTTGAGAACATAATACAACAGCCCTCGACTGAATTTCAAGGCAATTAATTTCCATTTACATCTGCAATCAACTACATCCACCAGAAATTTACAGTTAATATTTGATAACTATAGACGAAAAAAAGGTTGCTTTTTATATCAATTTCCGTCTACCGGTTATCCAGAACACGCTTCCAGCACCAGAGTCGGTGAATGCAAAGCTGTTTCCATTCTCTGAAACTTCACTCTGCAGAAAATTTGCAAGTTGTATTTAGAACAACATATGGTTCGCTTCCAGCACCAGAGTCGGTGAATGCAAAGCTGTTTCCATTCTCTGGAAACTTCACTCTGCAGAAAATTTGCAAGTTGTATTTAGAACAACATATGGTTCATCAGGACAGCAAAAGAAAGAAGGAAAATAAAATGCATAACAGAGGTTATATTTAATCAATAAATTATCAACATATCAATAAATAAATAATTTATTAATTTACGGAAAAAACTTACATGTAGCTTTTGTCTTATCAGAATTCATGCATGATTTATAAATAAGATAATGGTAAGCAGTTTAAAAGTTAGGATGTAATTGTTTGTGCTTTCATTCCGTTCATTTTCATTCTGTGAGTGAATAGTGATGAAATTTTTTTTAAAGTGAAAATTAGATTTGTAGAGAAAATATGATGATTGTGTTGATGTGATGGACAATCTTTTAGAGATATTGATTGTTTGTGAAATAATGGAAGATTGAATAAAAAATAAAAATAACTAATCCAAAAATAGGCAATATGGATCACATTTTATTCCTCTTTTTTATCAAAATTAAAGGAAAAATAACAAAAATGATGGTAAATTAAAAAAATTACCGAAATTCTGATGAAGAGAAAATTAATAGTGTTGTTGGGTATTGGGAAGTGTGAGAGGTGAAAAGAAAAGTAAGTTAATTTTGGAGAAAAAATGAGATTTTCTTTATAAATTTTTTTCATTGTTTCCACAAATAATCACATCTCACAAAAATTTCTCTCAAAGATGAAAATTATGGAAATGAAAAGTCAAGGTAGCGATTGGATATGAAATGGATTCCATTTTCGTTCCGCTGGAGAATTTTTTTTGACCAAACATACGACTGTTTATGAAAATTTTCAGAAAATATACTATTCTCACACTTTCACTTTTTCTTATTTTTTCTATCACTCTTCCACAAATTTCACTATTCACTCACTCACACATTTCTAACTTCCAATCATATCCAATCATTATTTTACTATTTTTAAATCAAATCAATTTTCATCATTACTTTTTCATCTCACATCCAATCACACTTTCAAATTTCATCTTTTTTTCTTCTAAAATTTTTTTTACCACTATTCTCTAGCAAAATAAAAATTTTCAAAATGAAAGTATATCCAATCGCGCCCCAAGCAATCAAAGCTTAATATTCGATCACACTTGTGAATGTTAAGAGGTTTAAAGTGGCAATTTTGCATAATTATTTCATGAGGAAAAAACAAGTAAACCCCCAAACTATTCGATTTTTACACTTTACCCTACGAACTAAATTTTGTAACACTTTACCCTACCAACTCCGCGGTTTTGTCACTTACCCATATAATTCTCCCGTCGGTCACTTTTTTCACCGGAAAACAAGTCACGTGACTTGCACGCTGATATGTTAAGGGTATTTGTGTCCGTTCACTAATATCCCACAAAAATCCTCATTTTTGCAATAACACAAAAAATCGGTCTATTAGAAAAAATCGAAATCCCTAATCTGTTCGAACAAGAAATTCACCCTAATCCAAATCTCTCTGTGAATGTTTGCAAAATAGTTGCAATGGCGTGGAAGATTAGAAAAGATGGCGATCCAAGTATACCAGCTGGAAGAAGTTCACCTGAATATGGTATGAGAAATTCTCTCGCAATGTTTTGAGTCTGAAATCTAGGTTTTTGTTTTTGTTCGTTTTTCGAAAAAAAAACTTTAAAATATTGATTTTGTTTGTTTTGGAAACATGTTTAATGAAACCTGAAATCTAGGGTTTTGTTTCTAATTTGTTCGTCTTTTTGGGGACATTTTCTGTCAATGTCCACTCGCAAGAACATGTTGTGTATGTTATGGTCCACAATAGATTATTTATGTGAAAAAATCATAGCTTTGTTCTTGGTCCCCACAGTTTTATGAATTCTTGTGTATTATTATTATTTTTCTCTTTTTTTTGTCTGGTTGTGTGTTTTGGGTCCCCACATAATGTTTCTCATCCTTTTTTCATTGTGCTACCTACCCTACCAGGCCCAGGTTCCGAGTTTTTCACTATCCGAATGCATCACAATGGGCTGTTTGTTAATTTGGGAAACATAATGTATGTAGCATCTGACATTGCACACATTGACTATTGTCACCCTGATGAGATGTCATTACTTGAGTTACATAGTATGGCCACTGAAATAGGTATGAAGCCATTTATTTGTTTTCATTTCAGTAGAAGTGGGGTGGATGATAGTAGTGATCTGAAGCAACTACAAAATGATAGTGATGCTCTGAATTTGGTGAACTTTGTAGATGATAATAGGATAATTGGTGTGTTTGTTGAGCATGAAAAAATTGTTGCATCTCCTACTGAATCAGAGACTTCAATGCATGATTTTCCTACTGTTAATGAAGCTATAAATTTTATTGGTGAAAATGAAGACCACATTGACCTTAATTTGGACCAAACTAATTGTGTTGATGGGGGAGGGTTAGGTGGCAATGGTCATATCAATTTGAAGAGTGATATACTTGATGACAATGACAGTAATGCTAGTGATGATGATCAGTCAATAGGGTCAGATAGTGATATTTCAGAGAACTTTGTAGATAGTGAGTATGATGTATCTGATGATGATAATCTGTTTGATGATAATATTGATGTAGATGTTGAATGGGGTGGTCTAAATGTGTGTAAATCTGAAGCTACAACATCTAATGAGGTCTGCAATAAAAGTGGTTCTGAAAATAAGAATATCTATAATGGGAATCCTGTTTTCAACCCAAGGCTAGACCTCAATGATCCTAAGTTTGAATTGGGCATGTACTTCAGTGATATCCCTATGTTTAGGCAAGCAGTTAGAAATCACTCCATCAAACAGGGGAGAGATATAATGTTCACAATCAATGAAAAGAATAAAGTGCAAGCAAAATGCAAGCATGAAACCTGCCCTTGGGTGATATATGCTAGGAAGGAAAAGAATGAGGACTCTGTACAAGTCAAAACTTACTATGGGAAACACCAATGTCCTAGGCTTCAAAGGGTATCACATGCAAATTCTAAATTTGTAAGTCAAATGTACAAAGATAGAATTTGGACTGATCCAAAATGGCCTGTGGATTCTATGATGACTATCCTTCAAAAAGACTGTAAGCTGGTATTTAACAAAAGCCAAATGTACAGAGCAAAAAAAAAGGTGTTTCATATGGGCAGTGGTTCAGAGAGTGAGCAATATGCCATGCTTTGGTCATATGCTGAAGAAATTAGAAATTCCAACCCTGGCACAACTGTGAAAATCAAGTGTAAACTAGTTGGTGAGCAATCTGTCTTTAAAAGAATCTATATTTGTTGGGGTGCATTGAAGATGGGATTTCTTGAGGGGTGTAGGCCTGTTATATTTTGGATGGTTGTCACTTAAAGACATCTGCAGGTGGTGTTCTTTTAACTGCTGTTGGAGTAGATGCAAACAACTGTATGTACCCTTTTGCATATGCAGTTGTGGAGAAGGAGAAAAAAAAGTCTTGGTTGTGGTTTGTAGAGCTCTTAGTGCAGGACTTGAACATCACAAACAGTTACCATTGGACCATAGTTTCAGATAAGCAAAAGGGGTTGATTGATGCAATTGAGACTCTATTGCCTGACAGTGAACACAGATTCTGTGTCATGCATTTGTATAAAAACTTTAAGCAGAATCACAAAGGCTTGGCATTAAAAAATCTCCTTTGGCAAGCTGCAAGGGCAACAAGAGTAGTTGATTTTGAGAGGACAATGGTTGAATTAAAAGAGAGAAATGTTGCTGCATATGACTGGTTGAGTCAAAGGGCTCCTGCTAATTGGTCTAGGTCTTATTTTAGGACTCTATCAAAGTGTGACATATTATTGAACAATATGTCAGAGAGTTTTAATTCAATGATTATGAGAGGTAGATGTAGACCTATTCTGAGTATGCTGGAGATTGTGAGGGTGATTTTAATGAGAAGGGTTCATATGAGGAGGGATCAGATGGAAAAATACCATGGGGATATATGTCCTAAAATCTCAAAACTGTTGGAAGAAACAAAGAAGAAGTCTATGGACTTTATAGCCCATTGGAATGGCCAAGATCAATTTGAAGTTGAAAATTGTCATGGTACAAGATTCAAGGTACACTTGGGGGAAAGAACTTGCAGTTGTAGGAGATGGGAACTGACTGGTCTTCCATGTGCTCATGCAATCTGTAGCTTTTACTACCTGGGGCACACACCTGAGGCATATGTTGACCAATGCTATAAAACGGAGACATTCATGAAGGCATACAACCATTTGATGGGTACTTTGGATGATACTTCAATGTGGCCAAAGGTTGATCTCCCTACTTTGCTGCCTCCAGTCTGTGAGAAACTTCCTGGAAGGCCAAAGAAACATAACAGAAGAAAAGAGTTTGGTGAGACTAACAGTTCACAGAAAAATGATGAGAGGAGCCAGCATGTGAGGTTGGGCAAGAAGGGTGTGACTATGACATGTTCAAGATGCAAGAAACCTAATCACAATGTGAGAGGTTGTCCTCTACTTAAACCTTCTCAGCCCACACAAGAAGGGTTAGATATCCCTGCAGCTGTTAACATAAAAGAGCCAGCTAAGAAGGTAATATCAAC